>JANXHW010000002.1:237234508-238484508 GCA_026170595.1 Plestiodon gilberti rubricaudatus
GACGGGACGATCTGATAAACTGCTGTGAGTCAGCTGCTGCTTCAGCAAGGGGCTTTTACGAGGCTGCCAGCCCGACTCGTTTTCTTCCGGAGTCTCCTGTCCTCAGTGTACTGTAGCCCGAAGGAGCGCTGCGGCTTGTTTCAGTGTGTGCACGCAGAAACAAGCCGCGGTGCTCCCGAAAAAGCTCCTGGCGGGCTGGACACCATGCTATGGGAGCTAGCTCTCCGGGGGCCTGAGAACATGCCCTCGGAGGCCGGATCCGGCCCGGGGGCCGGACGTTCCCCACCCTTGGTTTACACTGACTGATAGTGGTTCTCTACTGTTTCAGTCAGAACTTGTCTCCAGCCCTACTTGGAGATGTCCGAGATTAGGTCTGAGACCTTCTGAATGCAAAGCATGGGCTTTCCCATTGAGCTGTGGCCCCCTCCCCAGAAATCCTGGCAACATTGAAGAAGACAAAAGTATTACCTAACATAACAATATTTAATATATTTCTTCCAGAATTTCATATAATTGTATGTGGTTTGGACTCAATAATTGCAAGAAGATGGGTAAATGGCATGCTGGTAGGTACCTTCAATTGTTAAAAAGCAAAATTCTTCAGTTTATGCAAAATGTGGGCACAAGGCACTACTGTTCTACTTTACTTATGACTACTTTGCAGGACAGTAGTCCACGAACCAACACTGTATTTTACTACACAAATCATTCTTCCCATGGCTGGTCAGGCTCTGCAATAAAGTTGATGCAGTCTTCTTTATAATGTATGCGCTCCTTCCTCAAACTTTAATAATAAAATGTAACCATCTGTTCTAGCACATGTAACAGTCTTGTACAGTGAAGATATGAGTATTATATGCAAAACCCAAAAGAAATACAGACCACGAAATGGCATGTTCCAGTCCACTGTGGCACAGTGTCTGTGTGGATAGGATTCTCATAAGCTTATTTACATCCCAATCCTACCTAAATCCCCACGTGGTGATGCAGTAGCGCCATCATGGGCTACGCTGCATCCCGTGGGGGATTTTTGGCTGCTGGAGGTCTCCTCAGGGTAAGGGGACATTTGTGACATTGCTGGTGAAAGTTCGAGTTGATCCGTGCAGGCAGATCAGGCCCGGGAAGGGGGGTTGGATTCAGTGCGCGCTGCCAAACCCGCTCCCTCCTGGGTTCAATCCACCCACCCCTAAGAACATAAGAGGAGCCCTGAGTTCCACAGATTAATTACATGCTGGGTGAAGAAATATTTTCTTTTGTCTCTTCTAACTCTACCTCCACTCAATTTTAGTGCATGTCCCCTGGTTCTGGTGTTGTGTGAGAGGGAAAATAACTTTCCTCTATCCACTCTAATCTAATAATATTTTCAAAAAATTGTTCAGAGATCGAGTGCCATACTCTCATTAATTGGTTCCCATGCCCCCTGTTTAAAATCCTTGCTATAATTGTTTCAGATGGTTCGGATTCAGCTTGCCATAAATAATAACCAGTATTTATATACCGCCGCCTCTTTGGTCATCGGATTTCTCCTTTGACTTTAATTTAAAGGTGGTTTACACAGGCAGGCTTTCTAAACCCCAAGGAGTTTTTACAATACAATATGTTCCAGTCTTTCATAGTTCTCTTCATTCTAGATGGTTTCTTTCACAGTCCAGCTTCTCACTGGCGTCCGTCTCATCACACTTCAACTGACAGGCAACCTTGACTCCCGCTCAAGGTACCAGCTGCAGCTTCTCTCCCTCACAGAGGCTCTGCATCTTATCAGTGGCGTACTGGCAGCTCTCCGACAGACTTCTGGCTGTCCCGAACTGCCGTCCTTGAGATCTTCAGGCATATATGGGACAGTCGCTCTAACAACTGAGCCAGACCTCCTGTTCTGCCATGCCAAACTATACACTGAAGAACATGCTGCTCAAAAATTATGGAGGGAGGAGTCCTCATGTAATAAACTAATCCTTTCTTCCTCTTAGATATCGCTTTTAAACTATGAGGATGGGGTGTTAGATCCAAGTTCCATTATACCCTTGATTGATGGAGGAACTGAAGGCTTTAAAGGAAATGCTCGTGTGATTATTCCTGGCATGACAGCTTGTATTGAATGCACGCTTGAACTTTATCCACCTCAGGTAGCAAAAAAAAAAAAGAGTTATCTCACAGCCTCTTCTTTTTGTTCTCTCATTTTGCCTTTCTTTGTAAAATTCATGTATAATCATCTTCTGTAATCTGTTCTTGCCAGTTAAATTTTCCCATGTGTACAATTGCTTCAATGCCACGGCTACCAGAACATTGTATCGAGTATGTCAGGATATTGCAGTGGCCCAAGGAACAACCTTTTGGAGGTAATGAATGAACTATTTTTTAAACCTGTTCAGGATAGGAAGTCAAACATAACAATCAAGGATTTATTATTTTACTTATTTTTCCACATGATGTCATGGTAGAGCCTTTCTACTTCTATTTATTTTCTAACTTTCCTATTCATGAGCATAATTTTTATACAGTCTTCTTAATTTTGATGTTGCTGTTTTGACGGTCACTGCTTTTAGACATTTTGTTCTGAATTTGTTAGTATTATATCTTTATTTTAATTGTTAAACACTTTGTAAACATTAAAGTATGGCCGAACAAAATAAGTGTGTTACTTTTTCAAAATTTTGAACAAGGGGGCTGTTGTGAAACACCCGTCCTAAGGAGATTCAAACTATTTTAATGACAGACTCAGTTTTCTCTTAATGAAACTCGAAGAGCCAAAATATGTTGGGATTATGACAACATGAATTATATATTTTTCTTTATTTTCCAGAAGGAGTTCCACTAGATGGAGATGATCCAGAACACATACAGTGGATTTTTGAGCAATCTTTAGAAAGGGCATCACAATTTAATATTAAAGGTCTAACCTACAGGCTCACACAAGGTAAGATATGGCAAGAGCAATATTCCCTGTAAGGGGTCTGTGCCACTGTTACCCGGAATTCTGGTCCAGCTGAGCTGCGCAGCCATGTAGCTTAGTGGGAACAATGGTCAAGAGCTATCTTTTCAGTTAATGCTTTTGCTTTCTTGAAAAAATGCAGTAGGAAACACACATTCTGGATTTATTTTTCCATCATTCTAGTAGTTTGAGTTGAGACTGTGGCTATTACAAAATTATGTCTAGTTTTCTTGAAATTATTGTTAATCTCTATACCAGGTGAGTCATAATGGTCTCCGGGATTTTAGTGTACCACCACATTGTAATGGAAAGGGATAGGGTAACATAGTCAATGGTAATGGAAAGAGAAATGTTCCAATTTTTTTTTTCCCCTATGGGGTTTCCAGCTGCTGACTGGAACACCTAGTTGACCTGCAGGGACTCGTTGAAAGGCCTCCCTCACTCGGTTGACTGTTTCCTCTGATGGACCTGGTAGGCCTGGGATTTTTCCTGAGCACAAGCATCCGGTGTTCCAGAATTTATTGTGCCACTGGCGTATTGTTTTATCTGTTGGTGCATCTTTGCCAAATCGAGCATGACAGTTGCCGCCGTTGAACTGTGATAATGATCTTGGTTTTCACATATTCCAAAGTGCATTGGACCTTCTCTGCGCCTGATGCCATCCTAACGGGGACTCCTCCTACCGGCCAAGGATGCACTGTTGCGTGCACACAAAACTTGGAGACTTTCTCTTTCTATCACCATGCGCTGTATTTTTGTATCCATTACCGTCATGGTGTTATGGTTTGATCATTATGACTCATCGTAGATGTTTGTATACAGAATATTCTATTGTAAAGTTCTTTTGTTCTATTGTATATTCTATTCTATTCTGTTGAATATTCTATTGTAAAGTTCTATTGTAAAGTTGAAATTATTTGAGTGATGTTTGGCGCTTCCATTCCCAATGTAGGAGTTGTGAAGAGGATCATTCCAGCTGTAGCTTCTACAAATGCTGTCATTGCAGGTAAAGTAATTCGTCATTATGTGTTCAATAGTAGTGCTAGGATTTCCAGCTAAAAACATGATCTCTCGTGTCATGTTCTTTTATATAGTATTTGGACTGAATGCATCTGATACTAGGACAGCGTAAATTTAGGAGGGAAGGCACTTTAGTCCTCAATCCTTAACAAACTGGATTGGAGGCAAATCAAATAGAGGTACCGTAAATTCTCAAACAAAACCTGATGGTGTTAGAGGGGAAATTTGGCACAGTTTTCTCCTACGTAGGAGGGACGTGTGTGTTGCGTCATATGAGCTCTATGTATTGAAGACTGGCCAATGAAAAGCTGGTAATTTTAGTGTGCTCTTCAACTAGCTAGTTAGAATTGTATCTCTAAGTATAGTACATAAAGTAGGTATCTTTTTCATAAAGTAGGTATCAATTTTCAAAAAAAATGATCATGTCCCATAGTTTCCAGGAGTCTGTAAATGACTCATCAACGGCCCAATCCTACCTCAGTTTGGGCGGGCACAAGGTGTTTTTATGATAGCAGAACAGTGTTCCAGTGTCATAAAATGGTTGTTGATGGTGTGCACAGTGTGCCACTAGTGACCATTTTGTGAGTGCTGCCACAGGAAGCGGCAGTGCTGGAGGTCTGCTGACAGAGGCCACTGCCCTCCACTGGAGCCAGCAGTGCCACCGATATCCTATCCCCCTTCCTGGCCTTGATCCGCCCACCCGGGTCCACTTGGACTTTTGCCAGTGAAATAGCTGGTGCATGTCCGAGTATACCCCTCAGGGCAGCGAAAGCTTGCCCCGGGGCAAGGGAACAAATGTTCCCTTACCTGGAGGAGACCTCCGGAACCTGAAACTCCCCCTCTGGATGGCAGGCTGCAACCATTGGTCTGGCTGCATCAGCACAGGGGGAGTTAGGTAGGATTGGGCTGTAAATTAATTGACTATTTCCACGTTTTTAAAAGTGTGGTATCTGCAGTTTCCCTCTCTGATTTTTCAAATAATTTTGGTTGTTTTCTCTGTAGCTATATGTGCCACTGAAGTCTTTAAGATAGCCACAAGGTAATTTGTTTCCTAATCAAAACAATATTTGTTTCAAATATTGTTTCATTCACCTAATCAATATTTTTAGCAAATGTTTTGTTTATAAATTCTAACAGATTTTTTCATTATAGTGCGTATATGCCTTTGAATAACTATTTGGTGTTCAATGATGTAGATGGACTTTACACATATGCATTTGAAGCTGAAAAGAAGGTTAGTGTTGCTGCAGAAAACTCTTAGCTTGAGAGATGGCTAAATGCGCTCTTGTTCTTAGTTTTTATTGATAAAGAGAATTCTCCAGTACTATGTCCAGCAACTCTCATAAAGAAGAGACCTGAGTAATTCATGCACCATCTTTGTGTGCCTGGTTAATATAATAGTTCAGGAGACAAAGTGGTGCAAACCATTGTGATGAGAATTGAGCTGATCAGATGCCTCCAGGGGTTGGTGTTCTGGGGTATCCATAGCATGGCAGTGTTCATGCCCCTTCTTCCCAAACCCTGCAGAACAAGAGTGCACTTACATGGGGCTGCCATTGAAGATTATCTTGAAACTTCTATTAATACAAAACATTTTAACCTGGGTGTTATTACAAATGGGCCACTGAGATCCTATAACTCCTATTTTAGCGAATCGCCACTTAAAAGATGCCTCTTCACCCAGTTAGCAGAGCTCTGTTTTCAAACATGTATTTAGGATTTCACTGTAGGGGAAGTGGCTGGATTTTGTTTGTGTGATTTATGCTTTAGATTTTAAATGTGTGTTGTTTTTTTGTTATTCCCTTGGAGAAGAAAAGCAGGATATAGATTTTTGTAATGAAACCAGTGACCCTGAGGAGTCTGTCACTGTGACAAACCCTTGGCCAACATAACCAATCTCCTATTGCAATCAATTTCTGGCATCTCTTATGAAGATGGTTACTTCTTGCTGAATTCTCATATGGCTACCCCACCACTGGAGTCAAGGACTCGTGTAGCAATGGTTGACACAAGGCGCTCTCTCTTTTTGATTTGACAGAATAAGAACTTCCAAACATCTTGTGTCAAACAGTCACCATTATAAACTGAGTACATTATTGGCAGTATTTCTGAAAGACCATTGACACAATCTAGTTCCTGATGTATTATCACTTGCTTCTATTTGGGAAGTCCTTGCATTCTTAGTTCAAAAATATTGATATAAATTTCAGACTCTATTTATATGCCATTGTAACCCTTGGTTTCTGAAGACAAATTCTTCCTCCTTGATGGTTGTGGTAAATTCCAGGATAGGTGGCTATTGTGTTGTTCAAAAGTCATTAAGCATGCCACAATATAAAAAATCTGGCCACCTCAATTTGTCTATTCCACGACATAACTGAGTAATGCTGCAGAAGAGGTTTAATATGAAATCAAAATGTAGGTTGGGCCTTAACTTTTCTTTAATTCAAGGATATATAGCTTTGTCTAAGATTGCAATCAGGTTTTTTTCCACTTGTTGACCATTGCTTTGTATATTTTTGGGTGTGATTTAGCTAATTCATGAATAAACATTGGCACAAAAAGACATAGGGTGCAATCCAAACCTACTTAGGCCGCTGTTGTAACCAGTAGCCCAGCGAAAACGAGAGGTCCCAGAACGAAAAGGGGCTTCAAATCCCCTCCAAAAGGAAGGGGCCTCCCGTTTTCGCTGGGCCGCTGGTTACAACGGCAGCCTAAGTAGGTTTGGATTGCACCCATAGTGACTATTTCATGTACTATTTTTTGTAGGAGAACTGTCTGGCTTGCAGCCAGCTCCCTCAAAACATAGAATTTTCTCAATCAGCTAAACTGCAGGAAGTTTTGGATTATTTGACAAACAGTACTTCATTGTAAGTATGGAATTAATTTGATCTGATTATGTACTTTTAAGTATATAGGTTGGTTACCCCTTATCAGGACATCTGAAATCCAGACATTTTTAGGGCCATGACTTAAAAAAACAAAACTTTTTCCAGCACCTGGCTGGCATAGAGCAAGGAATGCCGGGGCACAAAATTATTAAAAATACTGTATAAAATTACCTTCAGGCTATGTGTATAAGGTGTATACGAGACATAAATGAATTTTGTGTTTAGACTTGGCTGGGTCCCTTCCCCAAGGTATCTCATTATATTTATGCAAATATTCCGAAATCCAGACATTTTCCCGTCCCAAGCAGTCCAGATAAGGGATACTCTGCCTGTAATACCAGATCCTGAGAATGCATACACTTGGCAAATTAGAGATGCTGATGTTTGCATCTTTTAAGATCTTCGTTAACTGATTACTTCTCTTTTGCACAGACAAATGAAATCTCCAGCAATAACAGCCACAGTGTATGGAAGGAATAAAACCCTTTATTTACAGGTGACTAATACTAGCCAAATTATATTGTGCATATATATGTGTTTAAGCAAAGGTAATAACAAAGCGTGTATGTGTTCTTTTCTCTAGTCAGTAGCTTCAATTGAAGAGCGAACGAGGCCAAACCTTTCAAAGACTTTAAAAGGTAATATAAACATTATATTAAGGCACTTAGCGGGATAAAAAAAAGCATTCATGGATCTAGTATTTGTTTAGTATCTGTGGGTTGCATCTAGTGTTTTACTGTGGAGGAAGAGATACTCTGGATGCTAGTCTTTGTGTATTGCTCAGTGTGTTGGAGTTCTAATGGAACTTCCAATAAAAGTTCTCCAAGTTGCTTCTATAATCAGTACACAGTTTCGGAGAACTTGGTTCCTTTTGTATGATGAGGATTTGTGGAAATATGCAGTGTGCCAGATTGCCATTGAATTAAACATGCTGAAATTCTCCTTTTATACATCAGATGAAATAGCTGTAAAGATATAGGTGTAGATTTGACAAATCAAGTTCTGTGCTAGGATGGCAAAGAAATTTAATATAGCTGGGGTTGGGGTGGGACGGTGTTGCGTGAGCAAGTTGTCCCTATCCTTGTGCTCTCTGTTTGTTTGGAGGAAAGGTAGGATATAAACAATTTAAATAAATAATTTCTGTATGGGGAATATTGCTAATCTAAGTTAGTAGGATTCCTAAGGTGGTGGTGAGATTCATGGTTTTTTGTTTTAAATTGCTGGGATTTCTGCTTGTGATTATGGATTGTTAGAGTTGGAAGGGGTCTTGGAAATCATGTAGTCCAACCCCTGTTCAGTACAGGCAACTTAATTGACTGGAGCGCACAGCTGCAAAAGTGGGGGTGGGTTAAGCATTTAAACTGTATTATAAATTTCTTATTGAAATTAGTGGGGCTTAAAGATGTTATAACTTGGTGTTTTTTATGCAGCGGAACAAGGGGAGGCGTCTCCTCAGTGGCAGAGGCTATGCTTCTGCAGGATCAGAATCAGGGGGTTAGAAAATAACGGGAAAATACAGAATGAAAAATGGAAATAAAACAGAAAACATGTTGGTATACTTGTTTCAGGTGATATTATGATAATTGGTGATATGCATTGTGGGAAGTGTCTTTTTGTTCTTGTATTGTTTGTCAAATTGCATGTTTTCCACAAGTGCATGCAAGTTAGTTGACATGTTTAACTTTTTCTTGTTACAGAGTTGGGACTTGTTGATGGTCAGGAACTTGCCGTTGCAGATGTCACTACACCACAGACTGTGCTCTTCAAACTTCATTTTACCACTTGATATAAATGCAAGTCATGTTAATTTGCACACCTTGTAAAACTACTGTTGTGCACTAGGGAGACAAAAGAAGAGTACTCACACTTATCCCTTGTAGTATTGCTGGAAATTAGTTTTAACCTGAATAAACTGCTCTTATTTTAGAACTATCCTTGGAAACCAATATTTGGTTGATGTTATCTGTATAAAGGTTTACCAGTGTACAGAAATCTAATGTACAGCAATAATAAATATTTTCAATTTGTATGAACTTCAATTGGCATTTCAATAATGCCAACACTCCTTCCTGCACGTGGAAACTTAATGGTAATTGATTAATTGGTTCTCAAAGCTCCTCAATGTCTCTTTCACTGAATAAGAAAGTAAACAAATTTTAAACTATATTTTAGAATCTATGTACAATTCTTTATATTCCGACTACCAGACAGTAGAGTAAAACAAGCATCCCATTTCTTGGTTTATTTTACATCTTTGTTGAACATTTGTCACATATTATTGCCAAGATTTACTGTATTTTTCAAGATATGGAAAGATTGTATATTTGCAATTATTGGCTGCTATGCATGGTTGCCCACTGGTGTTCAGGATTAGTGTCTCATTGTTAGTTATTTATTAATAAAAATTATCTAAAGATACTGTAGTCTGTTAGCATTTCACTGGTTCCTGATAGGACATGAATACCACTATGAGGTTGTTCTTGGTTTTAAGAAAAAGTCAAATATAATTTTAAGCAAAAAGATTAACTAGCAAAACTTTCTCCAGATGTATGTTCACAGTTGAGAAGCATTTAACAAAAGATATTCCCCCCCCCCTTACACAGATCAGCCTATTTATTTTTGGGAAGTCTTTAAATTATTCTTACAGTAAAGCACCCCTACCTATGAATACTGTAACATAGACAATTTAGATTTATTTTTATTGACTTATTTTCACATTCATTTCACATCCTTTCTCCAAGGAGCTCCGGGTGGTGTACATGACTTTCCCCCCTCATTTTTTATTCTCACAAGAAACCTGTGAGGTAGGTTAGGCTGAAAGAGAAAGACTGACCAAAGATCATAAAGTAAACTTCATGTCTTTGTGTAAATTTGAACCCACATCTTCCTGGTTTTGTTGTTGTTCAGTCGTTAAGTCGTGTCCGACTTTTCGTGATCCCATGAACCATATCCCGCCAGGCCTTCCTGTCCTCCACTATCTTCCTGAGTTCGCTCATTTTCATGTTCGTTGCATCGGTGATGCTGTCTAACCATCTCATCCTTTGCCTTCCCCTTCTCCTTTTGCCTTCAATCTTTCCCAGCATCAGAGTCTTCTCCAGAGAGTCCTCTCTTCGCATTAGGTGGCCAAAATATTTGAGCTTCAGCCTCAGTACCTGTCCTTCCAGGGAACAGTTAGGGTTGATTTCATTTAGGATTGACTGATTTGATCTCCTAGCAGTCCAAGGGACTCTTCTTGGTCCTCACCTCAGAAGGCATAAAATGATGAAATAGGCCAGGGGTGTTAAACATAAGGCCTATGGGCCGGATACAGCCCACGGAAGCTCTTTATCTGGTCCCCATGATAATTGGGCCAGTGGCGTGGCGTGGAGGCGGATGCCGCCACATCGGTGGTAATTCGGTGATGCAGCAGCAGCAGTGGCAAAAACCGGCCTTTTGCTGCATGGTGGGGGGAAAGGAGTCGTCTGCCTGCCCAAGCCCCAAGTAGCCTTTTTCCTGTGAAAAAACACCAGGGAGACTTTTTTTTGCCGTGTCACCACCGGGGGGGGGGGGAGGCTTCTGACGTCATGTGCGGGGGGGCCAAGGCTTTTGACGTCACAGGGGCGCCGCCGCCCCCCCCCTGCAGAAGCTAACTACTCTTCCTGAATTGGGCTTTCTCAGCACCACTATCAGTTGCTGAGCTGCAAAGTGACACTGATAGAAGTGGCACTGCTGAAAGGGCGACACTGGGAGAGCCCAATTATCACACAAGCTGCCCTTTCAGCAATATTGCTTCTGCTGAGGTGTCACTTTGCAGAGCACCTCTCAGCTGCTGAGCTGCAAGTGATGCCTTGGCATAAGCAGTGCTGCTGAAAGAGTGGCCTACATGATTGGGCACTCCCATATCTTGAAAATACAATCAAGATTTGCATATTTCTGTCATTTGCAGCTATGAGTTCCTAACTGAGAAAAAAGTGCTTATTTCTGGTCATCACCTGTTTAATGACATCACTTCCTGCTTAATAACAATTTCTGGCCCCAGCAGGTGCCATGAATGCTATTATTTGGCCTGTTGTATGAAATGAGTTTGACACCTAACAAATAGTCTCTCTGGAAGAGTTATGACAGCAAGCAACCAAACCTCTTAGATTTGATAGAAATAAAGATTCTCCAGAAATAAAGATTCTCCATAAATTTAGATGGATCAGAACTGTCAGGAAAGATTCCCCTACCGCTTTTGCTTTCTACCCCTGCAGGATGGAGACTGGATAGTGAATGGCAAATGGGTTAACATGGATGAAATGTGCCTTTTCTTATTTCCAGCTATATTTGACACTGAACATCTAGCTCCAGTCAGCTAAGCTAGTGCTCTGGCATTTGAGTGCATAGTGGAATGTGTTTGCCTTCACACCCATTTGAGGTGCTGGAGCTATTTTCCCATAGGCATCTTTTCTGCGGTAATTTTGCTTTGAGCTGAGGCTGGTTGAGATGTTATAGTCTAGACCCCCTTGTATAACTTTAAGCTGAAGCAGTACGTCTGCAAACTTTTATGCTGGGGTTGGTGGGTGCGAGTTGGAAGGGATACTGACTGCACAGGCAGATGAATGTGGTAAGGAAGGAAGCAGTGACGTCTGGCTGTTAGCACTCAATCAATATAGTCATTCTTTTCCTGAAGGACTCCATACAAAATCATCAACCCCCAAATCTGTATTAAGCTGTAATCAGAGAGCCTGAAGTTCTGTATTGATCAGGAGTAGAGTAGAGCAGCAGCATAGTAGTCTGGGTGCTACATCTCTTGCAGAAGAAAACAATATAGGATTAGTCAGACCAATGTAGGGAACTCGCATTTAGATTTGCAGTCTTGGAATTGCTGATGATAATACTGTACTTAATACCTGGCATTTGTATATCGCTTTTTGAGCATGGAAAGTGCTTCATATCATATGAATTATATGGATGTGATCCATTCCTACAACGGTTGTGTAAGTTAAGTAGCAGCATCCGGCTGGGGAACTGGAGCTGAAGCTGAGAGTGGCTCGCGTAAGGCTGCTTTCATTGGACATTCCTACGCGTGTCTCCTCCGAGGTAAAGCCTAGCTGAATACAATGGAACTGACTCCAGGGAAACGTGTATTGCAGCCTGAGTTCGCGCAAGAAGAGAGATCTGAAGCGAGGGAAAGTCCTGCTTTGCAGCGTCACTTCTTAGCCACTACGCCAAATCTGCTGCCTGACCACTTCAGTGATTAAATACAGCTAGAGAAAGAGGGGGAGGAGCTGGTGGTCCTCTAGGTGACGGAAATCAGTAGAGTGACGTCGCAGCATGACGTCACGTGAGGCAGAATGGGAGAGAAACCTCTAGCCTCACTTGCTATGTTTGTGTTCTCATCCTGAGTGAGGGCGCCTGGGCGGAAAGCTCCGTTGGTGGCTATGGCAACAGAGCTTGTCGTCACGTGAGTGGCACCCGCGAGCGAAGGCGCCGGCGCTGGCTTGTTTTGCTACGTGGAAGAGGGGAAGCCTGGCGCATGCGCGGTTCTGTCGCTTGGCTGTCCTCCCTATCCGGGTTCATCCCATGGCTGGCGAGGCGGGTTGTGGTCCCGATTCCGGGTCTCTGTCTGGTTGAAGGCGAACGAGGCTGGCGGGCCTAGCCGAGGCGAGGGAGATGAGTTGGTTCAACGCCTCGCAGTTCTCGAGCTTCGCCAAGCAGGCTCTGTCGCAGGCGCAGAAGTCCATCGACCGGGTGCTGGACATCCAGGCCGAGGAAGAAGAGGAGGGTGAGGGGGGCAGCCCTCTCGGAACGGCGCGGTCCAGACCTGGAGATGCTGGTAGGTGGAGGAGCGAGAAGACCTCGGCCCCTCATCTCGACAGATAAAAAACAGAGGCCATGCTGAAGTCAAGTGCACATACATAGTTCCCCTCCTCGCTCGCTGTAACATCCACGCCCTCCCCTCGGGGGTGGCTGGGCACTCTGCTTCCTCTCCTCGCTGCTTTTTCTTTTCCTTCTTGTCTTTGTTGTTGTTTATTGTTCAGCTGGATCAGTGTGGACCCTGCATCAGGGTGCAACCCTATATACTCGCTGCCTGTGTGTAAGGCCCACTGGGGGGGGGGGACACTTCATTTTGAAGAAACCATGCAAGGGATTGAGCTGCAAGACTTTGAAATCAGTGTACATCACCCTCTGTTCGTACAGTGTGTGTGTGTATGCATGCAAATAATCAGTGTGGGAATGTGTAATTTACAAAACAGAGCAGCATAATAAGAAAAAGGGGTATGTATGCGAGTCGCATCATTACATACTGGTTTTTTTTACGTTACTTTGCTTATGTTACTCTTGCCCACTTTCTTAATTATACAGCCATAGTAGTTGCATAGCTTTCTTGAGTGCATGGAAGCACAGAAAGTTGGAATATAAATTATAGTAAAGATACATTCTAATGTTTGGTACTTCTCGCCTATAATTGTCTCACTTAACCTTCTTCAGTAATACTCATATTTCTGCCCTGTATTTCTTAGTTATGTATTTTCATCCTTTGGAAATCTTATCTTTTATGTATTTGAACTTATTCTGACCTATCTCAAGGTCCCCTGACAGGTGAGAAATAACAACGTGCATATTTGGATATATGGAGAGTCTCACTCTGCCTTCTATTCTGCTGTAGTTTTCCTGTTTGCTGCCTCATGTTCCTACACTAGACTACTTTTATCATCTCACTCACTTGTACATCTTTTGGGGCACTGTCATAACATCCTATTCCTCATCCTTTCTTCATACTTGCTTTTAGACACAGATGATCACAGTTGTGTCATCTGAGTTAATTATTAAGAATATTTACATAAAACTTTTCAACAAAAAAGTTCACAAACTGAACTTCTACTTTAATTGAACAAACTTTAAATAAATAAATGGTTCCCTGACCCACAAAGGCTTATTGACTAAAAAGATGCAGAAGAAACACAAGCAAACACTGTCCTGGGATGAATAGGGATAGTTGTTCTTCTCCCTGCTAAATTTAAGAGAAGCATCACTTTTAAAAGCGCCTCTTTGCCCCATTTGGTAAGATTGAATAACTTCAAAATAACAATTGCTCTGTCTTTGTAATTACAGTAACTAGCCCTATGGGGACTTTGAACTTGTTTATTCTCCAGCAGCAGCATGCAATGCCACATGGCAAAACTAACATGGGTACAGTATTGACTGGAAAAACTAGAAAGCACCCACCATTCAGCTATTCTGATTGTCAATGTGCTAGTTTGGCTAAATGGTGTTAAGGAGTAATGTAGTTCATACTGTGATCTTCAGAATGAGTCCTCATCACAACCTCTCCCTCTGCTCCCCCCACCTGGACACTATTTGCTTGTCCAGGCTTATTTTCGCATTCTTACTAGTTTATCCACAGTGCAATCCTATTCATGTCTGCTCAGATGTATGTCCCATTGAGTTAAATGGGGCTTACTCCCAGAAAAGTGTGCATACATAGGATATATAATCTCATGCATTTTGTTACCACGTGTTGTTGAGGGAGGATCAGGGAGGATGTTGAGGGTTGGCAACAACCACACATCTCCTGTAAATAGTAGTTAGTCCTTCAGCTTCAACGTTCTCTTGCATCCTTAGCTTGTCATTATCACGCTTATCTGTCCTATAGTATGCTGTTGGGAAAGTGCTCAGAAGCAGAGCACTGTCTTGTATGCAGAAAGTTCAATCTCTGGTGTCCCCAGGTAAGGAAGAGAGAAATTCCTGTTTCAAACCCAGGAGAGTTGTTGCTAGCCAGTGTAGACAGTGCTGACCAATGGTCCAATTCGGTATAAAGCATATACTATATAGTTTGTACCCTTTTTCGGTGCTAGAGCTTCCTGAGATGTATGTACGTGTGCGCACGCACGCACACACACACATACATTTTTCTCATGCAAATTCACCCCAAAAGTCTCACTTGTTAACTATTAACCTTTAGGGCTGACTACTTAACTATTTTTTCCCCTGACTTCCTTTTTGTAGTCTTGAGCATGCTGTTGTATTAAAATTCCACATACATCACAGCTGTTTGCGTACATAATATGGGGGTAATATGAAGTACAGGCTCTAATCTGTAACTTGGTAGTTCTTCGTGTGGGGAGGCTCTTCAGCCTTTAGAAACTTTCCATCTTCTGTGTAGAGTCTGAGAGTGGAATGAGGAAACCATTGCTGTACAAAGTATTATGCTTCTGCAGAGTAAATGTCAAAGTGTGTTTATCTAGACAGGTGAAATATGGGTTAGCTAGACAAGATAGACCTTATAACTTGTACGGGTTAAAGTAAAATAACTAAAAGTAGTCCCACCCCTGAAATTTATTTTTTTATAACTGCTATGTTATTGAAAGAGCAACCTAGCTTTATTGTGTCTTAACTCCTTGTGTATTCTGCCAGAAATGCTTCTGATAAGGAGATAGTTCTGAGCTCCTTGTTCTCTAGAGCAGGGGTCGGCAACCTTCTTTGGCATAGGGGCCAGACGTTTGGTGATGACTTCTGGACATTCAGCGATCACGCCATCACCGAATTTCCGTTTTGCTGAGCTCAGTGCTATGCTCAGCTTGGGCAGTGAAGCATAAGAACATAAGAAGAGCCCTGCTGGATCAGGCCAAAGGCCCATCTAGTCCAGCTTCCTGTATCTCACAGTGGCCCCACCAGATGCCTCAGGGAGCACACAGCTAACAAGATAACCTGTTTCCTGCTGCCACTCGCCTGCACCTGGCACAGAGAAAACCTACTTCTAAAACCAGGAGGTTGCTTATAGCTTGTAACCTGTGGTGGTCTTTTCCTCCATGAATCTGTCCAAACCCCTTTTAAAGGCATCTAGGCCAGGTGCCATCACCACATCCTGTGGCAAGGAGTTCCACAGATGAATTACAAGCTGGGTAAAGAAATATTTTCTTTTATCCATTCTAACTCTCCCTCCACTCAATTTTAGTGCATGTCACCTGGTTCTGGTGTTGTGCGAGAGGGAGAAGAATTTCCCTCTATCCACTCTCTCCATCCCATGCATAATTTTATACGTCTCAATCATGTCCCCCCTCAGGCGCCTTTTTTCTAGACTGAAAAGCCCCAAACGCTGTAGCCTTTCCTCATAAGGGAGGTGCTCCAGCCCACGAATCATTCTGGTCGCTCTTTTCCAATTCAACTATATCCTTTTTGAGGTGTGGTGACCAGAACTGGACACAATACTCCAGATGCGGCCTTACCTGCCCAATTTGCTGCACACCTGACAGCCAATGGCAGAGCCGCCTGCCAAGCCTCACGGAATCAGTCCTGGTGCCACTGCTGCCTGCCATCTCTTCCCAGGGAAAAGTGCCACCTGTTGCTCCACTGCGGACTGGAGACTGGGCCGGATGACTTCAGGTGGTGGGCTGGATCTGACCTGCAGGCCGTAGGTTGCTGACCCCTTCTCTAGAGGCTTCTACAGTTTTGTTTAGAAGTAAAGAAGGGGTGTGAACATTCAAGAAGTAATGTGGCACAGGTAAAGTATTGATTCTGCTGTATAATGCAGGCCTGTGAAAATAGTGACCCACAAGCATCTAACCCAGAAAACCTAGCATAGCTCATCTTTTGACCTAATAGTGATGATCATCTCCTGCTGTGTGCCTTTTCTCTACACACAATTTTGAAGCACTGTAAGTTGAAGTGGGAACAGTTGTTCTTTTTACACCATGGTACATTTTGATGCTTATGTTTGTTATGCACACAGGTAGGTCACGTTTGTATTGCCTGGGCCCCAAATCAGCATTGATGTGTGGTGTAGGCTTAAGTGAGATGGTAGTGTTGTTGAGTACTCTTGAGGAATTTAATGGTAGGTGGGTGATGTCAGCCATTGTATCCAAAAGAATTACCTTTTGATTTTTAAAGTGACCAATATCAAAGAAGTTACTGTACAACATGATCCTGTCCTCGGGTTAAATTACCTGAACAGAGTTGCTACTAAATCTCCTTGCACCAATAGACCAAACATTTAATTTTTTGATTTTGTCTGTAAACCGCTTTGTGAACTTTTTGTTGAAAAGCGGTATATAAATACTGTTAATAATAATAATAATAACATGATGCATTATAAGCATTGGTAGGATCTTGTAGTGAGCGGTATGACACTTTTCTCTGTAGTCATTGTTGGATGTACAGTGGCACCCTGGAAGGTGCTTTACTCAAAAGCCACATCCTGTGATGAGGCCAGGTGGCATGTGGAAAGGTCATGATATCATTTTCAACAGGTGCAAAAAAAAAAAATGTCCCAAAACATACATATACTAACAAGCAGGAATGCTTCACGTTTGGAAACAAACCGCAGTTGTGGCAAAAGTAATGCCATATCACTAAGAATTACATGATGAATTTGCAATGCTGAGAAACGGAGTAGTAGCCCCCTGTCTTAGGGATCCAAAGCACTGGGAATGACGGGGCAATGAGGTGCATTTTGATTCCCCGCTATACCTCATCCCCTCTTTATAGGTCTTGGCCTGTTCATGTCAGAAGTGGTGGGAAGATAAAGAGATGAGTGCTAGCAGAGAAGTGTGGTGCCGTAAAAGCTACTCTTTTCATTGCTGTCCACTGTGGATGTACTGACTATAAAAAGCTACTGGTGTTTGGCTGAGTGGTTATATGAATCTTTGAGGTACCGTGTACCTATGTAAATATTTGGAAGAGCTGTACAGTATGTTTGTGGATTTTTTTTAAAATTTGATTTTTCTTTTGTACTAGGAACAAATTCTCTTACAAGTGGAGGATGGGATACTTCTCCCTGGGGATCAAATTCAAATATAGAATCTCAAAGTCAGCCGATATCGTCACCTACAGCAATCACCAAGCCAGTAAGGAGGACTATGGTAGATGAATCGGAAAACTTCTTCAGTGCCTTTCTCTCTCCCACAGAGGTTCAAAGCATGCAGCAAAGTTCAGTGGTGTCTAAGCCACCCACAAAAACGCAACGACCCAAAGAAGAAGTAAAAAGCACACTAGAGGAATCGCTGCATTCTGAACAGCCTGAAACTGAAGAAAAAGAATTATCTGTAATTGCACAAGTGGAATTGGAAACCACTGGTGATCTCCAGGAGAAGTCAGAAGAAAATAATTCAGTACTTAATACTGAAAATAAGCATGATGAAAATAAGACTGACGACTCTGATCAAAAAGCATCTGCTCAGAATCTCAACATAGCAGAATCCACGGCTATTATGAAATCATGTCCCGAAAGTGATGGACCTGAACATGTGCCTGACATCTCTGCACAGCCTCTGTCTGCAGAGACAAAGGCCGTAAGCCTGGAAACGAAAGAGCGAAAAAGTGAGGACAGGCAGAGCAATACACCTTCACCTCCCATTAGTACTTTTTCCTCCGGGACATCCACAACTAGCGATATTGAAGTTTTGGACCACGAAAGCGTTATAAGCGAGAGTTCAGCAAGTTCCAGGCAAGAGGCTGCCGATTCAAAAGCGAGTCTTCATTTGATGCAAACGTCCTTTCAGCTTTTATCAGCATCTGCCTGCGCGGAATACAACCGTCTAGATGACTTTCAGAAACTGACTGAGAGTTACGGCTCTTCGGATGCTTTCGAAAGGATAGATTCGTTTAGCGTGCAGTCTTTAGACAGCCGGAGCGTAAGTGAAATAAACTCTGATGATGAATTGTCAGGGAGGGGCTGTGTTTCAGCATCTGTCACCATCAGTCCTCCAACACTAAAGAGTGATGAGGCCGAACCTATCAAAAGCCAGTCCGATCCCATCGTAAATGAGGCTCTTCCTCTATCCACAGAAGAAATGGAAATGGAGGAAAGTGGGCGAAGTGCAACCCCTGTTAACTCCGAGCAGCCAGACGTCTTGGCTGTTCCTATGCGAACTGATGAAGGTCAAGCGCAGAATGAGGAGATGGTCATACTTCCGTTCAGTGGTGAAATATTACCCAATGTAGAATGTGAAAAAGAAGAGCTTTGCAAGGTAAATACAGAGTCAGCCTTTAAAATAATTCTCCTCTGCACTCTTCATACAGTCATTAACCACCTTAAGGGAAAGAGGTGCAGTACTCTTCTTCAGTCAGACTACGCCATAATTGCCTGGTCATAAACCTACTGTAACTTATTTTGAGTCGTACTTTGGGACTTGCTAATTTTTGTGCATGTTTGATAAGTTCTGCTCTCTGTATGTAATAGGAATACATTGGGGTGGGAGTAAGGAGAGGATGTTTGCTCATATTGTCAAATAACTTCAATATCTAATCCTGATGTTCCCACACAATCTGAATCTAATAGATCAGCAGTTCCCGAACTCGGTGGGGCTGCAACCCACCTTTGGCGGTGGGTCATGACCCACTGCCTGCAGCCGCTCCTATGTCGATACAGCCTGGGATGGCCTCTGGAGGCCTCAGAAAGGCCTCCCAACTCGACCAGAAGTCACGTTGGTGAAACCAGAAGTGACCTCTGGGTCACTTCTGGAGGCCTGCGGAGGCCGCCCCCAGGCTGGAGCAACATGCAAGCGGCTATTTAAGGTAGGTTGGGCCCCAGAAGTAGCGTCTGCTTGCTTCAGTTTGGTTCCAAATTGGAGCCAAACGGAGGCAAAAGCGGACGGGAGGGCCCAACTAGCGACCCACATAAGCCTTGGGCCGCAACTCACCAAGTGGGTTGCAACCCACAGATTGAGAAACACTGCGATAGTTTATCCAACAGAAAAGGTACAATTGTTCCAGCTTGATTCAGATATGCTTGTTTGAAGTGCAGGCCAAACTACCTATTCTAGAAAATTATCCCATTACAGGGTAATTTATGGCCCAATCCTATCCCCCACTTGCACCCGTGAAGCATGTGCTGTTGCAAAAGCGCAGTAAAGCACTTTGCAACAGTGCTTCTTCTAGCAGCGCTAGATCCAGCGCAGGGGAGAGGGTGGAACGGGGCAGAGGGAGGACAGGCCTAATCTGCTGACATGGATCAACGTGGACTTTTGTCAGTGATATCGCTGACGCAGGCTCGAGTTGATCCATTGCACATGCTGGGGCTGACTCCATGGTAAGGAGACAAATGTCTCTTTACCCTGAGGAGACCTTCAGCATGCAAAATTCCTCTGCGGAATGCAGTGTAGCCCATGCTAGCACCGCCGCATCAGCACAGGGGAATTTAATTAGGATTGGGCTGTTAGTCTTTATGTTGTAGTGGGAGTAGCCACTTGTTCAGATACATGGAACTCGGAGTGCCTTATATTGCATTGCATAATCAGTTGTTTCCAAAGAAACCAGGTTTTGTAATAGGTGATCATGAATTATTGCCCTTTGGAAACATGTGAAAGCATCAGTGGTGTAAGACATGAAATGTCTTTACATTATTTAGGACAATAATTGAGAGGAAATTTGGTCTTTGTTCAGTGTTGCCCGAAAAGATCTTCTAGCCCAGAGGTTTTCAACCGGTGGTGTGTGTACCACCAGTGGTACTTTGGCTGAGCGGTGGTGGTACGTGGACCACAGGCCTCCCTGATCCCCACTCTGACACGGTATTTTTGGCACCGCTTTTTCGCTCTCAAGAGGCTCAGCCAAAGGCAGGAATGCTAAAAAGGGCCTTCCCGCCCGCCCAGAGCTTCCTACCTGCCTTTTCTGGCCTCCATGGCGTCCTAAAACCTGGAAGTAACTGGTGATGATGTCATTGCTATTTACTTCCGGTGGTACATGGCGGGAGAGCAGCGCCTGAAGTGGTACGTGGCCGGTGAGATGTTGAGAACCTCTGTTCTAACCCTTGTAACAGTCTACTTATCTTCTGTCTAAAATCTTCAGATTATTGATTCATTGACGGGGAAACTGGAGAAGAGGGAAACGCAGCTGTTAAGTGTTAGTAAAGAGAAGGCATGCCTAGAAGAAGCTTGTGACAATCTTAAAGAGTAAGTTTTAATCGCATTCATGTTGACTGTATGGATCATGTGCAAACCTTGTGATCCTGTTTGTCCTTTCTTGAATTCATGTGTTGGTCGCTGTTTGTACAGTATAACATTTTCTTTATTTAAGCTTAATCAATTAGCTTACTTAAAAAACATGAAAAGGTTATTGACTATTGGTAACAGTGTAGAAATGAATACGATCAAGCTTAATTGTATAGATTAATATCTTTGCGTTATATGGCAGTGAATATACATGGACTCCTATTATAAGCCTCCTTGTTATGTGTTTCTCCTCATTTAAGCCTTCAACATTTTGAGGAACTCAGTTTTAAAATTCTCCCATGTGTATGCCTTTTACTGCTGTAACCCTGCTTCCACCTTCATGCTCTTCTGTCTTTTCTAAGCTCTTAAAGCGACATCCCTAGATAGATTTTTCTGTTGCCCGAATGTCCTTCTTTCTCCTCCTTCCTAGCTCTTAAAGGGACATCTTTACTACACTGTTCTCAATTTTGTTCTTGTTGTTGTTAATTAGAGTAATCTGGAGAATGACCCTCTCCGACCCCTGCCTGCTTCACTTTCCTCTCTCCCTGAGCGCCCAGCGCCACTGCCACTTTCCTTCCCAAATGGCTGGTAGAGGGAACGCTGGGCTCCCACCATTCCCTTGCGGCCATTAGAGGAAGCAGCAGCATTGGATGCCAAGGGAGAATGGTAACTTAAAGGCACCCACACCTAACAGGTTAAGTTGCGAAAGGTTTTATCTTCATTTTGTTCATTATGGGTGTTCATTATCACGTTGCTCAAGTTAGCAGTTTCTTCTTTACGGTTCATGTTAGGTTTATATTTACCAATTTCCACTGCTTCCCTGTATATTCTTGGATAGAAGGCTTTGGTGCGCGCTAGAACTTGTGTGCGCTGAAAATCAGTTGTATGCCCAGTTTCTTGTACATGCTCAGCAACTGCAGATTTAAGCAACTCAAACCAGCTATCAATCAGCAGAAGTACTTACAGCTGACGTAACATACCTGAACTGGCTACTAATCAGCAGAATGACTTGCTTCTGGTCAACTTGCTTAAATAGTACTGTTCTGCCAGAGTTATTCCAGAGCGGTTTGGAGGTGTTTTATACTTCTTTCTCTGCACTTCCCTGATGATGTCTACCTCATTGGTGGATGAAACGTCGGATAAAATGTCATCTTTATTAAAATTATCATGGCCGGAAAACCCGGAAGCCTTTGTTCTTAATAACAATGGCCATGAAAGCCTCAGAATCCTTGTGAGAGGATGTATGTTTGAAAGCATACGTTTTGCATGCAGTTTAAAATCACAAGCACATATTCATTGTTGGGAATGTTTTATATTTAGTGAAATATTCAGAATGAAAGAAGAGAACAGTAGCATTTCATCTCTTAAAGAAGAATTTGCTCAGCGAATAGCGGATGCAGAGAAAAAAGTTCAGTTAGCATGCAAAGAGAGAGATACAGCTAAAAAGGTAATTAATACTATCTGTATATTAATATTTCTTCAGTTTTTACAGTGGTACTTTGTCATCTCTTGGACAGAACTTTTAAGGCCTGTTTGAGATGATACTTACAATAGCCACCATGAAGTAGTAGAGATTCATATGAATTTTGTTTGGAAAAGTGCAGCTGGGCATGATCGAAAAAAATGATTAAAATGTTCAGGATAGAAGCTTTTGTACTTTGTCATAGCCAGCCTCTTTAAATAGGTTAAAATGTTGTTCTGGCAGCAATCAAGGCTGCTTAGTAGAAGGGCAGATTTCTTTGCATGAATGAAAGAGATCTTGAGGGGAGGCACATGCAGTCACCTCTCCATCCTAATGGACGTAGACCAGGTTCCAAAGAATCATGAAGCTAATTTCAGACTTCTTGTCCTTGAGCAGCAGCCATCCTTGTAACTCCTTACATACTGCTGTTGAAACTGAGGAGAGTTTCTAAGACAGTTTGTGATTTGCCATTGGGTAAGGGCCGCGGTGGCTTAGTGGTTAAGACGCTGAACTGCAGACTGGAAGGTTGGTAGGACAGCAGTTCGAGACCTGAGTGCCATGTGACGGAGTGAGCTCCCGTCTCCTGTCCCAGCTCCTGCCAACCTAGCAGTTGGAAAGCAAGAAATTGCAAGTAGATAAATAGGTATCACTGCGGTGGGAAGGTAACAGCGCTCCATTAGTCATGCCAGCCACATGACCATGGAAGCGTCAGCGCTGGCTCTTTGGCCTTAGAAATGGAGATGAGCACCGCACCCTAGAGTCGGACACGACTGGCTTTCGAACAGGGGATACCTTTACCTTTTAAGCTAAAATTGGACCACAGCAGCTACTGGAGGGTAGAAAACAGAGGCAAGGAGGCATGCCATGTAGCGTGAAGTCTTAAGAGGTCCCAAGAAGGAAGGACAGGAGGCATGGTGGTCAAGCCGCAGGAAGAATAGCATGACTGGGACTTGGAGGCCAAGTGGCCTGATGCCTGTGAGGCTTGGACTGGCAACTGCTCTTGAGACCTTCCAGGAGAGGGCCTTGATCTCAAGAGCCAAGAGGCTGAGGAAGGAGTAGGATGTGAGGGAACAGGCTCCTCCCCATACAACCAGGGAAGCCCTATGAGGCAACAGGGCCCCTTGTGCAAGCCCTGAAGGGAAGCAGAAGGCCATAGCCTGGAGCAGGGTTGTCCCTGTCCTCTTACATAACACAATCTCTTTAAGCTATAAAGACTGTATCTCACATTTCCGTTCATTAAATGAGGAATAATAGGTAAGAGCGATGCATTTTTTTTAACAAGAAAAGGCCACATGACTTGAAACAACATTTAAAAAATGGTGAAAACATAGTAAATGGTTCAGGGAATAATTGATTTGTGTTCCTTTTTAGGAAGTAAAGGTGCTCAAAGAAGAGGTAGCAAGTAGATTGAACAGTAATGAAACTGCTGAACTACTAAAGGAGAAAGATGAACAAATTAAAGGGTTATTGGAGGAAGGTGAGTCAGAGTTAACATTTCATGATAAAAATGCTGGGAAACTGGCTTCACGTATTGCTACAAGTGTCTACATATGATAAAGTGATGCTACTGGAAATATATTTTGAATACAACACTGAACTGTAGGGGGGAAAATATCTTTCTCTATTGAAGAAACAATTTAAGGCTAAATTTCAGACCCGCATTCATGGTGTCAAACCATTAAATGTTTGTATTCACTTCTACTCCATATTTTTTTAACTCAGACACTGCACCTGATGGAATAGAATAAAAACAGGAAAACGAAGCATTAATTATGAAATGGAAGCTAAGTGCATAATTATTGAACCACTTACTGTATTTTGAACTGGTGCCACTTTTTATGTTTAGAGTTTTAGTTCAGGTTAGAACATAAGAAGAGCCCTCCTGGATCAGGCCAAGGCCCATCTAGTCCAGCTTGCTGTATCTCACATTGGCCCACCATTTTTTAAGATTGCTATCTTCTTTATATCATTAGCTATCTTCTAGTCCTGGGGTGTCAAACTCATTTTATACAGTGGGCCCAATTGCATTAATGGCACTTGCTGAGGGAAAGAAGTGATGTGATTAAGCAGGTGATGGCCAGTAATAAAGCATTTTTTTCTCACCTAGGAACTCATTGGCTGCAAATGACAAAAGAGAAAATATATGCAAATCTTGATCATATTTTCAAGATATAGGAGAGCCCAATTATCATGCAGGCCGACCTTTCAGCAGCGCTGCTTCTGCCGAGGCGTCGCTTCTCAGCTCAGCAGCTGAGAGGTGCTCTGCAAAGTGATGCCTAGCGGAAGCAGAGCTGCTGAAAGGGTTGATGCTGGGAGACCCCAGTTATCATGTGGGCCAGAAAAAGAACTTCTGCAGGCCGTATTCAGCTCACGGGCCTTACGTTTAACATCTGTGCTCTAGTCCTCTGACCCATTGCTCATTTCAAGGGACAAGTTGCATGTTTTAGGTTCAAGAGAGCAAAGAGATTTTGAGTTCATGTTTAGGTCTTGTCCACTGAAAAACCTCTCTCTGCACTGGTTTGTGAGTTTGAGTTCATTTCAACTTTTTGCTTCTCTCCACTTCCTGACATTAAAGGTAGGTGTGTGCTCTTAGAAAGATGAGCAGCGAGGCTGCAGTGCTGAATCAAGTAGATATTGCTGAGTGAGGAGCCTACACTGTTCTTTGCCAGTGACACACAGTAGCCTACTTTGTCCAGGTTCACTTGCAATTTAAATTTATCACATTCTGTTTCTAAAATAGTGTAATAAAACAAGTGTAAGCAAGAGAGGCAACCCACAAACTGATAATAATACCTTGAGAATAAATCTTTTGGGGTACCGGTTGTTGTACAGGTTGTTGGGTTTTTTTTTAAAGTTTGGGCTCTCCTCTTGTCTTTGGAGTGAGGCACTGCAGTTTATGGCCACTATAGAGAATACAGGTGGGCCCCCATATCCACTGATTCACTATCCACGGTTTCTGTTATCCACTGATCGTGGGGACCCCTCCAGGCTTTTACTTTTTTCCCAGTAAGCTTTGTTTCTTCCTTAAAGAAACAGGAGAACTGCTTATTACAGGCATGTAGAATGAGACTAAGTACTAGAGAGGCTCTGCAAGGTTAACAGAAACCTTGCAGAGCCTCTCTAGGACTTAGTCTCATTCTACTTGCCTGCAATGGAGGCTGCTTCTCTGTTTGTTTTAAGGAAGAAACAAAGCTTGCTGAAAGAAAAATAAGAGCTGGGGGGACAAGCATGCCTGCCTGCAGGGGAGGCAGGGGAGCCCTCAGGAAACCATGGAGGGGGTTTCGCTCTTATCCACGGTTTCAAGTATCCACGGAGGGGCCTGGAACATATCCCCAGCGGATATGGGGGCCCACCTGTATATGCATGTCCTGGCTAGCATATTGCTTCTCTAGAGGTATGGGGAAAGTAGGAACATGTCCTTAACCTGATGTTTTGTATTCACTTGAACGTGTGTCTTGCTGATTTGCGGATAATTAGTTCATATCCAAGTAGTGGGCCAACTTGGGTTGAGTACTGGAGTGCAGAGTCACAATGCTATGCTCAGTATATATTGATGTCAGCTCATGTTCATTTTTCTTCTCAGGGGAAAAGCTTTCAAAACAACAGTTGCAAAACTCAAACATCATCAAGAAACTAAGAGCAAAGGATAAAGAAAGAGAAAATACTAATACCAAGCAGAGTAAAAAAATTAAGGAGTTAGAAGTAGAGTTGCAACATCTGAAACAGGTAGGATGAATCTTTAGACATGGTGCTTCAAAGAATAGCTTTAGCTCTTTGGACTATAGTGTCTCCTTTCTCAGGGTCCATTCACATTATTTATTTAAAACCTTTGTACCCTGTATCTAAGGCACTAAGCAGCGTCCAACAGGAAATAACAAAAAAAAAGCTATAAAAGCAAATTTAAAGTCGGGTACAGTGCAATACAGTTAGCAGCAACAGCAATACAAGGTCAGAGTGTCAACTCCGCAGCCAAAGGTTTTTCAGATAAGGTAGGCTTTGCATAATCCCCAAAGCAGCACTTGCAAGACAACTGTGAACCTCACTGCAGTGCTTTCTGCCCCTTTAGGGCAGTTGTAGTAAGGATCCTGCTCATTGCTGCAGATTTCTGCGCCTCAGACTGTGTGGACATAGGGAGCAGGGACTGTGACATGGAAAACACCAAGCAGTGGTTAGGCTTATATGCCGAGAAGTAGTCTTTGAGATCTGTGGATCCTAGGCCATGAAGGGTTTAAAGATAAGAAATGTTATGCGAATTGGACATGGAAACGAATCATGGCAACATGATGGCCTTTTAGGTACGTCATACTTTCTCTAGATGACCAGTCTTTGTTCATGTGCATCCGTCTTGTGCTGGGATAATTTGTCGCTCGTAACTTTAATAGCATGTCCCATCCATTTGGAAGCCACTGCAAGTATATGACTCTTCAGATGCCAGAAAACAGTATGAGTGAAGCTCTGTAGGCATACAACTGCATTTAATTTAACTTTTCTTATTAGAGTTTGGAGATCATATTTTCTACCTGAGCTTTACAAGTTGTAGGTGTGAAGCATCCAGATATCTTTTCTTCATGGCTGATGTTTTTTCTTCTAGTCCGTAGCTCTTCTTTGCTCCCTGCCAATGGCAGAGGACTTTCAGAAGGTCTCTTCCTTTTATGTAGCATGGAAGTTTTCATGGCTTGGAACGATTTTCAACAACACAGGAAATATGGGTTTAACAGCCATGTGAATTTTGAGAACGAAGAAATAAAGATGCTTTAAAATTGCACAGGTTGTCTGGAGTAAAATCTTTTAAAAGCACATACCATCAAGACATACACATAAAAAAGAGGTTTCCAGCCAAAGGCAAAAAAGTTCTTTAGATCTCCTGCCGACGTTTCCTCTCTCACGTGGGACTTTGTCAAAGCGAGCACAGTTTAATAACTGCTAGATGACATTGCCCCTTGAAGAAATACACGATTGTTTTATACAGCCGAAAAGCGCGGGAATCCTTAATTAGAAACGGATGCGCTCATTTCCGCATTGACCGGAGGTAACCTCTTGGTCGTCTACCGCTTTAATGAGTGCAACCGCGATCTGTTTAAGATCGGGAACCAGATTTTGTTAGCAAAAGAAAGTTCTTGTTGCCTGTTAATCAGGCTCGAGGGCTTTTTCTGGGATATTACAATTGCTTCTAAATTTAAATCTCTGCTTGAGCTTCGCTTCACTATACAAGGAACAGGTCTGATCAAAGGCGATCTTATGCCCGGTTTCCACTACGTGCGCTGCAACCGCTGATTTCTCCCCTTGCAACAATCTGGAAGCTCTTTCATGTTCTTGTAATCTCACATTAATAGGTCTTTTAGTATTATCAATGTAGCTCCGCCCACATTCACAAGGTATTTCGTACACTCCTAGATTCATTAGTGGGGGACTTACATCTTTGGTGTTCCGCAGCATTTGTTCAATCTTTATGGTGGGTGTAAAGTTTTAACATCGTAGTGCCTGAAGATCCAAGCTATTTTCTATATACTGTATACTAGGTCTCTTCCTTTTACCTAAGTAGAGTAATTTCAAAATGCTTTGCAAAGGGAAAACTGTTTTGTTGGATGAATAGATTGCGGTGGCTTTTCATCATAACAGGTATTAGATGGCAAAGAGGAGGTTGAAAAGCAGCATCGAGAAAACATTAAGCAGCTGAATAGTCTGGTTGAGCGACAGGAGAAGGATCTTAACAGACTTCAGGTGGAACTGGAGGATCTTGAAGAGAGGAATCGAAGTGGCCAAGCAGCCCTTGACAGTGCATACAAGTAAGGCTGCTTCCATATCCGTGGATAAGAACAATGTTTTTGTCTTGCCTAGAAGAAATAATTTTGCATTTATTGCACTGTGAAATATATTTTTATTTTCATTTTAAGCTTAGAAACGTTGTTTTTACATTTTCTTCTGAAATCCTAATTCTTCCAGAGAACTTACAGATCTTCACAAAGCTAATGCTACGAAGGAAAGCAAGGCACAAGAAGCCGCATTAAGTCATGAAATTAAAGTCAAGGAAGAACTGGGCTTGGCTCTAGAAAGAGCGCAGGAGGAGGCTCGTCAGCAGCAAGAGGCTTTAGCAATTCAGGTGAGTGTTTTGACCACAAAGATGGAACCTTTCAGGCATGTTTACTGCTAATGTTTTTATAATGTTCTGTGACATATAAGTCTAGCGCTTAGCAGTAGACTATGAAAATCATAGTAGTAGTATTCCTGAAACAGGTTCTAATCAGTTTAAATACAAGCCTTTCCCCAAGCTCTAGACTTCCTCAGAGAGGTTTTCTCTTCTCGGAGAGTTTTTTTTCCCTTGAAAAGGTTTGCCAAAGATTTGCAAACAAAACATTGGAATTATTAACATCTTTCTTAATTTATTTTTATGCCATGACAGAAAACCTGTGAACTTTTACTTTGGAATACATGGGTCGTGAAAGTTTGAGACTATTTGTCAGTTTCTAATCTCTTTTTAGAATCTGGTTAAATGTGCACTTGGCATAATCTATTTGAAGTTGAAATTTATTAAGGCAAGGGAGGAAGATACTGAAAATTAAATTACGTGGCAAGTCATGGAAATGCTGCAAACTTCATTTTTTTCCTAAGAAGGAAAATTGACATGTACTGAAAAAAACCACTAGGTTAGAACTATTTGATGCAGGACCCATTTGCAATTAGAACTGTAACTCTAGGATTGTTTTTGTAAGTCACATTGTTTGCTTGTGACAGTTATTGTGGCAAAAAAAATATTAATTCCTTGAACAATGTTTTGGATGTGATAGTCACAACTTCTACAAGAGCAAAATCAATCCTGCTGTGAAGCAATTAAAAGTATAGTGGAGTTCCTGTATGTGATGGGTGTGTGATTAAAGGTCAGAAGAATACTAGGTTGGGGTAGCTAGTGAATTGTATCTTTATTCCTGTTTCACAGGTGGCAGACTTGAGACTGGCCCTGCAGCGTGCAGAACAGCAAACAGCTAGAAAGGAGGATTATTTGCGCCAGGAAATTAGTGAACTACAACAGGTACTGTAGCAGTTCCTTCTGTGAGATGTCAAACTGCATGTTGCTGCAAATGCTAGACCTTAAAAAAATTTTTTTTGCGTGGTTGACTTTTGATCCTCTTCTAGCAAGACCAAAAAGGGGAGGAAGAAAATGTAAAGGAAGGTAGATTTGTTCTGCAGTCCACATATCTCAACTTCTCTCAAACGTTGTTTGGTAGAGCTTAAAATAGTGGTATGGTGCTCGCTGCCTTTTCTGGCCAGCTTTCACATTAAGTAGCAAGCTGACCAGCAAGCTACACAAGTATTCTCTCCTACAAATCTGAGATTTGAACCATCAATCAGTTTTGGATTTCAGTGAATTCTGTGGATTTCCAGAGCTGATAATTTTTTAGGAATTAACAATGGTTTTTCACAGAGACATTCTGCAACTTTGTTCTGTGATTATTCCTAACAATACTGCACATTAGGTCCTTTTTATACTATAAAAAATTGAGTTCTGATGTGAAATTTGAGTTTAATTTATTCCATTGTTGTCTCTTGCTGGTTTCACCTTGTTTGGCTTGGACTTACACTGGTCAGTTTTGCAGGAAATACTTTTTATTTTGAAAGAAGCAGCTTCTCCTCATTTCCCATGTTGCTTTCACTTCCTCCAGGAAATCATCTTTAGACGCATCCAGATGTCCGCACACCCCTGGCTGACAGCATTTAAATAAATTATACATAGGACAGTTGCAAAAGGATAGATTGGTCTATATACCTGAGTTTCCGCAACTGTGAAGCTGCTAATGTGTGCTGTCAGTATTTCCTATTGCTTGGGAGTTTGACTAAAACTGAAAGGTTTCACTGTGTGAACTAAGAGTGTATCTTGAGAAAATGAGGTCAATGAAGCTTGCATTATCCCTTTGTACTAGATACTAGAATCTCACACAATGCATTGATTCTCAGACTCTTTTCGCTTGTACTCTCTGCTCCCCTTGTGTAGCTTTCAAGCCATCTCTGTCCGTCCCCTGCAACCAGAATTGCATTATTATTTTGTGATGATTGTAAATGGATAGTCTCAAAGCAACTTTACTCTTGTTTTTTTGCCGTACTGTTGCTTTAAGACTCTTCATCCTTGAAATTGCAATCGGCTGTTCACACACAATCCACATTTCATGAGTTCTCCGCTTTCCCTCTGTCTTTTCCCATCAATGCACCTTCTTAGATTTTTTTATGGATTGCATTCTCTTTCCTTTCACCTGTGTCTGCTAAAAGGAAGACTCAGCAGTGTGTTCATGCCTTGCAGTGTTTCTATCCTTGCACATGTTCCACAAATATGTGTTGAGGAAGTGATGATATTTAAATGCTCCCCATACGTTTCTGCAGACGTAGCCACCTGAACTGCACCACGTGTGCCTTGCTTTGTTTCTGGGTGAAGACATTAATTAGCATGCTTTTTTCATATGTTCAAAAACGGTTATTGACTCTCCATTTTAAGATCTTGGGGTTTAATGGGACTTTGTTACTGTCAGAAGAAAGTTTTATGCCTTAGCAAAGTGGAAATTTGGGGACTGCTGGTTGAAATCTCATCTAACATTAAGAACATAAGAAGAGCCCTGCTGGATCAGGCCAAAGGCCCATCTAGTCCAGCTTCCTGTATCTCACAGTGGCCCACCAGATGCCTACAACATGATACCTGTATCCTGTTGCCACTCCCTTTCATCTGGCATTAAGAGAGAGCCTACCTATCCATATCCATACCTATTCCTAATCCATAAGAGGACCTGCCGTCTTATTCCCTGACTGTGGAGTTTTCTCAGGAGTCTTTGGTGAGGGACTGTGTCAAACGCTTTCTGAACATCCAGATATATAGTAATATCAACGGATTCACCCTCATCCACATGCCTGTTGACCTTCTCAAAGAATTCTAAAAGTTTCATGAGGCAAGACTTACCCTTACAGAAGCCATGGTGTATGGCATAGACAGCACGGCATAAAATCTTTTCTTGACATACCTGTCCATCCCTCGCTTGAAGCAGCTTCCCTAAAGCAAACCACTGTACCATATTTATACCACCAGTTTCCATTTCTCATATCCAGTTTATAATTTCAGAGACTGCAAGAAGCAGAGACTCGCAACCAAGAGCTGAGTCAAAGCATTACAACCGCTACAAGGCCACTGCTCCGACAGATAGAAAACCTGCAAGCAACCCTTGGTGCGCAGACCTCATCATGGGAGAAGTTGGAGAAGAGCCTTTCTGATAGGCTTGGTAAGGCAAGGCATTGTTAGTCAATGGGAGGATGAATGGGTGTTCCGCTTAGAACACCAACAGCTTTCATGAAAGCATAGAATGTATAGGGAGGTGAGAATCTTGATTATGCATCTGCAGAGGATCTAGACCCTCTGTATTTGGAATCCATGCTGTGACCATGTGTTTAATTAGATTGGCTGGATGCAAAGACCCTTATGCATGATCAGAAAGCACTTCTGTGTACCAGATGCATTTTCTCCTAACCCAAATGAGGGACATTTGGAAAAACTTCCTTCCCTGCAAGGGAATTTTTAGCTGAAGATGTGGTTTTAGACAGCTTAGTAGGCCATACACGTAGTAGCTCCAGAGGAAGAAGTCATGGGAGAAACCATCAGATGCTCATCTCGTTTCTTTATAGATTTCTGTTGTTGTAACTAACTGATGCCTAAATGTCAACTAGTAACGATTGGTAGTACAGTATACTTGTTTTCTTGCTGTTAGGGGAATCGCAAACTGCCCTGGCTGCACAGACTGAAAGAGAACGTGCTGCTACTGAAGAACTTCTTTCCAATAAAATCCAGCTGTCTTCGACTGAATCACAAAATACTCTTCTACGACAAGAAAATAGTCGCCTTCAGGCTCAGCTGGACGCAGAGAAAACAAGGCTCAAGAAACTCGAAAATGAAACCAATCGGTAAATTTCTTAAAGCAATTTGGAACAATTTTTGTAAAAGAAATGCATATGATCTGACTAGTCAGGTGTGGTTTAAAGGAAACGGCTGCTTTAAAAGTGGGTGCTTTTTAATTTTAGTGGGAGCAGTTGCTCTAATGCTGTAGGAAGCAGCAAGGGTCATAAGATATGTTGTGATTCGAAAAGTAGTAGATGTAGTCTCGTTAACAATTAAAGATGTCTGCAGTACAAATAATGCCACGTTGATTGCAGAGCGACAATTGTGTAGGGATTGGGGAGTTGGACTTAGACCTGGAAGATCCAGATTCAAATTCTCACTCAGCCATGAAGCTTCCTGAGTGACCTTGGGCCAGTCACTATCTCTCAGCCTCACCTATCTCACAGGGTTGTTGTGAGGATAAAAGAAGGAGCTTTGTGGAGCTATGTACACCACCGTGAACTCCTTGGAGGAAGGGCGGTATAGAAATGTGAAAAATAAATAAATACCATGAAAAGCCAAATTGTGCCATGCTGCAGACCATGTGAGTCTGTTTTGCACCACGCTGTATTAACTTGACTTCAGAGATGGCCTTTTTGTCAATAAGGCTCCTGTGGAAAATGACCAGCCATAGATATGCAAGTCCTGTTTTTTGTAAAACTTCTGGATAAATCGACAATAGAAATACTTTAAGTATGTAGAAATTATTATTATTATTATTATTATTATTATTATTATTATTATTATTATTATTATTAATACTATTAGCTTTTCTTTCTTTATAATAGGTATGAAGTTGAACTAGAAAACCTTAAAGAAGAATATCTGAAAACAGTTGAAGAGGCAAAGAAAGAAAAGGTTTCTTTAATAGCTGATTATTTTATATAATGCTGCTTTTTTCATCAAAATACAGTTCCCAGTGAATTAAGGCACTTGTATTGCTTTCTTCAGATGCTGTTAGCTACTCAGTTAGAAATGGAGAAAATGAAAGTTGAACAAGAAAAAAAGAAAGCAATGTTTGTACAAGAAACAGCAAGAGAAAAGGTACTTGAGACCTCTGACTCTTTAATTTTTAATTCTAGTGTACTTGATTGTGTTTGCAGTGCGAACTAACCATTAAAGCATAAGCCATTGCCCAAAGAGGGAAGAGCTCTTCCAGTTTGTGTGCTTCCTGATCAGGTCAGGGATAGTGCTAATTCCATACTATCCCCCTCAAAATCAGCGCTGGTTTAGTTGCTGTATGAATTATGTACACAGTAGGACCAGGGGTCATGACTGTGCATTTTATGAGCTTTATGCTGCCTTGGGAATCTTCTCTCTGTAATCCTAAAACACTCTGTGTGCAGGGCATGCTTTTCCTCTTTTTCTTGGATTTCTGTTTGGTCCTCATCCCCTACTATTGGTCCTACATTGGTCCTGTTTGGTCCTCATCCCCTACTATTGGTCCTACATTGGTCCTGTTTGGTCCTCATCCCCTACTATTGGTCCTACATTGGTCCTGTTTGGTCCTCATCCCCTACTATTGGTCCTACATTGGTCCTGTTTGGTCCTCATCCCCTACTATTGGTCCTACATTGGTCCTGTTTGGTCCTCATCCCCTACTATTGGTCCTACATTGGTCCTGTTTGGTCCTCATCCCCTACTATTGGTCCTACATTGGTCCTGTTTGGTCCTACATCCCCTACTATTGGAGCTTTCTGATTTTGATTTTGATTTTTTTGTAGTAACATTTGAAGATGCTCTATTTTTTTACCTTTTTACTGAGGGACACTCCTTAGAACATACGGTAGTTTGAGAAGCCGTAATCTGTTTTGATATGTAAAGTAATATACATTTCTACACTATATTTCTTGTAAATTTAGTAGTGTGTCAGATGCTAGTGAGGTTTCAGGAGTTCTTGTGTGAATACTAGTGATGTTTGCTTAAAGTAAGCAGCAGGTTCTGGAGTCAGGTTAACTTGAAACACTGAAAGAGCAGACCAAATTATGCTATGAATTCCATTTTGTGGTTTAAACCATTACAAAATGTACCATCAGATTTGTAAGAGGAGAATCTATCCATGTTTGCCATGCTTTTGCTGTTGCTCTGAACACCTTCTGAAAAACTCAAAGTTCTTATTTGTTTTTCCTGGATATTATGTACTGTATTTTCCTCTAGGAGCATAAACTGTTCATTTCATCAACCACGGAAACTGTATCTAGCACTCCGACTCTGTCCCGCTCAAGTTCTGTAAGTGGCGTTGATATGGCAGGACTCCAGGGCTCCTTCATATCCCAGGTATTGTGCCATTTACTTCTACACGTGTTTGTCCGTGTATTTCTGTGGGTTGTGATGTCTTTTGTTCTTAAAATGTTTAGTTTTAGTTTTACTTAACTATGCTTCCTTGCTAAAACATGCGTTTTTGAATAATTTTGACTATCTGAAGGAGCAAATGTGAGGTTGCAGTTGGAAAACACAATACAATGCTATGGATAAGGTAGCTATGGCTGAACTATTAACAAAAAGTGCTTCTTAGTATGTAATCTACCTCTAAGAATTCTACTTCTGATGAAATCTGCCTCAATGACAGGACCTGGCTCTAGTTACCGGTGTTGAAGAATTAAATTATTCTGGTTTTAAATCACATCTGGTTTCCCCATTACAGTTCTGCGAAATAAATTGGAATCAGAGATTGTGACTGACACAAGGTCATGCAGCAAACTTCATGACTTAGCCGGACTTTGAACTTGTGTCTCCCTGGTCCCAACCTACTAGTGGCTCTTTGACCTACTTTTGTGGTCTAGTAAAAAGCTTTTTAGTGCCAATCTTGATTTTGTATCAGAATAATAGATTTCACTTTCATCTTTTTGGGGAGTATTCAGTTTCATGATTGTACCACATTTTATTTGCAGGATGACCCACATGATCATTCCTTTGGTTCCATGTCTACAAGTGGGAACAATCTTTATGATGCAGTACGAATGGGAGCAGGCTCAAGTATTATTGAAAACCTGCAGTCGCAATTAAAATTACGGGATGGAGAAATTTCTCACCTACAGGTAACCTGGGTATTGCGTGTGTGTCTGCATGTATGTAGGAATTAGGTGTTCATAATGTACATACTTGAAAGATCAGATATGATTACTTTCCTTTTATGTGTAGGTCATTCCATGTGAAATCAACCAATGCATGAAACCTTAATGTCATGGATTTGGTTCATTTTTGGTACATTTGTACCTTACCATGAGATGTTTAAAAATATTTTTTTTTCAGATTTTTTTGTTTACCACATAATTTTATCAATGTAAATTGTAGAAAAATGGACTTGAGGGGTTTAATTCCTTCTCACCGCCAACAAGAAAATTTATTTTTTGTATGATACCATTGAGATAGCACCTTGAAATTTTGACTGACTGGCTGCAAGACATATACCTTTAAGTGTGATTTTTTTTTTTTTGAAAACTTTTAAAAATTCCGTTTTTCCAAAAACTCAAAATAAATGTTTGTTTAACATATCTGAATTTCTTGAAAAATTACAATTTTGTCATGTTGTATATCAAATGAAAGCCCCATTCTTAAGCTTTAAAGTGACACCTGTCATTATCTTGTAAATGGCATTTAAAGGTATCGTGGCTAGTGAATTTAGGCGTTTTTAGGCAATTTTGAAAAATTCAATATCTCAAAAATGGGTGGATAATTTTTTTTTAAAACATCTCATGGTAAGGTACAAATGTACCAAAAATGAACAAAATCCATGACATCAAGTTTCAAAATGGATTTTTCATTGGTTGATTTGACATAGAATGACCCGTGCCTTGTTTTGCCAGGTTGTTTTATTTTTGCCAATGTTTTCATAGCTAGTTTGGGTGTACTAATATTGTGTACGTATAGCACAGGATTCTAGCTCCTTTTAATGGAAAATGTCAAACAGGCATCAACATCTAATAATAAATATTTGTTACCTTAGCTGGAAATTGGAAACCTTGAAAGAACTCGTTCAGTTATGGCGGAAGAGCTGGTAAAATTGACAAATCAAAATGATGACTTGGAAGAAAAGATACAGGAGATACCCAAGCTACGTGCACAGCTAAGGGTAGGTAAAGCCCAACTTCAGATGAAACCTAAAAATTATTTAGCGCTAATGTAAATGTGCTCCTACCATACATGTAAAGTGTCAAATTTATTTAGTTAGATAGACCTTTATTGGCATAAAAACAAGACACAGAACAAAACAATACAGAACAGAAGCCAACTATTGAGAAGAAGCGTTGAATGCTCAAATAGACAAGCAAATTATAGAAGGAAATTGCTAAAAGTCTAAAAGGTCTATTACAAGTGAAATACTAAAATCTAGTTAAAAATTTCTGCTCCACTGATAAAAGAAATTTTGCTGCGCTCTGGAGAACTTCTGGGGGGCCCTCACTAAGGAGGAAAACCAATTTTGCTAAGTCAGAACCAGGTTTATTTTTCAAGATGTGGGCCAAGTAGATATTCCAAGATATCTCATGAAGAGGACAGACATTTATTTAAATGTAGTAAAAAATACAATGTGCAAATCTGAGTTAGTTGATGGTAAATCATTTTATTTGGAAATCTAGTGCTTTTTACTGTAACAAAACCCCATAAAATGACAGTCTGTTAAATCCAATCTTCATTACTGATTCTGTCAGCAAACTTTGGTAGTTTGGGCTGCCACCATGAATTGGTCTTGATTATTCCTCTAGAAGTCTGTTTGTAAATGACTTTGGGATGCTAGCTTTGTGTATCACACTTGTATTAACACTAATATTTTCTTCAGCAGATTAAAGTTTTACAGTAGTTTCACTTTTCACTTTTATTTAAGTGATTGGGGGGAGAGGAGTTGATTGTTCAATGTTGAAATGTTTTTTTTCCTTGTAGCTTGTTGTTGTTAAGAATATTTATATACTATTTTTCAACAAAAAAAGTTTACAGAGAAAATCAAATTGGCGGAGCTCAACAGAGCCTTTAAGTTACAATTCTTATTTGGAAATATGGTAAACTTAAATCAGTGGGGATTATTTCTAAGCAAAGGTGCTTAGTTTAGATCGATAGCTTTCATGGCTAGTAGTTATACAGCAATGTTGAATAAATACGGGAATCAATAGGACATAGAGTTTATAGAAAGCCCACACACACTGGGAGATACTTAGATTATGGCTCCAACCATCACCCATCCCAGAAGAATTCATTAATAAATTCCTTGACATACAGGGCAATTAAAGTTTGTGACAAGGGTTCAGTGGAGGGAGAAAGGGTGGAACTCTTCAACTCACTTCGGGCCAATGGATACCCCAGGGCACAGATTAATCGTTGTTGGAGACAGCAGCAGTACAAAATAAAGGCTATCAGGGAAGGGATGTTAAATAGAAACAACGAAATTGACAAAAATACAACAGAAGACAGACCTTGGGTGTGTTTACCGTTTATTAAAGGAACTACAGACAGGATTGCCAGAATTTTACAATGAAATAATGTCAGGACAACTTTCAAGCCAACCTTTAAGTTGCAGCAGGCTCTGGGGAACCCAAAAGATAAAAGAGCGGTTCTGTCAAATGCCGGCATTTATTCTGTCCCTTGCGAATGCAAAAGAATTTACATTGGCATGACGGGCAGATCTATAAGAACGAGATTAACAGAACACGAAAGGGCTCTGAGACTAGAACATCCTACACAGTCTTCAGTTGCGGAACATGCCCTGACTGAAAATCATACGATCTTATGGAAGGATACTAAGTGTCTGCAGAATGAGAACAACGTTAAAGTGTTACGCCAGCTGGAAGCGCTTGAAATAAGTAAATGTGCAGTGGGAAGACCATGCAGTGGGAAGACCAAAAAGACCATGCTCCTGAATCGTCAGCAGGATCTGACCTTCTCTAATCGCATTTGGCTACCGATCCTGCATAAGGACTGTGAGTCAGTAACAAGGGAAATAGAAAGCGGTGATAGATCAATCAACTAATAGACAGCTGCTGCGGCTGTGGAGGCAGACTGCGGAAGCAGGTCATTTCCACTTTCGAGGAATTGGATTCCCGCGCTTTTTTGTTTTTATTTGGAGGATCAGTGAACCCAGGACAATTCCAACTGCAATCATCTTGGATTGTTTCCTGTGAAGAGGCTCTAAGGCTTTTTAGAGCGAAACGTTGGGCTGTTTTTACCTTGGATTTTATTGTATTTTTTTCCGTATGCGGCTGCCTTGAGGAGACCCGCTACGGTTTGAAGTCAGTAAATCTTTATTATTTTTCCCATGGCGTTGATTCCCGTATTTATTCAACATTGCTGTACAAAGGTGCTTAGGTTTACTATGTCAATTTTAGGAATATGGTAGCAAAAGTGAAATTCATAAGTTTGATCTTTTCTGCATATTGGTCATAAAATGACATCACAGTTGATTGTCGGAGAGAAGTCTTTTGTAAATGGAGAGAGCGAGTTCATAACCACACGGTCATGTTGTTCTAGGATTTGGATCAGAGATACAATACCATCCTCCAGATGTATGGTGAGAAAGCAGAAGAGGCACAAGAACTGAGGTTGGACCTTGAAGATGTGAAAAACATGTACAAGACTCAGATTGATGAACTTCTAAAGCAAAGGCATAGTTAACTTACTGCTGCAACTGCAGCTTGAAACAACGTTGCATTAAACTGTAGAGATGTTTATGTAAATGCAAACAGTTTGTAAAGAATCTGTACTATAGAGTGATTTTACTGTAGATTTCAAACGTTGGAGAAATCAATATGCTTCCACAGTGGCTGGCTGTCAGCAGTTAAATTATTTGTTAAATATTTAAAATAAATCTTATATCAATGACTTCATACATCTTAATGCCAAGTAAAAGGCGGACCATCTTCTGTCTATAAAATAGTACGCTGACTTGCATAATACTGGCCGATCGTTCAGCAGTGGGAATTTTGAATTGCAACGATCACATGAGGGTGTATCAGAGTAATTCCACTGTTACCTGATTGATCTGTTGCTATCAAACAGAGACTTGGAGGGAAAATATCATTTCTTATATACCGGTAATTAAAAATGAATGCGCTAGTAATACTTGACTGTGAAATAGGAAGTGGGTGCCTTCAAAACTTTTTTAAAAAACACCCCAGAAATATTTGGATGTATAACTGTGTTGCTGCCCACAAAACTACAATGTTGCCTTTTGACCGTAAGCGCCCTCTTAATCCAAAGAGATACAACTCAGTACACTTCATCTGCGTTTAACTGTATTATTCCTCTTCCTATGTGGAGCTGCATTCCTGAAGCATAATACACTGCCTGCCACTTGGAAGTAGGCTGCCTGGCAGCAGTAACGGGTTTTAGCTGTAGTCAAAAAGGTGGTGCAGAGTTTGTCTTAACGCCAGCAGTTTGTGGGCGGGGAAGGAGCAAGATATTCAAATGTTCACACTCTGAAACTGTTGCTCCTCTCTCTGGCATGGTTTATTTCTTTCATTGAGTGTACAGTATATGAATACACTTTTTTTAAAAAAAAAAATTTGTTGCAAGTGTTTCAAATTATCTCTGGTAGTTAAAAAAACAACAACAACAATCTTCTTTAGAAGGTACTTGCCATTAGGTAAAGAATAGCACCTTTCCAAAAGCTTTTTAGCCTGAGGCAGCAAACATTAACTAGTATGAGTTGCATTCACAGAGACAATGTGTTCAAAGTATTGTTCTGCCTTCACACGGTGGCTTGTTCAATTTTACAACAGTTATAAGGATCAATTTTCTACAAAATTTTAAATTATTTAAATAGTTCTGCTGTATCATTGTAATGCATCTCCAGTTGCATCTCCTCATAAGTCTTGTTGGAGTTTAAATTAAAACTTCATTTGCTGATAAATTATACAGGCATAAGAGCCACTCTCTCAACATGTATTTGGAGCAGTTCACTAGATTCTGAATACCTACATTGCATTTTTCCTGAGCCAATTTATCTACAGTGCTTTTTGCGAGCTTAAAGTGCATACAAATCAAGATTTTGGTTGAGGCAGTATTTTGCCCCACTGCATCACACAATTCACAGGTAATGGCTTAAAGCTGATCTATATATTCAAAAGAATACAGATGTCTGCATTAGCAGTCAGCTGATACTGATGTAAAACTAGGAATTAAAATCCATGACTGCTGACAGCAGAAATTTACAGCAGAAATCATATATGGATTTTCCTATAAGACACAGCATTAGTAAATATGTTATAACCAACCAAACATCTTTAAAACCACACATATTACAGACATGCAACTTGGAATGCAAAGGTTATTTCAGTCAAAGGCTGTTCTGAGTAAAACACATCTGTTACTTTCATTTGGTTCTATAATTTATATTTATAACACACTTTCTTTGTACTGTGAATATGTGAACGTAACTTGCAGCCAGAACCCCTGTGCCTGCATTAGAAAAAAATATTCTTAATTTTTATGATCTAACCCTTGAATAACTTTGCAGGTTTTAGACACCTTTGCCAGGAGTTTTAAGTCCACTACCAGTACTGGTTTAAGTTTGCAGTCCATACGTAATACAGTCTACTATTTTGTTATCTAACATTGTCGGTTTGACTCCCTAGTCACTTGGCAGTGCTTCATCAGTGTACTAATGTCTGACAATCAAAAGTGTAAAAACTCCACAGTCAGGGAATAAGAGAGCAGGTCCTCTTATGGATTAGGAACTGGTTGAAGACCAGGAAACAGCGAGTGGGAGTCAATTGAAATTTTTCACAAAGGCGAGAGGTGAAAAGCGGTGTGCCCCAAGGATCGGTCTTGGGACCAGTGCTTTTCAGCTTGTTCGTAAATGACCTGGAGTTTGGGGATAAACAGTGAGGTGGCCAAGTTTGCAGATGACACTAAACTTTTCTGGGTGGTGAAGACCAGCAGGGATTGTGAAGAGCTCCAGAAGGATCTCTCCAAACTGGGAGAATGGGCAACAAAATAGCAGATGCACTTCAATGTAAGTAAGTGTAAAGTGATGGACATTGGGGCAAGAAACCAAAATTTCACATATACGCTAATGGGTTCTGAGCTGTCTGTGACGGATCAGGAAAGAGATCTTGGGGTACTGGTGGACAGGTCGATGAAAGTGTCGACCCAGTGTGCTCAGTGTGTCAACTAATATTCCTTTAATATTCTTCAGTAAAGAAGGCCAATTCCATGCTTGGGATAATTAAAAAAGGGATTGAGAATAAAACAGCCAATATCATTATGCCCTTGTACAAATCGATGGTAAGGCCACATCTGGAGTATTGCATCCAGTTCTGGTCACCACACCTCAAAAAGGATATAGTTGAATTGGAAAAGGTGCAGAAAAGAGCGACCAAAATGATTTGTGGGCTGGAGCACCTCCCTTATGAGGAAAGGCTACAATGTTTGGGGCTTTTCAGTCTAGAAAAAAGGCACCTGAGGGGGGACATGATTGAGACGTATAAAATTATGCATGGGATGGAGAGAGTGGATAGAGGGAAGTTCTTCTCCCTCTCGCACAACACCAGAACCAGGGGACATGCACTAAAATTGAGTGGAGGGAGAATTAGAAAGGAAAAAAGAGTATTTCTTTACCCGGCGTGTAATTCATCTGTGGAACTCCTTGCCACAGGATGTGGTGATGGCACCTGGCCTAGATGCCTTTAAAAGGGGTTTGGATAGATTCATGGAGGAAGAGACCATCACAGGTTACAAGCTATAAGCAACTTCCTGGTTTTAGAAGTAGGTTTTCTCTGTGCCAGGTGCAAGGGAGTGGCAACAGGATACAGGTATCTTCTTGTCTCGTGTGCTCCGAGGCATCTGGTGGGGCCACTGTGAGATACAGGAAGCTGGACTAGATGGGCCTTTGGCCTGATCCAGTAGGGCTCTTCTTAGGTTCTTATTTCAGGTGTGTAAGGTTTGTGTAAGTTGGGCTTCAACTGTGTGTGTGTGTGTGTGTGTGTGTGTGTGTGTGTGTTCAAGATTGTTTCTTACCTTATTCTGAAAAGACTGATTGGTCATTCCTCTCTGTCTTCACCTACAGAAATCTTTTGCAAGAAAAAGTAGTACTGTATTATTGTTGGCAACCCACAGAAATGTGAATATACCAATCTGCTTTTAGAGTTACTGCATCTGATGACAGATGTATAAAACTATCTTTGTGACTATAGAGGCAGCACCATTATTGCTTATAGTTTTATACAGTATTTGCAAATTCTAATGTGGAAAGTGGCAGTGGTGGTAGCGTTGTAAAAAGTGATATTGCACGAGGGATTGTCGAGTAAAACTGCATTTCATGTATTGCCCAAAGGAATAAGCTTCCTGTAGAACTGTTTTAGCTGAACCTATGATTCTGTGATTGGGGTGTGCGGGGAGAAAGCTAGTTGTATGAGAAGAAATAGTACTGTTTGTAAAGGTTTTGCGCAGGACAGAGTTTATGGTACATAAAGCCATTGAAGTGAGCATTAAAGAGCACCTTGGCTTCAGTACATTGGAACTGGACCCCTAACCAAGCCAGGCCCTATCTACTGGTAACGATCTGTCTGGGCACTGTACGGCCCCAGGGCCACATCTGGCCCTTTGGCTTTCCCTGACTGGTCTGCGTGAGGTTTAAAGGAAGACATGGAGCAGCTAATTAAGGTAAAATAATGCCCCCTCCCGCCATTCTCTTACCTCAATTAGCTGCTCCGTGTCTTCCTTTAACAGACGCTATAAGCAGCATGCTTATAGGAAGGAAGGGAGGAAGACAGAGCAGCTAATGAAGGTAAGAGAATGGCCGGGCGTGTGTGTGTGTGTGTGTGTGCAGGTACCGCGGAGGGGGAGCCTATTGGTCTGGCCCTCCACAATAGTTCCAGTTTCTCATGTGGCCCCTTAGGAAAATTAATTGCCCACCCCTTCCCTATGGAATAATATTGGTGGTTCCAGTATATTGTACAGTTCTTTAAATCTTCATTGCAGCTTGAAAAGTTTGTCAACCTTGTTCTCTAAGAAATAGACACATAGGTATACTTAGTACATTTTTTATAAAGGGCTATCAACCAGTTTTAAAAAGTGTGTACATTAATAATGTTAGACAAGTTAACCTGTTTAAATCTTGGTCCAAGTATTTGTTTTCTTACAGAAATTAAGAAAGAGATTCTGATAGTTGAAATGTTAGTACCGTATTTCTACGAGTCTAAGGCGCCATCGATTCTAAGGCGCACCTTTACTTTCAGTACCACCAGCAGGGGAAAAAAAATCCATCGATTGTAAGACTCGCCTCCATTCATTGAATCTACCTGCTCAGCACCAACTCTCCCCAGCATGTCTCCTGCAGCTGAGGATGACTGAGTGCACTGCCTTTGCATAGCATTTCTGGCCCTGCCAGAAAGTGCTATTTCCTTCGTTACCTTGGCTTGGAGGAGCTTCAGGGAGGCCTGCGCAACCCTCTGCAGGCCTCCCTGATCTTCAGTTTGGCGAAGAACAGCGATTTTTGGCCATTTCTGGTTTTCGTGAAAACCGGAAATGGCTGAAAATCACTGTTTTTTGCCGAACTGAAGATCGGGGAGGCCTGCAGTGGGTCGTGCAGGTCTCTCTGAAGCTCCCCCAAGCCCCAGTAAGTAAGAAGATAGCATTTTGGGGTGCTTTTTGGAGACCTTCGATTCTAAGACGCACCCCATTTTTTGAAATGCTTAATTGGGAAAAAACATGCGTCTTAGAATTGAAGAAATACAGTAATAGTGCCTTGAAAATGAAGCAGCAGAGACATAGTGTAAGTAGCTACTCAAATTGTACAATGCGTGGTTGGAACTGGGCTTGTATTTCTATAAAGTTGGCTGAATTTGTAGCAAATAAGCAAACTGGAGCATCTTGACCACTCTGGGATCAGCTTAGCTAGCAGTCTGATTTTGTAGAGTCATTTACCCATTTTCCTGCAATTGAGCCTTTAATATTAAAGCTGTAGCCTGCCTTTTCTCCCCATTGAGTGGCATTTTAGCCTTGCAACCAGTGAAGAAAGTCAGGCTGACTTTGACAGAGCATGACCAAGTGAGCATTCTAACTGCACAAGTTTCCTACTTCAGTACCAAGTGCGCTGGCTTCTGTATCAGAGCGGCTTGACTAGATTTATGGAATGTAATTGAGTAACATTTTAGTCCTCATAGTTGCACAGGGTTCTTGGCAAATGTATGGCACTGTCTGCTTGAGTGTGCCTTCACTGCTTTGTACAGCTCCTTTCCTTTTCCCTCAGGTGTTGGCTATTTCTTGCCCTTTCCCTCTGTTTACCCATCTAACTCTATTACTCTCCCTCCTATTTGGCACTCTTCCTGTTTCTCTTCAGCTCCAATTCAAGTTGCTTCATTCTGTGCTGCCCAAACATGCTTAGGAGTCTAAAATACTCCTTGTACTTGGCAATTCTGGTTCTGAGCATGAGGTTTTTTTGTGCATTAGTCTTATGTGCTCGTGGAAAGGCTAATGAGTAATAAGATTGTACTTGGAAATGATGCATGATTAACCCATTCACAGGAGTGAGTTAAAATTGATTATCCTGTGTGGTGGTTAATCACATCGTTTCATTTTGGGCAAAATATGACACAATGCCACTATTTTTTGCTGCTAACAAAGATTAAAGGACTCCAAAATATAATGTAGCAGTTTCTGAACATCTGATATGTATTACATGCAGTGTAGGTGGGAGGAGTGTCTTAAAGGCATATACAGTAACTGCTAGGAGATCAAATCAGTCAATCCTAAATGAAATCAATCCTGACTGTTCCCTGGAAGGACAGGTACTGAGGCTGAAGCTCAAATATTTTGGCCACCTAAAGCGAAGAGAGGACTCTCTGGAGAAGACTCTTATGCTGGGAAAGACTGAAGGCAAAAGGAGAAGGGGAAGGCAAAGGATGAGATGGTTAGACAGCATCACCGATGCAACGAACATGAAAATGAGCGAACTCAGGAAGATAGTGGAGGACAGGAAGGCTGGCGGGATGTGGTTCATGGGATCACAAAGGGTCAGACACGACTTAACGACTGAACAATAACAAGAAAAAAATATGCAGTGGAATTGTGTGTTAAAGGGTCTATAGCAGGGATTTTAAACTCGTTTTATACAGCAGGCCAAATAGCATTCATGGCGTCTGCTGGGGGGCAGAAGTGATGTGATGTCATTAAGCAGGTGATGGTCAGAAATAAGCACTTTTTTTCCTCACTTAGGAAGAACTCATTAGAAGTTGATTTCATTCATTCTCTTAGCTCTCTTCACAAGTGTATTTCCTGGGTGGCATCCCAGTATACACTGTTAGAAGAAACAATATTTCTTATGCCAGGAACATTCATTGTTTTTTTCACATTTAATTTATGTGTTTACCTTTATTGTAAATTAATTTGTGCCACTTTTCTTTTGGAAGATCAAGTGGGTGCTGGGCTCTTACCTTATGTTGATTTGCCAGCGCAGTACCAACATAGCATGTAGTCCCTCCTCGGTGCAACTTGTTATAGCATTGGTAAAATTTCTAAAATTGTATTTTTTTTAAAGCATGGATTTTGTGACCAGTAAAGCTGTATATTTGAACAATTACATGTTGCTATATTGTCCACCATTAAGATGGTAGCCAACATTCCTAGATCGCTGTAGTTTTCAAACTCATTTTACTCGTAGTTTTCAGGATCACACTTTTTTTCCTTGGCCTTAATAATGTTGCTTTGGAGTAAGTAATTTGAGGATTATAGTTTTAACTGGAGCAGAAACAGAGGGAAATGAGTTCAAGGCTTGGAGGAAACAGAACAATGGTGTTTGGCCTTGTCACATTTCCTAGTATGGGATGGAAAAGAGTTGTTTTCCTGTACCCACTAGAAAAAAAATCTCCACCGCAATATGGCAAGGAAAGTTCTGTTAACATACCGTAGTTCTTGTATATTGTGCTGCCTCCCTTTAACTTTTAACAAAGGACTGGCAGTTCTTGCAGCCAGACCTCCATGTGTAGATTTTAGCAATTCTATCAAGAACTAAAGGTAGTTTTGTAGTGTTTGGTAAAGGACATGAAAACATCTGTCACAACCTGGCTCCCGGTTGTGAAATGAAAATGCTAACCTAAGCACATGGTTACACTACTTGGATATCTAACCCCATTTTCCATGGTTTAGGATCCGTTGCAGGAGAGTTTGAAAAAAGTCTGTTTTTAATACGTGTCATTTCTTTAGTGGTTTTGAGTATTCAAAGTACTCCATATGCAATCATTTTTATTGTAAATCTCACAACACCCCTTTTTAAGATAAATCACCATATTGCAGACAGGGAGAAGAATTCAAACATATGACTCTCCACTTCCAGTCTGAACTAGAACCATCCTAATTCTACCACCTTGTTTTGCGTACCGTGTAGACTGGGCTTCATCTCAGAAAGAAACAATGGTCTTTCCAACCTCTAGATACTGCTACCTATACCTACTCCCTCACCTTAATGACTATGTTCTTCATTTCTGTTGCCTGCCTTACAAGGGATCTCTGTGGTTTGAGCACTGAATCATGGTTGGTTTTTACTTTCTCAAAAGGACAGTGTCATTGCTGCTCGTTGTATTCCATATACACTTTAGTAGTGTACAGTGTACTAAACTCTTTTGCACTTGGCTCAAATGATCTTTCTACCCAGAGATTTTTTTTTATTAATGGCGCTGCACTGTTAAGCTAATGTACTTAATCAGTACTATAATCAGTACTATAAGAACTTTAGCTAAGATGTCCTAATTAATTTGCCAACAGGTTTTGAATTCATATTACTCAGTAAGTAAGAAGATAGCATTTTGGGGTGCTTTTTGGAGACCTTTGATTCTAAGACGCACCCCATTTTTTTGAAATGCTTAATTGGGAAAAAAACATGTGTCTTAGAATTGAAGAAATACAGTATGTTGATTTTTGCCAAGTGACTATACAGTACTTGCCAACCAATACTCATTTGATCTAGTAATATCCCTCTTTGCTAGCCTTTTAGACGACTCCTGTTAAACTCAGGCTGACCTCTACCATGCCCTATGCCAGTAATCTGGCTTTGCCCTGCTTCTTGTTTACCATCCTAGTCAATGAAAAGGTGCACCTCAATCCTGTGCATGTTTACTCAGAAGCAACTCCCACTGTATGCAAAGGCTCTACACCTACACATGCTTATTTGGAAGTAAGCTCAGTTGACATCCCTAGGAGTGGCTTTCAAAAAAAAAAATGCCTAGGGATTCCCCCTGTCAGAGCTTTGCGGAGCCCAGTTACCTATTGAGTGACTTTAAATTGGTCCTGATTAAGGTGTTGCACACCTGCTGCTTCTGTCTTGGCTGAATGACTTTAAGAACAGCAGAAACGATGGATGCCTCTGACCATCCTAGGGGCCTGACAGCTTCTGAGAAAGCCATGCAGCGCTGGCACTGCACATCAATGGGGTCAACTGAAGTAGTCGTTCGCATCAGGCAGCAGTTTGGTGTGTGTGTGTGTGTGTGTGTACGTGTACGTGTACACCTACCTACTTGCCTCTGCTTCTCTTCCTCCCCCAACTCCCTGGACTGGAAGAGGCAACAGGGAGGGAGGGGAAGGATAATATTGCTCTAGAATGTCGATGCGTGAGAGGAACAGAGGTTGGCACACCACTGGGTGAGCATTTGGCATACTGTCTCTCAGGCGATCTTGTGTGCGCTCCTCCTGTTGCACTTAGGAGCGGGACCCGGTTGCTTCCTTTTCCCTCAGCCGCTGGTCGGTTCAGACAGGTGCTTTGGGGAGGCTAGAGGCGTCGCCGGCTAAAAAGCAGGTGGGCTCCTGCTAGGCAGGCCACTACTGTCAAGTCAAGTCGCTTCCCTCGACTCCAAGGCAGGCGGAGGAGGGAGACCCCTAGCCACCACCTCGCTCGGTTGGCGCGCCTGCCTCTTCCCTCTCCAAAGCGCAGCCAGCGAGGCGCGCTCCGAAGCAGCCGCGGCCTTCTCGCGGCGGCGAGCCGCTTGGTTTCCGGAGAGCTGAGCCAGCGCCTTCTGGCTCCTCCCTCCGCTCGCTGTCGTTGCTTCTCTTCCCCTTCGGCGCCCGGCGAAGTGGAGCCCGGCAGGAGCGGCCGCGCTGCTGCTGTACCAACTCCAGGCGGGAGAAGCTGCGTGTGGCGCGCGGGCCAAGGAGCTCGTCTCGCCCGCCGCCTTCGGCTTGCGGTAGCTCTAGTTCCGTTGCTTTTTAAGGTATATGCGGGCGGGCGGGCGGGCGCGGGCTTCCCTTCGTGAGCTGGACCGCAACGGCGGCAGCTACCTCCTCACTGTGGTCTGCGGGACTTTTCGCTCCTGCATGACCCAGAGCGAAACGCCCGGCCTCTTTCTCCGACTCCGGCATGCATGAGGGTGGCGTGGCTGGTCTCTCTCCTGCCACCCCACCGCTTGGATTCCCTCCATTCATTGCAGGTGGGGTTATCTCTCTGCGAACTTCACTCATCTTCGTAGCATTGAAAGCGATTAGGGGGGCTGCGTGATGATATAATGCTCTTGGTCTACGAAAACATAGAGACGTTTGGTTTTTTAAAGGCTGTAATATTATGCAGACAACCCCGGAAATCGCATCGGTACTCATGGCCCAAATACAACATGTACTTACACGTGCCTTCCTTCCCACCCCCCTACCACCATCCTTTACCAACTGAAAGTCTTCTGAGCTCACAGAAGATGCTCTCCTCCTTTGCTGCCCCGTGTGCTGGGAGCTGCCTCTCTTCAATGATGCTCTCTCTATCTCCTTTGAGATCACTCCTTAAAACTCTTCTTTGCATTTATAGCCTGTAGCACAACCTCCTAGTCTTGAAACACAAGCCTAGGAACCATTTATTGATTTGTTTTGCTATATGAAGCTCTTTGTGAACCAATTTTTTTGAAAAGCAATGTATAAATACAGGTGGGCCCCCATATCCACGGTTTCAGTTATCCACGGTTTCAGTTATCCACGGTTTCAGTTATCCACAGATCGTGGGGACCCCCCCAGGCTTTTACTTTTTCCCCAGTAAGCTTAGTTTCTTCCTTAAAGAAACAGGAGAAGCAGCCTCCGGCTGCTTATTCCAGGCAAGTACATAAGAACATAAGAAGAGCCCTGCTGGATCAGGCCAAAAGCCCATCTAGTCCAGCTTCCTGTGTCACACAGTGGCCCCACCAGATGTCTCAGGGAGAACACAAGACAACAAGATACCTGTGTCCAGTCGCCACTCCCTTGCACCTGGCACAGAGAAAACCCACTTCTAAAACCAGGAGGTTGCTTATGGCTTGTAACCTGTGATGGTCTTTTCCTCCATGAATCTGTCCAAACCCCTTTTAAAGGTATCTAGGCCAGATGCCATCACCACATCCTGTGGCAAGGAGTTCCACAGATGAATTACATGCTGGGTAAAGAAATATTTTCTTTTGTCTGTTCTAACTCTCCCTCCACTCAATTTTAGTGCATGTCCCCTGGTTCTGGTGTTGTGCGAGAGGGAGAAGAATTTCCCTCTCTCCACTCTCTCCATCCCATGCATAATTTTATAAGTCTCAATCATGTCCCCCCTCAGGCGCCTTTTTTCTAGGCTGAAAAGCCCCAGATGCTGTAGCCTTTCCTCATAAGGGAGGTGCTCCAGCCCACAAATCATTCTGGTCGCTCTTTTCTGCACCTTTTCCAATTCAACTATATCCTTTTTGAGATGTGGTGACCAGAACTGGACACAGTACTCCAGATGTGGCCTTACCATCGATTTGTACAAGGGCAGAATGATATTGGCCGTTTTATTCTCAATCCCTTTTTTAATGATCCCGAGCATGGAATTGGCCTTCTTCACAGCCGCCGCACACTGGGTCGACACTTTCATCGACCTGTCCACCAGCACCCCAAGATCTCTCTCTTGATCCATCACAGACAACTCAGAATCCATTAGCGTATATGTGAAATTTTGGTTTCTTGCCCCAATGTGCATCACTTTGCACTTACTTACATTGAAGCGCATCTGCCATTTTGCTGCCCATTGTCCCAGTTTGGAGAGATCCTTCTGGAGCTCTTCACAATCCCTGCTGGTCTTCACCACCCGGAAAAGTTTAGTGTCATCTGCAAACTTGGCCACCTCACTGCCTATCCCCGACTCCAGGTCATTTATGAATAAGTTGAAAAGCACCGGTCCCAAGACCGATCCTTGGGGCACACCGCTTTTCACCTCTCACCATTGTGAAAATTGCCCATTGACTCCCACTCGCTGTTTCCTGGTCTTCAACCAGTTCCTAATCCATAAGAGGACCTGCCCTCTTATTCCCTGACTGTGGAGTTTTCTCAGGAGCCTTTCATGAGGGACTGTGTCAAACGCCTTCTGAAAATCCAGATATATAATATCCACGGGTTCGTTCGCATCCACATGCCTGTTGACCTTTTCAAAAAAAGTCTAACAGGTTTGTGAGGCAAGACTTCCCCTTGCAGAAGCCATGCTGACTCTCCCTCAGCAGAGCTTGTTCTTCTATGTATTTTGAGATTTTATCCTTAATGAGACTTTCCACCATCTTCCCTGGAACATATGTTAGGCTGACCGGCCTGTAGTTTCCCGGGTCCCCCCTCCTTCCTTTTTTTAAAGATTGGCGTGACATTAGCTATCCTCCAATCCTCTGGCACAGTGGCCGTTTTAAGGGACAAGTTGCATATTTTGGTCAAGAGGTCAGCAACTTCATTCTTGAGTTCCTTCAGAACTCTTGGGTGGATGCCATTCGGGCCTGGTGATTTATTGATCTTTATTTTGTCAATTAAGTCTGAGACGTCTTCTCTTTTAACCTCTATTTGACTTAATTCTTTAGTCAAGGGAGAACGTTCCGGCAGCGTTATTTGCCCGAGGTCTTCTGCCGTGAAGACAGATGCAAAGAACTCATTTAATTTCTCTGCAGTCTCCAAGTCCCCTTTTATCACCCCTTTCTCTCCCTCACCATCCAGCGGACCAACCGTTTCTCTGGCAGGTTTCCTGCTTCTAACATATTTGAAGAAGCTTTTATTATTCCCTTTTATGTTGCCTGCCATACGTTCCTCAAAGTCTTTCTTGGCCTCCCGTATCATCTTTTTACATTTCTTTTGCCACAGTTTGTGCTCCTGTTTATTTTCCTCATTAGGGCAAGACTTCCATTTACGGAAGGAAGCTTCCTTGCCTTTTATAGCCTCCTTAACTGTGCTTGTTAGCCATGCCGGCACCCTCCTGGACTTGGTCGAGCCCTTCCTCCTTTGTGGGATACACTCCCGCTGGGCCTCTATGACTGTTGTTTTAAACAGCCTCCATGCACTCTGGAGCGATTGGACTCTTTTTACCTTCCCTTTCAGCTTTTTTTTAACTAGTCTCCTCATTTTGGGGAAGTCAGCCCTTCGGAAGTCAAGGGTTTTCGTGTCAGATTTGCTCGGCACTCTCCCTCCGACATGCATGGTGAAACAGATCGCAGCATGGTCACTATTCCCCAACGGTTCGGTAACATTTACCTCCCTGACCAGGTCTTGAGTGCCACCAGAGTCACCTGTCCTCTGGTCGGTTCCGTGACAAGCTGCTCTAAGGCACAGTCATTTAACATATCCAGAAATCCAGTCTCTCTTTCATGACCTGAGCATGAATTGACCCAGTCGATGTGAGGATAATTGAAGTCCCCCATGACTACAACCCTGTCTCTCATTGACACCTCCCTGATTTGCTTCCTCATTTCAAGATCCCCTTCAGGTTTTTGATCTGGAGGACGGTAGCATGCCCCTACTATTACATCACTCTTTGAGCCTGGTAATCTAACCCACAGTGATTCTACGGAGGAGTCAGAGCCCCCCTCCAGCTCTACTCTGGTGGATTCTACCCCCTCTTTGACATAGATGGCTACCCCACCTCCAACACGCCCCTCTCTGTCCCTCCTATAGAGTTTATATCCTGGAATTGCAGTATCCCACTGGTTCTCCGCATTCCACCAGGTTTCTGTTATACCTACTATGTCAATGTTTTCCCTAGCCACCAAACATTCCAGTTCTCCCATCTTTGCCCGTAGACTTCGGGCATTTGCATAAAAGCACTTATATACCTGGTCCCCCAAGAAGGGCTGCATGTTTGCACCTTTATTCCTGCAGCCTTCTGTCCTGCTAGACTGGCTGTCATGTCCCATCACGCTACCACTCCCAATTTTTACTCTGCTATTACTTGACTGTTCCCCATCCTCTGCACCCTCATTCCCTAGGGATGAGGAGTCCCGAACCGGATGCCGGAAGTAGAATGAGACTAAGTACTAGAGAGGCTCTGCAAGGTTCACAGAAACCTTGCAGGGCCTCTCTAGGACTTAGTCTTGTTCTACTTGCCTGCAATGGAGGCTGCTTCTCTGTTTGTTTTAAGGAAGAAACAAAGCTTGCTGAAAGAAAAATAAGAGTTGGGGGGGGCAAGCATTCCTGCCTGCAGGGGAGGCAGGGTGGGGGCCCCTCAGGAAACCATGGAGGGGGTGTTCGCTCTTATCCACGGTTTCAAGTATCCACGGAGGGGCCTGGAACATATCCCCAGCGGATATGGGGGCCCACCTGTATTCTTTAATATTTATAATTATATAACTGAAACAAATGTGTGTTTTTCCTGTGTCCATTTTCCTTCCTCCCCGACTCTCCTGTGTCAAATTTCACATTGTAAACTCTTTGTGGCAGAGACCTGACCTTGTATACTATTTGCAAAACTCTCTTCCTCTATCTCTTCCCACATCTCCTTCTCCCTGTTTGAGATTTCTTCTTGGATGTTCATCAACATCATTTGATCTGAACCTCAATTTGTTTGTCAGAACTTGACTGGAATCCACTGACTTGAAGACCTAATCCCAGATTGGCGATTAGGCTGAGATTGTTCTGTAGTAGTGAGGGAAGGATATGGCTGTAACTCAGTGGTAGAGTGTTTACTTTGTGAACAGTCCCTGCCATCTCCAAGCAGGACTGGGAAAGACTCCAGTCTGAAATCCTTGGAGAGCCAGTGAGTGTAAACAATACTGCTGGATGGCCAATGCTTTGATTCTGTATGCAGCAGCTTCATATTCATATGTGTACTGTTACTGTACATATGCTCAGATTCAGAATAACGTTTCTTTATATTCCCTTGCATGTACCAGGGCTGAGCCCTTGCACAAATTCAGCCCTGCTTCTGAAAGCTGTGCTGCACGCAGGGATGTTGACACTTGATCTGTTTGTCTCTTTGCCTGTCCCACTCTAAGGTAACAACTGAAGTCCTTAGCACGTGGATAAACCCACAGACTGGTCAATTCTATATAAATTGCAAAGTATAGGAGGATACAGGGTTGTTGCAACATGTGTGTTCTGAGGAAATGAAACCGAATGCTTATTCTACATTTTTAATGATATTTTGGGGAATAAGGGACACCTTTTGAGCTCATCAGACTTTCGGTCCAGAAGATCAAACCAAGTCCAGATTTTTTTTTTGGGGGGGGGGCATGTAATATCTGCGAAGTTGCAATATTCAGATTATTATTATTTTATTATTATTTTATTATTATAGTGTTATACAGAGAGATCTGTGTGCTGTGACATGCAGTCTAACATTTGCATGTATTGGCAAGAACTTGTAGTTTTGTCCTGGAATGGGTTGACTTCAGTATTTCCGGTTATCATCTTCTGTTGTTGTTTTTCAACTTTGCACATTGGAAACATAGTGGTGAATTACAGGCAGTGTGTGTTAAATGTATAAAGCAGGGGGGTTGGATCTTTTAAGAATTAAAATATACGGTAACTAATCTGTGTTTAAATAAACTCACAAAAGAAAGAGCTAAGAGACATGATTGAGGTTTATAGAATCATACATGGGGTGGAGAAAGAGGCTAAAGAGATGTTTTCTCCCTCTCTCACACTAGAACTAGGGGCAGTTTCGGCCCATCCATGCAGGCACCTGCATTGGCGGCAGATTGCAAAGGGTGTGAGGGGGCAGTGGATTTGGGGTGCCTTTTCCCCGGAGCTTGCTGGTGCCACCTCCCTTCATCCTGCCACCAATTCAGGCGGCACTGATCTGCTTCGCGCTCACTTAAGCATGAAACAGATAATTACTGAGAGGTTGCGCTGTCCCTGTAAATGAGATCGGGAGTCTCGCGCTTCCGGGTTTCACTACAGCACATGAAGAGCATGGTAAGGGTTTTTTTTTTTTTTTTTACATTTTTTTAATAAGAGGCTCAGCTCCCCAGATCCTCTGTACCTGGCCTCTTTTGAAGAAGAAGCAGGAGGAGGTGGCGGTCTTTTTACTGAACAGCATAACTGCAGCCTTTACTACGTCCTCCAGGGCTGCTGCTATGATTTCTGGCAGCAGTGATGGGGGAAGAAGTAAACTGTCCCAGCCTAGCATCCACTCGAGCAAGCAGGAAAAGGATGGGACAGTGGCAGGGGAGATGATGGTGCCATCGTGGTGGCAGGATGGTGTAGTGGTTTGGGAGTCGAACTTAGACCTGGAAGATCCAGGTTCAAATCCCCGCTCAGCCACGAAGCTTCCTGGGTGACCTTGGGCCAGTCACTATCTCTCAGCCCGACCTACCTCACAGGGTTGTTGTGAGGACAAAAGGAGGGGAGGAAATATGTACACCACTCTGAGCTCCTTGGAGGAAGGGCAGTATAAAAAAAATGTGAAAAAAAATATGATTGGGTGGGCCTGGAGTGCAAGACATCCCCTGCCAATGCGCTGCCTCAACCACTCGTCACTCAAAAGCCGCTACAATAGTGGACTTCATGAGTAGGTTGCCCCTGTTTTTCACCCTCATCTCAGATCTGTCTGTCCAGCAACTAAGGGACAAAACCCACCATTTTAATGAACCTAGAGACAAACAGATTTGGGCATATAGAAGTGAACAACAATCCTCGCTTGCCCGTCCACTCGGCTACTGCACATCCTGATGGCCACATTTCCGTATGTGGTTTCCAAACACCTTTGCTGGGTGTTTCTCTGGCTGATATATTTTATCCATAAGAATCGGGTCACAAGCTGTCTTATGGTAGATGTTGTATGAGAACTGACCCCCCTCCCCTGACTTGCAGAGGCTCCCTCGCACTTTGAGCCCCTCTCTTAGCATTAGTAGATCCAAAATCCCATAGAATTCATATTCAGAGTAGGCTGGTTCAGTGGCAAACTTATCAGTTACTTCTGTACTTTGTTTGTTTTGGCTTTATAATGATAATGCAGGAGAAACAAAGCCCAAGGGAGTCGTGCATAGTTTCCTGACTTCAGTTCCCAGGCATATCTTGAGAACAGCAACTCCTTTGCCCATTGGCTTAACATCTGTGATATTAATAACTATTTCAAGTACACAAGCTTGTGCCCAGAAAAGAGCCTTTCTGGCCAAGGGTCCTATAGTATCATGTTTTCACAAATAGGCTTCAGGTTTATGATTTAATAAAACTAAATATTGAAAAGAATTTGATGAATTGTCGTTATGCCATTCTTAAGACTTTTCTGTGTTTACTTCAAGGTTTTTTGGACTGCCATGCTAATGCTACTTGCGTTCGGAGTGCTACAAGAAATCTTGGCTAGGACTCAAGATGACAGTCTTAGTGATGGCAGCAATACTTTGGAAAAGTCATTATATAGCTATGAAAACTTTGCCTTGCCAGAAGAGCATATCCCATATTTTCTATATAATAACCAGCACGTTGCCACAGCCTGCAAGCAGGATCCTCATTGCCCGTATAAAGTAAGTACTCCTTTACTTACTGCAATGTAATGCTGATTTGATTTATTTTTAGAATCGTAGAAGTTAAAGATGCACAGCGCAATCCTATCCAACTTCCCCCAGCGGTGCAGCCAGCCGTGCAGCAAGAACGGGAGGCCCTAGAATGGAAAGGGGATTCAAATCCCCTCCAAAGGGAGATTCAAAGGGGATTTAAATCCCCCTTCCCCTCCAAAGCCTCTCAACCTGCACTCCCCTGCTGGTTACACCGGTGGGGAATTTGGATAGGATTGCGCTGGCAAACTGGTTTCTTTTCCAGCCAGTGGTAACTTCTGAAGTTGTAATTTCTGCTGCATCAATTACAAGGTGGTGGGGTGCTTTCTGTGAGCTGGTAATGTGAGAACAGTTACTTTAGACTGAATATGACAAGTATGTCAGGAAAGTTCAGTTCTCTAAAATCATGTTATTTTCTTTGACAGACTCAAATTTAAAGCACATTCTCAAAACATAAGGACTTAAATTGCAGTTTGCAAATTGGTTGCAGAGTTTCTGGACTGAGTTTGCACAGAGGCTTAAAAGTTAACAGCAAGATTGTTTTTAGAGTGAGTGGTTTATGGGGTTGCAAAGTAGCACATATCAAACTCTGCCCACTCACCGTCGGAGCCATTCTGAGCAGCAAAGGCAACGTGCAGGAGACTCCCTGTGCGTTGCCTTCGCTGCTCTGAATGGCTCCGACGACGAGTGAGCGGGGCCACCGTGTAACGCTGAGTAGACTTGTGCACAAGTTACAGTACTCCCCCCCCCCCCAGGGACGCCAGTGATGCACATATCAAAATAGTTTACCCAGACAGAACCAATACAGATGAAATACAGGTTTGTGATACTGAACAATTGATGTACTATATCCAATGCACTTAATTGCTTATTTGGGAAATTTTAAGATCAGGGCCCTTAGTCTGATAGATGCTTGTGTATGTATGTGTCCGTACTTGATTTTAAAAGCTTTATAGCCTCGCTATAACAAGTGAGACTGTTCAGATGTAGAACTAGAAATATGCATACAACTTTGCAGCCATTGATTTAGTGTGCATAGCTTACACAGGCTTTTGCAGACTCTGTGCATTTCTACAGGCTATTTTAAAAAGAAATGGAAGATTGAGAGCAAGGAAAATATTTTCCTGGAGGAAAGATTTGTATCTTAATAACCACTTGGATGTCTACTATAGGTAGTAGTACCCCATTTTTTAGTGGAGACTTTGTGTTAACAGAAATACATGAAGAAATCAAAAACCTGTTGGGGTTATGAGAAATCCTGCAAGCCAGAACACAGATTTGGATACCCAACATGCGATTATGCTGAGGTGGGATGGTAAGTATACATCTAGTAATCCCTCACCCCTCTAGCCTTTATGTATTGGCAAAATAATTGAAGGCTTCCCTTTTCATTGCCCCGCAATCATGTTATGTCGTAAGCTGCTTTGTGAGTCTGTACAGTGGCATTTGATCATTCCATGTGCCTAAGGCTCTGCTACCGTTAAAGTTGGCATTTTTTTTTCAAGTGGATGCTTTTGCATTGTTCATGCCAGGGCTAGTACCATTGAGGAGGCTCAAAATGTGTTTTGGAAGCAAGCTGATTTTGGGTATGTTAAAGAGAGGATGCATGAAGTGAAAATCCACTGCAAACCAAAGGCAATGGTAAGCATATTGGTATATATTCAGAGTACGTGATTTTCTGGCTCTGTACTCTCCCCAATTCTTTACAAGCTTACATTTTTCTTTTTACATATGTTTTTGTTCTTTTTCTCTTGCAGGGAGATTCTTCACTCGAATGTTCTCGTTATCTTCAGTACTGCAGAGCAACTAATTTGTACATTGATTTAAGAACCCCAAAGAGAAACCATGATAGGTCTCTGCGTTGCTTATGTTCCATAAAATGTATTAGAAAAATATGCTGGTTAGGTTTTCTGTGAATGGGCGGATTTATATATGTGCCTTCTTTCGTATTCTTTCATAATTTTAATCAGCAGATATATGGCAATATGTATTTTATTTTAGTGACATGTTTCTAGTCCTGATGGGTGTTGAGAAAAGCATGAAGTGTGAATGGTTTGTAAAATGTCTCGGGGATCAGAAATTATCTGTCACACTTTTCACAGATGACAAGTTTACACACTTGTTTGTTCCTCTCCATAAAGCCAACTTCTTCTCACTATACAGCTGATTCTGTATCTTGTCTTTCTCTCTGACAAGAAAAAAAAATTGTATATTAATGGTAAAACACTAATTGCTGAACATCTTTTGTGCACAACTCCATGTCCTTAAATACATTGGGGGCATTTCAGATTTTTGACACATGGGTTGTGATCTAAAGGAACATGCAGGTAAGCAGCTTACGTACACCGCAAGGGCTGGCATGTTTGTAGCAAATCTCTCACCCTTCAGCCCCCAACACCATATCCGCACTTTTTCCAAGGGTTCTCGCAATCCTCAGGATTGGCTTTACAACAGTTTTAGGGACTGCAGTGGGAAGATGGTAGTGGGAAAGCCTAATTCTGTTAGCAGGGTATTGCTAATGGTCCCCTGGACCTGACCCAATTTCTTGTTATGTAAAGGTGCAATGTAAAGGTGCAAGCAACAGAATAATACAGTTGACCACTTGCTATAAACAATATAGTTACAGCGCAATCCGACTTAACTTTTGTGCCGGTTTAACCAGTGACGCAGCAAGAACGGGAGGCCCCAGAACGGAAAAGGGATTCAAATCCCCTTTGAATTCCTCTTTTGGAGGGGATTTGAATCCCTTTTCCGTTCTGGGGCCTCCCGTTCTCGCTGCACTGCTGGTTAACTTTTGTGCCAGTTTAAGTCGGATTGCGCTGTTAACGATAAGTGCAAATAAGGGACCTTGCAGAAGGATATGTCACCGAAGGTAAACTTTATTTATTTGAAACGTTTCTATTCCACCCTTGTCTATTTTTAAGGCAACTCACAATGACTAATGAAAACAATAATACCTATTAGCCCTTGCTCTCATGGAGCACTTCACAGGATATGACTATTGGATCTCATCCGGTATGCTTCTCCTCTGAAATGATCTCCAGCCAAGCCTGATAACAGATTAGTTATAGGGGGTGCGACTTCTTTTCCATTGGGTACTAGCTCTAAGAGCAGTCCCTGGTTGCTACCTCTTCCTCTCTGTGGCAGTTCCAAGTGGCAGAAAACTGTGGGGATTGGGTAGCAATAGCCTTCACTCCAGCTCAGAAGTTCTGGTTATCACTGGCTCTTAAAGCTGCAGAAGGCCCCATGTAAATAGTCCCATGTGAAAATGACTTCCAGGGAAATCCACTAAGTTAAAATGAATGAAGTCTGACATTATTCAAAAACGTTGATTATTCACTTTTTCATATCTTCTCTTCTGTCAGTACTTTTGTTTAATCACACTTCCTTTATTTGTTCAACACTTTGATTTCCTCATCCCTTTGCAAAAGTTACCTTTTACAAAAACGACTCCTACCCGCTGCAAATTATTTTAAGCTCCTTCCTGGGAAATGAGTGTTATGCTCAAAATGTGGCTGTTTTGTTTAAAAATAGCTATATTTTAATACTTTGGAATGTAAACAGAACGTTGCAATGAAAGCAAAGCGTGCATTAACGCTTATTCAAAAAATTAAAATTCATGGGTCACCATAAAATAATGCATTGCATAAAAACATCTATAGGGAATAGTGCATTGTTTTACACTCAGAAGATGTTTGTAGAATTTAGGAGATAATTAGAACTAAGGTCATTCCCAGGATCAAACTGGTATGTTGAAAATATGGACACATCCTCAAATGGTAGTGTGGTTGCTATAGCATTTGCCAAATTCAACCGTGTGCCTGTTCCCAACCACATTGCTTGAATTGTAGGCTGGATGCATGGTGAAGCAATGACTTAAGAACATAAGAAGTGCCCTGCTGGATCAGGCCAAAGACCCACAGACCCATCTAGTCCAGCTTCCTGTATCTCACAGTGGCCCACCAGATGCCTCAGGGAGCACACAAGACAACAAGATACCTGTATCCTGTTGCCACTCCCTTGCATCTGGCATTAAGAAGTGGCCTATTACTAAAGCCAGGAGGTTGGTTATCCCCATCATGGCTTGTAACCTACGATGGACGTTTCCTCCATAAATCTGTCCAATCCGCTTTTAAAGGCATTCAGGCCAAGTTTCATCACATGCTGAACGTTTCATAGATCAATGGAACCCATGTTTTCTAGTTATGGAATTAGCTTAATTTTAGACTTAAGTATGCGGAATCAATACATACTGGTGCCATCTTGAGGTATGTTGGTAATGAATACAGGTAGAAGAAAATAGTTTTAGTTTTTCTCCGATTTTGGTGTTTAACCAAAACGAAATAGCAGAAAGCGGTGTTATAGGTTGTACAGTGTCAGCAAATGAAGAATGACGCAAAATTACATGGTTTTCAATTTTAGTATTTTTTTCGCAGATTTTTTTAGCAGAAGGCGGTAATGTAAAAAAAAAAATACATGTTTTTATTTTGTTATCACCATTTTCTCCTGCCCCTCACTGGCGTCGCTCGAGGTGGGGCGGAAGGCTAAGTTCTGCAGCTTTCCACCCTACCGTTACTCTCCTGCACGAGGCGCCCGCCCCCTCGTCGTAGGAGCCCGTCAGCGGAGAGAAAGCAACGTGCAGGAGAGTCCCTGCGCATTGCTTTCTCTCCGCTGACGGGCTCCTACAACGAGGGGGCAGGGTGTACAGGAGAGTAACGGTGGGGTGGAAAGCTGCAGAACTTAGCTTTCCACCCCACCTTGAGCGACGCCACAGCTGCCGCTAGTAATGGATAGAGCACTTGCTCTTGGCTATTCAGTCTTACTCTTGTGTTAAGCTTAATTAAACAAACTAATTGCGTTTCTAACTTTTGTTCACTTTAGATTTAATGAAGACTTTTTTCACAAAGGACAGATTGGAGGTCACTGCAATATGGACATTCAAGCTTTCCTTGCTGAAGGTCAGCGGAAAAGCCCTCTTCAGTCTTGGTAAGGCTAGTAGTTGCGCAAAAGTTATCTCTTATTTCTTCCTGGATAATTTCTCTACAGGGTAGTGTAGCTTCCAGGATTATGTAAGCCTGGGCACTCCCTTTCTCTCCCACCTCAACCCAAAAGAGCACAATTGGGAGCTTAAAAAGGAAGAGAGGCTTCTATAATGGCAGATCAATGGAACAATTTCTGGACAATCGGGCATGTGCTAAGTTGTTAGCTGAGATATATGGGACAATGTTACAACCTGCTCTAGTGTCAGGTTGACCTGCCTCACTCTTGAGTTATTAGAAGCATGTCACTTCCATGCCTCCTGAAAAATCTGGAAATGTTTGGATCAAAACTGTCTAAGGCAGGGGTGGCCAACCTTCCACCATTAGGGCCTCTGTGTTCTTAAGAGTTGTGTAGAAGATAGAATCTTGGCAGCTGTAATTGCTGATGGTGCTGCTAAAGCAGCAGCACCTGCTGAAATGTCCTCACCTATACAGCCATTTAAAGGGCCAGCATTCATGTTGAAAGGTTGGCCACCACTGGTCTAAGGGGTGAACCTGGTGTGAAACTAACATGTAAGTAACCATTCAGAGATGACACAGGTCTTAAGGCATGGGGCCTCAGTGTGGAGTGAGGTACTGAAATCACATAACATTCTGCACTTATCCAAATACTAGTACCATATTCTAATGCAAAGGTTCCCAATCTTTGTCGCCAGGTGTACCACCTGTCACAGTCAAATATTCTGAAGTACCACCTGCGCCAATAAATAAATTTTATTTATAATATTTAATTTAAATAAATATGTGCACTAGATAGGTGATAGTGTCAGCAAATGCAACAATTAAGCCACTGTGTTTTTGGTTTTCTTCAAACCGGTAGTATTCACAGATCTACTTCCTGCTTTGGAAGCTTATCCAAAAGAGCAGATATATAGGCTTCAGTTTAGTTCAACTGCATCCTCAGTTTTCAGTCTCTTTGTTTTTTGGCCTATCCCCAGGACAGTTGTTTCACTGCTTCCCCCCCCCCCCTCATTCATGCCTATTGATTTGAATCTCTACAAATATGAGCAGCAGCTTGCTCAGATACAGCTCAAATACAGCAATAAAATGCAGGTGTCTCCCGCTTAATGATGGATCACTTAACGACAATCCGAATATATGACGGAGGTCCCCGGTAAAAAAGAGCAAAGGATTTAAAAAGACGCATCTTTTAAAATCCCCAGCTCTTCAAGTGTTTTTTAGATAAGGGCTTTGAAGTTCAACACTGGGGCTTTATGCACAGCGCTAAACTTCAAAGCCCTTATCTAAAGCCAAACAGCTAATGGACAAGATAAGAGCTTGGATGTTTAACGCTGGGGCTTTAAGCACAGTGCTAAACTTCAAAGCACAGCAAGACCCGCTTAATGACGGCTTCAATTTATGGCGGGCATTTCAGACCGTATCCCCTTCGTTAAGCAGGGGACACCTATGTAGAAAGAAAAGAAACTGGAAATAAAAGGCTTGCCTGCTTTGTTCTTGGCTACTCCTACTTGCTTGCACTACCTAGTGGTTCAATACTGTACAGTATGTACAGGAAGCAATACCAACAGTACAGATCGGAAATAAGGAGCAGAAGCAGCTGAGAAAGATCTGAATGGCAGATAAGAGACCTTCTAGCAGCTAATTACTGCTGTTGCAGATAAGAGGCCTTGGGGGGGATCAGGTTTCACAGGTGAGAGTGCAGCAACACTGAATTGCAAGACAGAGGGGAGGTCGGAAAACCAGATAAGAACCAGCCTGCCACATACCACCAGCAGTTGCTCAAAGTACCACCTGTGGTACACGTACCACAGGTTGGGAACCTCTGTTCTAATGTATCAAATTTTGTTACATAAAATGAATGCATTTTATGCATTTACAATAAAAGACAAGAAAAGACAAAAAATATATGAAAGGCATGGTCTGCAACTGCATATATCTTGCCATCTTTCTCACCAGATGTGTAGGACTGCTGCTCAAAGTATTAAAAAGTCCATTGGGTACTCCTAAAGAAATTGATTTGGCTTCTATTCTGTATGTTCAGATACGTATGCTGTGAAAAACAGCATGTGCAAGCTGAGTGACGTTTAGAACTTTATCCTCAACTTGGCAAAGCTTGTGTCAGCCCTTGCAAAATCATTGTATATGACCTAAGAAATAAGAATTCAAATGAAATAGTTTTTAAAAAAAAAAACTGAAAAGACGTGTCTGATTCTTTACTATTTTAACAGCCCATTTCCAGTGCAACACTGCAACTATGAGAAATACCACATATCTCACTCATCAGATCACATTGATCCCCTTTTGTTGCCCCCCCAGGTGATGCAGTACTTCTGAAGGTGATGCGGTACTTGTTCACAACCTTTATCAGCTATGTCTAATGCAGCTGATGATAATACTTCATGGAGTAAACTTACTAGACTGTTTAAATGGATCCTGCTAATTGGTTTCAAATTCTTGTACCTGCAGTCATTAATAACTCATGTCTGTGCTGAAATGTCTTTAAAATCATGGTCAACGCATTTGACATGAACCTAGATGTATTCAAATTAGCTGAATCTTGGAAACATGGACAGAAAGGCGCTCTCTCTTGAAACTTTCTTCAGCCCTTGATTTATAGATCAAAGATGTTGCTTGCTCCAGAGATCAAAGGCAGAGTTTAACCTTTTGAAGCCTTACTGAAGGAAACTTCAGTTACAATTAAAAATAATTTTAATTGTCAAACTTTTGTCAAACTTTACCAAACATTATGAGCAGTTTGCATGGTGCTCATAATCACTTAAATTATCAGCCTGGGACACATTTTGCAAGCCTCTACTAATTGTGGCTTTTAATTTTTAGGTTTGCTGAGCTCCAGACATATACAGAACTGAACTCAAGACCTTTGGAAGATGGCAGTTGTGATGTTATTATTGACAAGCCGACTTACTTCATGAAGCTTGATGCAGGTACAAGGTTTTCTTCTGCTTCTTCACTGTACAATGCAACAAAAGTAGCCCTCTTCTCACTGCAGCATGACAATGTGCTACATTTCTATAGGCTTAGAAGTGTGTGCTATTTGAGACTATCTGCTGTGGCTGCAATCTACAAAATGCTTAGCTGGAGGACTTATGCATAAGCCCGTGCAATTTTCCTATTGGCCAATTCCCACGAGCTCCAGCAGTATAGCATGCATAGGTCACATTGATGTCAACCTGCTGGTGGTATGCTCAGAGATGGTCACATGCAGGTGAGTCGTGTGTGCAGGACTTTGTGCACATTGCCTTTTAGCAAAGCCCCAACAGGTGCGTCTTGCTGAGTACATTTAGAGGTACAGATCCGATCATACAGACACTCATCCATGCAAGTAAGCCTACCTACGTGAGATTTGTTTGCATCAGAGGTGCCCTCATTAAAAAAAATATCATATTTTATAACAACATTGAGATGTTTCCCTTGTAAAAGGGGTAGAAAGTCTACTCCATAGTTTCCCTGGAAAAAGCAAATGCAGAGGTTTGCAAATAAGGAGAGGTTGGGACTGTGTTGACTATCAAGCTAAGTTTTCTCCTTCTCTCAGGTGTGAATATGTACCACCATTTCTGTGACTTTGTCAATCTTTACATCACGCAGCATGTCACCAACTCATTCAGCACAGATGTCAACATTGTCATGTGGGATACTGTAAGTAAGAATTTATGATTGCAACATGATAGTGTTCATACGTGTAATATAATCTTTTGTTTTTATGTTAGTAGTAGTTAAAAACTATTAGTAGTTTTTATGTTAGGCCAGCGGGTGGTGCAGTGGGTTAAACCGCTGAACCATGAGCTGTCGATCGAAAGGTCGGCAGTTCGAATCCGCGACGGGGTGAGCTCGCGTTGCTTGGCCAGCTCCTGCCAACCTAGCACTTCCAAAGCATGTCAATGCGAGTAGATAAATAGGTACCGCTTGTGGGAAGGTAAACAGCGCTCCGTGTTCCAGCTGCATGCTACGCGCTGCGGCAAGGAGAGTCATGCTGGCCACATGACCACGGAGGCGTCTTCGGACAACGCTGGCTTTGAAATGGGGATGAGCACCACACCCTAGAGTCGGACACGACTGGAATTAATTGTCAGGGGTCACCTTTACCTTTTAGGCATACTGATGGGACCTCGTTTTGGCTTGATGCAAGAGATGGATAGTATTGGAAAGAAGTGTAGTTACCGCATCCTGTGACAGATGTGTAGGGAGGTTTATTTAGTCGTCTTCAGTAGTGACTGTGACAAGGCGAATGAGCTTTCTAATAGAACAGTACGCAAGAGATGGGGGGGGGGCTCAGAACAGTTCACTCTAACACCCATGTGTGTCTCGTCTCTTTTTCTCTTGCCTCATAGCCATTTTTTCTGACTCTGCCATTTTTTCTACCTCCTAAATTGTAAACACGCTACAGATAAATGCAGGTTGCATGTATAGTGTGAGGTCATGGGGAAGTAGGACATTGTTACCCATCTATCACTAATGTGCCAACATTTTTTACTACCGTAAGTGTGAGAATTAATAATCAGCCGGATTCAGGTATAGAATCTCCTACCATTTCTCATTTTGGTAGAAGTCATTTACTTTCTCCTCCCTTCTACCAGTCCAGATTCCCCCCCCCCTTTTTTTTTCTCCTTTCGGTACTGAGGCCTGAAAAATTGCTTGTATCATTTTCCACCTGCTGTATATTCAAGGAATTGCCCACACGTGTTTACCATATCCTGTCCAATATTCCTCAATAAGTGCTAACAGTGTTGTTGGATACTTTCCTAATAAACTCATTTACACTGAATGTTATGCTGAACAGTACTTTGAAACTTCACCTTTTTATGCCATAATCACAACTGTCCCACATGCATGGTCTATATGTCGTCTTCCCCCCTCTGGAGAATGCAATAGTTTGTCCATGTGTTTACATATCAGATCTGTCCCCAATTATGTCTCCCTTCCAGTTCCTTAGGTCCTTGTATTGGGGAAACCAATAATACTAGAACTGCTAGGGCAGTGATTCTCAAACATTTTAGCACCGGGACCCACTTTTAAAAATGACACTGTATCGGGACCCACCTAGCTTTACGAAACTTAAAAAAAGGTGATCTAGAAATAGATTTATTTATTTACAAGTAAAGAGCTCAGCTGCTTGCAGGGTAATTAGCAGCTATCTTGGAAACTGCAGGGGCTCAGCTCTTTGAAGGGCAATTAGTAGCTATCTGATTTTTGAATAGCCTCAGGGCTTGTGGCAATTACTTAACTGATCTTTCCATCACCCGGGACCCACCAGAAATCAGGTCGCGAACCACCAAGTGGGTCCTGACGCACAGTTTGAGAAACACTGTGCTAGGGTACTAGCACTTTGTTCATTCCTGCATTGAGTGCTAGTGGCTCCATCCTTACCCAGCACTTAGCTCGTAAAAGAAGTTTCCATTCCAGTACTGTTAACTGAAGAATTTTCGTCATACAGTACTATGTTTTGGGAGGGGGGTTCTGCACTTCATACAAATGTGTGCTGTTTTGCAAGTCTTAACTGTGAAGTCCTTTACTGTTCACTGAAAAAAATATTTAATTCCTTATATTGCCAGATGATGGTGCCAAGGAACTGTTGAAACTTGCCAAATCTCATCTTTTTTGCTTATATTGTAATGCATGTAGATTTTGGCTGTTACAGAATTATTTTCTTTAGTAAACATTAAGAATAATGAAACAAAGGATGTGGAAAAAGCAGAACTTTAGTGGGAAACACAGTCTGCCAGAGAGAATTCAAAAATCACTAAAACCTAATGGCAGCTATGGGAGAGAAAGGGCAAATACAAGCATATTAATGGCATTGAATGTCCTTTTAGCTTAATTGTGCACACAGCTTTAACTTTTTAGTTTAAATTAATTAATTAATTTTTTTAAAGGTGCATAAAAGATGCAAGGTTCAACATGCCTTATCCATCAAGCCATATTGATATAGGAAACAGTACAGTAATACCTCATTCTTCTTTACATAGCTCTGTAAATGTAGACAAAGAAAAGTGCATCTCCATCTTTGGGATTTTCTCCCTTGATGTATAAAAGTATTTGTATGTGAAAACTGTAGCAAATCATCCAGCTGTTAATAGAATTAATATGGAAATATTCAAAAAAATCAAGATTTCAAGAGCCAGCTTGGGCATGCATTGAGCCTTTCACAGTAGTGGACTAACAGTTCAATCCTAGGCATGTCTACTCTGAAGTAGGTTCTATAGTTGAATGTGACTTACTCCTAGGTAAATGTGTATAGAATTGCAGCCTAAAAATTTACTTCACAGTACTGTATACAAAAAAAGTTTTATGTGCCCATGTTCATATGGAAGGAAGTGGTCAACCATCCTTTTCTTTTATGAACAGCAGCCTTCATCGAGTTTACATTGACCAGAATTTGCAGCATGTTTTCATTCAGTTTGATCAAAGTATTCCCCCCCCCCCTTGTTTTAAATTACGGTATTGGATTAAGGTTACAAACTCAAGGTAATGTAAAACCCCTGCGCCACCATCGCGGCATGGGGAAATTGTCCTGCTCCCCCGAGGGAGGCAGGAGACGGGTCACGTGGGGCCCGGCCAGTGATTGGCCGGGCCGGGTCATGTGGGCCGGGCGTCGACAGGGAGACGCAGCAACGCGTCCAGGCCCCTCAGTCGGCATAATCCAAAAATATGTGGAATACATAATGCAGAATACAAGGGTGCAATCTTGTGGCACACGATTTCAACAAAACTGTAAGAAGTAGGTGGTACAGCTAGTTTAAAAAGGGGCACTTGTATTTTCCTGACATAACTGGCAATAATATTAACACCATCATTTTGGTACTATGCTGGTGGTATTGATGTCTAGGTACTTTCACACGTCCATGAAAATGGATAACTAAGGCTAACTTTCCCCAACAAGTGGGAGCCTCATGTAAATAATATTCCCCCAGCTTGTCAAATGCAACTGCCCATAGTTGGGTGGAAGCAACATGCTTTGATGTGGGAGAAATGTTCTACCATGTGATGGAACTGCTATGAAGCACTGAGACCTTTAACATTGCAGCGCTTTGCTGAAATGTGGTACGAAACTGTCTTCCACTGACGGCCAAGCTAGATGACACTTTGGGGATCTGTGATTGGAGGCCCCATATCTTTGCATTTCTTCAAAAGCCAACTATGGGGCACGTCGTATTGTATGAGTAAGGAAGGATGAACCTTTTTCCGCTTGTCATTTTCCTGCTGTAAGCCATCAGCCCTTCTCAAGTGGCGATTTGCATTGGGTTGCATGTATTATTATTATTTTTTTTAAAAAAAACTTGGGATAAATTGCAGCCTGGGATGGGTGATTTAATGAAGGACCCCCCCCCCCCAGGTCCAACATCCAACAAGGTCCAACCAAGGTCCAAGGTCCCCCCTCTCCGTGCCATGGTCCTGATGCAGCTTGAAGAAATGTAAAGAGATGGGAGATCTAATTTTGGGTCTCCAGCATCACATACAGTTTGACTCAAACCATTCATCTATCTAGCCTAGTAGTTGCTTAAATTGATTGACAAGAGCTATCTAAAGCCTTATACAGGGGTCTTATCCAGGCCTGCTACCTGAGATTCTTTCTTGAGCAGACATACTGAAGATTGAACCTGGGGCCTTGAATGTGTGAAGCATATATTCTGCCACTGAGCTATGCTGTCAATAATAGTTTGTATATCTGAGATAAGAATGTATTTCTGTTTTACTTTTGGGGTGAAAAAGCATAGCAGAAACTCGAAGCACCAGAGGTATATAAAAGCCTGAATGATGTGGACACAGTTATGAGTCGTGCAGATTTTCATGGCTCGTTATGTACACAGAAGCAACATTTATGGGGTTTCCAGCCATGTATATTTAAAATGTGAAGAAATAAAGTTAATTCTTACAACTTGACTGAAGAAATTCCTCTTCTTTGATCCTACTGCAATGAAGAAGCATCAAAGAAGAGGAATTTCTTCAGTCAAGTTGTAAGAATTAACTTTATTTCTTCACATTTTAAATATACATGGCTGGAAACCCCATAAATGTTGCTTCTGTGTACAGTTATGAGTTGTTGCCTACCAACACCTAATTTGTGCTTTTGTTCTTTTTTGCCTAGAGTGCCTATGGATATGGAGACTTGTTCAGTGAAACATGGAAGGCATTTACAGACTACAACATAATACACTTGAAGTCTTACGATTTGAAACAAGTATGGAATTCTATCCTTTTTAATATATATATATATATATATATATATATATATATATATATATATATATATATATATATATATATATATATATATATATATATATATATGCATGGTCCTCTTGGCTATTCTGGAAGCTGATGTTTCAGGTGCAGTTTGGTGGTTGTGCATCCTAATGTGTCTGGGACCTTCAGTACAAACTGGGCCATTGATCCTTGCCTTAGTTGCAAGAGTCAAACTTGTGAAAAAGTTCCTTCACTTTCTAAAACAGAGTTTCCTGTGACATTTTAAGGGTGAACTGAGGCCACTGTGGCCATGAAAACCTTTACTGCCATAAATTTCATAATCTGTAAAGCAGTTTTTCTCAAAGTTCTCCCTGCGAGGCTTGCGAAAACCGGAAGTGGTTGTAAGTCGCCGCAGAGTGGCGATCTGCAGCTCAAGGGGGCCTGCGGAGGGTAGCGCAGGCCTCCCCAAACACTCCAGAGGGCTCCAGGACCCCTGGTCAGTCTGAAAATTCCATTTTAAAAAATATTCGTGGTGGCGATCCCCATGGTTGCCGCCGCCATGCTGTCCCCGCCCCTTAGGGGGACAGGAGACAGCTTTCGGTTCCGATGGTGGGTTGCGACCCACCACTTTGAGCTAGGGCTTAGTCTATGCAACATATATAATGGCCTGTTCTCGCCTGTCTCTCCCCAGACCAATAAGCTAATTCTTGTACTCTGCCATTATGCAAACGTTCCAACAAACTTACAGAAGGTCAACATTTCTATTCATATGGAAGCCATGACTAAGGCTGCCTCTGTACTATCAGCTTCTGTGCTTTCCTGCCCTGTGAGGTGCTGCTGACCCCCCCTCCTCATTACCATTTTATGCCACTGTATGAAAACATTGTATTTCAGCAGGCCTTTGTGGGTTAATATGATTTTGTCTCTTCTGATGCTGTGTCTTTTTGTTTTTGGTCTTTCTGGTGGTGATATTGATGATATTGTTGTTTTTTAAAATTTTTATAACTATAAAAAGTGTAGTCTTCCCTATAAAAAAAATTAACAAATTACACAAATAAAACACCACTCCTATAAAAACATGTGGTTTTCTAGCACTTAGCAGTCATACTCCTAGGTATATGTTGAACGTATTTTCCTCTAGTGATTGTGATCAAGATTTTCACACCTGTGTGTGTGTGTGTGTGTGTGTGTGTGTGTGTGTGTGTAATACTAAACATATGTCCTGTGTGTGTAATACTAAACATATGTCCCATTTCCAGTAATGAAAAGCTACTACTGTTGGCCACAAATGGGTCTTGTTACTGCCGTGTTGAATCTCCCTCTCCTTCTATTGTATAGCCCAGGGGTGGCCAAACATGCTTAACGTGAGAGCCACATACTTCTTCACCCAGCGTGTAATTCATCTGTGGAACTCCTTGCCACAGGATGTGGTGATGGCACCTGACCTAGATGCCTTTAAAGGGGGTTTGGATAGATTTAAGGAGGAAAAGACCATCACAGGTTACAAGCCAGAAGCAACCTCCTGGCTTTAGAAGTAGGTTTTCTCTGTGCCAAGTGTAAGGGAGTGGCAACAGGAAACAGGTTACCTTGTTGGCTGTGTGCTCTCGGAGGCATCTGATGGGGCCACTCTGAGATACTGTAAGCTGGACTAGATGGGCCTTTGATCTGATCCAGCAAGGCTCTTCTTATGTTCTTATACGATAAACTTCAGATGTTTGAGAGCCGCAAGAAAGATGTTTGAGAGCCAGAAGCATTTAAATTCTTAAATATATTTACTCACCATGAACATTAAACTTATGTTTAATGGACTCTGTTTGTTACATGGTAAATAATTATAAAGCTTGAAAAACTCTTATTTTCCTTTTATATTAATTGTGATGCATAAAGGAGCTCAGCCAACATATTTTCGAGACATTATATATGTCAAAGAGCCACATGTGGCTTAGGAGCCGCAGTTTGGCCACCCCTTGTATAGCCTATCATGCTTTGCTTCTCTGGTTTTCCACCCCCATTCCCCTCCCCCACTCACACACTTACAAAGTTTCCTCACTGTCCGTAGTTAGGTCTTTGTGTCAGATCCTGTTTTTGTTTCAGTCATTTGTTCAATAGTTAATACAGGGAGGCTTCTGATTGATGCTCTGATCTGGCTTCTGTTGCAATATTAATAGGTCCTGCTTTATATTCACCTCTTTTAATTATGCATTGGGAGTTCAACTGTAACTTGTTAATGATCTCCCTTTTCAGGTATGCTTCAAAGAAGCGGTTTTTACATTATTGCCTCGAATGAGGTACGGCTTATTTTATAATACACCATTGGTGAGTAAATCTGGTGCGTGTCTGTTTTTCTTTTTTCCCCAATAAATCCTGTATAAAAATGTGTGAACTTCATAATTAGGTATAATGTAAGGCTTGTTAAAATGTATGACGAGCTTTGTGCTTTGTTAGTGAAGACTTGAACATACGGTACATGTGAATTGTATTCCTGATTTTCTGCTCTGATTTCAGATCTCTGGCTGCCATGGTACGGGATTATTTAGAGCTTTTTCTCAGCATGTGCTACACAGATTAAATGTCACACAAGAAGGACCTAAGGTATTAGTGCTCCAGCATGTCATTTTATAAGAATCACATTTGTTACCCAAATGAAAACTGTGTTTGCAAGCGTGATCTGCCTCCCCCACCTGTACTTCAAATTCTCTTGTGACCTGAGCATTAAATAATTCTATTCTTCAGTGCCCACAATTGAAGTTTCATGGTAGTTTAAGTATTTCAGTTTCTACTGGCTTGCCCTGAGTGTGCATATTTTGCTAAGGAAAAATGTAAAGGTGACTGTCAGCGCAATCCTATCCAACTTATACCACCGGTGTAACTAGCGGTGCAGTGAGAACGGGAGGCCCCAGAATGGAAAGGGGATTCAAATCCCCTCCAAATGGGGATTCAAAGGGGATTTAAGTCTCCCCTCTAAAGCCTCCTGACCTGTCCTCCCCCGCTGGTTACACGGGTGGTGTAAGTTGGATAGGATTGCGCTGCCAGTCATTCTCCCATACAGTGTTGAAGGTCATATAAAGAATTCTATATTTCGAAAGATGGGGATGGCCAGTATATGCATGATGATAAATGTCCAATTGTGGTCTTTAATAGTAGATTCTTCTGTTAACTCTTCATGACAGCAAAAGTAGTTGCTCTGAATCATAGATCCATCCCCACTATGTCAAGATATATTTTGTGCTACCAGAAATCCCCCATCAGTAACTAGCCTAGGAGAGAATGGCTTGTCTAAAGCAGTGATGTAGACTTGAGTCTATTGACTCGGACTCAAGCTGGACTCAAGTCATGTCAATGGTTTGACTCGGACTTGACTCAACGATTGTGAAAGACTCGACTCGAGACTTGGAGCCTTTTATGACAAGTCGAATTTTATTCAGGTTTAAACCCTTTCTCCCCATTAAATAGATAGGGACTCACACTTGCAACCAAAGACTCGGGACGTGGGGGCAAAGACTTAGGACTTGGACCCAGAGACTTGGGACTTGACTCAAGACTTGGAGTCAGAGACTTGATCCACATCCCTGGTCTAAAGCGTGTAGCCTTCAGTATATATGGTTCAACATCTTGCTGATGCTAAGCCTTGTCAGTGCCTAGTTGTATGACCACCTAGGGACCTCATGCAAGCCACCTTCCATGGCAGAAAAGAAGCAGGATATAAATGTTTTTTCATAACAAAGCAAAACCCAGTACATCTTTGGCTAAACTGGGATGTGGTCTTCTTCTTGTCCAATATCTTAATCCTCCAAATCTGCTAGTTTTCAATTCATAGGGTGGTGGTGGTTGTTTTTACAGCATAGACACTGTGGGGAAAATATCAATACAGCAGATTCTGAGTTATTTAAAATATTTGCTGGAGAGAGTATATAATGCATGTTTATACAAGAGGCTATGATTTCAAGCTCAGTGCAACCATTTGCTGCACACATCCTACTGGTATTAATAGTTGTCACGCAGCTAAACCTTTGTATTCCTTTTTTTATAATTTACCCCTGAGGGTTCAATGGATTTTTAAATTGAGAAGGAAAAGAACAACCTTGAAAATCTCTTTTTTCCCTGTTATTCATTTATGCGTAAAACACACTGTGTGTGTCCATATGACTGCCATTTCCCCCCCTCAGATTTTGCAGTAGTTTGTGGTGATCATGTATTCCATTTGTAGTGAATAAAAGTTTGAAAGCTTTTGCTGTTTCTAACTATCAAATTTAGTGTGGGTAGGACGGGGAGGCTGGATAAGGAATATGAGGGGACTTTTAAGTGGCTTATTAGGTATTTATTGCAAATATTGCTTTGGGGGAAGAAGGGCAGACATAGCACACACTATGATCATCTATCTTAAGACTCCTCTTAAGGAGTGTGTTGCTCTCCTGTGTGTGTGATACAAACGAGGCGATTAAAAGGAAAAGACATTTTAATCACTCCACTAATTGTTTCTATTAAGGCCACTAATTTATTCATTGTCAGTCAGCTGGTCTTTCTCCTTCCCATCTTGGTGCCAATGGAATTATTTAAATACCTTTTTAAAATAAAAAAACACATATTTTTGTTTTTCAATAGGATGGAAAAATCAGAGTTACAATACTTGCCCGAAGTACAGAATTCAGGAAGATATTAAACCAAAATGAGGTGGGAATATTTTTTCTGAAGTAAAGACTTCTGTATAGTGGTGGGCTACTTTGTGGGTACAGAAAATTGGGAAAAGAGCAATATGACTACTACACTAAAATGTTGCTTATTTCCCCCCCCCCCTTTCTAGCTTGCCAGTTCTTTGAAAACACTATCATTATTTGAGGTCCGAATAGTGAATTACAAATACAAGTAAGTACATCTGTGATAGTAGGTTTACAATTCTCCATATAGGAGATTTTTGTCTGTTCCTGAAATCCTAAGCCTAATTCTTTGGAAGTAAGTCCTGGGGAAATAATTGGCACTTTTAAGGCTATGACCTTAAACACACTTTCTTCTAGCACCATTGTACACAATGCGTTTAACAACAGGATTTCATTTTAGGATTGCCACTTACAGTATGAAGCAGCTTTGCATTATTGATATTAAGGCTTGGAGTCAACAAATTTTAACTGGGCTGGCTGACCAATCCAAAATGTGGTTACCATGCCCCACTCCTAAGGAACAATGACTTTGTTTTGCACCTTCAAAATGCAGTGCTTGTTCATGATTTTTCTCCTTGGCTCCAAGCATCAATCGTCTGAGGTTGGAATAATTCCTAGTCCTTCTCTCTAGCTTGGAACTGGAAAGGAGGGCAGAGTTTGTACGTTTTGGCTGTTGCATTTGAACAGTGCCTTCCACATCTCTACACCCAAAACAAGCCATTAACCATCTCCTCTCTAGCTCCAAGCTAGGAGGAGGAGGCTTAAAAGCTTTCCGTTTTCCGGAAGACGTTCCAGTTTCACTATTGCATTTATAAGGCGTTCATCGCAATTGCAGCAGTCAAAGCAAACTCTTCTTCTTCCCTCTTTAGCTTCAAGCTGGAGTGGGAGGCAGCGGGCGTGCCTACTTGGCCACTGTATTTGCAAAAGAGTGCCTCGCAAATGCAGCAACCAAACAATCGCTAACCTTCTTTCCAACTTTGTTGCTGGGCAGGGAAGTATAGTACACCTGCAAAGGTAATCCCTGCTCCCCTCTGCAGTTTCAACATTAGAAGGAACGTTGGACCTTGTCATGCTCAACAATTGGGTGGCAGCACAGTTGCCGTGTGATTGGAAACTGTCGATTGTCGTTTCCAGAATTGGAAACAGGGTTGAGAATAATATCTGTATTTGAGATTGGGAATAGTGTAATTTACTAATACTGTACAGTAATTTGTATAAACAGAATTGGACACTGAAATGCTTATGGTATTCATCATTTGCAAAGCAGCCTGTTAAATTCTCTGATGCATCAATATGCTATTCTCAAATTCACAACATTGTTGCTGCAAGCAGGTATTTTATTTTAATTTGTAGCTGACCATTCAAAGGGCACAAGAAATCCTTGTTATACCCTTGAACCATCTGTGCATGATGAATTATCGGGGATGGGAAATGGAGTAGTACTTGTTAGATATCCATTTTATGCTTTCTTTAGGGATCTTGAATTTACAGAGCAACTGAAAATTACGCACAATTCTGATATATTTATTGGAATGCATGGAGCCGGACTTACCCATCTTCTCTTTCTGCCAGATTGGGCTGTCATTTTTGAACTGTAAGCCTTCATTTGGTTCTAATGCTTGTGGTTTTTAATGTGTCTTGTGTATGTGTACGTGATGATAGGCACACCATTTCCCGTCCCCAAAGAGGTCTTCTGCTCTTTAATAGCTGCATGACAGAGAGTAAAGTGTGGTTTCCACTTTTGTGGTAGCTGTTGCAGTGAACTTGGTCATGCAGCTGGTGAAAATTCAGGAAAGCTTTTTCAAGCTTGACAATCCTGTTGATTTGCTTTGATTGGGCTTGCATATGGTGGTTCCTGGCTAAATCTGCCTCCTGCTTCAAAATTGGCCTACTCGTCAAACTAGTTGCTCACTAGGTTCATAAAATCGTAGATCTGGTCTTAATGGCCTTCTAGTATAACCCTTTGTCCCTAGGCAGGGCCCATTGATACTGACCCATATACATCTACATTAAAAGTGTTGTTATCCAGCACACATGGGGAACAGAGGTTGCTGGTTACCCAAATATGCAGGTTAACAAAGCTTTCACAAGACGTACAATCTCCCCACAACAAGGCTCCTTCTGCGGTGCTGTTCCACCCGCCTTCCTTCTTCATGAGGTCCTCACGGCCCTTGTGGGGGGCACAGTGGCACTGCAGAGGGAGCCTTGTTGGGTAAGTGAGGGGGCGAGTTTGTTTAACTGATGCTTCGTTAAGCTGCAAAATAATTCATTTATTTAGAAGGATACTGCCTTTCCCCAAACTTCAAGCCTGGCACTCAAGGCGGTTTACAACACTGGCACCTCCACCCGCCTGAGGTGGTGGGCAAAGATTCCGGTTAACTGAGTTTGCCTGCCTGCCTCATGAGGACCCTCTAGGAGTAGACTCTACTTCCTAAGCAGGACCCTTGTGGGGAAGGAAGGAGGGGAGTGGCACCACGGAGGGAGTCCTGTACAGTAAATGAGGGAGGGGACTTCCGTAAACCGGCAGACTCTGTTCATTGGCATCTCTGCCCACCGCCTTAGGCAAGTGGAGATGCTGGTTAACCAACCGAGAGTGCCAGAGAACGAAGTACCAGTTAAGCAAGTTTATACTGTATAAACAGATAGATAGATAGATAGATACCTTTATTGGCATAAACACATCAAACAGACAAACATAAACAAACAACCCAAAAAATCCCCCAACAGATCCAATGACAACAACCAATCTTGCAGAGAATTTCTCCCCAAACTGTCCCACGATTAATCTATACATCAAAACTCATTTCCCGAGTAGCCACCACCACAGAAGCAAAAGTTGCAACATCATCAAGTCTCCCATCATCTTCTGTTGACAGAAGGGCTCGGAGAATATCCGCCTCAATCCAGCCCTGAAAACACGTCAGTATCGAATTAAGGTGTTTCTGACGGAAAGACTCGTGCAGAGAGCATGATAAAAAGATATGCTCAGATGTCTCCACACACTTCATGCCACATGAACAGAGCCTTGCTGAAACAGGTATTCCTTTGTACCGCCCCCATAAAAGGGCAGAAGGGAGAGCGTTACACCTTGCCAGCATAAAAGCCCTTCTTAGCTGTGGGTTATGCAACTGATATAGATAAGTTGACAGCTTCCCAAACTTTATAGGCAGATGGAGATGCAATGGAGAACACGTTGTATCAGCTGCACTGATTAACTCTTGGTGCTCGATGTCGAGAGTTCAATTCAGTCTTATGCTCCCCTCTCTTCACACCTCCCCCAGCTGTCTCTCCAATAGAAGAAGACTCGAGCTGGAAGAGGAAAACTGGGAGAATGGGCTCTTCAGCTCCTTCTCTGTTTTGTTTCCTACAACAAGGGCTGGAGAACATCAGTCTTATCATAATGATTTCTGCATTTCATCAGGTACAACTGTGAAGATGAACGTTGCTATTTAGATCTGGCAAGGCTGAGAGGTGTCCATTATATCACCTGGCAAAGGAAGGATAAAGTGTTCCCCCAAGATGAGGTAATGCATGCGGGAAGGGTGGGTAGTATGGAAATAAATCTTGGTTTTTGTTTTTAATTGTGTTTAAAGATTAGTTTTACTCTTCTTGGTTCTTGTACATGAAATATGATTCTACTGCTTCAGCCCAAATTAACTTCTCTGCTCTGATTAAGGAGTCATTTTTACATTAATAGCTGGAGGAGGGAGAGAAATGAAATTAATTGGCCATTAATTCAGATTGTCAATAGCAGTGCTGTTGGGTGTTTTCTTACTGACATTGTTACTTTAGGAGGGATTGATAAATCAGCTATTATGAATTAAAATAATTACTCAATTTACCACTTGTTTTTCCAATAAAAGTGCTAACTTGTTTGCTTCCTTTAAAACAACCAACTCCCTTTTCTTCAGGGGCATCATCCAACACTAGGAAAACATCCGAAGTTTACAAATTACTCCTTCGATGTAGAAGAATTTGTCCGCTTGGTGCTTTTGGCGGCTGATCGAGTATCGCAACATTCCAAGTGGCCATTTAGGAGAAAACACGATGAATTCTAGATCAAATACCAGGTTTTGCAGTGTATAAAATATCACCCGTTTTTGAATACCATCATAAATTGCTAACTTTTGTTTCCTGGAGGGAAAAGGGATAAAAGATATTGGGAATCATATGCTATACCCACCCCTCTCAAATTGTGTTATTTCTCTGTTTTTGTTTCCTTACTGACATCGCCCTTCCTAATTTTACTTGAGAAGTTTGGATTATGAGATCTATTTATTGAGATCACTAATGTTTGCATTGCTTTTTTCCTGTTTATTTTAGGGTAGTCGCTTCCATTTCTAGAAAAGGGTGACTGATGCTTTAAAACTCTGGAATTGAAGATAAGTACACACTGGATCCTGTTTTTTCTACTTCCTGCTTCTCATTTAAGCCTTTCCAGCAGTCTTTGCAGGTCTTTTAATGCTCTGTCACCCCTCTCCCTTCCATACTTGCAAGACACTCCAGAACACTAAATAAGGGAAGGGAGTAAAATAAAATGCAGCTGAATTGCTGGAGGTTTCTGCAGGAAATACAGGGCCACAAAAACAGGATTTGACATACTTCTCATTCTACAGAGTTTTTTTAAGCTATCCTAATTTACTTCCTTCCTTAGTTTCTACTGTTGTCCATCCATTTCAAATTAGTTTTATCTCATGTATTAATTTATTTAACCAACACTGGAAGCTAGGGTTGCAATCCTATAACACTTTCCTAGGAACAAGCCCCCTTGAACACAGTGTGACTTACTTCTGAGTAGACATGCATCGGATTGTGCTGTTAGTCTGTGATATACTTGAGGATGGGTCATATCTCCAGTGCTTTAAGACGCCTTTCCCGCTAGTAGACTCCAAAGTTCCAAACTAGTGTGCTGCGCATGATAGTATCACATTTCCAGGAAAAGAAGTATGGTGTGTGTTTGTAACCCCAATATTTTTAACTATCCTACTGTAAAGTTTAAAACTTAAAAGGAAAAAAATAGACATTAGTGCTGTATGAAAGTGTATTACAGTGCAAGTGACATTTTTTAAAGCTTGCAAACATTTTCTAGACTCTGACCTTTATACATGAACAATATTTGACTTAAAGCTTTAAAATAATTGTAACTTTTTCATAAATGAATGTATTTCATGTTTATTTCTTTGCACTGTATTGATGTTTGGAAAAAGCCAGATCTTAACAGTGCAGGCATGTCAAATGCTTGCTTAGTAGCATGTCTCATTGATTTCAATGGAATTGTCTTCACGATTATAGCCTTAGAGCAGCGTCTCTTAGTGGGTGCTCCTTGGAGCCCTAGGGCTCCCCATGACCATTGTTAGGAGTGCAAAGGGCTCCAGGGACCAAAGGATTTGAGAACCACTGGCCTAGAGTGATGCAGAGACCATCTTTTCCTAAACAAATAAGGCACATTGAATCCTTTATGCCTGGAGACCTTATCACATCATCGTTGATGTTCTGTCAGTCACCTGAACCTGCTCATTGCTCTTGCCAGACCACCTCGGCTGTGCTGGGGATTACGACTCTCTTGTGAACTTGTTACAAAAGAAAACCTCTCATGCTACAGCCAGGTTTAACTTCTCCATCGTGTTTCTCTCTTATCTGCATCCCATTTCTGTCTTTCAGCTTAGCTGTGGACATGGAGAGTGTGCGATCAGTGTAACTTGGCACGTTGAGAGAGTCAGGCGAAAGGGGGGCAAGACAAATAGGATGAAGGGCAACTGAGGCACCATGAGGGGGTTGGCTTGGCAAACTTTGCACCAGACAAGTTACAATGGGAAGAAAACCTTTTACAATAGGGTTGAAGGAAAGTCTCAAACAACGTGATGGCTTCCTATCTTCAATAGAACAAAAGATGTTTGAGCTTCAGAGATAAGCTACTTGGGAGGGGTGCATAGCTAAGTGGTAGAGCGCATGCTTTGCATGCAGAAGTTTCCAGGTTCAGTCCCTGGCATCTCCAGTTAAAAGGACCCAGTACCAAGTACTCTGCTTTAGACCTTTGAGAGCGGCTGCCGTCAGAGCAAACGGTACTGGGCTAGATGGAGCAGTGATCTGCTCAGCATAAAGCAGGTCATAGAGTATGGGCCTATTTCACTGGACAACAAATTTTAACAAAGGACATGCCCCAATGAGGTGCTGAACATGAATATGTCAATGAAAATGCAAAATTGGCTACGGTTTGTGAGAGTTCCATAGACATATACTAGTAAATGCCCAACAGCACTTACAACACCTATGTACGCAATGTGAGATGTTTCTCTTAAACTAGAGCCAATCGACAGATTTTATTGTCATTTTCGTTTTCAGCATGTCGAAATTAGTAAAGATTTAATTTCTGGGCCAATTTTGTGTTATCCAGTGTTTTGCTGTCCTGCCTATAGGGGAGAAAATAATTTAAATTTAGTTTACTATAGTTTGCGTATAGATCCCTTGTGACCTGAAGCATTGCAAAAGAAAGCTAGAGATCTCTGAAATGAAGCAAATTATGAGATTTGCCTCCCCTCCCTGGACCAAGGCAACTGAGAGAGAAAGCTATGTTTATAGAACTTGAAAGGAACACTGCAAAATTGTACCTTTTTTTGGCATGAGAAAATACCTTTCAACTTGGGCATCTTTTAAACACATTTGCCTTGGTTTGTAAGCGTCGTTTAACAAAGCAAAAAAAAAAAAATTATAGCAGTAAATGTCCAAACAGTTTTATACAAGTCCCTTCAGAATAAAGAAAAGGATTAACTCTGTACAATGCAGAAATGTACTTGATAAACCAATCCTCAAACCATTTTAAATGTTTTCCCTGAGAATTCCCTCAAGATTTTTAAAGGGACAGAAGTTTGTAGAGTTTTGAATGAAGCCATTTACTTCCTTGAAAAATGTACTTGTCATCCAGAGCATATAGAGTTCAATTGGCACATCTGAGTGTAGCTGATGTTTTGTGCGATGTCCTGTAAAGATTTTTTCTGTACAGTTAATGGAAAAAAAAATAGGGAACAGAGATGCACTTGTACCTCTATCTCCCTGCATCACTTGGGATATTAGTGTATGAACGTATGCTGGGGATCCACAGCTAATCGCATCTACTCCGTACATGTTGGACCTTGGGGGGGAGGTCCTCATTATCCAAGGGTAATGGGGACCAATTAATTAACTCTGTTGGCTGGGATTTTTTTCCCATAAGAAATAATGGGATAGGCTCTAGTTGGGACTGGAAGATTTGAAACACCCTCCCCCCCACCACAAGCTTATTTTGAAACATTAAAAGCATTTATATTTTAGAAAGTATTATTATTAACAACAACAACAACAACAACAGTATTTATATACTGCTTTTTAAATGCTTTTCAACAAAAAGTTCACAAAGCGGCTTACAGACCAAATCAAATGATTAAATGGCTCCCTGTCCCAAAAGGGCTCACAATCTAAAATGCAAATTTTAGTACCGTGCAAATTTTATTCTAAAATCTGTAAGTAGGCTACATAAGTTGTAGGATATGTTAAACTTGGGCTTGATTGGATGGATGTTGGTGGAGATGGAGTGTGGTTTAAGCGGAGGAGGACTAAGACGGAACGACAGAACTGGAGGGTGGCAATATAGGAACTGGATACACAGTGAGAGACTCATCTGTGTGGTGTGGGTAGCGGGACTAGACAGCATGGTAATTTTTGAAAATCCATAAACGCCAGGCTTTCATCCAAGGATCCTCATAAGTGTGGGGAATTTTTTACACATTGTTTCTGAATAAATTGGACTCGTAACTGGGTAATCAATTAACGGAGACACAGACAGCGAGGACCTGCTGCATCACAAGTCATGATCTACATGCGTAACGTGTTGCTGCTTATGCAGATGTGTCTTCCATGTAGGATTTCATAAAGCAGCCTACTGACAGAAACTCGTTGAGGAAAAAAGTCACTCACATTTACTCTGGCTTGATTACAGGCTTAGAAAAAAAATTAATTGCAGTATCTCATCACAGTGTAAACTGGCATGCACTAATTATTCCTTTTGTTTCCGAATCTTTGTGACATGACATCAGTTTCTAGGCTGGTTTTGTTTTTATTTAATGTAAATGTTGACTCTGGTTTTGAAATAAAAATTAACTTAATACTTATAGTGCTGTATGTCTCCATTTTGCTTTCAAAATTGATGTCCAGTGTATCTTCGCCATTTGGCTTGCTAAATTCTATGAAATGCTAGCAAAAGTGTTTTAGGGTGGGATTTCTTTCTTTCTCCATAAATACATCATGGTTTTAAAATGAACTAGTGTATAACAAAGCGATAATAATTTCCTGGTTTTCCTGTCAATTGTTTATAAATCATAGAGGCTAGGACACTAGATGGAGCTAGAATACTTTCAAATATCACAATTACATGCTCAGCTGCTTCAAGGAATAAAATATAAGAGGGAGGGGGAAAACCTACTAGTAGGTCCTTGTGCAGTTGTTACCTCTGTTCATACAAAGAGCTGGTACAAATAAATCTTAATTTATTTAAAAGTTTTATATCCCACTGCTTTGTCATCTAGGTCTTCAATGCAACTTACAGAGATAAACAGTATGGAACGCCAACCATAAAAACACACAAAAAGCTAACAAAGTAGGGGAGGGGCCACAGCTCAGTGGTAGAGCATTTGTTTTGTGTGCGGTCTCCAGGAAAGATCCCCTGCAGAGCCACAGTCAAGCAGTGTTGACAATGCTGAGTTAGATGGGCTAAGAGTCTGACTCGGTAGAAGGCAGCTTCCTTTGTTCCTATGGCTGGCCCATTCATGACATGAACGATGACATTTGCATAAGGTGGAAGATGGGTGGGAGGAGTGACGAAGATATTCCAACTGCCTCCCTCCAGTCTGCCACTAGCCCTTGCCCCTTTCTCCACATGTGCCATTCAAACAAACCCAGAAGTGTGGAACATGCTGGAAGTGCTTCCAGCATGGTTTGCATTTCCTGCTTTGTGTAAAAAACGCTTGTAGAGGAGGGTGCAAGGTAACGTTTTTTGGGGGGCACATGGGGGGCACACAGGAGCAGTGAGAAGGGTGGCGTTATTGGGCTGACCCAGCCAGCCCTGATTGCTCCTAAAGTAAAGAACGTAGCCTAATTTCATTGCAGATTAAGATTTCAGCTTTTAGATTATTTTAAACACATACTTTAAAAAGCAGCAAACCCTGTTAAACACAGTAGACGTTACGCCAGGTAAACATGCATAAGGTTGCACTGCAAGAACAGATTCCAGTGAAGTCTTTTCCATGTGTCAGGCAAGCAGCAGCACATGAGAGCTGCAAGTTGCACACGACTTGATCACGATTAGTCCAAAATGGCAGACTGGGGACACCGTCCAAACAGGTGACTAGAGCTGGTTACTGTGTCTTTTTCTTAGAGTACTTCTTTCCTGTCTTCTGGTCTATCAGTATAATGTTAAAAAAGACACGAGGGGCTACCATCTGGGCAAGGCCTCTGATGCACAGGGTTCTAGGTATGGGAAAAGAGGGAGTTGGGGGTGTATCAGACTCTGGTTGATATTTTAAGGCACGACAGCAAAAACAAAAGCCAGTTCTCAACACTAATATACTAGTTCTGACCTGGACCAGTCAAGACATGTTGTGGCGGTTTGTCACAGACAAGTGCATGATCAGCAGCTTCGGCGAGGTATCTGTTGTTGGACTGTGCCACTTCAAGGTTTGAGTGTGGGGCTGTTAAATATTGGAATGCGCCTTCGGATAGAAAAGCTCCCTGCACATTCAAAATGGGCATGTTGGAGAGAAGGGTAGGCTAGCACCTTCTTGCTGTTATGCTAGCTTTGTTTGTGTTTTGTGGTGGTGTGTTTTTAATAGGGTAGGGTCATTCAAGCCTTTAATACCTCACCTCTAGTTTTATGTAGTGGAATAGTCCAGCGGAGCATACGTCACAAAGAACTGCTGAGTAGCAGCCTCAGAGAGGAGCTACGTCCACCTACGTATCTCCCTGTCTTATGAGAGCAAAATACTGTAACTCAGGCAAACCCAACCCCAGTATGGTGTAGAGTTGAAATTAGACCATAGTGATGTGGGCACAAATGCTGCATACTTCTGAGGCTCATTGGATGGCGTTGGGCAAGTCACACTCTCTCAGCCTAACCTACCCTGTTTCCCCGAAAATAAGACAGGGTCTTATATTAATTTTGGCTCCCAAAAAGCATGGTACGTCTTATTTTCAGGGGAGGTCTTATTTTCAGGGAAACAGGGTAACAGGCGACAGCGTTGATCATTGGAAGCCTTGCATTCTGTCCTGTTGCCACTGGGGCCCATTTGACTGGCACATGAGGTGGCGCCTTCTCTTGCGCCACCCACATTGTGGATCTCTCTGCTTTATGGTCCCTTCATTAATGACATTTTCAGCGCAATCCTATTGGTGGAACTTACACCACCAGTGTACCCAGCAGGGGAGGGCAGGGTGGGAGGCTTTGGAGGGGAGGGGAAATTTAAATTCCCTTTGAATCCCCCTTTGGAGGGGATTTGAATCCCCTTTCTGTTCTGGGGCCTCCCGTTCTCACTGCACCGCTGGTTACACCAGCGGTGTAAGTTGGATAGGATTGCGCTATTTGACAGACAGACAGACAACCTAACTTTAAAAAGGTAAAGGTATCCCCTGACAATTAAGTCCAGTCGTGTCTGACTAGGGTGTGGTGCTCATCTCCATTTCAAAGCCGAAGAGCCAGCGTTGTCCGAAGACGCCTCCGTGGTCATGTGGCTGGCATGACTCTCCTTGCCGCAGCGCGTAGCATGCAGCTGGAACACGGAGCACTGTTTACCTTCCCGCAAGCGGTACCTATTTATCTACTCGCATTGACATGCTTTGGAACTGCTAGGTTGGCAGGAGCTGGCCAAGCAACGAGTGCTCACCCCGTCGTGGGAATCGAACTGCCGACCTTTCGATCGACAGCTTATGGTTCAGTGGTTTAACCCGCTGTGCCACCCGCTGGCCTAACTTTAGTTTCTTTTAAATTTTACTTTCCATTCTTGCTAGGATTTTTAAAAAAATTTAAACAGCTGCAGTCTTAGGTTTTGTATTTTACGATTGGTCTATGCTGTTCTGCTAATTATGGTATTTTGTGTATTAAATTTTGTTGTGAGCCACCGTGGGCTAAAAGGTAGGCTAGAAATGATTTTAATTATATCTCGCAGGCTTGCTTGAGAGGATAAAGTAGGATAGGTTTTGCGCGTGCTGCCTTGAGCTCTTTGGAGGACAGGAGAGATAAACCTGGTTGCCTAACGAAAATCATTTTGTCAGTAAAAAATAGAGGAAAAGGACAAATTATGTCAGTTTTTAAAAAGAGAGAAATGTAAGAAGCTGTATGAAGTCCATCTAGGCAGTTTTCAATGGAAACAGGGGACTTTCCCAACCCTACTTGTAGATGCCAGGAATTGAACCTGAGCTCTTTGCATACAAAACACAGCTGTTCTGTGACTGAGCTACAGCCCCTGCAATAAGAAGAAGAATGTTCAAAGTGATTCATGTGCATTATCCTTAACAGCCCTGTAAGATAAGTATTTCGGGTTATTCCCATGTTGTAGATGAGAGGCTGATTCTTGGGGGGATTGTACCATGCGATTTCTCAGCCACTTGAGTGGTGTAGTTGTCTTCTGTTTGCTGTGTGGGTTGCTTTAAGGAAGACTATCGGATTTTTCTAGTAAGAAAAATACCCAAAAAGTTTGGTATGCCCTGAATTTGCTTTTCAAATGAACAGTGTATAGTCAGCAAATTATAATAAAGATGTGTGTGTGTGTGTGTGTGTATATGTATATGTGTATATATATGTGTATATATATATATATATAAAAATGTGTGTGTGTGTGTGTGTGTGTGTGTGTGTGTGTGTGTGTGTGTCTATATATATATATATATATATATATAATTTGCTATGTCTTAAAGGTGATATTGACCTAACCCACCGAAAATGTGTGATTTGTGTTATACTGTACTTATTTAAATAACTCTTTTCCCCCCAGGTCTTAAATAGGCTGAGAGAAGATGACAGATATTGCTCTGCTGACCCACAATCACACTGGATATGGCACGTAGAAATGCTGTGGAAAATACTATTGGGTGTCTCGAGCATCATTTTTATTCTCTCTTTGAAATCTTTTTTGCCATCTCCAAAACAATGCTATCCAAATCACATTATTAATGTTGGCTGCCTAACAATCTCTGCTGCTAAGTTGAATAGGGATTGGTTTTGATATGCCTTGGTATCGGGCATAAATCACATTTCGTAACCTAGGGCAATTGCCAGAACCAACAAGAGTAGGTGCTGGGAATGTATAATGAAACCCTCACTTTTATGGCGATTCCTTTACGAAGCCAAATACGTTTTTTGAAGAAGGCAGTTTGAATATATTTGTCTTATGCTTTACTAATGCTTGATATCGGGGCAAAGCCTGCAGTGGAGAGGAAAAGAGAAATCATTAGCAGTTAGATTGATTTGCATAGATATCTGCTGCTCATTCGTCGTTAGTTATAACACAGCTTGAAAAATACTGATCCCCTATTAGCAGAAGTGAATGTTTCCCCCAAAAGAAAGTCAAATGGAAGTCAAGAAATGAGAAAAATCACCTACAAGTCATGAAATGGACCATAGCTTACTTTTTCAGAAGAGAAGAGTGGAGTTTGTGAGTTGGAAACAATGTCATCAGGTACAGAATTTATCTGTAGGGCCAGGAGAAAATGGTGATAAGAAAATTAAAAACACAAAACACCGCTTTCTGCTAAAAAAAATCTGTGAAAAAAATAATATAAATCCATGTAATTTTGTGTCATTCATCTGCTGACACTGTACAACCTATACCACCTAACTACTATACTTTTAAAGTGGTTACAATTAATATAACGGGAAAATTTGGAATAAAAACACATAACACCGCTTTCTGCTATTTCATTTTGGTTAAACAATGAAATCTGCAAAAAGATAAAACCTCTCGCCTCTACTTATCTACATCCACTGGAGAGGGGAAAACCATCATTGTCTTAGATCTTTCTACAAATTTTGATTTTTATTTTTTTAGTAATAAATGTGCAAAGTTGTTTTCCAGGCTAGCACTTAGTTGAGGTAGGGCGGGGTATAATTTTTTAAAATAAAAAATAAAATAAATAAAACAACAACGGGTGGCCCATTACTGCCCTATTTTGGTCTGATCTACATGACTAGCATTGCAAATGAGCTCATCACAGAGTAAATGCCATACAGAATATTCATAGCATCTAATGTCAACTCAAACACAATCTTTCTCATTGGAGACTGTTGACACATTCTGCAGACAGGCAACATGTGTTTGGCAAACCAGTGGTGATAGATCAAGTAAGTATGGTGAGCCAGACCTATCTTTCACCTCTCCTGCTGTTTCCATTTTGCCTTGGGCTGTGCAAAAGCATCTCTGTAGCCCTACCTGCCTGATATATCCACGGTGAGTGAATATGGAGAAGATCTACATTGAATCTATATTCACTTGAATGCCTACATATGTCAACAAACATATGTACTGTATGTACCTTGGCCTCTCTCCCCTGTGATTTTGAATTTTGGTTTTCCCAGGTTTGCAATTACATGGAGAGAGCCATGATCGTATGTTGACTTCATGCAGACATTTAAGTGAGTGTGTGTAGATCAATGCGCACCATCTGTTATAAGAGTAGGGCTTCCTGGCCACTGCTGTTGCTTGCATTGATATCTGGCCCATCTGTGGCAGGATCCGAACTGGTTCTACGTTCCTGGTTGCCTACTCCACCTTTCCACCTTGCTCCCTGCTTCCTTGTCCCATTTCTTTCCTGTTGATTCATAATATTTTCCTGTAGTTCTATGTTGCGAGTCATTCAGTGTAGTGGCAAGGGCCGTCTCCAAATGCTAATATTTCCAAATGCTCCAAATGCTAATATCTCCAAATATCCAAATGCTAATATCTCCTGACTCCCAGATCTTACACTTTGATCCTGAACACATCTACTTGGACAAGCTCCACTTGTTTCACTGGAGTTAGTCTGAAGTAAAGGCCGCTTCACATGGGACGAAATTCTGATACCAAAAACACTTTACATAAGAACATAAGAAGAGCCCTGCTTGATATCAGGGAGCACACAGCTAACAAGATAACCTGTATCCTATTGCCACTCCCTTGCACCTGGCACAGAGAAAACCTACTCCTACAACCAGGAGGTTGCTTATCCCCATCATGGCTTGTAACACTAATGCTTCATGTACTGTATGCAAAATGCTTTCTGTGCAGGAAATAGCAAGCCATGTTTGAAGAAGTCCTCAATATCCCTCCAACTGCAGGCTGAACTTCATATTTTAAAGAACCTGTTCCTGCATGGACTTGCATCTTCCTGAAGGACCTTATCTGGCTATCAGTCACCTCAAGACAGGGACTGCTCTACAATCCAACCTTTTTGCTGGCTACAGTCATAGTTTCCTGCATTGCTGCCCCAATCTGAGTTTATGCACAAGTACAGACATTTGACAACTCTACTTCTGTCTGTTCCTAGGTAACAGGTGTGACCATGCTAGTCTCCAGGTGTTGTGGGGGAGCTGTGATTTACCCATAGTCTGGTCTCTTTTGTAAAGGAGAGATGGAAATGGATGAGTTGCTTGAGGCTAGATCTCTCCGCTTGGCTTTATCAATCCCTCTCAGCTGTACAGTATTATTTATATCGACATTTTGCACAAACACATTCACAAGATACAGTCCAACCGAGTTCAGCTTTGTTACGTAGAAGGATGAAGAGGCTAATCTTCATAAGGAAAAACACATTGAGACGATCCCAGATTCAGTATCATTCACAATCAACTGTTGTTTTACAAGTTAACAGTGTCATAAGGTTATACGGTATCTCATTATGGCAACCACCACCAGACATCTAAGGATGCAATTCCCCATCCATGAGCCAACACTGAAGCATCATATGCCTCTTATACATTCAGGCTTACATCAAACCAGCAGCATTGGCATCTGGACATAACTTGCACTTCCCTTGACACTGACAGCATCCGGCACCAGTCTAGAATTATAGGGAGGGAATGATACTGGACACAGAGCAGGGAGTAAGATGTGCAAACAGATCACAACTCCAGCACAGCCCCTTCAGGTTTTCACAACTAAACATCTGTTGCCATGTCAACTAATGCTACATAACCTTGAAATGTTAGATTTAACCCCTTCCTCTAATTTGACACCTACATCAGGCAGCCCAGATTGCTGCAGGGGAAAATGTCCTCTCTCTCTCTCTCTCTCTCTCTCTCTCTCTCTCTCTCTCTCTCTTCCCTGCTTTGCAAACCCCCCCCCCCAAAAAAAAATCATGAGGCTGCCCCAGGAGCCAATTTTGCATGACATTGTGCTTTCCTGCCACCTGCCTTATAGGAACAGATTGCTGCATCCGGTAATTCTGACAGGGAATGTATCTTTAGCCAGGCCTCGGCGCACCCTGACTGCTGTTGCTCGGCTGTATCTGGCAGGGTCCATTGGATGCTCAGCCTAGCTGGAGATTCCACCCACTTTAATCAGAGCCATTCAGTTTTTTGGGACTGGATTCCAAACACGGCAGGCTAGAGAGCAGAGGTGCCGTTTGCTAACAGAAAGACGCTCATCTTCGGACCATCACTGCTTGAACTTTGTCCTTCTGTAGAGCAGGTTAAATAGATGAGTGGGCAATGAGCATCAGCGAGCCTTTCTGATACTGTTCTTTGACAAGGAAACTCTTTCTGATGGGTAAGAAGATCATGCTGTTTGCCTTTGGCATGGAATTCCGCTAGTTTGTGGGGTGATTTTGACCCTTCGCACTATTCCCCATCCACGTACAACTACATTCAGTCGTAAAGTCAGGCATTTACTACATTCCACCTATGTTCTTTTGGATCATCAGAGTCTTCCTTTTAGAGACCTTTTTGTTTCAACATGCTTTTGATTTGACTGTTTTAATTATTATTATTATTATTATTATTATTATTTATTTTATTCATTAAGAATACTTATATACCAGTTTTCAAACGGAGTAGTTCACAAAGTGGTTTGCTTAATAAAACCAATCAATCAATAATCTGTGGTTTGTGCTGCTGTCTTGATTTTGATACCTTCTGATGTTCTTATTGTTTAATTTGTTTTAATTTGACCCTGGGGGGCTCTCTATAGCAGGAAAAGAAGGATATGATTTTCCTAAATGCATAAACAGAAAGCAAGCAGGTGAGGGGCACCCACAGTTTTCAGCATGCACCCTAAGATCTGACCCAATCGGTCACCCTTGCCTGACCATTCAAAGCAACAGTTGTGCTTTTGTATTCATTATAGGCGATGCCTTGACAAGGTCAGGGAGCCACTTATAAACTGTTACTTGTGCTATTAGCAGCCATACACTTCTCAGGTGCCATCAGGTTAGAGGACATGGGTCATGTCCTGTACTGGTAATTAGGTTCTCTGCTTGGGAAGATCCCTATTACAGAAGTTTCAATATTGGTGCCCACTCCTTCTTAAAATCCTAAATGATGATGCTGTGAAAGTGCTGCACTCAATATGCCAACAAATTTGGAAAACTCAGCAGTGGCCAAAGGATTGGAAAAGGTCAGTTTACGTTCCAATTCCAAAGAAGGGCAGTGCCAAAGAGTGTTCAAACTACCGTACAATTGCACTCATTTCACATGCTAGCAAGGTTATGCTCAAAATCCTACAAGCTAGGCTTCAGCAGTACGTGGACCGAGAACTACCGGACGTACAAGCTGGGTTTCGAAGAGGCAGAGGAACTAGAGATCAAATTGCCAACATGCGCTGGATCATGGAGAAAGCACGAGAGTTCCAAAAAAACACCTACTTCTGCTTCATTGACTACGCAAAAGCCTTTGATTGTGTGGATCACAACAAACTGTGGCAAGTTCTTAAAGAGATGGGGGTACCAGACCACCTTACCTGTCTCCTGAGAAACCTGTATGCGGGTCAAGAAGCAACAGTTCGAACCGGCCATGGAACAACTGATTGGTTCAAAATTGGGAAGGGAGTACGGCAAGGCTGTATATTGTCACCCTGCTTATTTAACTTATATGCAGAGTACATTATGAGAAATGCAGGGCTGAATGAATCGCAAGCCGGAATCAAGATTGCCGGGAGAAATATCAACAACCTCAGATATGCAGACGATACCACCCTAATGGCAGAAAGTGAAGAAGAACTAAAGAGCCTCTTGATGAGAGTGAAAGAGGAGAGTGCAAAAGTTGGCTTGAAACTCAACATTAATAAAACTAAGATCATGGCATTGGGTCCCATCAATTCCTGGCAAATAGAAGGGGCAGAAATGGAAGCAGTAACAGATTTTACTTTTCTGGGTTCCAAGATCACTGCAGACGGAGACAGCAGCCATGAAATTAAAAGACGCTTACTCCTTGGAAGGAAAGCTATGGCAAACTTAGACAGCATAATAAAAAGCAGAGATATCACCATGCCAACAAAAGTTCGTATAGTCAGGGCGATGGTGTTCCCAGTAGCAATGTATGGTTGTGAGAGTTGGACCATAAGGAAGGCTGAGCGCCGAAGAATAGATGCTTTTGAACTGTGGTGCTGGAGAAGACTCCTGAGAGTCCCTTGGACTGCTAGGAGATCAAATCAGTCAATTCTAAATGAAATCAAGCCTGACTGTTCCCTGGAAGGACAGGTACTAAGGCTGAAACTCAAATATTTTGGCCACCTAATGCGAAGAGAGGACTCTCTGGAGAAGACTCTGATGCTGGGAAAGATTGAAGGCAAAAGGAGAAGGGGAAGGCCAAGGATGAGATGGTTAGACAGCATCACCGATGCAACAAACATGAAAATGAGCGAACTCAGGAAGATAGTGGAGGACAGGAAGGCCTGGCGGGATATGGTTCATGGGATCACGAAGGGTCGGACACGACTTAACGACTGAACAACAACAACAACTCCTTCTTAAAAGGTATGACTCCCTTTAGTCCTTTCTTTATTCTATCATTTCTTATTATACGAACGCATTGGACACCAAAGAGCTACCAGAAACAATTTCCCTCACCTTTAAAATCTTCCTGATTGACCAACTGAACTTAAGCTTTAATTGATTAGTCCTAAGTTAAAGTTGCAGCCCTATCGATAACAGAAAATCAAAGCCATTGATGAGTACAGGTGGGCCCCCATATCCACTGATTCGCTATCCACGGTTTCAGTTATCCACGGATCGTGGGGACCCCCCAGGCTTTTACTTTTTTTCCCAGTAAGCTTCGTTTCTTCCTTAAAGAAACAGGAGAAGCAGCCTCTGGCTGCTTAGTGGAGGCTGCTTCTCTGTTTTAAGGAAGAAACAAAGCTTGCTGAAAGAAAAATAAGAGCTGGAGGGGGCAGGCATGCCTGCCTGCAGGGGAGGCAGGGTGGGGGGCCCCTCAGGAAACCATGGAGGGGGTGTTCGCTCTTATCCACGGTTTCAAGTATCCACGGAGGGGCCTGGAACGTATCCCCAGTGGATATGGGGGCCCACCTGTATGCTTGTCCTATAGGTGCCAGGGTGATGTACTGAAGGACTCGGATTGAAGGCTGGCCTGTGTCTATGGCTTAGAGTCAACTAGGGCTGCTTGCCAGAGTCAATTACTATAAATCCAATGAGATGACGCTGATAAACAGCCACACCTCAGACTATAAGCTTTGGGAAAGAGAAGCAAGAAGAACAGACTGGCTCTGACAGTCAAAATTAAAAATAGATCTGGATCTACCAGGCAACAGGAATTTTCACACAGATACAAGCAGGAAGAGGTGAAGCTGTGAGTGATGCAAGCAAGGCTATGGCAGGGCCTCTGAGAGGGGGGTTAAGGGGGTAATTTGTACCTGAGCCCAGGGTGAAAAATGGGTCAAAAAGGGAGCCTTGGAGCAAAAAAAGGGGGGGTCCCAAGAGCCAAATTCATATGTAGGGAAGGGGCCCAAAAGTAACTTTGTACCCCCTGATAAAATTCCTCTGAATGGCCCTGGGCTACGGTTGGCTATTCGAGCTACTCCTGGCGTCATGATCTAAAGTGCCCTAAACATGGCAAGAGGTACCAAAGAGATTTAAACAAAGGCAAAGCTCCTAAAGTGAATGGCAATGCAACCAAATTGCCTTAGACTCATCCCAATTGGGCTTCTTGGTAAAAAGTGAGTGGTATCTTGTTGCGCCACCCTAAGGCTCTATTGATGAGACAGTGAATTCAGAACAGCTGGAGGTTTGGGGTAGAATCACATGAGTACAATTGCCACATGGTAGCGGCTGTTAAATATGCCATGTGGTGGGTCTAACCATGTGGAGAGCCGGTGGTGTGTATCCTGACCATACACTACTAAGGTGACCATGCCCTCTACTTTTCTCAGATTCCACGTGATGGTAGTTGTGATACCTGTGAGCTTACTGCATATTGGGTAGCTATTTAACCACTGCTGTAATAATTGCTGGCAAGTTAACATGCAATTCTGATTTGCCACTGGCTTAGAGTCACCTAGGACTCTAAGATGTGGCTGTGAACCTTCTGTGTTGTCTACATGCACACTGATTATGAACTTTCAGTATCATACTGTTGTGTTATACATTACTGGCAAGCAATTACTCTGGATATGTAGGAGAAACAGAGGCATATCAAAATGGCCACTGAGAGTGGTGGTATAATTACTACCATTTGTGTCTGTGTTTTAACTTTAACAAGCAAACATCTGATGGTACATGTCAAAAAGAGTGAAAATCTCTTTTTGCCTGCAGGTTTGTCACACATTTTCAAGTCTGGATTATAAATGGGAAAGCCTTTTCAGCAATCTTGCAGTTCCCTTTCTTTGGGTGATACTAGCCTGTCAAGACAGTGGGTAACTGAGTGTGCATGTGTAAGAGAGAGGCGGGGGCAGGGCCATTCTGAGGCATTTTTTCAGGGGTACAAAGTTTCTTTTGGGCCCCTTCCCTACATATGAATTTGGCTCCAGGGCCCCCCTTTGACCCATTTTTCACCCTGGGCCTGGGTACAAATTACCCCCTTAACCCCCCTCTCAGAGGCCCTGGGCGGGGGCATCATTAATTTCACTTAGGATTGCGTGCAGAACACACTGGCTGATGTGACATACTTTGTAGTTTCAGTTGGTTCTTTCCAACTAGGCCACAAATATGAGGAAAACATGGAAATGGCCATTTTTCCTCGATGGCTGTGTAAACATGATTCTAAATGCCAGCATGCTATTCAAGATTTAGCTCCAGAAATGGAGCATGGGAGGTGCTAACACATTCCCGTGTCATTTCTATGTGCAGATATTCCCAGCATCCCTTTAAAAGCAAATCCTGGAGCATAAAAACAGCAGCAGCATCATCATCAGAGATTCAAACTTTCCTCCTGACTAACTTCCTTTGCATGCAGCAGAGTCGTACTAAACCTTTCTTATAATTTATTTACCATGGTGTTAAGCTACTTTAAAATATCAGATCTGCCCCTTTGGCCTTCTTACATCGCCTTCCTTTGATGCATCATTATTCATTATTAAAGAGGCCTGGATCCTACTTGACTTTTTAAAGCTTTGCCCTCCTTGTAGTTTAATGTTATCGCCGGGAATTTGCATAGTTCTGTCAAAAGTGTTTTGTCAAGCAACAAGTCGAGCTGGCTTGTAAGGGTCCCTTTGCTTTCACCTGTCTTGTCCTGATGGCTGTCTGCATATCTCCCGTTAGAAAGGAGACATCGTCAGAGAGGCCTTTGGGGGGAAAAGCTGATGAAGAAATAGCAGTGGGCTTGCAACAGACTGTCTCTGATACAGGTAAACAAGACCCCAGTTTGGACAAATGCTTTGATACATACATCCATAGGCCACAATCCACAGAGTTCTTTCCGTGGGGGTTTCTTCAGACTCACAGCTGCTTGCATGACTTCAGAGGTTGCTCCTGGAACCGCAAAGTGTGGGGGCAAGGGGGGTGGCTTAGAAGAGAATTTTGAAAGCTGAATATGTGGAATCACCCCTTGGGGTCCCTGGGAACCCAGCCATGCGCAATAATAAACCTGCTGGCCCCCATCTTGCTAAAGTAAGTCTGTCATGTCCCAAGAAGTCTGTCCTATTCCTTTGGTTTCACTGGGAATTAGTTATATAAGTAACTTCCATTGGGTCAGGGGGCCATATTGTATCTGAGTGTTGCTGAGACCTTTTCTTCATCAAATGATGAATGATCTCTGTGAAGCTCCCAAAGGACTTCCCTGCTCAAAGACTTCAACAGTTGTTCAGAGGCTTCACTACAACCACCAAGCAATTTCTAGATTTCTGATCTTTTCAAGTTAAAATAACAGCAAAAAGATTGAGCCCAGAAGGACACAAACTGAAGTAAATGTGAGAGTTTATGAGGGAATCTCTCCCTCTCTCTCACACACACATGCACACACACACACATAGCTTCAGCGCATATGCGCACATGCACACACTTAGTTTCAGCGCACATGCGCGAATGCACACACTTAGGTTCAGTGCATAAATGCACATGCACACACTTAGTTTCAGCACATACGCGCACATGCGCACACTTAGTTTCAGTGCACATGCGCACACTTAGTTTCAGCGAGGTGGCTGTATCATGTGCCCTCACACCATGCCCTGGGACTTTGCTCACTCTGTTCCTTTGGACCAGACAGAGGGAGTGATGGAGAGGAAGAGCAGCAGCAGGGATCAGGTGGTTGCTGTGGTTGGTGAGCCCCTGCTAGAGCCTGAGTCTCACTAGGGGTCTGATGATGCTAATGCCTGCCCTGAGAGTGGTTGAAATGTCTAAGATGCCTTGCATGCTCTTTTGCATCATCATCACCCCTTCACTGGTGAACCTTGGTCAGCATTCATAACCTAAGCAAGACTGTCTGGAAATGTGCACTACTTAATGCTTGCAAAGTGGACCAGGATCTTTTGGTGGAAGGCATTATTGTCAAGGTAAAAAAGCATTATGTTATCTTGTAATTAATGACTCGGTAACATAATAAGCATCAACCGGGGGGGGGGGGGAGCAAGTGAGCGCTGAATGTGTACACTGTTAAGTCTGAGAGCAGTGCATTATGCTGTCATTGGAATTCCAGGGAGCAATCTGTTTGCCCATCGAGCGGGGTGATTGAATGAGTGCCAATGTGGAATGCGGTTAGCCGTTTCTTGGTGTGTTACATGAAAACTCCAAAGGATGTGTATGTAACAAGGTTTTCAAACTGGACCTGAATTTCCTACTTTTGACTCCTTTCCTACCCCCCCCCCCCCATCCAGAGAAAAAGAGCTACAGCCAGAATCCTCAGCAGAATATTAAACATTTCATTAAAATACTGCTAAGTAAATGCAGAGGAGCACAGATGCTCCAAAACCTCCTTCCAATGCCCTTGGTTACAATATTGCCTTTGATATTATCTGCTCAGCATTTTTTAAGCATTCAGCCCTTAGAAAAAAATGGGAATACGAGACCTTTTAATTCGGGCTTCAAAGGCAACACTTCGGAATGTTATGTAATAAATCAATCACTACTACACTTAATAACCTTAATGCTTTTCTTTGAAGTTAGGAATCCAGGAAAGAGAGAGAGAGTTAGATGTTTTGAAACAAAAAAGAAAAAAAATGATATACTGGTCATTTGCTGTAAAACTGTTTTAGCTCAGATCAGGAGGAATGTTGTTTGATATTGACTGTTGGTGATGGCGGCAATTCAGAAAGCTGCAGAAAATATAAAATTCTTCATATGCTCTAGAAATTTTGTGTTTTGGCTTTATATGCATTTTTCGTGGTAGAAAATTACCATTACTCCTAGGAAGAAATGTTACAACTTGGAAATAGGACAGCAATGTTTTCAGATCTGGCTGCATATAATTTTTCTGAGAAGGCAAAATGATCTGGTATCTCTTTACAAATTAGAACTGCTACATGAATTGACCTCTCAGCCCCACTGTCAGAGAAGTAAAACTCAATATTTTGTGGAAGCATTTCCCAGAAAAGTGAATCAGCTGGGATCAAATCTTGATGAAGGAAAAATAATTCTCTGAATTCTTGATGGATATATTGAATGCCATTTAGTAGCCTTTTTCCTGATTTTGGATAGATATAAGGCTGTTCACATGTTTTGCTGTACCCAGGTACACATATTTCTGTGAATGAAATACCTGGGTTCATTTTTACAGATCAACCATCCATATACCTTTATACACAGATTATGCCTGCCATTTAATAGAACATGTGAATAACGATATCTGGGTAAGGATTGCTCCTGGGTATCCAGATGTACCTAGGTAGAGTTTAGTATGCAAGAAGTCCTATAATGAACCCAATATAGTGTAAAAAATTTAAGTAAAATAAATAGGTTCATGAATTTTTTCTAGGAATAATCTTTCAGACCATATGAAAGGCTAGGAGATAGTAAGCTACAAATAAGTACGTACAAAGAAAGGCTATGCTTTCTTTGCATTGTTTTTATAAACAGTCAAATAAACAATCTAATTTATAAATCTAGGGGTGCTAGATCTTGGAAGAAAAGGAAAGCAACATTTTGAACATTTCTACTACCTGTGAAGGAAAAGGACACAGAGGGCAAAATGGGCACAGCATCTAGTGGTAAGCAACTAGCACCGCCGCGGTGGCAGGAGTGGTGGAGCAGTGGCAGCACCAGCAGCAGCGGCAGCAACCGGCGTCGTTGTGGCGGGGGCATTTTGGAGTCCTGGCCGGCCTGGATGCGGCCAGGAAAATGCTTACAATGTAATATCAGCAATCAACTCCCCATCAATGAAATGCCTTTAGATTAGTTTCAGCATGAAATGTTTGGGTGAAACCCAAAGAACATAACCAGTTTTGCATGGCAATGTGAGTTCAGGGGCTTGTATTTCTCAAATGGTAGCCCCACATTACCACTCCATACTGCATGGCAAATGGCTTTGCAATGGAGTGAATTTTCAAAAGCAATTTGTGTTATGAAATGGATGAGGGGAATTAAAAAAAAAAATTCTCAGTAAGCATGTCCAAGTTGTTGGATGTGTTTAGAGTAGTTCTTTGGGTGCAGTTTTTGTACGAAAGACCTTTGTAGTTTAAAAAGGTCTATTTCAATGTTCATGCACATTTAAAATGAACACACACACCCCCAATCTGTGGATAGTTTGAGATACTATAAACATTAATTTCCCCAGGTTAATTAAAAGATAATGTCATTGAAATGGGAGATTGCAACTTGGTAACAGGCTCTAGCACTAAGATTAATGCAAGTGCAGTAAGCAAAGGACAATTAATGTAGAGACAGCAGCCTGTTCTTCAAGGCACTGTACTTGCACAAGGCCCAGTGAAGGTGGTGTGATAAGAAAAGAGACAAGTTCACAAAATGGAAGGAAATAAAGGAAGTACATCCTTTATTAAGTACAAATAACGGCACAATCTTATAGGGCTGGTTGTGATGTCGTAACGCTAGTTACGACGTTGCAAAGACCCTACAGCATCACAAACAGTGGGCTGCCAGTGGCCATTTTGGATCCGCCATCTTAAATGGCGGCAGCGGCCCGCTCCTGCACCTGGTTCCATAGGTATGCTGGCGGGGTGGGTGGAATGAAGCATGTAGGGGCAGGGGGGAGTGTTTTGGTGCACTCAACCTTTTTGTTGCCTCCCGACACCCCCCCCCCCTTTGCTCTTCAGACCCACTGGAAGTCGACGGGCTTACAGGGAAGTAAGGGAAAATATTTTCCCTTTACTTCTCCCAAGCCTCTTGGTCTGCCCCCCCCCCCAGCAGAAAGCAGCGCAAGCCCTTTTGGCACGGCTGCGTCAGCGAGGGGGACGGAAGGATAGGATTAGGCTGTTAGTCTATTACTAACATATTATGCATATCATTTTCCTAGATTTTACCATTATAATTTTATATTTTGATTTGGATTGCTACTCATCTGAATGTGCCCTCTGTTAAATTTCTTTCTTCACGGACTTCCTAACCTGAATACAACAAATGATCTTTCTTTGTTTCCAAATAACTTGAGTATCAAAACTTCAGAAAACTTCTGCTTGTTGATGTAGAAGTGATCAATGTAGCCACTCCGGGCCAGTGTCAGGAGTCAACGTAGTTGGGCACCCATTGAGACCCATGCCCCATCAGGAGGCCTACTTCTGAGAAAAGCCCTGCTGCTTTTTTTCCTGCCACCTACTGTTTGGATCAGTGGATGAAAGCAAATTAGTGATGATGGCTACAGGGACGAAAAGCCAGCATCCTGCAACAGCAGTAGGGAGAAGAAGTTGGCTCCATTGTAGCCAGTGGTTTAACTAGAGTAGAGCGGAGGCAAGTAGTTCTGCAAGACTCCGTTACACCGGATTCAGCGGCCCCTCCCCTTTGCTGTTGGAGCCATTCCGGCAGCGACAGGTGAGTGTCCTGCATGTTGCTGTTGCTGCCAGAATGGCTCCAACAGCAAGGGGGAGGGGCCGTTGACTCTGATGTAACAGAGTCTTGCAGAACTACTTGCCTCCACTCCACTCTAGTTACACCACTGATTGTAGCAGGGTGGCCCATATTGAAGGAGTCTTGCCTGAGGGGCCCCCAAACCTGGAGCTATTTAATCATGAATCACAACTAAGTCAATTTTAATATACGTACATAGTCATCATCATAAATGAAGCTATCACCTCTACTACTATCACTTTCCACAGGAATAAACAAAAATATTATATTGTCATTGCCCCCCTTTCGAACACAAAATGTCACATAAAAGATGAAAATGGCCAACTTCTTATTTTTAGGGAGACAACTGTGTCCATGGGTTAAAAAAGCCACAGTTAAGTAGCAAAGTTATCCCATCCACTGGAGAACATGGACATAGCTTGGTGAGAGGGCACTCATGTTGCATTTAGAAGATCCAAATGTCCATCTCCATCATCTTCACCTTAAGGATCTCTTGGATCAGAACCAGAAATACCATCCTGAGACCAAGTGGATATGATAATTCTGAGCTAGAGAATTCTAAATCTTTAGACTTTGTACACAAGGGAGATCTTGATTAAGTTGAGAGGGACAACTGCTCTATCTCCTTTCCAAAAAGAATTGTCCAGAGTCCTAGCAATCGGAGTGCAACATTCCTTCATCACATGAACCGGACAAAATTGCTCCCCATGCCAGGCATCCAGCAGGTAGTCCTCAGGGAGAGAGCTGACAGACGGCAGGCAGAAGAGAAAGAGAGAGAGAGAGAGAGGGCAGAGTTTAGGAGGACGACGTAGAAAAACTAGTTTGATCTAATGAGTGTGTGTTGGCTCCTGTCCAGCATTTGTGATATTAGGAGAGACTGAGTCCTTATGTTTAGAAGTGTTCCAGTGCTCATTTTCTTGTAGTTAGAGTTCCTAGCTAGGCGTTGGTTGTCATATAAATTGGTTGGTTACCTACAAACTCAAGAATCTTAAACACATAAGGTGATGAGTTTGGGGTTTTCTTTGTGTCACTGGGACAAACATTTGTATTATTCCTCTAGGAATCTGAGTTAGAAACTTGGTTTTGGTCCAACAAGATCTCTGTGACTGGTGTGCTTTTGTAGAATCAGCAGCAGGGACATTTAACAAAGTGCTAAGGCCCCTGAGATGCCAATCAGAGAGAGTCTCAAGAATTAGCAGCAACCCAGTTTATGTTTGCTTCTTAAACTAAGAACACGGTAGAGTTCCCTCATCATTTGCTAGCTCTGGGATGAATGACTGTACTTAATGAGTTCACATGTGGTCATTCTCTCTCTGTGACTCATGTCTCCTTTGTTCCCTTGGTGTTGTACAGTTTTGCAAACTAGTGTCTGCACTTGAAGGTATTTTTTGCGGATGCTCTTCCTTTAAAAGGTTGTATTGGGGAAATACATCACTTGGCATTAAGGCTCAGATTGTGTGATGAATATTTTAATAGTTAAAAATCTAGTGTGGGGGGAAAGACGGGGGTTAATGTGGTAAATGAATCTCTTTGTGGCTTTTAATGTGCAAAAATGGACAGTGGCGGTTTTAAAAAACTGTCCACAAGTGCTTAGGTCTGTACTCTAGTAGCCTGTGTATCCCGAGTCAGTAATGCTTTGTCATAACTTCTTAAGATACTCCAGGAAGTAGTTTTACAACTTTTTCCTCTTTGCTTTCAGAGCCTCTCTCCTGTGAGTTTTGTAGTTCAGGCATTCTCAGAAAATTACGTTGGGCAAAAGAAGCATAACAATGGGAATGAGCGGACCACAATTAAATATTTTTAAATCTCATTGATTTAAATGGAAGAAAGTTAAACTCATGCTAGATGCCATCGAAACAGATTGAAGTAAAAGTGTTTCAGTCCTGCTGTGGATTGAGTGCTCCATGGTGTCTCCCAGATCTAACATTTGAGAAAATACAAGGTGCTGGGGCGGGTGTCTTCTATCAAAACCTCCTGCAGCCAGTCTCAGACACATTACCTCCTGCATCACGAGTCTCCTGGTTCCTTGGCAAGTCCAGCAGATCGAGCTACAGAGAATCAAGTGAAACTTTGAGGCTGTAAAATCCTCATGATGAGGAAAAAGATGGGGTTAACATAGTAAATAAATCCCTTTGTGGCTTTTAATGTGCAGAAATGGACAGTGGTGGTTTTAAAAAACTTTCCACAAGTGCTTAGATATATATGTACTCTAGTACCCTGTGTATCCATACTCAGCAATGTGAGGTCCACTGAATCTGTCTTGGCTGCAATCCTATGTGCTTATCTGAGTAAGCCCTGCAGAACACAGTGGTACTTCCTTCTGGGTAAACATGCATAGGATTGGGCTGTTAGACCATTTCATTTGTTCTTGAATTTGACTAAAGGCCAGGAAGCAAACTCTTCTGATGTTGATTTTTCCCCACAAGTGTTGATAAGATTTAAATTGGGTAAGAAAATGACCAAAGATGTTTAGGGTTTTTGTGTGTGTGTGTGTGTGTCCCCCAGCGATCCAACCAAATCCGGAACCTCCAGTGGATGAGCTTTGACAAGTTTTTCCAGTCATCCACATAAAACGTTTCTTTGACCATTCTGATACAGTTTGACATTCTTCTTTGGCCACATTCTATGGTATCCTATATATGTATGTTAAAGACTTTAATATGGGAAAGGAATGTTCAGATAGATAATTGGGTGCTATGACTGCCGCTGGTATCAAAGGTAGATGGCCAGGTGGGCCCTGTAATCAGCAGAGGCTTTCAACCAGTGCCTGGTCTGGCAAGCCTGACCTAGAGTGGCTTCCAAAATCTAACCTAGAGTGGCTTCCAAAACCAGTGGCTTCATGAGCCGGCACGTCACCCCTGAATAGACCCGGCAAGGCTTCGAGCGGTGCATGCGCACAACGCTGCTCGGAGCCTTGACCTCAGAAGGGCCCGTACCCCCTCCAGGCGCCTCCTGGCATGTCACCCCGTGCACTCCGTGACGCTAATGTCCAAAAACCGAATGATAAACGGCCTCTCTCTGCTGGTTTCACTAAAGAATATGTTGTTGAATAGTCATTCTGGGCTGGCTAGTTGTGTGACAGCCCAATCCTGTGTAACTCTTGCACCGGTGTAACAGTAGATCCACTGGTGTAAGTGCACTTATGCCAGTTTAACTTCCATACACCGATGGATGCAGGACGGACACCAGCATAACCTCCCTCGGATGCCGCGCATGCACAGTTCGGACACAGGATGGATACCAGCGCAACTCCACCGGTGCAGGGGGCATTCCGGAGCTGTCTAAATGCCCCCGGAATGCTCCCTGCACTGGCAAAGTTGCAGCAGCGTCCATCCCACGTCTGAACTGCGCATGTGCGGCGTCTGAGGGGGGGTTACGCCGATGTCCATCCTGCATCCATTGGTGTATGGCAAGTTACACTGGCATAAGTGCACTTACACTGGTGGATCTACTGTTACACCGGTGCAAGAGTTACACACGATTGGGCTGTGAGTTTGGGCTCTCTCGCAGCTGCTAATTTCCCCTTATTTGAACACTACATTTAAGATTAGTGGGAGGGATTTGATAATGGGTGGCAATGAGTTTATCAGATGACTAGTTTCTCACACAGTCCCATGTGATGTTTTGCTTGTCTTAACAATGGAATAGAAAAATTAATAGAAAAAAAATATAACATGTATTATTTTGGGGGCATCACATATCCCAGCTGCTACCAAGACAGAGCTTGTTTTGCATAGGGACTCATTTAAAATGAAGGGTCTGGTTTCTGCTAACGACTCTTCTCTTCCTGTAAATGAAGTTGCAGTACTGTATTTTGGTTCATGCAGTAATTGAGAATGGCTTTTGATCCCTGGCTGTTCTCATTATGGCTCTCCCTTAAGAAAGGAAGATTGGAAATAATCTGACTTTAAACCAAGCGGCTTTAATCACCCAGGACAGAGAGCACCAAAACTGTGTAGAGGGGAGAAAAAACAGATATGAGAATCCTCTAATCTTTGGTTTAGTTGTAATGAAATTGTCCGGGATAAGAAGGAAACAGATGGATCCTGATTAATTTCTCACCGAGCAAAACAAGCATAGACCTCGACATCCAGCATCAACAAGCATGGTGACTGGATGCCCCTCAAATATCCGGCGTGCAGATGATACAGCGTATTATTTCATTTGTATGTTGGTTACTTAACTCTCCAGTGGGCAAGTGTACTCATGCTTTACATTTTAAGTCATTAATTAAACATTGAGATCCAGACATACATAAGCCCTTTCCGGTGTCTTTCCCAATCTGTTTATCAAATCGGAACTGTAATAAACCAAATGAGAAATTAAATGCTGCCTTCTTTCCGTCTCAGTGTGGCTCTATTTATTGCTATGCAAAGGCTATCAAGAAGAAAAAAGCTGCTCCCCCTTCAAGAGGAGGCGACTCTGTTCTTCCTTGTAGTTTGTTCTGTAGATGATGGGGAAGGTATTAATGGAAGGAGTTAGGCCAGGAGAAGTAGCCCGCTGGGATGAAACATTTACATTTATATCCCGCCTTTGTCCAAGGAGCTTAAGGTGGTGCATGTAGCTTCTTCTCTTATCTTCAAAACAACCCTGTGAGGTAGGTTAGGCTGAGAGAGAGAGCGACTGACCCAAAGTCACCTACAGCCCAATCCTGCGCAGGATGCACCAGCCGGCCTAAATGGCTGGCCACTGCATCTTACACAGGAGAGCCAGGGCTCACCTCTGGGGAAAGGGACGTTCATCCCTTTCTCTCGGTGTAAGTCCCGGCGGCCCCAATGGACTTTCTCAGATGCGTGCCAGCTATTTTGCTGGTGCACAATCTGGGGAGACTGTGTAAGGCCAGCCAGGTCCAGCATCTCAGGGGAAGGGGACAGTCTTCCCCTTCCTTAGGTGTCACCCGGCTGAGGCCCTATGGGTCTACTCAAATGTACTTCAGCTGTGAAGCTGACGTACATTCGAGGCTGGGGTGTGAGGGCGAATTGGGCCGGGAGAGGGCTGGGGATATCAGCGGAGCTCGCTGCCGATATCCCACCCTCCCCCCGCCCGGTTCGCACAATGGCCGCCCTCCCTCGTCACCCAGTCCGCCCTCCCCCCACCCCTGCACTAGCCGGTGCAGGGCTTACCTTGCCCAGTGGGCGCAGGGATGGTCCACCGGGGGAGTGAGGGCTGCCGGACTTCACGCTGGTGTCCCTTACTCCTACGTAGTCGCGAACATACTTTACGGCACATTTGCGACACGCTAGAGCGGTGGAGTGCACACTCTGCTGCACTTGCGTTATGCGGGATTGTGCCGTAAGTCACTTGTATGTACTGTGGCTTGGTGCTCTGTGAGCTGGTTGGAAGAAACTGGATTCTGAAGGTGTGCTGCGTTGAATCTTCACGAGGGCTGGTTTTTGCTGCAAACGTTGCCATCAATTATTATTTATTTCAGGAGCACATGAACAGCGAACCATGTTAGGGCAACATCCTGTCTCAGGTAAGAGAAGTAAGATTCTCCACCTCTGCTTCCTGCCACAGAAATTCTCCCCCCAGTGCCTTAAGTTCATCTGAGGAAAACACAAAGTCCCACTGGGTCTGAAAGTAATAAAATGGCTGCCATTACACAACACCTCTGGACCACACAAGAAGAAGGATTTTTGTCCCAGTGTTACCACAATCCACAATCTCTTTTGCCTCTTTATTGTACTCCATGGTAGTTATTCCCATCCTGCTTAGTAAACCTGAAAATGTTGTGTTTTTGTTTTATTTCTTGAAGGTTATGGTGGTCAGAAAACTCATTATTACGAAATGATTTTCCCCCACGTTTCTCTTTGCTAACTGAGATGGTGTCCATATTAAGTCAACAATCATTGTGAAACAATTAATTGCCAATTAATAAACTATTAAAGAAAGGAGATAATAAAAATCGTGCCTTCTCTTTTGTACGTTACACTGTATTCAAAGCCTAACTTTTCTGACCTCACCACTGAATGCTAATGAACGTCACAATAATCTGCAAGGGCTAGCAGGGACTGATTAATTAAGAACAGAGAGGCAGAATTCAAAGAGTTTAGAATATACTTACAAAAATAATGCAGTTATACGTTGCAGATCTTGTACAATCAAAACTTGGTGTACCTCACTCATCGAAACAGGTTTTCTTGTGTACTGAATGAGAGACATAATTTGGATTCCCAGGGATGATATTTCCAATAAAGGGATGAAACATCTTCACCCTTGTTCCCAATTTGCATCATACTGAGAATAGTTACAGTTGGCTGGAGATACTGTAGCCCAAAAATGAATGGATTTATCTGACATTTTTTGCACTGTTTTGTTTTGCAGCGTTACATCACAGGGGAAAACAAAAACTAGAAAAATTGCTAAGGCCCAAGTATATGTAGCTGCATATTCATCCTCTTGTCTCATCCTTCCCTTCTTTCTCCTGAGAGGCTCCTCTCCTGTTGGGCTTTAGATTATTTTCTTTAAAACATTTATATCCTGCCTTTCCACTCTCTGGTTTCCAAGGTAGCTGACAACACTCCCGATACACAGCCATCTAAAAAATACAACATTTCCATTTAAAATGTCACTCTAAAAGCACTTGCAATAAGAAACAGTAAATGGCAGCTGGAAAAACAACAATTATGCATTAAAAACTCAGGAGAATAAAAGAATGTACTTGCAGCTTGGGGAAAGGCGGTATAAAAACCTTCTAAATAAATAAGAGCACATCATAAAGTCAGTGCCACAGTGCTACAAAATGGCACTTTGGGGGTTAAACAGCTGCTTCAAGAGGGCAATTTTTTTTTGGTGTGGAATAACAGCACAGAAACACAACTTCGATCCCCCCCTACTTCCAAGCTGTAGCCTTGGTTCCAGATGCAGCTCCATTTGGCTGCTACTTGTAAGTAAACTCAAGTCCCTAACTAGAAGGTGACACATTGAACATTATGTCTAGTTTGGTCCTAAGAGAGGATATTTCAATCCCAGCCCTATAATGTCAGCCTGTGCTGCAGTTCTAATGCTGGGCTGGGCATGATCTGAGCCGTAGAATCTGTAACTGGATATCCTTTTTTCTTATCCTGGGTATCCTTTTTTAAAAAAATCTTTTTTTCAGTTACTTCTCATAGGTATGTGAAAGAGTGGGGGGAGGGAAATGAACCCACACCTTTAGATTCCCATGTTAGTAGATGATGGGACTATTTGGACAGCCAAGCCCTGTTCACCTGTTCACTCCATGCATCAGCTGACTTGCATAAGGGAGGGGGCAGAGCCACTGTGTGGTCCTGCCTCCATGTCCCCTAAGTCCACATATTTGGTCAAAGGTATGAAAGGGCCATGTTGACACATTCAACTGGACGTGCTCAGCGTTCCAGATTGCATAGAACCCCTATGCACCCTTTAGGCCGGCCGGGTATCCTTACGTTGGCTTGGGCTGTCCATCTCCATTGGTTTCAAGCCCCTCTCCCACAGGTGTATGGCAAATGTGTGGATGGAAGAGCCATATTGTACCCACCTGGTGGGCCTGTATTGTACCCACAATATTGTACCCAGCCATATTGTACCCACCTGGTGAGGCCAGTGATCACTGGGGTGATCACTGGCCTCACCACAACCTCTACATGTTTTTTTTGAAAGGGATGCCCCATTTGACCTGTCAATTGACTAGCATCCCCTCTTCCCCACATTTTACAACAAGTAGCTCAGGACTAAGCATGTTTACTTTCAAATACGTTTCACTGACATCAGTGTGACTTACTTCCAAGTAAGTGTACTTGTGTACTTAGAATTGAAGCAGAGGGAATGTAACACCACACTTGCAACCTAAAGCCCCTTGCATTCTTAAGCACTTAGGGAGATTTGCATGACAAAATACCGCCCCAGTCGCTTCAGTGTTGATCAATCCAATGTTGTGTGTGCGATGGTTTTTTGCAATGGACTTTCTGTACACATGAAGGGCGTCAGTGACTATGTGTGTGAGCAAAATGAAATTTCTAACTGGACACATGGTACACAGATAGGGCAGCCCTGCTGAGATTGACACTTTCATTTTCAAAAATGTAATTTCAGCAGACATTTTTCCTCATCTGAGCTAGTGAGAGGTCTTTCTATTATATGTGTGAACCCATAATGATATTTATAGGGAGTGGGACAGATCGTGAATGAACCCTAATTACTGGGCTTCACTTGAACCAGCCAGAACTCACCAGGGCTTAGCTCTTTTCAGGATCTGAGCTGAGTTCTGACACTTGTAAGCAAGGGATTCTCTGAGCGTATGTAGATTGCTTTCCTTTCACCTCTGCGCAATCATAGCCAGCATTCGCATATTTAGGATTAGTGGCAACAGTTTTCTAGATCAGGCAGGCTTGAGCTCTACTATCTCTCATTTTAGAAGTGAGGGGTAGACTAATCAATGTTAGATTTTCATGTATGCAGCATGCTGGGTAAATGAGATAATTTGTGAGACCTCCTGTTATCTGTCATCCTAATTGGACAGTACAGAGACCAGACTTCTTGTTATAGGCCTACAGGAATATTTAGCCTTGCTCTAAATCATAATCTTTTGATGAAAGAGGAGTCTCCTGCCTGCTTTCTTTACATGAAAGGAGAGGAGATGTAATGACCCGGACTTTCCCTTTTCACTGCCTATTGGAGGGTTATGGTCAGGGAGGCAAACTGTTGCTAACTCTGCCTGTTTTGTTAGAACATATTACCATCATATTCTGAATCTGGAGTGATTTGTTTCCAGATAGAAAACCACTTTGAAACTGAAAGGTATTGTATATAGAGTGGGCCCTCGCTATTGGCGGGGATCCATTCAGGACCCCTCCCTGTGGATAGCGAGGATCCACGGATACTGGAGTCCTCCTTCAAAAATCTGTAAAAAGTTTTAAAAAAATCACCCCCAATCCCCATTTCTACCTTTAAGTAGCCAAACCATGCTGTTCTGAAGCCTCCGCAGGGCTTCTGCAAGCTTAAGGACCCACTTTTGGGTCACACAAAGGCACTTCCCTCCTCCCAGCCTTGCCCCAGATTGCAACACAAATTGTAATTGCATAGTGCTGATCAGCTGTTTGGCGCTAGATAAGCAGGGGGGGTTTGCTATAAGAGGCTTCTGGCTCTCCCTGGCACACCCTCTAATGCATAGTACCTGGGGCACAGCACCCCCGCTCCCCTCTAGCTATGCCACGGAAAAGAAACCCTCCAACTGTGCTAACAAATCCATTTAGCCAGGCCCCCTCCCCCAATGCAATACACACATTCATTGTGTACCCTCTGAATCAACCAGACAATTCTTTTCTTTAGAAATAGTCAGAGATTCTGAATAGAATGGCAGCCGTTTTGGTCAACGTAGTAGCATTTTCCCTTCCGAAACTGGAGTTTGATATTGATTCTCTGAACTTGTTCTTTAATCCATTTGAATACTTAACCTTTGTACAGCACTTTCTGAGTGTGCAAAGTGCTGTCTATGGAGTAGGGTTGTGGCTCAGTGGTTGTGTACACGGTTTGCATGCAGAAAGTCCCAGGTTCAATCCCTGAAATCTCCAGGCAGGGCAGAGAAAATTCTTGTCTGAAATCAGTCCTCAGTGACCGTACTGACCCATAGAGACCAATGGTCTGATTCAGTATAAGGCAGTTTCCTATGTATTGACCTGCTGTAGTTGTTACGATAACCCTGCAAAGTAAGTATGAGTACCCCCCCTTACAGCTGAGGCTGAGTGGGAGTGGCTTGCCTAAGGTCAGCTGGTCCATTCATGGCAGAGGCAAGGTGCAAAATGGAGAGGTCCTGATTTCCCAATGTCTCCCTTAGCCACGATGCAACACCAGCTCTTTCTTTCTCACCCTCCTGAGCACTACAGTGAAAAGACTGGACTTGGTCTACCAGTGCCAATTTTACATCCCTTCAAGAGACTGCAGGACTTGAGAAAGGGAACTTTCATGGTCAATACATCGGAACCCCAGAATGAACATCAACACCCTTCATTCAACTTAGATCAAGAAAACATTCCACTAACATAAGAACATAAGAAGAGCCTTGCTGGATCAGGCCAAAGGCCCACCTAGTCCAGCTTCCTGTATCTCACAGTGGCCCCACCAGATGCCTCCGAAAGCACACAGCCAACAAGATAACCTGTTTCCCATTGTCACTCCCTTGCACCTGACACAGAAAAAACCTACTTCTAAAGCCAGGAGGTTGCTTATGGCTTGCAACCTGTGATGGTCTTTTCCTCCATGAATCTATTCAAACCCCTTTTAAAGGCATCTAGGCCAGGTGCCATCACCACACCTGTGGCAAGGAGTTCCACAGATGAATTACATGCTGGGGACCTCACTAAATTGGGGACCCTTCCAAGTGAGAGCTGCAAGATGATCCATTGGTGAAGGCATCAATCGCCAGTTAGTGGTGGTGGAAAAAGACAGACCAGCTGCCTCTTGACGTGATCTTGGATGTGACAATGATTCATTGTCATCTGTTTCTCTCTGAAGCGCAATCTTTGTTAAAACATGTGCAGCATAAGCCCATGTTATTCTGCAAGCCTACCTACGTTCACGTGGAGGACAGAACGATGAAGATACTTACTGTCTATCAGCAAACCATTGTGAAAAGAGGTGACGCATGCAGCTGAGTGACAACGCAAAAGACGCGCACAAGAATAATTTGACAGCTGTACAGAGAACATTGACATCGTGTCTGGGCTTTGATATTAAGAATGCTGAATTACCTCATATTGTACCATTACTTCATGTCTCATGTGCCTTGTGGTTCGGATAATCTGCAAACCCTCTTTTTAAATTCAAACTAGATATGGATAGTAAGTGACAGAAGACCAACATTTTATGACGGCAACAGTATGCCTCTTTTAAAGTGCAGGCATCGCAATCCTAGAGATACACATAACTGCATTTTCTGCAGAAAACAGCATCCCACTATAGCTGCAATCAAAACCAGGTGGACAGGACACTGTGACCTCCTCCTCAAAGAGTTGGGTTTTGCTAAATTGAATTGTCCCATGTGCCTCGTACCGATAAGCCTGAGCTTACTCAGTGGCGTCTTAGCCTGGTCGCTTACATCAGGGCCAACACACTGCTAATCAAAGGACTGTAGAAAAGCTTGTTTACCGTTGGTTGGGCAACATCAACTGTATGAGAAAGTCATCTGTGCAAGGAACTGAAACTGCGCCCGCAGAGCAATGGTAATTTTTGGACGCCTTTTTGGGACGCCCTCATTATCAAAGGCAAATCAGCAGAAAATTCCATCATCTTTTCATTCATAAATGAAAGGTATTTACTGATGATGCAATAGCAGAACTCCTAGAAATGGCATATTGAGCACCAGTGATGTAGCTATGAAGGAATACCTTGCACAGATTTATGTGCAGATGGAATGCTTTTCTGGAGTGTTTTATTACAACAATATTGGCCTAAACCAGCAACTGCTTGTGACCTGGTCTGACTCTTTGTCCAGCTGTCGTACACACAAACTCCCGGCCCCATCTCACCCCTTGTTTCCCTCTTATCTTCTATCCTGTGTCTTATCTTCCTACTTATCTAACTGGAAACAGAAGGCTGGATTTTCAGTAATTTCACAGAGGCCCACGACAGCAACAGCAGGGACATAATTTAACTATTAGATGCCTATGTTCTTCTTGAGAGCTTTGCGCCACCCAAAGGAATGATTTATCTGTTTTTCAAACATTATTTTTGTTTTAAACTTATCCTTTCCTTCTTTTATATTATTTATAATTCCTATATTAATCTGCTGAACTGCAGACTGGAAGGCAGGCAGGACAGCAGTTCGAGATCCGAGTGCCGCAGCTCCTGCCAACCTAGCAGTTCAAAAGCAAGACGTTGCAAGTAGATTAATAGGTACCACTTCAGCGGGAAGGTAACAGCATTCCATGCGCCTCGGCGTTGAGTCATGCCAGCCACATGACCACAGAAGCATTTTCGGACAGTGCTGGCTCTTTGGCTTTGAAACGGAGATGAGCACCGCCCCTAGAGTCGATAACGACTAGCTTTTGAGTCAGGGGAACCTTTACATTTATAGATTATTAAGATTTTTCAATAATACTGATAAACACACACACACACACACACACACACACACACACACACACACACACACACACACACACACACACACACACACACACACATCCAAAGTTAGATGAGGAAATTTCTCAAGCATGCAAGACTCTGGGCACTGTAAATCTGTCCTCTGCTTTCATTACCTGGAACCCCTATCCCAACTCTATTCAATTTGTAGCTCATTATGCCAGCAGAAGCCACCAGCCATGCAATTTTTCTTGCCAGGTGCTGGCAAAGCAAACAGGAGATTTATCTAGTCCCTACAGGGCTGCAAGACATGATTGGCAGGCATTTTCTAGTTTGTTGTTGTTCAGTCGTTAAGTCGTGTCCGACCCTTCGTGATCCCATGAACCATATCCCGCCAGGCCTTCCTGTCCTCCACTATCTTCCTGAGTTCGCTCATTTTCATGTTCGTTGCATCGGTGATGCTGTCTAACCATCTCATCCTTGGCCTTCCCCTTCTCCTTTTGCCTTCAATCTTTCCCAGCATCAGAGTCTTCTCCAGAGACTCCTCTCTTCGCATTAGGTGGCCAAAATATTTGAGCTTCAGCCTCAGTACCTGTCCTTCCAGGGAACAGTCAGGGTTGATTTCATTTAGGATTGACTGATTTGATCTCCTAGCAGTCCAAGGGACTCTCAGGAGTCTTCTCCAGCACCACAGTTCAAAAGCATCTATTCTTCGGCGCTCAGCCTTCCTTATGGTCCAACTCTCGCAACCATACATTGCTACTGGGAACACCATCGCCCTGACTATGCGAACTTTTGTTGGCATGGTGATATCTCTGCTTTTTATTATGCTGTCTAAGTTTGCCATAGCTTTCCCTCCAAATTTTCTAGTTTGGTGGCCCATAAATTGTGTAAGCCTGCCTTAGCAGTCAAAAATTGGTCAAAAATCTTTGAAACTGCTTAGCACTGAACTGTTGTAGGTTGCTCTTTAACACAGGTGTGGGTAGACTTCAGGCTTGGAGAATCCACTTTGCTTTTAGTTTTTACTAGAAGCCCAATGTCCACCACTTGGACTCCGATAAAAATAGTGGTGGGATGCTGGAGTAAAATGCAGAATGATGGGCTGATCATGAGCCATTTACCGGGTTAACCTGCATGTGCAAGTCAAAATCTACATCTAAAGATCAGCGGTTCTAACAGGAGGGAGGCTTCTTGTCACTGCTACTGATAAGTAATTGGGAATTGAAAACTCTCATCAGACTACTGCAAATCCTCCAGTGGTCTACCTGTAGCTTGTGATCTGCCTTCTGCTCACCCTGCTTTAAGATGTATGTCTCAAGATAATTGCCCCAACACAGAAGAGCCTGGCTTAGTGGGGAGAGCTGCTGCCTTTAAAGCCCGAAGACCGGTGAACTTGATAAGTTTGAGACATGCCGTCGGCAAAAAGCTGTGAAAGCCTCCAGGAGGAGAGATAAGAGCTTCCAGCTGCGTCGGTCGAGTGTGGGAGGCGCCAGCCAGCAGAAAAAAGTCAGACTGTAAAAGGATACCACCTGGAAAGTTCATGAGAGATTGGACATTTATATATATTGTAAAAAAAACCAAGGGGGGTTAGGACAGCCTGCCCATGTACACCGCCTTGGATTAAAGTCGGAGGAGAAATCCAATGACCGAGAAAGGCGGTATATAAATACTGTATATTATTATTATTATTATTATTATTATTATTATAGATGGAACTGCTAACAACGTAGACTGATCAGGAAGGAGGCCAGTTTTGCAATGTGGCTTTTCAGCTGTTGTTGCCCCATGACCTTTCAAAATGAGAATGTTGCCAAGAGACTTTGATGCCAATGACTTGTGAGCTAGAATGGAACATGTGCATAACCAGGACTGTATCAAGGAAGAAAGTGATGGCCATGCCGCGTCTCTGTCTCAAACCTGGATGTGTAAGCCATGCTGCAAAAGATCTTCCCCAGCCAGGCCATGAGGGAAGGATCTGATCAGCATTCAGCATTTCAGCATGCCATGAACCCAAAATGCTCACAGCACGTAGGCACATTCCATTATCTTCCCCTTCTCCATGGCACGGATATAGCCAAAGGCTTGCTAAGTGGCTAGTCTGCCAGGAAGAAGAGAATCCACAAAACATAAGGAGATACCAACGTCTGGGCCTGGGAAGGCCAAATCCACATCTTTTGCAACAAATGAAGTCAACACCTCGTCCTCCCCCCCCCCAGTGTGTGTGTCTCTCCACCCCCAGGTGTATGTTCAGCCCCAAATAAGGTATTTCCTTTTGCAGCATAAGAGCCACCAGCTCCTCCTCTCTTGCGTAGGCATAAAAGACAGGTTACCAGTTTTGCTTTCTCTCTTGACCCTTGCCTCCTGAACTCTGACTCTCTGCGTGCCCTCTTGCACCAACTCCCCCCCCCCTTGGCCTAGCTTCCTTGTGCCTCCCTCAAGCCTCCTCCTCTGCTTGTGCTCTGTTGGTTGGAGCCCTAGCCATCACTACCCCCCTTCTCTTCTCTCTCCCTCTCCCTCCATCTCTGCTGCCAAGGACCACTCCTCTTCAGGAACAGGTGAATATTACCCCCAACGCATCAAAGGGAACCTGCTAATGTGAATGTCTCTGTACCTTCTATCTATGTTTCCTAGATCTGGATGATGTGTATGATTGTATTTTTGTATGACTAACTAGACTAGTTAGACCAGGGGTGCACAACATGCGGCCCGGGGGCCGCATGCGGCCCTCCAAAGGTTTTCTGGTGGCCCCCCAAGGTTTTCTGGCTAGAGCTGCAACATCGCTTCTTTGTTGGGCCACTCTAGCCAAGCACTTCCCATAACTCCGGTGCTTCTGTAACGCGGCTGGAAGCTTCGGAATCGTCCGAGGAGCGGACGATTCCGAAGCTTCCAGCTGCATTACAGAAGTGCCGGAGTTGGTGTTGGCACAGCGGTTATGACGTAGATCCCCAGGGAAGTTGGGCTGCTATGATGACGGCGACTTCCTTAGGAAGCAACGTGACTGTGAATTGCTGAAGAAATCCCGGGATTTCTTCTTAAGCATGGGCTCTGGCTGAAAGCCCTGCAGAGGCACTGGGAGGAGTGAATGAACATCTAAGCTCGCCGAGGTGACCGGCGGCCGATTCTGTGATGCTTCAACTCTTCTTCAGGCCGTTGGACCCTCATTTCGGGGTGGCCACGTTTTTCCTCTGCTGGTCGGTTATGCATTTGAGAGCTGCAGAACGTGCAAGACAGAGTTTGTTAGAAAATACTTTTCCCAACACGGAACCTCCGCGCCATGTGAGGTTTCAGAAGGCCCTGATGATGATGATGATTGATGGGTATATATACGGTATATACCAGGGGTGGCCAAACTTGCTTCATGTAAGAGCCACATACGATAAACTTCAGATGTTTGAGAGCCACAATATTTAAGAAGCATTAAGAAGCCAACATATTTCCGAGAGCTGCACTTTATATGTTAAAGAGCCACAGGTGGCTCACTATTTATTTATTAATATGTTGCATTTCCGGAGATTTTCTGGCTCATGGACACGCCCCCTGTGACATCACTTCCTGAGGAAGTGACATCATGGTTCCTTGCCACGCCCCCCGCAACACCTATCTGCGGCCCCGAAGAAGTTTAGTCTATTCATTTCGGCCCCTACCCACTGCCAAGTTGTGCACCCCTGAGTTAGACTAACTATCTAGTAAATATTGGAAAGTAACCACGTGTGTCCTCAATATTATTTAAAATGGAATTCTGTGAAAGCCGAACTCTGGTATACACAGGTATCAAGATCCTGAACGTTCCGAATTGCCATATTTAAAGCTATTTCCCCATAATAACAAAGGAAATTTTGGTAACACTGTATAACTACAGAGATTGTTCACGGGATCAGATGGTTCTTTCTTGCAAAGCAAGACTCTGGGGCTGCTACAAGAACAGAACAGGACAGTACACAGAAGTAAAGACGCATCTCCGTTTTTCATTCTCTACACATGAAATGCCTTGCTATGGTCACATGGTATGAAGAGGGTGTGGGGAAGTGTTGCTCCTTGGAAAGGTGTGGGAGGGAGTGTGAAAGAAAAAGGAGAAATATTTTAAAAGAAAAAGGAAGAGAAATGGAAGTTGGGAACAATTTGTATGGTTTATGACTCTGACATTAATGCAAGTTGAAATGAAATTTGAAATATAGGGTAGCCACTTTGGCTCCAAGCTTTCCTGGACATCTGCTCCAGTTCAGCTAAGGAAATCAGACTGTGCATATATCATTTGTTGGATCAGGAGTCCTGGCAACAAACTGGATGTGCAAAGGAATGTACATAAATGTCGGTTGCTTTTGATGAGATGTACAGTCTAAAGCACATTCCATTGATATTCTATTACAAAACACTCATAAATATTAAAAAAAATATTTTAAAGAGATGTGGATCCTGTCTCCAATACCAATACTTTAAAACAAAAAATAAACAGACTCCAAGTTTCACAATGTCATACGCTATGAAAAATTGTATTTGAATTTACATTTATTAAATTGAGAGTTAAGCTTGAGTGTTAAGCTGTCTCAAGTAACTCTGGTTTCTGGCTCACATAATCATGGAAGTCAACACAATAGGTGTCAAAATTGAATTTGCAATGATGCTGTACTTCAACATGAAAATGATTTTGTTCATTAGTCCCAATATTGCCCATTACGGGGAAGACACACTCTTGCTACCAGAAACAGACGTTACATCCTGTGCAACCTTGTAAAGGCTTGGTACAACCTTGTAAAGGCTTGGTACGGCTCCATGTTTTACAACCAGTAGCTTCCTGCACCTATTGTCATGCATTTTCAAATGTGACTAGCATGGTCATCTCTTTCTTTACAAAAAAACATACTTTGAATTCAACAGCTCTTGCATGACATTTGTTCCACTTTCATCACTACCAAGTGGTAGGTAGCAGGTGCAGTAAGATCAGAGTTTCAGAATCTGCTTTTGAAATAGAAATATTCTTACAGCACAGAGCAGCTGTAAAATGAAGAGGTGCTGGTGGTGCTCTTTCTTTGGGGTCAAGGTAGGGTTATTAGAGGGCTTTGATGCTTCACTTAAAACCTAGCCTAGAAGCCTTTTTAAAAGGAGTAGGCAAATTCATAATGTATCAATGGCTATTTGCCACTGTCCAATGCAGAGGCCCTATGCTGACCAGGTGCTGAGGTCAGTCAACCAGGAAGGGCTGTTGCTGCTTGCCCTGTTTGTAAGCTTGCCAGAGGCTATACATTGTTAGTGCTAGAAACAGGATGCTGGACTAGAGGCCTCTTGCACTGATGCAGCCAGGCTGTGTACACCTAGTGCCACTGAAGATGCTCAAGTGCTACGAAGCATGCTCAGTAGCAGCAAATGAAGCCCTTGCACTCTTTGTTGCCCACAATGAATCAGATTGCACTCTGCTATAGAAAATGCATATCAGCTAAGTTTGAATTAGGGACGAAAGGGCCAGACATGTGTTAATATGTTATTTAATAGTCAAATACAGTTTTGTCTACTGAGCCTCAGGCTCTGGTACAGCCAAGGAAGGTTGGTTGAGGAGGGAAAAACAGCCTCCAAACTAATCTCTTCTCAAGCCATCTCTGGATTTTGAGTACATACTGTAGCTCTTCCATCTTCATTTTTTTCAGATATATTTGAAAATCTAATGGGTGATGATGACTCTATAAAGGTGCCCTACACAGCCTGAAGTCAAGATTTTGCAACCTTTGTTTTCTGAATTTTTTCATTCGGGGCTTGCTTCTGAAACTGGGTAACAAGGTCAGATTTTCACCATGTAAATTTGAATGTTGCTGTCCGTATCTAATGATTATCAGAAAGATTATCAGAAAGAATGAAGGAACTGTACTGACTATGCAATCAATGGTCATTGCAATATCGGAACGCATCTACAGCAGGGGGAACAGAAATGAAGTCAGATAAAAGTATATTTAAAATCAAAACTGTACTGTACAATTAATCATAATGATTTCCCTGGTTATATTCAGATGTGATGACCCCCCTGGAGGTTTTCAAACTGTGCAAGAAAGGTCACACTGGGACTGCAATACTATTCGAGCATACCATACGTCCTGATAATAAGTCCACAGAACTCAATGCAACTTACCTCCAGGTAAACATGCAGAGGATCATAATAGCCAGCCTTTGTGTACTGCTTTTGGAGTGTGAAAAGTGCTTCACATGTACGGTCTTGATGTAATCTGGGCCGATGAGGGGGGGCCAGTACAAATTACCAGGGTCTGGCGGTCAGGAAGGGTCCCCCTGGGCCCAACCCAACCCAACCCCCCTGGGCCCAACCCAACCATTGCATACGTTTTTGTCTGTTGTAAAGATTTTCAGCAGGTCTGCTCTTGGGGGTGTGGGCAGAATTTTGTTTTCCACCAGGACCAGCCCAAACCCATTCTCAGTGTCCCTGTAATCCTTACAACAACCCTGTAAGGTAAAGTATTCAAAGAGGTATATAGTTATCCCCAGGATCTGGTTAGGACGTTAGGTGTGCATTGAAGATTGGGGCTGCTGCAATAACACACTGCTGCCAAACCTATTTTGAAACCAACGAGGCTTCAGTCCTACCATAGTTGAGCAAGGTGTTAAAATGCAATTCCCAGTCCAGGGCACCGACTTGGAAGCGAACTCCAACTGAAATCGCATCAGTCACGGAGGGAGAATCAACAGACGACGACATGTTACCGTTCTTCTCTCCGGTCATCTAAGCGTACATGTGTGGTAGCTCAAAGCGTATTTTGCCCGGCATGTTCCTTTTTGAGCCTGCTGCTCATCTTTGTGTCCAATAAGGGAACTAGGATCTAACTTCAGCGGGACACCCCGGGCCCCGGCTCCCTCCCTTCAACAGGGCGAGCCCCTTCGATAGCCACGTGCAAGTCTTCTAGGGAGGAGCCTCACGAGCCGTCGGTGGAGTGACGGGCCCCTGGAAAAGGGGCGGGCAGACGGTCGAATCTTGTGCTGTCCAATCAGTGCTGGCCCGCCCTGGAGCCCTTTGAAACAGGCATGGGAGAGCCGGCAGTCCTCTCTTTAGTTTTCCAAGCCGTGCTGGCGATCGTTTAGCTTCTACTGTCTGCCCAGCTGGGAAAGGGAAAGCGCGGTCGTGCCATCGTTGCAGATTCCTTCCGGCTGCTACTTTAGAACTTTCTGTTTGTTGTCTCCGGTGCTCGTGCGCTCTCTTCCTTTTCCTTCCTCCTATGGATCTGCCTCGCGCTCTTCCGAGCCCCTGAACCGTTCCCTGCCTCGGCTGCTTTTGGGGATCCATCTCTCTCCGCCGGCAACTCCCCTCCTTCTCGCTTGCAACTGAGAGAAAGGGGGAGAAGAGAGGACGAGTACAGTAGTTGAATGGGGCGATCGGTCCCTTTCGCCTTCCGTCAGCGGAGCTCCTAGAGCCCAGCTCCAGAGGTAAGGTTCGCCACTCAAGTCTCACGCCGAGCGTTGCCTCTTCCTGCAGATGAGCGATCCAGGCAGGCTGCTGGGCGTTGATGGGGAAATGAATGGATCCTCGTTGCTTGTACGGTATACTTATCATAGTTCGTGACGAAAGAGGGGAGCAGCTCTCTGGATGTGCGTTCCGGCGTCTCGTGCCCTAGTCTGCATACTCAGGAGTCAAGATCCGAACTGGTATTCGTATTTCGCCCTTCTAATACGCTTAAGGTGCAATCATAGGCGGCTACAATCCTATACACACTATCCTGGGAGTAAGCCCCATTGAACACAATGGAACTTACTGCTGAGTAGACATGAATGGGATTGCACACTTACCTACGAGTAAGCCCCACTGAACACAGTGGCATTTATTTCTGAGCACTCATACATAGGGTTGCGCTGTCAGGCTGCGATCCTAAACATACTTACTAGGGACTCGCCCCACTGAAGACAGTGGGATTTACTCCGGAGTGATGAGGATTGCAGCTGCGCTCATAAACTTCTTTCCTCTACGCGTACGATGGTTCTTCCCTCCCTTCCCACATCCTGATGCGCGAGTGATGCATGAGCAGCCCTGCAGGGGGTGATGGCGGTTCCGAAGTAATTCCTTCGAAGTAAAACGCGTGCGGTACTCTGTATACTGGAAAGGGAAGCAGCGCGCGCGCGTGAACTTTGAATAGTGGGAACTCGTGTCTCGAGCAGCCAGGAATTCACAGGGAGCCTGGGTGATCGGCTGCCTGCCAAGTGGACCTGTGTAACTCTGAAACATGCCAACTGCCAACTGAAGTGTTTATTCCATTTCCTCTCCTATCCCAGGGACTTGAGCTGCCAGAAGAAAAACGTCTCGACTTGCTTTGTTACGATGGCTTTGTTAGTTAGTGGGTTGTTTTTTGAATCAATGGAATACGCTCCTCCTGGGTTTGGAGAGTGGGGTGGGTAGGTTTGAAGGCTAACTAACCTTGCCCGCGTGATGCGCGTAGCGCGTTAACTCTGAAGTAAATTCCGCAGAGTTATTCTCAAGCAAGTGTACTTAAGATGGCAACCTGGGTGACTAGGAACTCGTAGTGGGAAACTCAGCTGGCAGAAGCTGGTGAGGGGTGGTGGACAATGTGGAGACGATCGTCTGGAAGCGCGCGGCCGGGTTCTGGGGTTCTAGGGAGGCGAATGGCTGCCGTGGCTGGCGAATGACTTGACTGGGGGCGCTTGCAGAGCACAAGCTGGCGGAGAGAGCGCTCGGGGTGAGAAAGTGGAGAGCTGCACTGTCGGAAAGCCTGGCCATCAGACGGCACCAGGAGGCCCCGGGCGCGTTTCCTTCTCGGCTTCTGGCATCAGGGGGCTAGTAGCGGCTCTTGCAGCTGCGGGGTTTTTTAATCGGCGCCCGCCGGGCTCGGCCCAGCCCCGGAAAAGAGGAAATCAGACTGAATCCGAGAGTGCGCCGCCCTTACAATGAATGGTGTGTCACCCGGAGCCACCACCAGCAGCACCTGGAGCCGGGCTAGGGATTCCGGTTCACTGATGCTGGCTACTGCTTGTAGGCAGGCTTGCTTCTTCAGTCCCGGATCTTCTTGAGAAATGAAGAAACTGCACGTTACTTAAGCACACAGTTGCCCCGGTCTGGCTTGGGGTTTGTCTCCTAAATGGGGCAGGAGGAATGGGGATCCTACCACGCATGGGGGAGGAAGTGGATTTAACCCGTTGTTGACCCCGCTGCGGTCCCGATCCGGATCTCTCACACCCACCCACCAACTCCGGCGCACACTATTTGGCCCGGGAGCGACGCGATTATTATTGGTGCCTCTTTGGGAGACACAAACCGAAGACGCACTGGGGCGTCTCACCGGACGTGTAGTTTGGCCCCGTCGCTTCACTCAGAGGTGGTGGTGGTGGTGTGTGTAGGTGCGGTGCGTACAGTGGCCAGTAGCCTCCTTCTTTCGCCTGCTCTCCCCGAGGCTTTGGCGTGTATAATGCCTTCTCCTGCAAGTTCATCAGTAAAGGGCGAAACCCTACAGGGTCAGGGAGCGAGGGTGCAGGGAGGGTGGAGACGGAGGGAGATGGATGGTCCCGTCCTTCATCCTCTTGGTAGCTGAGATCTGGACACTGTTGTTTAACTGGGTGGGAAGCCTTCCCCACCCCATCTCCTGGCTGGGCTTCGCGCTGTGCTGTACTTTGCCCTGATTTCTACTAAGCGTGCCAGCAGCTGGGGACGGACTGGAAGGTGTGAAGGAGGCGCGTCCGGAAAGGCCGCAATAAAAACTTGAGGATCCATCTCTACCTCATGAGACGGGGCTTCATTTACCTCATGAGACGGGGCTTCATTGCGCTGTTGGGGACCATGCGATTGTTTAATATGGCTGATCGCGGTAGATCTGCGTGCATCAATTCAGTTCATCAGGGCACCCTGAGTTGTGCTTAGAATTCATTGTGAAGATTCGCCAAAAGAGAGGCAGGAGTGAGCAGAGCCTCTGCCTGGGCGAGGGACTCACTCCCCCTTCTATCGAATCCTCTGTCACCCTTCGCAAATACATCCCAAAACAAACCTAACTTTTGGGTTGGTCTGTAGTGGGACCACCTATCAACGCTATGGAAATGCTGGTGATTTTTCTTCACAAAGTGACAGTATTCTGTGCTGCTGTGATGATGGCATTAACTGGGGGCTGCCCTTAAAAAAAAACCAGGAATATCAGGCAGGATTAACGCCAGTTTATTGAGATGGGAACCGCTGTCCATGTACCATTGAAGTCCACTTCCTACCTGGCCCTAAACAGACGACATGAAACAAAATCCATTGCACTTACTTCCAAGAAGTGAGTAAGAATTGGGATATCACATATCGGTCTCATCGTGGAATCCCATTCATACAAGGTTACAATCCTCGGAGTAAGCTCGCTCAGCTGAAGACAGTGAAGCTTCTGAGTAAAGGGGCATTGGATTGGTGTGTGTGTGTGTGGGGGGGGAAGGTCACAAGCTATGAACAACTCTGATGTCTTTGCTTTTGTAGCAGCAATTCAGGACCCTGCTGTCAACTTCAGTGTAGCTAACTAAGTGGTGTCCTCTACCTGACAGTGTGCACAAGTGTCTGTAGTTGGGAAACGCATTTCCTGTCCACCATATATCCCTTCAGGAATCTCCATAGTTTTTAGGTAGCCAGCTGAGATATTATGACTGTTTCCCCCCTTCCTGATCCACATGCTGTAAAAATAAATAACTCATGACAGCGTATTCCCAGTATGCCGCTCAATGTATTCCAAGGTATGCACTCAGTAATTGCGTGCAAACCTTTGCACAGATGTGTTTTTCAAATTGCTTTGACATATATTTTTCCCTGGCACATGTGGTATTTGCAGAGCTGGCATTTTTTTTCCAGCCTGTTTTGGAAGGGAAGCACCTTCATTTGGTTTTAATTTAAAAAAAATTTTTTTTAGTAAAGAGTCTACCATTTTCTAAATAGCCATTGCCTGCTCATGAACCATGAATATAGACCTATGAAATGATGTAATTTTTAACCGTCAGATCATTTGACAGTCATCCTTCTGCCCAGGAAAAATACCAGTGAGTCTTGTGCAGTAGCTTATATTTATGATGACAATTATCAGGCTAATTATGGACAATAAAGACGTGTTCCAAAGTGACCATCTGGGTGTTTACAATCTGTCCACTGGTTGTGTGACAAGTTATTTTTGTCCTTTGATAATTCATTATTTAAAAAGTAGACTGTAAAAAAATACTGTACTTAACTTTTTTTTGGGTAGGTTTGTCTTTGTTGCCACCATCGTGAAAAAGAATTAGTCTCTTCTTTTATATTCTTGATGCAGGTATCTTTTGGTTATATAAAGCTTTGGTTATATCTTTGGTTATGACGCACTGTTATAGAAAAAAGGAATGCAAGTTTCTGTTTTTGTAATACTACTAAACAAACAAAAGTGGCTCCTGTTGCTAAATATCAAGATTCCTTGGAATGTGTTAGTGTTTTCTGCAAAAATTATCTTTCAGAATGTCTGGGGAAAAAAGGGGGCTTCTTTTACAACTTGGAAAATAATATTTAAAAATAGTTGTTTTATTTTTATTATATATGGTTACAAGCCATAAGCAACTTCCTGGTTTTAGAAGTAGGTTTTCTCTGTGCCAGGTGCAGGGGAGTGGCAGCAGGAAACAGGTTATCTTGTTGGCTGTGTGCTCCCTGAGGCATCTGGTGGGTGGGGCCACTGTGTGATACAGGAAGCTGGACTAGATGGGCCTTTGGCCTGATCCAGCAGGGCTCTTCTTATGTTGTTATGCCGCACTATCCTGTCTGTTTCAACAAGTTGCTTGGGGGGGGGGGGTCTCACGCCTGCTATCTAAGTGCAATAACACTTGCACAAATGCTTTAGCTTTATTGCTGTTGAGAGGATATGATTGATTTTGCAGCCACTGGAGATTACGGTAATTAAGCATGTGTGTGACATCATCATCCACCAATCAGGTGTGTTAGATGCACACTGACCAAACTGTGTAGTAGTGCCAATTTGATGGTTTTGCTCCACTTCCTATGAATAAGACTAGTTTAGGCAGACCAACCCATTATTTAACAAGTTCCAAATGCCAGTCCCGCTATGGTCCAGTTTGGTTTTCAGAAGTTTAAGGGGGAACCCCCCCCCCACATGTCTGGTACCTTCAGTTGCATTTACATGGGAGGAGGTCCCAGGAATTTGTGCAGAACGTCGAAATAAGCAGGCTTAGTGCTGTTGTCATGATTTAGCAGCAGATCATAGATTCCATTGCTCGATTAAGAAAAAGACTGCCTTTAACACTTTAATGTTCCTTTAGTCATAGTGATGAGTGAAGTGGAGAATGTTAAATAACTGAAGGTAGTTTTATCTACCTTACATGATTCAATCTAATTCAATTAATCACATAATCTATTTTGGAGATAATTAAATTGTACCTGTGTTGTCTGATCCTACCGTGTGATCTAACCCATGCAGTCTGACAAGGATATTTATTGTCGCCCCGCTGATGATCATTTAAAAGCTATTCCGTAGTCTTTATTCCGTGAACGTGTTGTACTTTATTTTCACGACTTTTATTTGCAGCTTCTAGGTGAACCTAATTGTGTTTGGTGTCTTTGGAAGTGCTGCTGTCTCATTCCACCCACTGTGGATGTGAGTGGGAATGGAATGCAGACGCGGGATGCTAGATGGGATAGTGAAGAAATGGCTTGCAGTGCCGGCTCAGACATGATACCACTTGGTGACCTGAGACAACTTGCTGTCTTTGATCTTCACCTGCACAATGAAGACAAGGGACTCCTCCACAGGATGGCTGAGAGGATAAATGAGGGCTGTGAGCTGTTTACACAGTGACATCTATGTCATGGTTAATAAAAAAAACATGTAGTGAATTAAATACAATATCTACACTGGCCACGATCATGCTTTCCCATATATAGTTAAATATTAGATGCTACAGGATATACCATCAATATTATGCCAGGCAACAGGAGTACAATGTATTGTAAAGTAGGGGTGTGCACTGGCGTCGCTCCCGTGAAGCGACGGGAGCGGGCCGCCTCGGGGCAACACACGCACAGGGGTGATGCGCGCACTCCCGCGCGCCACCTCTGTGGAGCGCATCGTCTTCCGGACGCTCCAACGGAGTGTCTGATCTGGCCGGCGCTCCAGGGCCTTCTGAACGAAGGCCCACTGCATCAATACGCAACCTTTTTCGGGTTTTGCGCATGCGCACACCGTTTTGAGGGCAAGAGGGCAGGCCCTTGCCCTCAAAACAGTCTCTGCGCATGCGCGAAAACCGGAAAAGGTTGCATATTGACGCAGTGGGCCTTCGTTCAGAAGGCCCTGGAGCGCTGGCCAGATCGGACGCTTCGAGGCAGGCTCCCGGGCCGGCCTCGGAGCGTCCAGAGGGCGACGCGAAGGGGCGGGGGGGCACCCGGGAGCCCCCCCCAAGGGCATCACTGGGGCGACGCGCACACCCCCGCCTTGGGGTGTTGCGCGTCCTAGTGACGCCAGTGGGAGTGTGCATTCTTTTTTGGGGGATAGGAAAAAATGGAGGATAGGATGTAGTTCAGTGGTAGAGCATCTTCTTTGCATGCAGAAGGTCCATGGTTCAATCCCTTCAGATGGAAATCCTTGAACTTCTTCCAGTCAATGTAGACAGTAGATGTTCTAGGACAGGGGTTCTCAACCAGTGGTATTAGTACCACCAGTGGTGCTTTGGCCGACTGCTGGTGATACTTGGACTACCGGACCACCAGATGTGCTCCAATGTGGCACTTTTGGTGGTGCGTTTTCGCTCCTGAGAGGCTCCTGCCTTTGGCCGAGCCTCTCAGGAACGTTGAGAAGGGCCCTCACACCCGCCCAGAGCCTCCTATCTGAAAATCTAGAAGTAACTGGCGATGATGTCATCGCTAGTCACTTCCGGTGGTACAGAGGAGGAGAGTGGCGCGAGAGGTGGTACTCGGCCAGGAAGGAGTTGAGAACCCCTGCTCTAGGAGAATTTCCTGCTACAGGCAGAGGGTTGGAATAGTTGACCTTATTGGTGCCTTCCAGTTCTATGACTCTAATACTGAGCTAGATGGACCCATGGTCTGATTCAGGAAGAGACAACTGACTATGTAATGAATAGGAACCAACCCAAATGGCTCATTCAGATTGGCTCCCATTTGTTCCAAAATGAATTGGGTTCATTTTTTCCCCATTCATACACTTCATTTTTTAAAAAAAATCCTGAAGTTTGCAAGCATATTTGTTGCCACTTGTATCGGCGGCATCCAGAATCCACTGTGCAGCCACCTCCTTGTGGGATATCCATAGTCTGTCCTGAGATGCAACGTTGTCCTGGGTAAAACAAAGAAAATGGCCACTGGCATGAAGACCTTGCAGCCTCTACCAGGGGTGATGCTGTTGCCCACGGCAGAAAGATGGTGTCTGCCAGGAGGAAGCTGCATGGTGGCTGTTGTAGAAAGATGTAGGAAGAAAAAATTAGCAGGTGGGAAAGGACAAGTAGGAAACATAGATGGATCATTTAGTATTGCAGTGACAGGCACCTTCTTCCTTCATTCTCTTGTGTTTGCATTTTTTTTAGTGTGTTCTTTTCAAAATACTTGTGTGCTTGGTTCACCCATGGGATTGTTTCAGCCTTAGAATTAATATTAACTTGTGTGTGCATAATTTTGTGTGCTTACTTAGAAGAAAACCCCACTGTTTTCAGTGGCAGCGCCGTAACTACGGCGGAGCGGATGGAGCTCCTGCTCCAGGCGGTCGTGTGGGGGAGGGCAGAGAACTTACGGAGCGACGGAGAGAAAAAACGCGATCGTCGTTGGGCCCTCCCGTCCTCCCTGGAGCTGTTTGGCTCCGAAATAGGAGCAAAATGGGTGGGGGTCACGATGCTGGCCCCGCCCCTTGCTCCGGGGGCCCGCGAGGCGCGTTCCGCCTCTGTTCAGTGGGACTCACTCCCAGGTAACTGTGTAGAGTACTCCCTTGTAAGTCTTTGTAGGGGCGGGGCGATGTTGGAAGCAGCACTCCAGCATTGCGGCCGCCCCAAAAACGCTGTTTGTAACATTCCTGGTTGTCCCGCCGGAAACCGGAAGTGGGCTTCGGAATACGATTGGTGCCATTTAGAGCCTTGAGGAGGCCTGTAGAGGTGGAAGCAGTCTCCCCCTGGATCTTTCGGGAAGCTGGCAGGACAACCAGGTATGTTACAAACAGCGTTTCTGGGTTGGGGGTGGGTGCGATCCTGGAGTGTCACATCCAACGTTTGGGCTGGCCACTCCACTTAAGCGGATATCGGCCATGTTCCCCAAAAGTAGTGGGTCGCAATCCACCATTTTGAGAAACACTAGTGGATAGAATTGCAGCCCTACTGAGCCGGATGCATTTTCATACATGCTTTAATATCACTGGCATATAAAGGTGTCTTCTGCCACCGGATTGTCTGAGAGTTGTTGTGTGGGCGAGAGGGGGTATAATCTGCTTTAAGTTGACAATAGCATGCGACATGGTACATGTAATGAATTAACCTAAATTGGAAGCAGTAAACAACTCGTTATTTGATTAGAGAATATTCAAATGAGGTGAATGTCACCATCTTTCGATATTCTGATTTACATTTTTTTCACCAGTCAGAAAATTACATGGGCTACTGCTGAGAAAGAAAACATCAAGAGGATTGTAATGTTTTTTTTTTCACCTGTCTGTTTGAAATTATTTTTAATTGCTGCATGCTTTTTGGTGTTTAGACCCTGTCCTGCCAGATTTATTTGTCTAATGCTATTGCTTATTATATTTGATACAGACGGAAGGCTGATTCATACAGTCTCTGGGGTGATGCAGGCCTTATGCAGGTAGCATATCAATTAAACTTGGCAAGTGTTTGTCTGGGACTCAATCTCCCCCCCCCCCGGCAATGAAAATCATGGAACTTGCTTGCCGATAATGTGGTAAGTGTTGTCATTTTAGACACCTCTCTGTGTGATTCACAGGGGTACCTTCCAGCATGATGAATGCACAACCTCAAAAAAGGTCCCAGTGTTTATGAAACGCATTGATTTTGGGACTGGAGGCTAAGACCAGAGAACAAACATTTTCAGGTTCTAATGGAAATGAGTGGCCATTTCTGAGTACAATTCAAAGCTCTGGAATTGTCCTTTTAAAGCCTTCCTTGACTTGGAGTTGAGGTACATGAAGAAGTATCTGCTCCTGCACCAGCCTGGTTTATCGTGTTGCTGTTGGCTGAGATGAGGCAAGTCATGACTGAAGAGAATATAATAATAACAACAACCAGTATTTATATACTGCCTTTATTTGGTTATCGGATTTCTCCTCTGACTTTAATTCCAAGGCGGTTTACATGGGGTAAAACCCGAGGTTTTTTTTTTTTACAATAATACAAAGTTCTAATCTTTCATAGAACCAATGTAGTATGGAAACTTTCATGGCTTGGTACAATTTGTAACGAAGCAGGCATTATGGGTTTTCTAGCCATGTTTATTATTTGAGAAATAAAAAACTAAAATCGTACTGTCTTCTTAAGAGATTTCTCTCACACACACTCTGGAGATGTGCGTAGAGGCGAAGATGAGTCTTTATTTCTCCTACCAACGTTTCATCCCACACGAGGGACCTTGTCAAGGTAATTCAGCATAACACAAAAGGAAGGGGTAGCGATGGGCAGCCCCTTAAGCCCGGTGGTTGCTAATTTATTTATGGAGTTTTTTGAACAGAAGGCTTTACAATCAGCCAAATTGAAACCACCTACGTGGCTAAGATACATCGATGACATTTTTTGTATTTGGGATCACGGGGAAGAAGAACTGAAAGGCTTTTTGGCACATTTAAATTCCTTGTGCCCCGAGATCCAATTCACGATAGAAATTGAAGAAAATGGGACTTTACCTTTCTTGGACGTCTTGGTGACTAGAAAGAAGGATTTAACCTTCGGACATACTGTGTACCGAAAACCTACACACACGGGAAGATACCTGCACAAAACATCCAATCACCACCAACTGCAAAAGAACTCCTTAATAAATTCTTTAATTTTCAGGGCATTACGGGTTTGTGATGAACCATCTTTAGCTGCAGAAAGGCGCATTGTCACAGATTCCTTGTTGGCTAATGGTTATCAGTTGCAGCAAATTAACAAATGCTGGGAGAGACAAGTTAAAAAGAAAAACTATATCCCTAAGCCAGGAGAGAATAATGAAAAAGAGGAGGAAGCTGACAACGAGAAACGATGGTTATCATTGCCTTTCCTACAAGGAACCACGGACAAAATAGCGAGAGTGATGAGAAAATATGGGATCAGGACTTTATTTGCTCCTACAGCTAAGATAGAGCAAATACTAAGAAATCCCAAAGATCAAAGACCTACGTTAATGAACCCAGGAGTCTATGAAATAAAATGTGGTTGTGGTCGTGCTTACATTGGAAATACAATGAGACCTATTAAAGTAAGAGTACAAGAACACCAGAGAGCGGTAAAATTGTCACAAGGAGAAAAATCTGCTGTGGCAGCGCACGCCCTGGAATCTGGCCACCAAATTGCTTTTGAGCAGGTCCGTTCGTTGTTTTCGGAAGCCAGTCTAAAACGAAGACTAAATCTGGAGGCTATTTCAATCTCCCAAAGGAAACCTGCAAGTCTTCTGAATAGACAGCAAGAGCTGTCATTTGCCAATAAAATCTGGCTACCTATCCTGAAAAGAGCATATTTGCAGCCTAGGAGGAATAGAGCAGAGGTTGATGATTCCGTTGTCAGTTAATGGTTGCCATGGTTTTTACTGGTATATGCTAGCAAGAGCTCCATGTTCTCAGTGTCATCCAGCAGTGTTATGCTGAATTACCTTGACAAGGTCCCTCGTGTGGGATGAAACGTTGGTAGGAGAAATAAAGACTCATCTTCGCCTCTACGCACATCTCCAGAGTGTGTGTGAGAGAAATCTCTTAAGAAGACAGTACGATTTTAGTTTTTTATTTCTCAAATAATAAACATGGCTAGAAAACCCATAATGCCTGCTTCGTTACAAATTTCATAGAACCCTTTGTCCTAGGTGGTTTCCTTCACGGTCTGGCCTCTTTCTCTGGCATTTGCCTCCCACAGCAACTGCAGCCACAGCTTCTGTCTCCCACAGAGATTCGGCTTATCAGTGACTCTTCGACTGCTCACAGATGCTTTCGGGAGTTGAACTGCCGACCTCAGATCTTCAGGCATGTGAGGCGGCTGCTCTGCCAACTGAACCAGACCTCCTGCCCAGCTTCTTTGTTGGGGCATTCTGTTTATGTTCTGTCTGGCCCCATGTGAAAAAGAACTTGTGCACTTATGAAGCGTGCATGTCTCAACCCCTCCCCTCCCTTATGGAACAGTTTGGTGCATTTTCTTTAAATACATGGGGACTGGTGGTGGTTTGCCCAAAGTGTTGAGAAACTTTAGCTTTATCAGTGTGCATAGAAGGATGGTCAGAAAAACCACCCCACCAATGCAATGAAAGAAAATGCCCCGCGTGCCTCTGTACGTGAGGGGAGGGACCATGTGTTGTTTACTGTGTGGGGACTGGCTGGATGTTTAACGTATTGTCTAAACCAACCCACTGTTTGATGAAGTGAAATTATGACAGAGTGATGTTACTGGTTATATTGATACCAAAGCACTGAGATAAATATCTTTTTGAATTGAACCCCCTGCCATTTATTAATGTCACTCACAGGTAAGTGTGAGTCGGATTGTAGCCTTACAGTGCAATCCTATCCATGCCTACTGAGAAGTAAGTTCCATTGTGTTCAATGGGACTTACTCCCATTGAACACAATGGGGCTTACTCCCAGGAAAAGTGTGTATAGGAGTGCAGCCTTATATACCTAAAGGTTTTCATACCACGTTTTACAGAAAATCCTGTGAGGAGGGAGGTATTGAGTGGTATGCCACAGGGCTCTGTTTTGGGCCTTGTGATGTTAAACATTTTTGCAAGTTTTTCCTCTACATCCTCATCCAGGTCATTTATTAAATTTGCAGACTACACAAAGCTGGGGGGTTAGCTAACTCCTTGGAAGATCAAATTAAGATTCAAAGTGATTTGGACAGGCTCGATCATGGGCCCATACCAACACGATGAAGTTCAGTGTAGATGAATGTAAACTCCTGCACACAGAACAAAAAAAATCAGAGGCACAATTACAGGATGGGGGAAACCTGGCTTGGCAGTGGCATGTGTGAAAAAGAGACTAGAATTCATGGGTTGAAACTACAGGGAAATAGGTTTACAACCCAATCCTTGCCAGAGTAGCTGCGCCAGGCAGCCCATGCTGTATCCAGTGCTGGGAAGGTCTCTTCGGGGTAAGACATTTGTCTCCTTACCCTTGGTAAAGCAATGGGGCTACTCTGATCTGTGCCAGCTAAATAGCTGGCGCAAGTCCGAGCAGCCCCGTGTAAGCAGAAAAGGTCTGGGAGAGGGGATAGGATATGTGTGCCAGTGGCGCCGATCCCGCCCCTTCCTGGGTCTGATCCGCAGAGGCGTAACTAGGGTGGAGCAGAGGCAAGTAGTTCTGCAAGACTCCGTTACACTGGAGTCAGCGGCCCCTCCCCCTTGCTGTTGGAGCCATTCTGGCAGCAAAGGCAACGCGCAGGACACTCCCCTGTTGCTGCTGGAATGGCTCCAACAGCAAGGGGGAGGGGCCGCTGACTCCAGTGTAACGGAGTCTTGCAGAACTACTTGCCTCCGCTCCACCCTTGTTTCACCTCTCCGCCCCCGTTTCCGCCCTCCTCTTGCCCCATTATACACCTCCTCTCCCTCTCCCTGCCCTTCCCCAGCCTCTGTGCCACTCAGAGCAGCTCTTATCTGCTCTGGTGTGGTCCACTGGTTTTAGCGTCGGTGGGATGGCACAGGCCTTCCTGTCGGCCCTCCTTGTTCTCTAGGTGTCGTGCACTTTTGCAACATCCTAGGCTGTGCCAGCCCAACATGGGAATAGGATTGGGCCGTTAGGCTAGACATGAGGGAGAATTTCCTATTGGTAAGAGCTGTACAATACTGGAACGGTCTGCCTTGTACAGTTGTGGGCTCTCCCTTGTTGGATTGTCAGGGTTAGTTCACCAAATCCTCAAAAGAAATTTCCAGTCTGAATAATGCAGGGCCCTGATGTTTGGGCAGGCCTAGCAACCAAGAATTCCGTGTTTAAATCTCTCTCTATGTAATGTAAAGTGATGCAATGAAAAGTGAAAGTGAAATAGAGATGGAAAATGCTGAATCACGTGACAATGCACCTGTGGAAAGAGCTGATGCAACAGATAATGAGATGCATCGATCTCCACTGTGATTGGCGTAAAAGCACTATATAAGGAGGCTGGCAGAGCCTACCTCTGAGCCACAGGATGTGGTGATGGCACCTGGCCTTGATGCCTTTAAAAGGGGTTTGGATAGATTCATGGAGGAAAAGACCATCGCAGGTTACAAGCCATAAGCAACCTCCTGGTTTTAGAAGTAGGTTTTCTCTGTGCCAGGTGCAGGGGAGTGGCAGCAGGAAATGGGATTTATCTTATTGGCTGTGTGCTCTCAGAAGCATCTGGTGGGGCCACTATGAGATACAGGAAGCTGGACTAGATGGGCCTTTGGCCTGATCCAGCAGGGCTCTTCTTATATTCTTACCTGTGTGGGTCGTTGTGTGGATTATGAGAGAGCTGGAGTCTATGATGTGCAGTTGGAATACTTTGTATATACAAGGTATAGCTTTGCTGAAGCTGCTTATCTGTACATAATTTGTAAATACAGTCTTTGGTGGTGGACATCTGCCTTGTCTGTGAGTGTGTCTTACTTTCGGCGGAGAACGACCTTGGAGCAAGTGTGCTGCTGTACTCTGCTAGATGCAAGCACATTAGGTTCAGAATTCACTAATATGGACGTTATCAAGCAGAGGCTGGATGGCCATCTGTCAGGGGTGCTATGGCAGTCGCTTGCACTGAGTAGGGTGTTGGACTAGATAACCTCTAGGGTCACTTCCAACTCTAACATTCTATGATTCTGTGAAAACCTGCTACATTGTGATCAGAGAACCCAGCTTTTTTCTTTTGCACACCATATCTAATTGTCAGCCTCTTCAAGGTCTGTTGGGACAGAAATAGAAGTATAGAAATTAAACAAAAAATGTCTGCTATAAGAGACAAATATTAATCTTAATAATTATCATCTGTGCCAAAGTTTTACCAGGTTTTAGGATCCTAAAAGACTGGGGAGTAAAACTGTTTTTATAAGACATATAAAAAAAGAATTATTTCCATGGTTATCCAGTAGAACGTCCACTTAAAGAATTGCAAACCATGTTTAATATTTTCTCTAAAAATTACTGAATTTGTGCGTTTGCACCTGTGCATCCCTGCATCTCTTCCTCAACAAATTTGATACAGCCTTCTTTTCAAAGTACCCTGATATGTTCAGGATTTTGCAGGAGCTACAAGGACGGCCCAGATTAGATTTGTAGAGTGAAAGTCACTGGAAACGTCTCTTGTGCAAGGCCTGTTGAAATGGGAGGGTGCTGCACACAAGAAAATGGAAGAGTTATTATGAAGCTAGGGCAGATTTTCAGATCTGGCATCAGAATGGCCAGCGACCCCAGAGTACCAATGCAAATGGTGCCTAATTTAAGGATGCGGAGGAAGTGGGTGTAGCTGCAGATGGGATAAGGGTAGTGATGACGAAACATCAGCCATGTTCTCACTACCACATGGACTTGGTGATTTGTGCTTGGTTTTGATGCTGTGCGAGCCAGAAGTTATTGTATGTTGAGGATGGGCTTCTTTGAGTTGTTTTGTTTTTGCACCTTTCATCAATGCAAAGTCACAGTATTTATGGGGTTTCCAGCCATGTATTTTCAATAGAAGAAATAAAGTTTCCTTACACTTGACCGAAGAAAATTCCTCTCCTTTAATACTACCCCACTGAAGAAGCAGGGGCACAGGAACGGACTATCCAGGTCAGTCAAGCGATGAGAAGCCCTAGAACTTGTAGCTTTTACGTTTCTTCCCACTCCAGGGATTTTTTCAAAAAGCAGATGAGAGAATTCAGCTAACACGCTGATAGATGTCCATAGTTTGGTCCATAGGCACAGAGTAGAAATAGTAACGGAGCATTGGAAAGGGCGGGAACCGCTCAATTGGTTCATCAATGCATTTTATTTCATCAATGCATTTTATTTCAGTTGATGATTCTGTCTGTGATCTTGTTGCCAGTTTTGCATGCATGACAATCAGTGGAATGTAGTGTAGAATCAGGATGGTGTAGTGGTTTGGGAGTCGGACTTAGACTTGGAAGACCCAGGTTCAAATCCCCGCTCAGCCATGAAGCTTCCTGGGTGACCTTGGGCCAGTCACTATCTCTCAGCCCCACCTACCTCACAGGGTTGTTGTGAGGACAAAAAGGAGGGGAGGAAATATGTACACCACTCTGAGCTCCTTGGAGGAAGGGCGGTATAAAAATGTGAAATAAATAAGTAAACTTAATCCATGAATAACAGGGTGCTGGATTGCAACCTGTATGTTATTCTTCAACTGATTACAAAAATTTGCCATGATCTTGAAATTTGCCGGCCATGAAAATTTGAAACTGTGTGTTTATTACTTGCTTTCAGGGCCTTTCTTGGGACGAAAGTAAAAATAATAATAACCCCTTAGTGCAGTGTTTCCCAAACTTTTTTGACCTGCGACTCCCTTGACCATTGGCGACCATTGGCCGTGGCTCCCCACTACAGTATGTTGATGCCTACCAATTTGCATTACACTGTTTTCCGAGATGATTCCGTGGCACTTCGCGGCTCCCCTGGCGGCTCCCTTGGGAGCCATGCCTCCCAGTTTGGGAAACACTGCCTTAGTGTATAGTTAAAGGGGGGGAGAACTGTAGGGTGTTGAGGGTGCCACTCAAGGGATGAAATGTTTGACTAAAGCAACATGTTCCCTAAAAGAAGACTGTAGATATCTTGATCGAAAATGAGGGGTAATTCTTCTGAGAACCTTGCAAGAGGAGTTGCGGCTTCCTTTCTGCAACAGAACCCATGATAAAAGCAATGCTTTTTTGTCAGCAGAAGATGGGATGAGAATGGGGAGTTGGAATAAATTGGTTTTAGAAGAAGATTATGCAGGGTACGCGTTTGCAAATGGGTAGAACATTTGCAAAGTGAAGTAAAATTGCCTCCTTGTTTGCTTGTGCATGGTTTCTGAATTGTTTTGGGATGGAGTTAATATTTTCTACCCATATAGTTCCAGGCAATGTAGAGTTCAGCTTTCAATTGGCCCCTCGCTGCTACTGCAATAAGAATAATATATTAATAATGTAATTTATTTAGATTTACCTCTTTTAAAAGCCTGTGCAGCGTCTGTAAGCAGTCTAGCTACAATGTGCTGTTGTGGAACAATGGGAATATCTCAGCAGGGTGAGGTGCTAATAATATACGCAGAAATTAATTCTGCTTGCCTCGAGCACTAAATAATCGGAGGTAATAATCAAACTCCCCCCACTAATACGTTTAAAGAGAGAAATAATAAGGAAGTTTTTCTTCCCCCATCTCAGGCTAGAGTTCACAGGGATAAAATGTAAGATTCACTGTGCAACTTGCTTCACTGAGTTGTCACATGCCTTTCAATGCGCATCAGTCTCCCAGGAATAAACAAAACTATATCCCAAAGTAGCGTATGTATGATTCATATTCACACCTCTCCGCTCTCAGGCTGCTTTCGTTACATTCTCATTATCTTTCATTCTCACCTGGTTATCTTCTCCTGGGTCTGATTGTTGGTGTTGCCTAGTGGCTAGAAGACTGAGCTATGAAAGAGGATGTCCCCAGTTTGAATCTCACCTTTGCCATGAACGCACTGAGTGGCCTTAGAAAGCTTCTCAGCCTTCCCCATCTGCTATACGGGATTAAGAAATTTCAATTACCTTACAGGGTTATTGTAAAATTGAAGCAAGATAATAACATGAAGTGCTTTGACTACCTGGAAGTTATTCATACAAATGTTAAGCAGTATTATGCGTATATTTACACACCTCTTGTTCTATCGGCCTCACTTCGTGCATGTAGGAGGAAGGTACCAGGAGGCTTGAGTTGAGCTCTGGTAATTAGACCTAGACTTACTTTCTGTGCCATAATAATAGCACAGATGCCTGCTCCTAGCTTAGTAAGGTGACACACAAGAGGCCCCGTAGTTTCACCCAGCCCTATAAAGCCTCTTATCTTGCGTAGCCAAGAGTAACCTGGCCTTGGGGGTAATGACCACTCTATCACCAGACTACTTCCTCTTGCTTCCCTGCCTTTCACAGCCAACTGGCTCCCTTGCTTGCCCGCTCACCTGTCTCCTAAGTTCAGGTCTGACCGATCCACGAGGCCAACTAAAGCGGTCACTTCAGGCAGCAGATTGGTGTATGTGGTGGGGTGCCCCTCGTCCATTTGCCTTGACTGTTCCTCCTTCTACTTCTTGTATTGGAAAAGGAAGAGGGGGACAGAGATGAAGAAGAAATGTGGAGAGGGGAGTGCTGAGCAGAGACTAGAACATCATCAGGTAAGTGAGGGCAGCATTTGGGATGCCACCTCAGTCATCAGGAGGTCTTGGGCCAGCTATTTTGGTCTTGCCCAAACTATTTTGTCTACATTGCTACACCTCATCCAGATCACCAGCCCCAACCATAGGTCTGCAGTGCTCTCCATGTGTGGCAGGTGTACCTTCATACATCTCTTCTTTTGCACGTGTGAAACCGCTCCCTCCACTGATCGAGTTGGGATGCCTTGGTAAAACTCCAAGTGTGTTTCGGATGGTGTTTTACGGCATCAGAGGATTATGGAATGTGGGTTTGTTTACTAAGTGCATGTTCTTACAAAACCAGTTTATGAAGGAAGTTATGATTGGTGACCCAACCCTTGCATATGCATAGCATAGTCAGGCTCCTCAAACAGGTTACTCCAGAGTAATCCAACTGAATTCCTTGGCATTCCTCCTGTGAGAAGCTTTTGAAGACTGGAGTATTTGAAGCCTAAATTTATTCCCTTATTTCCCTCATCGTCGACTAGATCAGGGGTTCTCAATCAGTGGTACTAGTACCACCAGTGGTACTTCAGCCGACTGCTGGTGGTACTTGGACCACCGGAGCCCCACTCTAACACTGCACTTTCAGCTGGGCATTTTTGCTCCTGAAAGGCTCCTGCCTTTGGCCGAGCCTCTCGGAATGCTGAGAAGGGACCTCCCACCCGCCCAGAGCCTCCTACCTGTGTTTTCTGAAAACCTGGAAGTGACTGGTGATGATGTCATCGCCAGTCACTTCTGGTGGTACACAGCAGGAGAGTGGCGCCAGAGGTGGTACTCGGCCAGGAAGGGGTTGAGGACCCCTGCTCTAAGGGATGAAATGCAGCAGGATGCAGGTCCTCCCAACAGATCAAGCAATGTCTCCAGTGCTGTCTTCAGCACCTAAACCAGCTGCGGTCCATCAATGAGATGGTCCAGGCATGAGAACAGCAGCAAGGGCTGGTGGCCGAACGTGCACCTTGCTGCATTCCCTTCCAGCAGTCCACCTCCTACCTGCATTTTCTGGCCTCTGAAAACCTGGAAGTAACAGGCGATGATGTCGCCAGTAAATTCCGGTGCAGCAGGAGAGTGGCGCCCAAGGTGGTACTCGGCCGGGAAGGGGTTGAGAACCCATGGACTAGATTGTAATATCCTCAAAATATGGGCCTGTCTTGAACACAGAAACATAGGGTGCGGCCTTTTATGGCGTGAGACTATTGTTCCAGCTAGTCTGGTATTTACTCTGACTGGCCGTGGTGGTTTAGCGTCTGGCAGCAGCGGTCTTTCTTGGCACCTGCTACCTGAGCTCCTTTAACTGCAAATGCCAGGGACTGAAGTTGAAACTTTCTGCCTGCAGAGCATTTGCACTGTCTTTGAGTTATAGCTCCTTCCTCAAAGATGTATGACTCTTCTGCCTAGGACAGCCTATAAAGTGCCGTATATTGCTAGATAAATCCTACCCCCCCCCTACAGATCTCTCTTTTTTTTTTCAAGTAGCCTGCAAGGAAAAAGGCTTATATGTGAAATGGGGGGGATTGCAACGGGGGTGTAAAGTTCTTGCGCTCTGCGTGGGCTGCCTTTGAAAATGGTTTGGAAGCTGCAACTGGTGCAAAATGCAGCCATGGCAGTGCCAAGTGGAGTGAAGGGATTGGAGCGCATCACACAGGTTTGGCTCAGTTCCACTGAGACCAAGTCAATGTTTTTAGCCTAAAGATTCAACTAAAGGTTTTAGCCTTTAAAGCGCTAAACAGCCTGGGACCGGCTTATCTTAAGGACCGCTTCTTTCCATATGAACCTGCCTGGCCCTTAAGTTCAGCCACAAAGGCTCTACTTGTGGAGCCACCACTATTAGAAAAGTGCCTGGTGGCAATCGGGAACAGGGCCTATTCTAAGGTGGCCCCACACTGTTCCAACACCTTGCCTAGAGAGGTTAAGTTGGCTCCCTCCTTCCTGTTTTTAAGTGATGCCTGTCGGGCTTTGATTTTATAGTATGATCAGTCCTGAAAAATCCACTTATTTATGCCCATGCTGTGTGTTGTTGCTTGCAAGCTTAATATTGCGGTGTTGCTCTTTTCAAAGCGTGCCAGCTGCCTTGCTATGTCGATGGAGGAGGGACATAAGTGAAGTAAATAAATAAATGAAAGTGCATTTTTCATGACAGGTTTGTCAGGCACCAACTGTTGCCTATTTCTGCAGTACATTTATAGATTGTGCTAAAGGGGGACGGGGGGGGGGATTGTTCTGGTGTTGCTGTTGATTCTGTAACAGTTGATTCTGTACTATTTGCCCCAAGAGTTCAACTATAATGAGGTTCTGCTACTTTTTTTTTTTAAAAGAGAATCCCACTTGCTATATTTAGTTTTAATGCTTCCATTTGGGCTACAAAGGGGCATTAAGTATTTCTATGCAACCTTGGTGTCTCTTTCTCTGTTTTGACAACTGTATTTATTCAGGAAGCTTCCAAAGCAGGTAGTCATAGGGTTCCCAGTGCTTTATTTATTTATTTTTTTACAAAATGCATACTTTGATGTCAGTGACAAATACATATTCAAGTATGCCATTTATTAAATTTATTAGACATGTATTTAAACATGTTTATTAAAATGTCACACCAGGTACCAATGCTTGGTTTTGACCTTGTCAGCACTGAATCAGTACCACGTTGTCTTATTGGTTTTAAAAACCACGAGCCAAAGTTAGAAGTCTACTTGTATTTGAGACTGTTACTGCTCCATGGTGTCCTTAATATCCATTAGAATCTGTGATCGGTTTTGTACAATGGGCCTCTCTCGTCTTCAGCTTTTGCAAATTGTTTTATTTGTAAGATTAAGATTGCAATCCTGTGCACATTTACTTGGGCGTAAGCCTGATTGAACTCAATGGGACTTCTGAGCAAACATTCGTAGGATTGTGCTGTAAGACTCCTATCATCTCACCGGGCTACACAGATGAGAGGAAATGTATTTGTTTTCCTTAGCACCTGTATGACTTTACCCCTGCATGCAAGTTCAATGTATACATTTCTCTTTTAAATTGGACCGTCGGTGGTGAATAAACTATGAATGCTAAATCTAGTTTGCAATTGTAGCAGGTGATGGTAGCTATTTGCAAAAGAGATATTTCAGACTTTCACAAAATAGGATCTTGCCCATTTGAGTTTTGCTCTCTGCTAGATAGAACCAAATTGTTCCACTGAAAAAACATTTCTCAATACAAATAACGCTTTATGGATAAAATGTACTCTGGATTTTGTGGAGAATAAGCTTGCTCAGCTGCACTGTGGCTTCAAGCAAACGATGTAACAAAGGGCACACACTTGAATTTGCTCCTGAAACTCTTTGGTTAGTTGTTTGTTGGCGACGAGATTTAACAAAAGATGTTATTAGAGAAATGGATTTTCAGGTGTCTCTCCTATTAATTAGAGTTTTGCCTACAACAGTACCTTCTTTTTCTCGTTCACATGCAATTGCTTTTGAAATGTTGGAAGAACTTTGGTGTCTGCTTTATAAATAAGGCAAAAAAAAAAGCTAACTGCATTATTGCACAAGGGAAACCGGAGGCTATTGAGACGGTGTGGTGTCTTAATCTGCCAAACAGGAGTTGATTTATTATTGATAGAGAAGACGTGTTACCGTCAGTTTATAGAATTAACAATTGATCTGCTTGTTAGGTCCAAGTCTTCATAAGCGCAGCATGTTTATTCATTATGGTCATTACCTAGTGGGAAACAGCTGAGATCACAATTAGCCATGCAAAATGTCAAAGCGTTGAGCTGTCGTTTAATATTTAAACTTTTTAAGACCAAGCCACCACACACACACACACACACACACACACACACACACACACACACACACACACACACACACACACACACACACACACACACACACACACACACACACACACCTATTTTTTTTATTAATTTGCAACCAGAAATGTGTCACGATTTGCTTTTCCAAACACTTTCGTCAGTGTAATAAGATGTTCGGCTACAAAACCTCCTCTCCAAATTGTATTTCGCAATGTCTTGGTTAGTCTAAAAATATGCAGATGTCTGAAATTGTAGCTGATGCACGAAACCAGTCTGGGGGAGATGAATGGAGAGGGAGGGGGACTTTCTAGTAAATAGATTCATGATTGTCAATAAATAGAGCATCAAATGACTTAAAGCTTGGATGTGTATATACTGTAGATATTTTGAAAAAGAGATTTCTCTGAAAGTATTTACATTAAATGTGGTGAGCGGTCATTACGACACAGCTGAACTGCACACAGAAACATTTTTACAAATATGAAAGTTAAGGTCACCCTGAAAAGAAAAAGACTTTGCATGGCGAAGAAAAAAAAAAATCTGCCTCCTGAAGAAAGCAGAATTCAAAGTTTACTGTTTTTCACAGTTTCTCTTACAAAGCTGGAGGATCCCAAGTGTAAAAACCCGAGTGTATTTTGATGTGCAAATATTGTCAAGCTCTCTAGAACATAGTAGCTTTCAAGCAGAACTATAGATTAGTTTAAAAAATGCCTGATGATGATGCCACAGCATACCAGGGATAATAGTTCTCCCCCCCCCAAAAAAAAACTCTGTTAAGAATAAACATCGTATCAGGTTTAATTTAAGGAAGCCTTTTATGTTACTCAGATATGGACTCTTAAAATCAAGGAATAGCATCATGTTTTAGTCATGCAAGCAATATGTAAGCAGAAATACATAATTCAGTTGTATGGCAGGGGAAAAAGAGGTAATTCTACAGAAAACCCAGAATTTGATTCAGGTTTCATTAATACGTGTGCAGCCGCCCAATCCTAACTAAATCCCTGCACGGTGATGCAGCGGCTTCTGCTGTATCTAGTGGGGGACGTTTGGCTATTGGAAGTCTCCTTGGGGTAAGGGGACATTTTTCACCTTACTATGGGTCAACGTGGACTTGCACCAGCTCAATTGCTGGCGCACGTCTGCATTGACCTGGTAAGACCCAGGAAGGGGGTTGGGATTTGTCATGTGCCGCTGCTGAACCCATCCCCCTCTCTGGCCTTATCCGCTCCAGTCACTGGCCCGCCCCCCCGCCCCCCGCAGCCTTACCTGCTCTGGCAGCTCTTCGGCCATCTGCCAGTGCACAGGAAGTAGCTCCGTACACCCTGCCAGTGGCCTAGCATCTGCCATAAACCAGCCACTGCAATGCGCGGTACACTGAAGCCCAGCCAGCATAGGATTGGACCATGAATGACTTATTTTCTTTATGGAACCTCTTACCTTAACTAACATTTGCTGGCTTACTCAAGTCACAGAAAATCAAGATAATATTGATTTTCCCTAAGAAATGAATAACGATAGCATTAGTGTCTAGCATGTAGATTAAGACAAGTTAGCTTCCCCTCCTTCAAGTCAAAAACAATGGAATATTAGCTGTATAATGTTGTCAGCTAGGGTGAGAGGAGAATTCTATGAAGTTTTCTGAAAAACATTGACTTCCCAGTCTTTATGTCATTTGAGGCATCTTCCTCCATGACAAGGTCTGTGTGTTCTCAGATCAGGTTAGACTCCCAATAGGAGGGAACATCAGCTGTAACAAATGCAAACCAATAACACTGTTATTTTTATAACAAAAATAAATGGTATTTTTTTTTTTGCATCTGTTTTTAAGCAGTGCATTGTATGTGTGAGTTAGACATGCAAGTTTGCTTTTCTGAAATGAAGAAGCCCCCATGTGAGCCTATCTTAAATGCAAAAATGCGTATGTTCATAAATACTGTGGCTTGGATTAGCAGGTATGTGGTTGGCTATAATTTCATTTCTATCCTGCATTTCTTCCATCATGGAACAAGGCAACATGCACAGGCAGTTACCTGTCCAGGCCGAGATGATGACCAGGCCGAGACGTGCTTAGCTTCAGCAAGGTGGTCACATGTGTCTTCAGACCAGGCCTTGGTACATGAAAACTTTTATTATTCAGAAAAAAGAGTTGTATGTTATTACTTTTTATTATTCATGGAATGTATTGCCGCAAGATATTTATTTAAAAAAATTATACCCCACCTTATCCTATGCCAAGGCAAATGCCCAAGGCGGCTTACAACAAGGATTAAAATACATAATTTAAAAACAATACATAAAATAAATTAAAAACAATAAAATCCACTGGGGGGGGGTGACAATATGGAGCAGAGAAGCAGCATGGCAGAGCATCTTGAGACACAGGAGGCCGACCACAACCCATCACCCAAACGGTAGACGAAACAAAAACGTTTTGAGCCCTCGCCGAAATGTCATGAGGGAGGGCGTCGTTCTCAAGTCCCCTAGCAAGGAGTTCCACAATTGTGGCGCCACAGCAGAGAAGGCTCGCCCACATGCTGCCATTCCCCTAACTGGAGATAGAGGTGGCACTCACAGGAGAGCCCCCTCAGACGACCTAAGAGAGTGGGCCGGAATGTATGGGAGAAGGCGATCCCTCAGATATCCTGGACCCAAACCATAGCTTGAATGGCTTTAAAAGGGGAATAGAGGAAAAAGCCATAGAGGAAAGCCATAGAGGAAAGACCTATCAGTGGCTACTAGTCATGTTGGTTATGTGCTCCCTCCAGCTGCAGCAGCAGTGGCCACTGAATACTAGTTGCATGGGGACAGTGGTGGGAGGGAAGCATGCCTTTCTCTCCTGCTTGTGGGCTTCCCTGTGGCTGCTGATGGATCACTGTGGCAAACAGGATGCTGAACTAAGTGGGTCTTTGGTCTGCTCTTGCAGGGCTTTTCACATGTCCTTATATTCTTCATAGAGACAACTAATGTGTGAAGAGAAACGTTGTGACCTGTGTAGACATAATGCAGAAATGCGCATAAGATTTCCCTTGGACCACCTGGATTTCCTAGACAGTGCTTGCCAGACAGAAGTGCTGTGACGTAGAGGAGCTCATCGGTCCCTTAGCAACTGCCCATGCCAGGCGCCCACTTTGGGATCCCTGATCCTTGAAATGTCTGGACATAAGCCCGCTGATGTGCTGTGTTGTACCCGAAACTGAACTAGGGAAATGCTGGAGACAAAGTGCTTCAGGCCTGTGTTCCACCGCATTACTAAGGACTGAGGAGCGCATTGCTTTCCTCCCTGAGACCAATCCGTTCACTTCTGGAAGAAAGAGTTTGGCAAAAGCCCTGTAGCCATGGACTACAGTCACAGCTTTGCATGATTATACTTGGGAGGTTTACTTGACTCATAGAGACTCATTACAGCGCCGTTTTAAGAAAGAAAAAAGACTTGCCCTATAGGCAAGCATTCAAATAGTACAGTGCCAATTTGATTATTAGCTGAAATTGCATCTGAAATGTAACTGGGTGCCGAAACCCCGAACCTGACCATGCAAGGTTTTTTAAGTCAGGTGGCAGTGCCACCTGACTTAAAAAAAAACCTTGCATGGTCAGGTTTGGGGTTTCTTCGTCCTCTGGGACAGTTGGCAGAATAGTTTTCATGAGATCTTTTAAGGGAGAGTCAGCAGCATCATTTTCACAGTCATATTCTTGAAATGTGTGCAGGTCGTTGAACTCTGCCTCGATCACCAGCTCATGTTGCTGCATGGAGACACTGCAGGGCACATGTGGGTGGTGCTCCTCCAGCCAGGCTGCCCACAGACTTGTGGCTCTGTCAAGCGAAGGGTGGGCGTCGGTGGGGCAGGCCGTTAGTTTCACAGTGACATCTGTGGGAACTGCTCTTGCTCCTACTTTCCTGCACAGCTCATTCAGCCAGCAAGGGAACTCGAGCAGAGGGTCCGTCTGAATCTGGCAACACAAGGCACCGAAGCAAATAGCTTTTGCCATTAGCTCTGCTCCTTCTGGGGTCTGCCAGGCTCTGACTCCTGCCCTGTCCTCATTCCCCCTCCCCACAGCCCTGCTCAAGTACCAACATTTTGACATCAAAAGTTGGCCTCTCTAGGCTGGCACTTACAGGGAGGGAGGTCTCGGTATCCATGGATTCACTTATCCATGGATCCTGGATCTGCGCCCTTTACCTTTACCTTTTTATTGCTTGCTTAAAAGTTCTTGCTTAAACAGAATGCTATAAGCAGCAGCGTGCTGCTTGTAGCCCAGAGCCGGAATGATTCTAGCAAGCAGACTCGGTGCTAGAGAAGCTCCAAACATTAACAGGAAGCTGTTTCCGCTTCTGCAGGACCTTGGAGGGTGCAAGAGTCGTCAGCCAGGATGATGACTGGAGAAACATCTGGAGAAATGGAGGGTTCTATGAGATTTTCCCATAGAATAATACTTGTAAAACCACATTGAAAAATGGGGTTTATGTTCATCCTGCCTATGTAAACTACCTTGAGTCTATGAGAAAGGTGATATATAAACACTGTAATAACTAAATAAATGCCCCCGCTGGGCCCAACACACTCCTTTAGACCTACTGAGATTTACACCAGCAAAAGAGCTGGTGTAGATCCAAGTAGACGCATTGGTGACCAGGGAGTGGTGGAGCAAGTAAGTATAACAGTTCTGTACTTACCTTTCCGCCATTACCTGGACCCTGGCCGGTTGACCTGCTCATAGCATGCAGTGGAGGCTGCGCCTAGGATAGGATTGTGCCATTAGACTGCAACACTATGACACTTTTCTGTGAGTAAACCCCGTTTAACACAAAGGGATTACTTCTGAGTAGCCATGCCTAGGATTGCACTGTAAAGATGTGAACGCATCTTGCCCTTCCCTCCTTGCTCCAGCGTACAAGTGGTTCAAAGACTACTTTACAGTTTGCCAGGCCCCATAATGATGGTGTCCCGACACTCTTGGTGTATTCATATCCTTAATCTCTGGGCTGGACTTTATTGTCTGAATCAGCCTCCGATGAACTTCATGGCGGGGGGATTTGAACCTGGGTGGTCTTGGTCATAGTCTGACACTCACAGTGCAATCCTATCCAACTTACACCACTGGTGTAACCAGTGCGGGAGGGCAGGGCGGAAGGCTTTGGAGGGGAGATTTAAATCCCCTTTGAATCCCCCTTTGGAGGGGATTTGAATCCCCTTTCCATTCTGGGGCCTCCCATTCTCACTGCACCACCGCTGGTTACACCGGTGGTGTAAATTGGATAGGATTGCGCTGTGAGTCTAGCCCCATCCCACACCACACTGGCGTTCTTCTGTGCTCCTGGGAGAACTGTGGCAGTAGGAGTAAGGGATCAAGCGTGTGTGATTTTTTTTTTAAACCTCCAGAACAGTTTTTTCAATTTTTCTCTTTTGCTGGTATATCTCCCAGCTGTAATTTTGATTAAGCATGTATTTGGTGTCAGTGCAAAGAAGTAATAAACACCTGCTACTCTAATACGGATTTAGGCACAGCTGAAGCAACAGAATGGACGCTCGTGTTCTTAGTTCAGAGGGACGGAAAACTGCCAGAATCAGAGATGTAAGTAGGAGCTGCTGAAAATTAATTGTAAACCTGTCAAGTCTGGTTTGTCATTTTCTTCCTGTTTTTCTAGCACTCTTTCAGCAGATAATATTGGAGAAGTAATATAATAAAGAATCCCCTCTTTCCTTCCTTTTCTTCCTAAATCAGCTGGTTTGTGGGAAAATTATAGTTGTAAAGCATCTAAGTAAAACTATGAATTGTTATTTGCTTAAGGTATTCCTGTGTTGATTTTCTTTTTTTAAAAAAAATTAGTATTTTATTACACTGCTTTGCCCAGATGTCTGAAAATTGTGAACTTGATTCTTTCCGATAGTAGTCAGGCTGGCTTACAGGAAATGTTTAATCAACTGTGTTGGGTACTTGTTACCTGAGAACCATGCGGCATTTAGAGAATGGGGAAAGATGACATTTGCAGGCATAGGCCTGGATTTAAAGTGAAATCACGGTTTAGCTTTCTGTGTCTGCTGATAGCAGTTTCTGAAATTGTGAAATCACAGGATGGTAGTTGCAGTTCAGGACTAAATGACATGTGACGTTGCAAGCCTGTGCACATCCTTCAGAAATAAGCCTCATTTAGTTTAATGGGATTTACTCCCAGGTGAGCAGATATAGGATTGCAGCCTTAAGGTGTTATAAGCTCTGATGGGACTAGTAGTGTCTCTTTAGTTAATAGCAAGTTGGATCAGGGGCCCCTGTGAATTGGGATTGTGGGCTGGCAGAGACTCACAGCCAGGATTCCAATGAAGTTGCTATTTATGCTGGAGCAAAGCTCCCAGGTGCCAATGCGAACCTTTTTTGGGGGTAGGTGAACTGGAGCCCGCAATGATTGGGACCATGGATGGAGTAGGGCTAAAGCCCCCCCCCTCCTCCACTCCTGATCTGTGACTGTCATTAACCAAGGAAAAACTAAAGTCATGGCGAATAGTGCTTTAAATGTCATGCATCAATTGGTCCACAGTCTGATTGGAATCAGGGATTTGATAGAAGTGTTCCTTTCACTGGCAGGAATGGACTACATGGGGCTCTGCAGAGTGCGAGTGCGAGAGATAAAGAGCAGTTTCGGAGTTTGAAGGGACAAAAGCGGAGGTGGGTGGGGGGGAGAGAGCAGGGAGAAACACGAGAGTCTTCTAGGTGGGATGTCAGCTGTGAGGGTGATGCTGTGTGTCTGTTCTCTGGGCTCTGCCTGCTGTGGGGGTTCATCTCTGCTTCTGTGAATATGCTCAGCTTGCACATTTGTCAGTAAAGTGAACATTTCAAAGACCCGCTTCGTCCCCGTCCCTCTCTCTCACCCCAAAGAAATGAAACCCTGTAGCATTGGGCCTAAAAAAACCTTCTCATCACGCAAAAGTGGGGAATGTTATAAGAACGCAACAAAAATCGTGCTGATGTTCTCATTGCCTCAATAGGGCCTTCTCAGTAGTGGCACTAACCCTACGGAATTCCCTCCCTCTTGACTTACGTACTGCTCCCTCCCTGGAGACCTTCCGGCGAGGCCTGAAATCCTTCCTGTTTAAGGAAGCCTTCTGAGTCCTTGCCTTTTTTAAACATCCTGCTGGTACAGGTGGAGTGTTGCTGTTTTTTATGCTCTTGTTTTAATTGTAATTTGATCTGTTTTTATTAATTTTTAGATGATGTTTTTTACTAGTTTTTGTGAATTGTTTTAAATGTGATTATTTTTTGTATTGTATTGTATTCCTTTCCCATGTTGTAAGCCGCCTTGGGTCCCTTCGGGGAGAAAGGCGGGGTAAAAATACTGTAAATAATAAATAAATAAATTGCTATGTAGAATTTCCTGTTCAGAATCTCATTGACTTGCGCTTACGTTGCATCTAATTGTTTGAGTCGGGGGGGGGGGAAGGGAAGGGCACACCTGAGCCTTCTGGTTCAAGTGCAGGAGAGCTCTGACCATTCGTGAGCTAAAACACTCTCTTTTAAAACATGTATTCAAAAATACAATTGCACAGGATTAGTTGCAATAACTAATATACCTGTCATATATATAATATACCTGTCACATAGACATCTTTTTCACATTTATGTTGCTGCTTTGCATTTCATCAGGTTTAACAAATCCTTTTGCAGTTGGAAAGATGCAGTACCGCTCTAAGAGCAGCATATTTTTTGTTGAAAGAGTCTTATTGCATTTTTTTTTCACGAATGGTCCCTTCCCTTGGCTTGCCACATGCCATATTACGATGCTGGCAAAGTACTACACATGTTGTAAACCTTGTGCTTGAATCGGTGACATCTGTTTCAAGAGGCTTGGAAAAAAAAAGAAGAAGCAACAGCAAACCCCACAGCCTGCTCTCTTGCGGATCTTAAACAGTGAACAAAATTCAGCAGGGAACAGTTATAGCATGTAAGAGTTCCACTACATCAATCATTAAAGGAGCCAGTGGCAGGTTAAACGGGCCTAATTGGCTGATTTACAAGAAGAATCACCTTTTTGAAAAGAGGGTTGCAGTTCATTTGCAGCGTGAAATTAAAAACAAAACTCAGCCACATGCAAGAGTCCCAGCTAGATGGGGAATTAGCTGTAATCTCTGCCTCTCTTAAGTGCTGTTGAGCATCACTGTCTCAAAAAAATGACAAGCTTGGTTTACAAAGCACAAACTGACCTTTTTTTTTTTCCTTTATGAAAAAAAAGGTATCTGTAAGATATATCCCAAGGCTACGAACATAAGAATGTAAGAAGAGCCCTGCTGGATCAGCCCAAAGGTCCATCTAGTCCAGCTTCCTGTATTTCACAATGGCCCACCAGATGAGCATACAAGATACCTGTGTCCTGTTGCCACTGCCTTGCATCTGGCATTCAGAAAGAGCCTACTTCTAAAACCAAGAGGTTTGCTGTACCCATCATGGCTTGTAACAAAAAATGAATCTGCAAAAAACGGCCTAAAAAGAGGCTTAAAAAAAGGTGGTGGGGTTTTCTCGCTCTGCAGCTTCTTCGTCTTCACCCCCCAGGCACAGCAGAGGACTCTGGAGGACCGACCAGCGAGACTAGGTACACGAATGTGCTAGAGAGGCTCCATCCGGCACCTAGTCTCTCGCTACTCGCCCTCATGGCTGTTGTGCCGAAGAAATAGGAGGACTGAGGACGTAAACGTTAAGTCGCCGCCACGCCAAATAGGCCCCCTGTGCCTGGGGGGTGCACTCGAAGAAGCTGCCGCCGCTTTCGTACCTGGGGGTGTATGAAAGCGGCGGCAGCTGGGTGTAACAAAGAACCCCCCTGGACATTTTTGCAACCCCCCCCTCAGCTTGGCGCACCCTGCGCCTGCCCCCCCGCCCCCTTAACGACGCCACTGGATCTGTTGGACTGTTGCTGCTGATGATTATTGATTATTTGGTAGCAGTCAGACCATGAATAGATTTGTCCAGCAGCGTCTCTGCGGGGGGGGGGGGCGGAGCTCCAAGTTCCGTCGGGCTCTGACCCTCCATTACACGACGGGAGAAAGCGGCCCCGCCCCCTCGCCTTTGGAGCCATTCCGGCCGATGAAAGCACTTGCTGCTGGATTTGTCCCTGACATGCTCATTCTTTCTGACCCATCCAGCCACGCCATACAAGTTCTCCTTTGGTTGCTCTTTCTTCATCTGAGCGCTGCAAAATGGGCAAAAGGGACAGGAGGCAACTGCCTTTTCAGAGCTTGTTCCCATGTTGATCTGTAAAGCCGGTGAAGAGGCAAGGAAACCTCTTGGAGGTACTAAACTCAATTATCGACGTTCCTCCCTGTGCAGGACTTTTGAGAGTCATGAGTCTGATAGCTCTTGCTACGTGGCGCTTTGGGACAGTGGCGTCGCTATAACAGGGCTGGGGGGGAGCCAATGCCCCTGGGTGACAACCACAGGCTCCTCACGAGGAGGAGCTGTGGCGGGTTTTTCTTGCTCTGCGGCTGCTTTTTTTGCAGTCGAAGGGCTGCATTTGCAGCCGCGGAGCTGAAATATGTTAAAACCGGTGCGTTTTGTGGACCCTCCCACCCGCCTTGACTGTTAGAAGGCTTCAAATGAAGCCTTACAGGAGTGGAGGGGGTGGGGCAGGGTAATGACGTGAATAGCAACTGCTTTGGGAAGGCTTTGGTAACACAACTTCAGGCTGATGCCTCATTTGCCTTCCAAGGAAGCTTGGGAGAGTTGTGAGAAGAGGTAGTTTTTATTCTTCCATAGTAGCAGAATGAAGTGACTTCTTCAATGTTTGGGTTTACTGTCACCCACCTCTTGACCCACAGTGGCCGCATGTGTGTGCAAAGCTAGAATGGTCCTATGAGACACCGATCTGGGCAATTGCTCCATGCACTTGAATCCCCAATGTTATGGTCTTTCACCATGATTTCTTGTTCCCTTAAGCAGAGTGTCTGTTGCATCACAGTTAATGCAGCAATATTTTTATTATCTGCTGAGAATGAAAGAACCCACATTCACGTCAGGGCAGTTTAATGATCTCCAGTTAATCAAGTGCATTAAAATGCAGTGGAGCTGCTACTGAGCTGTAGTGCTGAGCCGTACTGAGAAAAAGAAAAACAAAGCTTCCTTATCTTAAGTGAGTGCAATGAGCACTCTGGATATAGTACTGAACAGTGAGCAACGCTGGAAAGTGTAAGGTATGGGAAATTATAAATCTGTGCGTGCGTGTATGCGCCTGTAGCCCCAAATGGAATAGGTGGACTAAACCTATTTCATGACAAATGCAAACATTAATTGATGAACTCCAGTTGTCAAAATTCAGGGTCATTCTGGCTAAATGGCCTTTGATGTTTCTTCTAATTCTTTAAGCCTTTATTGACATCTGCGTCAGAACCAATTTTGACATTTTTAATGCAGTTAAATGTAGTTTTCCCTGTAGTTTTGGAATCATGAAGCTGAATATGCACTACACTTTAGGTCAGACTAAATATTAGTTGAGATGCGTGAAGCCCATTGACCACCTAAGGAAAAGCACTCTGTATGCATTATTAGAGCTTAATAGATTGCAATTAAAATACCAATGTTATAGGATTAATTTTTCTGCATTGATATATAATTCTCCAAGTTATGTTCGTTAGGGTTAAAACACCACACAGTTAAACAGTTTCTCTGTGTTAGTAATAAAATGTCCTGCCAGAAGTTTAGTCAGACCTAGTCTGAACCAATGTGTAGCCTGACCAAGAAAACAATTGAAAATGAATATTTTTTTCAAGATGTGATGTTCCATGAAAAAAAAGAACAAATTGAGGGTTATTAGTACTCTGCACTCCATTAAACAACTTTGAATTGACGAACATGTCATAAAATATAACCTCAAATATGACTGTAAAATATGACCTCAATCTCGTGCCTATTAAGATCCATGGAAAATGTTCTCTGGCTTGAAGTGGGCATTGGATTAAGCCCACGGAGCCTTCCTTTTGGTACTCAGCTAGGAAAATTCCCAAGCGATAGGAGTATCTATGCTATCAATATTCAGTGTCTGCCCTCCTGCAGTTAAGACCCAGGGAAAAATCAATGTTCCAGTGAGCCATAATTTTTGAAAGCACCCATGTCACATTATCCATTGTTGCCCTGTCTGGTATTGGTAAACCAGAAATAGGTAAAGATCTGCGGGAACCCTTTTCTGAATGTATTTTTAGCCGCTTAACTAGGGAAAAAGATTGGACGAGATTGGGTTAATCTTTTAAGTGCAATTATTTATTGATCGGCCTTTGAATCATCGCACTGGTACAAATGCCCTGCTAGCCTCTTAGCTGTGTTTTGCTTTCAGTCAGTGAATTATAGAAAATGAAGAGTGACATTAAACAAACCGTTTTCAGGAATAATTACCAAACTGCAGACACTGAAGAAGTGGTGGAAATCGGTGTCAACTTTCTCCCATTTCCCAGGGTTTGGAGGCTTTAAAATGGCATTTAATTTTCACAATAATTTCATGCAAGAATCCTCCTAAAGGAATAATTATTGCTTAGCACTAGGAAGAAAATGCATTCCCAGGGAGAGTCGTGTTTCCCCGAAGGGGAATTTGGAAGGATCTCGGTTGAAAGAAAAGGATGAGAGATGAAGCATCTTCCATCATTTTAATCCTGTGATTCGACTCCTTCCCAACGCTGATAGCGATCATTACTGCTTACTGTTTCTCTGTGCCACTAAAGACTACGTATTGCTCTGTGAACGAAAGAGCACAGTGTTTGTCATAGTAGATATATTCAGCAGCACAATGCAATTTGTTTTGTTTTATCCTTATGGTTAAATGACTATATGCCTTTTCTGAACAAGCCATAAGAACATATGAACATAAGAGCCTTGCTGGATCAGGCCAATGGCCCATCTAGTCCAGCTTCCTGTATCTCACAGTGGCCCCACCAGATGCCTCTGGGAGCACACTAGACAACAAGATACTTATATCCTGTTGCCACTCCCTTGAACCTGGCATTCAGAGAGAGAGGCTACCTGGATGTTGCATAGTCATAGTCATCATGGCTTGTAGCCTATGATGGTTTTTTCTCCATAAATGTGTCCAATCCGCTTTTAAAGGCATCTAGGCCAGATGCCATCACAGCATCCTGTGGCAAAGAGTTCCACATATTAATTATGCACCAAGAGTGGACATACTCCTAAACCTCTAGTTCCCCCCCCCACTGAAATGCAATGAGCAGTCACTGCTGCAAGGTGTTTCCTGATATGCTGATTACCCTTAGTAAGTTGGTAGGAAGGACCATGGCGGAGTATTTGATTTAAGGTGATAATCCTTCTCTTCTGATAGTCCTTCTCTTCACCTGGCTGTCATCTTATGTTGGATTGTCACCAAGATTATTTCTATCCACACAAAAATCCCTTAATGGTGTCCCACAGTGTCCTTTTCATTCTTCCAGGTTTCCAGAGCAGAAATGGGAAGTAGCCGGTCTAATCACTTCTCTGTGATCGCTATGAGTACATTCAGACATAACATTTTTCCTTTTGAAAGGAAGTCGGGTCTGATGAGATGTATGAATTCTTACAGATGCTTGAAAAATCATCTCTGAGCAAATTAGTCTGAGTCAGCTGTAAAAATACTGGGGACAAGAAGTTGGTGACTCTCTAGTCATACAGAACTCCTCCACAGTAGTGTGGGAGCTACGCGCAATGGTTCTCTGGATTCATATGTAAATATATTTAATTATGAACTACCTTTGCATTAGCAAAAACAAGTTAGCGAAAACAGGAGACTCCCTGCGCGTTGCCTTTGCCCCACTAAATGGCTCCGACGGCAAGGGGGCGGGGCCACCTCGTGCCGGGGAGTAAGGAAGGGTTCAGAGAGGGGCAGAACTTAGTGTTCCGCCCTACCTAGAGCGACGCTACTGCAGCCATGCTTTCAACAGTGCAGTGGTCTTTAAAGTAGAGCTTGTGAATGATCCCCAAGATGGTCATGTGCCCATTTTGTGGATATCCCTTCCCAGCACCTAGTTATGAGCTTTTGAACACAGTTACGTAGAGTTCTAAGTAGCATGATGGTCCACGAAGGGGTCGTGCAGCTGAGCTGAGCATATGTGCTTCCCACAACTCATAATGTCAAGAGTGTGTTAGAAAGTGGGTTGTGTATTCTGCTTGCTATGAAAATGGTTGATGCTTCCTCCTCTGGCTCAGTCGGGAGAGCTGCTGCCTTGCGAAGCCCGAAGACCGGTGAACTTGATAAGTTCGAGACACGCCGCCGGCAAAATAGCTGTGAAAGCCTCCAGGAGGAGAGATAAGAGCTTCCAGCTGCGTCGGTCAAGTGTGGGAGGCGCCAGCCAGCAGAATTGTCAGACTGTAAAAAGGATACCACCTGGAAAGTAGCCGTTCATGAAAGATTGCACATTTATATATTGTAAACCCCCCCAAGAGGGGTTAGGACAGCCTGCCCATCATGTACACCGCCTTGGATTAAAGTCGGAGGAGAAATCCAATGACCGAGAAAGGCAGTATATAAATACTGTATAATGTTGTTGTTGTTTCAGAAAAGCTGAAGACTATCTAGCACAACTAGAGAGTGTCGTGATTAAGAGCAGCTAGACTTGTTCTTCTAAAACCTTGTGGGAAGAGGGCTTCCCAGAGAAGGTGAGTTTCTAGCTGAGTATCTTCCTTAGGCGGTAGGAAGCCAGGGTGGGGACAGTAGCATTCCTATGCCCGCCCCCACCGTGCCGGAAGTGACGTAACGGCAGCAGCCGTTATCGCTCACTCAGAGATGCAGGGCAGGCGAAACACGACGATGGCTCTCTCGCTCGCCCTGACGAATGGGACGCTCCGCGCTGCCGCCGTCCACCGTTGTACCCCCACCTGCCTGCTGCCTGGGGCTCGATCCAGCCACCCAGGGACCCACCGCCCCAAGGCCCCCACCGCTGACGATGCCACTGGGTGGGGATATAGTGGTAGGACTGACTCTGACGTTCTGCTGGATGGAGCCCATTTCTGTGTTGCTTTGCCACAGAAATAAGAGGAGAAATGAGGGTCACAGATACAACGTGGAATAGATGTAGCATTGCAGGTAGAAATAAGATTATTTGTATTAGCTGTACAAAAGAAGAATGAAGATCTTAGCCCTAAAACCACTCGCACAGAATAAAATTACTGTAAAATCCAATTATACTTTATGCACCGAAAACCAACACATTAAACCAATGTACTGTAATTAAAAACAGACTAATGAAAACATAAGAGCCAAAAAAGAAAAAGAGCAATTATTGATCACTTCAAGCCAGTCGTGGTCCTTTATCTGAGCTTAGCAGTGACCACACCAAGGTTCACAATTCTTTTGGTTAGCTACATTTACTCCCCCTCCCAATCAGATAGAAATTTCACCCATCACAGTCAGCATTGAGAACAACTCATCAGTCCCTCTTTGTTCTATGTTCTGTGCATGAATCCTCTGAGGTGAACGGTTTATCCCAACTTGGTGGACCCCATGTGACCCTTCCAAAGTCAGGAATGTCAGCTTAGTGCTGTTGATTCTGACTGGCTGTGGCTCAGTCAGACATAAGGGCTGATCTCCACTGCACAAATTCTGGCGCGTCCCGGGTGCGTGCAGAGAGTGCGGAGCTATGTGGCTTCCATTTTATCTGATCGCATCGGAAGGCGGGAGAGCCGTGCTCTCCCAAGTTCTGTTGCGATTGGCCGTGGGCCATGCTCATGATTTGAGAGGGCAGGACGCGGAGCTAATGGTTTGACCAATGGGATGAGAGGGGTTTTTCAGCCAATCGGAGCGCACTTGTGTTTCAGCCAATCATTGTTGAAATTTATTAGAAGGCGGGACATTCAGGAGGGACTATTTGCATTGAAGAACCTGGTGGAGCCCAGGGCAGCGTTTCAGGTGGGGCATCCTGTCCCCTACGCTCGCGCGCCTCCAGACGCAAGCGCAACGCAACTGGAGCTGGTGGAGATCAGCCTTAACTCTTTCTCTGTTCTACCTGGAGATGTTGGGGATTGAACATGGGACCTTCTGTCTTCAAAAGCAGATGCTCTGCCTCTGGCCTGCAGCACTTTGTGTGTGGCCCATGGTATTCAGAGGAGCCTGGCTTTCATTTTTATGTAAGTTATTTAACTCTGTGCTTCCTGTTGAATAAAAAAGGTAAAGGTGACCCCTGACAATTAAGTCCAGTCGTGTCCGACTCTAGGGTGTGGTGCTCATCCCCATTTCAAAGCCGAAGAGCCAGCGTTGTCCGAAGACGCCTCCGTGGTCATGTGGCCGGCATGACTCTCCTTGCCGCAGCGCGTAGCATGCAGCTGGAACACGGAGCGCTGTTTACCTTCCCGCAAGCGGTACCTATTTATCTACTCACATTAACATGCTTTGGAACTGCTAGGTTGGCAGGAGCTGGCCAAGCAACGAGCGCTCACCCCGTCGCGGGAATCGAACTGCCGACCTTTCGATCGACAGCTTATGGTTCAGCGGTTTAACCCGCTGCGCCACCCGCTGGCCACCTGCCAGCCACCCGTAACGGGTTTAGTAACAGTAGCTGTTCACCTAAGTAAAACCCCGATGCTTCTCCACCCCACCCCCCAGTCCTTTTCTGGCTTAGGAATAACCTTACTGCAGGCCTGTGTTTAGAGACCTGAAGCTGTGCTGTGGTCTTTAAACACAGGCCTGCAGCAAGGTTTTGCCTAAGCCAGAGGAGGACTGGGGGCGGAGGAGCATCTGGGATTTATTTAGGTGGACAAAGAGTGAGTTCACTGTACCCGAGCACAACACATGGTGGTTTTCTTCTCTTTTTCTTTGCCTCTTTATTACCCTGGCAGAACGCACACAAATAGGCATCGCCACTGCCAGAGACTTCAGGAATTGAACTGTGACGAGGCTTTCACATTCCCACCTATTGACTTGCCTTCCTCAAGCTGCTTCTAGTGGGAGGAGGGGTATCTGTGCATCTCTTGACACTACTTTGCAAGAATTGTGGGGAAGTAGATTTAGGCTAGACACAAGGGAGAACTTCCTAACTGTAAGAGCTGTCCAATACTGGAACAGTCTGCTTTTGTGCATTAGTGGGTTCTCCCTCATTGGAGGTTTTTAAGTGCAGGCTGGATGTCCACCTGTCAGGGATGCTATAGGAGTCACCTGCACTGAGCAAGGGGGTTGGACTAGATGACCTCCAAGACATCCTTCCAACTCTAACAGTCTATGATTCTGTGCATTTTCCATCAAGTATTCAATCTGCCTACTCACCCACATGTGAGACCGTGTGTGAACCATGCTCAAAGAACAATGCAGAGAGACGAACAACTTTTCCTAGTCTTTGTGGTCCCAGAGGTATGTTTGAAAATACAATTTGTTTGCTACTGAGAGAAAAAGAAAGAGAATAAATTTCCAAGTTGGCATGTCCTTCATGCCAAACAAATTGTCCCTTTTGACTATAAGGGCAGCACCTATGCCTCCCTTGTGGGCTGTCATGCCTCTCTACAGATCATGCCCTGCCTTTGGGAATAGATGTTGTCCTCGTTATGAACTAATTTTGATTTATTGCTGCATGTACTTTTTAAGGAGTTGGGAGTCTTGAATCCTTCATGACTACAAAAGAAAAAAGAGGATATAATATAATGCTGAATCTTCTAATTTTCCACAGACCCCTGAGGTTCTTCATGTTAATTTTCTTTAAATAGAGCATATTTCTAGCCCATATAGCTGCAGAGAAGAGCCTGTAAATCTTCTGCCAAAAATGTGACACTGGGAGACGGGGGGGGGGGGGGGAAGAGCAAGGTGACTGCCAAGAGTCGGGGCAGGGCTTCTTCCCTTGCTCCAAATTGCCGTGGTCCATGTCACGTGGCTCGGTGGTACAAAAATATTGTTCCTCTTCATGTTCCGTCCATTCTCTGCCATGTTCTCCATCAACCTTCCTTCAAACCTTGCTTGAACCATACAACCAGAAATTCAAAATATGCGTATCTGTGCAAATTTACCCACAGTTACTTCTACTGCAATTTGGAGTGCAGAATTCATTATTATAACTCAGGGATTCTCAACCCTTTCCCGGCCAAGTACCACCTCCGTCACCACTCTCCTGCTGTGTACCAGCGGAAGTGACTGGTGATGACATCCTCACCAGTTACTTCCGAGTGTTCAGGTTTTCGGAGGCCAGAAAATGCAGATAGGAGTTTCTGGGCAGGTGGGAGGGTTCTTCTCAGCGTTCCCGAGAGGCTCAGCCAAAGGCAGGAGCCTCTCGGGAGCAAAAATGCGCCGCCAAAAGCACCACATTGGAGCAGGGTTCCGGTCCGAGTACCACCAGCAGTCAGCTGAAGTACCACTGGTGGTACTAGTACCACTAGTTGAGAACCCCAATATAATTGATTGTGGCCCTTTATGTGTATATCTAATTCATTTTCAGAATTGCTCAAAGATCATTTTCCTGGAGGAGAATTAAGGCTGATGGCTTGTGATCAGTATGTGAGTCCTTGCTCAGATGTGCCTCTGACCCTGGCACAGGCGTAAAAGTGAAATTGCAAATAGAACATAAATAGTGAGTGCAGAGGGACTACTTGTGAATAACCCGTTGCTGAATGTTTTTTTTTTTTTCAAAAGCACTTTATATGAGTATTTCCTTGATTGATTGTTTAACAAGTGTGGAATATTTGCTTTTCTCCAACAGCAGAGGGCATCAACCTGCTGTTGGGCGGTTAAAGAAGCGAATGCTTCAGCTGGAAGTTGCATTTCTGAAATGAAATACAGACAGCTCTGCTCATTTCCCACCATTGCCTGATGGGGAATGAAATCTCCATATGCACAGTTTCTGAGTTCCACAAGTATTATGTTTAAGGTTGTCATTTCCCAACCAACTCCATGTTGTTCTGCCATAGAGAGCGTTTTCAGAGCAGAGCAGTTAACATGTGCCCTTTGTTTGTTTGTTTGTTTGTTTGTTATGTGGGATCCAGGCATCTTACATCAAAGCAGTGCTTCTGTTTCAGAGATTTTCCATTTTCCAGAGTATAAGACTCACTTTTTTCTCCTAATTTAAGTTTTTAAACTAGGGGTGCGTCTTATAATCAAGCTGTTGCAATAATGCCAGTGATTTAATTAAAATTTTTAATAGCACCAAACTTTAAGGGTACGTCTTATAATCAGGTGCGTCTTATACTCGGGACAATACGGTATTATGGACGGATGAGTCAACTGACTGCCACTTATTTGACCATGGTTTGCCATATAGTCCAAAATATCCTTGTATAAATGGCTGTCTACATTGTTTATTGCATCATGGGTTCATCTGTTAAGAGTGGTGGAAGTGAAAGTCCTTTGCTCACTAGCTCGGCAGGAATCGGGGCCATACTCACATATCCCCTTCATTTAGAAAGTAGGTACCCCTTACCCACATCTCTCACAAGACGTGCTCTCTCCAGGGTCCTCCACTCCAGTAAACCTTCATGGCGCCTCCTACTGGTTATGTGCTGTAATTGTAGATATCTCTGGACATGAACAGGACATATAGTTCAGGAGGATTCATGAAGCAAACATACACAAATGGTCAGGACCGTGTCACAAGTCCTAGATAATGAGGAGCTGGGACATTTGGTGATCAGAGGAAGACTTTCCATTTTATCTGCCCTAGTGCTCCATCTAGGAGGGACTGGTTACTAGTCTTGGACATTTGTTTTTGTGCTTAGTATATAATTATTTTTCATTTTGTTGTTACTCCTTTTATTGAATTAGTGGTTTATACACATGACAATAATAAAGTACTGTATATCTGCTGGCTGGGAAGCAACTATTATTTATCCAGTTAGCAAGGCTCTTGCAATGTTTCCTGTTGCCTGGAATTTAGTAGTACAGCTTGCATTGGTGCTGATTGGAGAGTGCTTTTAACTTAACTAATTATAAGAAGCTCGGGTTTCCCTCTATACCTGTGCCCTGCTGTGACCCTTGGCTCTACTTGCTGAGAGGGAACTGGCCCAGGAGCCCAAACCGACTCATTGCTAAGCACTGGCGTCACTACAGGGGGGCGGAGCTGTAAGTTCTTCCGTGATCGGAGCCTCCATTACACGGAAGAATGAAGCACCCCGCCCCCGCGCCTTCCGACCCATTCAAAGCAGTGAAAACAACGCGCAGGGAGTCTCCTGCGCGTTGTTTTCACTGCTTTGAATGGGTCGGAAGGCGCGGGGGCGGGGCGCTTCGTTCTTCCATGTAACGGAGGCTCCGATCACGGAAGAACTTACAGCTCCGCCCCCCCTGTAGTGACGCCAGTGTTGCTAGGTAAAATGTAGAAAGCTTGTTGCTGGAAAAATGTGATTTTGTTTGTGGACAGTGGTGCTATCGTGACTAATGGAATTATAATGTAGAAGGTGGATGCAGAAATGTTATGTTATTTATCGGATAATGCCTGTGATGATAGCAGTGATCCACAACTCATAGGATTAGGCAGGGATGTGGATCAAGTCTTTGCCCCCAAGTCCCAAGTCTTTGGTTGCGAGTTGCAAGTCCCTATCTATTTATTGGGGAAAATGGGTTTAAACCTGAATAAATCTGGACTTGTTGTAAAAGGCTCCAAGTCTCGAGTCTAGTCTTTTGAGTCTCTTACAATCGCCGAGTCAAGTCCAAGTCAATAGACTCAAGTCTACATCATTGGGATTAGGCTACTTGATCCGTTGAATATAAGAACTCTGCTAGGTTACTCTGAATATGGATCCTAAGGAACAGAAGAAAATGAAAAAACTCATAGGAAAAGTGAAAAAACAGGCGAAAAGTAAGGGAGTTGCTCATAGTTTACAACTAGAGCTTGAGGTGCTAGACCTCATTATGCACTGCTAGAACTTCTGAAATATTTTTGTCGACTTTAATACTGTATTGATGCTGTATAATGCCACACAAGGTTTTCCTTATGGTGTTAGGGTGATTTAGGGAAGAACTTGGAATGAGTTAGAATTTTTCCCATTGAAATTCATCTAATGACTACTCATCATCCAGATTTTTGCTATAATGGATGTTTTCAGGAACAAATTAGGTACGGATAACGAGGGGCGGGTATATATAAGTTGCGGACCCTGTCCCTGGGGATGGTGGACACATTAGATTGATGTGTAGCAACAATGTTTGGTTCTGGGGTGGGTGGGAATTCGGGGTCTTTCATTAGTATGACTACATTCTTGTATTTCTTCACTCCCGCTGCCTCACTCCTCCATCCGATGTAAAATGGAGTTTTGAAATATGCCGGTGTCAAGAGCTGACTGGCTGTGACAGATTGAAAGGCTGCCAGCAGAGAATGGAATGTGATGTCATAAAAAGGGCACTTCACCGGGGTCTGTTTTGCTGAGTCGTTTTGGTGTGCCAGCTGGAGTCTGACTGCTACGCCTGCTAGCTGCAGACTTTTAGTGTTGCGGAATTCGACGCTTCAGGGAGTGTAAATATGTTCCACTGCTATCGCTACCCTGATAGTGTTCGTTGCATCACTTCTAGGATAGAAGGAACTTGACGTGTACCAAGTCAGGCCTCTGGTCTGTGCAGTCCTTTGACTGATAGTGACCCTCTAGGGCTCAGACAGAAGCCTGAACTAGGGTAGTTCAACACTCCACGACTGTGAAGGTGTCGCTTTACACAACATGGTTTCTGAAAGGAACGAAATGTATTGCGGTTCTGATATTTAGCAGCTACCATGCTACTGAAGGCCGCTGTTACACACCTGACCTTGTGGAAGCTGCTTATGTGTGGCATTCACCAGAGGGAGAGTGCCAGTCGGGTGGCAAAGGCCCCCGGGCGGTCAATCTCACCCACATGGTTCAGTGGCATTGCCAACACTGTGATCCCATACATATGTGTCTATAAACTTTACATAAACCTAAAAGAAGTGTACATAAAATAATGGCATGTTCATCCCTTCCTCCACTTCCTCTCATGTCTCCTTTGCATTTGTTTGTAGATTGCGATCCCCTCGGGGCAGGGGCCCGTATCCTGTGGAAAGCACCATGCACATGGCTGGCACACAAATGATTATAGCAGTACACTGCGCTGGCAACATGTGTTCTGCGTTCTCTCCCAGAGGTTGTGTCACACGGCTTGTTTGACTGTGTTTCCATTGAAAATAACAGAGGTCCGTAACTCTAGCTCAGAAAGAGAACTTGCTCCCAGGAATGGTACCCAGACTCCGTTTTGTTCAGGCATTCAAGGCTTGTAGCTCGGCAACTAACAGAGGGTGGCGGCATGTGCGTGACTGGAAAGCGGTGATGACACACGCTTTGGTGTCTGGAATAATGCGGGGAGGACTGGAGGCCCCATGACATTGGCACATTTAATATGATTAATGACGCAGCTTAATTGGCATGCATGATTTATCTGTGCACAAAAGGGAGTTTTCAGATGAGCAGCTTTCTGGCAAAGCAAGTGACTTTGAAAAGGGTTTATCTGAGAGGGAAGAAAGAAGGGTGCATTTCGTTTTAAGGAAAGGACTGTTCCTGTGTGACCTGCCAGACAAGAGAGATAATGAGTTTCTGACCCAAGTTGGACATATTTAATATCTTTTATCACTATAAATTATGTACACACAATCTAGTGAGCTGCCTTCACTCTTGTAAGTCAGGGATGACTTAATTGGACTCTAAGACAGGGATGAATTTCATTTAGTCCTCCTGATTATTTTAAAAACACAACTGAAATTACAATGACCTGCTTGAGTCAAACACAACCCCCGAAGCATCATGGCTGTACTGTACTGAGATCTTTTTTTCATATGGCCACAAGAGGGCAGCCTTGCTACACTAAACACAGAATTGTCCATTGCATTCTTGCCAGGTTTGCTCTGAAATGTATATAGGGAAAAATGCAGTTATTTTAACCAGGAGTTAGATTTTTTCTTTAAAGCTAATCCTTTGCCCTAGGGTGGTATGAACCACCAGTGATCATAGAGTTATATTTATGCATTGCCTCTGAAAGCTTGCTTTGAATGCATTAAAAGAAACCAAACTTCTGTATACAGAGCAATCCCAGTTATGTGCTACCAAGTCAGACAACCTACAGCAGAACAGTGGATAGAATTTGTATGTGTCACCCGGCACCTTGAAAACACTGTATGCAGTTAAGATGACCAGTTCAGTTCTGGGGGTCAGTTGGTGGTCCTGAATATCTGATCCGATTTGGAGATAGATTTACCAAGCAAGCACAATAAATAAATATTGAAAATAATAAACAGTCTGGGCTTCTTTTGTGCTTTTAAGAGCAACTTGATGTGTATGAATAAACTGGTGCTTGTTGTTGTTGTTGTTGTTGTTATTGCATGTGTGCTACCCGCTTACTTGAGTGCAAGCAGGTAGCACGTGCAATCCCCTGGTTAGGCTGCCGCACTTTACTGTGAACTATGAGGGGGCAAGAATACACAGAAGAACTATACAAGAAAGATCTGAATGTTCCTGATGACCACGCTGGTGTGGTCACTGACCCAGAGCCGGACATCCTAGAGAGTGAAGTCAAGTGGGCCTTAGGTAGCATTACTAACAACAAAGCTAGTGGAGATGATAATATCCCAGCTGAGCTACTTAAAATCCTAAATGATGATGCTGTGAAAGTGCTGCACTCAATATGCCAACAAATTTGGAAAACTCAGCAGTGGCCAAAGGATTGGAAAAGGTCAGTTTACGTTCCAATTCCAAAGAAGGGCAGTGCCAAAGAGTGTTCAAACTACCGTACAATTGCACTCATTTCACATGCTAGCAAGGTTATGCTCAAAATCCTACAAGCTAGGCTTCAGCAGTACGTGGACCGAGAACTACCGGACGTACAAGCTGGGTTTCGAAGAGGCAGAGGAACTAGAGATCAAATTGCCAACATGCGCTGGATCATGGAGAAAGCACGAGAGTTCCAAAAAAACACCTACTTCTGCTTCATTGACTACGCAAAAGCCTTTGATTGTGTGGATCACAACAAACTGTGGCAAATTCTCAAAGAGATGGGGGTACCAGACCACCTTACCTGTCTCCTGAGAAACCTGTATGCGGGTCAAGAAGCAACAGTTCGAACCGGCCATGGAACAACTGATTGGTTCAAAATTGGGAAGGGAGTACGGCAAGGCTGTATATTGTCACCCTGCTTATTTAACTTATATGCAGAGTACATTATGAGAAATGCAGGGCTGAATGAATCGCAAACCGGAATCAAGATTGCCGGGAGAAATATCAACAACCTCAGATATGCAGACGATACCACCCTAATGGCAGAAAGTGAAGAAGAACTAAAGAGCCTCTTGATGAGAGTGAAAGAGGAGAGTGCAAAAGTTGGCTTGAAACTCAACATTAATAAAACTAAGATCATGGCATTGGGTCCCATCAATTCCTGGCAAATAGAAGGGGCAGAAATGGAAGCAGTAACAGATTTTACTTTTCTGGGTTCCAAGATCACTGCAGACGGAGACAGCAGCCATGAAATTAAAAGACGCTTACTCCTTGGAAGGAAAGCTATGGCAAACTTAGACAGCATAATAAAAAGCAGAGATATCACCATGCCAACAAAAGTTCGTATAGTCAGGGCGATGGTGTTCCCAGTAGCAATGTATGGTTGCGAGAGGTGGACCATAAGGAAGGCTGAGCGCCGAAGAATAGATGCTTTTGAACTGTGGTGCTGGAGAAGACTCCTGAGAGTCCCTTGGACTGCTAGGAGATCAAATCAGTCAATTCTAAATGAAATCAAGCCTGACTGTTCCCTGGAAGGACAGGTACTAAGGCTGAAACTCAAATATTTTGGCCACCTAATGCGAAGAGAGGACTCTCTGGAGAAGACTCTGATGCTGGGAAAGATTGAAGGCAAAAGGAGAAGGGGAAGGCCAAGGATGAGATGGTTAGACAGCATCACCGATGCAACAAACATGAAAATGAGCGAACTCAGGAAGATAGTGGAGGACAGGAAGGCCTGGCGGGATATGGTTCATGGGATCACGAAGGGTCGGACACGACTTAACGACTGAACAACAACATGAGGGGGTAGGGTTGCCTCACCTGCCATGCCCAGACATCCTTGCTCCACTTTGGGAAGATTCTGTGGTTCTCACTGCTGTAAAACTAAGAACTGACTGCTCTTAGCTCTGCTCTTAGCTTGGGCAGGAGGTCTGGCTCAGTCGGGAGAGCTGCAGCCTTACTTGCCTGAAGATCAAGGCCAAGGACTGCAGTTTGTGACTCCGTCGCTGCTGACAAAGCTGCAAAAAAACCTCAGAGAGAGAGAGGAAGCTGCAGCTGGCACTCTGTGAGGGGGAGTTGCCTGTCAGTAAACACATGTGAGGGGAATGCCAGAATACCATGAAAAGAAACACCTGGAAAGAAGCATCCTACAAAAGATTAGGACATTTATTGTATTGTAAAAGCCGTTTGGTTTAGAATTGCCTGCCTATTGTAAACCACCTTGAATTAAAGACAAAGGAGAAATCCAGTGACAAGAAAGGCGGTATATAAATACTGGTATGATGATGATGATGATGATGATGATGATGATGTGGAACGTTGCCACCACATCCATCTGGTGACCATTGATCCCAGGAGCTGGGAAGCTCGCCCCTGACTTTTATCCATTTGGTTTTTTCCATCATCATGATGGATGAAGTAGTGCTGTAAAACTCTCTTTTGTGATCTATTTGCATTATACGTTCTGCTGAGACGACAACTCCTGAACTCGCCCCACTAGTTCACATGTTCAAGGGTAAATAACAAAGAGTGTCATGGCACCTTCATGTCTAACACAGCAATTTTCAACCTTTTTCATCTCAAGGCACACTGACAAGGCGCTAAAATTGTCAAGGCACACCATCAGTTTTTAAAGGACATATTTTATCATTTAAAAAAACAAATATTAAGATATAGAAATAACAAACTGCATTAGTGCAAGTTTATACAGAATAGCACACCAGATCTGAACAACAGCTGTCTGAAGAATGACACTGGCTGTGCTCTCCTTTAAACTCCTCCAATGGCTTTACTAATAAATGAACCTCCTCCAAATTCCTGTGGCACACCTGCGGACCATTCGCAGCACACCAATGTGCACAGTGGTTGAAAATCACTGGTCTATTTCGGCATTAGTAGACTACAACGCACTTCATCAGATGCAGCTTGCATCCAAGTTTACTCGGGTACAAGGTTCTCATTGCCAATGTTATACTCACAGCAACCCTGTGAGGGCTCAGAATCATCATCATCATCATTCATCCCACCTTTCTTGTCGTCAGATTTCTCCTCAAGCTTTATTCAAGGCAGTCTACACAGGCAGGCTTTTCTAACCCCATAGGGTTTTTTTTTTTTTTACAGTAGTGTTCTATTCTCCTAGAACCCCTTTTCATTCTCCAGCTGTTTCCCTTCAACGGTGTGGTTATCGCTCTGGCTGCACAGCACACACCTTCTGAACTTGCTTGACAACGACTCCTCTCTCTCACAGAGGGTTAACACAGGTTATCTTAGCTTGTCGGCAGCTTCCAGTTGTCTTGAACTTCTTAGCTTCTCTTCAGACAGGTGGCAGCTCAACCACTAGACCACACCACCTGCCTTAGGAGTGGACTAGGACTCAGAGAGATGGTGACTGGCCCAAGGTCACCCACAATGCAATCCTATTCATGTCTACTCATAAGCAAGCCCCAGTGTGTTTAATGGGACTTGCTCCCACATAGGTATATATAGGATTGCAGCCCCAGTGACCTTCATGGTTAAGTAGGGATTGTAATTAGTCACAAAACTAGCGATGATATTGATTCAACAAATCTGTAGGAACAGAAAAGATTGACAGGACAGAACAAGAACTTTGTGATGGCGGTTGATCCCTACCGCCCTGTGTACCTGTCTCTCCTTTCTGAAAGACGTCAAATCTTAAAGATTTGACATAATTTTGGCATGGCTGACATTTTATGATTATGTTACAAAATAGATGAGGCAACAGAGACCATGAACTCACCCGGTCATGTTTACTCTTGAGTAGTCTTTTTGCTTTCAGTGCAATTTGCTCATGTACATAAGATTGGGGGCAAAGTCCAATTAAAAAAAGCTGATCTATTTTTTTTTAAAAAAAGTAGAACAAAAACAGGGATAATTGGGCCTTTAGGGACTTCTAGCTAAATATCCATTACAGTTCACATTTGTTTAGCCCATTAAAAGGGCAAACTCTGGTGGACAGCAGGTTAACGTTCAGGATTTGGTAAGCAGATCTATATGTTACTTTTTCTCTTACTTGCCGTGATGGTTTTAAAATCAATCTGCTCAGCACTAGTTTGATGTGCTTTTTTCTTTTATTATTTTGTGTTGTTTTTCTCGGAGTGCTTCACTATTTAGAATATGTCATTCATTTGCATAAAGGACTTAGCAGCACTTCAGTTTCCTGGTTCACAGTTCTCATTCTGTAATAGTTAAAAACAGAGCATGCATGTTTATTTCATTGATAAAAATAAGGATTGTAAACAGAGAGAATGAAGGATGGGCCACTTAGTGTAAAAAACAACAACAAATAGAGACAAAGTGGAGCACAATTCAAATTAAATTCACATCCATAATTTCCTTAATTGGCACAGCCATCATCTTTAATTGCTCATTAGAAAGGATACCATAAAATTGCATTGGGACTAAATGGCATATGTTAGTATAGGGGGTGATAAAAATGCATTTTGTAATTTTGTAAATATTGAAGGGGGAACAGTAGTATTTAGCTAAAAGAAATAATGTGATTTTGAATGTTATCTTAATCAAAAACTGAACTGTGTAGTTCTTCAGCCATGAGCGTAAAACGACTTCTTTGCACTTAAATCTCACATACTACATTAGAACTCTACTACCTCCCAGGGCATCTTCACCCGTTTAAGGTTGTTTGACGCGCTCCTTATCCCTTGAATGCTCATGGTCCTATTAAATACGAAGATTAAAAAAATTGTGTTCTTCAGCCTGTATGTACTCGGCATACTATGCTGCGATTAGGCTTGCCAGATGAAACTTAAGTCAAACTGCTCTGCAATGGGAGAAGGATCTTAAACGGAGTCAGCCTAATCCCGTCATCATGTGGCCCTCCAAGATTCATGCCTGGCGCATGAACAACAAGCGTCATTGAAGTGAAGGATCCAGCTCATTCACTCCGTTGCTGGTAAATAACGCCTGGCAGGTATCTGGATCGCACTCCTGTTTATGAATGAGGTTAGAAAAACGAAAGGCGATTAATGTGTTTCCCTACCAAAGCTCAAGGGAATGGCTGCGTTCTCAAACCACACTTCCCCCAGTAGAGCTTGCCGCCAATGGTCAGGAATGATGTTGTTGTTTTTGCTGTGTATAAGTACTTTCCCAAATTACCCCTTTCTGAGGCAAACGGCAATATTACTCATCTCCTATTACTCCTATTACTAATCTACTATTGCATTACTAAGGAATGTTTCCCACTGGCTAAGAAAAAAAGGCATTAATACCAAGATTCCTCTCCCCCCCCCCAGTTTTCCCGACCCATAAAGTGGGGCTTGCTTACAACATCATCCTAGCTGTAACAATAATACTTAGAAGTGAGTCCTATTCAGTGCAATAGGCCTTACTCCCACAGAAGCGTGTATAGGATTGCAGCTTCACACTCTTACATGTAATAAAATCAAAGATTCAGAACAACTTTGTTTCAGAACAATTTTCAGTGCAGTTGTACTCCCGAGGAGAACAAGGCCCTGTTCGCAGATTTCAGTAAGGGATAGCCAAGAAAATATCCCTAGGGGGTGGCTATGATTGCCTGCAAGTTTCAAAACCTGTTTGGCTGTATTCAGGCTTAATTTGCAAAAGTAATTAATTTGGTTATCCCTCTTAAAGGTATAGCTTCTCAGGTATGAGCTACCATGCGAAATGGATGAGAGGAGCTGCTGGTTTGTCAGCTGGGGATGCCATGTTTCCTTCTTGCTGGCCACCCTTACAAAATGGCTTCCCACCCTTACAAAATGGCTTCCCACCCTTACAAAATGGCTTCCTTCTCCTCATCTCACTGAAGAAACCACTAGGTTCTGAAAGCAAACACTGTCCGTTGTACCGGTGGGCACTTTGCTGGTAATAAAGAATGGCTAAAAAATTGGATGTTAACTGGTGGTTGATTTATCTCCTTATTTTTCTGGAAGAAACTCAATATTGGTGAACCCCTGATGGTCTGCTTTGGTCTGCGATCATTGTCAGGCAGTGCTTCCTTCCACTCTTCACCGCACAAGCTTTATGTTGTTGTTTTCTTGAGTCCATCACTGATATTAGTTACTAAAAAAGCATGTCTTTTTCAAACAGGCACTTGCTTTGAGAAATGGTTTGGAAGAGAAGTCCCAGTAGTCTTTCTTGTCGTGGGTCTCTCCAAGTTCTGAGCCAACCTCCCCATCCATCTCATAGAAATGCATATGCTTTTGCTTTGGTTCTTGTTTATCTTTTGCTCCCTCTCCACCCTGGGGCTCAACCTGACCTTCAACTAACAGGATATAATTTCAACCGAGTTCATAACAATGCACTGTTATCAAAACTGTTTTTTCCTACCTCCAATTTTTCATGCATTTTGTCAGAAAACGAGAGAATTCCAGAGTTACAAAATTATGCATTTTAACAGGAGTCGATCAGTGCTACTAAGGACAGGGTGGGGGTATATTATACGATTCCTTCTGCATCTCCCCTCTTCTGTAATCATGTCTTGGGGGATAAAGATATGGGGTATATGAGAAACTTTATCTTCTCTGTGTATGTTACTAGAGCCTGGGTTGACTTTAGAATGAATAGCAAAGGGAGATAAGATTGGGAGAAGCATATTGGCCAGGGTTAACTATTTGGTGAGACAGGTTGAGGATCTTGTGGCAAAAGTATATTGACAAGAGAAACACTTAGAAATGAGTCTGTGCAGAAACCCTTAAGGGGAGGGGGCTCAGGATGGATGGACATTTCTTAAAAGGGAGGTCCTGAAGGGCACAATCTCAAACAATCCTGAGGGGTAGCTGCCTAAAGAAACCAGACAGGTGCCACAAGGAGCTTTCTGAGGAGTTGGCACATAAAACGGATGCATACTGGAGGTGGAAGGAGGGGCAAATTGACAAAGATGAATACAAACGTATAGCTGTTTAGTGTACGAACAGAGTCAGGAGGACTAAAGCTCAGAATGAACTTAGGTGAGCCAGGGAAATGAAGAAAAACAAGAAGGGGTGTTATGGTTATGTTTGATGCAGGAGGAAGAATAAGGAAGTGGTGGACTTGTTGCACAGGGAAGATTTTGAAATGTGAATTTGGGATGGAGCTGCTCAACTCCTACTTTGCCTCTATCTCCTCCTGCAAACGAGACTGCAACCTAGAGAGATTAGAACAAAAGAGGGGGTGAAGAGACGATGGCCTAAGATAGCTAAGGATGTGGTTTGGGATAATTTAGTTGCTCTAGATGAATTTAAGTCTGTGGGGCCAGGTGTACTGCATCCTAGGGTGCTCAAAGAACTGGCAGACATTATCTCGGAGCCTCTTTGAGAACTCGTGGAGAACTGGGGAAGGTGAATGCGATTCTAGTCTGCATCGACAGAAGTATAGTGTTGAGATTGAAAGAAGAAATGGTACTGCTGTATTCAGCCTTAGTCAGACCCCACCTGGAATATTATGTCCAGTTCCAGGCACCAAGGTTTAAGAGGGATATTGACGATCTGTCGCGGGTCCAGAGACAAGTGACTAGGATGATGTGGGGGCTGAAGACCATGACCTATGAAGACAGGTTGAAGAAGTTGGGCATGTTTGGAGGAAAGACACGTAAGAGGGGACATGATAACTATGTATAAATATCTGAAGGGTTGTCATGTGGAAGACAGAGAGTGGATTTGTTTTCGGTTGCTCTGGAGGTTAGGACCAGGACAAATAGGTTTAATCTACAGCAAGGGAGATTTTGATTAAATGTTAGGAAGAATGTCCTGACAGTACGAACTGTTCAGCAACGGAACACTCTGCCTTGGAAGGTGGTAGACTCTCCATTGTTGGAGGGCTTTAAGCAGAGGCTGGATAGCCACCTATGAAGGATGTTGTAGTTGTAGACAGCCTGCATTGGCTAGACTCAATGATCTTCCTTCCTACTCTGATTTCTATGATTCAGTCGAAACAACAATGATTACAGTCTTTCATGAAGCAAATAGAGCTTAAGGGTGGTGATGGATCAAACACCAATCGCTTTGCAGAGGTGGAGTATCCTTCAGCTGATGAGGCAAGGAAGATTTTGCAGCAGGGGAAAGTGGCAAAGAGGAAGTATATGTACTTGAGATGATGAACAAGTGTACAAGATGTAGCGTTACTTGTGAGACAATCCCAGTGCTTTCAAGCATTCCATGGTTTTAGTGGGACATATTCAGGCCTATGTGTGCTGCATTGTACAATGCAGTGTTTGAAGAACTTGAGTCATACAACTTAAATGTGCTAACTGATGAACAAGTTCCTGCTGTACCATTACTTACTGTAACATGCTACGTTGCAAGTTTGCAGACCCCCCCCTCAAAGTCCAGTTGTTTGTGTATTTCTTTTTATTTATTTATTTAGAGAATTGTCGCCCTGCTCTTTAACCAACTAAGCTCCCAGAGCAACTTGTGGAAAGATCAATTAATGGGAAAATAATTATGATAGAAAAAGGGTGAGTGAGTGAGTGAGTGAGTGAGAGAGAGAGAGAGAGAGAGAGAGAGAGAGAGAGAGAGAGATGTCCCATTGGCTTCCCCTGTGTGTGTGTGTGTGTGTGTGTGTGTGTGTGTGTGGTTATGCCCCATTGGCTTCTCCTTGGTTATTGTGACGGGTCCAGTCAACCTGAAAGGTACCATCGCATGGAGATGATGGTGGTGCTTGTGTTTCCCCCCTCCTATTAGGGCAGTGAGTGGTTTTATAACCGTGATGAGTGGGGAGGGGCCCATGTGAGTTTGTTTTCTGTGCATTCCTTGCAGATTCTTGCTTTCCCTTACTGCCCAGTTCTATCCTCTACCATTGGTGCTGATGCCGCTGCATTGGTGGAGCGCACGATGCATCGGATGGTGTGTGTGGAGGGCAATTGGACAGCCAATTTACTTACCCTCCACTAGGTTGCCTGATTGCCTATGGACCGCCTCAGACCTATGCTAGCCATTTTGCTGGCATATGTCCAAGGAAGAAAAGGAGCGGGGCGGCCTGGGAAAGAGGGGATAGGGTCTTGCACACGCTGGTGCTGCCAAGATCCTCCCCCTCCCAACCCTTCCCCAATCTGCCCTGGAACTGCCCCTGCCCTCCCCATCCACAACACATATCTGCCACCAAATTACCAGTGCTGATGGAGGCTTCTGGAGGTACTGTTACATGTGCTATGCTGCTGCCCGTTTGCAGCAGTGTCCTGGCAGTGTGCAACAGCAGCCTGGCTTTCGTGCCAATATAGAGGGCCTTGTGGTGCTAGAACACTACAGTTCCAGTAGCGCAAGGCCCCGATTCGGGCTTTAGCCTTGGAAGGAAAATCCGTACACAGCCACCATAGTGTGCCATAGCAGAGCAGCACAGACAAGGTTATTTGAGCTGGATCTCGTATTGGATCCTCCCTGGAATGCCAGCAGGCTTTGGTACTAGCTCGCTATATGAAGGAAGATGGAAAGGAAGCAAATGCAGGAACAAAAGGCCTCAGGATGCAAAGAATATAGTTGGTTGTCCAGCCTGTTTGGACCATTGTGATTCTTCATCTGGTGTGACTCTAATACAGTCATGGCATGGAAGACATTTCTGGTCTGTCCTTGAAATAACTAAATACAGTTCCCCCTGATGAAAAAGTTACAATATCCAAAACACTTTGGGCAAGAAATGATCTTCTCTGCATTTGAGCTCTTTTTTGTTCGTTACATCACTATAGACACTCCCCCCCCCCCAAACTTGTTTTGGAGAATAGGAAGATAATGACAATTCATAAAATTTGTACAGTGCACTTTGGTAGAAGGGTGGCATTACAAGGGTAGGTTAAAAATAATTCAACTGTTATTTAAAGATATCTGAGAAAATACAGTAAGAAGGCATTTGCTCAGTGCCCAAAATACTTAAGGCACCAGAGGTGAAACTCCCTGGAAGAGAATTCCATGAGTAGGGTGCCACAGACAAGTAGGCCCTATCGATGGTTGCCACAACTTCAGTCTGTAGAGGCACCTGGAGTTACAACTTCAGTCTGTAGAGGTACCTCTCTGGTGGATGTCTTAATGTATGAACAAGTACAGGTGGGAAAAGATTATCTTCAGGTTACCTGGATGCATTCTTGGGTTAAGTGTGGGGATGTCTCTGTGCGACTGGCACTCCCACAAATCTCTGGGTCTACAAATGGATATATAAATATCAACACATGAAAAACAGTATAATCATATGCATAATACTATGTTAGAATAAGATCTAGACACTCTCTTCATAAAATCTTGCTGTTGTCGTGGCCTTCCGTTGCTCTGAAGATGGCACTGTGCGACAATATTTTACATCAACAAATTTCTAAACATCACCATTCTGAGCCCTCAAGTAATTGTTACCTCATCTGGTTTACTCTCTAGGCCCTGGATGTGGAGAAAAAATTAGGAGATGCAGAAATGCTTGTGCATATTTTCAGATGGGAATTTGGATTTACTGTGGAATATACGCTGTGATTGTTCTGTACAACTTCAGTAAAAACCTGGAAAAATCACCAAGGTAAGGAAACGCCATCATTTTGAAAGATCATGAGGATTATTGGAGTGTCTCATATTGACGATTTTCATCTGATGACGACACAGGTAACTGATTTTTGGAATTGTGAGAGAAACTATAGCATTGATTAGAAATGCAACATTTTTAGCATTGCTACTCGACTCTTCGTGCTTCTTTCTAAAGACTTGGTCCCTCTTTATAATCTTGGTTTATGGAGGACTTTCTTCTTAGATAGTCTGGAATCATCAGTTCAGCAATTTTCAACACTTTTCCATTTCACGACACACTGCCATAGCGCTAAAATTGTCAAGGCACACTATCAGTGTTTTGACAGTTGACAAGGCACACCATGCTGCTGGTGGGGGGGCTCACATCCCCCAATGGCCCTACTAATAAATGATCCTCTCCCAAACTCCCGCGGCACACCTGCGGACCTTTCATGGCATACCCCAAATGGTTTGCAAACACTTCCCCTGAACTCAGATGTTCAGGGGCTTGGAGTAGTTACTCATTAATTAGGGGAAGGTACTCTACACATGCCCATTGGCACATACATCTTCATTGTGACATCGCATGTTCCAAAGCCAAATCATTAAAATATGTTACATAGGTTAAGATAGGTTAATAGGCTGACCCTTTTTGAACACTGCCTGAAATTATGTCATGCCTGAAGTGTAACTGTCACCATATACTAGCAAGACAGCAAAAACTGAAAGCCACTTGCCACTTCAGTCCTTTATCAAAACTTGGAATTTATATAATTCCTGTGCTTGAAATCATCTTCTGCAACTTCAAGGGAAATTAATGAATGATTCAGCAGTGTCACTACTTCTGTCCTCCAAGATAGAAATAGTTGTGGGAAGTGGAGTGAGATGGGCAGAAAGTAGCCTGTGACCCGCCAGCAAACCCCTGGCCTATTTCAGGTGTCAGGGGTGGTGTCAGAGGGTGGTGACCAGACCAGGCATTGACCATTGACCCATACTCGTCCGAGGACCCTTCCAGCTGGGCTGACCCCTCCATATCATTGGCAGTAATAGTGCCCGATGCACCAAGGGGTGTTGTTATGGGAGCCTAGTGCAAGGCTTTGCTCCAGGCCCTCCAGCCAACTTGGCCCTAGCACAGTCAGGTAGACCACTTAGCATCTGCTGCTTGCTGGGATACTTGAAAAAAGTGTTTTACAGGTTAGATTTTGGTCTGATCCACAAGGAAGTCCTCATGCTCTTAAGAAGTGGGTCAGTTCAGTTCAGAAACCTTTATTGGCATATCTTACATCATAACATTTTACAACATAAACACCATAATATCTTATCAACCCTAAACAGCCTACCAAACCCCAACCTCACCAATGGTACCAATGGTAGTGGGTCAACTCTGGATCATTTTACACAGATAATGTTCTGTCTGTCTTGCTTCCCAGAGCCCTGGGGCCTGGAGTAAGTCAACGTCCATGCGGGACCTTCTGGGTTCCCCGCTGGTCAGCCTGTCTGTGGTCCTCCCCTGCTCAGCCCGTCTTCGGGGCCAACCCTGTCCTTCAAGGCCTCAGAAACTGCCCGGGGGGGGGGTGTTATATGCCACCACAAGGTCCTCCACCTGGGTTGCTCCTCCTGTCACTGGGCCGGCCTTCTGAGCCTCCCAAGCTAAGCATCCTGGTTGCTTTCCAGTTAGACTGTATGCCTCATCAGCCTTGCTCAAGTGCTTATATTCCCTGGGGCTAATGCAGTGGTTCCCAAACTGGGAGGCGTGGCTCCCAGGGGAGCCGCGGATACCAACCAGGGGAGCCGCCGAGTGCCACGGAATCCTTATGTAAAACAGTGCTATGCCAGTTGGCAGGCATCAACTTAATGTTATGGGGAGCCGTGGCCAATGGTCACCAATGGTCAAGGGAGCCGCAGGTCGAAAAAGTTTGGGAAACACTGGGCTAATGGCTTCCTGCCTCTTTCTCCCTCTTAACAGCTCTCCCTTACCTGCTCCTGCTTCTCCACTCACCTGGCCTTCTCCCCTTCCTGATAAGCTCGATCCCTGACATCACTTTCGTTAAAAAGATTCAGCTTATGCACTTTTGCTTTGTAAATTTGAACTACACAGGAGAACCACAATCGTTCTCAAAAAAAAGGGGGGGGGGAGAGTGGACCACGCAAGGCTAGTGTTGCCTTCACCCCTGATTTAGACTGTCCTTTTCTAAAGTAACACTGAAAGAATTTTGGATAGCCATTACTTTTCTTCTCAACCTGGGGAGAAAGCACCAAAGAGCAGCGGTCATTATTCTCAGAACAAAGTGAATTAGTCACTGCTGCCGTTTACGTGGGTGTGGAATCAGTTTGAAAAGGTAAGGCTGAACTCGCCCAAAGACTGAATATGCACCCTTTACAAAAAAATAAAAATCACAGCTTCCAGTTCATGCTGAAAAAGGAGATCGGAGGAAGGACGTTCCTCATTCCTTCTAAGTGCTTTATTTCCATTTCCTTTTATTGCACCTAAGAGGAGGCCACATCATAAGCCTCCTGTACCCAGGGATATGCTTTGATTTCAGAGAAACGTAGGTTTTGAACAAGCTTAACTATCATACCTGATAGTTATCATACCTGAGTACCTCACTCACTACTAACCTCCTGTCTCATATGGTTCTGGCTCTTGCCGTTGGTAATTTATGGGCACACTATAGCTTGGTTGCATGCGAGTCTCCAACTGTGCCAGCTAATCTCTATGGCAGATAAGTATTCCCTTCCTAAGGAATTAGTAAGTATTAATCTAAGTATTAATGACTAATAAGTATTCCTTAATGGGCAGCCCAGTTCTGTCTAGGACCACTGCAGCGTGCCAAAGCATGCTTTGCCAGACCCTATCCAGGATCGGGCCAGCACCGATGCAACTGGAGGCCTCCTGGGGGGGGGGGGAGGACATTTGTCCCTTTCCCCTGGGTAATGCCGCCCAGAGCTGCCCCTATGGGTCTCCTCGGATGTGCGTCAGCAGCCCAGAACGGGGGGATAGTATTTGGTGAAGCATGTCGCCGAGGATCCCTCCCCCTCCTTGGTTCGGTGGGCCTATCACCCCTCCTGTTCCCCCCTGTTCTGCCCTCCCCATGCCCCCCCACCACCCGGCGCAGGACTTACTGTGTCCGAGGGCAGCACTGCTTACTCTCCAGGTGTCGGAAATGTGCCTTATGACATGTTTGTGACACCCAGGAGAGGCGGAACGGCAGAGCAGCGACAGGATTGGGCCATAAGTATTCTAGCTCAATGAGCACTCGGGTCCTCCATGCCACACAATTCCTCTTTCTCAGTTCTGCAGAGTTCACTTTCAATCTCTCCTCTTATCTCCTGCAGCATAATTTATGTGACTTAAATCGATCATCAGTCAGTTCAACCCCAAATTCCAGTATTAGGAGAAATGAAGAAAAGCAGATTTCTGTGTACTCCGTATTCATCCTTCCATCCACCTGCTATCTCTTGACTGCTCTTTCTCATCATACCCTGACTTTTGCCCAGGAAATGGTTGTGGCACTGCTTGTTCCAGCCGCCTTAGGCTGAGTTCACATTGAAGTTGAAGACCAGTAATTTACACAAACCCTTCCAAAATCTGACCTCAAAGGAACCCGATATATTTAATTTGGTTGGCAGTATACAAATTTGTGGGTTTTTTTTCCCCAGTCCTTCCCACCCCATGCCCATAACCCTACAGTGGTTGCATACAGAGAACTGGCAGGAAGGGAGACTGCTGCATGCTGTCATCTATGGATCCTTCTTATTACAAGGAATGGCTGGTAAAGAATCGATCTCGGTTTAGGTGTGAATGCGAATTCATTCCCGGAAACATTATAGTTTTAATAATCCAATTAATTTCCAGTCTGTCTTCAGCTCTTTTGTTTTGCAGCTTTTGGTTTTATTCCACCTTACTCCCAAAATATCTATTGTCCTTTTTCACTCAGCGGCTTCCTTTTTCTGCCTGCAGGATGAGATTCTGCGCCAGATCAATGCTTCTATCTCAGTGGCTGTTCCTGGCATATGTGTTAATGGTGTGCTGTAAATTGTTGTCCGCTACCAGCCATCACCCCCGGGGGCACCCAGGTAGGAGCTTTTAAACTCATTACGTGCTACCGAGGCCAATTAATAACACTCTCCGAATGTTAGAGTCCACTTTTTAGCCATGGATAATTGATGAAGCTGTTGACAATGTGTTATGATTGGAACAAAAAGGTTACGAACACACAAACGCACACACACACACACAAACCCAGAGATGAGTTATTGCTAAGATTTCAAGGGAATTTATGGTAACATTTGTGTAGGGCGGTTTCCCGAGCGACTTCATGACATCTCTGGATTTGGGGCGTGTTTCTTTATTTCCCCTCTGTATCGAAAAGTGAAATATATACAACCCCTGAGCTTGTGAGATGGAAATGAGAACATTGCAGTATAGAAAATGAAAGGGGGGGGGGAGAAAAAGTTTATTTCCTTGCTATTTTTCACTGGTTACTTTTCTGTGATAAGCCAATTACCTGAACATTCCTTTTTATGAACAGGTGCTACAACTGCAAGTAGTTAGGATTCCTCTGTTCCAGTCCATATGTTGAGAAAAAGAAGTGTGTATTATGAAAGCTTTTCTCTGCTGAAGAGTTGATGGGGGGGGGGGAGAGCGCCTGGATTGAGGTCTCTGTCAATCTGGAGCAGCAGATTCGGCTGTGCTCACAGACCTAAGGATTGGGGCCAGAACTATCAGTGGCATCATGATGCAGCCCCCTATGGCGTCAACGCTGGAAGTGTCGTCGCCGTGAATCCCTTCGGAGGCACAGGGCGGGAGGGTGAGCCAAACCCATTGCCGTCTCTACAGCCGCCGCCCGCTATTCCCGCCGCCGAAATGGCGCAGTTGTTACCCCTCGCTTGTCACCCGGCCCCCCGCCCCCCCGGTGACGCTTCAGAGAACTATATGTGTAACTATGGGCGCAATCCAAACCTACTTAGGCCACCGTTGTAACCAGCGGCCCAGTGAAAACAGGAGGCCCCAGAACGGAAAGGGGATTCAAATCCCCTCCAAAAGGGGAATTCAAAGGGGATTTGAATCCCCTTTCCGTTCTGGGGCCTCCCGTTTTCGCTGGGCCGCTGGTTACAATGGTGGCCTAAGTAGGTTTGGATTGTGCCCTATGTCTGCTTAATGTAGACTTTTTTCAATGCAATGCATCTTTTATGTGTTGCGTGGTTTGTCAGTATGTACGATCCTGCGTCCACACTTGAGCCTCTGTGTTTTTTAGCAGTTTGGATTAATGGACAATTCTGTGTAGAAGATTTTGAATTATTATTTTTTTGTAGCAATAGTCCAGGTTTATTTTTCACTTGGTTGTGGTACCACCAGTCAGAGTGTTGACTGCGGCTTTGCAAGTCCTGGGTTCACCTGTAACCAGGCGTGCTCTAAGTTGTGTGTAACGTGCAAATGGGGGGAAATCTATTGCGTGTGCAGACACCAAGTGCAAGAGAAGGTGGCATGTAAAGGTGCAGACAGAACAGGGAGAAAGGAGAGGGAGCAGAACATAGGGAAATTGGGAGGGTTGCTCAAGGGGAGGAGGAGCTGAGGAACCGGCGGTTATATGGTAGTGGGAGGGGGGAGAGGAGAAAAGACTGGGCAAAAGAGGAAGAAGAAGATTGCAGAGAAGGACCAAGGAGTCTTAGACACTCACCACAATCACACCAAAAGAGGAAAAGACAGAAACACTAATTGAGCCATTAATTTGACTGCACAACTAGGGGACACCAAACATAGAGGGGCTTTGTGGTCAGGGTTGCTAAAGGCCAAGGTTACCTATCCGTGTCTGCTGAGATGAGCTTGTGGCATTGCCGAGACCATGGGGCTTGGGTGCCAAGACACAGTGGTCTCCTGGTTCAGAGGTGGGGGAGAGACAGAGAAGGGCTTGAGAAGCAAATCCAGGCATAGCTGGTACCAGGGAGGGAAGCAAGGCAAAGGAGTTGAGGGTGCTCCTTCCTTGAGAGGTTGCTCAGCAGGTGTTGAAGCTGCGGTTTGCAAAAGACAGGTGACTCAGTGGGTGCTTGAGCAGAGGTTTGCAGTAGCACTTGGGGGAAGGATTTGGGGAGAAAGGTTGGAAAGAGAGGAGAGAGCGGTCTGATTCCTACCTGACTTGGGTGGCAGCTGGCACCGTGGTTCTTGGCTAGCAGTAGGAATGGCGGTGCTTGACGCAGCACCAGTGAGTAGCTTAACAATGGGAAACAGCAAACAAGCAACTAAACAGTAAACAAAAGGGGTCCACTTTTTCTAACCTAGTGGAGGGTGAGCTCACCAAGAACCTTTCTTCTGTGTCTTGATGGCCCTTGATGGTCCACCCCGGCTTGAGATGAGTGTCACTATTGTCCTGCACCCTGCAGAGTGTGTGGCTGAGGGCTCCTTCATCACTCAGGAGACCTGTGCCTCAGTTACCATACAGTTCTTGATTGATTTTACAATGAAGTTGGTGAGGGAAGCCAAGGTTGAAGGTGCTTCTTTTGTGATCAGTAGCAGCTGTATTATGAGGATAATAATACCTACTCACCTTACAAGGTTGTTTTCAGGACTGCATCACGATAATACATGTTAAGCTTCCTGCACATTCGGAAATCACTATACAAATGCTAATTATTTTTATAAGCTAAGGCTGCTGCTATGAAAATGGCACTGTAGCACCACCTTGTGACTATTTATAAGCATTACAAGGTTATGGCACTACATATTTAAAATGTAACATCAAAGGAGATGGAGAAGGCAAACTGCTTTTGCTTCAATCCAAGAAAACTAATCAGAAGATGCTAACCACATATACTGAGCTTACCCTTAGCTTATCCTAAGCTTAGAAAGAAATGTGTATTTTTTGATAAATGCTTAGGCAGTGTGGGAAAGAATTGCATAGTTGTGTCTGTGTAAGGATTCTTATAGACACCGTGACAACAGAAAGGAAAAAAAATGCTTTCCAAATTTTCAGCATGGAAACATCTGTGGAACAAATCGTGGAACCAAAATAAATTATGCAAATGTATGCAAATATGCCCCCTTTAAATACTGTCCCAGTTGCAGAATTGGTGGGGGGCAGCATAATTAGAGTTTATCAAATCCCTTGGATGTTGTGCTAGAGCAAGCTTTGTTCGTTTACATTTGTCATGTTTAAATATATTTGATCACAATTAAACATTCAATAAATTGTTAATTTAAAAACATATTTTGGAACATGGACTTTGTTTCCACTCCCAAATCACCCCAACAAAGAGGCAAGTTCCCATATTAATACTAAACTCTTGGGAACCTTAGTTATCATCACTTTGTAACAAGAATTACCTACCACTCCAGCTGAAATTAATGAGCAAAAAAAGGGTTTGCATAGTTTTGCACACATAGGCAGCACCTACATCTGCCATCCAATCAGCCATTATTTTCACACCATCTTCCAGTTTAGTTCAGCTTTTCCTATAGAATGCAACAGAATTAACAGTGGCAAAAACATGTTGACATTGGAATTTGTTTCCAATGTAGAATTCAATCACACACCTTTAAAATTCATTCTCCATTCGTTCCCAGGGGAAATACCTGGGATGGGAAGATGATCATGTCTGTTGTGTGCATGCAGAATGAATGCTCGTTATATATGATGCAAATTCGGTAACTCTACAACTCAAGATTCTGATTGTACATTTTTGTAGGATTAAGATTGATTTTACCCCTCTCAAAATGCATCCTCCTAATGCTAAAGTGTTCGTAATGTGCCAACAACTTTAGATGAATGAAAAACAGATGACTGTAAAGTAATTGCTTCTGGAAGTCTCAAGGAGCTGTATAAGTAATACATTATTTGTTTGCCATTGGTAAGTTTTTTGTTTCTTTTGAGAAACTGAAGCAAGTTTTCATGCTAAACTTGGTTCATACTTAAATGGAAAACTACCCTATAATGTAGGGCAAAAATAGACTGTTTCTGGCCTGTCACATGCTGTCTTTGACTTCCCTGTCCGTCCTTCCCCTGACCTTGTCTGATGTGATGGAATGTTCAGAAACATTCTGTAGTTTGAAGGTGTCAGCCACCTGGCAGACTCTGAAGGACGTGAAAGGGCCTGGTGCTGCTGGTAGGAAAGCCTGGTGCTGCTGGTAGGAAATGATGCTGGCCAGGGAGACTCCTGACTGAAAAACCAAGTGAGGACCCAGGAAGGAGTGGAATTAAGGGACATGGGGAACTAAGACGCAGAGTGACTGAAGAGATAGGGCAGGTAATGGGCAAAGTAGCAGACACATGAAATAAAGGTAAGAGGAGGAAGCAAATGACTGAAGGGCAAGGAGGGCGGGAATAGGAGGTGCAGGGCTGGCCCATCCATGAGCCAGTCGCCTCAGGCAGCAGATTGCCAGAGGGTGGCCTACCTCCACTGCTCTTTACCCTTAAACTCCCTGGATTGGAAAAGGAAGAGGAGAATAGAGCAGAAGAGGAGGTGTGGAGTGTGGAGGAGAGGAGAGTGATGGGCCAGTCTAGGGAGTGGGAGAAACAGAGGCTGCACACATCAGCATTTGGCACATGTCCTCAAGTGCTGGGCAGTCTTAGGCCAACTCTGAGGAGATGTGGAGTTGAGAAAGCCAGTAGGTACTCGTGAGAAAGGAGGCTGGGGGAAATTATGATGCTGGCAACCTAAAGGCTGATCTACACCTACCCCTGTTGCGTTGCACTTGCGTTGGGAGGCACGCGAGCGTAGGGGACAGGATGCCCCGCCTGAAACGCTGCCCCGGGCTCCACCAGTTTCTTCAACGCAAATAGTCCCTCCTGATTGTTCTGCCTTCTAATAAATCTCAACGCTGATAGGCTGAAACACAAGTGTGCTCTGATTGGCTGAAAACCCCCTCTCATCCCATAGGTCAAACAATTAGCTCTGCGTCCCACCCTCTCAACATCATGAGTATGGTCCACGGCCGATTGCATCAGAACTCGGGAGAGTGCAGCTGTCCCGTGTTCCATGACGATTGGCTAAAAAGGCATCCACACCGCTCTGCACAAGCTGCATGCTCCCGGGATGCGCCGGGAGAAGTGTGGTGTAGGTCAGGCTTAATCGTAGACTAGCCTTAGTCTGAGCTTAGGAAACTGGGGAAATTTGATACAGTGAATCTAGGGAACAGCAAAGGGATAGTGAGAAAAGCATTTTAATTCACAGATTGATAGCCCAATCCTGTCTGGGCCTTGCACTACCAGAACTTGCATTCTGGCAGTGCGAGGACCTTTGTGGTGATGTGAAAGCTGGGCCACTGTCGTGTGCTCCCGGCCATTGCTGTAAATGGACAGTGGTGCAGTGCGTACAGCAGCAGCTCATGGGGGCTCCACTGGTGCCGGCAAGTTGACGATGGGGGCGTGTCATAGGCAGGGTGGGGGAGGGCAGGGGGATTTTCAGAGTGGGAAGGGGGAGGGAAGGGTGGATCCTGGCGGCACCAGCATATGCCAGGATCCTATCCCCTGTTTTTCAGCAGGTTCGTCCCCTTTTCTCTCTTTGGACTTAAGTTAGCTATATAGCTGGCATAGGCCTGAGGAGGCCTACACAGGGGTAAGTAGAAAATATTTTTACTTACCTCTGGCAAGTCTCCTGATGCCCCCTCCCCATTGGTTGCTGCACACTTTCCGTCACCGCAGCTGCATCACCGCTAATGGCAGGAGAGAGGATTGGGCTCTGAGTTACATGCTAGTGGAGATTACTAGCTATGTGTGCCATCCTGGAGATTACTAGCTATGTGTGCTATTCTACATACTGCCACCATACCGCCACAATGGCAAAAAACAGGTAGCATATTTGGAACGTTGTGGCTGTATTTCGAGGATTGCACCCTCAAATATTCACAGGGTGGTTCCACATGATCAATGTAGCATGTGTCCATTGTGTCCATGTGGGTGGGTGCGTACACTGCACACATACACCCAAGATATGGGGTTCATAACGCAAGAGCCTGTGAGACAAAAAGAGAACAAGATACCTGAGTGACTGTTGCGTTTGTATGTTGCCGAGCCCTTTGCCGTGGTGTTTAGCCCCTTCTGAGAGCCCTCTTCCTTCCCAATGGATTCTGGTAGTGCGTGTCCTGTTTGTTGCACTGGAGTTTGGCACTGTTTGTAGCACTGTGAGACGTTCCCCTCCTTTTTTTTTTTTTTTTTTAGTGCAAAATCAATGCACATATTTTCGGACAGAGGTCTCGGGTAAAAGTCCTGTTGTCAATACACAAGCTTCAGAGTGGCGACTAGAAGGAGGGCGGCTTCAGTGAGACATAAAGGAGATACAAATAACTCTGAGCCTATAGCTCAATTCTCCCTTCATCATCTAATCAAGCAGCCGCATCATGACATCGACATGTGGAGATAGGAAATATGTGTCATTTACAGGGCAGGAAAAGAAAATTGAGCTGCAGTGAATAAAATGTCACCTTTCCTCCTTCTATCCGGGAAAATGCAAGCATTCAATTTTGTATCCTCTCCCTACCTCCTTACTACCACTCTGAAGCTAATTTAAGGCAAGAGATCCGCATGATAACTACATTTCTCCCTCATCATATCTAAATCTAATAGCGGACGTTCTTCCCGCTTTCTCTCTTTTAAAGCGATAGTGCAGAGGACGCATGATTTGACAGCAGGTGCTGTGCCATTAACAACGCCTGCATACACTTACGGCGGTTGAGCAATGCGCTGTGCATCTCGTATCAACGTTTCTGAAATAGGTTTGTTTGCTTCTTTTGGAAGGACTGGGATGGAAGAAGGTGTGGAGGGACAGAAAAGGTGCATGCTGTGAGACGGGGATGGAGTGAAAATGTTACTGCGGCCCCACTTGTGCTGGTCGTATCAGCCTGTGTTGTTTATGTGATATGATTTGGTTGGTTGGTTCTGAAGATTTACACCTGACCTTTCAATCAAATGCTCCCCAAGGTGGCGAACAACAGATTAGAACAATACAAAAAAGAACCCAGCTGCATTTGTTCCTCTGCTCAGTGGCAGAGGTCATGAGATCCTTCCTTCTGTATCCCCAGGGCTCCTGGTACTCAGAAGAGAGAGGGAGGGAGATCAGAAAGTTCCTTGTAACTGCTTAATTCTCTTGCCAATAACTGGTACCAAGCTGGTCTTTCTCATGCCATGGTTTCTGGGAGTGGGTTGCAACCTCCTTTTGGCCCTTGATCCTCTGCCTGGTGACAGAGACTGGAGCATTCATCTTTTCACTTCCATAGATCCAGGGCAACTCATACAGGACATCTCAAGAAAATGTACACATACTTTATAGTGTCAAATGTATTCTGCTATAATTCACATATTTACTATGATACTACTTTTCACACATATGCTACTTATGGTGTACACAGAAGCAGTTGCTTGACCCAGTTAATTAATTAGTTAGTTAATGAATTGAACCAAGTGCTCGAAATGTTCCCCGTTGGTGTCTAGACACCACTGACATAGTTGACTAAGGAAATCGACAGACCAATGTTTTGTGCTGGGGTGGTTCCGCTCATCTCTTCAATTGCTTCCCTTTGATCATTGGTTCTCAACGTGGTGGGTCACCAAAAGCTGCCCCCTTAAGGGGTGGGGACAGCATGGCGGTGGCAGCGATGTTGGGGATCGCCATGGTGATTTTTTATACAATTTGCATACTTACTGGGGGTCTTGGAGCCCTCCAGAGGTTTCGGGGAGGCCTGCGCTACCCTCTGCAGCCCCCCCCAAGCTTCAAATCGCCGCTCTGCAGCAATTTTAAACCGCTTTTGGTTTTCATGAAAACCGAAGTGGTCTAAAATTGCTGCTCCTCTGATAGAAAGAATTCATGGGTCCATCCATTTGCCATAGTGCGGATTTTCCATATGCTATGGAGGCCTAGAATATTATTGTTATTGTTAATAACAGTGATGTAGACTTGAGTCTATTGACTCGGACTTGAGTCAGACTCAAGTCACATCAATGACTTGATTCGAACTTGACTCGGCGATTGTGAAAGACTCGACTCGAGACTTGGAGCCTTTTACAACTAGTCTAATTTTATTCAGGTTTAAACCCATTTTCCCCATTAAATAGATAGGTGTCTCTCAACCAAAGACTTGGTCCGTGACTCGAGACTTGGACCCAGAGACTTGGGACTTGAGACTTGGAATCAGAGACTTGATCCACATCCCTGGTTAATAATAGTTATGTACTGCTTTTCAACAAAACGTAGTTTGCAAAGCAGTTTATGTAGCTAAGTAAGTAGGCTGAAAGAGCTGTAAAGTAGGAGCTATTCCACTATCAAGCATGCAGAGTTGGTTTCTCGGGTAGTATTGGGGTCATCAAAACCTTGCTTGTTTTCCAGACACAATTAATGATGATGCTTTCAGCCTGTAAAGCTGTTAATGGTCTGGTTCTAACATACTTAAGAGAAAGCCCAGGCCCTGATAAACTCTTGTACAATCAACCCTTGAGTTTGCCATCTGGTGTGAAATGTACCTCCTTCCTTTGAGATTCACGTAAGCATCTTTCAGAAATGATGTAAGACCTTTTTGCTTGGACTGGCTTTTTGTGTATCCAATGAGGCAGTAGGGTTGTAAGAGTTCTGGCATTTGTTTTATTTCAGTTTGGCTGAATTGGTTGTTTCCTATAGACATCTTTAGAAAACAAACAAACACTATTTTCACTGCCATATGCTTTCAAGAAGGGGCAGTCTAGAAATTCAGGTAGATGGCTTTAAAGAACACACTGGGATAAGCACAATGAAGACATCCTATTAGAAATACTGTAATGTGTTTAAGCAAGGTTTCTTCTTCCTGATAGGTAGATACCAAAGATTCCCAATCGACAACAAAGTGACAGGGGAAAAAAGAGGAGAGACGAGCACATTTAAGAAAGCTTTCTTAAAACTTAGCCCCTTTGCTCTATACATCATAGTTGCCCATAGGGCTTGCCGACACAGGATGCAATCCTATACAAACTTTCCTGGAAGTAAGCCCCACTGAACACAATGGGACTTATGTTTGAGTAGACATGCATAGGATTGTGCTGACAATCTGTACTTTGGTGCAATTTTCATGTTTTTCGCTCAGGGGTGAGCCTTTCAGTTCATCCACACAGTTGGGAATAGCTGGCTAAGTTCTTGGTACACAATGGGTACACTAAGTGCACCCTTTTGTAAAATCTTAAGGGTGTGTTTATGTAAAACGTGTCACGTGTGCCTTTCAAATATTTGGAAGCCACCATCAGGAGTGGGCCGGCGTTATGATGACGTGGTTATAATGAGGTTGTCAGGGAGGTCAAGCAGCGGCTTTCGGTGCTGCCTCACCTTACCTGTCCGCCCACCTGCTTGCAGCCACTATTGCCTTGTCTTGCCAGCCTGCCTTGCCTGAAGTGCTCTAAATTGGGGGTTCTCAACCAGTGGTACTTCGGCGGTACTCGGACTGTTGGATCCCCGCTCCTACACGGTGCTTTTGGCAGCACGTTTTCGCTCCAGAGAGGCTCCTGCCTTTGGCCGAGCCTCTCAGGAATGCTGAAGAGCCTCCTACCTTCATTTTTTGGCCTCTGAAAACCTGGACATAACTGGTGGTGATGTTATCGCCAGTCACTTCCGGTGGTATGCAGCAGGAGAGTGGTGCCGGAGGTGGTACTTGGCCGGGAAGGGGTTGAGAACCCCTGCTCTAAATCACTCCAAGGCGAAGGAGGAAGTGCAGCAGAAGAGGACGTTCGGAGGAGAGGTGAGTGGTGGGCTAGGCTCCCTCTTCTGCTCCACCTCACCTGAGGATGAGGATGAGGCTGAGGACTCGGAACAGCTCAGAATGATGCAGGTGAGACAATTAATTGACTGAGGTGGCCAAGTTTGCAGATGACACTAAACATTTCCGGGTGGTGAAGACCAGCAGGGATTGTGAAGAGCTCCAGAAGGATCTCTTCAAACTGGGAGAATGGGCAGCAAAATGGCAGATGCGCTTCAATGTAAGTAAGTGCAAAGTGATGCACATTGGGGCAAGAAACCAAAACTTCACATACACGCTAATGGGTTCTGAGTTGTCTGTGACAGATCAAGAGAGAGATCTTGGGGTGCTGGTGGACAGGTCGATGAAAGTGTCGACCCAGTGTGCGGCGGCTGTGAAGAAGGCCAATTCCATGCTCGGGATCATTAAAAAAGGGATTGAGAATAAAACGGCCAATATCATTCTGGCTTTGTACAAATCGATGGTAAGGCCACATCTGGAGTATTGTGTCCAGTTCTGGTCACCACACCTCAAAAAGGATATAGTTGAATTGGAAAAGGTGCAGAAAAGAGTGACCAGAATGATTCGTGGGCTGGAGCACCTCCCTTATGAGGAAAGGCTACAGCGTCTGGGGCTTTTCAGCCTAGAAAAAAGGCGCCTGAGGGGGGACATGATTGAGACTTATAAAATTATGCATGGGATGGAGAGAGTGGATAGAGGGAAATTCTTCTCCCTCTCGCACAACACCAGAACCAGGGGACACGCACTAAAATTGAGTGGAGGGAGAGTTAGAACAGACAAAAGAAAATATTTCTTTACCCAGCGTGTAATTCATCTGTGGAACTCCTTGCCACAGGATGTGGTGATGGCATCTGGCCTAGATGCCTTTAAAAGGGGTTTGGACAGATTCATGGAGGAAAAGACCATCGCAGGTTACAAGCCATAAGCAACCTCCTGGTTTTAGAAGTGGGTTTTCTCTGTGCCAGGTGCAAGGGAGTGGCGACTGGACACAGGTATCTTGTTGTCTTGTGTGCTCCCTGAGGCATCTGGTGGGGCCACTGTGTGACACAGGAAGCTGGACTAGATGGGCTTTTGGCCTGATCCAGCAGGGCTCTTCTTATGTTCTTATGTTCTTAAGGTGGCATTTGCTTTCCCCCACTTAAGTCAGGCCTGGGCTTGGCCCATCAGGAAATGGTCAGACACCTGCTTCTGAATATTTTGAGAGATTTATATATTGTGCCAAATATACAAGCATCTTCAGTTTTACATGCATTTTGTTTTACATCAGTTTTACAGACTCGATGACAGATGCATGCATTTTGTACTCGAGTATCCCTGCCCAAGTATAAAATGTAATGTGTGGATTGACCCTTTGTGAACGTTAGGATCCTTGGGAACATGTGGGCTTCACCAGCTGCCATGCTGAAAGTTGAGTGTTGCAATTTCACAGCCATTCTGCCTTCCTCTCATATAGGAGGTTAAAAAAAATGTGTTAGCAATGAAGTATTAAGTGCTCTTCAGACTTCGGAATGGAAGTATCTCGCTTTGTGAAATCCAGGACTGAATTCTAAGGCATGGTGTCATCTCCTACATACATCTCGATTCTGCAGTTGTCTTTGTTTTCTTGTTTGTCAAGGACTTTTTTTGTTCCTCACTGGAAATGTTTATTTTCAAGTAGAACCACAGCAACCTTTCAAATCCCACTAGAGGGCTCTGCAAGACTAAAAACCAGGCAAGGGATGGCAAACGGACACAAAGCTTTCCATATAATGATCGAAGTCATAACTGTGCAATTTGCTAATCAGAATCATGAGTCTTTGTCTTTTCATGGGTCGGACATGGATGGTGCGCAATATCCTCTAGCCCTTTGTAACGCTTCAATCTGTTTGCCTTAATGTTTTATTCAGTATGTTATGTTTATGGGTATTATTGCCTTGCTTCTAAATAAAAGCTTGCCTCTGTGGAAGGTGGTGTCAGTAACAGTTTCAAGTAATAAGGTGAAAAGAGCACATCAGTGCTCTGGATTCTTTTTAAGCAATATAATTTTTGGGATTATAGGATTCTTTTTCAGCAATATAATTTTTGGCTTGAGAACATACATGTTAATGAACACTAAAGAAAAACAAAATCAAGAAGGAAGGAGAAAAAAAATCTATAGCTTTATCTATTTTAAATACCAAGGGGAACACAGTACACACAGAATAGGTTTTGACAAAGTCTTCCATTTAAATGCATAGGTATGCTTTCCACTAGGGAGCAATTCAATGTTAATTTGGTCTTTTATAATGTAAAATATAGCCTCTGGTATAGTTTCTCCATGAATGTGCACTTTACAATGTGTTCCTGTATGAACAGATTTATGTATTCAAGGGAGCTGGAAATAAATTACAGATTGGATGATTAATGTGTAGGTTTCATGGGTCAGGATTCATAAAGATCAGGGAAAGAAAAACATTCCTTACAGAAATGCAGGGTGAACTTCTGAACGATCAGACCCCAAGCAGGGAACAAATGGTCAGCTCTTGGTGTCCCTCTGAACAGACTGGGGATTGGTGGTTCTCTGTTTTCCCCCTTATAACATGTGGAATAAGGTGATCTTGTTCCATAGAAGCTTAAGGAGAGTTTGGGAACATACAGACTTGCTTGACTAAAAGTGGCTCAAATTACATTGTTGGCATCATTTTAGAAGCAATGAGAGAAGGATCTTTCTGTTTTATTGACTGATGTCCAATTCTGTTCAAGGGTGGAGGATAGTTTGCTCCTGAGCTGGAAACTGTTGCCCTGTGCCAGTAGCGTAGCCAGAGGGGTGGTGGTGGTACTATAAGTAGCGCAAGATGCTGCAACACGTGTGTAAGTGGCCCCTCCCACTCGCCATTCCGGGGAACAACAGCAACGCGCAGCAGGCTCCCTGCAGCGCAGCATTGCTTCCCAGAATGGCTCTGATGGTGAGTGGGAGGGGCCACCTACACACATGTTGCAGCATCTTGCGCTACTTACAGTACCCCCCCCCCCCCCGGCTATGCCACTGCTGTGCTGCTGGAACACAAGGGTGCTTTCCAGCGGGGCAAAAGCCAGGCCTCTGTTGCACGCTTCCGGGCGGCTGCTGCTGCAAATAGGCAGTGGTGTGGCGCATGCAGCAGCAGCTCCAGAGGCCTCTGTTGGCGCCAGTAAGTTGGCAGCAGAGGCATATCGTGGGGGAGGGAAGTGGGCAGGAAGGGGGAGGGAGGGGGTGGATCTTAGCAGCACTGGTGTGCGCCACATCTTATTACCTCTTTCTCCCGCCATGCTGCTTTTCTCTCCTTGGACATACGCCAGCAAAATGGCTGGCATATGTCCGAACAGACCCATAGGCAGTTGGGCATCCTAATGTCCAATCACCCCTCTCTTCCCACCATTGGATGAAGCACGCGCTCCGTCAGTGCAGCTGCATCGGCAGCAATGATGGGGGATAGGATTGGGCAGTGCATTAAGGTTGAGGTTTAGTTCATCAACTGTTTTGAACCATAATTGAAGTAAAATTGGGGAAATGGCAGATGTATCCAACCTCTCAAAAGGGGTTTGGTAACTGCACCCTTTTTTTAAAAAAGAAATTGAATTGGCACAAAGTCTGGTGGAAGACCCAAGAGGTTGAAGACATATGTCGGGGCACCCCAAAAGAAACACGGGTGCTGGGTAACAATTCACTTTCCTTTAGTCAATGCTGCACCTGTTCAAGGCAGTGGAACTATTTTAATCAACTTACATGGTGGTATTAGAAGGTTTTTCTAGTCTGTTTACTTCTTCAGAACAATGGGCAATTTATACAGTAGTATTTATAGAATTCTGGAATTTTCTTCTAATCGCATTCTCATGAAATCTCCCTTTAAGAAAAACAACTCCATCCACCCACTTGTTTCTTGATTCGACTGCAGTCATCTGGCTTTGTTTCAGAAAAGAGACCATCGGAGGGCAGTGTCTTTTTAAAGCAGGAGATTAGACATATCATTGTGTGTTCGACTGGGTAATCTCTTCTCATCACGCTGGAAATGATATCTGTCAGAACAGAGTGGAACCAACATTTGGTATTCATTAACTTTCTGGGATAGCAATCTTTAACAATGCTCCCTAGAATAAAACATAAATTATGAGCAAGGCGCTCAAGGATCAACGCTCACATTGCTCGGTGTCGGCCCCTCCTTTCATTTGTGAGTTCTGCTTGCATTATCCTGCTATACAAGACCCAAAAGGCAATGGAAACAGTGGGGTGTAATTTTCTTGGCCACGTTTGAATCGTCAGAGTTATCAGCGAAAATACTTTGTCTCTGCCTGGGCGTGTGCCTGTGCTCCTGGTATTTGCCTTGGGTCATGGTCAAGTTTTTCCCAAGGCCCCCCCCACCGCCAAAAAACTACCTCCAGAATTGCATCTCTTCATTGGTATGCAAGAAATGTGTAGACCGACGGCAGCAGTCAGCTAATCTGATCCCTGTGGACCACTTGGGTGTTTAAAAATTAAAAAAAGAACCTGTGTACATGCTCAGACCTGCACACATTGCTAAAACAGGCCGCTAGTTTTAAAAACAAGACAAAGCATTTATTTGGGAAGATATTTTGATACAGTTACCACGGTGAACCTTTCCCAAGATTGCCAGGATACGTGTAACAAAACCCTACTTCCTAGTCTGTTTCCATAATTATAACTCTACTTCTTTATACAATCCTGATAGCACCTCCTATCTAACATTCTGTTAAGGATTGGGACTATAAAACAGGCAGCTAGTAAAGAACTGGGGTTAGCAGCATGTCAGTAGAGAATGACTCTGCCAACCCAGCCCTATTCCCTGCTCTGCATGCATATTCCTGAAGGTGTATGTGGAGGGTGTGTTGGACTGCTGGAAGGGAATGCAGCAAGTTGCACATTTGGCCACCAGTCCTTGCTTGCTGCTATTCTCATACCTGGATTGATGGACTGCAGCTGGTCTAGGTGCTAAAGACACCACTGGAGACATTGCTTCATCTGTTGGGAGGACTTGCATCCTGCTGCATTTCATCCCCTAGAGCAGGGGTTCTGGAGTTCTCAACCCCTTCCCGGCCGAGTACCACCTTCGGTGCCACTCTCCTGCTGTGTACCACCGAACGTGACTGGTGATGACATCATCGCCAGTTACTCCCAGGTTTTTTGGGTTCTCAGAGGCCAGAAAATGTAGGTAGGAGGCTCTGGACGGAAGGGAAGGTCCTTCTTTGCGTTCCCAAGAGGTGCAGCCAAAGGCAGGAGCCTCTCTAGCACCGCATTGGAGCGGGGTTCTGGTGGGCCGGCAGGCCGTGTACCACTGGTGGTACATACGAGTACCACTGGTTGAGAACCCCTGCCCACAATAGAAGCTGTATCCTTACTTGTTTTTGTGCGGTTAAAGACACAGCAGCCTTATCCTCTGGAAACTAACCTAGTTGGTCTAAATAACCAAGATCGTGACAGATTTTACAGTCATCTCCCATGTACCACAGCCAGGATTCAATATAGGATGTATATGAGTACATATCAGAGTAACTTCCTTTAGCCGACCAATCTAGCTGCGGAGATGGAACTCTGTCCACCTCATTTTTAAAAAAATAACCTTGATGACGTGTATTGCTTTGTTTCTTGCTGCCTGTCTCCTCTTTTGTGGGAGGCTCTTCCCATGTCTTGGCCTGAGAGGTGTTGATTTTTGGAGAGCCTGTTTGCATGGTCATCTTTGGAGCTTTCCTTGAGCAATAAGCGCCCCCCATTCTCTGCAGTGATGTTACTCCACCATGCTCTCACTTCGCTTTCGTCGTCAAGAGCATTTTGCTCTTCACGAAATGGCAATTGAATTGTAAGGTTCCCGCTTTGCAAGATGCGGAAGCCAGGCTGCATCCCAAGGTGACTTGTCAGAGCCTGGAAGTTTGGCGATCTTAATAACTCTTTGTGCTGACCTCGCTCCTTTGATTGTGTCCGTGTTTGAGACGCCGTGCAGGAAGGGAGAGAGAAGAGATTGCTTTGACTTTTCCAGCTTTGACTTCACCCTTCTTTTGCCTGAACCATAGACAGAAAGGGCATCTGTGTGGCATTTTTGTTAAGAGATGCTGTGACAGGTGCAGGAAATTCTTTCTACATCTTTCCAGCTGAAAAAGAAAAAAGAGAAAGAAAAGAAAATTGTTGCCAACTGAGGGGTCCCGTGGAAACGTCGAGAAAGCGCTCGGCTCAGCAAAAAGCTGTTTACAGCAAATGACGCTCCAGTCCCCAAACGAGGCGCCAAGGTAATTAGTCTGCAGCTTGTGAATAACTCTGTTTTACTAATGTCAAGAAGCATCCCTTTTATCAGAACGAATCACATGGTAGTTAGTGCCAGTTGAGGGAGAACGCTGTTTACTCTGAAAACAGGCTCCCTGGCAGGGCGATATCATCTCCACAAAGAGCGCTGCTGTGCCACTCGATGGGACAACAAATCCCAGGCACATTCAGGTCACTCCATCCTTTTGGCTCACTCCGAACACTTACTTAGATTTTATTCTGCTGGTTGTTTTTCAAGAGCTCAGATCGGGCGGATAGTAACGTGACCAAACAGAAAACGAAGATAGTTAAATAAAACAGAGAGGTAGCTGCATGACATTGCAGTGGGAGAGGGAAATGGAGAGTCCTTCCTCTGCCCCTCTTTCTGACCCATGCGCCATGTTCCTTCCAAGGGGTGGCTCAATGTGGAAGGCTTCTTCTCTTTGACTTTGTCCTCCTCAGCTCAGGCAGTCTCCACATTTGAACCCACGACTTGGGTCGAGGAGAGGAAGGAAGCAAGTCTCGTTCTCTCCCTCAGTCCAATATCCATGGAGCACACCATCACCTCTTAGGAGCAGGGATCAGAAGAGGACTAGCCCTAACCCTAAATGACTGCAGGGTCTTGGACTGAGAGAAGAGAAATGTGCTTTGCAAAGGCTGTCCACTTTCAGGGAGGGTTTTGGGAGAGGGTCAACTTGACCCTCTACCATTCCTCTACATTTCCTGCTCTTCTTTCTTCATCCTCTGTTTCCATTCTGTCATTCATGTGCACAGTCTGGGCTCAAAAATAGAAGTTATAGATACAAAAGTATGTATTTTGTACCTCTTATTTCCAGCCGCTAAAATCTTTCTGAGAAAGTCAATTCTCATTCCCCTCTAAGCAAATTTTGTGCTTTGAGTCTCTAGTGTAAGATAGTTCCGTAATAGCGCAGCTGTCTCTCAAGAAAGTTGCCTTAAGACAAGACTTAGATATGAGTTTCCATTCTTTCTATGTCCCCAACTGGAGAAAATTTAAGGGCACTTTTACACAGGGTGGGTAGGTAGGTCAGGTTGGGCATTCTCTGAGGGGATTTGCACCCACCAGACAGCCTACCTGGTCAGGCTAACTCTTGATCACTCATCACGCCATGGTAGTGCCCAATGATCCATCAGAGGTCAGGTGGGGACCATGAAAGGCACAATACAGGGCTTTGCCCCACAGGAGGCTGGTGTTAAAACTCGTAAAGACGGTCTTGGTATCAGAATGCTGGAGGCATTCTGACACCAGGACCGTCTTTACAGAATCCTCCAGAAAGCGCTAGAGATGTATGGTTTGGATTTTAACACCTTTTTATTTACAAATATACAAGTTGAGCAGGAACAAACAAGCAGGGACATACGCAAGGCATGCTGCTGGCATCAGTTGTGAAACAGCTTTACTTCTGGCAGCCACAGTTTTCTGGTTCCTGGGCAAATTCAACTGCTCAGCTAGCTCTCTCCAGATGAAATTCCAAAATAGCCATGTGGATGCTGCTGCTGCTGCTGCTGCTGCTGCTGCTGATGATGATGATGATAATAATAATATTAGAGAAAGGCAGCTTTAATGGCCCACTTCTATTTGCTGCTGTGCTTCTAATGGAATCGTGATAATTCCTTGATTTAAAGACATCTTATGATGCAATCCTGTCTACAAATAGACTGGCGAAGCGACTGCTCCGCCCGTCTAGGGTGTTGCGCCGTAAGGCACTTTTGAGGCACCCAGAAAGTAAGTGGCGGCAGCAGAGAAGCTTGTGCTGCTCCCCCAGCACCACAGAACAGTGCAGCGCTGCAGCAGGAAGGTAAGTCCCCATGGGGTGGCTCCGCTGATATCCTATCCCCCTTCCTGGGCATTCGAGGAGGCCCATAAGGGCGGCTGGCGTGTTACTTGGGGTAAAGGGGTAAATGTCCCTTTACCCCGAGGAGGCTGCCAGCTGCGCCGGGGTAGGCCTGATCTTGCACAGGATGTGGCAGGTGCCTTATGTGTGCCGCCACGTCCTGCTAGACAGGATTGGACTGCTAGTTGATTAACCATATGAGTTTTACCCCACTAATTAATCCATTCTATCTGTATAAATTTGCATGAATCAAGGACTAGTTTTGAAACATCGGTGGTTTTTTTGCATTTAGATGGTGTATGTTGCAGCCAGAACCATCTCAGAGAGGCATTTTCTGTTGGTGCAAGAGAGGAGTAGGAATGCCTCTTCTGACCAACTCAAAAGAGGCATGTTCTTTTATGCAAGAGAGGAGGAGCAGGAATGCCTCTTCTAAGATAAATAATGCTTCACCTTTATATAGCACTCCCTTAGCATGCAAAAGTACCGCACATGTACATATTATCTTGATGTTGTCCATACAGCAACCCTGTAAGGTGAAGTGGTGTTGTTCTCATATTGCAGCTGAGGCTGGGAGGGAGCGGCTTGCCTCAGGCCACCTAGTGGTTCATGTGAAAGGTGAGAAATCCTGAGACCCATTATGCTCCTCTGGCTCTTATAATACCTACCCCCCCCCCCCCATGGATTAGCAAATACAGTATTTACTTTTGAATAATTAACAGTTTCTTTTTTTTTTAAATGCCAGCCAGTGAAATTGGGGATAGCTTTCTAACTGAGCAAAATATGTTCAATTGATTCATCTACTTGATTAACCAACTGAACCTGGCAACCCTTGTTTTTATAGAGTTCTGTATTATCATTTTAACATGTTTATTGTCCTTTGATCCAAAATTCCTGTCTTTTGATGTGGATAAGTAGAACATGGCAACAGTGCGTTGGTCTGTGACTGCTATACACTGTGAGTAAATCACAAATTGATGAAAGTGGAAAAAAAAGAGACAAGAGGATATGAAAATATACTGATAAGCAGTGAACCTTGAGAATGCTGTCTATATATAAAGGATGTCCTCCAGTTCTCGAGAGCCCTCTGTGGCTGTAAGAACCATTTCTTGTTATTATTATTATATATAAGTCTGGCATAAATCTCATGACTTAAACTCTATGCACTGTGGAAGGGAGATAATGTCAAGCTGATTGATAAAGTGAATAGGACATGACAGTCTGTGACAGGGAAGAAAGGGAAAAATCATTTTCAGCAGAGACAGGATCTCATGATGTTGTTTAGTGCTTGATAAGCGGATTGAGAATCGGAAATCAGATTTAAATTACTGAGTGACGGGAATGAGATGGAGATAAATAGGTCCGCAGTAGTGATTATATCTCTTCGTGGATGAAATAAGAGATTAAATAATATATTGTGCCATTTAAGTTAATTCCATTTTCCTGCTGTGTGTGTTTTTCCCCCCTTAAAAACCTCCCTAAAAGGTTTGAGTACAGAACAATTCTGAGCAAGAATCTACTGAAAATATGCCAGTATCGGGGTTATATTTCGAATGGTATAGTCTAGTTAGCTCATCTATGTAACATTTACAAAACTGCATTTTTGTGCAGTATTGCTTTCTGAGGGTTGGTTTTGTTAGATAATGTTTTAAACTACAGCCTCAGGGAAGACGATAAAAAATTTCTTGACCAGAATAACTAACGGCACAATCCTGTGTAACTACAGGCCAGCAGGCCTAGCGCTCCGTTGGCCTAGGGTGTCGTAAATGTGCTGTAAAGCATGTTTTCAACACCAGGAGAGTAAGTGGCGCCAGCGCGGAGGCCGGAGCCATTCACTCCACCACCTACCTGGACCCGCGTTGGCCGAAGCAGGTAGGTCCCGTGCCGCTCAGTGCAGGGATGGGAACGGGCAGAACAGGGCAGCGAGGGAGGGGGTGATATCGGAGGTGATATCCATAAACCCCTTCCAGGCCCGTGCTGCCCTTACACCACCTCTCCAGATATACGCCAGCTCTGGAGCTGGCGTGCATCTGAGGAGGCCCATAGGCCCCTGGCTTGCCTACACCCGGGGAAGGGGACAAACCTCCTTCTCCTGAGGTGCGCTCTAGCAGCCCTGGGGCAGCCTGCAATGGGTGTAGGATGCAGCGGCCAGCCCTTTAGGCCGGCTGCTTAAAGTTACACAGGATTGGGCTGTAAGTAGCGTAATGGAACAAGCACTTTTGGGGATATCACCGTGTCCTGTAATCATTGAGCTTGGAAGTGTATAGTACTTTAGAGTAAATTACATTTCAGTTACTCTGATGGTTTCTTGCTCATGCATTGTCTTTCATCCCTGTTTCTGTACCTGCGGGTAAATGTAGCTCTGGCCACTAAGCAGTCCAAGAGCAAACACAATCTACAGTTGGTCTGCATCTTACGCAAGACTGACTTGCGCGAGTTCAAGTATATGTGCTCTCCTCTCCCAAAGACAGAGAAAATGAAAGTGTAAATAGTGCAGGTGATTCCACCCACTATTCTGCTTACTCTGTTTTTGTCCTGGAGTGAGCCTGAAATGGGAGAATGAAGCTGCTGTTTCCTCAGTCGCCAGGCGTCTCTCATATTGTGCTTTTAGTACTTAAAGCGACATGACATATTTGTTGGATTTTTAAGGGCAGTTTCAACTATATATATGATTTTGACTTTATGAGCCAACCTCGGAATGTAACCCTCGCGTAAGGTGTGGGCCAACTGTATATTTATGAACTCTAAGCAGGGCAGACCCAAGATCTCCTGATGCCAAATGCTGCCCTCACTTACCTGATGATGTGCCAGCCTCTGCTCCTCCCGTAGCCTTATCCTATTGGGCTGCCATGCCAGCGGAACACGCGTTCCGTCATTGCCGGCTGCTGTAAAACAGCCGTAAAGCACACTCCAGCAGCGTGCGCTGCCAGAACACTAGTGGGGAAATGCAAAACCTGAGTGGACTGATGTAGGTCCCCATCACCACCCTTCCCCTGCCCCGTTCCACCCCCTCCCCGGCCTTCCTCTGTCCCTGTGCTGGCTAGAGCAGATCTTGCCTTGTCTAGCAGTCGTTCCTCCATGCACTGGCGCCAGCAGGAAGACTCTGGCCTTCCCACTGGTGCCGCTTACAAGCACGCTGTTGCAAAGTGCTTTACGGCATTTTTGCGACAGCTTGTGCTGATGGAGCATGCGCTCTGTCGGTGGTAGTGACATAGGATTGGGCCATTGGTGTTGTGTTTATAGTCAGGAATGATTTCCACCCCAAATCAGATTGATTTGAGTCTCTTGTAACTCAGTGATCCAAGCATCAGAAAAGAGCTTCCATGTTAGAGTGTGAATAGATTTTTAAAAAGGTTATGTCGGTATAGTCATGCGTAAGCCGTGAGGATTGCTGAAGAAAGCATGGCCCCTTATATTTTTGCTGGGGACCCATTCACTTTCTTTTTAATCCAAAGGTGCTGGAGAAAAGCTCTCCATTTACTTTGCTCGTCATCAATAGTACTGCTCAGTTATCAAGGTACGATCTCTTCTGATCCCCAGAGTAAATGAGGCCTTGAAACTTAGTCTGGTAATCCCTGCATTGAGCCTGAAGTCTTCCCACAGACTGGATGTGCACACGGCCAAGAATGTAACAACCACAGGAGATGTCATGAGAACTAGCCGAGCGAATTTCCATCATATTTCAGCACTCATATGCAAATGACACTATATCACAGCAGGGCTGTCAAAGAGTTGGTCTTCTCTTCCTTAATGGTTTAGCACACGATAATAATGATCACTCATGTGTGTGGCCAACACTGCTCTCATCTACCCGCCTGCATGTCTACCACTACATGTGTCTCAGGTTTGGGTCTGCCCAGCCCAGAATTATACCAAATTGGGGAATTTATAGCATGAGAGGTCAACAGGTAGCGTATGACTGTTTCTGAATCGTTGACTACATAGCAGAGCGGGCAACCTCAAAGTGCCTCCAGTTAGGCTAACAGTCGCTATGAGACAGAGTTTTCCAAAGGGATAGAGATTTTAGTAAAAGATATAGAAAAAAAGGAAAAAAAGGCATGGATTGGTTGTTAGACCAAATGCACAGAGATTTAAGTGATTGTGGGTTAGATAATATTTGTAAATGGCTCCATTTGGACCAGCACACGGTAAATGAAGATGAAATAGACAGATAATCAGGCTGCCAGCTGAGCTGAATTTCCTCCTCCAGAGATGACCCAACAGGAGAGAATGAAGGATTTAGTGGGGCGTTTAAAACAGGCACTGGGAAATTGAAGTCTGGGGAGTTTTTATGAAAAGAGTTAGAGGGAGAGAGAAGAAATCGCCTATCTTTGGTCTTCTGGGTAGACTGGGGTACAGTGTCCTTCTGCAAAATGAGACCGGACTTCATGGCTTCAAATCTTGGGGAAAAGGAAAAGCACAGCCCCAAAGTGGGGCACAGCCTTGGTGGGCAGGGAAAGTGAAGGTGGCTTCCAAGATGAGAGTTCTCTCCAAGCAGGAAAAACCTCACAAAAATGGACACAGAGGAAGTTTCTAGTGGAGAGAGAGACTATCAAAATGGACAGTGTGGATGCCTGTAGTAGGGGAGAAAACGCCAAAATTCTGCTTCCAGAGCAGGGGTAGTTATATAACTTTGGACAAGGAAAATAATAATAATATACAGTATTTATATACCGCCTTTCTCGGTCATTGGATTTCTCCTCCGACTTTAATCCAAGGCGGTGTACATGGGCAGGCTGTCCTAACCCCCCTTGGGTTTTTTTTTACAATATATATAAATGTCCAATCTCTCATGAACAGCTACTTTCCAGGTGGTATCCTTTTACAGTCTGACTTTTTTCTGCTGGCTGGCGTCTCCCACACTCGACCGACGCAGCTGGAAGCTCTTATCTCTCCTCCTGGAGGCTTTCACAGCTTTTTGCCGGCGGCGTGTCTCGAACTTATCAAGTTCACCGGTCTTCGGGCTTTGACGGCAGCAGCTCTCCCCACTACACCAGACTCTTCTGCCTCCGCCAGAAAACAAAGAGATTCGTGGGTGAACACCGGTATCTGGAACATCTCCTGGGTGTGCAGCTAGGAGTCTCCTGGGCTTGATTGAGTTAAGGTGAGGAGGGTACAATGGCTTAGTTGCACCCCAGTCAGAGAGGTTCCTGTGGGAAAAACAATATGGCAGGTTGTGGGCTGCAACCATGCTTAGCCCATTAGTGGGAGAGGCTTCCTGGAGAAGAAAACTGAAAAGACTGTCCGGGTGGTCAGTTAGGCTTAATTCATTATGCAGGAAGACTTATGCTTGGAAGCGAGATTGTGCCAAGGTGGAAAGGCTGCATTTGCAAGACCTTAGAGGCAGGTGACACACAGATGCCCTGCAATGCTTCAGTTTTCCGAATCAATGGCCCTTGATTAACCTGCTCTTGATTGGAGGGAGCCATGCCTCACCCCCACCAGGTGACTGGCTGACTCTCAGGAATGTCAGCTAAGGAATCAAGATGGAGTGTTTTGGAAAATGAGATCATAGGCAACACACATGTGACAGATAAGGATCCATGTTGTTTGGTGGTGGTGTGGACCAGCCACATTTGCTCAAGTGCATTTATATCCATCCTGGGCAATAGGTGGCAGTAGAAGAACACACAGACCGAAGATGTTCTGGGATTGGATTTAGCAGTACAATATAGACCCTCATCACCCCTCTCTCCCCAGCTATATCAATGATTCCGTGTATTCCTGCTTTTCTCCATTTTGGCTCTGTGCATACATGAACCACCACTTCTGCTTTAATTTAATAATTACTGCAAGGATCAGAAAAACAGATCTTTTTCTGCCAGTTGCAAAAGACGCAGGTGGCCGAATCATACCTTGTCTATTAGAGACATGCCAGTATGCATTTCATGGGTCATACTCCAGGAACAAGCAGCCCAGCCCAGTTAAAATTCCGGGGGAGGGGGAAATCTCATCTAGGCTTATATCAAGCTGCAGCAATTAAAGCACACAGAGATTTTGTTTCCACAGTGCTCAGACAAATAATTTGATTTTCCCTGTAAAAATAAATAAATCCAATACTATACTGTCCCAGTTGACTTTGTACATGTCTGTGTCCTTCAAGTGCCCCATGTTTCTGATATTACCTACAGTAGAGCCTTCAATTTGTAACAAAATTTTATGTTGCATTGCACATTTGCAGTCTAAACTGTTTCTCAGGTAAGGTTGTAATCCTTACCTGGGAGTCGGCCCAACTGAACATAGTGGGACTTGCTTCTGAGTAATAATGTGTAGGCTTGCATTCTAAATGTCATCATGTTTTATACTGATTGTTTTTTGGGGTGTGTGTGTGCTAGTAATCCTCTCCTATAAACTGCCAGCTTTGAAATGGCAGCCTGCAAGTCTCTGAAGTTAACAATCCATTAAGATGAAAGGGAGAGTTCACAAAGATGCCACCCCCGGAATGCATGCAGAAAAGTCAAGGCCATTTTTACCTAGATCTCTAACTTTTGAGGGCATAGTTAGGCTGGTCATAAGAACATAAGAAGAGCCCTGCTGGATCAGGCCAAAGGCCCATCTAGTCCAGCTTCCTGTATCATACAGTGGCCCCACCAGATGCCTCAGGGAGCACAAGACAACAAGATACTTGTATCCTGTCGCCACTCCCTTGCACCTGGCACAAAGAAAACCTACTCCTACAACCAGGAGGTTGCTTATCCCCATCATGGCTTGTATTGTTTTTATTGTTTTTAAATTATGTATTTAAACTTTCTGTATTTTAAACTGTTTTTAATTTTTGTTGTAAGCCGCCTTGGGCATTTGCCTCGGCATGGGATAAGGCGGGATATACATTTTTTAAATAATAAATAACTAAATAAATAAGCTGTGATGGACTTTTCCTCCATAAATCTATCCAATCCCCTTTTAAAGGCATCCAGGCCAGGAGCCATCACCACATTCTGTGGCAAGGAGTTCCACAAACCAATTACACGCTGGGTAAAGAAATATTTTTTTTTGTCTGTTTTAATACTCCCTCCACTCAATTTGAGTGGATGTCCCCTAGTTCTAGTGTTGTGTGAGAGGGAAAAGAACTTCTCTCTATCCACTCTCTCCATCCCATATATAATTTTATATGTTTCAATCTTGTCCCCCCTCAATCGCCTTTTTTCTAGACTGAAGAGCCCCAAACGCTGTAGCCTTTCCTCATAAGGGAGATGCCCCAGCCCACTAATCATTTTGGTCGCTCTCTTCTGCACCTTTTCCAGTTCCACTATATCATTTTTGAGATGCGGCGATTACCATCCAGATGTGGCCTTACCATCTATTTGTACAACGGCATAATAATATTGGCTGTTTTATTCTCAAGCCCTTTTTTAATGATCCCAAGCATGGAATTGGCCTTCTTCACAGCCGCTGCACACTGGGTCGACACTTTCATCGACCTGTCCACCAGTACCCCAAGGTCTCTCTCCTGATCCGTCACAGACAGCTCAGAACCCATGAGCGTGTATGTGAAGTTTTTGATTTCTTGCCCCAATGTGCATCACTTTACACTTACTTACATTGAAGCGCATCTGCCATTTTGCTGCCCATTCTCCCAGTTTGGAGAGATCCTTCTGGAGCTCTTCACAATCCCTGCTGGTCTTCACCACCCAGAAAAGTTTAGTGCCGTCTGCAAACGTGGCCACCTCGCTGCTTATCCCCAACTCCAGGTCATTTATGAACAAGTTGAAAAGCACCGGTCCCAAGACCAATCCTTGGGGCACACCGCTTTTCACCTCTCACCATTGTGAAAATTGCCCATTGACACCCACTCTCTGTTTCCTAGTCTTCAATCAGTTCCTAATCCATAGGAGGACCTACTCCCTTATTCCCTGACTATGGAGTTTTTTCAGGAGCCTTTGATGAGGGATCGTGTCAAACGCCTTCTGAAAATCCAGGTATATAATATCCATGGGTTCTCCCACATCCACATGCCTGTTGACTTTTTCAAAGAATTCTAAGAGGTTTGTGAGCCAAGACTTACCCTTGCAGAAGCTTGTCCCAGACCTGTCCCGGTCTGCCCACAGAACACTCCAGTTGACATTACTGACCATGGTGGCTCCTGTTTTGAAGACTTGTTTGTCCTATTCAATGGCTATTGAATGGTGGTGACAGAGGAGGCTTCCTTAACTGCGGATTAATGTCTTATATTCAGACATTCAGTCCAATGTACGATGAGTGGATCACAAGCAAGCTTGTCGAACCCCTTTGGCCGACCCACCTTGCTTTCAAGAACCACATGCTGGACATCAGAGTTGTACAGAATGCATGTGAACTCCCAACTCTGCGATCTTTGCATTCTGATTTTGTGGGGAACAGAACAAGCGGGTGGCACTTACATGCATTGGACTCCACATGCACTGATTTGCAAAGGTGATGTCTAGTGTGTGGGCAATGGAGGCAAAGTGAGCGCATCAGAGGGGGCAAGATAAGCCCCCGTGATCCCAATCCCCCGTTGTGCTTTAGATTCAATGTCTGAACAGGGCATACGAATTTGCAAAGGAATGTCTGGCGGAACTGTTTTGCCCTTGCACAGTGCAGCAAGTGCAAAACAGCACCACCTCCTGGTGCATGTTGGAGAAGGCGGTGGGTGGCAGGAATGGGGAGAGAATGACCAGGTGCTGTTCCAGCTGTATTTCTTCTGGCTGCTGTGGGAGGTTTAAAGGTCAAGGACTTTTATCTGGCTGCAAACCTGGTAACCTTATTAGGGAATGATCTTATTCATAGGGTTGCAAAATACAGTACCTATGCTGGTTTTCTCATGACCGTGAATGTAAAAACGACATGGCTAAGGTGCTCATTCACCATGTCAGTGCCTCTCCTTTTCGCTTTTCTCTTCTGCATGAATAACGGCCAGACGTTAACATAAGCAGAGCCAGATTGGCTTCGGGGTGATTCAAATCTTGCATGCGAAAATGGCCCCAGTCTTGGTTTCTGGTACTACCTGTTGCAAGGATTGGTGCAGCTGCGTGGGTTTCTAGGACTCCTTCAGGCCTGACAATCCTCCCATGGGAATTTCTTATTTCTTCAGACAGCAGGACAGGGATCACTTAAGCAGAAATGTGGGGGTGGGGGAGAAATTAACCCTTTGTCAGGTAGAGTCCACTGGACGGAAGGCTTGGCTTAATCCTGATTCCAAACCACCCACTGTTGAGCCTGTAGGGGGTGCCAGTTCCCTTTGCTTCTGACTTCACATTTCATGGCAAAATAAGTTGCATTGCAGCTTTTGAACCTGTCTTGCAGACTGCCTGGCATGACAGCAGTAAGAAATAAACCTAGTAATAATGTTACAAACTCCTTTTTTTTGTGAGAAATATTGATGTGCAAGAGTGTACTTTGGGCTCCGTAAATTATCCTGTGCTACATTGTGGAAGGTGAGCTGTTCAGTTTCTAAGGCTGATTTATTTTTTGCATTTTTACACCACCCTTCACCCAAGGTACTGTACATGGTTCCTTCTCTCCTTTTGTCCTCACAACAAGCCTGTAAGAGGGGGTTAGGCGGAGAGATGGTGACCAGTGGTCCCTCTAAGCTGCATGGCCACAGCCCAAAACCAAACTCCTCGGAGCTCAGTGTTCCCGGAAGTCAGGTGATGACATCATATGTCATCGCTGAGCATCCAGAGGTGCCATTGCACTGTACGGACCCCTTAGAGCAGTGTTTCCCAAACTTTATCTGCGGCTCCCTTGACCATTGGTGACCATTGTCCGCGGCTCCCCATTACATGATGTTGATGCCTGCCAATTGGCATTGCACTGTTTTCCGAGAGGATTCCGTGGCACTTCGTGGCTCCCCTGCCTGGTTTCCGCGGCTCCCCTGGGAGCTGCGCCTCCTAATTTGGGAACCACTGCCTTAGAGGGAACACTGATTGTGATGGGGAATTAGAAAAAAAACTAATTTCTTTTGAAGAAGGATTTTAGAAAGAGGAGGGAGAGGAATGGAGAAAAAAAAACTTAATTAAGATTAATTGCATCATCCAGCTAGGATGACTAGTTAATGCTATTAATGCTGGGTTGTGATTGAACCTCTGGGAATGCTGCTGTTTTGTGCCTCAAGTGCAATGTGGTAAATGAAGGAATATATTATTCTGTGGGATCTGTAAAGAGGAAAGCTGACATTTTTCTAGTTAGTAGGAATCTTTACGGAGACATGAAGTGCACATTGCTATTAATCATTTCTGTGGCCCTTTTACAGGTGCTTTATGGTATTTATCTTATTTGTTTGTGAATCAAAGAATAGTATTCATAGTATTCATATTCTTTTTAATAAATAGAGGCTGAGAGACAGTAGCTTACCCAAGTCCTCCCAGTGATATCCTAGCCAAACTGAGATAGCAGTCTTGGTCCGGGACAAGTGCTTTGGTAATAGTGCTTTCATAACCTAACTGGTACAGGATTTTTACTAGATGGCTATTTAAAAAGTCATACTATTAATACTTGAGATAATAGAAGCGTAGAATTGGATACAGTATTTCTTTATCTGGTTACATTCAGTTAAATCTTTTTGCACCCCAAGGAAGTGATTTATCTTATTTAAATGCCAGTTCAATTTATTGAAATAGATATCTTTCTTTCGTATCTTCTTCCAGTTTCATAACTAACTTCGTAGTTGGATAGCTTCTGAGTGTTGGATCTATGATCATATGCATGTTCTCTGAAGCAAGTCTCACAATTCACAGTCCAGTCCTATCTGGAGCTTACACTGACAGATCCCGTGATCCGTCAGCATTAGTCCCGAACTGATGGCAGGAAAGCCACTCCCCCATTTGGTGGGCTGTGGCTGCCAGGGCGAATGGCCAAAGGCCAAACGCGAGCAACAGTGGCCTGCTGAACCTCCTCCATCATGTTGGTAAAAGTTTTCAACATATTTTAATACTTTGTGCAATGACTGTTTTCTTGTTATCTTGTAAAATGCTTGGTTTTCACCTTCATCCATAGCATATGGAATGGCATCCACATTCAGTACAACTGTCTATGATGATTGCTCTATGCACCCGTTGATCTAGAAGCATCTTTGATATGGTACACCTTGCTAGTTCTGCTTTGTTGGTGAAATGATTATGCCCTGAACATAATACTATTAAGGATCTTCCATATAGATAGAGGATCTTACCTTTGACTAGGAGGTTTGGCTAGATGACCTCAAGCTCTACATTCCTTCTTCCCTATTGCACTCCTAGAAGGTCATAATTCTTAAATGTTGTGTTTGGAATCCTGCTTATTTATAGTACTGGGGTGTGATTTTCAAAGACATACTTCTTGGTGGGACTTCTGCTCCCAAATTATTGTTGTTGTTGTTGTTGTTAATATTATTATTATTATTATTATTATTATTATTAGCAGCACCATCAATGTACAATGTTGAGTGCAGTCAGCATATAGCAGCATTGCATCCCTCTGCAGCAGGGTGGTCCAACATTTCGTACATCGAGGGCCGCATGCAAACTTCGACATGAAACCCGGGGGCCGCACAATAAATTAAATTATTAATTAATTAATAATAATGCCCAATGCATGCCATGCCCCGCTGTCTAGCATGCCCTGCCCACGCTTCCCTGAAGATCGAAAATCATCAGGGGAGCGTGGGTGACTGCGGGGGAGGGGAGCTCCAAGAGCAGCCGGGCGCCGCAGCAGAGGCATTCACGGGCCACATGCGGCCCGCGGGCCACGTGTTGGACCACCATGCTCTGCAGGAACGTAGGAGTTCTCAGTCATTGTCTTCTCTCAGAAGTCCGTGGAACCCAATGGATGACATATAGTGCTACACTTCAGGAAACTATTAAAGAGGGGTGAAACCTGTCTTCCTGTCCTCATAATGGGTTCATTTGTGTCTGGGGCAGGAGGCAGGTTTTGCTCCTAGGTCATGTGTCTTACCAATAGTACTTTCTGACGTAAAAGTTTTATTACCTCCTGTGGGAGCAAGTAAATCCAGCTCATCACAGCAACGGACACTTTCTAGCATATGATAAACTCAAAGTAGTAGGTTCTTTGGAAGCGCTCATTTAATCAGCTCCAGAGTGTCTATGTTGCTTGTACCACTATTGTCACTGCTCGCCCCAGATTTCCATGTTGAATAATATAATTGCCTTTTTATCCTTGCAGCCTCATTCCCTTTTAATCAAAGGGAGCCTTTGGTGCTAGATTTGCAATTTAAGGATACAAATGATCTCTAAACCACAGTGGCATGAATAATTTCCAGGCCGTAATGCAGTCATGTTGGGGGGTGAAAAAGGGCCGTAGTTCGCCAAAACCTACGCGGTGTCTTGCTTCATGCTGCCAGAGCCGTTGTGCGGCTGTGATAGCTCTGTGCCGCTCTTTTGAAAACCCAGCAGGCAAAAGGGAAAAGCCTCCCCTTGGAACCCGAAGGAGCCTCATTTGAAGGGGCTCGCCATTTTCTTTATGCCGTGGTTCTAAGCATTCTTGCCCCTAGTGACCTAATTATGTCACCTGCATGCCGAACACAAACTTTGTTCTTAAGCAAGACTGCCACCAGGCATGCAGGCTTTATAGTGAAATTCCCTGTAAATTGGTTTTCATCTGCCGGCTTTTGCGGCGGAGCTGCTAACTTCATCAGTTTATCTAAGGTTAGAGAGCTCAACTGGGTTTTTTTGCTTTGCTTGTTTGTTTGCTTTTGCTTTTTATTTCCCCTTCTGAAAGGCCAAGGAAAGCAATGATAAAGCTCATTTGTCTTTTTAATCTTTGCCTTGTAATTAGTGCTGAGAAGAATAGGCAATTAGATGCCAAGCCAGCCAATTCCCTCCGCTTCTCTAAAAAGTTTTCTAAGCCTGTCACTGGGCCTCTGGAGGGAAGAAGGCGAGATGATCAGGAGGAAAAATAGCAGCGCAAAATGAACATTTAAAGAGACGGTATTCATTAAGGTCAGTGGGGAGATGCCCAATAGCGCCAGGCCCTTGTTCGTTTTTTAAAAGACAAATTAAGCAGCAGCGGATGATTTTTAAGAAGAAACTTCTGATCTACTCCTCTTCCGCTGCACCTGGCTCATAACTCCTGAGAATTTCCGGATGAGTCTCACAGGGCTTTTCCATCGGATTTTTTTTATCAGAGGGTAAACATTTCCGTAAGTATCTCAGGGTCCTGAGCTTGTAAGACTAAAGCATGCAGTAAAGCTTCTTTGTGGTGCAAAATATGTCTTGAAGTCTGCACAAACCACTGAAGATGGCATAATGTTGATGCACACATTTTTTAAAAAACTAAATAGCAGCTGGATTGCTATTTAGCATGATGGCTCCGTGATGGGGGCTAGAAGGTCTTTAGCTGTATCCCCACCATGCAGCCAATCTGGATTCTCTCCCCCCCCCCCCGCCAAGGAAGATGCTCCCATTAGTGCCAGTAGAAACTTTTATTCCCTTAGCAAAGGGCAGCCAAGGCCTCTCAATCTGGACTAAAACCACGCATGATGGGGACATAAGAGTAACCCCCTACCCCGCACTGCGTTCTCAACCCATACAACCTGCAATTTAGTTTGGAAAGAACAAGCTTGCCAAGCACTGTGCTTAATCCAGGAAAAATGATGCTATTGTAAATGCCACAAAAGGAGGGCTGCAGAAAATCAGCAAAGCAGAAACCAGAGTACAGAACCATAATACATATTGTGGTGGTGCGCAGAGGCATAGCAGCAGCGAGTGCTGCCTGGAGCACTCGCTGCAGCGCCGCCCCAAAGGGGCGGCGACGCTCCGGGGAGGTGGCGGCGACGCTCCGGGGAGGGGGCGGCGATGCTCCGGGGGGACGACGCGGCTTCTGCGGGCGCTCCGAGGCCTTCTCCCCCGGCCTCGGAGCCGAAGAAAGCCCAGGAGTGTCCACTTCGACCGGTGGCCGGGGCTTTCTGAAGTCCGACTGCCGCGTCACACTGTTTATCTTTGTTTTGCACATGCGCAAAACGTTAAAACAAAGAAACAGTGTGACGCGGCAGTCGGACTGTTTATCTTTGTTTTGCACATGCGCAAAACGTTAAAACAGAGAAACAGTGTGACGCGGCAGTCGGACTGTTTATCTTTGTTTTGCACATGCGCAAAACGTTAAAACGTTTTGCGCATGTGCAAACCAAAGATAAACAGTGTGACGCGGCAGTCGGACTTCAGAAAGCCCCGGCCACCGGTCGAAGTGGACGCTCCGGGGCTTTCTCCGGCTCTGAGGCCGGGGGAGAAGGCCTCGGAGCGCCTGCCGGGCGGCGCGCGCTCTGTGGAAACACTGGAGCAAGCGGAGCAGCGCCGACCGGGGCCGAGGTGCCGCCTGGAGCCGCTGCTCCGCCCGCTCCAGTCTATCCACGCCTCTGGTGGTGTGTTGATACGTACTGCGTGCTCTCCACGTCCGTGAGCAGTCAGGATTTCCAGGGCCAGCCAGTGCTACTGAGGTTGGTTTCCTTTACATGAGGGAGAATTTCAACATGCTTAGGGTGTGTTTGTAAATATTTACAATTGTGAAATATTTTTAAGTTTGCGGCACAGGCGAGAACCCTTTCACCACAAATAGCCTAAAAGCAGACTGAAGAAACTCGGTGTGTGTGTGCTTTTTTGCCATTGCCGCTGAACCCCCCCCCCCCGGTTGTTTTTTTAGCCCGCTTTTAGGCCGTTTGTGGCAACAGGACCCGTGCCTGCACTGCAAACGGCCTAAAAGCGGCCGTAAAAATGTCGGTGTGCTGCTGCCGATTTGCCACCGAATTTGGTGGCAATTTTGCACCTCCTGCAAATTTTGCCTCCTGCGCCTGGGCCCCCACCCCCGAATGACACCTCTCTGTGACATTTCTCTCTCTCTCTCACATGCACACGCACACGCACACGCACACGCACACACCCTCTCTAGGTGGAGGCATGCCACCTTTCCCAGGATTGACTCCGCATTTCAGGGTGGTATTGACAAACTGCCATCTATCAGCCTCTTCCTCCTGAAGTGGGCATAGGTTGCTCTGTCACCACTACTTAAGTGAAGATTATGGGCACCAAGCTGGTCTCGGGGATCAGCATTGAGTCCTCAGCACCTATCCAATCCCTGCCATTGACCCTGACTTTCCACAGGGTCCCGTGGGTGTCTCATTTAAACACAGGGATCGATGAGCACATTAGCTTTCACAGAGGAAACATTAATTGACCATTTTAACTACCAACCAGCGACCTGCCTATTAGAGAAAATGGCCAGCCAGTCCTGGAATGTCTGTCTGAATCTGACAGCACAACCTTAGGCATGTCAATCAGAAGTCAGTTCCATTGGGTTCAATGGGGCTTACTCCCAGGAAAGGGTGTTTAGGATTGCAGCCTTAAATTACGTAGAATGCTTAACGTGTTTAATGCAAAAAAACAGCTCTTCAGGGGACAAGAATTTGGTAAACTCTCTCCATAGGCTACAGTATTGTAAGGTAGACTCCATTGCATACATTTTCCTTTGCTTCCAGCACTTTGGATGGCAAGAATCCAGAACTGGCTATCACCGATCACGTTATGTGCTGAATTGTGGATCGGTCTTTATAACCTTGATTGGTTACAGGTCTCGTTTCTCATAATTGTGAACACACACAAGAGTGGCACTTGGAGAGCAGAGCGATGTCTTTCGAAGGACATTTTCAAAGTAGCTCGGAAAGGTTTGAAGGTTGCAACACTAATTTAGTGCTTCTCTGCTTTTCTGGGGCCTCAGACCAATATTGCCATAATCCTAATTCATTGGTTGCTCTTTTGCTTTTCTCTTGCCTCTACAAATCGCAGCATGGTCCCAAACACATTGCATGAAAAGAATTCTCTTTTAATTTCCATGGCACTTACCTTCATGTTGTAAGAGAACCTCGGTTACTAACTCAGAGCTGTAATCGCTCATCTGAGTGCCTCATACCTTGGGTTACATGCATGACTTTTAACTCTGTTGTGTGTGTGTGTGTGTGTGTGTGTGTGTGTGTGTGTGTGTGTGTGTGTGTGTGTGTGTTGCATAATAATTTTAGGGTTTACTCCTATGTACCTGACCATGAGAGAGCGCCTTCCACAGAGATGGTCAAGGTGATGTTGATCAGTCAACATCAGGATGCTCCAGGGAAGCTGATGCTGCCTCTTCTAATGGAACTAATGACTGGAGAAGTCTCCTTCCTGTCAGTAGTCGAGAGCCCTTCCTTCATGCCTGGGTCGTGGGCTTCCCAGCGGGTTCTGGTTGGCCACCATGGGAAGCAAAATACTGGATTCGATGGACCTTTGGCCTGACCCAGCAGGGTGAGAGAAGAAGCATCAGACGTGACTAAGGTAGCTGCGTAAATGAATTGCCTGGTGGCTGTTACAAAAGTATGAGCTCAGTCCATTGCAAAAGAAAAGACCGTTTGCAGATTGCCATTTAAAGGCCGGACCTTTAAGCGCAAAGAAATCTGCTGGGTAACATTAACCTCTTTCAGTCTCTGTGTTAAATAATTAAAATGAACTAGCTAGCCTTAAACTATACAAATATAGACTGTTAGCAGAAGACCTTATTAGTACACTATCTTATTATACTTGCTTAAACCTTTCTGAACACCAGCATGCTGTATTAAATATTTAGTACATATAGCGTTTTGAAAAGTTAAGAATTTCATTCCTCATTCTTCCAGTTGGTACTCTACAAAGTTCTTAATGCTGGCACCACACGCACGCACGCACGCGCGCCAGTAGGGATAGATTCAGTTCTCTGTGGCTTGAGTCATCAGGAACAGATAATAGATTTAACCCATAGTCCAACAGGTGCACCCACTTGTGGTTGTTATGTCGTGTCTGACCCTTCGTGATCCCATGAACCATATCCCGCCAGGCCTTCCTGTCCTCCACTATCTTCCTGAGTTCACTCATTTTCTTGTTCGTTGCATCGGTGATGCTGTCTAACCATCTCATCCTTTGCCTTCCCCTTCTCCTTTTGCCTTCAATCTTTCCCAGCATCAGAGTCTTCTCCAGAGAGTCCTCTCTTCACATTAGGTGGCTAAAATATTTGAGTTTAAGCCTCAGTACCTGTCCTTTCAGGGAACAGTCCAACAGGTGCACCCATTTACTACCATATAAAAAGGAATGGTTGGCATTCACTCCTAGGAGAAAAGTAAAACACAGTTCTGGGGGACACGGCTTTAGTAAGAGCAAAGGATACCCACCATCCTTGACACGCAAGTCCTTTTCACACAGTCCAAAACTCTGTACAATAAATGCATGTAGGTAGGGAATTGTCTCAATTTACATTGTCCTCATTCCGTCTCCATGCATTAATTGGCTCTGGCGGGCACCAAGCCCATATGCATACATGTAGACTCCAGACATGTGACCTGGAACCGTGTAAGGGGGTCTCAAACCAGGGACTGTGACACTAGTGTCCATCATCTCACTCCCTAAATCATCAAGCAGCTCATAGTCTGGGGGAGCCATCGGCCAATGTCTCCTATGCTGCAGTGCCACCCAAGCAGTGGCCAGAAATGGTACTGCCACTCTTTACCCAGTCATACATAGGTTCTGTGCCTACGGAGCTGATGCATGGAGGCTGGGGGTGAGACATCAGATAGTGGTTTGAGTTGTCTGTTCCTTCTTATAGAGATCCCACATGTTGAATCCCTCTTGTACTTTGTATCCCACCTGGGGATTTTTCAATATACAAGCTCTCTTTACAGTCACTCTACCCATCATAATTATGGGCACTTTGCTAGTCATATAAATACATAGCTTTTTTTCTGCTGTCAATATCTGTTGTGCGGGAAAGCCAGAACAGCATTTTCCATTTTGTTAACAAAGATCTTGATAATTTGGCACAAATTACTGCTTACTGAAAGCTTTTCTGGATAGTCCGTCTCTATTCTTCAGAAATCCTATCCCCAAATACCCTTGAAGTGGACTGGTTTAACAGCAGTTCCTTCAAACGGAAGAAAGAAGCATGTCAGCTGTGCATTGTCTTTTTCACACTGTCAATATGTTTCTGTTTCTGATGCACTTCAATGAAACTAATTGATTGGACAGTAATTGTATATAATCATGGTTGAATAGCAATTATTATAGTTAATCAAGTGCTTGATGCTTGTGAACTTAGGGCTCTGTCTCAATTTCAAGCCCAGCTACGCAGTCAGCAGATACACATGATATGTCTGTTGCTGTCTGTTGTGCCATTTCAGGCTGCAGCTACACACTGAACCCTCCCCACTTGTATTCAAAAAGCTCATTGCACATATAAAACATGCTAGCCTTTGACATACTAAGTTCGCAGAATCAAAGAGTTTTTAAAATGGGAGGAGGGTGAAGAAAAAATTAAAAGATTCAATCCTCAACATTCAGTCTAACATGGTATAGTCCTACTACTAATATGTCATATATGTGAGCCTGCAGATCCATCTGTTTTGCCTCCTACTTTTTCCCCCACATAGTGATCCCTAATGACGTCAGGAAAAGTGTGACAATGTATTTATTGATTTATTGTTTAGAAAAACATTTATACCTTGCATTTCTTTTTCATTTAAAAGGTAAAGGTGACCCCTGACAACTAAGTCCAGTCGTGTCTGACTCTAGGGTGTGGTGCTCATCCCCATTTCAAAGCCAAAGAGCCAGCGTTGTCCGAAGACGCCTCTGTGGTCATGTGGCCGGCATGACTCTCCTTGTCGCAGCGTGTAGCATGCAGCTGGGATACGGAGCGCTGTTTACCTTCCCCCAAGCGGTACCTATTTATCTACTCGCATTAACATGCTTTGGAACTGCTAGGTTGGCAGGAGCTGGCCAAGCAACGAGAGCTCACCCCGTTGCGGATTCGAACTGCTTACCTTTCGATTGACAGCTCATGGTTCAGCGGTTTAACCCACTGCGCCACCCGGTGGCCCCTCTTTTTCATTGGCGCAGTGGGTTAAACCGCTGAACCATAAGCTGTCGATCGAAAGGTCGGCAGTTCGATTCCCGCGATGGGGTGAGCGCTCGTTGCTTGGCCAGCTCCTGCCAACCTAGCAGTTCCAAAGCATGTCAATGCAAGTAGATAAATAGGTACCGCTTGCGGGAAGGTAAACAGCGCTCCGTGTTCCAGCTGCATGCTACGTGCTGCGGCAAGGAGAGTCATGCCACCCACATGACCACAGAGGCGTCTTCGGACAACACTGGCTCTTCGGCTTTGAAATGGAGATGAGCACCGCCCGTAGAGTTGGTAACGACTGGCTTTTGAGCAAGGGGAACCTTTACCTTTACTTTAAAGCAGCTTACATGTGTAAGGAACCCATGAATGCCTCTGAGTGTCAACGGATCACTAGATTAGGATTACAGTAAATGTTGTGCTTTCGTCGATTACTATCTCTGTGAATAATTTTGAGATTCTGGACAACCGGTGGAAAAAGCCCAATATGGATGTTGGCAAATAATTCTTTGCCAGTGCTGTACTCGTGATGGACCAAGCACACAAGCACAGGAAAAAAAAGCTAATTTGAAGGAGTTGGGCAGACCTACGCACGCTTAATCAGCAGTAAGTCTCATTGTCATTCACCGGACTTACTCCCAGGTAAGTGTGCAAAGGATTGCAGCTTTAATATGGTTTTAAATCACAATTGCTGGTGGGAATGGTGTTTTGTACAGTTGTGTTTGATGGATATGTAGTTGGATCCCCTCTCTTCAAATGCTGTAAATAATAATCTAATCCAATTTGGAAGTAAAGTTGTATTGATCTGTTTTGCAGATAAATTGTAAACCACAGCACTGCAGGATCTATTGTCCAAAGCCTTCATATGCAGCTGTCTGATTCAGGCCGTTGTTTTTCTTAATGTCCCTATCCTGTGATTGTCTGCTCTGAGTGGCGCAGATTCAAGAAGGTCTCTTGTCAATATTCTATCCTGCCCTTTAAATAGAGATTCCAGAGACTGAACTTGGAATCTTATGTTTGCAAAGAATGTGTGATTTTTATGGTGTCCCTCATCATTAGCTTAGCATATGAGATGCATCTCCAACAATAGGATACATTCTCTGTGCTATTTCACTATGCAGTTGGAGTTATCCCCAAAACCCCAACTAATTTCCTTAATTGTGGAATAACCCTGATGTGACGAATGCCTTGGTTTTCCTTTTATATTTTGCCTTCTTCCCCTTATTTTTGGACACTTCTAAACCCTCAGAAGCTCTTGGGCAGGTTAAACAGTCTAAAAAGCTGCCGGGACATCTGCCTACAGCATTTTTTGTCCTTTGTCAAAATACCAGTATCAGCCATCCATGTGCTTTTGTGGATTTGAATCATTCTTCCTTGTCTGGAGTACTATCTTAGCCTCACCAATTGGGCAGCCAAACATGTCTATCTAGGTGACCTGTCTATCTAGGCATTGTCCATCAGCCTGTTTGTACTCCCTATTTCATTAAATCCCCTTTCTTTTGAATTTTAATAAACTAGTTACGTTTTGACTCCATCTTAACCTAGTTCACATTCATGAGTAATTTGGTGGGTTGTCACCAAATTACTCATGATGGGTTGGTCTGGTCGCTCTAGTAGACACTACTGTGGTTTTGATTTTTAGTGAACCCCCGGGGTTCACTGTTGTCCTGGGAGGTGGTTTCCCATATACCCCCTCCCTGCCTGGCCTCTGTAGTCTGGAATGGTGCTAGTGGGTATAAACAGATTTTCCCACATTCAGCTGCTGACCCAGTAAAACAGGAAAGCGGAGAGCAGGAAGTGGTGAGGGCACACTAACCACTAGGTGCTACTCTCCTAGGTCAATCTGCTTTCTCCTGGTGCCAATCCCGGACACCTGATATTAAACTAAAGCAATTCAAGGTTATCCAAAGTGACATCCTAGATAGTCAAGACCCAGGTGATAGGGCGTCCTCCATATCCATAATAGAATGATTTTCTAGTTTTGCTGGAACCCAGTTGTCTCACTAGCTGGAACCTACCAAGAATTCCACATTGGTGAAGTTCACAATAATACGCTGCAATGCAGTTTCTAAGATCTTGGTGAGACCTCTGGAACCTGAAGGTCCACTTTCAGTCAACATAAATACTACTGGATTAGATGGAACAATAGTGACGCAGGCAAAAATCCTGTGTAAGGATCCGGCCGGCAGCCCAGGGTCGGCCGCCGAATCCCAACCCCTGCTGCAGCCGGCGATGTGGCAAACTGGACGTCTACTCAGGGAAGGGGACATTTGTCCCCTTCCCCGGGTGTAAACTGGGGCCGGCCCTATCGACCTCCTAAATAGCTGGCGAAAGTAGGAGGAGGCCGTATAACGGCCGCGCTGGCCCGGTGGGGATGGGGATATGGTGGATGCCATCCCTGCCCCCTCCCGGGCTGGCTCGTCCAATGGCTCCCTCCCTTGCTGCCCGGATCACCCATACGGCTGCCAGCGTGACCCTTACCTGTCTCCAGCGGCCGCATCCTTGCTCCGGCGACGGAGTGAGGGAGTCCGGCCTTGCGCCAACCTCCCTTACTCCCGAGTCGCTGCAAACGTGCCTTACGGCACGTTTGCGACAGCTTCTGGCGCTGGAGCGCTCGCTCCGGTGCTGGATATTTTGACAGGATTTTGCTGTCAGTGTGAGACAACTTGAACTAGAACTTTATATGTTCAAGTCTTCATAGTTGCAAAGATTGTTCATAATGTGTTGACCAAATTGCCAAAAAACCAGAGACAAGGAAGCAAGTGAAACAGAATCCAAACTTTTTTCAGCTCCCCTAATTTCAACATTTTTATAACTAGCATTATTCTCTGATCTGCAATATTGTTTTTTCATTATCTGAAACGTTTTTGTTATTCAGAGTAAATTGTACAGGGGTAAAATAATATAGAATAGGTGCAACTTAACAACCAATTATCATTCTGTCACAATTGTGACAATCGAGTTAATTTTATATGTGACTGAAGTACCCAGCAATTGGAATGGTTCTTTGACTTCTTTTTTCATGTGACCCTAAGTTCTGAGCAAAGTGCCCACTGCTGGCTCAGAATCTGAAGATACACATCTGTAATCAACTGGTTCTATGAAACAGCGGTAGTAATTATATTGAATCGTACTGATGGCCGACCTAGTCCACTGCTTTCATACCTGCAGTTCTCCAGGGTCTCAGAGAGAGGTTTTTTTTTTTTTTAATCTATTGTGCTGTGATAATTATTGTAAGTGAAGATGCTAAGGATTTAATGTAGGAACCTCTGCATACCCTTAATAGTTAGCGATTACTGATCAGCCATCAAATATATTACTTATTTCCAACAGGTTGTTGGAAACAATTACTTATTTCCAACAGGTTGGTTAAGAAGCCTTGCTTTTCTATCTAAAATGTAACCAAAGCAGCTAACAAACTGTCAAAACACTAAGAAATACAGTCAAGATTAAAAATGCCTAATTCATTAAAGTTTTAAACGCCCTGTGGGGGAAAAAATGGTTTCGTAGCACTTTCATTTATAGTGTATCCACCCAATAGAAGCAAATGGATCAAAAGATGTGGTCACTTGATAATTACCAGCTGAGCTGAAGAAATTCAGGGATTCTTCAATGTCTAACCACTTAACCTTATGAGTCTGGCCCCAAGTATATTATATACGGGTTCCAAAGGGTTAGAAACATTCCACCAATCTCAAGTCAAATGATTTGGCTGACCTTCTTGTGGTCAAGCTATTTTTACACCTCCATAAGCTTGTGGCCTATGTGTCTTTTCTACTGGAAGACTAGGCAGTGTTCATATTGCTTCCCAGAGCATTTTTGGGGTCAGAAAATATGGTATGTGATAAGGGACAGGATCCAGGAGCTAAATCCCACACTGTCAGCCCTTGTTCTTGTATTCCCCGAATTCATATTCTGGCAAGCTGTTTTTGGACCTCTTTCTCTCTCATGCTGGTGGGTTCCAGTTAATCACCTGGGATTCTCTGTGGTTCCAAAAATGGTTTTGTAGATTCTACGTTGGATGGGAGCAAAGGTGCCATTCTGCTCAATCCACTTCCCTATGTGTCGCTATGGCAGAAGAACCTGAGGCCATTGCGCAGTCAGGGCTTTTCGTTTTCCTTTTTAGTGACAACTCTAATTTTATCTCTGTGCTCCTGGAATGTATTAGAGTAAAAACGGTCATTAAAGAATGCAGCAGAAGAAACTGAAATGAATATAACTTGAGTAGCCTGTGGCAAAGATCTATACCTGTACAGCCTCGCTCGTTTCTGACACATTCCTGTAGCAAGGGGGAGAAGGAGGAAATGTCTGAGGTATTTATTCAATTTTTTCTCTGTGGGAACACATTACCTTAGGTGTCTCCCACCAGGAGGCTTTGCGTTTTAAAGTCCATGCTCTTGGGTAATTTTTTTTGTAGTGTTGAGAATCTGAAAGTTCCACTGAAGGTGTTCAGCTCTTTCCGATTTGATCCATATATCCATAGCCCTTGCCGGCTATAGAGTTATGTAATTGTGGTGAATGAATTGAATGTTGGTTAGTTGTATAATATATTTAGGCAATTCTCTTAGGCCAATCTCCTCCCGTTGGGGGAGATCATCCATGGATTTGGAGTCGGGTGTCACCAATATGCCGATGACACCCAGCTCTATCTCTCCTTGCCATCTCGTTCCGGGGAGGCTGTGGAAGTCCTGGAGCGCTGTCTGGAGGCGGTTGGGGTCTAGATGAGGGCTAACAGGCTGAGTTTGAATCCAGAAAAGACAGAGGTCCTACTGGTCAGGAAAGCTTTGATGCAAGTACTGAGTCATCTGCCCACTCTGAATGGGGTTGCACTCCCCCTGAAGGAACGGGTGCGCAGTTTGGGAGTACTTCTGGATTCACAGCTCTCCCTGGAAAGTGAGGTGGCAGCTGTGGCCAGGGGTGCGTTTGCCCAGCTTCAGCTGGTGTGCCAGCTGCGGCCATACTTGAGTCGATCGGACCTGACCATGGTGGTCCATGCCTTAGTGACATCAAGGCTGGATTACTGTAACATGCTCTATGTGGGACTGCCATTAAAGACGGTTCGGAAGCTGCAATTAGTGCAGAATGCAGCGGCCCGGGTGGTCACTGGAGCTAGGCGGTTTGACTCTGTTGAACCGCTGCTTCAGCGGCTGCACTGGCTGCCAAGCCCAATTCAAGGTGCTGGGGTTTACCTTTAAAGCCCTTCATGGTTTGGATCCAGGATATCTGAAGGATCGCCTTCTCCCATACATTCCGGCCCGCTCTCTTAGGTCATCTGAGGGGACTCTCCTGCGACTGCCAACTCAATCTCCAGTTAGAGGAATGGCGGCATGTGGACAAGCCTTCTCTGTTGTGGCACCACAACTGTGGAACTCCTTGCCAGGGAACTTGAGAACTACCCCCTCCCTCATGGCTATTCGGCGAGGGCTCAAAACGTTTTTGTTTCGTCTAACGTTTGGGTGATGGGTTGTCGTCTGCCTCCTGTGTCTCAAGATGCTCTGCCATGCTGCTTCTCTGCTCCATACTGTCGCTCCCCCTAGTGGATTTTATTGTTTTTAATTTATTTTATGTATTGTTTTTAAATTATGTATTTTAATCCTTGTTGTAAGCCACCTTAGGCATTTGCCTTGGCATAGGATGAGGTGGGGTATAAATTTTTAAAATAAATTTAAATAAATAAATCCCTAAAAACTAGCACAGTGAGACACACAAAAGCACAGGGAGACACACAACTTTAGAATCATTTCTGTGGACCACTTCACATTTTAAGTGTGCACCTCAGGGGCTGTTAGGAAATACATCTCCAACTGGCTTCTCTTCACACAGTTAGAGAAGTGAGTGCTCAACAAGTGTGTGCATCTTCTCCCGTTCCTGTTACAATGGAGCTCTGCTGCCCAGTTGTGTGGCACAGAGGAGTCCTCCTGGTGCAGTTTAAATACAGGTGGGCCCCCATATCCACTGATTCGCTATCCACGGTTTCAGTTATCCACGGATCGTGGGGACCCCCCCCCCAGGCTTTTACTTTTTTCCCAGTAAGCTTCATTTCTTCCTTAAACAGGAGAAGCAGCCTCTGGCTGCTTATTACAGGCAAGTAGAACGAGACTAAGTACTAGAGAGGCTCTGCAAGGTTAACAGAAACCTTGCAGAGCCTCTCTAGGACTTAGTCTCATTCTACTTGCCTGCAATGGAGGCTGCTTCTCTGTTTTTTTTTTTTAAAGGAAGAAACAAAGCTTGCTGAAAGAAAAATAAGAGCTGGGGGGGGCAAGCATGCCTGCCTGCAGGAGAGGCAGGGTGGGGGGCCCCTCAGGAAACCATGGAGGGGGTGTTTGTTCTTATCCACGGTTTCAAGTATCCACGGAGGGGCCTGGAACATATCCCCAGCGGATATGGGGGCCCACCTGTACTAAGGTAAAAGGTAAAGGTATCCCCTGCTCAAAAGCCAGTCATGTCCATCTCTAGGGTGCGGTGCTCATTTCCGTTTCTAAGGCCGAAGAGCCAGCGCTGTCCGAAGACACTTCTGTGGTCATGTGGCTGGCATGACTAACGGAATGCTGTTACCTTCCCGCTGCAGCGGTACCTATTTATTGACTTGCAATGTCTTGCTTTCGAACTGCTAGGTTGGCAGGAGCTGGGACAGGAGACAGGAACTCTTGCGGCACTCGGGTCTTGAACTGCTGTCCTACCGACCTTCCGGTCTGCAGTTCAACTTTTTAACCACTAAGCCATCGCGACCCCCTAATTACTACAGTACTTTAAACTAGAATTTAAAGTATTTAAACTGGAAACCATGATCCAATAAACCACCTCCTCCCTATGTGATCAGGCAATGGTGCCCTAGCATGCCAGAAGAAGGGCAGGATGTGTGCACTGCTCACATGCATGTCTTAATCGCCTGGTTCAGGGGCCAATAGGACAGGTGTTGTACAAACACCTGTCTTAAGATGTTTAAAGTGCACGTCTCAAAATTAGAAACTGTGAATGTGACAAATACATATGCAGATCCAGTGTGCATCGTACAGATACACCTGTCAGCTCTAATTGATTGTACCGTAGTTCCCTGTAGTGGGAATGTGCAGCAGCAAGCCAGTATTTCCCTTTGTTTAACACAGGACTTTTCATTTTTTTTCCTTTTTCCCAAGTGCCACCTTTTACAAGTCTCACTTCTGCAAGTACCAGAGATGGCAGCTGGGCATACGAGTGGGCAGTTGGCCCCACTGTTGAGGCTTGGCTCCGCATCCTCCTTCCCCAAACTGTGCCTGTTTTGAAGGGCCAGGAGGCAGCACAGCCACATCTTGCCCCAGCCATCTCTACTTTCAGTGAGGTCAGATGGGGGGGGGGGAGCAGTGCTGTGTAGTCACTATGTTAGTGGGGCCAGTATCACCTGCCAAACCATGAAGTACTTGTAGCATTGATTAAAAAGCATTGTCTTAACATTTCTGCCTGCGTTAGGTTTTCTCTTCCCCTCTTTCTCACTCATGTATACACACAGGTGTGTGCATCATTGGGAGTGGAACTGAGAAGATCGACCACAGAGGCCCACCTTTCTCACAAAACTCTGCCTCTCCCTGCTCATGTCAGCAACTAGAGGGAATAGAAAGTTAACCACAGTTGTGGGGTGTGCAGCCCCATTGTATCAGATTCACTGTGGCATCTCTTCCTCAATGCAGCTCCTTCTTCTCCCATCCAAAACCAGCTGCAGAAACTCAGGTTCTGCACTGAAGCAAAACGCTCCTAGATCCAGCTTCCCATCATAAATTTTATATTTCGTAAAGAACATAACATATCTTGCTTTCCTGCTTTGGTCAGACATTTTGTGTACTGTATTAGCATTCCTGGGTAAACCTCAGCTATCTTTCTGGACGCTGTTCAAATAAGGCCACTTCCAAGAGCTTACATATTTATGATAACCTCAGGCCATCTGCTGATCTGCCACCAATCTCGCACTGTAGAAAGAAAATAACATTCATGCTAACTAGGAGTTTTCTTATCGGAACAGCGCTATTTATTTCCCTCACTGTATCATATGATTTTGGATGGTTAAAGCAAACAAACATTTTTTTAATTCTCCCCACCCCCATGAATCCAGGCTTTGAGATAGGAGGTGTACATATGAAATTTGTGCTTCTGTGTTTGTTTGTTTGTTTGTTTGTTTAAAATGTAGAAACCAGGATAATGTCAGAAATTCTTTCCATTTGATGCAGCATAAACAAGTTGATAAACAGTATGTAAATGAAGAGGCTTTAAGGCAATAGGACCGGGGCAAAAAAAAGTTTGGAAGTACCAGTAAGTCAACGCTTTCCATCTGGCTGTTGAATTCACATGTAACGCTGCTATGGAGAATTCACAAATCCCCTTCCTTGACGTTCTCTTGACCATAGAGCAAAACAAGACTGTGACAGGTCTATTTTGCAACCAACAGATGCTCACATTTACCTGGAATGGATTTTCTGCCAATGGACACTTAAAATGGAACATTGGCTACAGTTTGGCACTCAGGTTTGAAGGTAAAAGAAGAAGGGGACGACAAGGGATGAGATGGTTAGATAGTGTTATTGAGGTAATGAACATGAAATTGAGCACACTTCGGAGGATGGTGGAAGACAGGAGGGCCTGGCTCCATGGGGTCGTGAAGAGTCGGACTTGACTGTGCGACTGGACAACAACAACGTTAAACATACTGTATATGCAATGACGGTGATAAATACAGTTGGCCCACATTTTACGTGTGACTAACTCACACGAATTCAAGTCTGTGTGCTTGCCCCCCTCAAAAAAGATAGAGAAAAACAATAGTTTAAGTAGTGCAGGTGACTCCACCCACCGTTCCACTTACTCTTATGCTCTGGAGAGAGTCTGAGATGGGAGAATGAAGCTGCTGTTTCCTCAGTTCCCTTGTGTCTCTTGTCCGGTGCATTTCTTAATGAGACAGTACGTATTTGTTGGCGTTTCAACTACAGTATATGCAATGTTGGCGTTATGTGCTGACCTTGGAACCCTCACTTAAGATGCATGCTGACTGTACTGCAGAAGAGCGCCTTCTGCAGAGGGGATACTCTCTTCATGTGATTGACCAAAGCATCAATCGGGTTACCTTATTCTTAAGAGAGTCTCTCCTCCACGAACAAAAGAGACTCCTAATCAAGAATAAACACCATATCCCTTTTGACTTCAACCAGAATCTACTAATTACTACCTGGCAATTAAAGAGAACTACTCCTTGGGAGCCAACTCATCACACCTTCGTAAAGTTGTCAGCCAGCCTCCTGTCATTGTCTCCTGCCAGTCTGCTAATCTACAGAAGTTACTAGTGGGAGCTGAAATGTAACCATCCATCACCAATCTTGGATCACACTACTGTGAATCCAGTCGCTGCATTGTGTGCGCTTACCTTCGGGAAATGATCACCTTCAAAACAACAACTGGTTTTTTTTATTTTATTTTATAAAACAGAACATATGAAGCAGAACATCAACAGCAAGTCCATTCATGCAGTATACATCAAATGGAAGTGTCCTGGATTCTACATTTGATATTTTCGCAGAACAAACATTTGCTCACATTTACATAATCATGTATCACCAGTGATGAAAATGCTTGAGCAGCCTGTTGCTAGATGTTTAAGTTCTATTGACCACATCTGTCCCTGACTTAAATTTCCTATTAAGGAACCATGAAATCCTGTAAATAAGAAAAAATGTCTGGTTATACAAACTAAACGTCCTAAAAAGCCATGGGCTCAGTGTTTAGAACAGTGCATAGTCTGTGCATCTCTCTTTAATTCTCTGCCACGAACTACTCTGTTGAGTATTCCACCACCTCTAGCATTGTCCAAACTGTCACCACCTTGACTTGTATTGAAATCACAACTGTGTTACTAATGAAGGCAGAAGCTGAAACATTTGACATTAAAATGTTAAAGATGCTCTGTTAGGTCAACCACTTCTTTATATATTTACTCTTTAATGTTTGACTGTCTCCTTCATGGATCAGGTCTGCGCTGCTGTTCAGTAGCTTTTGTCATTGAAGTAAGTGTGTGTGTGTGTGTGTGTGTGTGTGTGTGTGTGTGTGTGTGTGTGTGTGTGATTTTGATTAAAAGTCTTGACAGAATTATATATTCATCGATGTATTAAGCCAGACAATGTGTTTCAGTTGCCTAATTTTTTAAAAAAAATGGAATTCTGTTGTTGAAATATGTGTTCTTGATGTCTAAAGGGGAAAAAAGCCCCTCTTGTTTTATTTTATGAATAATACAAATGCTACATTGTTTACAGGACTTCTGTCTGTGACACACCAATCCTAAAACGTTTACAGCATGCAAACAACATTTTTTTCCTATAGTACTGGAAGAATGGCTCTGCAATGTAGTTTGTGATATTGCTGCAGTACGCAATGTAACCCCTTCCTAAGCACTTCCTTTCAGACGTGGAATTTCATTCCAAGGCACTTTGTCTTGTGTGTTTGATGGAGATATCTGGGCAATGTGCTGGTTCATCCTGGCATACAGTAAATGTTGTTGGCCAGAAGAGAAGTGGTGCTTTTGTTGCTGCTGCTGCTGTGGCAGCAGCATTTCAAGTTTAAAAAAGGAGAACACGTCCCCCCCGCCATCACTCAGCCTGCTGACCCCTTGAAAAACAAAAGCCCCATGAAAATGAAGGAACCCCCCCCCCCTTCAGCCTGAAATTTTTGGAGCTGGCAAAAATGGCAGCCGGTGAACCAGGGCTACAAACCCTAATATTGTTATTTTATTACTTCGTTATTTGTACTCTTGTTTTAGGCTGTCTGGAGCCCTTGTCAGAAGTGTAGGGTGGTACAGCTGACTGGAGTTAACAATTTATATGTTTATTTAAGAACACATCCCTCGGCATTTGAGAAGTACCGTATTGTCCCGAGTATAAGATGCACCTGATTATAAGACGCACCCTTAAAGTTTGGTGCTATTAAAAAAATTAATTAAATCACTGGCATTAAATTGCAACAGCCTGATTATAAGACGCACCCCTAGTTTAAAAACTTAAATTAGGAGAAAAAAGTGAGTCTTATACTCAGACCAATACGGTATTTCTGCCATATTAACAGGAATGTGTTGTTCCCTAATGAGGTGAGGAAAAACTTTTAAATATAGGAAGAAGTTATTTGTGTGGAAAATGACCATTTTAACTAGATGTCCCGGTTTTTCCAAAGAGCCCTGAATGACCGTCCGCTGCATCAGATCAACTTTAATCATATTCAGACAGAAGCCGTAGTAAAGCATTCAGGTTGCAGTAGACCAATATGAAGGGCTCTGTACATTAATGTATAATCTTGATTGGCTTCTTTGTTCTTCACAAAGTGCAAAAACGTTTCATCTCATTCTCTCTTCTGGTTGTTTTCTTCACTTCCGCAGCCACTCTGGCAAAGCCATTGCTGTTGTCACCTGGCCCTCATTGCCCTTTTCTGTCCCTGGGATCATTTTTTTTATTCCTCGTCTGTTTTAATGATTCTTCTAATTCAGCTCTACATTTGCTGATCGTCTCATCAGATGTTGAGGAAAATCCACCTTGAGAGACCTGTTCTTTTCAAAGGGAATAAAAATCTCTCTCATCTGACAAGCTCGTGAGTGTGATTCAAAACAAAACAAAACACCATCTCGTTATCGGTGTTTTTCCATTTGTGGCGAATGTTCGCCCTCCTTATGGCTTCATTTGTGAAGAACATCATCTTTCTTTTGGCCCTTAGACCTTCAGTAAGTGCTTTCAGTACAGTTGTTTCCCAAAGAGCCCCCCCCCCCCAAAAAAAACTTGACATGTAAGTATTGTTAAGTACTGCATGTTCTTCCACTGTGTATTGCTTTTGTCAAAATACTTGGGAATTCTAGTCTTTGTACCAAGCTTATAAAAATGTCCAGTTTGTGTTCTAAGTAACTACAGCACTCCATGCTGAAATCTCTTTTCCAAGAATTAGCTGATATGAACTTATTCCTGTGCTAATCTACAAGATGAATCCACACAAACGGGTGGCTACGTGTACCTTGAGAATCTTCTCTTCTCACTTAAATTCTTGTTGCATATATCCCGCTCCAGTATGCATGGCTTGCATTGGAGGGGGAGATTTCAGGGCAAATAAGTCTGTTTTCTTGTAAACCTGAGAAGAATCTTTCCGTTCCTACAGAGTCACATGTCAGTCACCATAATGTGTCCTAGTTCTTCGTTGAGATCTGTGGTCTGACAGAATGGTTTAGAGCCAGGCCTGAAGCGAAATGGCTCTGAAAAATTCCCTTCAGAATTCTCTTCTGTGCCAAATGTTTACTTAAAGTTCTCTGGATATTAACTACCTGCTAAACAGCTGCTATCTGCATCACTGGCATTGCTCGAGGTAGGGCGGAACGGTAAGTTCTGCACTGTGCTAATCTCCATTTAGCACAGTGCGGAACTTACTGTTTCACCCCACCTTGCGTGTCTCCAGTGGTCTGCATTTTATATCTTGATATTTGTTCACCTTTAAAACCCTTTGTGGTCTCAGATTCTTGAGAGAGAGAGAGAGAGAGAGAGAGAGAGAGAGAGAGAGAGAGAGAGAGCACCTTCTTCTAGGCATCCTTTTCTGCTTTTTAAGATCTAGTACTGAGAATCTTTTGGCGGTCCCATCATCTATTAGTTGGTGGTTACTGCCAAACAAGATTTTTTTGTGACGCCTCCAAAGAATGCCAGACTTGCCCCAATGAATTCTGGGGTGACCTTGGAGAAGGGAGGGGGAAGTTTCATGACCTGGAAGAAGCTATAGGAGTGCGGTTTCACTCTCTACAGCCCTGCAAATGGAGTGATTTGCTATTTTTACCCTTCCCACCTCTTTTTTAAAGCATTTTTAAAGTAACCTCTGTATCCGCATCGAGACAAATCCAAAGATCCTGGATCCGTGGAAAGAGAGGTCTCACTGTATTATTGGGTTCATATTATGATATTTTAATAATATGATGGAGTTTCTGGAACAGATTAATATTGTAAAGTGGGGGTCCACTGTATAAGCATTCGAATTTTAGACAGCATGAGATGTTACAACCTTTTAAGGTGTTCTTTCAGAATTGAAAATGAGCTTGTGCTGTGTTGTCTTTATGCGTCATTATTGTGTGGCTAACAAACTGATCTTAAATCTGAATGACTGGGATATCATTCTCATCTGTTTTATGTGAATGAGCCCAAGACAACTGTAAAGGCAATATAAGGCCTGTCATAAAACCAGTCCAACTCTGAAAGTAATTAAGCAGCATTTTCAAGGCAAAGGGCCTTTCCGGAGAATTAATGACTAGCTGTGAATCAGTTGATGGCCTCCAGCCCAGGACATTAGCTAGCCTGATTGCTTGAAACATCTCTTGACAGTCTAGTCATCTTAGATTTTCCTACATGCCTCTCATATCAAAATGTCATTTTTTTTGTTTCCGGACCAAGTCGATTGCTCTCATACAGCCAGCTCGGTTGCTCTTGCAATTCTGTAAGAGGCATTTGCAGGTTATCACATCCTCCTTGATGAAGGAGGAGGGGAAACTGTTGCTGAAGTTGTTCCTCTTGTGAAATCAAGAGGAACTGTGGGCTCCTCTGCACTTAGCTTCCCTGCCATTAATCTTGAGTTAATGCAACTCATGTGTACATTTTCCCTGCAGTGTCTGTCTCAGAAGTGGTACATTCCACAAACTCAATTATGCTTATAGCTATACTGTTTGGAGGAGGGATCAAATTATGGTTCTTCAGTTTATAGCACTACAAAATGTATTTTGATGAAGATCTTGCTTTAATCCTAGGGCTGTCGTGGTGGTTTTGTTATGAAGATGGACTCAGCCATGTCCTTGTGCCCTTGCTTGGGCGAGTTAGAATAGGCAAAAGGAAATATATCTTACCCAGTACGTAATTAATCTGTAGAACTCACCCCACAGGCTGTTGTGATGGCAGCTGGCCTAGATGGTTTAAAAGGGGACTGGATAGGTTTAGGGAGGAAATGTCTATCACAGGTTACAAGCCGTGATGACTACATGCAGCTTCTGGGTTTTAGAGGTAGCCAGTCTCTGAATGCCAGGTGCAAAGGAGTGGCAACAGGATATATGTATGTTGTTGTCATGAGTGCTCCCTGAGGCATCTGGTGGGCCGCTGTGAGATAGAGGAAGCTGATAACAGGCAGCAATAACCCAGACACCATAACATCAGATCCCTATGCTTTTGTTTTTTGGTTTTTTTTTTAATTTTGTCTTAGAATTCTGTGAAATGCAGCTTTGTCATTTTTTTATTTTATTAATACATTAAAACATAAAAACAATACATATTTCGTAAAGTTATAGCAAGCGTGAAACAATATATCCTACTAGCATACTATTCACTATTTTCTACATGTAATATCCAACTAAGCCAAAATATCACCCACATTATATTCCTTAAATCCGCATATCATCACATCATTCTTCTTTCTCTCTCTTAAAAAAAAATCAATAAATAGTTTCCAATTATTCACAAAAAGGTGAACTGACTTTTCCTTAATTAAAATTGTAAGTTTATCCATTTCAGCATAATCCAAAAGTTTCAACCACCAATCTTCCAGTGAAGGTATCTCTGAATTCTTCCAATATTGTGCCACAGAACCATTTTTGCGGTGGTGCTTAGCTTAACAGAATGCATATGCATTGAGCACTTTTCCGTTCGAGAAAGGGCTTCACAGTCAAGCTGAGTAACATAGCTTGTTACTTTTATTACTCAGTTACTTTTGTCACTGAGTATCAAAAACGTGGAACTTTTGATAAAGCATTGGCGTCCAGAAATTAGCAGAGCTGCATTATGACTCTCATTTCTGCTCAGGAAGCTATTGTCACTAGCATATGGCAATATAAATGACAAATCATATTCAGAATTTAAAATATTATTAAACACTGCAGGGAAGAATGTAACTCATGTGATATGAATCAGTGCACATACAGTACCTTTTGGGCTATGCCAAGTATTGGCACCTTGACAAAGGAAATGTCTGCTTATGTGCTGAGCTTTGACCAAACTAAGTTGGCAAAGAGTTTCTTCTCGTTATTCATTTGTTTTGGGGTCACTCGCCATCCACTTTTCTTTCTTTCTTTTTTTTTTTGTATACAGCAAGTTTCTACTTTGTGTGTCTGGAGCACCCACTTATGTCAAAGCTGCTTTGATTTATCGACCATTCCAGTTCAGCACCGTGCTCCTGGTGGTGGTGAAGCCTTCGAATGAGTATCTGATCTAAGGTCACCTATGCTACTTATTTTTCAGGAGACTTTAATCTCCATACAGATGTGACCTCTGACACCCACCAAAGAATTTAGTGTACTATACAATCCGCTCTTGCTTTGTCAGCATTCTTCCTTCAATGGCACATACGAAAGGTCATGGTTTTGATTTAGTTAACTTCTTGGGTCTCTCATTACCGGCACTTGAGGTCACCCACCTTGATTTCAAATACATTTCTAGTTTTATTGCATCCTGATGCTTCCACACCAATAAATTGCTTGTAAGATGCAGCTTGCTTCCTCAACTTGTCACTTTCAGGATGAAGGGTAGTGAAGTGGGTTGGTGTTTGTTTTCCAACAACAACGTAAGCGTGTACATGCCTTTAATTCTGTGTCCTGCCAGAAACCTCTTCCCCTTCAAATTGCTCTCTTTCTTTGAACTCCTCCTCCATGTCTTCCGCAAAGCCTTTCCTAGACGTCGTCTCACCTGTCGAAACAGTTGATTCTTCTCTGCCTTGACTCTTCTCCTCTCTCAAGTGCTGTCTCTTTGTATCACTTATGGCCCATTCCTGTTTATGACAGTGTATCTCCCAATATGCCATTGTATAAGGCCCACTGAAAGCGCAGACATCACACTGCTGTCGGGCCATTGATAGCTGCCTTGGAAAAGCAGTGGCAGCTCCACCTGAGCTCTGCCACAGAGACCATGCTACACCAACACTGGTAAGTCAGTGGCAGGGGCGTGTCATGGGCAGGGAGGGGAGGTTTGGGGAGGTTCGGGGTGGGGAGGGAGGGGTAGATCCCAGCGGCAGAGTCTTGCGCAGGATGCTGCCCCTTCTTTCCTGCCCCTTTCCTCTCCTTGAACTTATGCCAGGTACATAGCTGGCCCCTAAGTGGCCAGGAGGCCTACCCAGAGATAGGTAAAAAAATATTTTTACTTACCTCTAGTTGGCCTTCTGGTTGCGCCCCCCCCCCCAATCACATGCAGTGTGTGCTTCATTAGTGCAGCTGCATGCTATAGCATGGCAGGGGATAGGATTAGGCTGTTAGAGTACATGCTAATTTGGCAGGCACAGCCCTTTTGCACAGTAGACTTGTTCCACCTTTGCATACAAGTTCACACAGTTCTAGCCTACTCAAAATACTAGTGTAACAACCTAATCCTATGGTTCCCCCTCCACTGATGCAGCAATGCCAAAATGGCTACTTTTGCATCCTGTCGGGGGGGAGGAGTCACAGAAGTCTTGTTCCCTTACCCGAGGGTAAGCTTCCGCAGCGCAGAGGGGTCTACTTGGAATTGCACTAGCGAAATCGCTGGCATAGGTCCATGTGGATCCATGCAGGATCATGTCCAGGAAGGAGGCTAGGATTCGGCGGCTGCCACCACCACCGAACCTGCCCTCTTCCTGGAGCCAATCTGCCCACCCCCTCCCTGTTATCATCCCGTTCTGCCCTTCCCCCCCAGTCCTGTTGCTGCCTCGTTCCACTCGCCCCTCACTCCCCTTCCACTTCCTCCCACACTGTCCTGCCTCCCCTGCCTACTTACCTGCCTCGTCGGGTCCTGGCAAGGCAGCCACCATGTGCGGTGTGGCCCTTCCCGCTGACCCTTTGGCAGTGTATGTCTCCATGTGCTGTCAGAGTGGTTTTTGTGACTGCCATAAGGCAGTTAATGCTGGCGGAACACCACATTGCACCAGTGTTAAAGCCAAATAAGATTGGGCTGTTAGTGATTTGGGCCATAATGCATAGTAGAGCACATGCTTTGTATGCGTCCAATTTCAGTCTCTGGCACAGTTAGCAATTCAACACGCTAAACTGTAGAATGTACCTGTCATCTCAAAAGCCTGGATCTGAGACGCTAAACCTGCCTTCATTTCTAAGTATGAAATGTATCTGCACTGTATGTATCTGCGCTGTATCTGCACTGGTTGACCTTTGTTTCACCCCTGCCCTGCCCTATGTCTTAAACTTGGGGACAATTTCAAAGTCAGGTTAGACCCCATTGTGTCAATTTTGCAGGAATGTCCCTATAAATGTGCTGCCAAGTCTTGCGCTAAAGATCTTCTGTTTAGTAAGGAGAACGTCTGTTCCCTGGGTTTCACGCTGCATCTTCAGCTAGAAGGGCTGAGAGAATGACTACTTGAAGTTTTTTTTAAACCATAGTGCCTTTTGCATGGATCTCTTGATGCTGTTTCAGATATAACCAACGTCCCTGTGCTATCTGTTAGGGCAATTATTTATTCCTTGACTGAAACTCTTTGTTCTTAGTGTTTGCTAGGAAACCTACTGGCATGCTACCGAAACTGGTATGGTATGAAACTGGGGCGGGGGGGGGGGGGTAGGGCAGGGCAGGGATTCTAATTATGTCATCTCACCCCACATTAATGGCTTGATCCTCTCTGCCAAGATATTGCAAAAGTGGATGACAACCCTCCAGGGAAGTTGGGTGATAAGAGACGGGAAGCTTAGCAGAGTTGTGACTTTGTATCCCAGAAAGATCTCTACCCTGTAATACTGAAAGTACGACTGTTCTTTAAGACAGCATTTATAGATGGTGACAGCAATTGATTTTTTGGGGTGGTTTTCAGAGTGGACTTAATCCCAGTGGAAAATCTGGAGCAGCCAGACACCCATCAACCTGGTTTACTTAGTGACCCCATGGTGTGAGGGTAAGAGAAGGGAAATGGCACTCCAAGAGGCCCTAGAGATGTTGCACCCCTTCTCATTACATTTTAAAGAAGCTTCTCTACCTACTCATCTGAAGACAATGTTAACTCGCAACAGGCACGTCGGCAAGTGAATGTTTATGCGCTAGTGTGTGTGCTCCATCTGGGATGTATGGTTTTTTTGTAAATGACAAATGACCTGATGCGCACACCAAATGCCTGCCCACGCTGGCTGCTAGAGACCATGAAGGGGCTCTGGATTTGAAACGTGAGGCCATGAGTGTTTTTATTTATTTATTTATTTATTTATTTATTTATTTTTCACATTTTTATACCATCCTTCCTCCAAGGAGCTCAGAGTGGTGTACATATTTCCTCCCCTCCTTTTTGTCCTCACAACAACCCTGTGAGGTAGGTGGGGCTGAGAGATAGTGACTGGCCCAAGGTCACCCAGGAAGCTTCGTGGCTGAGCGGGGATTTGAACCTGGATCTTTCAGGTCTAAGTCCGACTCCCAAACCACTACACCATCCCGGCTCTTTCACTTTAGGTTTACAGTGGCTGACCAAGAGGATAGCAGCAGTTCAAAAGACAATGCTTTATAACTATCTTATGAGAAACTGAGAGTGAATCTCCTGTGCCTGGAATAATGAAAGTGAAATAAATCCCACTATGAAGTTCTTGCTCTGCTACTGTCAGGATACATTCCGCTTGGTGGGTTTTTCCTTATTGGAATGCAGTGACCAAACGCTATGTTTTTGAGTGCCATTATGTAGCAGCACTTAAGTGGTTAAGCAGGAGCAAACTGTGCTCCTGATGATTTTTACAAGTGAGGCCCATGGGACTCTGCAGTTCCCTCTGTAGTCCTCTCTTTGCAGTTCGCCCTGTAATGGCTTCCATGATATCATATGGAATTCACCCACTGCGATCTTCTTTGTAAGAAATTCTTCACACCTGTACTGACTTCCTGGGTTGTGGCATATCGATTACAGGATGTTTTGAGACTATTCAGGAGCAGGTCTATCCTGCTGCAATAAACGGTGCCATTCAAAGGATAAGATGAAGGAGAGATTGGGTGTCAAATGTGCAGAGAAGGAAACCTGCCAGCCTTCTTTTCTTTGTGAGATGGTCTTCCTTGTAGCATTTGAATGCAGGCAGGCAGAACAGGTAGCTGGAATCGGCATTTACCTTGTTAGCGAAATGGACGGGTTTTGCTATTCAGAGTCTATAAGCAATCATTCCGTTCCAGGATTACAGCCTTGAGGCATCTAAACATCACTGACAGAAGAGCATGAAAAGCCAAAATGCTGATTCTGGGTTTGCTCACTACTTGGAATCAAAGAATAGTTGGGATGGAATGGGCCCCTGAAAGTTCACTCACGGCCCAAACCTATGGGCCTGTTATGCCGCTGGAACCCGTGTTCTGGCAGCGCCGCATGCTTTACAGCAGTCGCAAAGCATGATGCACCATTCCGTGCAGCTGGGCCACTGCCGCAAGTGGTGAGCAGCCATGGCAGCATGCCAGTCGCTCCAGAAGAGTCCCAGTGCTGGTAAGGCGGCACGGGGCAGTGAGTGAAACAGGGAGGGGGAAGAATGGGGCGGAGAGGGGGAGGAAGGGGGTGCTATCATCATCCCAGTGTTGAGGCTGGGAGGTGCTAACATCATCATCAACTCTGTCAATATCCTATTCCCCTTCCTGGCCTTGATCCACCTTCCCCGGTCCACTTGGACTTGCACTAGCAAAATTGCTGGCCCAAGTCTGACTATACCCATCATGGCAGCAGAGGCTTACCCCTGGGTGAGGGAACAAATGTTCCCTTACCTGGAGGAGACTTCTGGGATTGCTCCACCCACAGGATGCAGCACATGCTCCAGTTGCACGGCTGCATCAGTGGGGGGTAGACAGGAGTGAGCTATTAGTCAAACAGGTGAACCAAACAGGTGAAGATGGGTGAAACGTCATAGAGGTAGAAAGTTACACTGGCAAGACAGGCCTTCATTACTAGATGTCATTTGCTATCTTTGAGCGCCAAGGAGAGCCATGTTTCTCATGGATATGGGACCTCTAGGCCCTGTCAAGTTCCGTCCATGAAAGCTCTGGGGATGTCCCAAGAGGAGGTCATTGCAGAAAGAATGGAGCTAAACAGCCTCCAGTTGTGGCAATGCAGTCATCGTATGCTGCACTGAACCACCTCAGCAATCCAATACAGGGGCATGCTCTTCATTCGACTTTCAGGTCTGATTTTGGATTTTGAGCTAACAGCTGGATTTTGAGCCAACAGGACAGATGGCAGTGGACAAGACTCCCAGATAAACTAGCTGTGTGGCAATTCAGTACTAATCGTGGCCATTTTCAAACTTCTGATATGTCTTCTCTCCATTTCTCTCCTCTCTACTCTATTTGTAATTTCAGATGTTTTTGGGGGGAATAGGCAAACAAACTCAAACATATCATTTTGGTGGGTGTGGGGGAATCTTTCCTGATCACAGTGGAAACTCAGAAGGAGTGAGAGCTGGACTCCCACCATTGTCATTGGGAGTAGCATTTTCACAGCAAATAAATACACATGCCCTCTCTCTCACACACACTCACTATACCAGTTAGCAGCAATCACCTAATAGGGGCTATCGTGTATCATGTTTCCCCACCCTTTCCATCAACCACCAATATGCATGTGCAAGGAAACTCATTACCCCAAGCCATGCTATGAGTGCTGCTAAACAGTACAGCTGCGCAATGGAAGACTCCCATTAGTGACTGTATTGTGTAGCTTTGCTACAGAAGCTCATAGGGCCTGAATGAGAAAGATCTCATCTTAGGGGAAGGGGCAGAGCTCAGTGGTAGGTCACCTGCTTTGGATGCAGGTGGCCCTGTTGTTCAATCCCTACTATCCCCAGGTGGGCCAGAGGAAATTCCTGTCTGAAAAGCCACTGTTGCAGAGGCGTCGCTACGGAGGGGATGGTACCGTAAATTGCGCCCCATCCTAGTCCCCGTTTACAAGCCGGCACGAGGCGACCCCATCCCCTCACCGTCGGAGCCATTCCGTGCGGAGAAGGCAGCGGGCAGGGAGTCTCTTGCCCGCTGCCTTCTCCGCAGGGAATGACTTTGGCAGTGAGAGGGGGGTCCTTGTGCTGGCTTGTAAACGGGGACTAGGACGGGGCACAATTTACGGTACCACCCCCACTGTAGCGACGCCTGTGCACTGTTGTCAGTGTCAACAATACTTAAGTAGAAGGATCAATGGTCTGACTCTGAACAAGGCAGTTTCCTGGGTTCCTATCTAAAGCACTTGATAGTGCATGTCTTCATTTGGTCCTACTTGCAGTTGGGAGCCTTCTTGTTGTCTTTTCCCATGTTTCTCTGGAACTTCTTCTGTCTTTTCTTCCTGTACTTTCCCATTTTATAACAATACTTGGTTAAACATCTGCTGCTGCTGCCATACTGCAGAAACGACTCAGCCTTCAACATCTTCCTTTTCCCTTTTGGGCACTTGTCTATACTGTACTCCTCCTGTAGTTCTCCATTTGTTAGCTTCTCCAACCCAAAAAGCCTCCTTATTCTCTATAGACAGTTGTTTTGAAGTGTCTCTGAGTTATGTGTTATCGTAGCTGTCATCTTCCAGCATCCAGCTCCATGGTGAGCCGCAATGTTCACATTGCTGTTATTTATCAGCACTTTAGCTTTCAATGCGAGTTCTTTCAATTTCATACAATCTCTGCCATAAATTTACCTAGTGCTCAGTGATCAAAGTACATATCTGGGTTCATAGCAAATGCATGTGCAGAGATGGGGTTGGCAGGGGGTGGGGGAGAACTGTTTGTCCGAGCAGTGAATCTGTCAAACGGTACACATCTCATAGCCAGCCTTAAGTGTCTCAGTAATGGATGCAAGCAAACCAAGACTAACACCTTTATGTGGGTCTGCTTAAAGTCCTCCCTGAGAAGAAAATGGAGACAGTGAAGGGAGTCCTTTCTTCCACTGGGGAACAATATGGCACATATTCACTAAGCCAGCATTACTCAAAACTATGGGTCGAGACCCACAAGTAGGTTGCAACCCGATTTTTGGTGGGTCGTGACCACTACTTGCCGCCCCCCACCCACACTTCCAGGTTGCTGAATTTTTACATGCGCTGCAGTCTTCGGCCCATTCCAGACCTCGTTGCATCACGTTCTCGCTGACGAAAATGATGTGACGAGGCCCGGAATGGGCCAAAAACCACCACACAGAGGCTCTGGTGGCAGAAATTTCTCAGGGAAAAAAACGCAAAAGCCCAGCAACCCAGAAGTAATAGCAATGATGTGATGATGTCATCACGCCGTGATGTCATTACATCACCACCATTGCTTCCGGTTTGCTGAGCATTGCACTGAAGATGGGTCCATAGTGGGTAAGTTTGAGAACCGCTGTAAGCTTAATAGTAAACTCAGTGATTATATGGACTGCTAAATACATGCAGCAACGCTCACCGTATCATAAATTGCTTCAACCAACCTGTTGCTCCAAAATCTCCTGTGTCTGTCAGATTCTCTCAAAATTCAAGCTGCAACCTGTTGCAAACTGTCTCTCTTGTCCTTCTAATGAAATGGATGGTCTCATCTTTCCAAACTCTACTGGGTGTTGCATTCCAAAAGCTGGAATGAGATTCACCCTGGTATCAGGAACACGTCTCCTGTCATTCAGTCCCATTGATAAAACATCAACCAATCGCCTAATTATGCACAAGCCATCAGCCCAACAAAAGATAGTCTCAGAGCTATCTTTAATAGTATCTACCCTTCATTATTCCCAGAAGTTTATTCTTCTCCTTATTATTGCTTGAAAACATTCACTAGATGATTATAGGATCTTTTGGAATATGGAATTATACTGTGAGGTTCTCTGCTTATTTATTAACTTGTTCGTTCTTTCATTCATTCTTTTCTCTCTCTCAACCTAATGTGCATCTGTTGCCCAATGGAACATTTTTATTGTTATTACTTAAGTATTAGTTACTTCCATGAAAACACAGCCTGCCAATAAACATAATAGAGTGGCAGTAAGAAAGGCTTTTATGCTTTGATCAACACTTTTCCTAACTTTCTGGTAAATGTATTATGCATCTTGCAGCTGTAGCATTTTAGTTTAAAAGTACAGTGGAGATAGGGAAGGGGGGGAATAAACTCCTGTTTTTCTATACATTATTCAGTGTGAAGGCGGAAGACTACATTTTTCTTTATATAGTTCACAGTCCACCAACCTAGCTCTGTAGGCCAATTAGCAGCTCAGACATGATATCTGAAACATGAATGTTGTGGAGTCTGTGTAGACTCTGAGTATTAGTCTCGGTGTTGTATTTAATTCCTAGCTCTGGGCTTAGAAAACTGCAGGTTTTATCCTAAGATTTTCTTCCTCTAGATGAGCACATTTTCCCCTGAACCAAAGACCCCTTCCTCTGGATCAAGGAGTTCCCTTCCTTCAGAGGAAGTAGCATCCTCCTGGACAAAAGAAATTCAATGTGCATGATGTAACATGAAAATCAGGAGGGTCATTTATATGTCTAGTTTCCTCTTGAAGGAAATTTATCTTATGATCATCTTCCACTGTATCAGGAGGCAAATGGATTCCCTTTCTGCGACTTTGATAGTAGAGAAGCCCTTGCTGGACTTTAACAATAATAATTTGTGTTTTTACATGGTAGCTTATTTCATTTATTCTGGATCCCTTTTGATTTCAAAATGCCTACCCCACTTTTATTATTATTCTTTCTCTGAAAGAAAAAGTAGTGTGTAGCTTTGATAGCCACGTTTTAGTATTCTCTGAGTCATCCTTCTGCCTATGAAATTGTGATTAAAAGAAATTATAATATAATGTCAGTCCATTAATTTGCCCAATGATTTGCAAACACTGATAAGACCCAACCAATGCTTTGAAAGCCTTGTTGTCTGAATAGGATAACACACACACACACACACACACACACACACACACACACACACACACACACACACACACACAGATGAAGAGGCACTTGACAATGCTTTCGGGGGAGAGAAAGGGAAAGAGAGGCTGCTTATATGGTTGCTTGTCAGGTATTGAATAAAAATAGTCGGGCTGAGTAGGGGCTGCAAAACATTTGATGTCAAGGAGTCCTATGAAGCTGCCATATTGAATCAGATCATTGGCCCATCTAGGTACGTATTGTCTAATGGACTGCGGCTCTCCAGGGTTTTAAACAAAGGTCTTTCTTCACCCAGCGTGTAATTCATCTATGGAACTCCTTGCCACAGGATGTGGTGATGGCACCTGGCCTAGATGCCTTTAGAAGGGGTTTGGATAGATTCATGGAGGAAAAGACCATCACAGGTTACAAGCCATAAGCAACCTCCTGGCTTTAGAAGTAGGTTTTCTCTGTGCCAGGTGCAAGGGAGTGACAACAGGAGTTAAGGGTGTGGTCAGGGTGAGCCCGAGGTCCTCAACGTCGCGGGTTAAGGGTGTGGTCAGGGTGAGCCCGAGGTCCTCAACGTCGCGGGTTGAGTCGTTGAGCTCCAGGCCATCTATTCTTGTTGGCTGTGTACTCCCTGACGCATCTGGTGTGGCCACTGTGAGATACAGGAAGCTGGACTAGATGGGCCTTTGGCATGATCCAGAAAGGCTCTTCTTATGTCCTTATGTCTTTCCTAGCCCCACCTGGCAATGCCAGGCATTGAAACTGTGATTCAGAGGCATCAGCGGTGGGCCCCAAGAGGCGGATTCGTCGTCTTCTCCTTGCAGCCAAGAACGGCTGCGATTTTGGCCCTCCCACCCTCCCAGATACCGGTCGGCTCCAAAAAGAAGCCAAAAAGTGCCGGGCGGAGGTAGCCGTGGGGGCGTGTCACGGAAGCCCCCACCCCACAGGGGGTCTACGCTCGCCACTGCTGTGTTCTTTTGAATACAAAGCAGGTGCTTACCACTTTGTTATGGCATCTCCTTAGTCGAAGGACCTTCCCTCTGTTAAGGTTGCCTGATTGAATTTGAGGCAAGACTACCATCACTTTTTTTCATGGTCCTTCATTGGTGGGGATGTGACACTTGACAACAGTGTCTTTGTGACTACATTCTTCACTATTACAAGACATAAGAACCCTGCCTCATGTTGAATAATGTACTCCCAACAGCTAGCGGGTATTCTTTACCATTTCTGTCGCACTTTTTCAGTGTGTTTTGCAACATTCCTGTTCAACTTGGGATGAAAGTTCCAGGAGATTGAATTTGGACTTAGAAGAGGTGGGAAAACTGACATTGCTTTAAAAAAGGAAATGATAAATTCAATATTCTCTCACTCTCACATACACCTACCTTGTCTTATTATATCCTCCTACTTTATATCTTCTATTTACACATGTAACTTCATATAAGTGTAGACTGGTTAACGCTGGGAAAGTGACGTGCATATCTCAGTTCACATATTGGAGTCAACCTCAGCCCCGCTAGGCACACGCTAATGACCTCTGCAATCGCAGGATTTTCCACAGTACGGTGCCTGCCCCTCCTACAGGTCTGTGCAGGTGAGAGAAATTTTGGTTTGTGCAAATATAGACATGAAAATTAGCGAACTCAGGAAGATAGTGGAGGACAGGAAGGCCTGGCGGGATATGGTTCATGGGATCACGAAGGGTCGGACATAACAACGACTGAACAACAACAACAACAACAAGAGAAAAATGGCAGCTGCTTGACCCTCCCATTGTAGTGGATGCCTACCTGAAAAGTATGAACGTGACTGGAACAGCAATGTAGAAATGGCTTACCACCCATCTGATTTCCGATCCTCGGGAGAGTCATAAGGAACTGCAGTGAACTTCAAAATGTGAACCTTCTTTGGACCTCTGTTACTTTTAATCTTGGCGGAAGGCAGGCAACGTATCACCTAGGATTTTTTGTGTGGTCAGAAATATGATCAAGCATAAAAAATGCACTAAATAGTAATTACTACACAGGCCTTAGAAACTCCAATGTCTGGATAGATAATGTCCGTGAGAGTTCAAGCTCCTCACATAGAGACAGGACAGTGCAGTCGCGTCGCTAGGACGTGCGTCACCCCAGAAAGGGGGCGTGTGTCACCTTTAAGGGAGAGGCTCTGCCCCCGCGCGTGACGTCACGTGCAGGAGCAGAGCACCTTCCCCGCTCCGTTTTCGGCTCATTTTGGAGCCAAACGGAGGCGAGGGCGGGCGGGTGGGCCCAACTTAAACATCAAAAATGTAAGTACGGGGGGGCACGACACCCTTGTGCGTGCATCGCCCCCGGACGGCCCGCTCCCCGCGCTTCCCTCCGTCGACGCCCATGGGACAGTGCAATAGCCTTAAGAGACAGTGCAACAGAGTTAAGACAGGTAGGTGCTCACTAATATCTAGCTTTTTTTCTTATGATGCAAGAGAACAGAAAGTGTGTTTACAAAGGCTATTGTGGTCTTTTAAAAAAATAATTTAGCTATAATTTGTATGAGTAACAGTTTGTACATGGAAAATTAATAACCTGTAATTAAAAAACAACCCTTCTAGTTAATTACGTTGGCATTGCTCATGGCACAAACTCATGCAGGGTTTGCCAGTTGGTAGAACAACCAATGCCCAACATATATAGTACATGCACAGTTTTCAAATACTTAACTCTCATAACAGTTCTGTTGGGGACAGTGAGCTGGAAAGGGCATCGATATAGTCAATCAGAAATATACGAACAAACCTCAAGGGTTAGTAGAAACAAATAGTTACACATTTAGAAGGAGGTTGAGCTAACTGAGGTTGAGCTAACCCTTTGACAGAAGGGTTGCCATTTGGCAAGAAATGCATCTGGTTTAACTAAGCCATCGACTCCAGTCATTGAATACGGCATGTTAGCTTTTCCGTGATACATAATATGGAATTGAAGATGCCATGAGATTAGTGTCAGGAGGTTTCCTGGGGGTTCCAGGCATGCAATCCTAGGAACGAGATGATGAGGACCTCGTGACAGAGAAGTTTGCGATTGGTCCAAGATAAGGGCTAAGAGCGCCAACATGGGAGCAGCTGTGGTAGGATTGCCTGTGATACATTTTACTTTGTCCTTGAACTGATTTGTTGGGAGAGTGCATGGACAGGACGAGGCGAGTCGTTGCTGAAACAGTTGACTCAACAGACTGTATCTCCATCATTACTAGGCCACCGGCAAGTTAAGCAAGGAACCTGTGAGGTGGTTGCGGTGCATCGCTGTTGCAACAAGAACAGGATTGAAGAGCGGTCGCAAACGGTCAAGTGCTCTTGCTTCCCAGGACAGGTTGCTGGCACAACCAGAGCTCAGCCCTCCTGTGTTGAAGGTAAGCAGCATCTGCCTTGTCACGCTGGCTTAATAATTTTAAGACTCTCCTTGTCTCCTTGATGGTTTGGAGTCCTGCTGTCTGAAAAAAAAAAGTCTAATCCTTCCCCTTGTTAATTTTGGACACATTTTTCTTTGTTAATGATAATGAGTATGTGCCTAAATCATGGTGTAATTAATCTCCTTAATTTATGTACTCGGCCATTCTGTGCCTGTGCCAAGAAGATTTCTCAGTAGTTTTTAGGTTTCTTCTCTTCTCTTTTTGCACAGGAAAGTCTACTTTAAAACTAGCCTGAAAGCAGAATAAGGGAATTAAGTTATGTTTTGCTTGTGAAGTCAGAGATAACCAGATCTGCTGTATTTGGAGACATAGGATTTTCCTGTCCAGGCCAAGAGAGGTTTAACCAATATACTGTCAACGAGATCCGAGAAATGTGGGCCTTTCAGAGTGGCGAAACTGTCATAAAACCTCCTTGCTCACCTTTCTCACCACCCTTCCTCCTGGTCTCTGACTTCAAAACTCCCTTTTCTAATCCCTCACACTGCACTGAGCGTAGCTCATTCCCTAACCCTGTTCCAACTTACATCAGAAGAGATGAGCGGCCTTTTTTCTGTGGTCTTTGTACAAAGCAATGTACAAGATGAGTAGGACTAGTTGTGCCTTTGGCTCAGCCACTCTGATAAGACCCCTGTGTGGTGCAGATTGGACAGTTGTTGCACAACTTGCTGTAAACTTTCTATCATAGCCAAGGATCCAGTTTAGGTCATAAGGAAACCTTGCATAAAGGTGGTGCAAACACAGACTGGAGCCATGCCAGTCCCCTGGTCTCCTGAACTGCTTGGTCCTGGTAGAAGGCAGGGAGTTGCCCACCATCCACGATTGGCCACCTGGATCAGCATCAGTCTCCTGAAGCACTACCCTTACTGACAGGCAGCCCAATCATAACCTGCGCCGGAGCTATGTGGCCGGGCGGCCCACACTGTAACCAGCACAGGCTAGGAGCAGGCTGGAGCGCACCTTACCCTGGGTAAAGCCCAGCCTGTGCAATGGGGCTACTCGGATGGTGGAGAAGCCCTGTTAGGCTTCCAATCTCGGGAGGGGGAGTAGGATTCGGTGCATGCCAGTGTCAGCGATCCTGCCCCCCTCTTGGGAATGCTCCTCCTATCTCCCTCCCACATCTCGTTACAGCCCTCCACCATCCCCCGCGCTGCTCAGAGCAGCTCTCACCTGCTCTGGTGCACGATCTGCTGGATTCCTTGCTCTCCAGGCATCACAATGTGCTTTATGGAATGTTTGTGATGTCCTAGGCCGGCGCAGTACGTGCTACGCCAGCCCAGCAGGGGGGTAGGCCTGCGTCATTAATGACATTGCATCATGATGGAGGAGCTTGGCAGGACCAGGGCCCCTACCAAGAAGTCTCTGTCAAAAGTGTCGACGGAGGAGCTAGGCAGGACCAGGGCTCCTGCCTAGAAGGAACAGGAAAGGAGGGCTTTCGAGGGGGAGGAGTCCCAAGGGGTCTGGCTGCATAAAAGACCGGCTGGCCGATGAGCTGATGAGGGTAGAGTGGTAGGCTCTCTGACTCTGCTCGTCGGAAGCCAGTGACCCTCCAACCTGGCCAGGGGGAAGGATATTGGGTGAGGCAACCCCCTTCCCCTGGCTACATCTGAGGCCTGTCCAAAGCCGACCGGCGGGACAGACACGTTGGGACTCCCACATAGATGGCCTGGAGCTCAACGACTCAACCCGTGATGTTCAGGACCTCGGGCTCACCCTGACCACACCCTTACCCGGGTCACCCGAAAGGACAGGAGGACATTGTTGTTGTTGTTGTTATTAACATTGCATGATCCCTTTGATGGAAGTGGGACCGTTCTCCCTTCCTTAGGTTAAGTGCACAGCAATAGCTGAAATGCAGAGCTTTCTAAACGATTCAGGAAATTGCTCTATAGGTCACTTTTCATTCCTATCCCCCCCAGCAACTACACAGCGGCATATTTTCCCCTTTTACTGGATAGCTTTATGTTAGGCAGTGGCACCCATAAGTCTTCATTAGTGTTTCTGTCAGCACCAATGGAAAGGAACTTAAGACATAAAATGTGGTGAGATTTACATTTAAATAGAAGCAAAGCAGAGCAATATTTTAATAGCTTGCTGCTAATTAATATTGACATAGAAATCATATTTGTTAATCCACTCAGAAGATACTTATCTCCTATTTCCATTGCTTTCCACACAAAACCATGACCTTTAAAAGTGAAATAACAAAGACTCCCAGTTTTCCTAACTCCCCCTGATGTTTTAATCTATGAATTAACCTACAAAGGAATGAAACTTTGTAACCTCCAGTGTATTGTTGTTTTCATATGTGGCAGGGAAAGCGCATTTGAGCTCTCCTACCCTCAGCCACCTGAAAGTCTCCAACTCCCTCGCCCAACTCTGCACTTTCTTCCCTGCTGCCCCCTTATGCCTGGAACTCTCTCCCACATCACCCTGTGTGATGCACCCTCTCTTCCTTCCTGCAAATTCATTCTCAAAATTCACCTTGTCTGTGAATCCTTTGGCACTAGTCCAGCATTTCCCGAACTTTTGGGGGAAAAGATCTGCGGCTCCCTTGACCATTAGCGACCATTGGCCATGGCTCCCCATTACATGAGTTTCTGCTAATAGTCGGTTAAGACTCATGTTAACATAAGAACATAAGAAGAGCCCTGCTGGATCAAGCCAAAGGCCCATCTAGTCCAGCTTCCTGTATCTCACAGTGGCCCCACCAGATGCCTCCAAGAGCATACAGCATATTCCCTGCCCAGTGTGGCATCAGTCTCTTTCACAGTACCTGGGCAATAAAGAGCATAAGATGCATCTTTGGCGGTCTAGACTTCCTGTTCTCCAATGTGGGAGGCATGTGCTTCAGAAGTTGTGTGAGATAAAACTCTTTTGCCAGTTGCCAAAATGTTGGATCTCAGAGTAATTTCTTGCAAGTATTAACATATACCCTGTGCCTCTTTTTTATTTAGATTAAATTTGCTTTGATGTTTGAAATTTTCATACCATGCTATTTGTGCGTGTAACTCAAATTTAATTACTCAATATACATTGAATATATTTTTTTCTGCTGAATCCGAGGCAATGCATATAAATTTTATACTATGCTCCGTGCTACTATAAAACAGTCCTTTATGATGGACAATAAATACCAGATATTTATTAAAATCTGCATTAGGATAGCCAAGGTAATGTTGCTCCCTGAGTTTGTGGGACCATATTCTGATTGCCTAGCTGGACGCTGCATTCATTTTGTCAAAACAATGCCCTGCCGAAGCAGTTTAGTGTCTCTGACTATGTTAACAGATTTAATAAAGGAAATGTTATGAATGCTGAAGCGGTAGATCTAAAAACGGGCACGCCTGCATTTTTCCCTTTAATGCGATGGCTTAGCATACTTCATTTATAGTGTAAGCACTGAGGTAATTTATTCAGAGACTTTAGGGCAGAAACCCATGCGTGTCCACTTACAGTTTGAAAATTTGATTTTTTTACGATATTCCCCAGCCCTTCGGAGGCTTCCCCATTGTAGAAGCCTGAAGGAGGTTTTTAATTAAGCTTGTCTCTTCCTGGCCCCACTTGTGTAGCTAATTATTTTTGGTATCATAAAAGAGTTCCATTATTCATTTTTTCTTTCAAAGAGCTTTTCCCACCCCACCCCATTTGGACTGTATGACTTGAACCCTTTTTGTACGTATGGAAAAAGAGTCTAAAAAAAAATAAAATAGAGACTTCAGCAAAATGAAATATTGACCATGGTCCTACATCATATTGGATCTTCGTTAGAGAAGGGCGAAGGAGGCAGTACATGTTAACTGCATTTGAAATTACAGGCATTCCTAATTACTGGCGAGCCTTCTCTGTTGTGGCACCACAACTGTGGAACTCCTTTGCCAGAGGACTTGAGAACTACCCCCTCCCTCATGGCGTTTTGGCGAAGGCTCAAAGCAGTTCTGTTTCGTCTAACGTTTGGGTGATGGGTTGATATCTGACTTCTGTGTCTCAAGATGTTTTGCTCCGCTGTTTCTCTGCTCTATATTGTCCTCCCCCCCCCCGCGGTGGATTTTATTGTTTTTAATTTATTTTATGTATTGTTTTAAATTATGTATATTTTTATCTTGCTGTTGTAAGCCGCCTTGGGCATTTGCTTTGGCATGGGATAAGACGGGGTATAAATAAATAAATAAATAAATAAATAAATAAATAAAGTCGGCCCTCCAGCAGTTTGTCCGTACACACACGTCTCAGTGAAATGAATTGGAACTGTGTGGTACCCATGCTATGTTCTCATAGTACGGTACAAGGTGCTATAATGGGGTGCATTCTGTGGGTCCCGGTGGGACATCACACATGGATTTTTAAAAAATGTCTTTCCATTTTTTCAATTTATATTCTATTAAAAAAAATGACTATAGGTATGCTCTAGCTGAGTTGCTTCAGTAGAACAAAAAATGGCAGTGGAACAGTGAAATGCTGTACGCGTTTGCTCAGAAATGAGTAAATAAAATGCATTTTGTGAGCTTGCATGAAACTCTTTTGAACAGGCCATAAATGGAGTATGCCTGTGTTGGAGAAACTTTTGGTTACAATTAATGAGCTTTGTAATGTTTTGATGAAAGTGGAATAAGACTGTGGCCAGTAGATTGTCAGACGTTAACAACAGTGAGCAGGAACAAAGGCAAACGGTAATTAAAATTTGAAATCCATCAGGCCTCAAGCCTTGACTGCCATAAATAAGAGAATCCCAGCTTTTAAAAATGGACTCTTAGCTTAAACTATCTCATTTGTGAAATGGGTCTAATAATAGTCATTCTGTTGCAAGGCTTAATTAACGTTGGTATTGCACTTTGCAGTGCCTCTCTGCTGTGCGGCTACAAATACCGATAGGAGACAGAAGTAAAAGCAGCTCATTAAAAGAAAACAGGAGCACATCATGAAAACTGGGGGTAGTTTGAAACAGCTGGCAAGTCCTAATAATCGGTTTGTGGGGAGGAAACCTCTCCCGGTTAAAGGTGCTGGAGATTGTGATATTTGTCTCTGCAGCAGGAATAAGTAGAAGGTTGGATTGGGATCTACTGGTAGATCTTTGGGTATTTGTAGCAGATCAACCCTTGTAGAAGCAAGAGTTTCTTTGGCATGGTTGACCCTCTCCTAATCAACTTATTATTCAGCCTCATTGTTCTTCGGTATGCAAAATATGAGTGTTAATAATTGGTTGCCTTTGATCAGCTCTCTGTGCAACTTTTAATCATAGAAACATATAATGTTAGAGTTGGAAGGGACATTGGAGGTCATCTAGTCCAACCCCTTGTTTAAAGGTGACCCCCGACAATTAAGTCCAGTCGTGTCCAACTCTAGGGTGTGGTGCTCATCCCCATTTCAAAGCCGAAGAGCCAGCGTTGTCCGAAGATGCCTCCGTGGTCATGTGGCCAGGATGACTCTCCTTGCCGCAGCGCGTAGCATGCAGCTGGAACACGGAGCACTGTTTACCTTCCCGCAAGCGGTTCCTATTTATCTACTCACATTAACATGCTTTGGAATGGCTAGGTTGGCAGGAGACCCCTTGCTTAGTGCAGGGCAATTGCTACAGCGTCCCTAACAGGTGATCATCCAGCTTCTGCTTGAAAACTACCAATGAGGGAGAGCAAACTAGTGCATCAGCATGAAGCACCCCTTCCTAGTGCCAAACTGGTCTTACATTGAGGACATTCTTTCTTGTGTCTAGCCTAACCTTTCCTGTAGTTTGAACCTATTGGTTCTAGTCTTGCCTTACAGGAGGCACAGAGAGTTAAGTCCTTCCCTACTTCTGGGTGACAGCCCTTCTTATACTTGAAGATAGCTACCCTACCTTCCCGGGCAGCCCAATCCTATGCAAGTTGCACCAGCTGACCTAAATGCAACCTAAATGGCCGGCTGCTGCATCCTCATCCCCTTTCCCCAGTGTAAGCCCCAGCAGCCCCAGTGGGCCTCCTTGGATGTGCACCAGCAATTTAGATGATGCACAACTGGGGAGGGTGTGTAAGGCCATCCAGGCCCGGGAAGCGGGTTAGGATATCGGTGCAGCGTGGCGCCGATATCCCCGCCCCCGTGGCCGGCCAATTGGCCATTTCCCTGGCCTGCCCTCCCCACGCCTTCCCTCGCCTGGTGCAGGACTTACTTGTGTTTGGCGTCTGGAGCCTGAGTGAGCGGCGCTGACCTCAGCACCGTTTACTCTCTTGGTGCCACAAAAGTGCATTACGGCACTTTTGCGACACCCAACACCAGCAGAGAGGGAGCTCCACCGGCATATCTTTAGGTAGTATTACGCTCTTAGTCTCCTCTTCTCCACATTAAGCATATCAAGCTCCTTTAACCTCATAGGGCTTGCTTTCCCAGACCCCTCACTATCCTTGTCATCTTCTTCTGAACCCGATGTCTTTCTTGAAATGTAGTGCCCCAAACCAGACTCAGTAGGCCAAGTGAGTTCTGACTAGTGCAGTATAATAGGAACTAATACTTCGTTATGATCTGGACTCTATGCCTTTGTTAATGAAACCCTGCGTTAACGTTAGCCTTTTTTGCAGCTGCATCACATTGTTGGCTCAGCTTGTGGTCTGCTAAGATACAGATCTTTTTTTTTAATATAGGCTGCTGTCAAGCCAAGTTACCCCCCCCCCCCATCTTGTACCTGTGTGCCTCTGTCTTTTTGCGCCTATGTGCAGGACTTTACATTTGTCTCTGTTGAACATTGATCTCTGTTTGGGCTGGTTCAGAGAGAGCAAGGCTCTTGGGGAGCACTTATTTTTCCACTTGGCTTCTGGTGGTAGACTTCAGAGCTCTAGTGAAAAGAAAGTAATCCCATAAGTCTGAAGTCTGACCACTCCTGATCTACAGGCTTCAGTCCATTCATTGCTGTTCTTCTTTCCTTCTATAGGCTGGATCTATACTAGAATATGGTGGGATAGAAGCGCAGGCAAATTTGTGCATTGGGGCAGAAGGTGCCGCTGTCTCACTCCCCCAAAGCTACAGGCAGTGCAGGCCATCCCATCCCCTTTTGTTCAGAGGGGCCAATTTGAGTCTCGAGAAATGGGCCCCACCCAGCTTTTCTCCAGCTGTATTGATTTGCTGAGCTCTCAAAGCTGCAGCATAGCAAATGAAAAGAACAAAACCTTGAATAGAAAGACTTTTTAACTGCCTAGCACTGCAAGTCACCGGACTCCAACAGAGCCACACGCTATTGTGTTTGGTAAAGGTCATCCTCTTTGGTGTTCCAAACAAGCACTAAACACTTGAATTCACAGTGATCATCAAGAAATTTAGTTTTCTCTCCTTCCTTTTGTGGGAATAAACAGTCTTGGGTTAGCACCTAGAACTTGGCTGTCAGCCACTTTCAAGAAGATAAAGCATTAATAAGGCTCATGTAACTACCTTTCCCTGGTGTGTTAAAAGGTGGCTCTACATCTTCCAAGCGAAGGTGTCTTCTGTGCTGTAAGAACTTGAAGGGTCTTATACTATTTACTAATAATAGGGTTTTGCTGTTACTTCTCTTGTGTCCTGGGAACCAAATAAACCCAGAGGATTTAATCCTACAACCGTAGTAAATCTTCACCTTTCTGCAGGAGTCTTCAGGCAACACTAAAGCAGTCTTCATTGAAAAATGTAATTAGGAGAGTCTTTCTGAACACATTTCATTGTGATGAAGTGAAAAGTAATTTGAAATCCCATCGGGCTGCTCTCAGCAAGAGGGACAACAGATGTTACCCATAGCATATTTATAGCTGTGAAAGAAAACACACAGGCACAGCCATGCATGCGTGCGCACACACATATACACACACTCACGCACACCCAGAACTAATCTACCTACCCAGAAAAAAACATGTGGCACAGGTCTCCTGGAAGTTCACCACTTCCAGATGCACGTGGTGGGGAATCGCATATGTGAATGATCCTCCGTGCAAAAACTCTCTGCATCTAGAAAGTTAGCATGTCAGGGAGAAGACTCGGCAGGGGATCTCTCTCTGACACTGGCTTACCACAGATAGTGGTTTGGGAGTCGGACTTAGACCTGGAAGATCCAGGTTCAAATCCCCGCTCAGCCACGAAGCTTCCTGGGTGACCTTGGGCCAGTCACTATCTCTCAGCCCCACCTACCTCACAGGGTTGTTGTGAGGACAAAAGGAGGGGAGGAAATATGTACACCACTCTGAGCTCCTTGGAGGAAGGGCGGTATAAAAATGTGAAAAATAAAATAAATAATGCTGCACTGTGTATGAGCTATTGGAATTATGGTTTTTATTAATGCAATATGAAGGTTTTCCATAATTCAGATGTAATCATTTCAGCAATCCCATGACCGAGGGAATAGTGACAGGGGACATTATTTTTTACTTTCTCCCCACTCCCTCCACCACTTAGGCTTGCTTGAACTGCATCTGTCTTTAATCCTTTCTCTCGCCCCAGCAATGGCATGACTATGCCCTGCCATGTCACGGTACATTTAGTGGAAGGACCATAGCTCAATGGCATGCTTTGTATGTGCTCCATGCAGAAGATCCCAGCTTCAAGCCCCAGTAGTGCTCCAAATAGTGCTGGGAAAGACCCTGCCCCAAACCTGAGAGAGCTACTGTCAGTCAGTGTGGACCAGAGGTGGCCAACCTTCCACCATAAGGGCTACTGTGTTCTTAAGAGTTGAGTAGAAGACAGAATCTTGGCAGCTGCAAGTACTGATGGTGCTGCTAAAGCAGCTGCACCTGCTGAAATGCCCTCACCTATGCAACCATTTAAAGGGCCAGCATTCATGTGGAAAGGTTGGCCACCACTGGTGTGGACAATGCTGATCAAGCCATATTATAGATTCAGTCTATAAAACAGCCTCTGATGCTTCACCTCTTTCTCCCCCCACCCATATTATCAACTTCCTGGCTGGGCTTAGAAGTTAGAGAAAACAAGTGCGCTCTTGGTTTAGTTGAGTTCCATCTCCTTGCTGGTTACCCAAGCACTGACTGTCTGACACCCCCACCCCTGCAAAGAGGATTATAGGTAGGCTTGCCATCCATCCCGGAAAACCCGGGACGGTCCTGGGCTCCGCTCCTGGATCCATCTCAGGCTTTCCGGGCCCTGTGAAGCCCTCGCTGCCGCCTCTGCTGCTTTTAGAGGTTTGTATTTTTTAAAACTTACCTTTTTTCCTGTTGGCGACCATCTTGGATCTTGCGAAATCTCGCAAGATTAGGCTTACCAGATCTCAAACGGGGACAGAGTGCTAGACCTTTAGGAGAAGGAATGTGGGCAGGTGTAGCTTGTTAAGTCCTAGAGCACAATGCTAGGCATGTCTACTCAGAAGCAAGCCCCATTGTGTTCAGTGGGGATTGCTTCTGAGTAGACATGCCTAGGATTGTGCTCTAAGGTTTAACAAGCTACACCTGCCCACTTTCCTTCTCCTAAAGGTCTAGCACTCTGTCCCGGTTGGAGATCTGGTAAGCCTACGCAAGATCCAAGATGGAGGCGCCCAAATCTTGTGAGGGCATGAAGCTTCGCACCCCCCCATTTTTTAATTTTATTTATTTATTTTTGTTTGATTGATTATTTAATTAGTTGTGTGGGGGGTGTCCCGGTTTAGAACCGGGAAAATCTAGTAAGCCTAATTATGGGTCATGCCCTGGTATGAATGCTCTTTTCTCTTAGGGTGATTGGTTAAGCCAAAAGCAGCAGCCTTGCCAGTCCCTGGTAGAACGAAGAGTGGTGTGGCAACACAATTTGAGGGCTGAACTGGGAAAGCAGGGGAAATGCAACTCGCTTCCTCCTTTCAGTTTGTTTTGGACATGACTTCTGCTAATAATTTTAGTACTACTTTTTAACTGGTATTTTATAAAGCCCTAAGATCACCACAGTTTGAACCTGAACGACGAAGGGATTCCAAGTGAGCATGTTCCTTTAAGTGTCATGAAACACAATCCCCACCCCTTTGAATAAACAAAGAAATGCAGGTGATCCTATCCACCTGACCTGAAAGTAAACCCCACTGAACATTTCTTAGTAAACATGGATAGGATTGCACTGTAAGCTAGTTAATTGTTAATCAGTTAAACCAAGCCTAGATATTAGAATATCCGTGGATTCTTTCTTTAAAAAAAGAAAACTCTGATAGATTACAGTATATGCATATTTTATTAAATAAAACTTCAGGCAATGAAATTACACTCCATAATGACAAACTCCCATCCAAAGACACGTCTAACTGCTACCGACATGGAAAATGCATAACAGAAATGAATTAATTGAATCAGCATCTAAGCTACTGAATTGTACCATTGTCGGCCTGCTGTTAGTTAACCTAATTTAAAGTTTGAGGCAACCCCCCCTCAACCCCCGAATTAATGCACCGTCGTTTTGTCCTTTCCATGTAAGCAGTGCGATTTTGTACACCTCTGTAGAGCAAGGAATCTTCATCAGCTGTGAAGTTCTGAATAATGAGCACTTGGGAAAGAAACGTTAGGTGAGGGGATTAACATTTATTTCCATATTTCAGCAGGTAATTCAGTTTAGATGGTGAAACAATATATTCTCCAGTAATTTTGTATGAATTGATTAATTGCAGGCACCGAGTCAAATTCAATAAAGGATGTATACACTTGATGATTTCCCCCACAGCCAAAGCACAATACGAAAAAATAGTGGTGCGCACTTTGCAAAAATGAAAAGGGAGACTGATTAGGCCACTGCATATAGCTGCAGTTGTACACTCAGCCTGCCTAGCTCTCACAAAGGGATTTAAGCAGCCTAATTGTGTGCAAGGTTACAGCATGGGTGTGTAAACATACCTAAAACACAGGTGCTGAAATATCTTCCTGCAGAGTGCCAAAATATGCTGTGCAGACTCTTGTTTTTCAAACAAACAAACAAACAATTTTGTTTATTCTGTGTCCATGCCAGCTAGTCAACAGTGATTCTTGTGGCCACGAACAAACAAAAGATTAGAGCTGAGCTGATATAGAGGTGGGTGGATTGATCTTTGTGTACCTCAAAAAACATCCCCCCCATTTCAGTGATTTGGGCTGAAATATTAATGAAATATGAACATGGAAAAAATGTTAATGGAGCCATCCCTTTTATGCCAGTACAGCTGGGTTGATTCTGGTTTTTGTTATGCTGCACTGAAACTGCTAGACTAGAACATGCAACAAACAGGGTGTGTCAGATTTGGAAATGCGGATGCATTTCTTCTCATATTCTCTGTTCAGAAAAAGGGCAATGCAAGGTTTTCATGCAGGGGAATTGGACATTTTTCCCTTTTGCAGATGAATCAGGTAAACACTCCATCAAGGTGTGTTGCACTGGCAAGCAAAGAAACTACCAGCACAGCATGGCAAGAATAGGGAGCAGGGGCTCAGTTGCCTTGGCAACAGAGACACTTTCTGAGAGCAGTGTGAAAAAACCAATCTTGGCGACATCATTACCACATTGCCAATTCTGATTGGCTATGTGGTGCCATGATATTGCCATGTTCACCATGTGATCCCTGATTGGCTATGATCATGCTGCGAGACATCAAAAACTGGGGGGAAATGGTGCCAGGGAAACAGTAGAGAGGGGGGACACCATGGCTGTGAACTAGACAAAACTTTAGTACAGTCTGTATCGGATAGCCCACTTGGCCAACCACGAAAGCCCTAGTACCCAGTAGCAGTAGCAGCCATGGGGGTGGGCATGCCCAGGTTTTGTTGCTGGGTCCACAGCAGCATTGCATGGGCACTGCCGTGAGGTTTGTGGCAGAGATTCCTTCTGGCACAGCTGCACTGGGACAATTGGACTGGTATAGCTGGGCATGGCTGTAGTGTCCAAAGCATTTTGCTACATTGGTACCACTAACTCCATCACTTGCAATATTGTACTGCCAAATGAGCCCTTGCAGCCAGTCCCTTTAGAAATGCCTATACACTGAACATGAGTCTTAGCACCTTGTTGTAGGAATGGAAGAGAGAGTGTCTACACCTCTTCCGGCCATTGCAGGCATGTTTATGTTCCTCCAAGAGACAGTTTTGGTATTTTCTACTGGTATACTGTATATACAGAGGTTTCAGCAGTGGTGTAATAGTACATTTTGGAGTGCAGAGGTTCTATCATGCCACTTGTCCAGAGCCCTGCCCCACTTAGGCTATACAACAACAAATTCACGTTTAAATTTCTTCATTTAAGACTATTTTCTTCCTTTGCCACTTATTTCTACTTTGAAGCTTATTACACGTCATTTAAAGAAGCTGATTTCATCCGAGACATTTGGAATACGTTGCAATAGTTTAAAACAAATGTATAAAAATTGGGGGAAAAGGGGATTAAAAAAGTATCTCAATGTATTCAAGTGCTAGTCTACGTATGGTTACTCAGAATGAAGTTCCACTAGGTTCCATGCAACTTACCCCCAGGTACCTTTGCATAGTATTGCATTCTTGATGCAACATGAGCTACTTGCTGTATCTCAGGCAGCCCTTGGGAAAGATGATGACCTAGATATTAACTTATGCCCTTAGGCACATTTCTCATTTTATCTCCTGCAGAGCCTGATGCTTCTTGTCAGCCAAGATCCTTGGAAAAAAGTTTCAAAGGCAGCACCTGAACGTTTCTGCTCCTGCTGTCATAGCTCCTGCTATAGGAAAAGACTTGCAGTTCTGTACCCCCCCCCTTGACTACACCCCTGTTATTCACTATAATAACAAATATTTGCATTTTATACACTCCTCTCTCTCTCTCTCTCTCTCTCTCTCTCTCTCTCTCTCTCTCTCTCTCTCTCTCTCTCTGTGTGTGTGTGTGTGTGTGTGTGTGTGTAAAAAATTATACATATATTGTATTCAATAATATTTTTTCATAATGGATGAAAGTAATTATTATTCTTAATTAAACTACAGTAAACTTCCAACAAATGTAGTTTGACCACATAATTTGAACTATTTTTTCATATAGTAGCTGTGCTTGTCGTTCAATTACATGAAAATAGTTTTACTACTAATTTAACTGCTCATAGGTTAGCTACTGCCTATCACTGGCTTTGCAAAGCAGACCAGAACGTAATACGATTTAATAAGTGTACATCAGCAAAATGATATGCAACTTTAGAAAACTACAAAGAAGCAGGTATTAAGTCTGCAATCCCACTGAGTTCCATGGAACTGACTTCTGAGTAGATGTGCACAGGATTGTGTTGTAACATTATTAACACATCCATTCACTCGCACAAAAACAGCTGAATTCAAGGATTTATGTTTCTGTGGTTTGGGGTAAGATTTGTATGTAACATAACCTGCAAATATGACTCATATTTTCAGGAGAGTCTTATAATCAAATTTTCAAAAGTGATTGATGCTCTGACCTTCAAATTGCTTTGTTGGTAAAGGTCCATTTATTTCCAGCTTGTTGCACCAGAGTATTGCTTTGAATACTTGTTCTCCTGCTCCTTGAGCTTTCTAAGGCTACAGTCGCCAATTCTGGGGAGTCTGTTGTGTTAACTTCAAGATGGCTTAATTTGGAGTTAACAAGATGAGTTTTGGAGTTTTGGAACTACTTTGACGGGAGGAGTCTGAAAACAGCTTCATCACCTTCTGTAGGACTTGAGTATGGCCACTGGATTAAATGTTTTGAGGATTGGCGTCCTTAATGCAAGCATGTTTTAACGTGATGGTTTCCAGATGCTTCCTAAAAGGGATGACCTTGGAAGTATGCAGGAGGAGAATTTGACCTAATGGATCATTGCTGTAAATTAGTGGTCACTCAGAATATCATGCACCCCCCCCCCCCCTTCAGGAGTTTATTCCCTCCTGTTGATTTGGAAAAACCTGAAGAATTTCATCATGTCCTTTGTGGGAGAGTCATGGAGCTGTTGTGAAGAGACAAACAGCGCAATCCTGCCTAAGGATCTGCCGGGGGGGCCCAAGCGGAAAACTCCTTGCCACAGGATGTGGGGATGGCGCCTGGCCTAGATGCCTTTAAAAGGGGATTGGACAGATTTTTGGACGAAAAATCCATCACAGGTTACAAGCCATGATGACTATATGCAACTTCCAGGTTTTAGAGGTAGCCTATCTCTGAATCCCAGGTGCAAGGGAGTGGCAACAAGATACGGGTATCTTGTTGTCTTGAGTGCTCCCTGAGGCATCTGGTGGGGCCACTGTGTGATACAGGAAGCTGGACTAGATGGGCCTTTGGCCTGATCCAGCAGGGCTCTTCTTATGTTCTCATTTGTCTTTCAGCGGCCATCGTCATCCAGAAGTGGTGGTGCCAGATGAGCCCTTGTCTGGATGGAGAAGAATGTAAAGTGCTACCAGATTACTCAGGTTGGTCGTGCAGCAGTGGAAACAAAGTCAAAACTACCAAGGCAAGTTCTCTGCTCAATCCCTTTCCTTAAGTTGGGAGACTTTGGGTGAATTTGGGGCCAAACTACACGAGACAGTGGGAGATCCATGATCAGATTTCCTGGGGTTTGTTTGTTTGTTTTCAAGGTCAGAATGTCAGGGCTGTCATTTAAACTTTTTTTTTCTTTAAGTGGGATATCCAGTCACATATCGTCTTATTTCAGCTTCAGTTTTCATTGTCTAAAATAGGGATGAGAAACTTTCAGAAATAAAAGAAATCATATTGGGAATGCCAGCCAGAAGCAGTCGCTACCCCTTTAAGGGGCGTAGCGATGTCGGCAACGGCACTTCTGGGGTCCCACCATCACGGAGAAAAAAAAGGGTATTTTCACTTACCAGGGGTCGTGCTGGCCCTCCAGAACACTCTACTCCCCTGCACCTCAGAAGAGATTCCAATAACATTTGGGCTCTACATCTGGTTTTCGGCGTAAACTAGAAGTAGTTTCCAAGCATGATTGGAAGCTCTTCTGAGGCATGTGGGGGCGTAGAGGGAGGTCACGGCCCAGTAAATGAAAAAAAAACCTTTTTCCGCAGCGACAGGATCCCGGAAGTGCCATTGCTGATGCCGACGCCAGTTCTGTGACGACTTACAGGTTCCCTTACTTGCCTGTAAGAGTTTGAGAAGCACTAGTCTGTATTGTTTTCATGATGGTTGCTAAACCACAGTCGGTGGTGACACCACACAAAGTGTGCAGCCTTCTTCTTCTGAAATTATTAGCCCAAAATCTGAAATACTGGTGTTTGCTCCCTGATAACTCTTGATATATGGACACAAAACGCCAACTTAAAAGCAACTACTGAAGAAACAAGACTAGGCAGATGATTTTCGATCATTTCTTTGTGAACTTGCTGATTGTATGGGAGACACTGAAGGCAAAATTAGCCCTGTGAATAGATGAGAAATGCTCTTCCCCTGAAACTCCTGTTTTATTTGCTTTAGTAATGCCTTTGACATTGATTTAACCACCGTTGTAGCTTATACAGAGATTAATGTAGAGGCTAGACTTGCGAACCTGCTTGTCAGCATATGCTTGTTTTAAACGTAAGACATGGGCAGCATAAAATGTGGCAAGCAAACAAATTCCAAAGTTTCTGGAGGAACTCTTTTTGGAGTCATACAACAAAGTGAAAACTTTTGTTTCCTTTAAAGTAAAGTTTTCAGACTTTGCCATAAGACAAATGAAGAAGAAAGAAAGTATGCCTACTGAGGCCCCAATCCTATCAAGTGCCTTACGCTGCCAGGGTGCTAGTTCTGGCAGCACAAGGCGCTTTACGGTAGCCCGAAAGCCCGGCTGCTTTCAAATAGCGAGAGGCGCGGTGCATGTGGCAGCGGCTCTGAGAGGCTCTGCTAGCGCTGGTGAGTTGTCGGTGGGGTTGGGCCGAGGCCAGAGGAGGGGAGTAACAGGATGTGTTGCAGGAGGCGCCAGGGTGTGTGTAAGGGGAGGGAGGGTGGATATGGTGGCAGAAACTTGCATCTGAATCCTATCCCTCAAACCCTTGAAGTTTCAGCCCCTTGCTTTCCTTGGATTTATGCCAGCAGCAAGATGACTGGTGTGGGTCTGAGGAGACCCATAGGTAAGTAAAAAGTAAAAAAAATAGGCTGTCCAATCACCTCTTGATCATAGTGGCAGCACGCGCCAGCGGAACATGTGTTCTACCAGTGCAGACCGCAATAGGATTGGGTCGCAAGTCTCATTTTTAGGCGTTCCTGCCACTCTACTGCAATCATCACCCGCCCATCAACAAACTGAAAACCCTGTTGTCTCCAAGTGGTACAGAATTTCTCATTTCCGTGTATTTTGCTACAAAATTTGCATGGACAGAAGTCCCGCCAATTGTGCAAAATATTGTTTCTCCTTGCAGTTGTTGCCTCCTTTTTGTGCTCTTTGTTGTTGGGTTAGAATGATTTTTCTTCCCCGTGTTTTTGTGCTGTAGTAGCAGTGCCCTCTTTTTGCATGAGTGCACTGATGGTAGCTCAGCTAATGGTGAGAAGACAGCAGCAACGTCCGTTTAGGGTTACTTACACTTCAGGGGCAGCCCACAGGAGAGTTGAGCATGGAGAAAAAAGAAGGAGCAGCTGATCATAAAGAAATGCAGCCTAAGCAAAGCAAGTCGACACAGAGCCAGTCAGAGGCGTCCGCAGAGCTATGTGCCCTAGGATTCGAAACGTAGAAACGGTCTCTTCACATGTGTGATTACAGTAGGCAGAAATGGCACAGGGAATGTTCGGCTTCTGATGGAGCCTTTTGCACACATCCATGGTTTGAGATTAATTACTGTGATGAATTAGCACCCAGGAGTGCCCTAAACTGGCTTTGCTTCATTAAAGTAACACACTATTAACTACTCCCCTCTTCAAAGAAGAGGTCCCCCAAGTGTGCAATCCACATCCCACTGAAGTCGGTGGCAAAGCTCACTTTGATCTTAATGCATTAGCATTGCACCCAAAGGTGCTGCAAGTATCTTTAATTTGATCCGATATCTGTGGTCGTGCTGTTCCATTTTCTCATTATTTTGCTCGTATATTTTTCGCACAGGGAAAGAGACGAGAGATGGAGATATCTGGCTAACGCACATAAGCCACCTTTCATACCGTGGATGTACTCTGGTTTCTCTGCATTTGCTTAGCTAGCGGTGGCTCCAGCTTCTTTCATAAGTGTGTCATTGTGAGCAGGAAATGTCAAGTTTAGTTTGCCAGATCCCCCAATGTACAGCCATTGCCCGCGCACCCCCTGCCGTAGTCATGCGAGACAGAGGCTTGAGTTAAAACTGGGCCACTTTATTGAACACCTGTCAAAAATAAGAATGTGCAGCAGGCAAACTTTCCTATCCCATGAAAGTGTGGGCCACTAACTATGGGGAGACAGTAGAGACCGTCTATTCTGTGGGATGGGTGTTCCCACCCTGACTCCAAGCTACAGGCAGTGCACACCAAGCAACCCTGCATTCAGTGCTTCTCTGGCACAGGAGAGGTGTGGAATAGAGGCGTCTCTATGGTGGGGGAGGTACCGTAAGTTGTGCCCTGTCCTAGTCCCGTTTACAAGCCGGCACGAGGCGGCCCCACTCCCTCGCCGTCGGAGCCATTCCGTGCAGAAAAGGCAGCAAGTGTCTCCTGCTCGCTGCCTTCTCCGCACGAAATGGCTCCGAAGGTGAGGGGGTGGGGCCACCTCGTGCCGGCTTTTAAATGGGACTAGGACAGGGGACAAACTACGGTACCGCCCCCACCGTAGCAACGCCTCTGGTGTGGAACACAGCAAGGTTTTCTACCCATGATTTAGACATGTCTAAACCCTATGTTGAGCACCTGTCTTCTACCCGCAAATGTTTAACATGGGCATACCTGTGGGCATAGACAGGAAGCACATCGCTGCAGGGCTGTGGCTAGTGGGTACACTCTTGTTTGCCCCCTTCACTCATTTGCCAACCACGGATGGCAAACATCTTCATCGGACTCCTGTGACTTGCCCACTAAGGATTGACCAGTTGTTTTTGGAGCAGTCCTACTGCTTTTGTCCGCCGTCGGTTCCAGAATAATATTTTCAGATGGCCAAGGGGAGTTCATGTTTATCTACGTTATCTTTAGTACTAATGCTGCATTGTTCCCAAAGTGTTGAAAAATAATAAGGGTATTTTGTTTACCAGTATGTATCTGCTACACTATCCTTGCATTTATCCATGTAGAATTGCTAGGGGCAAGTAGACTGCTTTTCAGCATTTTCTATTGGCATAAGCTACGTTGTGAGTCACATAAGTACACACAGAGTGTGCAAGTCACATAGGTATAGCCTCATAATACATTTTGCAGGTTGATAAGCTCTTGACCTTATCTCAAGGCTAACTTCTATTGTTACTATCGCTTGAAAAGTGATGATTGCCGTGGAGCACTCAAATATCCTTGTCAGTCGGAATCAATAGGATTTAAGTGTGAGTAACTGTATGCTGGTTTGTGGCTAATATTTATATGGAAATCAGTTTCAATCATTGCACCGTCTCGGACTTCACAAAGGGATTGATTAGATGGCTGGTAACACTACCCAGCTTATGTCTAAGGGCCCATTCAACGAAGCACAATACTTATTCGTCCTGTGAAAAAGAGAGAGACAGACGAGAGATTAAAGAAGGCTCCCTTGCAGCCAGTGGTCGAGAACACCTAGATTTAAGAAGCCCTCTCATATTCAGATTATACTGGAAGAACAAAAGAAGAGCAAGAACAACCTTAGGTGTTTTCACAGAACAATCGCAACACCTGTGAGCCACTCGTTATAGTCCATGTGAATGTGTGAACAATGTTGACATCAATTTTTGTTTACTGGCCAATGTAGATTTTGCAGTCTACAAATTAGGTTTGTGAATCACAAGTGTAGAAAATGCAGACATCCCTCCTTCTGTACTGCATGAAAATACTTTTCAATATAGGGCGCAATCCTGTGTAACTCTTGCACCGATGTAACAGTAGATCCCCTGGTGCAAGAGCACTTATGCCAGTGTAACTTGCCGTATGTCGACAGACACAGGACGGACACTGGCGTAATCCCTCTCGGACACCACGCAGGCACAGTTCGGATGCAGGACAGATGCTGGTGCAACTCTGCAGGCACAGGGGGCATTCTGGGGCATCCGAACGCCCCCAGAATGCCCCTTGCACCGGCAGAGATGCACCGGCATCCGTCCTGCGTCCGAACTGCACCTGCATGGCAGGGGATTACACCAGTGTCCGTTCTGCGGCGGTCGGGTTATGGCAAGTTACATTGGCATAAGTGCTCTTACACCTGGGGATCTACTGTTACACCCGGTGCAAGAGTTACACAGGATTGCGCCCATAGTTAGGTTGGGGTTTTTTTTAACCTAATTGGTTTCATTGACTCCTCCTTCTCACCAAACTGCAGATTCAAGGGATTGCAGCTTCTTCAAAGGGGGGTAAATATGATTAGCTGAAACTGCTCTGCATGTGCTATGATGGAGCAAAGCAAGACATTTGTGAGCTAGAGTTAAAAAAAAGAAAAGAATGAAGAGTAATACATAATACCTGGGGGATTATGCTTTTGCACATTGTTAATAGCTACAATAACTGTTCAGAGAGGTTGGATCTAGATGCACAAATAAGCCCTTTTTGGAGCAATTATGAAGCTAAATAAAAATTAATGGAACGTATTTTACTGTTTATATTCACTGAGCATGTCTAATTAACAGAGCTGTTTTAAAACACATGTTAACTGTGCTTAGAAACTATTTTGTGAACTATAAAGACGAGAGTGCTTGCCTGAAATGAAAGAAGGGTTCCCAAACTTTCTTCCACTTGCAAGCTTGAACTCAAAGTTGGTTTTCTACACTTCTGAAGTCCTCCCTTATCCTTCAGCTCTTGATATTTTGACCACATTTTAAAGCAAGATTCTGCTTAGTGTCGGAGAACTGCAGCTGTCGCAGTCCTCCCCTTTCCTTCAAAAGTTCAGAAGATTAAGGAAGGAACTATTTTCAACTTCTTAAGAAGTTTCACAATTTCAAAACAATCTTACTTTAGTCAATTTTCCTTCCACAGCTTTGGATATATTTATTTATACTCCTAACATGTTCAACCCTTCTGCCTTTGGGCTTAATGGTAGTTAACAGGATTAAAATGAGACCTAGTGGACATCAAATTGTGAAAACCCCACACTCTTAAAAGCTGGTCTCTGTTTACCAAACATCAGCCCATCAGAAGAAGCCACATGGCATTTCCAGAAATGATCAGGCTTCAGTGAGCCCCCAGGAAGAGGGAATTCCACAACTGTGAATAGACCCCAGCGACACGCATGTTGGTACATGGATACAGACTGGCAGCGCAATCCTATCCAACTTACACCAGCAACTTACATCCAATTTACACCAGTGTAACCAGCGATGCAGCGAGAATGGGAAGCCCCAGACAGAAAGGGGATTCAAATCCCCTCCAAAGAGGGATTCAAACGGGATTTAAATCTCCCCTCCAAAGCCTCCCACCCTGCCCTCCCTCACTGGTGTAAGTTGGTGGTGTGAGTTGGCTAGGATTGCACTGTAAAAGGGTATATTGATCTCATTGATGTCAGTTGATCTCACACGACTGTGATGGGTCATGAATGGAAGGGCAATGCTAGCATGCAGTTGTTTGTATGTCCTGGTAAGATGTATTTTGACTTCTGTAACAGCCAGTGATATGTGTAAAACAATAGATCATACATACTAGGGATATTAAACTGGAAAATAAACTGTAGGGTCTTTGTCCATGTTTTACTGCATTGGGTTGAATGCCAGTTTGCCCAATCATGTGGGGGCCTCCAATTTCTACCAATTCATTCCCCAGATACAGCTCCTACCCCATAACCTGTTCCATTCCCTAGGGTTCCCTAAGCAGTGGCGTAGTTACCGTGGGGCAGCTGGGGTGGCCCGCCCTAGGCAGCAGTACCGAGGGTGTGTGTGTGTGCTCACCAGGGAGGGCACTGCTCCTCTTGGTGTTTTCGGTGGCTTCGCTTTTAACTAATTGTACCAAAATGTTTAAAAAAAATATCACCAAATTCAAAATCAGTTAGCAGGGTTAGTGTCCACACCTGCTGCCACCATGTCATGGCCAAGCAAGGGGGAAAAAAGACTTGTTGGTAACTCTGCTGCCACCAGCCCAGGAATTAATATAATTGGAGGAGTTCCCTGAGCTAAACCTCCTCCATTTACAATAAAAAGGTATGCAGATAGTCTTCCAGTTCACTCCACAAACAACCCAGGCACAAAATGTTATTATTAAGTTTTAATTAGAAACCCATAAGAATAAAAAAGAAGAGGGTCTCCCCAACATTAAGGGACAATCAGTTAAAAACACAAACTTTAAAACAGCTGATAAAAACCTTTCAAATACTTTAATCTCCTTTTGACTAGTCAACTACACTCTACTCTTTCCCAGGTCTCTCCTCAACCTCTATACCAGAGAGACAGCCAAAGCACTGCTCTTCTTGAGGAATTTATCTTTCCCATAACAAGGAGCCCTTCTGTTTTCAATTAACTCTCCCATTCAATTTACTTCTCCATCTGACATTTTACGCACAAGAAGTACTATAAGGTTGATCCTGCAAAAATCTACTAAAATTCTATTTACAACAGATAAAGAAAATCCCAAACCTACATGAACCAACAGTTCATGACAAGGTATCTTGTTGTCTTGTGCTCCCTGAGGCATCTGGTGGGGCCACTGTGAGCTACAGGAAGCTGGACTAGATGGGCCTTTGGCCTGATCCAGCAGGGCTCTTCTTATGTTCTTATGAAGAAATCAGAAGGGGCAGTTTGAACAGTCATTTAGCTGGATTCAACGTGGACGTGGATTTTTACGATTATGAACAGTCTTGGGTGGGTTGGTGGATTGATTCAGACTCATCTGCCAAAAGGACTGTGCTGCTGCTCCTGGGGCCAAGGTCTAGTCACATCCTTTTCTCCCTAGAGACATTTGTGGGAGCTGTCACTCAAACAGCCCAATCCAATCTGGGTCTTATGGTGGCAGTTCTCATGATCAGCCACTGTAAATCCCAGTCTGGTGTTACAAAAGGTGCACTGTTGCCATGTGCAGTGGGTCCACTGGTAAAAATGGCCTGAGGCCCCACGCACGTACACCAATGGTTTACCCAGGCCATGCCAGAGCAAGTAAGGTGGCAGCAGGGGTGGTTTGTGGGCGTTTCAGGGGAGGATCAGAGCCAGGAAAGGCAGGGGAGGTTTTAGGGCTGGAGGGGGTGGATCTCGGCGGCAATCGTTCATGTCTAGATCCTGTCCCCCCTTTTTTTGGACCAATATGGTCCCTGCAACTTCCTCAGAATTACGCCAGCTAAATAGCTGTCATAGGTCCGAGAAGGCCCACTGGCAGCCAGGCGGCTTATAGGGAGGTAAGTAAAAAAATAATAATAAGTACAATATTTTTTACTTACCTCACCCAGGCCATCTGGTCATTGTCCCCATAGGATGCAGTGGACACTCGGTTGGTGCCGCTGCATCGCTTAGGCTGGTGGGGGATAGGATTGTGGCCAAAATCTTGAAGCAGTAGATTTCTGTAATGTGAGACCCTGCAGGCATGCAATGAGGTCACCATTGGATGGGGGAATCTGGGAGCCACGTCACTAGAAATCACTGAAACTTCATATTGAGTCTAAAAACCAGTTTGAAGATTTGGTGTCAGAAGCGTTGGTTGAAAAACTGTGTGTATCATGTGAAATGAAAAATGTGACCATCATTGTTTTATTGGAACAGCTACTTGGCAATATATGCATGGAGTATGTTCATTGTAATTTGTTCTTAATTTGCCTCAAAACCATCTCATTGTTTCTTATTCCTGCTTGTCAACGTTTGCAGCATCTAGTAAAAATTTGAGGCTCTGATGATATGGAATCCCATAAGATCTTACAAAAATTCAATTCCTATCTAGCTACAGCACTACTATACTATCTGAAAGATTCATGGCCCGCAATAACGGACACAGATTTCAATTGTATTACAGAATTAAAAGCTATGTAAAAATATATCTGAGAATAAAAACAGTTTAAAAACAATAAAAACAAGTTAAAACGATGTTTCGTTCGTGTTCCCGAACATCCTCAGGTAAAACGAGCATCTCAGGCTGCGTAAGAGTTTTTAACTTGTTTTTAAACTGTTTTTATTCTCAGATATATTTTTACATGGCTTTTAATCCCGTAATACAATTGAAATCTGTGTCAACTACTATACTGTTTACACTACAATTCTAATTTCATTCTATTTTCCTTTTGTTTGCAGGTGACACGGTAGCAAAGAATAAGCAGGTGTCAGTGGGATATACAGCTGCTTGAAATGTTGCACACAGACATTTATTTTGTGAGGAAAGTGTCGCGTTTGAACTGTCAACTTTTCAACAGTGGGCAAGAACTAGAGTCGCAGTATTCCTTTTTGACTAAGACAACACTTCTGAAATTATGACTTCTTACAAAGAATATACATTTTTAAGACAGCAAAAATGTGTCTCTATCGTCTGACACTCAAGATGAATATATGTAGAACAACAACAAAACACCTTCCAACATGCATTGTTAATTGAAATTTATTTGTGGCATTATGAATCCTGAAAGCTTGATTCAAATAATGTGTGAGAGATGGTGAGGCTAACACCCAGTAATAATAATGTAGATGAAGGAGCCTGCTTATCATAAAACCATGAAAATGATAGAAAAGACAATCGAGTTAGTTTGAAAGTCCACTTCAATATATTTTTACTCGGGATTTACTAAGTACCAATGAAGTAGGGAAGAAAATCATGATGTTCGTTAAATAATTAGTCCTCGCCATTCTTCATATTCTGTTACAGTTCTGTGCAATTCTGTTTATTTCCATTTGTATAATGTTAAAGGAGAGTAGTGAGGATATTTATTCCAATAGTAGATAGATTTTAGTGCCTGAAAGAACTCTGCTCAATTGGGAAGCAGCAGAGTATAAATCATCATAACCGACTCTTTATGTCCAGAAATGGAAAGAAAAGCCATTAATTAGGTATTTTCTTTCAAGGCAATGAACACACTCGGAGAGCTTTCCACTCTCCATGTTATGAGCATGGAATGTGTGCTGGGAGTGGCAGGTATCTTTTCGACCTGGGATAATCACACGTTTAGAGGGGAGAGCCTGTCTGATGAATTACACGTTGTATGTCATTTCCACACTGGTCCCTGTTGGCTTTGTGATATGGTGGAGTACCATGGGCTAAAGAACCCTACACATCAGGAACGCAGAAGTCAGTGGTGCTGTAGCATATTGAGCACTGTGCTAGGGCCACTGCGAAGTCTACAGGATGGGGCGTCAGCAGCATCTTAATTCACTTCTATGCTGTGTTACAACTGTGTGTGTGTGTGTGTGTGTGTGTGTGTGTGTGTGTGTGTGTGTGTGTGTGTGTGTGTGTGTGTGTGGGTACTTTCCTGCATTTACTAATGATGACTATTCCAAGTGGTTCGAACTTTCTATTGCCTGTGCAGCAATGCAGAGAATTATTAGACCTAATATTATTATTTCCTAGCACGCTGGGACTTTGGGTGAAGTCGTCAACATTGCACCTAAAAGGAGGCTTACCAGATCTCCAATCGGGACAGAGTGCTAGACCTTTAGGAGAAGGAATGTGGGCAGGTGTAGCTTGTTAAACCTTAGAGCACAATCCTAGGCATGTCTACTCAGAAGCAAGCCCCACTGAACACAATGGGGCTTGCTTTTGAGTAGACATGCCTAGGATTGTGCTCTCAGGTTTAACAAGCTATACCTGCCCACATTTCTTCTCCTAAAGGTCTAGCACTCTGTCCCGGTTGGAGATCTGGTAAGCCTAAGGTTAGAGGAAGAAAGCTGATTTGTCTGGATTTTTGTTGCTCTGATTGCATCCTAATAGGGAGCATATTTAACACTCATAAGCAAAGTTCTAGATAGAAAGAGGATCTTCACTTTTAGTTAGTTACTATTTGTAAGGATAATAATAATAAAGTGTCCAGTTCTTTGACATACCACATTTTGTAGCTCATACAATTTATGACATGTAATTGTTCCATATTATTTTAGTTGTATCTCATTCCAGTTTCTGTCTTTGCCTAAGTGTTACATACTTTTGTTTTGTTATCAGCCTGCCTAAATGGAATTGTAAAAGGAGGTGAATTTATAGCCCGTCTGTTCCTGGTTGCATCATTTGACTTGAAGATACACTGGAACTTATTCAAATGCAGCGAAGCACACGCATCTCTCTGCAGCTGAACTGTCATTGACCCAGAGATGGCTATGCGTTATGTAAATTTTACTGTGTTAACGTGCAACCAATTTTTGTAGATCCAGAAATGCCAAAAACATGGAGACAGTGTTGCACTAATTTATTTAATTGTGCACAGAATTTCCTTGCTACAATGTGAAGCTGTCTAGAATAATAGTCATTGTTGGCGTTTATTTTCCGGGGAACATCTTGAAATATTCATACATTGTTCATTCCGCCAAAGACCTTCACAGAAGTTTTTTTTTTCTCTCTTAAAACCAGGATCAAATCCGACTTTGGGGCGGGTTCCCTCCCCCCAAAAATCTTAGGCAGCAATCCTATGCACATTTTCCGGGGAGTAAGCATCATTGAACACAATGGGACTTACTTTTGAGTATACATACAGAGGATTGCACTGTCAATTTTAGTCCTGTTTAAATTTTGTATCTAATAACAGTTGGGGTTATTGGTGATTATTGTATTTGTTAATTAGTAAATGAAGTTTTCTTTTTGGCTACATGTTTTAGAAAATTACTACAGTCTGCCTCATGGAGAGCAAGATTGGTCCATTAACGATGGTCTTTTCCTGTATGTGTTCTCAATAGAATGACTTGATCATTATTTTTTGCCCTAAATTTTTACAAAGCAACCATTTATATACTTGTAGCGAATTCAGACTATTGAGTGCCTCTCACATTGGAAGCAAAATGGGGGTGACCTACAAATAAGGTAGTGGTTTCTACATACTCGGAGTACTCTATAGTTTGTAAATTAAAACATGAAGTTTGTGAATTAAAAGAAAAAGCAAAGGAAGAAAACAAACAAACAAAGCAGCCTGTTGAAGACTCGGCACACTTCATGCCTTCCCTCCGCCCCCCTGCCCCCCCCACCTCGAGTCTTGAAATGTTGAGAATTTCAATTGGAAAAAAACAGAAAAGGAGTATGGGAAGAGGGGATATTATACACACATACACAGCAAATACAGTAAGTTCTCACTTAAAGTCATTTCATTTAAACTCGTTTTGTTTTAAAGTTGATGGGAAAATGACATAGGAATGTTTACGTTTATCCATTAGCCTGTGGTAAAATTGGTTTCATTATAAGTCATTTTGCTTAAAGTTGCAGTTTCCAAGAAGAATCTATCAACAACTTACAGCGCAATCCTAACCAACTTTCCAGCGCTGGTGTAGCAGAGGCAGTCATGGAGGCCTCTTCAAGGTGAGGGAACATTTTTTCCCTTACCTCGGGGCTGCATTGCAGCTGCACTGGAGCTGGAAGGTTGGTTAGGATTGCGCTGGAATATTCTTATACAGCAAGTGAGGACTTGCTGTATAAGAAGTTTAGAACAATAGGCACCAAAATATCTGCCCAATAGTAAAATAAAAGTCTTGCATTGCCTCTAAAAGATACTCTGGATAGATTCATATGCCAAATGTTCATGACATAGGGTTACCAAACATAGTGATCATATGTACTGGAATCCTTATAGAAATATTTATTTTAAATATACAATGTTATTTATAAATACATATATGCATGTTCTCAGGAATGTGTATCTGTCCCTCTCTACATGCCTATACATGACGATTAGGTATATGAGATGTTGTAATGGGGGGAGAGAGAGAGAGAGAGAGAGAGAGAGTATTCTGTCCAGAGGCGAAACTAGGGCGGAGCGGGCGGAGCACCCGCTCTGGGCGCCATCGCCCGAAGGGCGCCCCACCCAGCGCCCCGTCCGCGAGTCCGAGTCGGACTCGGAGACTCGAGTCCGACCGCCCCCTTAATCGGGAACCGGCTCCGGGACGTGTTCCCCGGCCGGCTGCCCGGGGCCTTCTAAGGAAGGCGCGCGAGAACGGTATTTATACCGTTCTTTTTGCACATGCTCAGACTGTTACTGAGGGATCCGGTTGAGGGGGGGTCGCCGCCTCCCGGATCGCGCAAGCCGGCTCCTCCCAGAGCGCGCCCCCCCTCCGGATCGCGCCCCCCCTCCGGATCGCGCCACGGCCAAAGGCCGCAGTGATATTAATTATAGGGGCGCCACACACCCCGTTGCTCCGGGCGCCAACGGGGGTAGTGTCGCCCCTGATTCTGTCCCTATCTTAGAAGTAAATGGGTATGTTTAGCTTAATTCTTTCACCATTTTGGAAGCTGGTTTATCACACACACTAAAGATATCCAATGTATTAATTATAATCGTAATCTAACTTTACAGAAAAAAATTATTCATTTGTACATTTCATTGATAACTGCAGTGCTTATGGGTGCTCCTGGAATGAGAGAGAAATACAGGTGGCATCTGAGGCATCTGGTGGGGCCACTGTGTGTGATACAGGAAGCTGGACTAGATGGGCCCCCTTTGGCCTGATCCAGCAGGGCTCTTCTTATGTTCTTAAGATCTTAGGTATTTCTGAAGGCTGGAGAGGCACAGCCAGACAGAGCCTTCTCAAAAAATCAGTCCAGAGTTACGCCATTGCTGATTATTCTGAGGAATCTAAAGACAAAGAAAACGGTGTTTACATGACATGGGGGGGGGGGATTTGATAAGCACAGTGCTATGATGGTTATTCAAATCTTTCTACTCAAATCTGCAATCAGATGTTTTATTATGTTTTCACACATGTGCAAAACTAGTTCTGCGGTGGTTCTATAGGGAGTACTTTTACCCCTGACAAGAGGGAAAGGGTTAGGGGGGAAGTGTGGCTAAGATGCTGTTTGAGGCTAGTATGGTTTGCCCAATAGGTCAAATCAGAGGCCAAGTGTACATGTTCAATGGGATATGTGTGTAATGGTTCCTTTTCTAGATTTGGTTTATTTCCCTGAAGAGTCCACATATTCTCTACCTGAACAACTCTGTGGTAGGCTAAGGTATTCTCAAGTGATGTATTTCATGGATTCTTCAATATGTCAGTGGAATTTCAAAGATTATTTGTATGTATATGCAGCAGAATGGTTACTACCAATTGGTGAAGAGGTGGGTGGGTTACCAAAGTACTGGTTGTGTCTGATTGATCTAGCTCTTTTAATAAGAAGCATTTGTTGGGGACCAGTGGTGTATGGGTAAGATGGGTCTTCATCGGAGACATATTGTTGATGTCCTACTTACGCTATCAACATTCTCTGTATCCGGACTTCACTTGGCGTAGCTTTGCGCATGCACTTTGGGGCGACAGTGCTGCATCCTAGCCAGGTAAACGGTACATTCCAAAGGGTTAAACAGAGACACTTGGTTCTATGGACACATCTCTAAAACATGCTAGCAAACAGCAGGCGATGAATGAGCAAAGAAAATTGCAGTGGTTCCAATACAGCACAAAGCTATGCTAAACACAATCCTTTCATTGGTATTGAACATGCCTAATGGCCCGGTCCTATTTGAGCCTTACGCCACCAGAATAAATGTTCCATTGGTGTAAGGTGCTTTCCAGCTGTTGCAAAATGCAACACATCAGTCTGCATGGCTGCACTGCTGCAATGGCGAGCAGCTGGAGGACACCTACTGGCACCAGTAAGTTCACGCAGGGGGTTGGAGGGAGGCAGGGAGGGGATGGAATGAGATGGAGTGGGGAGGAGGGCAGATCAGGACCAGGAAGGGGATGGTATCGCTGCTGCTGCTGCTCCCTTACCTTACAAATGTTCCCTTACCATACCTCAAGGAGGCCTCCAGATGCCAAAACTCCCCTGTGGGATTCAGCGGGTACCACACTGGTGCTGCTGCATCACCGTGTGGGGAGATGGGTTGGATTGGGCTGACTCTGTGCCACTATATAGTTATATAGTGCTATAGTTGTTGCCACTATATTTCAGCTTTCAACCCTGGTGCTTCTATCAGAGCTACTGCCCAGTCTCAGCAAGGTGGACAAAACCACTAAGGGATTGCTCATAACAATTCAATTGTTATTAAAAAAAAAAAAAAACCACTACCTTACTAAATTTCATGGGGATCTCATCTTCCTGGATCACCGAATTGGAGCAAAATGCGCTTTTTACTTTGTTCCATTCTTTCTGGAGAAGCACGATAAATCTAAGGCCACTGCCAAGTGTAAAAATAAAGAAAAATTGATGAGTTGGTTCTCAAAGAGAAGTACTGTGTCCCATACCAATGTATAAGTTGACACTGGTAAGTCTCAATTCCTTAGTCATCTGATTCAGCTAAATTTAGAACAGAAATTCACATAAGATAATGGTTTAAAAGAATAGCCTGGATCAGCCTTCAGAGACCTTTCTGTTTTATGCACCATGTTATAATTTTATTGTAGGCAGGAGGGCAAACTTTCCCAACAGAAGGAATTAATATTACTGTTCAAACACTTAAGGGCCTAATCTAGCCTTGATGTGTGCACATTTTAACTGTCCTTAATACTCATAGATATCATGTGCTGGATTTCACAAAAAGCTGCAGCCAAAGGATAATGGCAGAAATTTACTCCCAAATAGCAGGAAACAGGCAGCTCAATCCTATTGTGGGCTTATGGTGGAGGATCTCGCCACTCGCCACTATGGCATTGTAAAAGGCATGCCACAGTCATGCATTGCAGGACCATTGGTGCAAACAGCTGGAGTGCAAGTGTGTGTGCAATAGTGGTGCACAGAAGCCCTGCCGGAGCAGGTAAGGTGGTGGCAGGGGTGGTTCGGGGGGGGGGGAATGATTGGAGCAGGGACCTGGCCCAACTAGGGGCATGAGGATCTTGGCAGTGCTCTGTCCTGTCCCCCATTTCATGTCCCGATGCCCCCAGAGGCTTCTCAGACATGCTGGCTAAATATCTAAATGCTAAATAGCTGGCATAGGTCTGAGGAGATCTATTGGTGGTCAGGCAGCCTACAGAGGGGTAAGTAAATAAGATTTGTACTTACCTCTCTCAGGCTGTCTTGTCCTCCCACCATAGGATGCAGCACGTGCTCTGGCTGCACAGCTGCATCGCATAAACTGGTGGAGGATGGGATTGGGGCATTCATCTTGTCAGTATGACTGCCAGATATTAGAGCTTTTAGGCTTCTTCTAGCCTATCTTTATCATAGTAAATGACCTGCAGGGAAAAAGCAAAGAGTAATGCTTTCTGTGCTCAAGTGCCAGCTGCTTCTCACTTTGCGTTCGGACACCCCCAGAATGCCCCCTGAGCCGGCGGAGTTGCGCTGGCGTCCATCCCGCCTCCAAACTGCACATGCGCGGCACGTCCAAAGGGGGGTTACGCCAGTGTCCGTCCTGCATCCATTGGCCTATGGCAAGTTACACTGACATAAGTGCACTTACACTGGTAGATCTAATGTTACACTGGTGCAAGAGTTACACAGGATTGGGCTGCCAGATTCACAGTGCAATCCTATCCAAATTACACCAGCGGCAGGAGGCCCCAGAATGGAAAGGGGATTCAAATCCCCTCCAAACAGGGATTCAAACGGGATTTAAATCTCCCCTCCAAAGCCTCCTGCCTTGCCTTCCCCCGTTTGTTACACTGGTGGTATAAGTTGGATAGGATTGCACTGTCATTCATAGAATATTAACAGCCTAGAAGAGCCAAAAATTCTATAGCCAAGTAGAAAGTCCAGCTTCAGAGGCATTTTCCTTCTGAATACCAGATATTGGGGATGTGCAAGGGAAGATAGTTGTTGACTTCATACCCTACTAGCTTGCCAGAAGCAGTCCTGGAAACACAGTGTTGGGCTGATGAACTGATCCTTCAGGCCTTTTATTATTATTGTTTTCCTTGCAAGAAATGTGCCTGCAACCCATGCCTGAGTTTAGAGCCACATGGGGAAGGGCTGGTGGATGATATGGCTCCTGAGGGCAAACCTAAGCAGTTTTGAGCACGTTCCTCAAGATGACTTTCCGCATAGTTTCAACTCGCAATCTCAGGGCCCAATCCTATCCAACTTTCCTGCACTGATGCCGCCATGCCAATGGTGCATGCGCCACATCCTGTAGTGGAGGGGAGGAGTCGCAGATGCCTCCTCAAGGTAAGGGAACATTTCTTTCCTTACATTTTGGCTGCATTGTGGCTGCACCGGCACTGGAAAGATGGATAGGATTGGGCCGTAAGTATGGGAGTAGGAAGCAATGGATTCCAAAGGTTTAGAGAGTAATCATTCCACAGATTATTAGCTGCCTTCTATGCCTCCCTTTGGGGAGGAGAAAGGTAGGAAACAAATATTTTAATGAGTAGTTCTAATAGGAGAGGACATTTCCAGGCCGAACAAAAGAGAAGCCAGCATTAAAGCTACTCTCAGGGGCTGCATATCAGAGAGAGGTTTAAAGACATAAGAAAAGCCCTGTTGGATCAGACCCGAGGCTTACCTAGCCCAACAGTCTGTGTCTCACAGTGGCCAAGCAGCAGTTGCGTCGCTCCGGTAGGGGCGGAGCCGTAAGTATCGCTCCGTCCTAGACCCTTTACCGAGCGAGCAGGGGGCGGCCCTGCCCCCTCACTGTCGGAGCCATTCCCCTGCGGAGAAAGCAGCAGGCAAGAGACCCTGCCTGCTGCTTTCTCCACAGGGGAAAGGCTCTGACAGTGAGGGGGCGGGGCCGCCTCCTGCTCGCTCGGTAAAGGGTCTAGGACGGAGCGATACTTACGGCCCCGCCCCTACCGGAGCGACGCCACTGCCAACCAGAGGTCTCTGTGCAGCTCACAAAGCAGGAGATAGAGGGAAATACCTACCTGTCTCTCACTGTGGCTTCCTTGCAAATCCTAGCATGCTGTCTCTGGGCCTGGAGGTAGTAGCACATAGCTATCACGAGTAGGAGCCATTGATAGATTTGCCCTCCCTGAATTTGTCTGATCTCCTCTTAAAGCTATCTAAGCTAGTGGCCACCACCCCCTCTTGCAACAGCGAATCCCACCGCCCATTACCATGGATGAATTCAAAGGTTTGCCAGGTTCAGAAAACATTTTTTCCCCTTCTTTTATTCATAGTATTTTAGCAACAAGTTTTTTTTCCTCTCTTTTCATGTAAGCTACAGAAGAACAACCGATTTGTAAGCAAAAGCGCCTCTTGTTTCCTTACCCTTTAAATTAAGTGCCCCTCAAAGTAATCTACTGTAGTGGCAAAATCAATGTAAAATACATTAATCTAAGTCCCAGTGAAGTAAAAGGAGAGAGCTCTGTGAAACGGCACTTGCATTCCAGATGACTGCGACATTCTGCTCTCGGTCCTCTGCAAGTCAAGGAGTTGACAAAGGTCTGACTGAAGGCAGGGTGATGGGTCACTTTCTTTGAAGGCATTCTCTTAATGATCAGCCAGCATGAGCAGATCCATAAAAAATATTTGGATCAACTCACAGACCTACAATGTAAGAGAACCTGCTTGTTCATTTCAACATTTCTGACTTATTTACATCGCTATATATTGTGAATGGAAACCACTGGTTTTATTTATGGTTTTTGTACTTGTTTATGGGGAAGGTTTATGGCCAGCGGGTGGCGCAGTGGGTTAAACCGCCGAACCATGAGCTGTCGATCGAAAGGTCGGCAGTTCCAATCCGCGACTGGGTGAGCTCTCGTTGCTTGGCCAGCTCCTGCCAACCTAGCAGTTCCAAAGCATGTTAATGCGAGTAGATAAATAGGTACCGCTTGCGGGAAGGTAAACAGCGCTCCGTGTTCCAGCCGCATGCTATGCGCTGCGGCAAGGAGAGTCATGCTGGCCACATGACCACGGAGGTGTCTTCGGACAACGCTGGCTCTTCAGCTTTGAAATGGGGATGAGCACCACACCCTAGAGTCGGACATGACTAGACTTAATTGTCAGGGGTCACCTTTACCTTTACCTATGGGGAAGGTTTGGTGCACACTGTATCTTTGTTCATTTGACAGGCCTGCTGGGATTGCAAACAACTGCTGTTTGAACAGCTATTAAGCCTGCTGTCAATATTTAAGACATTGTTAGAGATTTTAGAAAGGGGGGTGATTATATTTTCCATCTATCCATACTTCCATCCAAATCTTCCAAGTATAGTGAACTATCGCTTTTCACAGCCTTATATGTTTCCCTTAACCTTAATCCAGTGTTTCCCAAACTTTTTTGACCTGCGGCTTCCTTGACCATTGGCAACCATTGGCCGTGGCTCCCCATTACTTGATGTTGATGCCTGCCAATTGGCATTGCACTGTTTTCCAAGAGGATTCCGTGGCACTCTGCGGCTCCCCAGGCAGGTTTCCGCGCCTCCCCTGGGAGCCACGCCTCCCAGTTTGGGAACCACAGCCTTAATCCTTTAATTGGTCTCTAATTTTGAGGCTACTTCCATTCCCACAATCTAGTAGCAAACACAGATTTCATTTACTGATTGGCTTTCTGGCAGAAACAGTCCCCCCCCCCCCAACTCTACAGAAAGCCTCACCCAGCATGTAGTATCAGTCCAACTGTCAGCTTCAAAGCAAAACAGATGCTGCTAGACACTTACTGACATTTCGGAGCACATCAGACACCCTGAAACCTACTCTAAAATCATTTTGAGGCTTCAGTATGACACCTAAAGTAGTACAATGCAATAATACAGAATACATTTCCTGTGATATAAAAAGGTTGTGGAAAGGGGTGCTCTTTGCAGTTGGTTAGCATATTTCATTTAATAGGCAATTCACGTCTAAGAATGTTCAAGAATCGCTTAACAGTTTTTATTGAGACATAGATCAAAGACATAGCATTCTCTAGTCATGAAATGTACTACAAACTAAATGTAAAAAGAAAAGAAATTGCAGCATCTAAAGGGTTACGGTAACTGGAAAGCTACAATAATGTTAGTAAAGGCATGTTTTGCTTTTCTGCTGGATTTTATTGCCCCATACAAATACTGCTATTCCACAGTACATACAGAACCTATATCAGAGGTGAAGTCAAATGTAATATAAAAAGAACTCACAGTTGTTTCTTCATCGCCATGCTTGACTTTATTTCACTCTCAAAATTTGAATGACAGACATACGGTAGTAGCCGATCATACTAACTGATTCAACCAGCACCTTTTCCCTTCCCTCCCACACTTATAGCCCAAATCCTGTGGGCCATTTCCAACAGCGGATCTATCACTGCGCTGTCATAAATGACCCGGCAACAGCGCGAACATTGTGCTGCTGTCACATGCGATGGAGGCACTGGCAGCAGCTTTGCACATGCACCAGAATCGCCAGGACACTCCGCTGAACCAGGTAAAGTGGTGGGCAGGGAGGGGGGAGGGCAAGTGGTGGGGAGTGGGCTGGAAGGGGTGGATCACGGCGGCAAAAGCATACGTACCCTGGATCCTATCCCGGATTCTCCTACCCGGTCTGCCTCCTTCCTCCCCTTGCTTATGCCAGCAAGTTAACTGCCATGGGTCCGAGGAGATGACCAGGCAACTTACTGGAAGGTAAGAAAAATGTTTTTTTTTTTACTTATCTGATCACCTCCTCCCCCACCACCACCATAGCATACAGTGTGCGCTCTGTTGGTGCGGCTCCATGCTATGGACTGGCAGGGGACGGGATCAGGCTGTTAAAGATGACTGTCTATCATTTAATGGTGTGTTTTTTAAGTGTCATATGTATGTGTTGTCTTATGAGTTCAAAAAACCAAACCTTTTTAAAAACACAAGGCTGCGATTAGGATTTGCAGGAGCTTCTTCATGACATCATCAGTTTTTTCCACTATTGGCTTTGCAGTTACAGAACTGAGTTTTTTTTTTCCTGAACTCAGAAATGAAGAAAGAGAAGGTACTTACTGTATATTTGGACTAAACATCATGAGGGAGCTTCCAAATTGGCCCCAGTGTTCTAAAAATGTTACATCTATCTTCACCCCGAATTTCTGTAAGGCACACTTAAAATACCATGCTCAGAAAACAGATAACAGGAAGAAAAGGAGGTAAACTCAGAAGAGAATATACTCTGTTCACTGGACAGAATGCGAAGAGAGGACTCTCTGGAGAAGACTCTGATGCTGGGAAAGATTGAAGACAAAAGGAGAAGGGGAAGGCAAAGGATGAGATGGTTAGACAGCATCACCGATGCAACGAACATGAAAATGAGCGAACTCAGGAAGATAGTGGAGGACAGGAATGCCTGGCGGGATATGGTTCATGGGATCACGAAGGGTCGGACACGACTTAACGACTGAACAACAACAACAACAAACTTACATACACACAGTGTTATGGAATGTCTGGACTTTGGCCGGGGAAGAGAGACCCAGCTAGAAAGGCAGGATTTTGAAGAAAAACTTATTTGAAAGGCAGTAAAACGTATAGCTTGGCTACCCGCATTTGTAAACAATGTTCCTCTAATGGGCTAACTTATTACTTTTGTCTACAAACAGTTAAGATGGAGTACTTAGATTAAAGCCAGTGGTAGTCCAATTGAATTTTCTACAACTAAGGTCATGTTTTTGCACAGCAGGTCTGTAGATCAGCCTGCCGATCTATATTTTGTTATAATTAGGTTTTTTAAATGCATTGTATACTGTCCAACATTTGACAGAGAAAATAGGTAAGCTTGTGTTGTTGTTTTTTAACATTAAGTAAACAAGGAATTCATTTTATGGCACTAAACAAACCAAATAAAAACTGATTAATACGTGCTCACCCCTAAGAATGTGCAGGACTGTTGGACTTGCAGTCTGGCAGGGAAGGATTGTATGTATTTAACCCCTGCTAACTGGGCAGGAAGCACTTTTTCAATTGGTGCTCCTCTTATATTTAGCAGGGGGAGAGTAACTGCCCCCCTTTCACCCCAGCACAGTGTCTTTTTCTGGTGGCTGTTTGCTGGTGTTCTTCTGCATCTTTTTTAGATTGTGAGCCCTTTTGGGACAGGGAGCCATTTAATCATTTTGATTTTGTCTGTAAACCACTTTGTGAACTTTTTTTTTATTGAAAAGCGGTATATAAATAATAATAATAATAATAATAATAATATGTATGATAAATTTGAATGAACTGATGTCCCCATGTCAATAGTGTATTTGTGGCTCCACTTCCCAGGGCCGGCCTAAGACCTCCTGAGGCCGCATGTCAAATGCTGCCCCCCCTTACCGATGACGTGACTCTGCACTTCCCTCTGCACCTCCCACTCTCCACAAACATTCTAGCCCAGCACTCTCCTCCCCTCCACATTTCCTCTTTCTGTCTGTCCCATTCTTCCTTTTCCAATCTAGGAAGTGGAAAGATTAGGTACAGAAGTAGAGGTAAGCAGGTTGTCAGAGACCAGCATCCGCCACAAATCTGCTGCCTGAGGCAACCTCTTCAGTTGGCCTTATGGATGGGCTGGCCTTGCTGTTTCCCATGGTGGTGGCGACTTGTGAAAGTGCCATTGCCATCAGTTCTTCTTTAGTATTATTTATATAGCACCAACACTGTATATACATGGCACCTTAACAGAGATTGAGAAGATGGGTCTCTGCACTCTAGATATTGAGACAGGTCACCCGAGTGGGGGAAGGGTTAGGGTGGAGGCAGAAGTCAGCAGGAGATGCGCAAGGATGTGGATCAAGTCTCTGGGTCCAAGTCTCGAATCAAGTCCCAAGTCTTTGGTTGCGAGTCCCTACCTATTTAATGGAGGAAACGGGTTTAAACCTGAATAAAATTCGACTTGTTGTAAAAGGCTCCAAGTCTCTAGTCGAGTCTTTCACAATTGTCGAGTCAAGTCCGAGTCAAGTCACTGATGTAACTTGTCCGACTCAAGTCTGAGTCAATAGATTCAAGTCTACATCACTGGAGAAGTGCATGCAATTGTTGCAGTGACATACTGCAATGTAGTTACGGTAGGGGATGTGGACTGAAGTGTCATGGAGAGGCTTCATGGAAAAGGTGGGTTTAAGAAGGGATTTGAAACATGCGGAGGAAGCATCCCACAGGTGTTCCAAGAACTGTAGATATTCGACCCACATGGCAGCAACAAAAGGTAACTTCCATGGTCCCAGGCATGAACCTGCGTGTTTCCAATGTGTTGTCCTAAGGTCTCGTGTTTTGTGGTCCTACAATGTTTTGTGGTCCTTGTGCTCAGGCATCTGTTGGAAAACTTCAGATGCAACATTCCAACATAACATGCAACATTCCAAGACTGTTGGAATACAAGCAACATTACAAGACTCAAGCAAGACAGGTGACAATACAACAGCCCAATCAACACAGTAGGCAGTACACAAACAGGAACTGATGCATTTAGTGGAAAATAGGTACTTGTCTTTTTCAATATATCTACTTCTGGAGGGCATGCATATAGTGTAGTAATGTAGCATTTGATTCACTGCAAAGAAAAACTGTCAATCATAAGGTTGATTATGAATGATTCTTTGTGCCCAGCAAAATGGAAAGGTTTGCTTCCTGTAGTCAGAAATTAAAGCACATGCATGCACAAGGATATGCCATCCTCTGAAATGCTTATAGCCCCACCTGACCAGCAGCAAATGCTTACCTGATCCCTTGATACAGAATGCAAAGATGACAGATGTACTGTCAGAATTCAACACTGTCAACTTCATCATGCAAATCTACCTAAAGCTGTTTTCCAGAGGAGACTGGAAGGGAAACAAGCATATTGACTTACGGCATAACCTTGTAAACAGGAACTTTTAACAAAAGACTGTGGTCAATACATAATTGATGGTTTGCAAGTGGATCATGCAAGGCAAGCTACTTAACAATGCCTGGCGATATTTTTAAAGCAAACAACAATGGAAGCATGCTTGCCTATTCCTATGATGGAGTTCTCTGTTTCAATATGTGGCATGATCAGCATGTATAAGCTATTACTTTTCAAGACAGAGAACAAAGCCATGGTGGTGCTTCTCACTAGGGTCGGTCCAGCCATAAGGTCAACTGATGTGGTTGCCTCAGGCAGTGATTTGGCAGGGGACACCCATCCCTGTCCGTCCGCTCATCTTCATTGCTGCTGTTCCTCCCCCACTCCTTGACTGGAAAAGGAAGAGGGGGACAGAGTGGAAGTGTAGAGGAGAGGACAGTGGGGAGCTAACAGAAGCTGGCACATCCTCAGATCAGGCAGGCAGCATTTGGCATGCCATCTCGGGTGCCGTGAGGTCTTGGGGCAGCCCTGGTTGTCACTCTAGTCTCTTGGAAGTTGTTCTTTCTGAGCTTACTATGGATTTTGGAAGCCATTGCCAAGATGCTCTCTATTGGGTCCCTCCTACGTCAGACGCCCATCTTTCTTCATACAAGGGAGAATAATTAATTAATTAATTAATTAATATCTTTGGTTATCGGATTTCTCCTCTGACTTTAATTCAAAGGCGGTTTACATGGGCAGGCTTTCTAAACCCCAAGGGGTTTTTACAATACAATAATGTTCTAATCTTTCGTTGAACCCTTCATTCTAGATGTTTCTTTCATAGTCCAGCTCTCTCAATCTGGCGTTCACCTCACCACACTTCAGCTGACAGGGCAACCTTGACTCTCACTCAAGTGCTGCAGCTGCAGTTCCACTCCCCCACAGAGGCTCTGCAACGTATCAGCTTGGCGTGCCTGCAGCTCTCCGACAGACACAGACACTTCCGGCCGTCTTGAACTGCCGTCCTTCAGATCTTCAGGCATATACGAGATGGTCACTCTACTACCTGAGCCAGACGTCCTGAATAATAATAATAATAATAATAATAATAATAATAATAATAATAATAATACCAGTATTTATATACCGCCTTTCTCCTCCGACTTTAATTCAAGGCGGTTTACATAGGCAGGCATTCTAAACCAAGGCAGTTTTTACATATTACAAATTTTCTAATCTGTATAGAATGCTTCATTCCAGGTGGTTTCCTTCACGGTCTGGCCTCTCCCTGTCATTCGTTTCCCAAGTTTCGACTTGATGGCAACAACACTGCCTCCCACTCAGTGTGCCAGCTGCAGAATTCTCTCTCTCACCAAAGCTTCTGTAGCTCGTCAGCGGCGTGTCGACAGCTCTCACATACTTCTGGGTGTCTGGAACTGCCGCCCTCAGATCTTGTTGTAAAAGGCTCCAAGAGACCAGGCATATGAGGCGGCTGCTCTACCAACTGAACCAGACCCCTTGCTATTGGTGAATGGCAGTTGGCTGCTGTTCCTTGCACCCTTGCTGCTTACTCATAAGCAATTGGTGTCAAGGAGCATCCACTGTGACCCCTCTTCTGGGCTGTGGTTCCTACAGCTCCTCCTCACTGCAGAATTTGAGAAGAGAGTGTTGAGTTTTGACTGCATCCTAAATGATAAACTCCACAATCTGAGAAGTCTGCCAACTTGAAAAGCCATCACTATCATACAACATTCAGTGAAGGTATGAGTGTTGATGAAGATTTTTTTTCTTCTTAGAAACACAGTGTCTACTACATCCCATTTCAGACCTATTTGTCTAAGTGTCTTTATTCATAGGTATCCAAACAGAAAAACATGTAGCCCAATCCCAGGTGTCCAGCTGACCTGTCCAGACTCCAAGCTCTTTTCTTTTGTCATTCTTGGTATTTTCCTACTTTCCCCTAGACTTCGTCAAGCTGGGCATGAATGGCTGCACAGCTTTTCCCCAATGTTTGCGAAAATGCAACAAAACCAACTTAGTCTAACTGATCAAGGAAGTAAAGACCTGGGGAATGAAAAGCCTTTGAACACAACTCTGGTGTATTGCTGAGCTATTGACAAAAATATGTCGGGACGTGCTTCTGCTAATCGATGTGGTTCATTAGCTGAATTTATTAGACGTATGTGCGCTATAGATAGCCATTCATGAGCAGGCAGATGTTGAATAATGGTCCCATAATAGATCAGCTACAGCAGAACTATGTTCTACATCTCGTTGCATTTCTAATGCAACTTTCTTAATGTATCCTAAATGTGTTCAGAAAGTCATTTCAGCAGCCTACCTGTGGCCCACAGAATTCATACAAAGGAGTGGACTCCTAGTTTTCAGGGCCATCTTTTATCATTTCATGCAACCACTGAAATGTGGTGTGTGTGTGTGTGTGTGTGTGTGTCCGTGTGTGTGTGTCCCTTACGTTAGGCTGACACAGTAGAATGTTTGCTCTTAACAGATGCAGCCTCAGAGGAAGGGAAGCAGAACAGCCCCAATTTGTACAAGGATCTCTCGCACTCCCTTTTTTGAACCAAGCTGTCTGGAGAGCCACTGAAGTCTTCTTTGAGATCCAAGGTTCCCACAACTCAGAAAGATGACCACAAGCCCCAGTTGCAGCTATCTTTTTGCTTCACCACGCCAATATCCAAACCAGTCATTCCAGTCATTGCACTAAACAATGAACGTTGTCAAGGAGTGGCAATAGAAAGCCAGCCGAATACCATCACGTCACTTTATATGGCATCTCTGGTGGCCATGAAGTGAAAGGAGCTTTTTGGTTGGCAACAGGGCAGAGCTGGTCAGGTCTACCCTCCTTTCCAGGCATTGGGGACTGGTTCTGTTCAGTAACTTTTCAATGAAAAGCATCCTTAGGAGGTGTGGTGTGGGAGGGATAGAGGAGGAGGAAGAGTGCTTCAACATTTCCTCCAACTCAAACACACAAACGCCAAACTGCTTTTCCCTCTGCAGGGAAAACATGAATCTGGGACTCTGCTGTAGAAACAGTAGGGTAGGGATTTTGAGCACAAAAAAGAGCGATTTCTGTTCTTCTGGCTCAATTTCTGAGGCTGTTCTTCATTGTAAAAAAATGGGGACCATTGACACACAGCGTAATCCTACCCAGCTCCTCCACTGGTGTAGAAGTAGTGAAGGGCAGAACGGGAGGCTTTGGAAGGGAAAGTGGATTTAAATCCCCTTTACATTTCCTTTTAAAGGGGATTTAAATCCCCTTTCCCTCCCAAAGCCTCCCATTCTCCCTCTACCACTGCTGCACCAGTGGAGGAGCTGGGTAGGATTGCGCTGACATATATATTTGTAAGCTGTAATCGGACCCTAAAGATGGCCCTAGGTTTAGAGGATGCAGGACTAACCCTCATGGCTTTCACACATATAGCGAAGAGTCAGAATGATGCCTCTTTAGCTCTACTTGCTACTGCAGTTGATTCTCTCCCCCCCCCCCCATAAGCTGAAGCAGGAAAATGGTGCCTGGGGCTATGACTCCATATTGGTTGATGGTAAGACTTTTCCTGAAGGCACTGATGCTACATATATCAGCAGATGTTTTCCTTTCCTTGCTTTTTCTCTTTCACAACAGAAGATCAAGACCCCAGAGGCTATGCAGCTGGTTCTGTAAGTCCTAACTAGCTCTTAAGCATCCATAAATGTCTTTATGTATATTAGTGACATGAGAATTTAATCACTGTTATGAGATCATATCACGGGTCATAGTCACAGGGGCGATTTCCACTGGAAATAATTACCCTCAGCTGCAATGTAATGTGTTAATAGAATTGCTTTAACCAAGCAAGCCACCCCATTAACTCTTGTCATGGCTCTACGTACAGTATTTCAAGTCTATCTAGTGGTTCGATTTGAAACTTCATTCTCATTGAATCGTGCATCTCATTGCTACAGATAGCCTTGCCAGAGGCCAAGCCAGATTCAGAATGGGGAAAAGGAGGTTCTTTTCTAAACAATGCATTGTTAGTCTGTGGAATTCATTGCCACTGAACGTGGTGATGGCTACCAGCTTGGAGGGCTTTAAAGGGGGATTGGAGAAAGTCATGGAGGACATTTGGTTGTCCTCTGCAGCATTGGAAGGAAAGAGGCAGAACTGTGCCTCTAGGAGTCCGCAGTAGAGTGCAGAACCACAGAGGACAGCCTCAGGCTGCATGTAGCAGCTAACAAGCTAAATGAGCCGTCCTCTCATCATAGCTTCTTCTCTCCATCATGCCCTTGCCCTGCGTAAAGAGTAGCTCTTACTGGAGCCAAGCAGAGGCAATGCATGAAGAGCAAAGAGAGGGATCTCGTGTCCAGTGACTGTTGACTGAGCACTTTTTGTGGACTCCACCCCTTGGGCTCCACTCACAGTTATGCTTGTATCATGATATGGCCATGTGGGCTTCCACAAACTCACCTGTCTGCCCTTGTTCATTTGAATTTGCAATCTAATTGCCACTGCTCCACTACATTGCACATTCCCCCCCCCATCTTTTCTAGCATACTGGGGACCTTCCTCTGGAGCTGTGGGCTATCCGTTCCTGTGCCCAACCACAAGCCCTAGTTTATTTTTTTTATCAGAAAAGGGAACAGCATCAGCATAACAGTTCCCCCCCCATAGCAATGTTATTCCATGCACTGTGTCCTCCTGCATGGGAGTGATGTTCCTTGAAAGTCCATTGAGCACCACCTCTGCCACTAGTGTTCAGGGTTTGGCATGGCACATGGTACATGGCTTGGCTAGGTGGGCCTTCTGATAGGCCTGGGCTCTTAGCCAATGCACAATCTGGCCAACTCCTGAATCACCTCTGCATAAGAAAACCTGTAACGGCCCCCTGCGCATGCAGATGAACATACAGAATGCTTTCTAGATGCAATCAGGAACCCTCAGCATGGCCAGGTATAAGCAGGAAGCTCACCTCATTATGAGTTGAGTTAACTTCCACAGGTCAGGGTGGAGCTTGTCACTCCCAACCCAATCTACATGCATTCCATAGATAGATACAGAACATTTGAATATGGTTGTGGCCAATCCATGTGCTGATCCATTTACGCACATTACAGCAGCAGTATGGCGCCCCTGTCTCGCAATCATGAAGCCTGTGTACAGGACGTAGTAATGCACAATGCTCACGTAGTAGAGATGCTATTTTTGCCCTAAAGCGTTGCAGTAGGTTTGTCCCACAAGGAGAGCTATCGTCCCCTCAAAAAAGCACGAATCTCATTTAATTAAATATGAAGCAATTATACAAAGCATTACAGCTATAATTTGATATTCCTGCAGTACTTTGGCGTTATAATTAGCTTGTTGGTATGAAAATCGTTAGCGGTTCACATCGAGGAATGGTGAGAAATTTGTGTTGTTCGTTGACGCCGAGTCACCAGAGTCGAGGTTGCCGTGGTTTTCCATTACCGCAAACAGCTTCCTTAGCTCGATCAACAGTGCAAATGGGGTAAACTTCACAGGCAATTGAAATCAGCCCATTTCATTGTTGTGTTTTTAATTCCAGAGGTTTTATTTATAAGTCATAAATGAGCTGGGTTATGGCATAATCAGGCAGGTCTCTTCTCGTGAAAAGAGCAGTGATAAGAGAGCTTTGGCCTCAGCAGGTGCACTCTATAATCCTTTATGGCAGTGGTTCTCAAACCTTTTAGCACAGGGACCCACTTTTTAAAATGACACTCTATCAGGACCCACCTAGCTTTACAAGACTTAAAAAAAAGTGATCTAGAAATAAATAAATAAATTTATTTATTTACAGGTAAAGAGCTCAGCTGCTTGCAGGGTAATTAGCAGCTATCTTGCAAACTGCAGGAGCTCAGCTCTTTGAAGGGCAATTAGTAGCTATCTGGTTTTTGAATAGCCTCAGGGCTTGTGGCAATTATTTATCTGATCTTTCCATCACCTGGGACCCACCAGAAATCAGGTCACGACCCACCAAGTGGGTCCTGACCCACAGTTTGAGAAACACTGCTTTATGGAAATGTCCTGCACACGTGTTCGGCAGGGTGATGGATTGTGCCCAGATTAAAACCGACACGCTTTCCAGTCGCCACCATGTATTTTTTTGGGAAAAAAACTTCTAATTAAAGGAACGGAAGGGGAATATAAACAGCAAGTGTCTGAACTGAAACGAAAGGGAAAAGTGCGGCGCACTTGAGCGGAAAGGATGGTGTTGTGTTTGCGATTGGCGGTCCTGAAGTTTACAAGATCAGGGAAGAGGCCTGACCCTAATGCTCTTGCCGTGAGAATGTGTAAATTAAATTGTAGGCTCTCTGTGAAGGGGAGCTGTCACTGCTTAATTAAAAGCCTTCCCTCCTCTTCCTTTGCCTTGACTTCTAATTCTAGCGTGATGCGGGGACACACTGTGCTTGTCTTTGCAGCCTGTAATTAGACTTGGTAATGCCGCCGTCCTGTTTACAGTGTAAATCCCACTAATGATGAATGGAGTAGGCTTATGAAGAGGCCTGACAGTACTTCAGGCGAGCGGAGTGGATGGGCTTCACAAACAGGTACTGTGCAGCAAGTAAATTATTGCCTATTAATGACGGGCTGATTGCCGGGGAATGTCATAGCGTGGACTCTCAACACAGCATTCGGCGGATGGGGAAGGCAGCTGGAGCAAAGTCACAGAACAACACAGGCAGGAGGTCTGCGTTAAATAGCTTAGGCTGCATTCCCATGCACATGCACCTGGGAGTAAGTCCCATTGAACTCAATGGAGCTTATTTCTGAGTAGGCACACAAAGGATTGCACTGTTAAAGCTCTATCCAGCTGCTAGGTGAACTGGGGAGGTTCACTTTGAGAAGGTGGCGGAGGGTAATGCACAAATCACTGTCTCCTTGAGCAACGTGAACTGCCGGCAATGCCCATCATTTCCATCATGTCCCCCTCTTGAATGTGAATCGGCAACTGGGTCACTGGGTGGTACTTCAGAGGGGCTACATTTCTCACAGGGGCCTGAAGCTGCTAAGCTTTAAAGTCTGCGATGAGCACTGGCATCAATTATTTGAATGCACAACTTGTCATGCAAATTGCAATATTTGGAATCCCCCATTCCATTGTTTGTTGTTTGTTAAAGACTGGGGAATAAATATTGGAGGGGAAGTGGGAAGAGTTGGTGGTCTTGTATTTGGAGAACAGTCATACCCTTACTCCTGGAAGTCCCATTGTGTCTCCTTCACAGGCCTAGTTTTTACTGCAATGGTGGTATTAGCCACATGTCCAGATTACGCCACTTCAGCCTGCAGGTCCTCTATCCAAAAATTTGCTCCAAACAGAAAACTTGATGTTGAAGAAAGGTCTGTAGCTTAGCATTCTGCCTGACAAGGTACTTTACTATGTGTGGGGATTTTTCTTTTTCTTTGGAGATGCATTCAATCATGTGAGCCCCCCCCCACAGTCTGAAACGGTACAGCCAAGGTACATGTCCCCCCCCCCCCCAGTAAGAACTAGGTGAGAATGCTCAAGGTCACAGCTTGAGAAAGATATTGTCTGTTGTGAATAGTTTTTGTAATGCCATATTTACTGGCCATAGTTGCAATGCAAATAAGCTAAGTGCTGTTCTATATGTTAAACATTTGAATCACGCTTGCATGTACATCACTTGACAGCCTTGTTCTCATTAAATCCCCTCTGTGTTCACTAAATATTCATCTACTGGTCACATACCCTGATACCAACATATGTGCTGGCAATGCTGCCCTAAGCAGTTGCATATTCAGCGTTTGTCTGCAAGGGCAGCGGTGTCGCTAACTTCAGTGTCACCTGGTACGGTGACTCGTGGCATCACCCCACCAAGTTTGCAGAAGCTGAAGTAATTGGTGGTGGTGTGATTATGTCTTCACATCACCGCCAATTACTTCCACTTACGAGCCTCTGCAGAACTCGGAGCAGCCGAAGTCAGCCGAGCAAGGGTATCACTCCCTCTTTGCGGTGTCACCCCTTGAGGGGTGACATCTTTCCTTGGCAATCTTTGGCCACTCCAAGCCACTTCTTTGTGTTCTTGTGATCATAGCTCATGAGTACACGAAGAGGATAACTTGGCTTGGAACAGCCAAAGACCGCTGAGCCTGGGCAGCATGGTGGGCTTTTCCCACGGTGTAACCCCCTCAATGGGTGTCACCTAGTGTGGCTCGGATCTCCTGCGCCCCCTAGTGATGCCCCTGTGCCAGAGCTGAACATGTAGAAGGTTCCTCCATTCAATTTGGAACCTTGGCCAATCAAGGTTCCAAACTGTGTTGACCTCTGCCCTTTGCTGATGAGCACCAAACGTGTGGCCACTGCGGAGCATGGACAGCAGATGCATCACCCCACCCATATGACCCTGGCATGTGGCCAGCGTGGTCTTGTTCCCTCATCCCCCACTTCAGATGAGGATAACTTAATGAAGATAGAAAGGAGATGTCTTATCAGTTGATAACTCATCAGTTAATTTGTGAACTGGTGAGATTGCAAAATTCTGTTTTTGAGCCAAATGAGATGATAGGAAATCTCTGTGTCTGGTTTTGGATCTGTGATGCTAGATGCACACTTGCAGAGAGATAAAGGGATGTATGATGCTTACAAATAATTCAGTACTTAATATAGACAGTGGTTTCCCACAGTGCTTTAAAGCAAAGAATAGGAATGGCTAAAGAATCCTTCTGAAGGATGCCTTCTGATCTTATTTCTTGAGTCAGATTAACCTTGTTGAAGTGTACTAACGCAAATAGATTTATGATCACATGCACTTAACTCCTGATCTCTTCATTAATCTTGGTTTATCAACATTAGCCCTTGAATCAACAGCAGGACAGAAGACAAGGGAAAAAAACTGTGAAGTTTGGATAACTCAACCGCATCTATACACAATGCCTGGTATCTTCTGCTTCACAAAAAAGAATCTTACATAATTTGTTTATTCACAGAGTTTATGTTTGCGGATTGCAGGTTTCTTTATTTTTTTTTAAAAAAGTACAGAATTCTGATATTCCTGACTTATTGACTCCTGGGTCCCCTCAAGTCTGATACTTGATGGCTGTCTGCATATCATGGAGCTGTGAAGTAGCAGCTGAGCTGACTGCAAGCTGAATTACATGTCATGGTTGCCATAGCTCCACATTGTGGCTGTTATCACATGTGAGCTGGTTGTACGTAGCAAATTCCTGCATGGATTGGGTGATCTCCATTATTTCTGTTTATTTATCAAAAATATGTATAGTCTGTCATCTTCCTAAGCATCAGTTCTCAAAGTTTTCCTCACGAGGTGGGGAGAACTCTAAGTAGTTGCAGGGGTGGGGACAGTGGCAGCGACAATCCTGGGGATTGCTGGTGGCAGCAGGAAAAAAGTACTTTTTTCACTTACCAGGGGTCCTGGAGCCCTTCGGGTGATGTGGGAAGGCTCATGGCCCCCTCAGCGGGCCTCCCTGAGTTTTAGATCGCCACTCTGCAGTGATTACAACCACTTCCGTTTTTTGTCCAAACACTGGAAGTGGTTGTAAATGCCGCACAATGGTGATCAAAAGCTCAGGGAGGCCCGCTGAGGGGGCCATGAGCCTCCCCACACCATCCGGAGGGCTCCAGAACCCCCGGTAAGTGAAAAAAGTACTTATTAAAACATTGTTTTCCTGGTGGCGATCCCCGGAATCTCAGCAGCAGCATTTGCCTGATCCTATCTCCCTTTCCCAGCCTGGACCCACCCCCGACTCTCCTCGGACGTATACCAGCAAAATATCTGGGTTGGGACCGAGGAGACCCATTAGTGACCAGGCAGCCTACCAGGAGGTAATTAAAAATATTTTTACTTACCTCTCCCAGGCTGTCTGGTTGTCCCCTTCACCATAGCATGTAGGGCACTCTCCATTGGCGGTGCTGCATGCTATGGATTGGCGCAGGTTAGGATTTGGCTGCTAAAGCTATTTTCTGGACTCTATTGCTTTAGACTGAAGGTAAGGGGGGGTTGACACCACATTATGAATGCTCTCCATGGAAACAAAACTGTCTACACAGCAAAACCTAGATGTCAGGATAAGGATCCAGCTTGACAATCATGCTGCCTTTTCTGCGTGCTAGGAGATATTTTGGTGAGGAAGCATTCAAGAAACTCATTTCTTTGTTTATCCTTCTACCTCCCCAGGCATCTGGAAGGAATGCAGTCCCGGGAAAGCTTTAGCACAAAATTCTTGTGATTGTACAAACTGACCCTCAACGCGAAGTGGACACCTCCAACTTTGGCACATGTGGGTGAGAGATGAATCTTACTTCGCCTTTCTGTCTGGGAGAACCAGCCCAAGAGTGAAAACCCAATCTTTAAAAACCAGTGCTACTATATAAAAGCATTCCTCAAAAGATAGCTATGCGTAGGTCAAATATAGCATTTGTGGTGGAATAATTGTAGGTTTGCTCATTTGGCTCATCATCAGAGGAGACAAAGGGAAGCGGAGAAATAAAGTGGTGTATGTGGATTTATGGAGTTGGTTACATGACAATGGGTTTTCCCCTCAAGGTCACCCTGCATAAAATGTATGCTGACAATGACTCGATCGAGAAGTATGCTATAAAAACAATAAAATGTGCAGCAGACAGGGAAGATGTCAGGTGGATTATTACTTTGACAGTCTCGGGAGACTCGAATACAGGTGCAGCCTAACAGCAGCAGATAAAATAAACGCTGACAGCCAGCCAATGCTCCCAATGTGTAAAATGGGTAATACTCCGAGGAGATGACTCCTTGGACATATACCACTGGTGCTCACTTGGAAATTGCCAAAAGCCAACCAGGATGGAGGATAATACTTAATAGGGTTGCAGGTATGCTCTCTGTTTGTCTAACCACTTCTCCTTCAGGCCTCTCTTCAAGACCTATAGTCAGTTCTCGCTTTTTGCGGATTGGTTACCTTGTGCGCATAACACTTGAACTGAGTCCAGAACTGAACTTGAACTGAGTCTGTGTGGGCAGCACAATTGCCACTTACCTCTCTCCGTTCGTGCTCTGTTCTCGGCTATCTGCCGTTTGACGATTTCCCCAGCACTCGCGAGCGCCATTTTGAAGATCTCTGCTGGCATTCTGAATGCAGCAGAGACCTTCAAAATGGCCCAGAGCCCTTTCAAAATGGCGCCCACAAGTGCTGAGGAGACTGTTGCACCCAGCATTTCTTGACCTACATTTCCTGCTCTTCATTAGTGGCCTGAGCTGAAATGCTGCCTGACTTGGAGTGGAGATGCTGGCCCTGCTTGTATGCACCTACCTCCTCAAGGGCGCATTACTGCGCACATGCTCCCCACTGCTATTGCTACCACTTTCTTGCACTCCTAGCTGTTGAAGAAAGCAACCAAGTAGACAAAGAGATGCGAGAGATGTGAGTTGAAGCCAGCCCCCTTTCCTTGAGCACCAGCATTTCCTCCTCAGTCTTCCCCTGTCTAGCTACCAGCATGCTCTGCTCTTCCTGTTTATTTTAAACAGGACCATGTGGAGAAAGAGTGAGAAGGTACACCAGAGCATAAGGTAAGGGGGACGTAGACATGCATAGGACTGTGCTGTAAATAACTGGTACAAAATACTTTCTTTAAATTATACTGATCTGAAACATCCCATAAGAAAAGCAAGACAGTCCATACATTAGTCCAAGAGAGCCTTGGTATTTTTCTTGTATAGGGAACACATATGAAAAAGAAATATACTCACAATCTTAAATTTTAAATTAAGCAGTTAGTTGGTATGTTGGGTTTGGCTCCTCAAAGCCTAGAGGATTAGCTATTCTTCTTCCCAGGGTTTTCCTTTTAAAATTATGCATATCAAAATAGATCCAAAGGGCAGATTTATTTTTGTTAATGGTTCTTTGGTGGCTATTTGTTAACTATTTGGTCATTATACAGCCCGAATTCTAATCAATATACATTCGTTCTCACTACTTTGCAAAAACTTGAAATCTTTGGTGAAGACATTTGGCTATTATGTGAAGATGTTAATGCTATTATAAATCAGTGCAGTAACTGATTTAAAACTGAACTTTAGTATAAGATACTGAAGACTCAGAAAAAACCCCAAGGAGAGTATCCTTTGAGCAAGCTATTTAGGACGGAGCTATAATCTTGTGGATGTATTTTTTCTTCATACATTCACAGGCAAAAAAAGATTACTTTCTTTCCCCAAGTTCATGGTACACACATTCTGGTATTGATCTCTTCCTTGCTACTCCTATGCCGCTGGTAGATCAAATCCAGTATGTGGAGTTAGAAAAAAATATATGGTCCATCACTCATGAGTCTCTTGTGTGATTGTCACTAGAGAAACAAATACTAAATGGCCAGATTGAAAATTTAACAGATTACTTTTAACCCAGTATGGAAACTGCAAGGGCAGGAATTAAATCAATTTTCAGAACCATCTTACCTGTAGTTTCTGGTTAGAGCAACAACAGGTACACTTAAATCCGTTACGGGGCAATTCAAATTATTTATTTATTTATTTATTTTAAAATCACTTCTCTGCACCTCTTCTAAGTAGGTGATCTAAATAAGTGTATGGCAGTATAGAAAAACGTGGAAGAAATAAAAGAATAAAGTAACAATAAAACAATAATGGGTTGCATCAATAAATAAAACACTGAACAGGAGCAGCAGAGAATGATAAAAGATAGATTGGAACAGAGCTTCGTAAACTGTGAGTCACGCCTCGATGCCCGGTGAGTCGTCAGTTTGGTCCACCTGCCCGCCGTTTGGCTCCAAATTGGAGCCAAACAGAACCAACCAAAAGCTACTTCCAAGTCCGACTCACCTTGTCCTGCTGCTCCCGTGTTGTGCTGGGCCTCTGGTGGGCCTCCTCAGGCTTCCAGATGCAATCGGAAAGTGACTTCCGGGTTTGTGGGAGTCACTACTGGTTTCTTCAGAGGCCTGCAGAGGCCCAGAAGAAGCCCACTGCTGGAGAACAAGGTGGGTTGCGGCACCCTCCAAAGCAAAGGAGGCCAGGTGGGTTGTGGTGGGAGGTTGAGAACCACTGGATTTGAACAATGCAGAAAACAAGGAAAAGGCCTGGGCAAATAAAAAGGTCTTCACCTGGCACTGAGAAAGTATCATCAGGTGAGCATTCCTGGAGTGAGCATTCCAGAGCACATATAAAGGCCCGATCAGATCCACAGACAGGGGGGATTTGAGCAGAGGCTGGGAGAAAGATCTTAGTAACTGGCCAGCCTTATGTAGAAGGAGGTAGCCCTTAAATTATTCTGGTCCTAAGCCACTTTTGGTTTTAAAGATTAATACCAGGACCTTGAACTGAGTTCAGAAATAAATAGGAAACAGGAAGCTGTTTTGAGACTGGTGGTATGTATTCCATAGTCCCAGTACAAGCAGTGCTTCCAACTGCAAAAAGCAAAGAGCGAAAGTGAGTGTCGAAATAAAGATCCTAGAGCAGATGTGAAAAAATAGTAAAAGACTAGAAATCCTATGCATGTTTACTGAGGAATAAGGTCCACTGCATCCAAGGGGGTTTACTCAGTCATGAAGGTAGGTTGGATTGCAGCCTTATTGACTTTTAAAGCAGAACAATACATTGGTGTTATTTCAAAAGAAGAAAACACAGAAAGGTCTTTTAAAAAGTTTTGAAAATAAATCAGCACTATCATGAGAAATGATGGCAGAACTGAGAGCCTCCTGTTAAAAGCCTCTCTCAGGAGATCAATATGAAGCTGATTCCCATAATTAAAAGCTCAAAAGATACTTACCTGACCAAATCTACAGAAATAGTTGAAGCATTTGCTAATTGCTATGCAACCTGGTATACTTTCAAGAGGCCAGCAACTGCTGACATTACAGAGTTTTTGCAAACTAATTTACCTAATACTTTCTCATCAGAGTACATTGCCTTTCTTAAACAAGAAGTTGCACCCAAAGAGGTCCAAGGCATGATCAAGAGGCTAAAAAAATAATAAAACTCCTGGCAGGAATGGGTTCCCTGCTGAGATTTATTTAAAAAATGCTGTGATGTATCAGTCCAACCACCCTCTTTGCTTTCTCAATGGAGCCATCAGGACTAATGTAGAGATAAAAGGAATTCAGATTGATAACGTGCATCACAAGGTCCATCTCTTTACGGAACTCACAGTTCTATATTTAATTGAAACTGAAAGTTTTCTATGTGCTGAGCAAGAACTAACTGGTTACTAAGGAATAATATCTTCTCAATTAGCTTCCCTACCAATCTGGCAATGAATATAATCCCAATTCCAATAAAAATGGGTTATTAACCTATTTTGTCACTTTGGCTGCAGTCCTATAATGCACACTTTCCTGGTATTAAACCCCACTGAAGACAATGGGACTTGCTTCTGAAGAGACATGCATAGGATTGTACTGTTAGGAATAGCTAGAAGTTCACATAACATCTAACCTAGGTAGCCTCATGAAAAACCGTTTGCCTCCATTAAAAGGTTTCAGGGATCGGGTTTTCTTTTCTTGGGGTGAGTTTGCATTACTATGCACCAATAAGGTTTCCCAGCTGTAGTTCCAACTGGTAGAACATCTAGTAGCAATTTATAGGAATGTCACTGAGTGAAATGTAATTCTCACCTCGAATATGAGGCACGCATTTTGGGTCCCCAAATTCTTATCTAGCTCAGTTTTTTGCTGAGATGGAGAAGAATAATTTCCCATCTCCTGATATTGGAGTAGCCCTTGGAAGAACTACATTTCCCAGAGGCTTCTTGCAATTGGTGACGTCACTCCCTCCTACCCCCTACTTCCTGCAGCAGCAGCCAGATGTCAGGGGAGGTAGAAAGAATTGGATTTGGTGACTTGTGGAAAGTTGGCTCAGCTCCATGGCTATGGCTTGGCTCAGGAGTAAAAGAAAGCCATTTCTTGATGCTTTGAGAAGTGCATAGGCGTCGTCATGGTTGGTGCGGTGGGCCCCAAGTGGCGGATCCATTGCCGCCTCCTTCTCCTCTTCGTGGCGGTGGCACGCAACAATGACATCACACTACCCAGGGGCAGGGTGTGTGGCGTCCATGGGGGGTGGTGTCGCGGCGGCCCCCACCCCACGGGGCGTGTACGTTTGCCACTGGAGAAATGGGTTGGCAAACATACTTGAGCTGGGTTTGGGAGCCCTCCCATTGCTAGGAGTCCACTGCAGTTCCTCTTGAAAGGGGCGGGGCTGCAGTGATGGACAATGAGCAGGGGACAGACCTCAGTTGGTGGATGGAATGGAAGGGGTGTTACAGGCCACAAGGGAAAAACATCAAGGGCCATATGCTGCTTAATCAAGAAAACTGGTAGCTATGGTTGTTTCCACTGTCCGGTTTGACTATTAATCAAGTATGAAGCGTCAATGAAGGATGGATAATGCAGTTAATCCATAAGCCACCTGCTCCCTCTACATTTGTAGAGATGCTTGAGTTCCACTGAAGCTTCATAATACCAAGTATGAGCAAGCATACATTATATACTATGAAAATGCACCGGTGGTAACATTATCATGCCCTAACAATCATCACCCCACCTGCTATTCATTAATGAAAAAATAATGATGCCATGGCAACTTGGTGTTTTCTCACTTTTCCCTCCCCCCCCCCTTTCTCTCTGCAAAAAGATGTGAGCTGGAGGTTGGGAGGAAGATTAGGGCGCTTTCCATTTCTAGGTTACAAGAGTATCTTTCCCACCCACGTGTCCTATAAAAGTGAAATACAGGCAGCAAAGTTTTGTTTTCCACCTGAGTGCTGTAAAATGGAGCTTGAGAGCGTGTGGGGCTGCAAGCCGCTTCTCTCAGAAGTTATGACAAACAGAAGCCTCTGAGGAAACAGTGGAGTTTGTTTAAAAAAAAAAAGGGAAATAGTGCCCTGAGTAATTTTTGCCTTTTTTTAAAAACGTAATTGCTTAGAGGCTGGGTCTGTAGGCAGCGAGAATTAGGTGGCTGCCTAATTTTTGATGGCATGAACTTTAAAAACGGGGGGGGGGGGGGAGGCCATTTTCTTGCATCCGCAGAAAGAGATAATTCGCTTGAAATGTAACAGCCAGGAATAAATCCTGGAGAAAGTTATAAGAACCACTGGCGTCACTGCCAGGAGACTCCGTGTGCGTTGTTTTCACCACCTTGAATGGTTCCGAAGGTGAGGGGGCAGGGCCGCTTCATTCACCCATGTAACGGAGGGTCGGATCGCGGCGGAACTTAGAGCTCCGCTCCCCCTGCAGTGACGCCAGTGATATGAACATAAGAAGAGCCCTGCTGGATCAGGCCAAAGGCCCATCTAGTCCAGCTTCCTGTATCACACATTGGCCCCACCAGATGCCTCAGAGAGCACACAAGACAACTAGGTACCTGTATCCTGTCATTACTCCCTTGCACCTGGCATTAAGAGACAGCCTATTACTGAGACCAGGAGGGTGCTTATCCCCATCATGGCTTGTAACCTGTGATGGACTTTTCCTCCATAAATCTGTCCAATCCCCTTTTAAAGGCATCCAGGCCAGGTGCCATCACCACATCCTGTGGCAAGGAGTTCCACAAACTAATTACACGCTGGGTAAAGAAATATTTTCTTTTGTCTGTTTTAATACTCCCTCCACTCAATTTGAGTGGATGTCTCCTAGTTCTAGTGAAAGTTGTTTCACAGACATTTGCTTTCATCGCTGCCGAAGGTCCGGAGTGCGAAGGCATTGAATCCCAGTCCAGAGCCCCAATGTGGACATGGAACTCCTGTGCGAGTTTTCGTTACTGCTTTTCCATTCACACAAATGAATGTTCTGTGCTGAGCATTCCTGGCTAATAAGATCATATTGATTCATTTAAATATTTCTATCCAGGCTTTCCCTTTCTTTCTGAAAAGGAGTCTCAAGTGGCGAACAACTATCCCAAACCCAGAATCATTAAAACAGCGAAAAAACCAATACGATCCAAACAAAAATGCAATCAATAAAAGAGCAAAAACAAGACCCCAAGAGCCATCATCACCAAGAATGCTCTTTCACCAGCTATGAGATGCAGAACAGGGGCCTCTTCTGAAACCTAATGATGTGGGAAGCTTCATATCACTAGTAGCCTAAGAACAATATATACCTTTAGCTTGTCAATCCTTTAGCTTCATGGCTTGTCAATCACCAGTAAGAGCAGTAAGGTTGCAGCAGCCCAATCCTTTGAATTCCTATGACTTGGAGCAGAGCCGGCCATCCATGAGGCCAACTGCAGCAATTGCCTCAGGCGGCAGATTGGTAGGGGGCACCCATCATGAAGCCATGAGCTATGCCGTGCAGGGACACCCAAGACGGACAGGTCGTAGCAGAGAGTTCTGACTAAAAGTGATCCACTGGAGAAGGAAATGGCAACCCACTCCAGTAACCTTGCCAAGAAAATCCCATGAACAGTACCAAAAGGCTAAAAGATATGATGCCGGAAGATGAGCCCCTCAGGTCGGAAGGTGTCCAATATGCTACTGAGGAAGAGCGGAGGACTATTCCAAGTAGACCCAGAAAGAGTGAAGCGGCTGGGCCAAAGCCGAAAGGACGTCCAGCTGTGGATGTGTCTGAGGTTGAAAGGAAAATCCAATGCTGCAAGGAGCAATACTGCTTAGGAACATGGAATGTGAGGTCTATGAATCAAGGCAAGCTGGATGTGGTCAAAAATGAGATGATAAGATTGAACATTGACATCTTGGGAATCAGCGAACTAAAATGGACGGGCATGGGCGAATTTAAGTCAGGTGACCATCATATCTACTACTGTGGGCATGAACCCCTTAGAAGAAATGGAGTAGCCCTCATAGTCAATAAAAGAGTGGGAAAGGCAGTACTGGGGTGCAACCTCAAAAACGACAGAATGATTTCAGTTCGAATCCAAGGCAAACCATTCAACATTACAGTAATCCAAGTGTATGCCCCAACCACTGATGCCGAAGAAGATGAAGTTGACCGGTTCTATGAAGACCTACAACACCTTCTAGAACTAGCACCCAAAAAAGATGTCCTTTACATCATAGGAGACTGGAATGCTAAAGTAGGAAATCAAGAAATAAACGGAACAACAGGCAAGTTTGGCCTTGGAGCGCAAAATGAAGCAGGGCAAAGGCTAACGGAGTTCTGTCAAGAGAACACGTTGGTCATAGCAAACACTCTTTTCCAACAACACAAGAGGCGACTCTACACATGGACATCACCAGATGGTCAATACCGAAACCAGATAGATTATGTGCTTTGCAACCAAAGATGGAGAAGCTCTATACAGTCAGTAAAAACAAGACCTGGAGCTGACTGTGGCTCAGATCATGAGCTTCTTATTGCAAAATTCAGGCTTAAACTGAAGAATGTAGGGAACACCACTAGACCAGTCAGATATGACCTAAACCATATCCCTTATGAGTATACAGTGGAGGTGAAGAATAGATTTAGGGCATTAGACCTGGTAGACAGAGTGCCTGAAGAACTATGGATGGAAGTTCGTAACATTGTACAGGAGGCAGCAACTAAAACCATCCCAAAGAAAAAGAAATGCAAGAAAGCAAAGTGGCTGTCAGATGAGGCTTTACAAATAGCTGTGGAAAGAAGGAATGCAAAAAGCAAGGGTGAAAGGGAAAGATATAAACAACTGAATGCAGAGTTCCAGAGAATAGCAAGGAGAGATAAGAAGGCCTTCTTAAATGAACAATGCAAGGAAATCGAGGAAAACAACAGAATGGGGAGGACTAGAGATCTCTTCAAGAAAATTGGAGATATCAAGGGAACGTTTTGTGCAAAGATGGGCATGATAAAGGACAAAAAAGGCAAGGACCTAACAGAAGCAGAAGAGATTAAGAAGAGATGGCAAGAATACACAGAAGAACTATACAAGAAAGATCTGAATGTTCCTGATGACCACGCTAGTGTGGTCACTGACCCAGAGCCGGACATCCTAGAGAGTGAAGTCAAGTGGGCCTTAGGTAGCATTACTAACAACAAAGCTAGTGGAGATGATAATATCCCAGCTGAGCTACTTAAAATCCTAAATGATGATGCTGTGAAAGTGCTGCACTCAATATGCCAACAAATTTGGAAAACTCAGCAGTGGCCAAAGGATTGGAAAAGGTCAGTTTACGTTCCAATTCCAAAGAAGGGCAGTGCCAAAGAGTGTTCAAACTACCGTACAATTGCACTCATTTCACATGCTAGCAAGGTTATGCTCAAAATCCTACAAGGTAGGCTTCAGCAGTACGTGGACCGAGAACTACCGGACGTACAAGCTGGGTTTCGAAGAGGCAGAGGAACTAGAGATCAAATTGCCAACATGCGCTGGATCATGGAGAAAGCACGAGAGTTCCAAAAAAACACCTACTTCTGCTTCATTGACTATGCAAAAGCCTTTGATTGTGTGGATCACAACAAACTGTGGCAAATTCTTAAAGAGATGGGGGTACCAGACCACCTTACCTGTCTCCTGAGAAACCTGTATGCGGGTCAAGAAGCAACAGTTCGAACCGGCCATGGAACAACTGATTGGTTCAAAATTGGGAAGGGAGTACGGCAAGGCTGTATATTGTCACCCTGCTTATTTAACTTATATGCAGAGTACATTATGAGAAATGCAGGGCTGAATGAATCACAAGCCGGAATCAAGATTGCCGGGAGAAATATCAACAACCTCAGATATGCAGACGATACCACCCTAATGGCAGAAAGTGAAGAAGAACTAAAGAGCCTCTTGATGAGGGTGAAAGAGGAGAGTGCAAAAGTTGGCTTGAAACTCAACATTAATAAAACTAAGATCATGGCATCGGGTCCCATCAATTCCTGGCAAATAGAAGGAGCAGAAATGGAAGCAGTAACAGATTTTACTTTTCTGGGTTCCAAGATCACTGCAGACGGAGACAGCAGCCATGAAATTAAAAGACGCTTACTCCTTGGAAGGAAAGCTATGGCAAACTTAGACAGCATAATAAAAAGCAGAGATATCACCATGCCAACAAAAGTTCGTATAGTCAGGGCGATGGTGTTCCCAGTAGCAATGTATGGTTGCGAGAGTTGGACCATAAGGAAGGCTGAGCGCCGAAGAATAGATGCTTTTGAACTGTGGTGCTGGAGAAGACTCCTGAGAGTCCCTTGGACTGCTAGGAGATCAAATCAGTCAATTCTAAATGAAATCAAGCCTGACTGTTCCCTGGAAGGACAGGTACTAAGGCTGAAACTCAAATATTTTGGCCACCTAATGCGAAGAGAGGACTCTCTGGAGAAGACTCTGATGCTGGGAAAGATTGAAGGCAAAAGGAGAAGGGGAAGGCCAAGGATGAGATGGTTAGACAGCATCACCGATGCAACGAACATGAAAATGAGCGAACTCAGGAAGATAGTGGAGGACAGGAAGGCCTGGCGGGATATGGTTCATGGGATCACGAAGGGTCGGACACGACTTAACGACTGAACAACAACACCCATCTCTGCCCACTTACTTGCCTCCATTACACCTTCTTCCACTTCCTGGATTGGAAAAGGAAGAGGAAAACAGAGAGGAAGAGGAAATGCAGAGGGTAGGGGAGTGCTGCGCTAAGACACTGGAGAGTGGGAAAAGCAGAGGCTGGCACACCATTGGATCAGTGGGGCAGTATTTGACATGCTTCCTCAGGCTTGAGGAGGTCTTGGGCCAGCCCTGACTTGGATGGAAGTCTTATTGAGTTCAGTGGGACTTATTCCTCAGTAAGCAAGTATAGGATTGCAAACTTAGATCTCAAAGTGCCTACAATGCTCGTCAATGCAGTGACTGTTTCTCTGCATTGTGTACCTCCAAACCTCACGAAGGTTTCCTTTGAAAACAAGGAACTGGTGCAATGTGTGCTACAAGCTGAAAGGAGGAGATAGGAAATAGCAGGTTGAACGCTTTAAACCAATCAATTATTTTTTTTGCACATTGCAATTACTCTTGCTGTCAGCAGGCAAAAAATTTATAGCTACCGGGACAGGTTAAGAGGAAAATGCATTATTGTAAAATACAGCTTGCTTTAAAAATTTGCCTGCATGTTGACAATAGATTTCCACCAATTACGTTGCCAGCAGCTTCGACAGTGGGTGTTCTTTGGACTACAAGGCTGCGGTATTTCATCAGCACAAGTATACGGGTGGTATTTATTTATTTATTTATTGTATCTTACAATAATTCCATGGCTACCACTGGAAAAAAAAAAAGAAAGAGTAACCAAACGAAAAATGTTTCATAGGAGCCAAATGTCATTGACTTGCTCAGGATGTGCAGAATACATGATCCCCCTCCCCCTGCTAAAACTGAAACTAAGCAGATCTGGATCTATTCAGGACCTTGATGGGAGAGTATCTGGAACATCCTGAAAACCACCTTGAGTTCTATAATGGAAGAAAGGTGTGATATAAGCATAATAAACAGCTTATTCCTATGAATGTTTACTCAAAAATAATTCTTGTTGTTTTCAGTGAGGTGTACGAGCAAGTAAACTGGCATAGGATGAGCCCGATCCTATGCAGAGTTGGGTGCACCTACCCATATCTTGCAATGCACCTTAATGCATAGGATCAGGCTGCCACAATCATACCATGGAAAAGCTCCAAAGTCTACCTAGAAATTACACATCTAGAATCTGACCACATTTCTTTGGATGCAAGTCTTACTGAAGATGCTATCTAAGACCTTTTGTATTTCTGTGGACATTTTTATAGAAAAAACTGAGGGTTCTTAGGCTTTATTTATTTATTTTATTTATATACACTATTTTTACCCCGCCTTTCTCCCCGAAGGGACCCAAGTCGGCTTACAACAAGAAAAAAAATACAATACAAAAAATAGTCACTTTTTAAAACAATACAAGCAGTTACTTCCCCAAACATGCTGGGAGTTCTTCATAGATAACAACTTCTAAATTCTTCCATGGACAGGTTCTGCCCTCAAATTTCCCTGCAAACTGCTGGGCCAGCTGTATGGAACAGTGAAAGGGAAAGAGTTAAGCTGCTTCTCTCCTAGCCATTGAAACAGTTGGAAGAAGTTATAGCCTCCATTTTGAAGGTAATGCAAATCACGTTTTCTACAACACCTGTTGCAGTGTTTCCACTTAGTCGAAGGAGTTTGCTCTTGAAGTTTGGGGAGCTTTGTAATTTATGTTTTGGAACAGAACATGTGTATAGAGACGTCTCTTTCAAGGTAAGTCCACAGCAGTCCTACTGCATGCATCTGATATGAGGGCACTGGAGAAATTACTTCCTCTCAAATATTTGTACAACAAATATAATAGGAGGCACACACACACACACACAAACCAGTTTAGCTATCCCATTACTAAGGGCCTGCTCTTGAAATCACCTTAGATCAGAGGTTCTCAACCTGTGGTACACGTACCCCCAGGGGTACGCAGGCCGCAGGCTGTGGGTACGCGAGATGGTCCCCGTTATCAGCTGCTGCGATCAGCAACTGATAAGGGGGAGCGGAAAACAGCGAAATTCCCTCCGGTAGCTTCTCTTACCTTGTCTCCCGGCCGACTCCATCTTTAATCTCGCGAAAATCTCATGCACGTTTATGAACATGCACGTCCCACTGAATGTAATGGAATGTATCAACAGCTGCCACCTTCCTGGTCACATTCTGCCTCAATTAAATAGGTGCCACTGGATTGGGGCAAAGGAGCAGTGACCTGTTTGCCTTGGCATTCCCTTTTCCATTGACATCTGCCCTTCAAAGAATGTGGCACTTTTCTCAAATGAGTGAAAAACCTGTCGCAAAGGAGAGTTAATTCCACATCAGGAGACATCTTCACAAAAGACATGCTCCTGTTTTGGCTCAGTGCAAGCTTTGTACGCTCACCCCGCTTTCACCTTTCAGGAGCAACTTTTGCAGCCTCTTTGTCATTTCAAAAACCTGTATGCCAAGAAGGTTCAGTGGGACAAAAATGTGTGTGTGTGTGTGTGTGTGTGTGTGTGTGTGTGTGTGTGTGTGTGTGCGCGCGCGCGCGCATGCACACACACAGCACAGGTGACAACGGGTTTCATTCCCACCTCGGCCTGATATACGTGGGCTGAAAGGAACCACAGCCACATCATCAAATACAATATGCTCCAGATTAAGGAACATAAAGCAATTAGGTTAAGCCCTGATCCTGCAGCCCTTTCCTCCCAGGAGCAGAGACCTATCCCACATGAGCAGCCTTATAGATTTTGCCAGCAAGGGCAGCAGAAGTCGAGCGCCATTGATACAGAGCGCTGAGTTCTGATGTGGCAAATAGCTGAAGCGAAAATTAGGCTTCCCATACCTTTGTACAGCGAAGTCTCCGGGGGAGCTTATTTCACACAATCCTCCACCTCTCTCAGATTATTTACTGGGAGAGCCTGGGACTCATTCATCATTAGTGCAGAAAAACAAACATTACCTGCTATTGATTTGTGTGCGTGTTTTTCAGACATGCAGATGGGAAATGGCGAGGAAGGTTTTGTGTTGTGCTGACAGCTCTTTTGGCACCAAGTGTGCAGCTCACCAAGCATTTACAATCCCCCAGGTGTCGTATGGGACATTTTTTCTCCTTTCTCATTCCATGTTTAGAAGTTCTGCTCTTTTTTTTTAATTTCATGACTGGCAAAGAGCAGGTGTAATTCTCTCGGCAATGAGCCAGCGCAACAGCCTAAAGCAAGAAGATTTCACAAAATATTCTATTTATCTCTATAGTTGGGTTCATGATTAGCTTGCTTTTCTGCACCTACAGCCAAAGGCCCAAACACGCCAATATTAATACATGAAGGTAATTAAAATCCATTCAATAATCAAATATGATAAAAACCAGCCAAGAAAGCAGAACAAAAAGGTTGACAAGACAAAGTGAAATGCTCTTTTTCCTCCACGTAGTGCTGGACCCTGGACCCTTTAGGCCTCATATTCAGGAGTCCTGATGCATTGAAGACATTGCAGAAATCTATATGTTGACATTTTTGAATTTTACATCTTGCAAAGATGTCCCCAGTTTTCCATATACCACAGCCGGGTTGGCCCATTAATGAGGCCAACTGAAACAGTCGTCTCAGGCAGCAGATTGGCAGGGGGCACTCACCTCCATCTACCCGCTTGCTTCCACTGATCCTCCCCTTCTTCCCACTCCCTGGATTGGAAAAGGAAGAGAGGCAAAGAGCAGAGTTGTGGAGGAGTGTTGGAGGAACAGAAGCGAGCACATCACCAGGTAAGAGGGGCAACATTTGGCAACACTGTGCCAGGAAATCTTGGGCCAGCCCTGCACCACAGAAATACTGATAACTCCTATTCTAAAAGTGACTCCTTAGGGTGCACCCATACTACCAATGAATTATTCCCCCGAACACAGAACACTGTGATTTAGCACTCCGATCTAAAGAAGCAATACATTCCGAGTCACAGACCTATTGGCTTCTCCTGCCCATAAATAGGAATTGCCTGTGGGAACTCTGGGACCTGTTGTTCTGGAGAGAATACTTACAGCACAATCCTATGCATGCATACTCAGAAGTAAGCCCCAATTTGTCCCCTTTGCCTCCATGTTTGGGTTTAACTCCCTTCCCTATTGTGTCCTCAAGAACATCCCTTTTCTTTTTCCGACATATGTGTAATGCTTCCAGTTGATATTGTTTTGAAGGGATCAAAACCTGTCTGCCAAGCCTGACAGCACACTGCAACTTGATACTGCCAACTCTGAGATCCTGCAGTGGTGTGCAATGTGTGACTCTACACAGAGGACAGAAGCAGAGGCGTTGTTACAGTGGGGGCGGTTGGGTCGCGGGGAGTTACCTGGCTCCAGATCCGGTGCTCCGACCCGCGCTGGCTTCTCTTCAACGGCTGCAAGTTTTGGCCCTCCCACCCTCCCAGGCGCCATTTGGCTCCAAAAAGGAGCCGAAAAGCGCCGTGTGTGTGTGTGTTTCCGCGCTGCGCCAGCGAGCGAGGATGATGCCACACACCCCAGGGGTGGGGCGTATTACATCCCGTGGGGGTGTCGCAGCGGCAGCCCCCTCCCACGGGTGGGGTGGGGTGGGGTGGGGTGTAGGGCCGCTACTGCGCACAAGCATGCATTGCACCATATAGAGGTTCCTTCCTAGATACAATCACTCTTAGAAAACACATGCTACTCATTGTAATTACAGGCAGTTCAAAAATGCCATAAAAAACTTGGCCCGATTGGCAGGGCCATCCCAAGACACCCTGATGCCTGAGTTGTTGTTGTTGTTCAGTCGTTAAGTCGTGTCCGACCCTTCGTGATCCCATGAACCATATCCCGCCAGGCCTTCCTATCCTCCACTATCTTCCTGAGTTCGCTCATTTTCATGTTCGTTGCATCGGTGATGCTGTCTAACCATCTCATCCTTGGCCTTCCCCTTCTCCTTTTGCCTTCAGTCTTTCCCAGCATCAGAGTCTTCTCCAGAGAGTCCTCTCTTCGCATTAGGTGGCCAAAATATTTGAGTTTCAGCCTCAGTACCTGTCCTTCCAGGGAACAGTCAGGGTTGATTTCATTTAGGATTGACTGATTTGATCTCCTAGCAGTTCAAGGGACTCTCAGGAGTCTTCTCCAGCACCACAGTTCAAAAACATTCGGTGCTCAGCCTTCCTTATGGTTCAACTCTCGCAACCATACATTGCTACTGGGAACACCATCGCCCTGACTATACAAACTTTTGTTGGCATGGTGATATCTCTGCTTTTTATTATGCTGTCTAAATTTGCCATAGCTTTCCTTCCAAGGAGTAAGCGTCTTTTAATTTCATGGCTGCTGTCTCCGTCTGCAGTGATCTTGGAACCCAAAAAAGTAAAATCTGTTACTGCTTCCATTTCTGCCCCTTCTATTTGCCAGGAGTTGATGGGACCAGATGCCATGATCTTAGTTTTATTAATGTTGAGTTTCAAGCCAACTTTTGCACTCTCCTCTTTCACTCTCATCAAGAGGCTCTTTAGTTCTTCTTCACTTTCTGCCATTAGAGTGGTATCGTCTGCATATCTGAGGTTGTTGATGTTTCTCCCGGCAATCTTGATTTCGGCTTGCGATTCATTCAGCCCTGCATTTCTCATAATGTACTCTGCATATAAGTTAAATAGGCAGGGTGACAATATACAGCCTTGCCGTACTCCCTTCCCAATTTTGAACCAATCAGTTGTTCCATGGCCGGTTCGAACTGTTGCTTCTTGACCCGCATACAGGTTTCTCAGGAGACAGGTAAGGTGGTCTGGTATCCCCATCTCTTTAAGAACTTGCCACAGTTTGTTGTGATCCACACAATCAAAGGCTTTTGCGTAGTCAATGAAGCAGAAGTAGGTGTTTTTTTGGAACTCTCGTGCTTTCTCCATGATCCAGCGCATGTTGGCAATTTGATCTCTAGTTCCTCTGCCTCTTCGAAACCCAGCTTGTACATCCGGTAGTTCTCGGTCCACGTACTGCTGAAGCCTAGCTTGTAGAATTTTGAGCATAACCTTGCTAGCATGTGAAATGAGTGCAATTGTGCGATAGTTTGAACACTCTTTGGCACTGCCCTTCTTTGGAATTGGAACGTAAACTGACCTTTTCCAATCCTTTGGCCACTGCTGAGTTTTCCAAATTTGTTGGCATATTGAGTGCAGCACTTTCACAGCATCATCATTTAGGATTTTAAGTAGCTCAGCTGGGATATTATCATCTCCGCTAGCTTTGTTGTTAGTAATGCTATCTAAGGCCCACTTGACTTCGCTCTCTAGGATGTCTGGCTCTGGGTCAGTGACCACACCAGCGTGGTCATCAGGAACATTAAGATCTTTCTTGTATAGTTCTTCTGTGTATTCTTGCCATCTCTTCTTAATCTCTTCTGCTTCTGTCAGGTCTCTGCCTTTTTTATCCTTTATCATGCCCATCTTTGCACAAAATGTTCCCTTGATATCTCCAATTTTCTTGAAGAGATCTCTAGTCCTCCCCATTCTGTTGTTTTCCTCGATTTCCTTGCATTGTTCATTTAAGAAGGCCTTCTTATCTCTCCTTGCTATTCTCTGGAAATCTGCATTCAGTTGTTTATATCTTTCCCTTTCACCTTTGCTTTTCGCATTCCTTCTTTCCACAGCTATTTGTAAAGCCTCATCTGACAGCCACTTTGCTTTCTTGCATTTCTTTTTCTTTGGGATGGTTTTAGTTGCTGCCTCCTGTACTATGTTACGAACTTCCGTCCATAGTTCTTCAGGCACTCTGTCTACCAGGTCTAATGCCCTAAACCTATTCTTCACCTCCACTGTATACTCATAAGGGATATGGTTTAGGTCATATCTGACTGGTCTAGTGGTGTTCCCTACATTCTTCAATTTAAGCCTGAATTTTGCAAGAAGAAGCTCATGATCTGAACCACAGTCAGCTCCAGGTCTTGTTTTTACTGATTGTATAGAGCTTCTCCATCTTTGGCTGCAAAGCACATAATCTATCTGGTTTCGGTATTGCCTGAGGCATCACGCCAAATGCTGACTGATAATGTACCAGCCTCTGCGCCTCCCACTCTCCAATGGTCTAGCTCAGCACTCCCCTCCACATTTCCTCTTCCTCTCTGTCCCCCTCCTCTTTTTCCAATCCAGGCAGTAGAAGAACATGTAGGAGCAGTGGAGGCAAGTAGGTGGACAGAGATGGGTGCCCCCCACCATTCTGCTTCCTGAGGCAACTGCTTCAGTTGGCCTCCTGGATGGGCCAGCTCGGCCAATTGGCATCTATATATGTGTATTGTGATGGTGGGATGCCATCCCAGTTTCAAGCTGTCAACAATTCTTCTTGAACTGATACTACCCAGACAAGGAGCAGGATTGGAACACTCTGGACACAGGGGCACCTTTAGATTTTTGTTCTATAGGAGGGTCATCATAGTCAGGTTAAAGCCATAGTCGATAGATGCTGAAGCACACTGCAACTTGACTTGTGTTTGCAAAGAAACAAGGATATAATAATAATAAAATAAACCAGTATTTATATACCGCCTTTCTTCGGATTTCTCTGACTTTAATTCAAAGGCGGTTTACACAGGCAGGCTTTCTAAACCCCAAGAGTTTTTTTTTACAATACAATATGTTCTAATCTTTCATAGAACCCTTCATTCTAGATGTTTCTTCCACAGTCCAGCTCTCTCAATCTGACGTTCGCCTCACCACGCTCAGCTGACAGGGCAACCTTGACTCTCACTCAAGTGCAACTGCAGCTTCTCTCCCCCACAGAGGCTCTGCAGCTTATCAGCTCTGCATGCCGACAGCTCTCCGACAGATACAGACACTTCCGGCCGTCCCGAACTGCCGTCCTTCAGATCTTCAGGCATATGAGATGGTCGCTCTACCAACTGCCAGACCTCCTGCCCTGATATGCAAAGATCATGTACACTCTTCTTGGACTAGTAGGACTGGAAAAAATGTGACATACAAACAAGAGAAGAAATGCAGAAATATGTACCCCCAACAGAAAGATACATATGCATTTGGATTGCTGTTGTCTCTGAAATATATGCTAAAATGAGCTAAGGGATGGTATTTTTGCACCAGACTTTTGTGTTTTATACATTATATGTCGTATTAACACAGCTTACAGTTCTCTAAACGGTGGGTGGATGAGAATCCTGATTCACAGTTATTAACAAAAAATAGTAAGTGCTTGTACTCCTGGGAGTTGTTCTTGGAAAGCCTATACAGATTTTCTATCTGACCTAATTGAAACAATGTCATGAATAGGAACAGATTGCTATCAGATCTGTCATGCCTGTCATAACATGGTACTTGAATAAAATACTGCCCTTCCCAGGAGAAATTCCTGCTAAGGAACTGTATTATTTAATAGAGTTCAAAGAATTTCCCTTCAAAGTTCCAGAATGCTTGTTATTTCAGAACTCTTGTTTAGAACAAAAGTACTTTGGCTACTGTACAATGAATGACAGGTTATCTTGGTATATGGGGAGATGCTTGCATCCATCCAAGCTGCAGGAGAGTGACACACCGATGACCTTTTTGTTGTGATGTGACCTCGAAAGGATTCTGATGATGATGTGGGTTGTGGTGGCCTACTTAGGGTATATCTATTCTAGTACTGTACTGTGACTGAATTTCACTTTGGTGAAAAGGTGCTCCTCCCATCAGCTCATGCTTATTCCATCAGGCTTAATCAAATGTGTTACATTAATCAAATGTGTTACATTTGCAAGTCACCTTTCTTTCATGGTGGATCTGAAGACGACATAGATATGGGACACAGGTAGCTCCCCCCATCCCCCCCATCCCTCTCCCCCTGGCCCAAACCAGTTTAGTTTCAACAGTATTTTGCATACTGTGTCTCTGGAACTTGTAGCTATTTTTTTTTAAACAATGATTTTGTGAATCTGTTATGGCTGCAAACAGAAAGGGGTGAAAGAACTCTGGCTGAATTGGAAAAAGAAATGGCACAGATCTACAGCGCAATTCTGTGCATCTTTAGGCTGGCAGAGTGAGTGCTCCACTTGGCCTAGGGTGTCACAAAAGTGCCTTAAAGCTTTGTGGGAGGATTCTAGATTGGGTTTCTCAATCAGTGGTACTCATACCACCAGTGGTACTTCGGCTGACTGCTGGTTGTACTCGGACCACTGGATCGCTGGAACTCTGCCCCAAGGTGATGCTTTTCACTCCCGAGAGGCTCCTGCCTTTGGCCGAGCCTCTCGGGAATGCTGAGAGAGGCCCATCGACCCACCCAGAGCCTCCTACCCGTGTTTTCTGGCCTCCAAAACCCGAAAACCCAGAAGTAACTGGTGATGATGTCATAGCCAGTCATGGCCGGTGGTACTCAGCAGGAGAGTGGCGCCGGAGGTGGTACTCGGCTGGGAAGAGGTTGAGAACCCCAACCTAGAAGCATATTTTGCTTGTCATGAATTTAGATTGAAGTTTCTTAAATTATTTTGAATTATCGAAGTTTGAAAAAATTATTTTGAATTATCAAAGTTTGAAAAAAGTCAGTTGAGTCAATGTGAGTTCCCTTATTGGCTTACCATATCCAAAGGGGGACAGGGTGCCTACACCTTTAACCATTGTAAAAAGAGGGAATTTGGGCAGGTGCAGCTCATAATGGAAGGGTGCAACAAGCTGCACCGGCCCAAATTCCCTCTTTACAATGGTTAAAGGTGTAGGCACCCTGTCCCCCCTTTGGATATGGTAAGCCTACTTATTAGCACAGCAACTGAAATTCCTCACACTTCACCACATTTCTGTGGTTGGTTGTTTTCATTCTCATATTTTTGGAGTACGTTGGTGTTTATGTCAAAGCCACCTTTGGGAGCTCTTCACAGCAACTAAGCTTTGTGTGCCAGAGGCATGTGGGTTGCCTGATTTTGCTGTGGCTGATTGCTAACCTACGGTTTGCAATTGCTCCAGCAACACCTCACAGTCCTTCCAAGATCTGATTCTCTGCTCTATGAATAGTAAGCTGATGAATCATATGGTATTTGCATGATAAACAGAAAATGAAAGTTGAGTTTGGGGTGTTGAGTGGCTTCCAGAATATGTGAAGGCAACGCAAGAGTAATGTCTCTTTGCAATGTTGTGGCATTTTAAATATTTATTGTCTTCTGCAGTTTTTGTAAGAAATAGGGAACACGGGTTTAGATGCCATGTTAGAAAATGTATTTAACAGAACACAAAACACACAACGTTTTGTCCACGTCTGCTTATTTGTATTGCTTCATGGTTAAATCTTTGTCTATTCTCAGACAAAAGCCTTCTTCAGTGGCACCCAGTGCATTTTACATCTTGCTAGCATGGTGCTGCTGTACACCAGAAGACGTCCACAGAAGTGGACGAAATGTTGTGTGTTTTGTGTTCTGTTAAATACATTTTCTTTTTTTTATATATATATTTTATTGATATATTAAAACATAAAAACAATACATATTTCATAAAGTTATAGCAAGCGCGAAGCAATACATCCTACTAGCATACTATTCACTATTTTCTACATATAATTTCCAACTAAGCCAAAACACCCACATTCTATTCATTAAATCCGCATATCATCACATCATTCCTCTCTCTCTCTTAAAAGTCAATAAATGGTTTCCAATTATTCACGAAAAAGTTAACTGACTTTTCCTTAATTAAAATTGTAAGTTTATCCATTTCAGCATAGTCCAAAACTTTCAGCCACCAATCTTCCAATGAAGGTATCTCCGAATTCTTCCAATATTGTGCATATAAAATTCTTGCCGCAGCTATCATATATAAAAACAAAGTTTGAAATTTTTCGCCTACATGATCCTCCCACATACCCAACAAAAATGTTTCCGGTTTCATTTGAACCTTAATCTTTAAAATCAACTCAATCTGTTTATGAATCTGAGTCCAGTACTTCTTTGCTTGGGGGCATGTCCACCACATATGGTAAAAAGTTCCTTCTTGCTTTTTACATTTCCAACATCTGTTCGTCACCTTCTCATACATTTTTGCTAATTTGCTTGGGGTTATATACCATCTATATATCATTTTATACATATTTTCTTTAATATTAACATTTAACGTAAATTTCAACTGTTTTAACCATAGTTGTTCCCATTGGTCCATTAAAATAACATGACCTACATTTTTCGCCCAATGAATCGTACATTCTTTAACCTGTTCTTCTTCTGTTTCAAACTTCAAAAGCAATTTATACATTTTTGAAATTATCTGGTCTTCAGATTTTAATTGTACCTCCAATATTGATTCTTCTTCTACAAATCCATATGCCTTCTTGTCCACTTTAAATCTCTCCAAAATTTGAGCATATACAAACCATTGGCAATTAAAGTCTTCTTCCATTAGTTTTTCTCTTGACTTCATTATACAGTCTCCTTGTGAAAAAATTAATAAATTTCTGTACAGTAGTCCTTTCTCTTTTGGCACGCTACTTCCACCAAAGTGTGCTTCATATGGTGCAACCCATAATGGTACTTTCTCATAAAACCTCATTTTATATCTATTCCAAATTCTCCATAATGCATGTCTAACATAATGATTTTTAAATTCTAAATTTGCTTTCACTTTATCATACCACAAATACCCATGCCAACCAAATCTCAAGTCAGAGCCTTCTAACTCCAATAATCTTCTATTTTGTAAATACAACCACACAAAACAACATGCTGCATAAAATACTTTCAGATCTGGTAGTCCTAATCCTCCTCTCTCTTTTGCATCTTGAAGAATCTTATATTTTACCTTTGGTTTTTTCCCTTGCCAAATAAATTTAGAAATGTCTTTCTGCCATTCTTTAAATGGTGCATCAGACATAATCACTGGTATCGTTTGAAATAAGAACATCATTTTTGGCAATACATTCATCTTAATCACCGATATCCTTCCTAGTAAAGACAATTTCAATCTTTCCCATCTTAACAGATCTTTCTTAATTTCATTCCATACTTTAACATAATTATTTTGAAATAATGTACAATTCATACTCGTCAATACAATTCCAAGATAGTTAACTTTTTTTCCCACCTTAAATCCTGTTTTATTCATCAGTTTCAGTTGATCTTGAATCTTCATATTTTTAGTCACTATTTTTGTCTTCTGTTTATTAACTTTAAATCCTGCAAGAGATCCAAATTCTTTTAATTTCTGTTAAATACATTTTCTAACATGGCATCTAAACCCGTGTTCCCTATTTCTTACAAAATTGTTGCTGACCATGAAAGCTTGCTGACCATGAAAGCTATCGCTCTTTATTCTGCAGTTTTGTCGTTATTTTGTTGCATGTAATGTTTTCAACTGTGTATGAACATTTATATCTACCTTATGTTGTTGTTGTTCAGTTGTTAAGTCGTGTCCGACCCTTCGTGATCCCATGAACCATATCCCGCCAGGCCTTCCTGTCCTCCACTATCTTCCTGAGTTCGCTCATTTTCATGTTCGTTGCATCGGTGATGCTGTCTAACCATCTCATCCTTTGCCTTCCCCTTCTCCTTTTGCCTTCAATCTTTCCCAGCATCAGAGTCTTCTCCAGAGAGTCCTCTCTTCGCATTAGGTGGCCAAAATATTTGAGTTTCAGCCTTAGTACCTGTCCTTCCCGCCCTGACTATGCGAACTTTTGTTGGCATGGTGATATCTCTGCTTTTTATTATGCTGTCTAAGTTTGCCATAGCTTTCCTTCCAAGGAGTAAGCGTCTTTCAATTTCATGGCTGCTGTCTCTGTCTGCAGTGATCTTGGAGCCCAGAAAAGTAAAATCTGTTACTGCTTCCATTTCTGCCCCTTCTATTTGCCAGGAATTGATGGGACCAGATGCCATGATCTTAGTTTTATTAATGTTGAGTTTCAAGCCAACTTTTGCACTCTCCTCTTTCACCTTCATCAAGAGGCTCTTTAGTTCTTCTTCACTTTCTGCCATGAGGGTGGTATCGTCTGCATATCTGAGGTTGTTGATATTTCTCCCGGCAATCTTGATTCCGGCTTGCGATTCATTCAGCCCTGCATTTCTCATAATGTACTCTGCATATAAGTTAAATAGGCAGGGTGACAATATACAGCCTTGCCGTACTCCCTTCCCAATTTTGAACCAGTCGGTTGTTCCATGGCCGGTCCGAACTGTTGCTTCTTGACCCGCATACAGGTTTCTCAGGAGACAGGTAAGGTGGTCTGGTACCCCCATCTCTTTAAGAATTTGCCACAGTTTGTTGTGATCCACACAATCAAAGGCTTTTGCGTAGTCAATGAAGCAGAAGTAGGTGTTTTTTTGGAACTCTCGTGCTTTCTCCATGATCCAGCGCATGTTGGCAATTTGATCTCTAGTTCCTCTGCCTCTTCGAAACCCAGCTTGTACGTCCGGTAGTTCTCGGTCCACGTATTGCTGAAGCCTAGCTTGTAGGATTTTGAGCATAATCTTGCTAGCATGTGAAATGAGTGCAATTGTGCGATAGTTTGAAAACTCTTTGGCACTGCCCTTCTTTGGAATTGGAACGTAAACTGACCTTTTCCAATCCTTTGGCCACTGCTGAGTTTTCCAAATTTGTTGGCATATTGAGTGCAGCACTTTCACAGCATCATCATTTAGGTTTTTAAGTAGCTCAGCTGGGATATTATCATCTCCACTAGCTTTGTTGTTAGTAATGCTACCTAAGGCCCACTTGACTTCACTCTCTAGGATGTCCGGCTCAGGGTCAGTGACCACACCAGCATGGTCATCAGGAACATTCAGATCTTTCTTGTATAGTTCTTCTGTGTATTCTTGCCATCTCTTCTTAGTCTCTTCTGCTTCTGTAAGGTCTCTGCCTTTTTTGTCCTTTATCATGCCCATCTTTGCACAAAACGTTCCCTTGATATCTCCAATTTTCTTGAAGAGATCTCTAGTCCTCCCCATTCTGTTGTTTTCCTCGATTTCCTTGCATTGTTCATTTAAGAAGGCCTTCTTATCTCTCCTTGCTGTTCTCTGGAAATCTGCATTCAGTTGTTTATATCTTTCCCTTTCACCCTTGCTTTTCGCATTCCTTCTTTCCACAGCTATTTGTAAAGCCTCGTCTGACAGCCACTTTGCTTTCTTGCATTTCTTTTTCTTTGGGATGGTTTTAGTTGCTGCCTCCTGTACAATGTTACCAACTTCCGTCCATAGTTCTTCAGGCACTCTGTCTACCAGGTCTAATGCCCTAAATCTATTCTTCACCTCCACTGTATACTCATAAGGGATATGATTTAGGTCATATCTGACTGGTCTAGTGGTGTTCCCTACATTCTTCAGTTTAAGCCTGAATTTTGCAATAAGAAGCTCATGATCTGAGCCACAGTCAGCTCCAGGTCTTGTTTTTACTGACTGTATAGAGCTTCTCCATCTTTGGCTGCAAAGCACATAATCTATCTGGTTTCGGTATTGACCATCTGGGGATGTCAATGTGTAGAGTCGCCTCTTGTGTTGTTGGAAAAGAGTGTTTGCTATGACCAGCGTGTTCTCTTGACAGAACTCTGTCAGCCTTTGCCCTGCTTCATTTTGCGCTCCAAGGCCAAACTTGCCTGTTGTTCTGTTTATTTCTTGATTTCCTACTTTAGCATTCCAGTCTCCTATGATGTAAAGGACATCTTTTCTGGGTGCTAGTTCTAGAAGGTGTTGTAGGTCTTCATAGAACCGGTCAACTTCATCTTCTTCGGCATCAGTGGTTGGGGCATACACTTGGATTACTGTAACGTTGAATGGTTTGCCTTAGATTCGAACTGAAATCATTCTGTCGTTTTTGAGGTTGCACCCCAGTACTGCCTTTCCCACTCTTTTATTGACTATGAGGGCTACTCCATTTCTTCTAAGGGATTCATGCCCACAGTAGTAGATATGATGGTCACCTGACTTAAATTCACCCATGCCCATCCATTTTAGTTTTCTGATTCCCAAGATGTCAATGTTCAATCTTATCATCTCATTTTTGACCACATCCAGCTTGCCTTGATTCATAGACCTCACATTCCATGTTCCTAAGCAGTATTGCTCCTTGCAGCATTGGATTTTCCTTTCAACTTCAGACACATCCACAGCTGGACGTCCTATTGGCTTTGGCCCAACCGCTTCATTCTTTCTGGGTCTACTTGGAATAGTCCTCCGCTCTTCCTCAGTAGCATATTGGACACCTTCCGACCTGAGGGGCTCATCTTCCGGCGTCATATCTTTTAGCCTTTTGGTACTGTTCATGGGATTTTCTTGGCAAGGTTACTGGAGTGGGTTGCCATTTCCTTCTCCAGTGGATCACTTTTAGTCAGAACTCTCTGCTACGACCTGTCCGTCTTGGGTGTCCCTCCACGGCATAGCTCATGGCTTCATTGAGTTACGCAAGCCCCTTCGCCACGACAAGGCAATGATCCATGAAGGAGATCTACCTTATACCAATGCAAAAACAAGACTTGCATTCAGTACAACACATTCGGTCCTAAAGGACTGAATGTATGGTCGTGCCCATCTACTGAGATAACCAGGAGAGGTCCTTTTGGCTTTAGAAGTAGGTTTTCTCTGTGCCAGGTGCAAGGGAGTGACAACAGGAAACAGTTTATCTTGTTGGCTGTGTGCTCTCGGAGGCATCTGGTGGGGCCACTGTGAGATACAGGAAGCTGGACTAGATGGGCCTTTGGCCGGATCCAGCAAGGCTCTTCTTATGATATGTTCTTATGTTCTTTTGCATGTCCCATCAGCATCTGAAGTATGGTTTGGTGGGAATGAGGTAAACAGCCTTCTTCGTTGTTGTGCCCAGGATGTTGAGGTCCATATACGTCTTTGGTCTTCTGCTGACATCTGAAGATACTTCTACTTCATCACAGCTTTGGCTTGACTCCTGTTTGATTTTTGTCTCCTTCTGGATGTTATAGTTTATTGACCTGCTGGTATTTTTTTTATTATTTTTGTTGTGTTTTAAATTGTTATAGGTTGTATCCTAAGGTTTCCTTGCAACTGTAGAAGGAGTAACCTGTCAAGCAGAAAGCTCCAAGTGCAGGTGTAACCTTAGGATGCAACCTTTTATTATTTGAACTTCTCTTAATCCTATTATATTAGCCACCCTGCAGTTCATTTTCACAAGGTGGGATTTTTTTTTCCAAAATACTGGTACATAAATTGAAAAAATGGTTGTAGTCAGTCTAGCTGAAGTTATTGATCCAAAATCTGGAATTTTTACGTGTTACCCAAAATCCATATAGGTAACAATCCAGGATGCCTCATTGTCTTAGTCACCATCATAACTATTGAATATCTTAACGCTGACCTACACTTAACAAAAATTTGGTACTGAATTTTCCGTCACACCCAATGATTTTCTATTACGACTGAATCCTTGAAGAAACAGTATCAGTTTCATAGGTAAAGGTATCCCCTGCTTGAAAGCCAGTCGTGTCCGACTCTAGGGTGTGGCTCCGTTTCTAAGGCCGAAGAGCCAGCGCTGTCCAAAGATGCTTCCGTGTTCATGACTAACAGAACGCTGTTACCTTCCTGCCACAGCGGTACCTATTTATCTACTTGCATTTTCTTGCTTTCGAACTGCTAGGTTGGCAGGAGCTGGGACAGGAGACAGGAGTTCACTCCGTCACACGGCACTCGGGTCTTGAACTACTGTCCTACTGATCTTCCGGTCTGCAGTTCAGCGTCTTAACCACTAAGCCACCACGGCCGTTGTTTCATAATGAAACTTTATTTGCCAATTTTGATGTCACTTCTCATTACACCATGCTAAAATGGGATCAAGACTATAAAGGAATTTCTAAATGGCAGACTCTCTAATGAACCTCCTGCATAGGTGATCACTGCACTGGCTCTTGCTTGCAACAACTTCACTTTCAATGATGAACATTACCTACGAATGCGAACTATGGCTATGGGCACCTGCATGACTCCATATTATGCATTTAGGCAAACTTGAACAAGTCATCCTCAAAAACCTATCTGCAAACAACTCGTCTGGTGGTGACAAATTGATGACATCTTTGTAACTGGAACAGAAGCAAAGACAATTTGGAACCATTCAAGAACGATATTAACTCTATTCATCTTACACTCAAATTTGCATGCAATAGCATTGCAGAAAATTCATGCATCCCTTTCTGGCATTTCTTATCACTGAGCAAAACAAGATACTCTTGATCCTGTACAATAAAACCACTGATGCTCACATTTACTTAAAGTAGAATGCATGCTGTCCAAAACATATTTTCTTACAATTTGGCTCTCAAAATTAAATGTATCTGCAACAACAATGAGGATTAAATTTGTGAATCCTTCAAGTAAAGAGATCCACCGAATACCCTCCTCATCTCACTGATGAGAACCCACCAGGTATCAATCTAATCCAGAGAATCACCATTCTACAAAGGTGAGGAAGATACTAATGGCATCTTTTTTTTTCCAACCAGTGTTTCTTACCTCTCACCTTGCTATTAAAGAGAGCAACCCCTTTGTGGGAGGAAATTCACAATACCTTGAAAATCTATTTGCAAGCCCCCTTCCATTCTTTTTCTGCCAGCCTCCAAACTTATGCAAATTTACTTGTGTGAGAAGTGAACTTCAACTCCCTATCATCAATCCTGGCTGGCATTGTTGTGAATCCAATCACTGTATCACCTGTACTTATCTTAAAGAAGCCACTGTATCACTTCCCAAAGCAGAATGACTGGCAGGACTTATTACATTTAAATAGAATATCCCCTGCAAGTCCAGCAATGGAATATACTGTATGTTATAGCAGGGGTAGCCAAACTGTGGCTCCGTCCTGAGCGTGTAATGTGCGGCTCTCGGAAATATGTTGGCTGAGCTCCTTTTTGCATCACAATTAATATAAAAGGTAAAGTCTTTTGTTGGTTGCTATGCTGTCAATTTAGGACCATGAAAAGCCCATCTTCCCAGTGGCATCGCTGGAGGTGGGGCAGAACACTAAGTTCCGCACCGCGCTGACCTCGGTTACTCACCGGCACTCACCCCCTCGCCTTCGGAGCCATTCAGTGGGGCGAAGATAATGTGCAGCGCAGGAGACCCTTAGCGTTCCGCCCCACCTCCAGCGATGCCACTGCATCTTCCGACTAATCCAGGAAAGTATTTATAAGTACAAAAACAAAAAGCCCATCCAATTACATAAAGGAGCATGACATGGAACAGACAGTAGAAGGGAAATGACCAGTAACTAATGTATAAAATCTGAACCAGGATATCTGGCAGTCCCAAGATTCACAGCCTGTGAGGGCATGCAGGGCAAGGAAGGAAGCATACTATACAATAGGGGAAGTATTAAGAGTACTTTCCAGTGGACAAAGAGCAAAAGATACATGTTAATGTAATGCACACATCCCCAGTCATCCTCTGGGGGCACAGTTCAGACAAAAAAAAAATCCTGACATTTAAACTCAATGGATATCTGTAAAGTGTTTTTAAATCTGAGAGCAAAACCATTGCGGAAAGAAGGCTCAGAGCTGGGGGAAAAGAGGTCCAAGATCACATTTCACAGCTCAAGGGACAAGCAAAATATTTTCCTTTATTCTCTTCATTTTCAGTGGAGAGAAAAAGCTGTTTTTCAGGCAGGCAGCCATCATTTGCAGGCTTATATTCTGCGTCATAAAACTCACAAGCAGAAGTATTTACAACTTCCAAGGAAGTAACAGGCAGGACTGACTGAGGAACTAATGCACATCTTAAAGTTAGAACATATCCAGGTGCAAACATTGCACAGGTAATTTTCATTTTTGGCTGTCTGTTGAGGTACCAGGTGCATGGCATAAACTTTGGTGGGAATGGAAGCCCTTTGAGTGCTACCATCATTGGGAACAAATTATCACACATTCCACACAAACTTGTCGAAGTGGCATGTGAAATAGTAGCCCCTCTGACTCTCTCGCACAAAGAGCAGATGATGTTACGGTTGCTGACTGTGACTGAAGCTGTTCTTGGATAGGCTTACCATATCTCTGACCGGGACGCTCCGTTTTGCCCTTAAGGGGCGGGGCGGGGGGAGGGAGTCAGAGCGCGCGCGCTCTGACTCCCTCCCCCCGCCCCGCCCCTTAAGGGCAAAACGGAGCGTCCCGGTCGGCGATATGGTAAGCCTATTCTTGGACATTCTATTTCCCAACCGGATGTATGGTCCAATCCCATCTGGGCCTTATGCTGGGGGATCTCATGATCCACCACCATAAGGCCTAGCCTGCTGGTGCAGCAAGTGCTCTGCTGTTCTGTGGGCCACTGCCACCAGCGCAAAGCCCTGGAAGCTTCACGCGGGCAACATCAGCCAGCAGAAACTCTGAAAGCAGTGGCCTGAAACATCAGCCAGCAGAAAGTCAGTGGCAAGAACAGATCTGGGGCAGATCAGGGTGGGAAGTGGGCTGGTAAGCGGGCAGTTCGGGGGCTGGAGAGGGGAGGATCTTGGCAGCAGCCATGCATGCCATAGCCGCCTTCTCCCGCTTCCCAGACCTGCCCCAAGTCTCCTCAGACTTAAGCCAGCTAAAGAACTGGCGTAGGTCTAAGGTAGGCTTACCAGATCTCCAACCGGGACAGAGTGCTAGACCTTTAGGAGAAGGAATGTGGACAGGTGTAGCTTGTTAAACCCTTAGAGCACAATCCTAGGCATGTCTACTCAGAAGCAAGCCCCATTGTGTTCAGTGGGGCTTGCTTCTGAGTAGACATGCCTAGGATTGTGCTCTAAGGTTTAACAAGCTACACCTGCCCACATTCATTCTCCTAAAGGTCTAGAACTTTGTCCCGGTTGGAGATCTGGTAAGCCTATCTAAGGAGACTCATTAGGGATCAAGAGGCCCACAGAGAGGTAACAATCCTCTCCTGGGCTGTGCTGGTCTTCTGCATGCGCTCCATCAGTGGTGCTGCACGTTCTGGGCCGGCAGGGGATAGGGTTGGGTTGATAATTCCATCAACAGTGCAAGCCTATGTATATTTACCCAGAATTGTGTGCAATGGGGCTTTACTTCCAGGTAAGTGCATACAGGATTGCAACTGATGTCAAGGAAGGCCTGTTAAAATCTCCAGGATTGTTTGCTCAAGTCACCTGGGGATCAGTGCCGATGGTTGGAGACTTTTGGCCAATCCTGAAGGGCTGGCGGTGCTAAATGAGTTCTTAGACTGTAGCTAAGTGTAGAGGGGCAATAAGAAATGTGCTCATTTGTGACGCCGAAGAAACCAAGACCTGCCGTTCTGAAACATACTTACCCTTTGTTTGCTCCAATTAGAGAAGCGAAGTCTGGATAGATGTAAGTGGTTCAGCCATTTTGCTGAAGCTAAGCTGGTCTAGGGTGGATGGCTACCTGGGGGTGTGTCCTGCAGTGGGTGATGCACATTTGAGGGGTGATGTGGCACAGAAGCCTGCCGCAGCACCTCGCCACGCTGCCCAGTCTCAGCCACTTTCTGCCGCTCCCACTCTGCTTGCTTGGCTCCGAACTGAGTCGCCGAGTTGGAACGGCAGAAAGCAGCCAAGCAAGACTGACCTCCCCTTCCTGAGGGGCGTCACCTTTGGTTGCTGCTTTCTGCCTTGGCGTCTTGGCTTGGAGCTGAGCAGGCCGAGTCTGAGCGGCAGAAAGCGGCAAGCAAGACTGAAACTGAGTGGCTGCCGAGCCAAACGTAATTGGTGATGACATGATGATGCCATCACATTGCCGTAAGTTACTTCCGGGTCTACGCACTCGGTGGCTGACGCCAGAGTCACCACACCAGGTGTGCAGACCGACAGTGACACCACTGCATGTACACCACCTTCAGTTCCATGATGAAAGAGAAGTGCTATCTGAACAGTAAGCGTGCTGTGATATTTGTTTTTGTATGTGGCTCTGAGAAGCGAAGCCTTCTCGTGTGTAGACTGTTAAAGACTAATTCGTAAAGGCATTAAGATATCCTGTGACTGAAGGTGCCTATTAAAAATGGTCTGCTTCCTTCTGCCCCAGCTCACCAGTCAGTTCCAATGCAAAAAACGTCAGCCCTGAGGCTAGTTGGTATAAACTAGTCTCTTATAGACAGAGATCAGTCTGGATTTATTTGTAGATGAAACTCTTTTGATAGCATAAAGAGAAATATTAATCCACTCAGCCCAGGCCTCTCTAATAGCCAAGCCTGCTACACTCACTGGGTAACAAGAGGCATGTGGTTTGTTAAATCCTCTCCTCCTCCTCCCCTCTCTCTCTCTCTCTCTCTCTCTCTCTCTCTCTCTCTTTGTGTGTGTGTGTGTGTGTGTGTGTGTGTGAGAGAGAGAGAGAGAGAGAGAGAGAGAGAGGATTTGTTGTATTTCTGTCCTAGTTAATTTTGACAGACTTTGATATTTATATCTGAGGATTAAACTCCTGGAAGGCAACCAGTGGTTTAGACTTCAAATAATTGCATGTGGTGTAAGGATCTTTTTTCCATGACTTCTCAATGAATGTCAGCCATGGGGGGGGGGGGGGAATCCAGCTTATGTTGGTTTCAACCAACAAAATCCTGACACACCATGTGCTAACGATGGCATGGATTTGACACTTGATCAGAACTGCATGAAAATGTCAGAACATAAGAAAAACCCTGCTGAATCAGGCCAAAGGCCCATCTAGTCCACCATGGTCCACTGGCTGGCTCTGGGAAGCCCACAAGCAGGAGAGAAAGGCAGACATCACTCCTGCCATTGGTCCCCTGAAACTGGCATTCAGAGGCATAATGTTGCTGAACCTGGAGGTAGTGCAAGATCATCACAATTAGTCGCCCTTAATAAACATGCCCTCCATGAACTTGTCCAACCCCCTTGTAAAGACATCCAAACTAGTGGTCACAACCACTAGGGCCACTCAGAGGAATGGCCATTCAGACAAATTTTATCAGGGGGTACAAATTTTCTTATGGGCCCCTTCCCTACATATGAATTTGGCTCCTGGGCCCCCCTTTTTTGCTCCAGGGCCCCTTTTTTGACCTATTTTTTGCCCTGGGCCCGGGTACAAATTACCCCCTTAACCCCCCTCTCAGAGGCCCTCACAACAACATCTTGTAGGAATGAATTCCACAAACTAACAGCCCAATCCTACGTAAAGATCGGGTGGGTGGCCGAGGCCGTCTGCCCGATCCAGTGCTCCGCCGCGGGCAGCCTGCAGCAGGCAGCCTGCAGTGGAAAGTCTACTCGGGAAAGGGGACACTCGAGTGCAATGGCAGCTGGGGCCGATAGGCCTCCTCGGATTTCCACCAGCCCTCCCACCTCCGCCGACCTGCTGCCTCCCTGCTGGATCCAGACCTACCTGGGTCCGGCGGCGGGCCAAGTCTTCGGCCGGCGGAGCTGGGAAGGCGGCCTTGCGCCGGCCTTCCCGGCTCTAAAGTAGTGCTTTACGGCACGTTTGCAACTACTCCGGGCGGCGGAACGCTAGGTCCGCCACCCGTAACTTGCACAGGATTGCGCAGTAATTATGCACTGTGCAAAGAAGCAGCTCTGCTTCTGTCCTAAATCTCCCACCTATTAGTTTTAATGGATGATCCCTGGTTCCAGTATTGTGAGAGGGAGAAAAGCAGCTGTCTATCCACTCTCTCTATATCATGCATAATTTTTATATCTCAGTCATGTTCCCCCACCTCTTAATCGCCTTGTTTCCCAGCTAAAAAAAACCAATTTCTGTAGCCTTAACTCATAAGGAAGGTGTTCCAGGCATAGGATCATTTTGATTGCCTGTTTTTGCAGTTTAGTGATTGTCCCTTGTCCGATAAACGAAAACGATTTTTCTGTGGTGTGGTCCAAAGTCCAGTTTGGGACATCAAATAGAAGAGATATTTGAATCTTATGCTCCTATGCAAATTGCATTTTATTCGATAATGCAAAAAGATTTTCCACAGCCACACTAATGTAAATACATAATTCAAATTCAGATGGTCATTTCTTATAATGACCTTCAGGATGCAGTCTTTTCAGATGTATTTTCCAGCCTACTTAATGGCAGGGTACCTGCCATTTCTCTTTAGGGTGACCATTAAAAACCCTGTCCTGTTCTGGTTTTATGACCTCTCCATCACTATTCTGACAGAATGCTCTTCAAGGTATGAGAAATTTTGTTATATAAGTCTGAGTAACTAGTACTACAGATGGCCCTTTTTCCCCAAAACCCAAATTTTATTCAGTAACACAGCACTTGGTGTGTGTGTGTGTGTGTGTGTGTGTGTGTGTGTGTGTGTGTGTGTGTGTCACTCACACATATACTGTATTATCTTTTCTCACATAAGCCAGTTGTATATTACATTTAGGTCTGTCCTTTTGGAACCAACCCATCTTGGTGCTTAGCAGGGAATTTAGTAGCCTGTTACCCTGTTTCTACCCCCAATGCTGATCTACCGGATTCCTCTGGCCTGTTTCATTTGCTGCTTTCGTTGAAGTATGAAAGCACTGATGCAATATGGGAGAGTTTATCTCCTTACTTTAAAAACTCATTCCACTCATTCTGAGTTCTGTTCCAACTCTTTCCTGCTTAATTAGTTCTTCTTGACGTGATCCCATATTACATCTCCCCTCCCACTTGCGGGTTTCACTTCCCGTTCTCAAATCCATCAATTTCTTTGCACTGTTAGGCAGGTGACAACAATGGAATAAGCAAAACATAAGAACAGCCTTGAGATCACCATGCAGTGTGTCTAGTGATTTGTGCCCAGAACAAGGTTAAAGCTTGGGGGTGGGGAGGGGAAGGATTCCCTATTATATGGCCAGATTAGAAATGTTATAGTTAATCTTTTCTTTCCTCCCCACAGGTAGGGTGGTAGAATCACACGCCGTTTTTTCCTGTGAAAATGCTCTGATAAAACATCTCCCCCATGTATTGGGCACCGAAAGAAATATTTGCCCCAGTGTTCATTTGGATAGGTTTGATGTACTATTTGCATGCAGCACATTCAAGGATTTCTCAAAGGAAACAAACAATTGAATCCGATTTGCAAACCGAAACGTTGCAGCCCTCAGACGTACCCAAAGGCACCACAAGGGCCCAAAGTATTAAGTAAATGTCAGCCAAAGAAAGAATAACTTCTTAAAACTGAGGTTGCTGGGGGTAACCTGAAAAATGTCTATATGCCTTTAAATCCCCAGATGCAGCTGGGATGTAATTTGTGTGTGTGTGTGTGGGATGTTTCTAGAGAACTATATAGATTGCCACACAATGTGTGTTTACTGCTACTACCAGGGCCGGACCAAGACATTCTGCTGCCTGAAGTGAAGGGTGAGATGGCACCCCCCACATACAAAAACAACACAACATTGTAGGCCCACAATAAGAAACACCCACAATTCAAAGGAGGGTGATACTTTTAGGTTGTTCTATATAAAGAATTAAGAAGCAAGCTTTTGAGTTTTACAGAACACTTCATCAAGCACATGGTTAGCAAAAGAACATGGGGAGAGCATGTTGTAAGAGCCCAACGGTCTGCAGTTTGTAAAATATAAAGAAGTACCTTATCTGCAGACTTGGATCAGCCCTGTGTGTGTGTGTGTGTGTGTGTGTGTGTGTGTGTGTGTGTGTGTGGACAAAGGAAAGAAGCTAGAAATGGTGAAGCCAACAAAGCCCTTCTCCCACCCCTTCTGGAAATGTAAACTCAGTATGGACTCTAGTCCAGATGTAAATGATTCCTGTGACTTCAGAGTTTACAGAACGAACGATGTTTAGGGTTGCACAGTGGGAAAGGTTCATCTATCTTGAACGTTCGCCCACTCTTGTGGCAGAAGACACAGGCAGGTGTGGCTTCTCTTGTCCTTCCTTTCTGGTCCTACCTTTCTGGTCCAACAACATCCATACCTTCTCCACCGCCTGCTGTGCAACACTGCTGTAGTTTTTCTAGCTACCACAGGAGGAAAGGGAGATGATGGAGGAGGGAATGAGTTATAGAAGTCATGACCGCCTTGTCTCCTGCTGCACTAGTGAAGGAACTGAAGGTTCCCATTGCTTAGCCATGTCCCCACAGCCAATACAAAACCAAAAATAGTCCACTTTAAAGTATCTTACTTTACACAGGATAAAGGGATGTCCCGATGGAGCCTCAGCTCTTGGAGATGGGCTCTTGGCCTGATCCAGTCTGATCCTGACCCAGAAGATGGCCTGATCTTCTTATGTTCATATGGCTTCCTGTTCATTTAAAGAGCACTGATGACATGTACTTTGTCTCACTGACTCACATACTCTGCGAAATGGAGGAGGCGGAAGCTCAATAGCAGCTGGTGTGCTGTTGGGCAAGGGGGTGGTGATGGCATTTGACATGCCAGGAGGTCTTGGGCTGTGGGCGGAATGCTCTCACATGTACACAAATGTGTGTGCACATGGAAAGGCTGGCTGTGGACATATTGCTTCTCAGGCAAAGAAATAACAGACAGCAATCAACAACCTAGTGTTCCTGGAGTAGCCCCATTGATTTCAGTGAACCTACACTGAACAAGGTGGTGTGCAACATGAACCTCAGGAAACAAATGTTTATACGATCGAGAAACAGAGAAAGGAGCCAGCACTTGTCCTTCAGGCCACAATCTTTCATTATTCAAGCTAATGGGAATGTTGATGTTGATGTCATTGCCGAGGAAGAGGCATTTTAAAGAATAGGGGCCGAACCCATCAAAGGCACCTGAGAATTGTACCTCACAATCATGTTTTATTGAAATGCAGTATATAACTCAGAAACATGCTAGATGCCTCTGCTCTTCGTCCAACTAGCTCAAATATATAATAAATTTCCGGCAAGGGTGTAATGAAAAAGATGCATTAACTTGTGTTTTGTGACTGCCATAAATTATACTGGGGGAGGGCGGTGGGGGGAGAGAAGAGGGAATTGATGGAAATGATATAACTTACTGTACGGGCTGTTAGAACTATGCATGCAGAACCTGCTCCGGAGAGCTATGAATCTTTAATACACTCTCCCTGAGTGCTGGATGCACATTAATAACAAGGAGGTGGAAAGGGAGTGATGAAGCAACGGGGGCAAACATGCGCCTTTCGAATGTGGTCGGAAAGACTAAATGGCCTTATGCCAACCAAAAGCACATTGCAGACCTGTGAAGATGGGTTCACATGTTGCCCTCTCAATAGTGGAACATGGAGAATAGGGACAGGCAACTGGCAGCCCAAATGCTCCATCTGGCCCTCCACCATTCACCAGAGCTGCCAATCCCACTGGTCTCTTTTAATGTACACTTCCACAGCTAATTCTGATACAAAGGCAGGCTTGCTCTTGAAGGTACCTCTCCTTGCCCAGCACAAACAGCAACAGAGGCTCAGGCTACAAGCCTATACACACTTTCCTGGGAGTAGGCCCCACTGGACACAATGGGGTTTACTTCTGAGTAGACATGCATAGGCTTGTGTTATCAGGCAGCGTTTTTGATGAACCGGTGGACCTACAATGAGCCTTTGGCCCAGTCCGGTGCTGGTTATTTTGCGCCATATTTTTTACCTCCAGTTCCATTTCCCTGGCATTCACACTTCTTTGGATACGTTTGGAGAATCCACAGGCATCTTACAAGCTTTCTTAAACTTCTGGCAAATGCCTGCTTGCTTGGTACATTTTTGAAGAAACGTAGAATGCAAAATATGTAATTGATTACTTCCTGGGCCGAATAACATGGTTGGCTTTTGACAAACTTCAAAAGCGTAAAAAACGCATTGGCAGCTTTAGCTCAAAAAGGTTTCTCTGTGGCTATTACTTCATTGGAAGATTCATTCTGTAGATTTTTTTTCTGGATTCAGAACAGCATTAATTAAAATCTCATCAGTTAAGGTATGCAACACTTCAGCCCTATTAACTGCATCAATCCACTCTTCTACATTTATCTGACTAACTTCACATTCGGGGAGAGTTTTTTAAACATTGAAGCCATGTCTTGAACTGTGTCTTTCTTGCAGAGATTAAAGCCCTCAAAGTCGTCTCCCCTCGGCAAATATCACAGCTGGCCACAATTTCCTCCAGGCTTGGCGTAGAAGTTTTGCCTTGGCTAAATTCCATGCACAGACAACATTGAACATTGAATTGCATCCTTGATATGGTAAAAAGGTAAAGGTGACCCCTGACAATTAAGTCCAGTTGTGTCCGACTCTAGGGTGTGGTGCTCATCCCCATTTCAAAGCCGAAGAGCCAGTGTTGTCCGAAGACGCCTCCGTGGTCATGTGGCCGGGATGACTCTCCTTGCCGCAGCGTGTAGCATGCGGCTGGAACACGGAGCGCTGTTTAGCTTCCCGCAAGCGGTACCTATTTATCTACTTGCATTGACATGCTTTGGAACTGCTAGGTTGGCAGGAGCTGGCCAAGCAACGAGCGCTCACCCCGTCACGGGAATCGAACTGCCGACCTTTCGATCGACAGCTTATGGTTCAGCGGTTTAACCCGCTGCGCCACCCGCTGGCTACCTTGATATGGTAGGTGCCTTGAAACTCATTAATTGTGCCTTTGTGATTCAAGGGCTTGTGAGGGAAATCCTGTCAATAGTAATATTCTGTATGGTTTCTTAGTCCTTCGGTTGGATAAGGGCCGTCAAGATTTGGAGAAAGGTAAACAACAACAAAAATACTTCAGGATCGCAATTCAAGTTCATTAGGCTGTGTGTTGCCATTGTCAAGTAAGAGAATGCACCTGCTGCCTTCAGACATGCTAATCTTATGGAAATGTTATTTTATTGAGGGAACAAACAGATGGAAAAACTAATGCTTAAATGTTTTTCTATTCCTCTAGGAATTGGATTGTGCTGTGTACTCCACACGTTAATGCAGAACATTTTTTTAATACTCATGGGTGTTGGTATTTTCCAACAACTAACAATTTCACACAAGTGCCAGTGGCTTTTATGCAACATAACATGATAAATCGGTCCTTGTTTAACTTGAACCCAGGTGCGACTTTTTCAATTCCACCTGCAAGAGTCTTGTTAGGTAAACAACATCACAATAAATCTGTTTCCTTAGTGCTGTATATCTATTCAGATGTTAACTGATGCTCTTCCACTGTTTTGGCAAACATATCTGTGTATTCTTTTGCTTTGTGATGGGACAATTTTTGTTCTCTGGATACAGTATGTCCAGCATACAGTATGTCAGTGATGTAGATTTGAGTCTATTGACTCGGACTTGAGTCGGACTCAAGTCGTGTCAATGACTTGACTTGGACTTGACTTGGTGATCGTGAAAGACTTGAAAGACTCGACTCGAGACTTGGAGCCTTTTACGATGAGTCGAATTTTAAATAGGTCTTATGTAGCTATTTCTCTGTCGCGGCCTTCTCCGGCCATGATTGCCTCTCAGACAAGCCAGATGTGTTGAGACAATCAGATCTAAATGAGTGATCATGAGGTGCAGAGGGAGGGGCACATCAGGGGAGAGTTAAAGCCCTGCCAGTGCCACCCCCCTCCCACACACCCAGCACAGCACCCACCCATTTCCCCCATTAAATAGATAGAGACTCGCGACTCGCGACCAAAGCTTGGGAGCAAAGATTTGGGGCTTGTCTTGAGCCTTGGACCCAGAGACTTGAGACTTGACTTGAGACTTGGAGTCAAGAGACTTGATCCACATCCCTGCAGTATGTTATGCTGAGTCTTGAACTTGACGAACCAACCATCAGAAATGGTGCCCTCCTCCATACAAAGCTCCATTTTTACTTAGAAGTCCTTAGCTTTTCCCATCAGCATAGGTCCTGAGATAGGCACTCCCATAGAGCATTTAATCACAAACCACTTGTACAACACTAACAGCCCAATCCTATGGGGGCCTTGTGCTGCCAGAACTAGCATTCTGGCAGCACAAGTTCCTTTAAGGCTGTTGCAAAAGGCAGCACACCGTTTCATGCAGCTGGACCACCGATGCACGTCAGCCAGCGGCCCGTCAATGACCACTGGGGCTGGTAAGTCAGCATGGAGGTGGGAGAGAGGGAGGGATGGTAATGGGGTGGGAAGGAGGAGGAACGGGGAGGAGACTGTGGCAGGGAGGAGACCGGATCAAGGCTGGGAAGGGGCTGTATTGGCAGCAACAGCACCACTGGTATCCTATCCCCCTTCCTGGCCTCAATCCACCTTTCTGGGTCCACTCAGACTTGTGCCAGCTAAATCGCTGGCACAGGTCCAAGTAGACCCAGCTGGGCAGCGAGGGCTTACCCCCGGGCAAGGGAACAAATGTTCCATTACCCAGAAGAGACCTCCGGGACTGCCCCCTCCTGTTGGATGCTGCACATTTATTATCAGTATTTTATTTATTACTATTACACCGAACAATGATCTGGAAACTAGCCTGTTGAATGCATGGGCCTCGCTGTGTTCTGTTCTATGATGTCCATATAGTTAAATCCATTTACGTAATATTATTAGAATAACCAACGCATTTATAAGCAGATCAGACAACTGAATACCATTACATTTCTGCAGGGTAGTGACCTTTATTAACCTAAGTCTAACAAGCACTGGAAGAAGATTCTGTAAAGCAGCTTTAATATAAGCAAGAGTAATTGACTAGTGTGTCCATTGGCCTGATACTATAAGCCACTTGGAGCCACTGGAATAAAGCTGCCTAAGATAGTATAGTAAGGGGGACAATAGGGGAAGAGGCCAGAGGGTGGAATATGTGGAAGGGGAACTGTTAGAAACCCTACTGCTCATACTGCAACCTCCTTCCACACCCCATATGTTAAAAGAAGCCCTGCTTCTATGTTTCAGCTATGGTATGGAAGAGGTATACTGTAGATATGGTCTTCCACTGCATAGAGCTGGCTTTCCTTTGGAGTGGAAAAGGAAAATGTTGTGGCATTCACTCATCAGAGAGGCCTCCTAGTGCTTATTCTTGTTGTCTTTCTGGACTTGGATAAAGACATTTCTTTTGGACCAAGTGAGATAAGACAAGAAAGAGATGGGGCTGCCATCCGGGGCCAGTCTGGAAAATGCCCCCCCCCAAGTTTTCGTTTGCTGCAATGGCCCTTTCAGGGGCAAGTTGCTGCTTATGGGGGGGGGACAAGAGTTTCAATTTTCAGGGACTGATTTCCTACAGAGGATCCATGTTGGAAACATTTGCATGATGATTCCTGAGTGGATCCATTTTTGGTCAGAATGCCCAGGTTCCGTGGTGGGTAGACACTGTTCCTTCCAGTACCATAGCGTAGCTTTTTCAAAGAAGTCTGAACTCAACAGAAATATAAGGTCCATCCCAACTCATATGCTCCTATTATATAAAATCACCACTCAATTTGGTATATTACTTTCGACTCCCACGAGACACTCCACATTTTTTCTCAGTGATGTACTATACTTTTCCATAATTTGTTCATTTCCATGTGTAATGTATCTATGAACTTTCTAAATTTCACACCGAAAATATGAAAAGTGGATTATATTACCCAGTGAAGGAGCAGTAATAGAAAAACACTTTTGTATCATCAATTTTGTATTAGACGAATGCAAAATGATATTAATATATGAATCAATGAATGCAGCAATATACTATGGTCCTCTTGGGAACCTGGACTGATATTTATTAAAGATGCATATTTCCGGTTATGAAGATTACTTTGTTTTATTCATTCATCATCTGATATGCAACTCTTCTGTGCAGAGTGTGATTATTTTGCTCAAAGATCACAAACAAATCCCACCCGTTCCTTATTATTGGTATTAATAGCAGTAGTATCCGTCATCTCTGCAGCATTAAAAGATGTGATCGGCACTTTATAGTCAGGATCTCATTTTATTTAGCAGTCTCTGTGAACTTAAGGTTGAAATCTGCTATCAGTTATGCATGGGTACGTTCCACTGACTTCAGTGGGGATTTATGCATGAATAATGGTGTGCAGGGAGTCCAGCATTAATGAATATTTTAAATATTAAAAATATAAAGTACAGCTGGGTCCTGGACAATAGTATTGTTGCCATCAGGTTGCAGAAGCTTTGAGAAAAGAGTTGATGTCACAATTGTACTGGGAAACGAACCCAGATCTTCTGCACCAGAGTCCAACTTTCTGCCCCAGTGATTCATGCATGCCTGAGTTAGGACCCCAAAGAAAGAAATCCTCCTCAGTGAAGGATGAACTGGACCCCACAGGTTACAAGCCCATCACAGGTTACAAGCCATATGCAACCTCCTGGCTTTAGAAGGAGGTTTTCTCTGTGCCACGTGCAAGGGGGTGACAACAGGAAACAGGTTATCTTGTTGGCTGTGTGCTCTTGGAGGCATCTGGTGGGGCCACTGTGTGATACAGGAAGCTGGACTACAGTAGATGGGCCTTTGGCCTGATCCAGCAAGGCTCTTCTTATGTTCTTATTTTCTTACCCCTCGGCTGGATCCAGAAAAAAACTGTGACCAAGGGGAGGCAATACCATCTGATTGGGATACCCAAGGCAATTTCCCCCAAAGGATTCTTACCTAGGGAGCTGCAAGATTGGGAGACTTGATGTCCTCTGAAGGGACCCCCCACCCCATCTCTGAGCCTTCCACAATCACGGCTAGGAACAGCTGCATTTACGGGGTCAAAGCCCAGAATTGAAGATGATGAAGGCCTCCTTAGCAGCTGGAGAGCTCCCCTCTTTCAGCCCGACTCTGTCTGCTGCACTGAAAAGCAATAGGGATGGGACAAAGGATCAATAGCTTGAGTTGAGACATTCGAAGGATGGAAAGGACTCATAAGGGAAACTGAAACAAGAATGACATCCTCTATTGAAGGTATAGAAGTGATGCTGCTTATGCTTAAGGCAGTTGTTTCCAGATGTACTTGGGGGCATTTGCAATAACACGTATACATGAAGGACCAAACAACCATGTAGGACCAACCAGAATCGCCTCTCTTTCAGTTTGTACCCATTTGATCTCATTCTATTCTCAGAGGCAAATGTGAACAATTTTTCTCCTTCTTCCACAGGTATTTGAAGAGCGCGATCATATCCCCTCTCAGCCTTCTCCAAGCTAAACATACCAAGTTTCCTCAACCTTTCCTCATACGGCTTGTCCTCCAGTCCTCTGATCATCCTCATTGCAGGGGGAGTGATGCTGGTATCTTATGTAAAACAGCCTGGTTACCCTGAACAGCCAAGGGGTAAGAAGTGAACTGCAGGTTGTGGGGTGCAGTAGCATTGCTGGAGGTGGGCGTGTTGCCTTCGCCCCACTGAATGGCTCCGAAGGCGAGGGGGCGGGGCCGCCTCGTCCCAGTGAGGAGTCTATTGACTCGGATTCAAGTCGGAGTCAAGTTGCGTCAATGACTTGACTTGGACTTGACAATTGTGAAAGACTCGACTCAAAACTAGGAGCCTTTTACAACAAGTCCAATTTTATTCAGGTTCACTGGCGTTGACAGGGGGAAGCGGGGGGGGCGTGGGCCGCCGGGGGGCGTCGCGCGTATAGGGGTGACGCGCGATCCCCCCCACTTACAGTTTTTAGTTGGAGGCGGGCCCGCCCGCCCTCCCCTGTGTCCGTTCGGCTCCAAAATGAGCCAAAAACGGAGCGGGGAGGGTGCTCTGCTTCTGCGCGTGACGTCACGCGCGGGGGCGGAGCCTCCCCCTTAAGGGTGACGCGTGACCCCGCTCTAGGGTGTCGCGCGTCGTAGCGACGCGACTGTTCAGGTTTAAACTCGTTTTCCTCATTAAATAGATAGGGACTCACAACTTGCAACCAAAGACTCAGGACTTGGCGGCAAAGACTTGGGACTTGACTTGAGACTTGGAGTCAGAGACTCGATCCGCATCCCTGGTGGCTGTTTAGAATGGTAGCAGCAGCGGCTATCAGTTTCGGCAATAAATTATATTTTTTGTAAACTTGATAATTTTGATCAATTACAGTTTTTAATTGAGAACTGGCTGCAGGTGCAAAATGAGGACAGTATCAGAACAAAAGCAAGATAAAGCTCCTGCTTGACCCTGGGTTTCCCACTGGCTTTTGGGTCAAAATATAATTCTCATCTTGTACCACACTCAAGAGAATACAGATAACCTCTCATCTAGCATACATCTAGTGCTGAGAAAATGTGATCTGCTCATAGCAGAAAGGCAACCCTGAAAGCCGGCCACTGGATGGTACGAAACAAAGAGCTAAAAATGGCACACGTATTGTTCTTCTAGAAAAACCCTCACTGAGCAACCTGACCTGGGTGACCTTTCATAAACTGTACAACTCGGCGTGTCTTTGAGTCGTGTTTTGTAAGGAGCAGCGCACAACAGGATTTGCTCTTTCATCCGTACTTCGCGGCAAACCTTTCCCTGCCCTTCCTCGTCATCTCCTTCCCCATGCAGGTCACTTTCAAATGTCAGCAGCATAAGTTGAGAATAACTAGCCTAAGCAATATTTTGCTTCGAACAGTGCCCGTCGTGGAAAATGTGACGTTTCAAACATGGTAATAATGTAATCAGTCAATCCTAAATGAAATCAACCCTGACTGTTCCCTGGAAGGACAGGTACTGAGGTTGAAACTCAAATATTTTGGCCACCTAATGCGAAGAGAGGACTCTCTGGAGAAGACTCTGATGCTGGGAAAGATTGAAGGCAAAAGGAGAAGGGGAAGGCAAAGGATGAGATGGTTAGACAGCATCACCGATGCAACGAACATGAAAATGAGTGAACTCAGGAAGATAGTGGAGGACAGGAAGGCCTGGCGGGTTATGGTTCATGGGATCACAAAGGGTCGGACACGACTGAATGACTGAACAACAACAATCTTGTCGCAGTGAATTTTAACAGTAACATGTAGGATACCTTTAAGCGTTTTCAAAATTAGCAGGATCTCTCATTTTTTAAAAAAAATCAAAGTCCTCATTTATGGAAAAGGTTTGCAAAACTTTTGCTTTGTCAAAATAATTTTTGATGGTTTTTACCCTCACTTCACATGGCTTGTCAATCCACTGAATTACTAAATAATGGCTGGTGAAAATGGGCAAACTTTGCCTGCAATTTAAATCTCTCATTAGGTTGTCTTACTTTAATGTTCAGTATTGAAAACCAAGATGGTCTATAACGGCCTCCACCGGCATCCTTCTAACCCAGTGTTCCTTCCTCTGTCCTATAGCTCCATTTCCCAGGTCCGATGGGTATGTTTCAGTCCCTCCTGGAAAGGAATGATCTGGCCACAGTTATCCATGCCTTATTGATAGACAGGCTTGACGACTGTAGTGCATTATGGGGGAACTCCTTTTGAAAAGTCTTCAGAAACTCCAGCTTGTGCAGAACATGACAGACCACCAATATGATCATATGTTATACCTATGAAAGATCATCATTGGCTCCCAGTTTGTTTCCAGGTGCAATGCTGCTGTCCTGACCCTCCTCTTGGTTGCTCTCAGTGAATAAGAAGAGGGTCAGAGCATATGGGTGGACTGGCTGGGTGGGCAGCGGGCAGATGCAGGGTGCAGGGCATCCCTTTTTTGTTTGCTGCCTTCTCCAGCCTGCCACTCAAAACAGCTGGTTCAGTCCGCCTCACAGCTGGGCCGACCCTGCCTAACAGCGCGGTCCTCTTTAACGAGAGGACTGCTGCTGCTCTAAGCCATTGCAAATGTGCCATAAAGCACATTTGCAACAACTCTAGAGTAAGGGATGCCAGAGTGGAGACCGGCAGCCCTAAACCCTCCGGGCCCAGCACCCACTGGCGGAGGAAAGTCCTGCACCAGTTGGTGCAGGGGCGGGGGAAGGGCGGAACGGGTCAGCCAGGGGGTGGCCATTGGCCGGCCCAGGCTAGGGCAGGGATATCGGCGGCGTGCTCCGCCGATATCCTCTGCCCATTCCCAGCCTGGTTTGGCCTTACTCTGTCACCTCAGATGTATGTCAGCTTCATAGCTGGCGTACATCCGAGGAGGCCCATAGGGACCCCAGCTGGCTTACACCTGTGTTTATAAGAAGAAAGGTGGTGTCAAAGTGGCTGGATAAAGGGGGAACCAATAATATTTCATTGTCTAAGGGGTGACAGAAATCTGGAACTGGCCCTATACATACTCTTCAGACTGACACCTCTACAGAATAAGTGGAATACTGTACTTCCAGAAAGCCATAATCAGCTACAGACCTGTCCAACACAATCTCCCATGAGGCTCATTTCATACTGTGAAGATCTGGGAATATAAGGAGAAAATATGCATAGTCATCATTTCATGCTAAGGTTACTTTTTTAAAAGTGCCATAAGACTTTTTACTAGGTGTTTTGTGTGTGTGTGTGTGTGTGTGTGTGTGTATGTGTGTGTGTGTGTGTGTGTGTGTGTGCGTGTGCGTGCTGCAACACATTGACATGGCAACTCCTCTGAAGTAAGTACTGAAGCAAGCTTTTCAGTTTTTTAAAACTTTTATTCTGCTGATTGTTTGATAAAGATGCCAAGTTTAAACAAGCCGAGCTAATTCTTTTTCAGATTCTGAGATTCAAAGAAGTGGACAAATACCACTTCCTGAAAAAGAACATAACAAATCACCTTGCCAAAAGGCCCACCCAAAAAGGAAAAATGCAGCAACTGCATCAGTTGCAGGCAGCCTCCCCTTACTAATGGGGCTAAATATATATTTTTTAAGGTAGTGACTCTTACGTTTAGCAGTGGGACAACATCTGTCCCTGTTCAGCCCAGCTGAGCGAGATGAGTGGCTGTTTGCTGGTTTCTCCCTTGCATTTCTTTTTAGACTGAGAGCCCATTTGGGGGCAAGGAACCATATTTTCATTTATTTTGCTATGAAAAATACTGAGAAGTGCTAGATAAATATTCTTAATTATAAACATAATAGTATGGGTTCTCAACCAGTGGTACTTCGGCCAACTGCTGGTGGTACTTGGATTGCCGGACCACTGGAACCCTGCTCCGACACAGTGCTTTTGGCAGTACATTTTCGCTCCCAAGAGGCTCCTGCCTTTGGCCGAGCCTCTTGGGAATGCTGAGAAGGGCCCTCCCACCCACCCAGAGCCTCCTACCTGCATATTCTGGCCTTCAAAAACCTGAAGACCTGGAAGCAACTGGCAATGATGCCATTGCCAGTCACTTTCGGTGGTACGCAGCAGGATTGTGGTGCCAAAGGCGGTACTCAGCTGGGAAGGGGTTAGACAAAGTATCACTACCCACTACCTATTTTATTTCAAGCCAGACAGCAGATGTCAGAGATGGAGAGACCCTATGTTACCTGAAAAGAGACTGGATACATAAATTAGGCCAAGGAACAGTGACTCTTCTGAAGTTTTCATTGGCGGGGTGTGGTGTTGTGCGATTGGAGTTGCTTTGTGGGAGGAGTGGAGGGATTCCATCTGGGGAGAGATGCTGTTTGTGTGCTGTGGGAGGGGTGGAGTCTCTACACCATTTTTTTTTTTTTGTTGCCCACTGTATAATTTGCGAGTGAAATGTTTGTATCCGGCCTTGTCAGGTGGGTGGGGTTGGGGGGAACAGGATGGGATCCAGTTTGTCTTGTGGGTTGCGGATGTAGTGATGATGGAGAGGGATGCGGTTTACTTTGGGCAGATTGTGGGGAGGCGTGGTGGGAGTCATGTGGGAAGTGCACGCTAGGTTTTGGGACAATTTACCTCTATTTATGGTTAGTGTTGTCTTGTGTCTTATGTGTTTCTGTTGTATGCTATGTGTGTTCTGATTATGCCAATAAAGGTCATCTGCTTCTGCTTCCTGCAGTTATAGACCATGTCTGGGGTTATTATTATTTTTAAGTCTGATCTCCAAGCAATGTCCATATCCAACAGTCTATCCACTGTTGCACAGGGCCCTGGGGGAAACACTGGCGTGTCACCCAAAATGACCATGCACGTCACCTGTGACACGTGTGTCATAGGTTCGCCATCATGGACATAACGCATCTCTGGGAACAGCGTAGCCAGGAGGGGCAGCATGGTAAGTACTGCATAGCGTTACACGGAGGTGCAAAGTGGCTCCTCCCACTCGCCATCAGAGCCAGTCCAGCAGCGAAGGCAGCAAGTGGGAGGGGGCACTTTGCACCTCCGTGTAATGCCATGCTACACTTACCACGCTACCCCCCCCCCCACCGCCTACTCTACTGATCTCTGGTTGCAGAGGGACAGGTTGGTCTAGACTGGGTCAGATCAGGATGAGTGGTGGGCACACCTGAGCATGCAGGGACCCAGCCGCTGCCACATGAAGCCATACACCGCAGGGCCCTGTGTAACATTCTGGAAGCAGGAAGGCTTTTCATGATTGCTCTTCTGTAATAGAGATCTTTACACTTGCTCATCACACTTAAAGCTTTGAAAAATGGAGCAGATAGATTGTTGAATACTCAAATGAGAAAAGACTAAGTGGGTCATTCTCTACAAGGCTGATGTAAGCACTGAATAATTTGCCCGAGCTGCATTTTAATGCCGATATAGCGAGGATGTGCAGTACATTACATGCTTCTGGGCTTTAAAAAAAATGGGCAAAATATCCAATCTGCCTTCTGAGATAAGCTTATGAGCTTATAGTTTCATAGGAATATATGGGTGCTAATAATGGATGATAATAACAATAAGCAAGTGGATGAAATTATGTTAAATTGAATGCCATTTTGTTTTCTGCATTTAGATTAGCTGAATTTTTTATTGCTTCATTCACCTTTGTAAGGTAAACTGACAGTGGCTGTAGCTGAGCCGAGTTTATATGACTCCTCACAGGAGATCTAAGTCCAGTCTTAGGCCCAGACCAAATGTGCAGAAACCCACATGAGAATGGTTGTTGGGATGTTGGGAAGCAATAACCACATGGGTTTCCTTATCCCATTGGTTTTGTACCAAAGAATATCCAAGTATCCCTTTCCTATTCGTTCCCTTCTTAATTTGTGAGTTTGTATCCTTCCACATGGGTTTTCGAATGTACGGTCACAAACCCCATGTGGCTCTTGATATCCGTGAGTTTGGTAGGTGAGGTCTAGGCATCCTAGACTGTCCTTCTGGTGAGCCCTTCCTTGCCACAGCACTTCTCTCATTGACACTGACATTCAAGGGCAGCCACCTCTCCCCCTTGCTTGTGGCAAGTAGGAGAGAATGGCGCAAAAGTGGTGTGCATTTGAACATTTGTATGTAAGTAGCTGTTGCTGGTGTGGAGTGCATTAATCATGCTGTTGAAGACTGTTTCTGGACTCTTTATGATTAAAACATAGCTAATGAGAATAGTTTGCTCCCCAAACCCTCACATCTTTGTTTGAACCACCAGCTACTCCAGCCTCTGACTGCTGAAGTAGCTGCAGCGTGTGTCCCTGACCCTGATACTTTCTGCAGCTTCCTTGTGCACTCTGTCTCTCAAGTGTGGTCTGTCTGGGTGGGGGATAGCAGTCATCATCATCCCACTCTGCTGCAGATGGTTCCTGCTCAGTGGCGTAGCTACACCCCTATGACATCACTTGGGGGGGCGGGCGTCACTCGTGGCGCAAAAACATTCCTAGGGTGCGGGGGCAACATTTCTCGACACCGCCCACCTTCCAAGAGCGTTCTGTGGCCTCTGCAGCCTTATTCGCACCGCCGATTTTGCCACCGATGCGGGGGCTTTGACACCCCCCCGGCCATGCACCTGGGGCGGTCTGCCCCTGCCCCCCCAGCTACACCTCTCTTCCTGCTCCAGCAGAACCTTGCCTTGGGGGAGGCAGAAAATGGGCAGGATGAGGCACATTGTCACCACCACTGGAACCAGTGGCTCATTGAAGGCCTCCTTCTGTGCAGCATTGTGACTGCATATATCTAGGCCTACCAGATTCCCCGGCCCTCGGCCGGGACTGGGGGTGTGGCCGGGGGCGTGGGGGGTGTGGCCGGGGGCATGGCCAGGGGCGGGGACTTCCTCCCTTGAGGCTGGGAGCTCTCCGGAACAGCCTGAGTAAACTCGGGCCGTTCCGGAGAGCTCCCAGGCTCGTCGCGTATTTGTGCGACGCTGGGAGCTCTCCGGAACGGCCCGAGTGAACTCGGGCCGTTCCGGAGAGCTCCCAGCGTCGCACAAATAAGCGACGAGCCTGGGAGCTCTCCGGAACGGCCCGAGTTCACTCGGGCTGTTCCAGAGAGCTCCCAGCGTCGCGCAAATACGCGACGAGAAGCTGGAACGTCTCGGAAGATGTCCGAGTGAACTTCGGACATCTTCCGAGTGCTTCCAGTCTCGCGCAAACGCGCGAGACTAGGAAGATTAGGGACAGAGACGTGCTGCAGCAGGCAGCACAGTCTCAGAAGTGCTCCGGCCGGCCGCGATGTAGCCGGCCGGGACTAAACTACAGTTGGGGGGGACAGGGGGACAAAAGGGGCTTGCCGGGACTTTCCCGGTCATTTCCGGGACGATGGTAAGCCTACATATATCACAAATTGCACATGTTCTATATAGATCACATGTTCCATCTGAACAAGTTGAATCCCAACATCCCAATGTCAGGAAACCTTTCAAAACCTCTATAGGCCACTTTGAATGGTACTCTGAACTGCTCCTTCAAACACTGAGGGTAACAAACAAACCCATTGGCATGTACATCCCCCCCCCAGCACATTCTGCCCATCACCTAATCATGTATGTGTGTGGGAGGGGGGGAATTCATTCACACCATCTTCACAATGTGGTTTAAATAAATATGCCAGGCACTGAGGGATAGTTCAGATGAACCACCCTGCACGATTAGATGACAGCAGAATGGCATGCTGGCCTCTCTCTCTCTCTCTCTCTCTCTCTCTCTCTCTCTCTCTCTCTCTCTCTCTCTCTGTGTGTGTGTGTGTGTGTGTGTGTGTGTGTGTGTGTGTGTGTGTGTGTGCGCCCCCTGTAGGCTCTTTATGATGGTGGAACTTGTATCCTGCCATTGTAAATGTCATGACGCCACCGTAAATGATGCGCTGCTGCCAAACACGTTGGGGCCACCGGCGCAAATGGCAGGCAACTCTATGTGCCAGATAAGGTGGCAGTGGGGGTGGGCTGTGGGCAGCATGGGGGAGGTTCGAGGCAGGGAGGAGGAAGTTCAGGGGCCAGAGGAAGTGGATCTCAGTGACAGCAGCATGCATCAGGATGATATCCCCTTTTTTTTGCAGGGGATAGTATCCCCCTTCCTCTCCTTGGACGTATGCCAGCAAAAGAGCTGTTGTCGGTCCAAGGAGACTAATAAGTGATTGGGCAGCCTACTGGGAGGTAAGTAAAACAGTATGATACTTAACTCTCACTGGCCATCTGGTCCCCCCCCCCCCACACCATAGCATGCAGCACATGCTCCGTTGGCATAGCTGCATACTATGGACTGGAGGGCGACAGGAGTGGGCTTCAAGAGTACTCTGAGACAAGTGCAACATTCTCACATGGGAGAACCAAACACGTGTGCGGGGAACTTTTAACAACTGGCTCATGGCACACCACTTGTGTCTCCTCCACGTTATTGTTATTGTTATTGTTATTGTTATTGTTATTGTTATTGTTATTGTTATTGTTATTGTTATTGTTATTGTTATTGTTATTGTTATTGTTAAACAGTATTACATATCAGTATATAATAACAGTATTTGCTGTTGTTATTATTAACAGTATAACATCTAAGAAATTTCTGAAACTGTCATGGCCAGATAGAGTGCAACAAGAACATTTAAAAGTCGGATTAAAGGCCATGTAAAAATACTTAATAATAAAAATGTTTTAAAAATAACATCTCCTCTTCCACTCTGTTTCTCTCTTTCTTTCCAGTGAGGAGCTGGAGGAGGAACTGTAGGGTCAGCTGCTGGTGCAATGCCATTCAAGGGTGTGTGTGTCATTTGGTCCACCACCTCAGATGCCAGGAGGTCTTGAACCATCCCTGGGTCCAAACCATACATGATCACAAATGCATGAACACCATAGAGCTGCCCCATGTCCCATTTTCCTTTTCATTTCCCATTGAAATGATATCATTGTGTTCTGTATTCCCTGATATTGCAAGTAACAGCCGAAGTGGAACAAGGTGGAAGCTTCTGCTGAAGGCACCATGCCACTTCCCGCACCTGTCTCCACTAAATTCTGGGGACCTGTGAGAAGATACCCAGGATGGCAGTGGCCACATGTTTGTTACCAAATGCAGCTTGGGTCTTAGTGGACCGACTTGCCGGCTGAACTGCATTGCATGCGCCTGGTTGTAGGAGTAGGTTTTCTCTGTGCCAGGTGCAAGGGAGTGACAATGGGAAACAGGTTTTCTTGTTGGCTGTGTGCTCCCTGAGGCATCTGGTGGGCCACTGTGTGACACAGGAAGCTGGACTAGATGGGCCTTTGGCCTGATCCAGCAGGGCTCTTCTTATGTTCTTATGTTCTTACTGAGCTTCGACACTGAGGTGACTCGACCTGATTGTGTAACGTGATGCCGCGTGCCAGTGAGAAATGTCATACAGGTGGTTGAATTGTGCCCTGTAACGAGATTCCAGGAAATACAAAGTTAGCCTGAAAAATGCTGCTTAGCTGTAAAGAAAAAATTTTCTCCTCGACCCCTCTAATTGTGACATCTGTTCTCGTTTCCTGGCTCTTTAATGCATACGTAGGAAAGGCAAATTACAGTGCTAAAAAATGATGCTTTCCCACCTATTCACACCATTGTATGAAATAACTAGTCAAAGTAGCACAAGACCTGAATTATTTATAAAAAGCTGCGGCAGGATTGTAGTTAAGGGTCTGTCAGCACTTCCAGAACACCCACTTTTACAAGGAATTAGCACTTTGGCACTTTAAAATTTCATCAAGTGCGAAATGTAGTACAAGCCGCAACATAATTTCTCTTGTGTTGTTGTTGGATTTTTCTTTTCATCATATTGATGCCTCCCACTCCCCCTCCTCAAATTCAAAGCTTTCCCCTACTTTCATTCTTGCAAAAGCCCTGCAATGGAGCTTAGGCTGAGAAATGGTGACAATACCAAATGTCACCCATTTGGGCTTGACGACACAGCAGGGATTTTAACCAGTCCGACATCCTATCCGTGATACCACACGGGCTTCTTAGGAAAACGGGATACAAGATAGCAAGTCCGCAGATACACTGGCGTCGCTCGAGGTGGGGCGGGACAGTAAGTTCTGCACTGTGCTAACCTCTGTTTACTCCCCAGCACAAGGCCCCCCCCCCGCCGTTGGAGCCATTCAGTGCGGCGAAGGCAATGCACAGTGAGTGTACTGCGTGTTGCCTTCGCCGCACTGAACAGTGATGGAACTGCGCCCCCACGTGGGGGGACCGCCTATGCGACGTCCCCCATGTGACGCGGGGGCGTGACATAGCGCGCGGCTCCAGTCACGCCCCCGTCATTTGGCTTCCTTTTTGGAGCCAAACGACGCCAGGGCGGGCAGGAGGGCCGGAACGCAGCCGTTTCGGCTGTGAAGAAAACATGTAAGCGACCCGCAAAATTGTGCCCCCCTGAAGCTGCGCCCACTCGGCGCCTGGGGCCCAGGGCACCAGGGCCCCCCCAAATGATGCCTCTGGCACTGAATGACTCCGACGGCGAGGGGGCGGGGCTGACTCGTGCCGGGGAGTAAATGGAGGTTAGCACAGTGTGGAACTTACCGCCCCGCCCCACCTCAAGCGACGCCAGTGCGCAGATACAAGGCAGAATTTCAATAAAGTGGTTCCAGATTCAGGCTCTGATTCAACAAAAGCAAAGGGCTTTCATGTCCTCTTCATTTCAATGTATGACATTTAAGAACAGGCCTCCCTCTTTCATTCAAATTAATAGGGTTTATGTTTGGCTGGATCACTTGCAATTACATGAGGAATCAGATCAAGGAGAGACTCTTCTCTCCCCCCACCCCCGTGATGCCTATTTTTATGTCTAGATTGTGAATTAGAATGCTAGACTTAAATTCCCTTTCAAGTGTAGCCCTAATGAGAACATATGATGGTAAGAAGAGTGGAGAATTCACCTAGTCCGCATTTTTTCTTTTCCTCTGGAAACGTTTCAAGCAGGGCACAATGGTTATAGTAGCCCTCCCTTATTATGCATTTCCAAACAACTGGTATTCAGAGGTCTATAACATCTGCTATCAGGAGTGGATCCAGGACTGGCCAAAGACATCTCAGTGCCATTCTGCTTCTTCTTAACATAAGAACATAAGAAGAACCCTGCTGGATCAGGCCAAAGGCCCATCTAGTCCAGCTTCCTGTATCTCACAGTGGCCCCACCAGATGTCTCAGGGAGCACACAAAGACAACAAGGTAACCTGTATCCTAGGTATTATGCATACTCTTCCTCCTCCTGAGTTTTGAAAAGGAAGAAGGGAATGGAGAAGACTTGGAAATGTGGAGGAGAGGAGAGTGGTGTGCTACAGAGTCCTCTTCCTTTAAAAATCCAAGGAATTGGGAGGAGAATGCGTGGAGAAGATGGATGGATGGATGGATGGAGGTGGGCATTCCTGTCAATCTATTGCCTCAGGTGACCAGCCCTGGATGGGCCATCCTGACAGAGGCGGAACTTGGTCGGAGCGCGTGGAGCAGCAGCGCGTGGAGCAGTAGCTCCGGGCACGGGGGGCGCATTCAGCGGGGGGCGTACTTACCCTTGCGATGTGTCGCCTCCGCTTCGGCCGTCTTCGTTTCGGCCCTCCCTCCCGTTTGGCTCCAAAATGACACCAAAACCGGCAGGGGGGGCATGTTTGGAGCCGCGCTGGCCGCATCGACATGATGTCATGCAGGCCCCGCCCTTGCTCCGGGCGCCGGGAGGGCTACCATCATTTCTGCATCCTGAACTGGATACTCGGATTCTGTTAGCTTTATCTGATAACTCAGTTCTTTTGATGCTTTGTGAACTGTTTTCTTTAAGCACCAGCAATCTGGTAGATTGCATTCCTTGAAAGCTAATGCGCTCTTACGGTGCATGAAGTGCGTTTCTGAAGTGCTACATGACCCATACATTTTTTACAGACTAGTATAGTTTACTAGTATAGTTTACTAGGCCAGCAGCACCACTTTTAGAAATGTTTTCTTCATTTCCTTTTTCTTTTTCATGACCCTTTCCTTGACCCTTCAAGGGGCAATAGGCCACTTGCTTGTTTCCCTATAACTTCCATTTGCGCCCAGTATTATTTGGCACTTTGGTACAATAGGACCCATAAAATGGTCTAGGCCTTTATTTCATCATCATAGCCCCCAACTGGATGATATTACAATAGGCCTTCCAAACAAGTTACTGTGTTGTTCTTCAGTTATACAACAAACAACAGGACCACAATTTGAGCATCAAATGCTTGTTGTATCTCCCACAAAGAAAACAAAGCAGGTGATCGAAAGAAGCACATCATCGATTTTTTTCAAGATGCCATTGGGAAGCAATTCGGTGACCATCTTCACTCTAAATCACTTGCATGCTCAAAAGTGCGTACAATTGTTTGTTGTCATTCTGCACCAGAGGCTTGTGGCCTAATGGTTGTTTCAATCACATCAGGGATGATGACTGCCCCAACATAGGAGTCCGAGACTGCAGCTTCCTATTGACCTGTTCGTTAGGGAATCGGTGTTGATTGTCATCGTATCTGACACGTTTGGGGATGTTTTGGATAAGTAGCAGTTGATAAACTGTTAGATGCCTTACACCTGACAGTTCTGGATTTACACTGTTTGCAGCTGCTGCTGTTACACCTCCCCCCCCCAGGTTGCTTGAAAAAAAAAGGAAACTTCCACAGACAAGAACAGCCCCTGAAGATGCAAGCTAGACAGCACCTGGGATTTTTAGGCCTGAGTTCAGCTATTACCTTGTAAAACAAATACTAAATGAATGTATCTTAAATATGTGCTCCTCTGATCAGTGTTTTCCATTCAGATGTTTCTAATAAAGGATATTTTTTTTTAGTTTTTTCAGTTTTTTTAGTTTTTTGGGGGGGTATTGTGGAAAACTACTATTCAAAGTTAAGAGTTTTAGGCCCAATCCTATCCAACTTTCCAGCGCCAATGCAGCCATGCCAACGGGGGGGGGGGACGGACGGGACATGATGACATTTGTTTCCTTACCTCGGGCCGGGGCTGCATTGGTGCTATATCAGCGCTGAAAAGTTGAATAGGATTGGGCCTAAAATTCTTTACTTTGAATATTCTACGACAGTGGCTCTCAAACCTTTTAACACCGGGACCCACTTTTTAAAATGACACTCTATTGGGACCCACCTAAAAAAAACCTGATCTAGAAATAAATAAATCTATTTATTTACAAATAAAGAGCTCAGCTGCTTGCAGGGTAATTAGCAGCTATCTTGCAAACAGGAGCTCAGCTCTTTGAAGGGCAATTAGTAGTTATCTGGTTTTTGAATAGCCTCAGGGCTTATGGCAATTACTTATCTGATCTCTCCATCACCTGGGACCCACCAGAAATTGGGTTGCGACCCACCAAGTGGGTCCCGACCCACAGTTTGAGAAACACTGTTCTACGATGATGTCGTGAAGTGAAATGTACAGTGCAGTGCCAGCATAAGAGCACTTATTGAGAGGATGCTCCACATGAGAGGCTCTTTCTTTTTTTCTTTACTACTATATCTCCACCTACGCACTTGTTACGCTGCGGTAAGAAAGGTGCCATCACAAAAATGATTCCACCGACCAGATCACTTTCCATATCAATGTCTTCAGTCCAGTTGTGTGAACCTTTACATAAACTTGAAAGTACTCAAGAATGTCCTCTTGCATTGCCAAGAGCTAATTTCGCAAATACCCCATATTGTCCCGAGTATAAGACGCACCTAATTATAAGACGCACCCTTAAAGTTTGGTGCTATTAAAAATAATTAATTAAATCACTGGCATTAAATCACAACAGCCTGATTATAAGACGCACCCCTAGTTTAAAAACTTAAATTAGGAGAAAAAAGTGAGTCTTATATTCAGACCAATACGGTACTTGGGAGCCTGAGCTCTAGAATTGCAAGAAGTGGCATAGTGTAACGTTCCCTTTGACTGAATTGGGCTTTCCATATTAGCAAATATATTTGGCATATGCAAAGATGACTGACAACTCCTCTCTCTCTCTCTCTCTCTCTCTCTCTCTGTGCTAAAGAAAGCTAGTACTTTTTGCTCATTATGATGTTCATAAAATAACAGTTTCATTTTTCCTTCTGTTGTGGCATGGTTGGGATTGGATTTGGATTTCACGTTCCACTTGAAATCTAAACCTACGAATACACATGGATAAAATTCTCCTGGGTCTGTTCTAGCCGACAATAGGTGGCCAGGGTACTGTACTTCATTCCTTAGTTTCATTGTCTTTCCGACTTGCCTTGCCAATCCGTCTATTTGCATTTGTCCTTTAATGAGGACAAAGATAAATTCATGGATGACAGGTATATCAACAGCAATTGCTCAAGATGGTCAGGGCAGCTTCTGCATAGGCTGTTTCTAAATGTTAAACTAAGATTTAAGAACCATTTGCATAACTGATACTTTTATACATGTGCTCAAATATTGGTCTGGCCATTGTCAGAGGCAGTGGAATTGACAAGCCTTGAGTGGAGAGCTGTTCTTATGGTCTTCCTGTTGACATTTTTAAAACCACTGGTGGTGAAAACAATGTTTTTTCTCACTGTCATTCATCCCTGGAAGCAAATGAAGCTTTGCAAGAGAGGGAAATATTTTGTGCCTTCCAAAGTCCACACACAATTACAGGGAAAGGAGGGTGTGGGAAGCAGCTTCTGTGTGTGCATTTGATGGAAATTGGGGAATTGTCAGTGAAAATTATAATTGCCAGTCATTTAGTCTTGTTCTTTGTATAATGTGAGGAGAAAATAGTTCCTCTATTCCAATATGGAATGACTGCTCAGAGATCTTTGGAAACAACTCTGTTGATAAGCAGTACATGATGCTGATTTTTGTCCCAACCTCTTGTGAATGGTTGTTTTAGTTGAATACTGTTTGCAAGATAAGACTGAGTCCACACTCATCCATGTGAGGGTACTCTGCATAGCAGCCCAAACGTGTATGGCTGCTTGGGATCACCTGCTTTGTGTGGAGAGTCTCCACACCACTAAGTATTTTTGGGCTGCAAAGGCTCTGATCCTGATTTCCCCTGTACATTGCCTACTGGGATCCTTTCTGGGATTTTGAGAGAATGTTGTCTCTCAGGAATTGGCAGCCCTAAGCAGAGATGGGAAAGACTGCTGCCAGAAATTCTGGAGAACAGCTGGCAATCAGAGGAGATGGTACTGGGTTAGCCAGTTCTAGTAGACAACACTGGGGGTGAAATCCTCTATAAGGATGGGCCGCCGGCCAGATCCCATACCCCACTGTGGCCTGCCATGCGGCGGGCTGGAGGTCTACTCGGGGAAGGGGACATTTGTCCCCTTCCTCGGGTGTAAACCGGGGCCGACCCTATCAGCCTCTTCGGATTTCTGCCAGCTAAATAGCTGGCGGATGTAGGAGGAGGCCGTGTAATGGCCAAGCCGGCCTGGCGGGGACGGGGATATGGCTGATGCCATCCCCGCCCCCTCCCGTGCCGGCTCACTCAATGGCCCCCTCCCTCACTGTCCTGACTGCCCATGTGGCTGCCAGCGGGAGGCTTACCTGCCTCCGGCGGCCGCATGCTCATTCTGGCAGCGGAGTGAGGGAGGCCGGCCTTGCGCCCATGTGACAATTGGGCTCTCCCAGTGCCACCTTGACAGCAGCGCCACTTCTGCCAAGGATCTGGGAAGGAGGTCTCAAAAGGCAAGGAACACTATGGGGAGGAGGCAGACCAAGAGAGGTGAGAGAGGGAGATGCTGCCAAGGTACTGGAATAGCCTAAATATCACGCGGACCACCCTTTTAGCAGCGCTGCTTCTGCGAAGGCATCACTTTGCAGAGCACCTCTCAGCTGCAGAGCCATGAAGTGATGCCTCGGCAGAAGCTGTGCTGCTGAAAGGGTGGCCCATGTGATAATCGAGCTCTCCCCATATCTTGAAAATACAATCAAGATTTGCATATTTTCTCCAATATTTGCAGCTAATTTCGTATGTGAGAACAAGTAGAAATCATCTACTTAATGATGTCACTTCTTGCTTAATGATGTCGCTTCCGGCCCTCAGCAGGCGCCATGAATATTATTCGGCCCACTGTATGAAACTAGTTTGACACCCCTGTACAAAAACACTGAATTCATTTAGACACATTCCCCTAACATGATAATGATAAAAAGCTGGTTGGTGATGGAATCAGGCAAACACTGATGCTTTCTCTTATTATTCTTCGTGCCACATTTGCAGTTTTTAAAATGCTGATCATGCTGACAGGGTTTTGCAGCATAATGAAGAGGGCTGATATTGTAATTTTCTTTTCACCCCCACCAAGTTTGCCTAGTTCAAATGCACATAAAAAGATGCAAAAAAAATAGTGGAAAAAGAAGAGAATACAAAGTCAAGACTGGGACTTCTGGATGATTTCCTCTCATTAATGAGACATCCGTGCAAGAACAAAAAGGATGATGGCGAGACTCTCTCAGAGGAGGTTCGGCGGCAAGAACTGCTGGTATTATTGCAGTGATGTGTTCCTATTTGTGATTTGCAAGAGATGTCTGTGGGAAATGTCAGAGTTCTTACCTGTAGAAAACAAGTGGGCTTCAAACCACTTTAAGCCAGGATGGTGTAGTGGTTTGGGAGTCGGACTTAGACCTGGAAGATGCAGGTTCAAATCCCCGCTCAGCCACAAAGCTTCCTGGGTGACCTTGGGCCAGTCACTATCTCTCAGCCCCACCTACCTCACAGGGTTGTTGTGAGGACAAAAAGGAGGGGAGGAAATATGTACACCACTCTGAGCTCCGTGGAGGAAGGGCGGTATAAAAATGTGAAATAAATAAATAAATAAATAAAATAAACTAGAAGGGAAGAGCATTAAGTTAACTTTGGCACTAGCACACAAAAGGGCAGGTTGGAATGGAAATTGGATATGTAGCAGCCAAGAGGAGATTACATGTTGTTTTAGGTATGTCATTGAAAGCTGCAGGTTTTTTTTTGGGGGGGGGGCTTTGGCAAGATGCTCTCCTCTGGTGGGGAGCCCAACATGTTGTGCAAGGTCACGTGCAGTGGCAGCAGTAGTGGTGTGTCTACTTCGCTTCCTCCCCTTCCACTAGACAGGAGATCTGTGCTCTGCTGTTATCTCTTCTCGCACAAAATGGAAGATACCCTGAGATGCTCAGCGTCACTGAACCATTGAGGCAAACTTGCATTTCCTGCTTGAAAGGTGCCAAGGGAGTGGCGACAGGATACAAGTATCTTGTTGTCTTATGCTCCCTGAGGCATCAGGTGGGGCCACTGTGTGATACAGGAAGTTGGACTAGATCAGTGGTTCTCAAAAAAATTTCCCCGCGCCCCCCCGTCACCCGATTTTGGGGGGTGGCGCCCCCCCTTTGCGTCGCCCTTCGCGTCGCCCTCCGCACGCTCCGAGGCCGGCCCGGGAGCCGGCCTCGGAGCGTCCGGAACGGCCGGCGCTCCAGGGCCTTCTGAAGGCCCAAGCGTCAATCCGGGTATTTTTGATGTTTTCGCTCATGCGCAGACCCGTTTTCGTCTCTGCGCATGAGCGAAAACATCAAAAATACCCGGATTGACGCTTGGGCCTTCAGAAGGCCCTGGAGCGCCGGCCGTTCCGGACACTCCGAGGCCGGCTCCTGGGCCGGCCTCGGAGCGTGCGGAGGGCGACTGTGGTGGTCGAGCCCCCCTTTGTGGGGCCTCGCGCCCCCCCTGGGGGGCGCGCCCCACTATTTGAGAACCACTGGACTAGATGGACCTTTGGCCTGATCCAGCAGGGCTCTTCTTATGTTCTTATGTTAATTATATGTCCTGACAGTGTGGCAACTGCAGACACCACCTGCCTTCTGACCTCTTCTTCCTCTGTCTGTCAGGGAGGACCAGGAATTGCTGCTAATGTAGGAACTGGTGCGGGCTGCAGCTGGAACATTGACAGCCAACAGGAGCAATGGAAGAAAAAAGCATACGGCCATCCATTTTGGACAAACACAAGCACACACAACAAACGGATCCAAACAGGTCCCCTGCCAACTTGACAAGAGCTCCAAAGGGACTACCCATGATTCATTATTCATTTGGGCCTCCTTTAGGTTGGGGGAAGATTGAAACAACAACTGCAAATGGCTGCTGGGAGAAAAAGTCCACACAACTTCTCTGGGGAATCTCTTGTCCAAAGGGTCTGCTGAGGGTGGGCTTTTGTCCTTCAGCAACTTTTTTCTGGAGCTCAGGGTGTCTCCTGACCACAGGAGACACCCTGTCTACAGGCAAAGTCATTTCCCCTACAAAGCCATTCCATTATGAACACCCCCTAAAATGGCTATTGTATTGGGAGGCAAACCCACCCTTGCAGGGGACACTCTTTTTCCTTTGGGAGGCTAGGACACAAAGGGGCGACACAGAAAACTAGCTTATTTTTCTGGTTTACCTTTTTTTTTCCTGCCGTCAGTTTCACAATAGCACCAGTGGTGCTACACCAAGCAGCTGTGTTATGACATAGCATTAAAATGTCAGCCAGTAGTGACTACTACCAGTAGTGACTACTACCAATCAACCCTCCCCCCTGATCAAGAGGCCTTACTCCCAAGTTAGTATGCCTAGAGCTGGCCTCTGACAAATATGCCAGAATTTAAGTACCAAATTAAAACATTTTTACAAGACAGGCTGCTGAAAACCATGAAATATTTCAACGTTATATTTCCAAGGGTTTCTTTGCATTGGTTTCTGAAATATAATGGCATGCCATTATATATCATTGTTCAAATATTTCAAAAACTCATGAGAACTAGAAACGTTTTGACTGGGAATCAGATACTGGGGAATTCAGTCATCGTTTCCCACAGGCATTCACAAAACTCTGTGCAGAGCTGTCTTCTGAGTTGGACTGAACTAAATATGCGGCAAAGTACTTTTTACCATAATGAAAACACACATCAGGGTCTTTCTGCGATGATACATCAAACTGACTTCACTCACACACAATAAGAGACACAAGTTCCCCCCCAGCATGCCATCCCATAGTCTCATAACATGCATTCCCAGTAATGTCTGCTTTGGCCTGAAGGTTCTTTGTTTTAACTGGTACTGCTATTTACTGAACTTGTACAAAAACACCCAGAGAAGTAAGAAAGGATTTGCACCAGTTTCTCTTTGCTCCTATCCAGTAGATCACACTGGTTCAGAAATATCGGGAGAATGTTCAAATAGATAGATGGACTTGTCTGAAAGGGCAGACTATGTTTGTGTGTGCGTGTGTTTAAGAAAACAAAAGAACAGAAGCTTATCTCATCCCTTACTCTGAAGGTACCAGCAATAACAAAGATCTATGGCCATGCTTGCTTTAATAAAGCTCATGTAGACGGATTGCCCTGTCGGAGTCACTTTTTTCTGGTACTTATTTACTGGGCTTTGTGGCTTGAAAGACATCAGGCCATGAAGTAATAGTGTGAACATAGGTTCTCACAGGACCTACCAGTTAGTTTCATTTTGGTTTTGGTGTAAGAGACCCATTGCTGGAGAAGGAGAGAAGAGCTTCCAGAGATGATAAGCATTTAATATTTTGCTGTATTGAGGGGCTTTATATGGGGAAAATAAGTTCCTGTATATGGAAAAGGTTGAGCTATATACAGTTGGTGGTGGGTGGCGCAGTGGGTTAAACCGCTGAACCATGAGCTGTCGATTGAAAGGTCAGCAGTTCGAATCCGCGACGGGGTGAGCTCTCGTTGCTTGGCCAGCTCCTGCCAACCTAGCAGTTCCAAAGCATGTTAATGCGAGTAGATAAATAGGTACCGCTTGTGGGAAGGTAAACAGCGCTCCGTGTTCCAGCCGCATGCTACGCGTTGCGGCAAGGAGAATCATGCCGGCCACGTGACCACGGAGGCGTCTTCGGACAACTTTGGCTCTTCGGCTTTGAAAGGGGGATGAGCACCACACCCTAGAGTCGGACACAACTGGACTTAATTGTCAGGGGTCACCTTTACCTTTATATACCGTTGGCCCTCCGTATCCGTAGGGGTTCCGTTCCCAGAACTTGATACTGAAATCCGCAGATACGGGGGTCCAACCTGAAAACACTGTAAAAAAGAAAGTAAAAACCGTGTTTTTTTAACCATTTAGAAGAAACCCTCTGCATGTTCTTGCTTACAAGTGTTTACAGTGTTTTCTGTGGTTTTTTTTAACCCCTTTTTCTCTTTTTACAGTGTTGGAAAGGTGGACTCTGCAGGTGCAGGGTCCGTGGTGAGTCAAATCCGCAGAAAGGGTCTACTGTATATATGAGCCTGTGCTGTGGGTTAGAGTGTTGAACTTAGGCTAAGAAGCTCTGGTTTCAAGTCTTTGCTCAGCTGTGAAATTTACTGGGCCAGTTGATAGCTCTCAGGTTAACCTACCTGACAGGGTTGTTGTGAGGCTAAGAGGAGAAATCATATACCGTATTTTTCGCACTATAAGACACACTTTTCCCCAAAAAAACATAGGGGGAAAAAGCATGCATCCTATGGTGCGAAGTAAACATCGGGGGGAGGCCTGCAGAGGCTTGCGCAGGCCTGCGCGAGCCTCTGCAGGCCTGCCCCGATGTTTACTTCGACCCCAAAGAGCGATTTTCGGCCATTCCGGAAATGGCTGAAAATCGCTGTTTGCGGCCGAAGTAAACATCGGGGAGGTCTGCAGAGGCTCGCGCAGGCCTCCCCAAAGCCCCCACAGCCCTCCCCGAAGCCCAGGTAAGGACAATTTTTTTTCTCTATTTTATGCTCCATAGGATGCATGCGTCCTATGGACCGATGCGTCCTATGGAGCGTAAAATACGGTACACTGCCCTGTACTCTTTGGAGGAAGGGGGCATTTTGTTTTGGTTATTGACAATCATCCCAATTTGGAAACAGCTCAGTATTTATGAGTTTCGCAGCAAGTGTTGCTGTTGTGTGTGTATTGCACCTCAGGTGGGAGTTCTGAGACTGGAACTACCCCCATTTTTTTCCTTTCTCAAAAAGCTGTGGAGATTTTGATAGAGCCTGCAGTTTGCATGGAGCAGAACCTCATCTTTTGTGCCCATGGCCACGTCACAGCCCATTTAAATCATCTCTCCCCAAAGATACTACTTGCCTTAGAGGGAAAAAATTATAGTAGAATGCTGTAACAACCAATACTGTACATCTGGAGAAGACTGAGTTAATCCCTCTTCCGGGCTGTTGTTGTTGTTGTTGTTGTTCAGTGGTTAAGTCGTGTCCGACCCTTCGTGATCCCATGAACCACATCCCGCCAGGCCTTCCTGTCCTCCACTATCTTCCTGAGTTTGCTCATTTTCATGTTCGTTGCATCGGTGATGCTGTCTAACCATCTCATCCTTTGCCTTCCCCTTCTCCTTTTGCCTTCAATCTTCAATTGCCCAGCATCAGGGCCTTCTCCAGAGAGTCCTCTCTTCGCATCAGGTGGCCAAAATATTTGAGTTTCAGCCTCAGTACCTGTCCTTCCAGGGAACAGACAGGATTGATTTCATTTAGGATTGACTGATTTGATCTCCTAGCAGTCCAAGGGACTCTCAGGAGCTGTAGCCCAGGTCTAAATCTTCCCCATGGCTGCTTTTCAAAAGAAATGGTAAGCTCTCCTCTGCAGAGGCGTTCTTACGGTGGGGGCGGTACTGTAAGTTGTGCCCCGTCCTAGTCCACGTTTACAACCGGCATGAGGTGGCCCCGCCCCCTCGCCATCAGAGCCATTCTGTGTGGCCAAGACAACGGGCAGGGAGTCTCCTGCCCATTGTCTTGGCCGCACGGAATGGCTCTGATGGTGAGGGGGCGTGTCTGCCTCATGCCAGTTGTAAATGGGGACTAGGATGGGGCGCAAATTACAGTACCGCCCCCACCGTAAGAATGCCTCTGTCTGGGTAGGGTCGTCATGAAAAGGACATACCCCTTCGGTGTCAGGATCCCCCTTTCCCCCAAGGTAAAAAGGGGTAGGATAAGTGGGTTGCTGGCCTCAAAGTTCAGTGGTGGGAAGGGAAAGGGGTTACCTTATCCTCCTTCCTCCTCCACCAGTCTTCTGGCTCCTTTTCTGAGCTTGGCCTGGTCTCATCCCAGCTACTACTAAACAGGCCTCAGGTTGTCTGGCCAGAGACTGCCTCATCATCAGCCCTGCACTGCTCTGTGCAGGTGACTATAACATTCAGATGGTGTTACTAGTCATTTTGGGGTTTTGATTTTGAATATTTGTGAGACGTGTGTGTGTGTGTGTGTGTGTGTGTGTGTGTGTGTGTGTGTGTGTTGACTGAAGCAGGCTGAGAGGTCATTTTAGAGACACCTTCATGCATTCCCTGGTCCTCAGTTCCACAATAACATCAATTCTACCATAACAACATACCATCAAGTCTGACCAGAGACAAGACAGGAAAAGGCGATAAAGGATGACTGGTCAAGTTGGATGGTCATCAGATTATCCAAGGAAGGAGGAAGAGAAAACACCAGGTTGGGAGATTGATGGCATCTAAGAGGAGGAGGGAGTGACACAAGGAGTAAGAAAACACGAGCCAGCGAAAAGGGTTAAAAGCCTAAAGGGAACCCGAGAGAGCAGGTCATGGAGTATAGCTGACCAAAAGAAGGAGGTGCTGTGTCAGAACTCCCATCTCAAAGACTGAGCTACACCAGAGCTGGCCTCATGGGTCATGTGCTTGAGTAGTAAGATTAGATAGAGATGAAAATAGCAAATTTATATAGGGACTCATTGGCAATGCTAATTGAAATAATTCTATGCCTTTTGTAACCAAAAGAAAGCTTTCATAATATTAGCCCAGGGGTGGCCAACCGTCCACCATTAGGACCTCTGCGTTCTTAAGAGTTGTGTAGAAGACAGAATCTTGGCAGCTGCAAGTGCTGATGGGGCTGCTAAAGCAGCTGCACCTGCTGAAATGCCCTCACCTAGACAGCCATCAACGGTCCAGAAGCATTCATGTTGAAAGTTTGGCCACCCTTGTATTAGCATTTGTGTTTCAAGACTGATTCTGGTGCAGTGACCAAGACAACTGTATGAAGCAGGGCCAGACAGCCTTTACCCGCGTACGCCCTATAAAACACATGAGACATGATATGGATAAAAAGGGTCACTTTATTGAAAATACAGGAAAGCAAGATCATAGGTAAAAAGAAGAGATCTACAGGCTGGGGTCAGGGTGTTACACGCGCACGTGAGAAGGCGCTGACACGGGCATACATCCTAAGGTGAGAATGGGAAGAGTGGGGCACGGAGCCAACCCCAAGGTACGGCTCCTCCCCCCTCCCCCCATAGAAACATGATAGGGGGCATCATCGCCCCTCCCCTCTCCTGTGTTTCCTGGGCAACCGGGTAAACACCAAGCATCGCCCGAGGGGATGCTCGGCCTTCTCCCCACACCTTCCCAGGAGCTTGTTACAAACCTGGGTGCCCTGTGTACCATTCTGGCAATGCGAGAAGACAATCCCAGGCCAAGGAGCTCCATGCCACAGCTTTGGAAGAGACCACCATTAGCTTGAGGGAATTTTCTGGTTTCCTTGTTTTGTGCTTTGAGACTTTGTATTTTTAATATTTTAAATGGTAAACTGCGGAGAACGCCTTGTCAGAAAGGCAGTGCAGACATGCTGAAAGGAAGTATAAAAAAAATAACAGGACCCCGTAGCTCTACCCTGGACTCCTTGTTGCTCGAAGGAGTAGGGTAGGGATGCACTTAACAATAGATATAATATCTTATCAAGAGGATCCTTGTTGTGAAGCAAAAAGGAATTGTGGGAAGCGACTCACAGCCCAGTCCTATCTTGTGCTTATGGCGGTGGATCTCACAATCTGCTGCCATGAGTCCTGGTGCAGCATTGCAAAAGGTGTGTCACTGTTGTGTGTTGCAGGACTGTTGACATAAACTCCATCCTTCAGAGAATCAATGCGGTATATATTGCATTTTGTGTTCACACATCAAGTCGCTTGTGCAAGTGTAAGGTAGCTCACAATCAAAGCTGCCCTCACATTTAAGTAACAGTAACACTGTCGTTCCCACTATTGTCGCTGCTTTTAAGTGGGTCAGATTTGCTCCTGAATGTGTTCCCACATGAAATTTGACCTTGGCGATTAGATGGCATTTTCACATCTGCTTCCTGGCCTGTGTCTTTCTAAGCGGTCAGCAGATTTACTTTATGATGCCTTCCATTTGCAGAAGAAATAGATTACAACTTTTATCAGTCCATGGAGTCTTGGCAGTTTCAACTCACCACATGTTCCTTCGCTGCTTAAGTAGTTCATTGAGTCACTTTAAAACATAAAGAGGTTGGGGACACATAATGAAGACATACAGGTAAGAGATGAAAGATGCAGCAGGACGAGCTCTTCCAAACAGCAGCTGAGGTGGAAAATGTGTATGTGGGCTGTGTCGCTTCAGGGCTGTCACCTATTATTCTCACTGACATCCTAGCTTTCTATGTGTAGGGGTGTCTTTTCATATGGAAGCTTCCATTGTGTGATCCCCCTACCTGCAATCTAAGTGGTACATTCCAGACACAGCTTTACAGCCTCCCCATCTGCAGATTGTGAGTAGATCCAAGAGTAAGTGATTTCAAATATCATTATTTGAAACTATCGTATGTTGATTTATTGGGAAAAAATGTACCAGGCATTCCTTTGGGAAACTAAGTTTTTAATTACATTTTTTAAAAATACCTAATTTTACAACTCGAAAAGGTTGTCATTGTAGATGTATCCATTTGGGGGAGGGGACTGACCACCAACAGAGGTTATTGGAGACCAGGACATAATCTTGAAGGATTTGGATCCCAATGGGCTTAGATAGGCATAATAATGTCGTACTAGATTTACCATCATGTTAGACACATGCATGCGTGAGGCTGGAAGCACTCGGAACACGTATGAGTTCACTCGGACCATGTGCGAGTTAACTCGGACAGTTTCGGAGACGTTCCAGCCTCGTGTGCACCACCATGAGGCTAGACGCACTCCGAAAACGTCCAAGTTCACACGGACGTGTTCTGAGTGCTTCTAGCCTCGTGCGAGTGCACAATGAGGCTAGAAGCACTCGGAACATGTCTGAGTGAACTCGGACATTTTCGGAATGCATCTAGCCTCGCGCTGGTGCACGGTGGCGTCACTAGGGCGCGCGCCACCCCATAGCGAGGCGCGCGCGTCACCCAAGTGACGCCTTCACCCTACACCCCCCCTCTTACAAATCTTTGGCACGGCCTATGATCGCGCCGTGATTTGGGGGGGCGCCCGACGAGGCGCCGCTCCGGGAGCCTGACGGGCCGCTGCTCTGGGCCGCTGGCCCGGGCGCCCCCTTAACTGTTGCAGCCGGCTCGGGGATGTCTTCCCCGGTCGGCTGTCTGGGGCCTTCTTAGGAAGGCCCGCTGCGCGAATGTTATTTATAATGTTTTTAGCGCATGTGCAGATCGTTCCTGAGGGAAAAGGGCAGCCCTTTTCCCTCAGGGACGGTCTGCGCATGTGCAAAAAACGTTATAAATAACGTTCGCACAGCGGGCCTTCCTCAGAAGGCCCTGGAGCGTTGGCCGGGGAAGCCGGCTCCGGAGACGTCTTCGGGGGCGATGCGCGCAGGAGAGGTGACGCGTCACGCATGTGCGCGCGTGCGCGCGTCACCCCTTGCGCGCGTCACCTCGTAGCGACCCGCTACCGTCGCTTGACAGTAGCAACGCCAGTGCTGGTGCACGTGAGGCTGGAAGTCTCCAAAACTGTCCGAGTGAACTTGGACGTGTTCCAAGTCCAGCCTCACGCAGGCACGTGAGGTTAGGAAGATAAATACGAAGATGCACTGCAGTGAGGCATCGGGGCAGTCCTGGATGGCCGGGACAAAGAGAAGACCCACCGGGAAACCGGGATTTGGGCTCCCGAACTGGGATTGTCCCGGCCCAATCTGGGACCATGGTAAGCCTAAGTATTAGGAGGTTTGGCCCAGGGAACTCCTCCATTTGTTTTTTACTCCTGACCTAGTGGCAGCGGAGTTACTATTGAAAATCTCCCCCCTCCCCTGGCCATGACATTGTTTTGATGTAATCCTTACAACAATTCTGTAAGGGAAGTAACAGAAAGGGGGTGACGCACCTTGTAGCGTCGCCCGCTGTTGCCTGGCCCCGTCCAGCAGCAGCAGACGGAGGCTTGCTTTCCCGGGCTCTTCTGGGAACGTTGGAGTGGGAGGGGCCGACTGCACGCTCGGGAGCGTCATGCTGCCCGAGTGTGTTCAGTCGGCGCCTTCTTGAGCTCGTGGACGGACGTCTGAGCTCTTGCTGCGAGGTGCTAGGCCCTTCTGTCTCCTGAGTGGCTGCGGAGGAGTGGAGCATCGCGGTTTCGACACCGCGAATCAGCTGGGCGGCGCGTCTTTTTCATTGCCGCTTCCCAGCTGGTCAGCGCAATTTTATTTCAGACTGCCTCAGCGATCGTCGTGGGACGTGCTTGAATACCGTCGAAGGAGCAGCAGCTCCTGGAGTGACAGCTCGCGGTGGGCTGGTGATGCTAGCCCCCGCATGGAGCAGCGACCGGCCAGAGCTGGCGGTGGGTGGCGTTTGCCCCTGCTTGTATCCTTACCACTTTGTAGCACAAAGCACACACATGCTAAGGGGATGAGAGTCTCAAGTGCCACAGGGTGGGATTGTCCGTTCTAGTTCCAGGGCCTTTCAGGGTAAGGAGTTTTGAGACACCTCTGGGCGGCAACCATTTAAAGCAGCCTGTCAGCTCTGTTACAGTGGTTTCCCTCACCTTGGCCATTGTGAAGGGGTGGCGGCCATTTTACTTATAGCCTCATGGTCTTCCTTCTTCCCCTGCTGGGTAGGCAGCCATTTTCCTTTTCTATAACAGTTCCCAGTTGGATGCCTGAAGGGGTGGAGCTTGGGGCTACTGCCGTTTAGTGCCAAGGGTAGTGGCTGTTACTTTTCCTTGTTAAATGAGCAGGCTACATACAGTTCATTAATTAATTGCATTTATCGATTACACAACGAAATAAATAAATTGCATTTATTAATTACATATCGAAATAAATAAATAAGTACATAGCGAAATTAAATAGTTCATTAATTATATAACGAATTAAATAATTACATAGCGAAAGAAATATAGTTTATTGATTGTATACTGAATTAAATACTTGCATAGCAAACTACAGAGTTATACGGGGTATATACGTATATAGAAGCTACTGCCATTTAGGGTCAAGGGTAGTGGCTGTTACTTTTCCTTGTTAAACGGGCAGGCTACATCAAGTTGATTACTTATAAATACATAAAATTGATTAATTATAAATTCAGTTATTCATAGTTTTGTAAATTAATTGCGTTTATTAATTACACAACGTCATAAATACACAAGAAATAAATAATTGTATAGCGAAATAAATATAGTTCGTCGGTATGTAACAAGTAAATACATGGCGAAATAAATAAATACACAACGAAATAAATAATTACATAGCGAAATAAATATAGTTCAGTTATATAAGAAATACATAACAAAATAAATAAATACACAACGAAATAATTAATTTCATAGCGAACTAAATCGTTCATCAGTTATATAACAAAATAAATAATTACATAGCGAAATAAATAAATACACAACTAAATAATTAATTGCATAGCGAACTAAATATCGTTCATCAGTTATATAACAAAATAAATATTTGCATAGTGAAATAAATATAGTTTATTAATTGTATAGAATTGAATAATTGCATAGCGAAACACAGATTCATAAGGGAGTATAGGTATATTAGAAAGTAAGGAAAGCGGGTCATATTACAAAGAAGGGAATTTAACAAGATGCCTAAAAAGGCGCAGAAGGCAGGTGGGAAGGCTCCAAAGCGGCAACCCCTGCCGCAGTCTCATTCTTCTTCATCTGACGAGGGTGAGGGGGCAGTGGATTGGAAAGGGGCCTTTGCTCTGCTGGCAGCGCTGGAAAAGGAAAGAGCCAATAGGGCGCCTGGTAAAGGGGATGGGGGTGAAGCCTCCGGAGCTGTGAAGGTCAGCTGGCCAGCTTGGCGTCGTAAGGGTACTAAGATGTATGAATTGTTTGCCAGCAGGTTGGCAGAACTGGAAAAGGACGATGCAACATCACCTGTGGCCAAATTGCCTGCAGCTCAGTCTTCCATTGTGGATTTGGAGCAGGAGCTTCTAGGTGAGGAAGGGGCCAGTGATGTAGCTGGATTTTTAAATGTTTGGAGAGAGAGCTCTGTGGGTGGGTCAGAGGTTCCAGGAACCTTTACACCCTCTGGATTCGGTCCAGTCGAATCCAGTCAAATGGGGAGGGTGGGACGGCATGGGTTGGGCGTCACCCCTGGTAGGCGCGCCAGGCTTGCCTGTCGGAGGTGTGCCGCTTTCTCAGCCTTGGCAGACTATAATGCAAGGCGATGTGGGTTGGGCGCTACCCCTGGCAGGCGCGCCAGGCTTGCCTGTCGGAGGTGTGCCGCTTTCTCAGCCTTGGCAGACTATAATGCAAGGCGATGTGGGTGTTGGGGGCCCGCAGACGCCCTGCTGGCCTCCACAGACACGCCAGTATTGGCTTCCACAGCAGACGCGGGGCTATCAGGCACTGATGCCTGCCCCAGCGACTTTTATAGGACGTCCGCTGGAGGACATTGAACAGGGTTTGGTTTTGGAAGATCCTGAGGATCGTCCCAAGCTTACTTATGGGTCTATGATCTTCCTTTGGGCGGCCACCTCGCCAGGTCCGTTACGGAAAGAATCTGGCGGAGCGAATATGTAGACGCATTCAGCCTGCTCCAAGCAGAGACTGAACTGGTTGCTAAGACAGGTGCCTGCTCAAAGGAACATGAGACTGTACATAAACGTGGAGTGGGTAGAAACAGGGACAACTGGCTTTGTGGTTTTCTTTTATACTATGTGGTGGCGATCCAGATAAAGCTTAAGCGTGCTCCTGCGCTTTTGAAGTATATGGATCTCATTTTGGGGGGCGTCAAGGGAATACCCGGCCGTTGCAATCGACAGGCTTACACATGTCCTCGTTGGGGGGCGGGAAGGCCTCCAGGCAGGGGACAGCAGGGTTTGCCCGGTTTCTGCCCTAGAGAGTTATGTTCGGATGAGGCCCCCAGTTTCTGGTGATTTGTTCTGTCATTTGGATGGTTCACCACTGACCCTATTTCAATTTCGGGTCTTTTCGGAGGGGACTAGTTCACCTGGGTCATGTCCCTAGTGATTACGGCTTGCATCCGTTTAGAATCGGTGCGGCCTCTTTGGCAGCCCATTCAGGCCTGCCGTCCGCCTCCATTCAGCGGATCGGCTGATGTCAATCCGCTGCGCTTAAGGGGTACATCCGCAAACTGTGACTTGCTTAAGGAGCGGTCATCACTGCGTTCATGTCATGGGCATTCGCAGGGAGCCATTCGTTGGCTGTTTATATTGTTATTTGGGGCTGGCATTGCTGCGCTGGATCGGCCGATGGTGATCCGCTGCATGACTTGCTTGAGGGATGGTCATCACTGTGTTCATGCCATGGGCATTCGCAGGGGACCCATTGGGTGGCTATATATGGTTATTTTGGCCTGGTGTTGTTGTGCCAACCATTTGTTTGTTTCTTCCTCAGGTCGCTGGTCTTTTCCTGTGCGCATCCTCATTTGTGACCATTCCATCATCTTTTGGGCGCGGAGGAGGGCAGCGGCTTGTGACTTTGGCTCCCAGCTAGGTTTAGGTGCACTTGCGCAGGTGTGGTGGGCGGCCAAGAGGGGCATGCTGTGGGGTCAGCTGTTGCCGCTTATTAAGGAATTTCTTGATTCCAGGCCTTCCCCTCAACTACTGGTTTTACACCTTGGCAAAAATGACCTGGGCCAGAGGACGTATCAGTCCTTGAGGCTACAGGTCCGTAGGGACCTTGCCATTATTAGATCTTGGCTGCCAGGGATTGTTATCCTCTGGTCAGACATGCTCCCACATAGGGTTTGGAGGGGGGCTGTCCGACCTCGTTTGTTAGACTTAGCCCGTCGTAAGACCAACCGGTACTTGAAGAAATATATACGGGAAATGGGTGGGGAAGTCATCTTCCACCCAAATATCATTTTTCTGACCCGACCCTCTTTAGAGGACGGAGTGCACCTTTCCGAGGCTGGGGCCAACATTTTCCTTTTTGATTTGCAGCAGGGGATTAGGAGCCTTTTGGGTTCGTGGGGCAGTGGGGGTTAAGCTCTAGGCTAACCCCCCGTGTGGCAGGTCACGTGCGGGCCGGGTAGATAAGATAAGCAATTGGTGTACATTCGGAGGTAAGCAAGGTCAAGGGGTGAGCCAGGACCGCTCAGATGGTGCCGGACTGGATCGGTGAGGCTGGCTGGCAAGCCCCTTGATTGGATCAGCAAAGACAACCACACGGCTTGGCCTGGGGGAGTCGGTGCGGTCCAGCTGCCTCGACCCATCGGGTCGGCTGTGATAGGCTTTCTCAGTCTATGACTGAGGATAGCTTGGAGTCAGAATGTTACGCCCAAGGGTAACTCAGGGGGAGGCAGACGGCTAGGTGCCGTTTTCCCCAATTCTAGGGCCCGCACGTTGTTTGGGGGTTATATATATTCCCTGCTGCAGTTTTTCACATGTTGTTCAGTTAATAAAGTTACCCTTAATCCAAGTCTCTGTTGTGATCATTGGGGGGTGCTCAGGTAAAGCTGATATGACTAAAGAATAGCAGTCCAGAACTATACTAGAAGTTGTTGCCAAGAGACTTTTAAAATATGTTTGTTGCCAAAGAGACTTTTTGAAATGGGTTGTGAGCTAGAATGGAGCATATGTCAAAATGAACTGTATCAAGGAGGGACGTGGTTGACCTCAGTATGTGGGTTCTCTGGTTTAAGTAGCACATTGCAAGGGGCCAAGTTGTTCCTTTGTGTTGGTCTTGCATCAGATCTTATAGGCTAGCATTGTAGTACAAAATCATACATAGAATTAGCCAGGCCATTCTGACTGATAGGAAGAAATGTGTGCCCGTAAACTGGTACTGCCCATCAAGCTGTAGGAGCCAGGGTTGCACAGGCAGAGTCCCAGTCAGAGTCTATCCCAGGATTGGCATCTGGGGCTGGCATAGTTGGGAACTATAGCCACATCCCCAATAGGGGCCCCACTGTTGAGGCTCATTGACACTTGCTCGTCACCATTACCGCCATCTTGTTCATTTGCCCTCTCTCTCTGACCCAGAATGGGGGAGCAAGTGGTTAATGGGGGGCAGGAGGCACAAGAGCTGCCAATATATCCTTGTTCACTGGATCTCCACTTGGCAACTTAGCAGGGTGCAAGTAAGGAGCAGGGGCAGCTGGCAAACTCAATGGTGGTCACTGAAGGTGGTGTTCACAACAACTGCAGAAGACCTAGAGCTGCCACTGGTCCCTGCAATAAAAAGGTAAAGGTATCCACTGACAATTAAGTCCAGTTGTGTCCGACTCTAGGGTGTGGTGCTCATCCCCATTTCAAAGCCAAAGAGCCAGCGTTGTCCGAAGACACCTCCGTGGTCATGTGGCCGGCATGACTCTCCTTGCCGCAGAGCATAGCGTGCAGCTGGAACATGGAGCGCTGTTTACCTTCCCGCAAGCGGTACCTATTTATCTACTCGCATTAACATGCTTTGGAACTGCTAGGTTGGCAGGAGCTGGCCAAGCAATGAGCGCTCACCCCGTCGCGGGAATCGAACTGCCGACCTTTCGATTGACAGCTTATGGTTCAGCAGTTTAACCCGCTGCGCCACCCGCTGGCCTCCCTGCAATAATACCCAACACATATTTTGAGGGCAAGAGAGAAGTGAAAGACTGAGGCTGCAATCCTACTCACACTTATCTGAGAGTAAGCCCCATGAAACTCAACAGGATTTACTTCTGAGTAGACACGTCTAGGAGTGTGCAGTAAATCAAGCACTCTTCTCCCTCCTGCTGTCCTGACCAGGTGACTGCTATTACTGCAGATATTCTGACAGGGGCCGTGAAAATGACTGACCTTCTCAGCTTTGGGAAACGCATGCACAACATCATTTTGCACATGTGTTTTCTCCTAGTAAAGCAGGGCACATGCATTTTATTTCTTGCCAAATAACGGCATTAAGGTTGTTTTAATTTCTAATTTTATTAGAAAGAATTCCCTTAGATGGAGACATTTTAGGAGGAGGGCATTTTTTTGTTTTATAAGTAACCTTTTCTATCCAAGTTCTAAGTTCTAGGAAATTGTGACATTTCCTGAGCACTTGGCCACATCTTCCTGGCATTTGAAACATCCTTCCACAATATGCACACTGTTAAATGTTTCCTTATCATGCTATAAAGTGTGAATTAAATTATTATATGATGAAAAAGTTGCAGTTTGTAGTAATTCCAAATGTGGTAAATCTTCAGTAGTGCATAAAATTATTCAGTGAACTGTGGAAAACATCAGAGCAATTCATGCCTTCAAGCCTTTCCTCCAACAACCAAAAAAGTGCCAAAAACAAGCAGGCGTAGCTAAGCATTTCATCTTGGAAGCAGCTTATTGAATTAATAAGACAAGTCAATTAATGTAATGCTCTGTTGCTTCAGGATAAAACATGAAAAGTAAAAAATATGGAGCTGTTTACTGTAGTGAGATCAAGCAACCATGAAACCTAGAAAACTAAAGTTTCTGGCTTCTTTAAATCGTAAAGAAAGAATCAGCTCAGTCTTTCTCTATTGTATTTATTCTCTAGAGTCCTTAATGGAGTCCAACAGCCAGACCTTGTGCAGCTGTACATTGGCATTGTCCAAATAATGCAGTCTTGCTAACATAAAGGAGGAGCTACAGCTCAGTATGCTTAGGAGCAATGCTGCAAGGAGCAATACTGCTTAGGAACATGGAATGTGAGGTCTATGAATCAAGGCAAGCTGGATGTGGTCAAAAATGAGATGATAAGATTGAACATTGACATCTTGGGAATCAGCGAACTAAAATAAACGGGCATGGGCGAATTTAAGTCAGGTGACCATCATATCTACTACTGTGGGCATGAATCCCTTAGAAGAAATGGAGTAGCCCTCATAGTCAATAAAGGAGTGGGAAAGGCAGTACTGGGGAGCAACCTCAAAAACTACAGAATGATTTCAGTTCGAATCCAAGGCAAACCATTCAACATTACAGTAATCCAAGTGTATGCCCCAACCACTGATGCCGAAGAAGATGAAGTTGACTGATTCTATGAAGACCTACAACACCTTCTCGAACTAGCACCCAAAAAAGATGTCCTTTACATCATAGGAGACTGGAATGCTAAAGTAGGAAATCAAGAAATAAACGGAACAACAGGCAAGTTTGGCCTTGGAGTGCAAAATGAAGCAGGGCAAAGGCTAACGGAGTTCTGTCAAGAGAACATGCTGGTCATAGCAAACACTCTTTTCCAACAACACAAGCGGCGGCTCTACACATGGACATCACCAGATGGTCAATACCGAAACCAGATAGATTATGTGCTTTGCAGCCAAAGATGGAGAAGCTCTATACAATCAGTAAAAACAAGACCTATTTATTTATTTATTTAAAAAATTTATATCCCGCCTTATCCCATGCCGAGGCAAATGCCCAAGGCGGCTTACAACAAAAATTAAAAACAGTTTAAAATACAGAAAGTTTAAATACATAATTTAAAAACAATAAAAACAATAATATCAATAAAAACCACTGGGGGGGCAACAGTAGGGAGCACAAAAGCAGCATGGCAGAGCGTCTTGAGACACAGGAGGCAGGCTACAACCCATCACCCAAACGCGAGACGAAACAAAAATGTTTTGAGCCCTCGCCGAAAAGTCATGAGGGAGGGGGTGGTTCTCAGATCCCCTGGCAGGGAGTTCCACAGTTGTGGCGCCACAGCGGAGAAAGCCTGCCCACGTGTTGCCACTCCCCTAACTTGCGATAGAGGTGGTACCCGCAGGAGAGCCCCCTCAGATGACCTAAGAGAGCGGGCCGGAATGTATGGGAGAAGGCGGTCCCTCAGATATCCTGGACCCAAACCGTGAAGGGCTTTAAAGGTCATTACCAGCACCTTGAATTGGGCTCGGAAACGAATGGGCAGCCTGTGCAGCCGCTGAAGCAGCGGCTCAACAGAGTCAAACCGCCTAGCTCCAGCTACCACCCGGGCCGCCGCATTCTGCACTAATTGCAGCTTCCGAGTTGCAGTTTGTAGTTGCAGTTCATGAGCTTCTTATTGCAAAATTCAGGCTTAAATTGAAGAATGTAGGGAACACCACTAGACCAGTCAGATATGACCTAAATCATATCCCTTATGAGTATACAGTGGAGGTGAAGAATAGATTTAGGGCATTAGACCTGGTAGACAGAGTGCCTGAAGAACTATGGACAGAAGTTCGTAACATTGTACAGGAGGCAGCAACTAAAACCATCCCAAAGAAAAAGAAATGCAAGAAAGCAAAGTGGCTGTCAGATGAGGCTTTACAAATAGCTGTGGAAAGAAGGAATGCGAAAAGCAAGGGTGAAAGGGAAAGATATAAACAACTGAATGCAGATTTCCAGAGAACAGCAAGGAGAGATAAGAAGGCCTTCTTAAATGAACAATGCAAGGAAATCGAGGAAAACAACAGAATGGGGAGGACTAGAGATCTCTTCAAGAAAATTGGAGATATCAAGGGAACGTTTTGTGCAAAGATGGGCATGATAAAGGACAAAAAAGGCAGGGACCTAACAGAAGCAGAAGAGATTAAGAAGAGATGGCAAGAATACACAGAAGAACTATACAAGAAAGATCTGAATGTTCCTGATGACCACGCTGGTGTGGTCACTGACCCAGAGCCGGACATCCTAGAGAGTGAAGTCAAGTGGGCCTTAGGTAGCATTACTAACAACAAAGCTAGCGGAGATGATAATATCCCAGCTGATCTACTTAAAATCCTAAATGATATGCTGTGAAAGTGCTGCACTCAATATGCCAACAAATTTGGAAAACTCAGCAGTGGCCAAAGGATTGGAAAAGGTCAGTTTACGTTCCAATTCCAAAGAAGGGCAGTGCCAAAGAGTGTTCAAACTACCGTACAATTGCACTCATTTCACATGCTAGCAAGGTTATGCTCAAAATCCTACAAGCTAGGCTTCAGCAGTACATGGACCGAGAACTACCGGACGTACAAGCTGGGTTTCGAAGAGGCAGAGGAACTAGAGATCAAATTGCCAACATGCGCTGGATCATGGAGAAAGCACGAGAGTTCCAAAAAAACACCTACTTCTGCTTCATTGACTACGCAAAAGCCTTTGATTGTGTGGATCACAACAAACTGTGGCAAATTCTTAAAGAGATGGGGGTACCAGACCACCTTACCTGTCTCCTGAGAAACCTGTATGCGGGTCAAGAAGCAACAGTTCGGACCGGCCATGGAACAACCGACTGGTTCAAAATTGGGAAGGGAGTACGGCAAGGCTGTATATTGTCACCCTGCCTATTTAACTTATATGCAGAGTACATTATGAGAAATGCAGGGCTGAATGAATCGCAAGCCGGTATCAAGATTGCCGGGAGAAATATCAACAACCTCAGATATGCAGACGATACCACCCTCATGGCAGAAAGTGAAGAAGAACTAAAGAGCCTCTTGATGAGGGTGAAAGAGGAGAGTGCAAAAGTTGGCTTGAAACTCAACATTAATAAAACTAAGATCATGGCATCTGGTCCCATCAATTCCTGGCAAATAGAAGGGGCAAAAATGGAAGCAGTAACATATTTTACTTTTCTGGGTTCCAAGATCACTGCAGACGGAGACAGCAGCCATGAAATTAAAAGGAAGGAAAGGAAATTTTCCTTGGAAGGAAAGCTATGGCAAACTTAGACAGCATAATAAAAAGCAGAGATATCACCATGCCAACAAAAGTTCGCATAGTCAGGGCGATGGTGTTCCCAGTAGCAATGTATGGTTGCGAGAGTTGGACCATAAGGAAGGCTGAGCGCCGAAGAATAGATGCTTTTGAACTGTGGTGCTGGAGAAGACTCCTGAGAGTCCCTTGGACTGCTAGGAGATCAAATCAGTCAATCCTAAATGAAATCAAGCCTGCCTGTTCCCTGGAAGGACAGGTACTGAGGCTGAAGCTCAAATATTTTGGACACCTAATGCGAAGAGAGAACTCTCTGGAGAAGACTCTGATGCTGGGAAAGATTGAAGGCAAAAGGAGAAGGGGAAGGCCAAGGATGAGATGGTTAGACAGCATCACCGATGCAACAAACATGACAATGAGCGAACTCAGGAAGATAGTGGAGGACAGGAAGGCCTGGCGGGATATGGTTCATGGGATCACGAAGGGTCGGACACGACTTAACGACTGAACAACAACAACAACAGCTCAGTATCCTGTTCCAGGTACCATCACAGGCATGCTGGTAGCACAGGAAGTCCAGATCAGGACAGGAATGTAGACCTGGGAGCCAGGCTTCCAACAGCTGAAAATGTAGACAGAACACACAGGGCGTCAGGACCATGGACAGCTCTGAGGCCACGCCAGACAGTAAGCAAGGCAGGCTCAAATGCTACAGCAGAGGTGTGATGCAGACTGAAGGTTGAAGTACCTGCTGGGGGATGCAAGGTGGCTAGCTTTGCGGCGTCCCTTGAGATGTCTGCTGTTATTTGCATAAAAGGGCCCTCTCCTGATTCTACAGCCTTTGACTGTGGTAGCACGGGAGGGGGGGTTGGACAGGGCCATTCAGATGAATTTTATCAGGGGGTACAAAGTTTCTTTTGGGCCCCTTCCCTTCATGTGAATTTGTCTCCTGGGTCCCCCTCTTTTCCTCTGGGCCCCCTTTTTGACCCATTTGTGGCCCTGGGCCCAGGTACGATTGTACCCCCTTAACCCCCCTCTCAGAGCCCCGTGGGGGATTGGTTCCTACTCCTCTGAACAGTTAGTTCACTATGGCTGAATACAGCACAAATAGCACATTCTCTTAATGGGAAAGCAAGATGTCTTTGTTCAATTAGATTTATTGAACTGGGAGTGTAAGACAGTTGTTCATTCTACTGTGTGTAGAACTGGATTTTTCTATTGAGTGTAGAAATGGGAGCCTGGGCTGCGATGGGGCATAGGATATCGGTGCAACCCAGCACTGATATTCCCACCCCTCCCAGCCTGGGCCGGCCAATGGCCCCCTCCCTTGCCACCCCTGCCTGCCCTCCCCATGCTCCCGTCCTCCCCCTGCAGGTCCGGGATAGCAGCGGAGTGAGCAGCGCAGGCTTTTATGCTGGCACCGCTTACTCTCTGGGCACTAAAAATGTGCTTTTCAGCACGTTTGCGACACTCTAGGTCGACGGAATGCTTGCTCCACGGGTCTATAGTTAGGCAGGATTGGGCTACTACTTCCTCTTAAGTGTGTATAGGAATGTAGCCTTAACTTAGCTGCTGCTCTTAAGTTTGTAGAAGTCTATCTGGTCCCACCAAACTTCTCACTAGAGCACTGCAATCTCAGTGCTGTATTAATTTGCAAACAAATTGAATTTTAACTTTTGTTTGTTTGTTTTTAAATGAGTGCCTTATAGCTGGCAAAAGCATTGGGTGGGGACAAGAGACCAGAAGCCTGAAGGTAACACACAGTGCTGTATACTATTAAGAATCGCTAACAAAGCCCTAACCTTGTACAAAACTAACAAACTCCCTCTGGATATATACTGCCCATTAAGATGCCCTTCATTGAACTTAAAAACATTACCTATTTGAGCTTCATTATGAGAGAGCCGAATGACTCTGCAAACTAGCGGGGGTGAACAGTAAAAAGGATGCCATGTACCAAGTTCAAGTAGAAGCTTGCAAACAGTTTCCTACGATGAGACATTTTCAACATATGAAGCGCAATCCTGTGTAACTTTGCACTGGTGTAACAGTAGATGCACCGGTGTAACAGCATAAGTGCACTTACACCGGCATAAATGCACTTACACCGGTGCATCTATTGTTACACCGGTGCAAAGGTACATAGGATTGCGCTGATGGAGACATATATTGCATTGGCCCAGTTCTGTTGGTTCATTCGTCACCTGCACATGTGTTGTAAGCATAGCTGGGGAGGTGCTGATAGGAAAGGTGCTCAGCTGCAGGGAACCTCCATGCACCACAGAGTAGCACATGTGGGAGGATGTGAAGGGTGCATAGAATATGCTTTGTATATCACTGAGGCCGAAGAAGAATGTTTATGTTTGCCTTTTATGACCAAATTGATTATAGTCCTTTTATGAATAAACGACCAGGAGTGGTGAAAGCAAATGTTACTGCATTCTTTCACTGGTTAGGAAGGAGAGAGAGAGAGAGAGAGAGAGAGAGAGAGAGAGAGAGAGAGAGAGAGAGAGAGAGAGAGAGAGAGAGAGAGAGAGAGAGTATGATTTTTGGTGTATATGTGATGCGGGATGGGGAAGCATGTTAATCCAAGCTTCCTTTCGACAGGAGCAAAAAGAAATATCTGTAAAATTCAAGAAGACTTAATGTACTTTTATAATTTCCCAGTCAAATATGTTATTAGCTTGGTCAATTGGCACATTGGAATCAGTTCTGTTATAGGATTTTTAAATGGAACTGATAGAACTAATAGATAACTTTTTTTTAAAGGAAACATTTTAAATGTTTTCAAAGGTTAGAAAGGAGTCTGCCACGTGAGCCATCCTGGAGAGAATTCAAAAGACAGGTTGCCACAGAGAAGGCCCTACATCTAGGTGCCAGTAGCGTCACTAGGGGGGGCAGCGGCTCTTGGGGGGGACACACACCACTAGTGGCCAAAATTGTGAAAACTTTGTATTTATGAATAATACCATCATGTTATATATCAATCGATGTGTACTTTCATGCAGAATGCAATAAATCAAACCGTTTTGAATTATCTGTATTCTATCAAACGTTATGGCCAATTACCCAGAAAACTAAAACACAACTGCCTTGTGTAACAAAAAGTGGATTTCCTTAATTCAAAACAGACCAATGAGACTGATTGTTCTGAGAGCTGAGTTGGTTACTGATTTGTTGGGTGACCTGTACTGTTAGATTTTAAAATAGTACAGTAAAATTAATAAAGTTAATGGGTGTGACACCATGAGTTACCAGACCGGGTGACACCAACCCTAGTGACACCACTGACCAAGAGTAATCCGTAGATATACATAGTCCTGCCTGATGCTTTTGTAGAACCCAGCTCAGCCCAACCTTGTTTCTCCCTATTCGCCTCTGGGGTCGGGGCTACTGCAGGCAAGTAAATAGTACTTACTCCCATTTGTATTACAATTATAATTCACTGTTTTGGTAATTGGTACATTTTTAAATATTGTTTCTGTTGTATTTAAGAAGCACTTTTTAGTCAGTGTTCAAACTATGGAAGGGGCAGAGAGGGCTGCCCCCTTTTTGTGAGAGCCCACCTAGCTACTGTTTTATCAAAACTATGGGGGACATGGTTTGGTTAAAATTGGGAGGGGGTGGAACTTGTGGGTTTAACTAGAGGGCCCCTCTCCCCCCCTCTGCATAGTTCATGACCTGCTTTTATTCATAAGCTTCACATTTCAAAAAGTTTTTCAAAACTCCTAGGAATTGGAAAACTTCTTAATGAAGAAGTAATAAAAAAGTAATAAAACTAAAGGAAAAATAAAGTTTTGTATGTATTGCACCCATATGTAGGTAGTTTACAAAAAGATCCTTAAAGGTATAAAAAAGTTCTGCATAGAGTAAGCAATAAAATAAAAGTAGAAAAGCAATATTTGAAATCAATAGAATATTGTATTTAATTTATAGCAAAATAAATGGGTAAGATGTAATGAAAAAAATGTAGATACAAAATACACTAGCTGCAACAATATTTCATGGGTCTTGCACTTATATAATCCTACAATGCATCCACTTTCAGAATACTGTGTACAGTGAATGTCACCATGACTGCAGTCCTATCCACAGTTACCTGGGAGCAAGCTCCATTGACTACAATGGGACTTTCTTCTGAGTAGACATGCATAGGATTGGCCTCCACATCTGATGGTTATCAAATACCTGGGCAAGATATCAAAGTGGACAACTAACAAGGTCAGAAGACCACATCCATCAAGGCAATCTGTGCAGGAAGCCTTCTTCATGAGTTTTTCTATCCCTTGCTTGATTGGGACAACTAGTTCTGTCCTGTCACCAATGGGTCCTATTCGTTCTGTGAACCTTACAAATCTATACAGATGGTCAATGTATCAATTTCTGTCTTTGTATTAGAGGTTAAAAAGGTAAAGGTGACCCCTGACAATTAAGTCCAGTCGTGTCCGACTCTAGGGTGTGGTGCTCATCCCCATTTCAAAGCCGAAGAGCCAGTGTTGTCTGAAGATGCGTAGCGTGCGGCTGGAACATGGAGCGCTGTTTACCTTCCTGCAAGCGGCACCTATTTATCTATTCACATTAACATGCTTTGGAACTGCTAGTTTGGCGGGAGCTGGCCAAGCAATGAGAGCTCATCCAGTCGCGGATTCGAACTGCCGACCTTTTGATCAACAGCTCATGGTTCAGTGGTTTAACCCACTGCGCCACCCGCTGGTTAGACGACTCCAAAGCCCTTCAACCTTTTCCTATATGATTTTACTGCTGGTCCCTCCCAGCTTTGACTTCTGGGACAATACACAGATGCATGAAAGTGGTCAAACACCCCAGGTGTCCATTTCTGTCAATAAAAGGGCATTCATTACTCTTACACCCCCAAAAGAGCACACCAGACAACACTTGTATTGGATATATAGTCACTTTATTTAACTTAAACAACAACCCTGCAGAGGGAACTTAACTCGGGTTACTCTGCCCCCCAAAGGCGTGCGGGCACTAACTGGGGGATGCGGCACTAGCCGTCTAATCTCCCCCTAATTTGAATGGCGTAAACATCCTGACACCAGCCCCCCTCGGTCACTGCCCAAGGGAGCCTATCACTGTCAACCCCTAAGGGTCAAGACGGCAGAGAAGTTAAGGCCCCATACTGGCCAGGCCATTGATGGTCCCCACTTGCTCCAGCCAAGAGGCTTGCCAGCCAGCCTCACCGACCCGTAGAAAATGTGTTGTCGTGAGCGGTCCTGGCTCACCTTTTGACTTTGCCAACCTCAAGATGCACGCCGAGCCTATCATCCTGCTTACCCTTACCTGCACGCCACCTGCCAGGTGACCCACTGGCTAAAACCGGCCTCCCAAACACAGCCTGAGGTAGGCGAAACAACCAACATCTTAAGCCAATCTGGTTGTCAGCCCAAAAATCCTACCTGGCCCCTATAAGGCAACCGGCTATTCCCAGTCTATGTCCGGGAGGGCGGGCGGGATTCACTGTCCGGGCACCGAATGAGAGACCGGCAATAACGCCGGCCGTTTCTCTCAGTCGTGTGCCCATCCCAATCAACGGGGCCAGCCAATCAGCTGGCCCGAAGACCAAGCGCCGTCCGGAGCGCTCGGGGGGGGGCAGAGTAACCCCCCCCCGAGACACGAGGCGTCTCAAGGTCCCATATTTCCCCATCTGTGGCTCTTAATGGTCATCATGCAAGTGGGAGACAATAATGCCACCCAGGCCTACGGACAGTTTCAACCTCGGGACAGTTCGGCGCTGCTCTGAAGCTGTCAGGTCTTGAAAGTCAAGGCAGGAAAGGATAAATAAATGACATAAAAGAGAGATTCCCAGGCTGTTCGAGGCACACGGTCAGGCCGCAGCACTTTTCAGCTCCACCAGCAGCAGCTACTTAGTTTTCACACGTCTTTGAGCGCCTGGAGGCTGAGCTGAATAAAGTATTCTATGAAAAGGAAGCCGCATGAATGAAAAGCTGAAAAGCGCCATAGCTCCAACGCTCATCTTAAATGCCTTTGAAGATATTTCCCTCCGAACTCTGCCTGAAAAGAAGCAGAGAAAGAATTACAAAAAAAAATAAAAATCTGACTCTGCCCCAGCTCCCATACCTCCGGCCCTGAAGACATGTTTCAATGAAAACCCCTCTGGACTCACAAAACCAAGCAATTAGTGCATCTCGCCCAATGCATGCCTTCAGAACAAGGGGGCAGAAATCGACTAAATGCTGGGAAATTTCAATCGTTGGCACTGTGTCCACATTAATTAGGTCCATATCTTGAAAATAAATAAATAAATGCACAGCATGGACTTTAATTAAACGGAAGAGGGCACATCCTGTTGAAATGGAATGGAAATGCTGGACTAGATGGACCCTTTGTCCTGATCCAAGAGGCACATCTTCTGCTCTTATGACTCTCGGAGTGCAATCCTGCATAAGGATCCGGCCGGTGGCTCAGTTTAGCTGTGTATTCTCTAGATTGAATGGCAGTGGTCTCCAGAGTTTCAGGTGGGGTCATCGCCAGCCCTATGTAGCAATGGCTTAAACCTGTGACCTGCTGCATGTTCTACACCCAGCCGAGTACCACCTCTGGTGCCACTCTTTTGCTGTGTACCACTGGAAGTGAATGGCAATGACATCATTGCCAGTTACTTCTGGGTTTTCAGGTTCTTGGAGACCAGAAAACGCAGGTAGGAGGCTCTGGGAGGGTGGGAGGGCTCTTCTCAGCATTTCCAAGAGGTTCAGCCAAAGGCAGGTGCCTCTCGGGAGAGAAAATGCAGCGCTAAAAGCACTGTGTTGGAGCAGGGTTCCAGTGGTCTGGCGGTCCGAGTACCACCAGCAGTTGCCTGAAGTACCACTGATTGAGAACCCCTGTTCTACACCACCATTGAGCTCTGGCCACATAACAGATGGATCTGGGCACAGTATCCTTATTTCCATAGAGTGATACAGACATGACATTCTTGTGGAATGCAGTGTATAGAGAGATGACAAAAATATTGAAGTTCTAGTGTGAGCAAGAAGAGGCTGCTTTGCAGAAACATTATCAGCTGTACAGTTATAAAAAATGCAAACATCTCAAAATTGCTATTAATACAGAATGTAACTTTTCATCTGATATTCTTGGTTTCTATCTACAATTGGCAATAATCTTCTTGACCAGTATTGTTGTTGTTGATTTTTTGTTTGGACAAGTCAATGGAACTGGTAACACGATGCAAGGATACAATATTTTGGATTTAATTGTGTGTGAACTGTGTCAGATCTGGACATGCAACATGGTTCAATTTCCTTTTTCTGGGAGATTTGATGAATAACCTTCTTTCATGCTGTTTGCTCTGAGATGCCCACACTGAAAGGGGGCTTCGTTCGGAGAAAGGACCCACTGTTGAGCTTCAGATTTATGATTGGATTTATTTAAGAAATGTGACCCTATTTATATTCCAAGCAACTTGTCTTGCAAGGTGTAAGGGCAATGCCAAATCTTCGAGGTAGATCATTTTGAACATTTTCAGTATGAGGGGAGAGAATTAGATTTGCTCAGTATGCCACAAAAATTAATTCTAAAAATATCAGATTGACTTGGTGAATGGCCCCAGGTGTTTAGGTGTTCCAAATAATGGGATTTTGTCCCTGTTTCGTATAGTTATTATGTCAATGGTAAGAATTTTTTTAATCTTGGCTGCAGGAATGCTAATAAGTCAAGTGTCCACTCCTTGTTCATACTTCTTGTAACTTTCTAATATCAATAGGTAATGTAGTCTTGCATGCTGCTTGAATGTTAATGTCCGATATTTTTCTTCTTCCTTACTCATATAGAGTCTGCTGGAAGTTCTATTGGAGCTGGCCAAAGATTTACCCTAACATATTTGGCATATTTTGTTGTTACTGGGATCCAGAAGTCCATACACATGTGTAAACCACTGCCATGTGCACTCATGTGTGTGTGTGTGTGTGTGTGTGTGTGTGTGTGTTTGTGTGTCTGTGTCTATGTGTCCGTCTGTCTGTTTTCCTGGTTTTCTCTTCCAATGGGACCTCTCATACTTAATGGAATGCTGTTTGGAGAGTTCTCAAACCTTCAGGAATGACTTTTTGAGGTTGAGAAAGCGCTACCGTGTCAAGGGAGCTGAATCACGCACAGGCACATGTGGTGTGGGCCCCTTGGAACTTAGTCTGAATCAGTATTTGTATACTCACTTCATAAAGCATGTGTAGAACATATAATATGTCCTTGCTTGTTGGCTTATCACTTATTGACTTGTAGTAGAATAGTTTCCTTTGAAAATAATTGTGTTTGATGTAATGGCGGGTAATACCAAGCCTGTGGTGTTTGATCTGTGATAGTGTTTTCACACATGGAAGCCAATGTGCTTGTATACTCTCTTGTAAAAAAGAAAAAAATGTTTCTAGGGTTTTCATGGCCGGCAGAAATAATAAAGTTAAAATTTTCCAAGCTTCAGGACCATGGTTTTGATAGGTTTTTAAGTCCTAACATTTCACTCATGTGAAACAATGAGCAAGGATTTGATGCCCGTTGTACACATGGGTGAAACATTAGGACTCAAAAACCTATCATGGTCCTGAAGCTCAGAAAATGTTTATTAGAAAAATTTTATTGTTTGGTATAATATAGAATTAATCTGGTAAAAACAATAACATAGCTTGGTATTTGGTAAACAAATGAATAGTGTGGTAAATGAGCCAGGGTCTTCTTGTTGACTTTGCCAAGATTATTGAATGCCCTCCCTAGGAAAAGAGGGTCTGGCCTGCTTTGGGGGCCTTTTTAGATGCCCTTTAATTATTTTTCTTGTTCCAGTGAACATTTAATGTACAGTATAGTTTAATATGTGCTGTTTTGAGGTTGCAAAGTGCTGCCGTTTTAATTTGTTTTTGACAGCTTGACTTTATTGCAGCAGCTCATATTGTGGTGTTTTGTGATTTCATTGGTTTTTTTTTTAATGGTACACTGCATGTTCTTTTACACAAAAGCAGGATACAAATAGTATACAAAATAATTTGGACAATCCTTTGATCACAAATCATATTTGTGCCATTGAGAAAGCAGAGGGTTTTGTTGGGGTCAGTGTACCATCGCGGCAAATTCACCCTTGCATACAGAAATGTCAAATATATCTCAACCTATTTCCAGCCTGACCTGTTAAGTCTGTCTTCCGGGAGTTCGAGGGAGACAGAACATTTAGGAAGGAATTGCTCTCCTGCTGAAGTTGAAGGTGGTGGTTAGATTTTCTGTCCACAGTCTGCCCTTCTTCTAACTATGAGCATGGACATTCACTTAGATGTACATCAAGCGTGCATTCCACCAAATTCTGAATCCAAAATCAATGGTCATTCTGAGTATCCTGCATTTGATTCACAGAAGCACAGACATACATTTTGTCATTCTTTCTTGCATGCATACTCCCAAATGCTAAAAAGACAACACACACACATGTGGACATTTGTACAGTATTTCATGAATTATAAAAATGCATATAGCTGCTGTTTCATTAACACTTTTTAAATAAGTATCGACAATGCTATTTTGATTTTAATATGGAGCCTTCCCAAAATCTATGCCACCATTTTGAATATCCAATTGCATCTCCCTTCTATCAACAGTCGTGCCCCCCCCCCCAATTCAGACCAATAAACTTTGATTGCTCAAAATTTCCCATGGACTCCTACCTTTGAAGTCACATTCCTTACAGATCCATTAAAATGATAGTCATTGGGCACCTTCAATGTAAGTGGAAAGGCGGGATATAAATGCTTTAAAATAATAGATAGTAGTCAATTCCTCTTACGCTTTTTAACATACAAAAACCCCTTAGTTGTAGAGATCACAGATTTTTAGGACTTAGAAAAGCCCAAAAGGTATACTCACTGCATGAAGAGAGGACCACCTATAATGTTGCCTCCCCATAGATCAGCCTGATTACAATGTATTACAAGAACAGTGAGGCAGTGGCGTCACTCTAGGTGGGGCGGAATGCTATGTTCCGCAGTGCGCTGACCCTCCGTTACTCTCCTGCACGAGGCAGCCCCACTCCCTTGCCCTCGGAGCCATTCAGTGCGGCAAAGACTTCGTCGAACTGAATGGCTCCGAGGGTGAGGTGGCAGGCCGTGACATGCAGGAGAGTAACGGAGGGTCAGCGCACTGCGGAACTTAGCGTTCCGCCCCACCTAGAGCGACGCCACTGCAGTGAAGTATGCTACAGAAAGGTACCAGATAAATCCAAATGAGGGATGCTGGCTTAGGAAGTTGAATGCTCCTCGAAGCTATACTGTGTTATGAGACATTCTGAGTCTGATCACTAAACTTTCAATTCAGTTTGGTCACTATAGCAGTATTGTAGCGCAATCCTATCCAACTTACACCACCGGTGTAACCAGCGGGGGAGGGCAGGGTGGGAGGCTTTGGAGGGGAGGGGAGATTTAAATCCCATTTGAATCCCCCTTTGGAGGGGATTTGAATCCCCTTTCCGTTCAGGGGCCTCCCGTTCTCGCTGCACCGCTGGTTACACCAGTGGTGCAAGTTGGATAGAATTGCGCTGTTAGTTTCATTTCACACATTAATCCTGAGATGACAGAATCACTGCCCAAAGTCTTAACTTCTACAGAAGCCTCTTGATGTAGATCCAGTACTCCAGTGCATGGAGTGGAAGGAAGCTATGTCTGCTGGTCCTGCCCTGATGTCTATGTACCCCCCAGCCCTGATAGCCACATCTTTGACAAAAAAGAAGGGAGGGAGCTCATGTGTGTATTGTACACACATGTGGCTCGCCTTTCACATGTCCTGCCAAATGCATAGCTGTTGGGGATGGGCTGGCCGTTGCATGGATGATGGCAGGAGCCAGCAGCAGACATGGTGCAAATGCCCTCCATGCATTGAATACACCCATGAATAGGTCTCTCTCCTCATGAGATAGCCAAAGCGACTGAATGTATTGTAGCAAGATCTATGTAGGCTCATGTGAATGTCAGTATGGCATTAATGCATGTTCAACTGCATGCACATAAAACATATGTGTGTGTTGATGCCATGACGACATTGAAGTAAATGACTGTAGATTGGGGTGGGCTCAAATGCCATAATCTTGCTCCTGTTTCTACATGAATTCACCCCGTCCTTGATATGTCATGAGAACAGAGCAAATGTGGTTTTTATGAGATAAAGTGAACTTGATAAAGTTGCCCCATTATGGAGCCATGATAGTGGCCTAAGTTTCCATGTCCTGAAAATTAGTTAAAAAAAGCTCATAAATCATTAGAAAAATATAATATCATTGTTTTAAAAACATGCTGCAAATTAAGTTTTCATATTATGTAACATCCCAGGAGCACACACACTCAGCTGTGTGTGAAACAGCACATCCTTCTTTAAAGATTAGCACTTCAGGCGTTTGCAGTGGAAGTCACTGGGGAATGTGATGCAACACCTAGTACTGTTGACTTAATATACAGTGACACATTTTTTGTCTCTCAAAGTATCACAGTGCTGAAGCTGTTACCTTGGAGATGGACAACAGTCCTCTTGGGCTCCACTTGGGTCAGCAAGTTAAGCTCTGAGACCCTGTATCGTAAAAACGTGATGATTAGTATAGCTATAGGGTGGGGGAGGATCTTGAGAAGGGATAAGAAAGATGGTTAAGAATACAAAGAGTTCACATGTCCCTTTATCCTTTTTCTGCTGACTTGGAAGCAGAATCAGGTTGGGGGAGAAGGTAAAGAGGCACGATCTTCCCTGGGTATCAAGTAAACCTCCATGCCAGGGTCTTAAGGTAAAGGTGACCCCTGACAATTAAGTCCAGTCATGTCCGACTCTAGGGTGTGGTGCTCATCCCCATTTCAAAGCCGAAGAGCCAGCGTTGTCCGAAGACGCCTCCGTGGTCATGTGGCTGGCATGACTCTCCTTGCCGCAGCGCGTAGCATGCAGCTGGAACACGGAGTGCTGTTTACCTTCCCGCAAGCGGTACCTATTTATCTACTCGCATTAACATGCTTTGGAACTGCTAGGTTGGCAGGAGCTGGCCAAGCAACAAGAGCTCACCCCGTCGCGGATTCGAACTGCCGACCTTTCGATCGACAGCTCATGGTTCAGCGGTTTAACCCACTGCGCCACCCGCTGGCCAGGGTTTTAAGTAGATACAAATCCCTTTTTGACATTTTAGTGGTGTGGGAGCCATGTTGCAGTGGTTCCCATGCCATGAAAGTAACAAAAAGAAGAACCCATAAGCAGTGCTTTCCTTAGGGGTTGATCCTGTTGGACATGGGCCTGACCACGTGCAGATGAAGGTCCACCAACAGGGGAGCCACCAGAGGCCTCTGTATCATCACTGCTTTCTTCCCTGCCCTCCCCATCTGCCAATCATTATTGCAGGGGCTTGGAAGAAAGAAAGCTGATTGGCTGGGGAAGAGAGGCCCACGTAGCATTTCCTCCTTCTGCCATCCCTATAGAGCAGTGAGATAACACAAACACAGGGGCCTGGAAGAAAACCAATTAACTGATGCAGAAAACAGGGGAGAAGGAAGAAATGTCATGTGAGTGAAGACTTCTTTCCTTGCCCTCCTCAGTGGCCAATGTGCGTTTTCTCAGGCCCCTGTAATAATGCCCATTGGTCACTGATCCAAGGTCTTGATAGCAGCCGCAGAAGCAGCAGCCTCTTCTTCTCCTCTTTGTTACCATCCTCCAAGGGCAGGGGGGAGGTGCAGTGCATGGGGAGGGCAGGACCCAGGGCTCAATGCCACCTGTCACTCACCCTGCTGTCTATAGCTTATTGTGGGTCACTCACTTGGCAAGTATCATGTTTTCAACACTTCTTGAACTGCTGCAGTTTTCATTTCTGACCTGGCTCTACAGGATTTTTTAAATGCCTGCTCCCCAGTAAAAAAAAAAAATAGTTTGAGTATTTGGCGCAAGAATTGTTAAAGGGGGGTAGGGTAGTGCAGGCACATCTGTTACATTTTCCTTCAAAATTTTTTGTCGTTTTCCAGTGCTCAAACAGCTCTTTTGATGTCTTTTGAGTTTAAGGAGCACTTTATGTACAGAAACGCCTGTACAGAATTCTAAGCTGCCATGAGCAGCTTGGTTATCATCGCCAGGGCAGATGGCAGCAGAAAGAGCAGGGATACGGTGTCCAGCAGCAGTCACACATGTTAGGGAAGAAGACCTAACTCTGCTCTCCTTCTTGCTTAAAGAGGACCTGCTATCCTTCTTGCTTTCCCCCTTGTACCTCCCAACTTAAGGTCTCAAGTCTAGATGATGGCATTGTCTTTATATATATGGCCATACAAGCACAAAGACTCGAATGAATGGAAACGGTCTACGATTACCAATAGACAATAGTGGCATTAAAGGTATCATCAGCTGCCTTGGAAATAATGTATCTAGTGAAAGGCAGGATAGAAATAAATCAAAATAAAATATAAGGAGAGCAGGGGGACATTTCACCTATATTTGAGACTGCACAATTATACCGCAAGACTACCAGCGCAATCCTGTGTAACCTTGCACCGGTGTAACAGCAGATGCACCGGTGTAAGTGCAATTACACTGGCATAAGTGCACTTACACCGGTGCATCTACTGTTACTCCGGTGGAAGGTTACACAGGATTGCTCTGTACATCTGGTCATGAGGACCACAATATCGCCTTAAGATGCATTACTTTTTGGCAATTTAATCTTGAGAAGATCTAAGAGAAAACCTTGCTGTCAGCCTTGCCTCCCTCCCCCAAAACAATTTGCTTCGTCTATAAATCTGTCATCATGTTGCTGGGTTGCATACCCTAGATTTGGATTTTTACAACGATTGCAATCACCATGGCTAGGAAAGAACAGAAAAACCCCAAACTGCCACTCATTTCAATCAAGCCTAATCTGACATAATAAAATGGCTCTCGCGAGTGGCCGAGCAAACACCACAAACCATTGGAGTTAGCAATCAGTTTTTGTTTTACTAGAGTTGTCTATACCAGCTATACAAAGTCTGTAGACAATTATCTGTACAATGTGTCTTTAATAAGGAGGATGCCCGCAGTCTACCAAAAGTCTGCCGAACAAGCTTCTGAACGTAGCCTGGGTCTTCTAAATGCTGAGAGTCGTCTTTCTCTTCTTTGTGGGACAGCCAATTGCCCAAAAATATGTCCTTGGAAGAGGATAGAACTGGTATTACATATCAATTAAGTATAAAGTATGGTTAATGTAAGCAAAGCCGGCATGCTAGAGTTGCACGAGGAGAGAGAGAGAGAGAGAGAGAGAGAGAGAGAGAGAAGAAAAAAGAAAGAAAAAAGTTTCCAGAACACAAGAAAATGGAATAATGTAATTGATTCCCTTGAATGTCCAGTTGAAATAATAATCATAAAAACGAAGCTACATTCCAGTTCTGTTATCAGTTGTCACCCTCATTTGTATTCTCTTTCCACTGTCTCCTTGATCTCCCAAACTTGTAAGGATCTTCCTTGCTATTTTTTTTTAAAGATTACAACACAGTTGCAGCAAAATGTGGTTCTGCTCAGTTTCTCAGAGTCGGGCTTTATTTTAAAATAATATATTTATATACTTTTAAAGAGTACAAAGACAACTGTAGATCCACACTTTGGGACGTCTGTTCATATTTCAGAATCATGAGATTCTCTGATGATCTGTTGTTTTCTCCTCTTTTTTTAAAAAAATCTTTTGCTTCTCTTCTCTGTTGTCAAACCTGGTGCATTGATTTCCTAGGGTGTTCGACTCCACACAAGTAAAGCCACTGTAGTTTCCTCTGGTACAGAGTTAAAGTGCAAATGAAAAAAAAAATCCCATTTGGCTTGTAAAAGCTGAAGATGGTTTAAACTTTGCAGGTGTTTGTCTGTCAGGCAATCCATCACTAGCCTGCTGTCAGAAGACTCTCTGTTAGGTTCTCGGGTGAATCTGTAATGACAAGATGGAGGAGAAGAAATTACACCGGGTACATGAAGGGCCAAAATAGATGTCATTAAGCCTGACATTAACTGATAGATTTAACAGTAGAAGTAAGCTGGAAGTGTCTCTGATGCAAAACAAAAAAAGGAGGGCAGTGGCATGTGAGGGGTTTGTGGGGGTATGCGAGACCTGTCTCAGGAACAAAGTGTGAGGGGAATGGGTGGCTTGGATGAAGAGAATCTGGGAATCTTCCACTCCAGCTCAACGTGCATTGAATGGGCATTAGATAACTTCTGCTGAACCTTTGGATGTCTGTCAGGAGGCCCCTCCCGAAGGAATGCTGTTGCGCAATCCAAACCTTGCCTCTGTTCACCATCACCCCCTGCCCCAGTAAACAAAGGGTTTGCGATGAAGGTGAACAGGATCACAGCTGCAGAGATTTTGTTGGGCTGGAGGATGGGGAAACAGCATGTCAATGGGAAACCGAGAAAGAGGTCTTTCATTTCGACTTCTCACTTCTAAGCATAAAAGCCTGAACTTTGACACTGGCCTCTTGCAGTACACCTTGTTCTCATGAAAGACGGAAAGTAGGTGAGCTGATGCTTTTTATTGATCCAGCCTTTGATGGTGAGAGTGAGCTCCAAATAGCTCTCCTTTGGTAAAAATAAAATAAAAATAAAATAAAATAGGTCAAGAAATTATCCAGGATGGGGCCTAAGCTCTGCGATGCCTTCTGTCTCCTGCCATTTTGCTTAACAAGGTTGGCCCACTAGGAGCATCTGGACAGATGTACAAAATGGGTGGCAAAGATAATGTGTTGTGTTGCCAGTGACTGATGTTTCTTTTCAGGCTGGAATAATGAAGCATGTCTTCGAGGTGGCCAGTAACAAATCAGAGTTTAGTTTGTTCAGAGGCTTAGTGAGGGCTCCAAAATGGCACCACTGCAGCTTTTCATTACCTACAGTTAGCACATTTGCCTTTGAATGAATACTCCTGGTTCAGGAGAAGAAAATTAGAGACATATGGTCATGTCTGGTCCAAGGCCCCCCCCCAGTAAGGTAGCCAGGCTGGGGCTGGGGGGTTGCTGTGCCCTGGCTGACACCTGTGGCATTCTTGTGAGGAGCGGTGGTGGCTGGTTTTTGTTCAGCAGCCACTTTTTTGCAGTCAGAACACTTTCATGCTGTCTTTAGCACTCTTGCTGGGCCCTCTAGCCCTTCCCAGGTCCTAGAAGGCTTCAAACGAAGCCTTCCAGGAGTGCATGGGGTGGGGCGATGATGCAAAACATGTCATCACCCAGCCCCCGGGGTGCACTAGCAACGCCACTGCCCCCACCTCCATGCCTGAGATGCATTGGTGAGTTGCTACTGCTTCCCTTGCATGTGTGTACTGTAAAGCATGCAACTGTAGCAGTTTGAGGTGCTCTAGGCCAGTGGTTCCCAAACCAGAGGTTGTGACCCAAATAAGGGTCGCTTGGATGTTCCTGAGGGTTGCGGGAACTTGCAGTGCTCCCTATAAACAGAAATGACGGAAGCCCTCCCGGCGCCCGGAGCAAGGGAGGGGCCTGCGTGATGTCACGTCGATGCCCCCTGCTGGTTTTGGTCTCATTTCGGAGCCAAACGGGCCCCAGGGAGGGCGGGCAGGCCGAAACGAAGATAGCTGAAGCGCGAGGGTAAGTATGCCCCCCCGCAGAATGTGCCCCCACCCCCGAAGCAGCTGCTCCATGCGCTCCACGCATGTTCCGCCTCTGCCAGAGGCGTCACTAGGTTTTGCATCACCTGGGGCGAGAACTCATCGCGTCACCCCCATAAAGAGCATCACCCGCCCTGCCCCTTGCTCCGCCCCTCATCATCGCCCCACTCATGCTATTTTTGGCCATTGTGTTCGATAGAATACAGATAAGTAAAAACAGTTGGTTTCATTGCATTCGTCATGATCGTACACACCACATGATATATAACATAATGATATTGTTCATAAATACAAAGTTTTCACAAGTTTGGCCATTAGTGGTGTCACCCTGAGGATGTCACCTGGGGTGGTCTGCCCCCCGCACCTCCCTAGTGACGCCACTGTGGGCAGCAGCAGAAGGAGAGGATGCCCTTTAAGGCTTCGGGGGTCAGCCAAGTAGGTCAGTATTCAGTGTTGGTCCTTGAGCCATGCATGACCTGGCTGATCCCTCAATGCCTTTCCTGGTTGCTGAGACAGCTAGAGCAAGTGCAACAACGCGCTCTGGCATTCCGTTTCATTTTTCCGAATAAAACACAAAATAAATTAAAACCTCTGTTTTGTAGTTTGACAACGCTTCCCCAATCCCCTCCAGGTTCTTCAACAGCTGCTTTGCAAATTTTCAACAAAAACTCGGCACATAAATTCTGCACAGATGATTTAAGGGACAGTCATTAAGCTCATCCGAGCAACGTACCTTCACGAGTTGTGTACTGTAACCTTTTCAAGTATGTTACAGGAAGCAATACCACAAGGTGCCCCACACAAGCTAATTAAAATTATTCCCGTAGGGCAATCTTAGAAAAATACGGTGGAGGGAGGGCGGGGTTGTTTCATTTCTGAACATTCACATCCATGGGTATTTAATTGAAATGAATTACAATAATCCATACAGAATAGATTGAGTCATATATCTGAATATTAATGAAGTTTCTAAATGCCTAACAACAATTTCTAGACACTGAATATTAACTCACAGCTGGTACTTAAGATGCTGTGTGAAGCTGAAAAGATGCAAAACTAATGAAAAGAGTCCTACATATTTCTTTTTGAGTGCAAAATACAATGCAGTACGATGCACAAGGAGTGTGCATGAGAGGTGATATGTTCTCATGCTGCAGTCCTGCACAGAGTTACAGGACATGGAGAGCCTTACAAGGAGGCACAAGCTGAACTACTTGCTGCTATCTGCAAAGACCTTGCTGAACAGGTATTTGGGTGGGGAATGGCCTACACCAACAGGACGTGCTGGGGCTCTTGGCAGAAGCGGAAGGGAGCTCCTGACTCAGGACTAGATGCACACTTTACATCAGAAGTGGTGGCTGGAGGGGGGCGGTGGGCCCCTGTGGCATGAAGGGGGGTGTTGGGTCCTGGGCGGCAGGTAGGTAGGGGGGTGTCAAAGCGGCTGGCGGCAGCGCAAATTGGGCCGTTTCTGTGGCGCGAACGGGCGGCGGTGATTGGTTGGTTTGGCCCTCCCGCCTGCCCTGCGCCCAGAGGCGAAACAAGGGTGGAGCGAAGGCAAGTAGTTTTGCAAGACTCCGTTACACTGGAGTCAGCGGCCCCTCCCCTTGCTGTTGGAGCCAGTCCAGCAGCAACAGTGAGTGAGGGAGTGTCCTGCGTGTTGCCTTTGCTGCCAGAATGGCTCCAACAGCAAGGGGGAGGGGCTGCTGACTCCAGTATAACAGTGTCTTGCAAAACTACTTGCCTTTGCTCCACCCTTGTTTCGCCTCTGCCTGCGCCTCTGTGGGATGCAAAAACGGCATCGGCGTCACTTGCTCCACCTCTGCTTTACATGCAGAAGGCCCCAGTTTCAATCCCCTAGTATCTCCACCGAGAAGGATCTCAGGGTAGGATGCTTCAGATCATGAAGAGCTGCTGTCAATCAAAGAAGACAATGCAGTGTTGCATGCATGGTCAATATTTTATTTCTGGATCTTTATTTCCTTTGATTCAAGGCTTGCAGGAGACCTGCATTTCTAAATATATATACTTGGTGCTAGGTGCCTGCCTGGACAGCAAGGGGCCAGACCAGTAACCTGTCTATTTTGCAGGACTGTTGGCAAGAAGCCACAGATCCACTGGCCAGGAAGGCCACACTTTTCATTTGAACCATAACTGAACTCCTAAATCAGCGGTGGGGAACCTCCGGCCCATGGGCCGGAGGGAGAACGGTGGGTGGGAGAGCAGTAAATTCACGGGGGGGGGTCAAATTTGCAGGGGGGGGATTTCGGACGGCCTAACGGCCGGCCCGCAGCAAATTTTCCCCATGTGAAAATGGCCCTCCACCGCAAATAGGTTCCCCACCCCTGTCCTAAATTAACTAATCCATGGAGCCTAGCACTTCAAGGTTGAATGGGGACCTGTTTACTCCTAAATGTAAATGGAGCTTTCACAACTTCAGAACGTAGATGAGTCTTTCCAGTTCCAGATTGTGCTGGAACAGCATATTTGGTGTCTTGTGACTACAGCCATCTCCCTGGACTCTTGAGTTTGGGAAAACTCAATCTTGGCTTGAATTTCAAGGAACTTGCAGGGTTCCTTGAAATTCATGTGTGTGTGTGTGTGTGTGTGTGTGTGTGTGTGTGTGTGAGAATGAGTGAGTGAGAGTGAGAGAGTGTGAGAGTGTGAGAGTGAGAGACCCCGGGGTGAATGAAACTGGTGGGCAGAACTGGTCTACTTCTTCATTGCTGTTTTTGTTGTTTATTTTGCAGAGGCAACAGCATTACTCCCCCCACAGCACGGTCTTGGAGCTTCTTGGGAGAAAATACCACTGGGGATAAGGACATTATTTTACACCCTTTTGGTCCCACGCTGCCAATAAATCACCAAAACACCCCTCTTTTGTAGCCTGCAAATACTGCTGTGAAAGTAAAGCGGAGCAATTTTGGCCTAGTACTTGGCTCCTCCAGAAATCCTCTCGTATCCTATATACCGTAATTTGCATAGAATGGCTGGAGAAGCGAAAGTACGAAATGTCTTCATATAATGAGTGGGGAACACATGGCGGGAGTTCCTGTTTTCCCATCAAATATTACCGCAGCCAACTGAATGCACTGCACTGTCTGAGCCACCAATGGTTTAAATTACTGCTTTAGCATCCAATGATAAGAAATACAGTAAGTGCAATCTTTAACAATCAGAAGTGGTCCTGCTGACAGGTTGTTATTTTATTCCTTGGGGGGGGGGGGAAATTACTTTAAGAAAGTGACATGGTGATTCAGTGCAGCTCAGCTGCCTCTTCAGAGTTCAGCTGAGGACTCACCTCTGACTCACGCAGGCAGTAGGTAAGGGCACTGATTCTTGTTAGCTGTTTCTAGGTGTGGAAAAGGTCAGGAGGGAGAAAATAAAAATATGCATCCATGTTCCTGCAGACCGACAAGGCAAAAACAGCCAAAGGACTTACTCTGGTGGTCTTGACTTTATTGCCAGTCGCACACATCCAGCCTGAATTGTCAGGTAATGTCTTGCATTCCTCACCCTCTAGGCAGGGCTCCATCTCACACCACCATTTCCCGATGACTATTGATGCTATAAAAGAGAACAGACAAATAATCTATGAAGGTACCTCTGCTTTGCCAGAATTCAGACGTCCATAAGCCTCATTCATGCCTCACCTGAGCTTTTTTTATTATTATTTTGGCATCAGCAGATGTTATGTGACAGCCATGGCTTGACTTAGAAGGGCTACACATCATTATTATCTAGTATAACTGGAAAGACAGGCCCATCACCCCCAACCATCCACCCCGAACAATACATTTACGTAAGATCACAGGGTGCTACAAAAGCAGGCCATAGCTGCACTGTCAGGGTTACCAACTTGCACAGATTGGCCTGGAATCTCCTGTTATTATCAGCATCGATCGCCAGGTAACTACTGAAACAATCCCAGAGATTTTAACAGGGCATCCTTGGCTTAATGACATTACATCATGTTGGGGAAAAAAATTCTCTAGGACGAGTTTCAGCCAGTTAGCAACTCCATGCCTCGTAGGCTTCATGTTGCAGGAAAGGTGTGCAAGCAGCCCTTCGGTTACCCAGATATATGAAAAGGAAACCACCTGCTCATCCCTCTGTGCTGCTTCTGTAAGCGAGAGAAGCAGCACTAAGTGTTTCAAAACTGAAGTAACAAGGTCGTTTAAAATCTATGCTGCAAACGAGGTCTAGTTCTTACAGAGGGCCGAAGAGCAACAGTAAAGCTCGTGCATGTTTCTGAGGATATATAGTTCCTACTGCTTCCCTGCTCAAAGAATTGGGAGGGAACAATTTCCGTGCTTCAAGGTTTGCAAGGGATGCTGCTGTTCAGAGAATGCGCAAGCATGTCCAGACTTTAAGGCCTACAAGGCCTCTGCTGTCACTAGCCAGCTCTTCTAGATAAAGGTTCCTTCTCCTTTGCTTGGAAATAGCAGATTGTAGGGAGAGCTGGGGCCAAGCTACCCATGCTTGCTCTTTCTGAACATGGACAGATCAACTCTTGGAAATGGCCCCTAGTTTCTGGAAGCTCACTGGTAATGCTCAGAAACAAACAAACAAGAGCTAACTAGGGATGAACCAGTGTGGGGGCAGTCGGCTTGCTAACTGAAATGAAGGTGAGAGCATGTGCTCTCTGGCACAAAGTCCCATGCGTATGCTCTTGCACAGCTGTGGACTGCTACACTTTAGAACAGGGTTTCTCAACCAATGGTACTAGTACCACCAGTGGTACTTCGGCTGACTGCTGGTGGTATTTGGACCGCCAGACCACCAGAACCCCACTCTGACGTGGTGTGTTTTGGCTCCCAAGAAGCTCCTGCCTTTGGCTGAGCCTCTCGGGAACGCTGAGAAGGGTCCTCTCTCCCACCCAGAGCTTCCTACGTGCATTTTATGTCTTCCAAAAACTTGAAAACCCAGAAGTAACTGGCAATGATGTCATCTCCAGTCACTTCCGGTGGTACATAGCAGGAGAGTGGCATCAGAGGTGGTACTTGGCCAGGAAGGGGTTGAGAACCCCTGCTTTAGAAGACTGTCTCTCCCATTATTATGATCCTCTTTGCTACCCAAGGCCTACAGTAGTGCTTTGTTCTGTGTGCCTTCCATATGATTGTGCTTTAATAATAATAATAATAATAATAATAATAATAATAATAATAATAAAAAATACGCAGGGCTACCACCATTGCACAAAAAGTCTGGAATGACCCAAGGTATTTGTCCCTTCCCTTCCTCGATGAAAAATAATTTGTTCTAGAAAACACCTGGCTGCTGATGTCTAAAGCTAAAGGTGATCCCTGACAATTAAGTCCAGTCGTGTCCGACTCTAGGGTGTGGTGCTCATCTCCATTTCAAAGCTTGAAGAGCCAGCGTTGTCCGAAGACGCCTCCATGGTCATGTGGCCGGCATGACTCTCCTTGCCGCAGCGCGTAGCATGCAGCTGGAACACGGAGCGCTGTTTACCTTCCCGCAAGCGGTACCTATTTATCTACTCGCATTATGCTTTGGAACTGCTAGGTTGGCAGGAGCTAGCCAAGCAACGAGCGCTCACCCCGTCGCGGGAATCGAACTGCCGACCTTTCGATCGGCAACTTATGGTTCAGCGGTTTAACCCGCTGCACCACCCGCTGGCCACCTGCTGCGCCACCCGCTGGCTGATGTCTAAGAATGGTTTATTGTTGTCACTGTTCCTCTAGTTTATTTGTTTTCAACTATTTCTTTTGATTCCTTTACTGGTTTTGATGAAGACTGTGCTCCATATCAAGTTGTGGAGAAGTGAGATACAATATTTTAAATGTTAAAAAGATTTTTAAAAATCGTCAGAGGTTAGCCCAGTGCCTTGTCTCTATACAAAGGTTATTTAATTCAAATGGATGGAAAATCCATGCCCAAGTACAACACAAGAAGTACCCATCACATTCATTTATTTGTTGTGATGGTGCATTCTGCCTCCAAGGCCATATAATATTCCTTGTTTTGCTGTGCACATTCTAAATCACTGGGAATGGAGACGCTCCAAGACTGGCTTCAAGGGAGAGACTGACTTTTCCCCAATGTCTTTCCAACTTTACTGCTTTTTTTTTTTGGTCACTGATGTTCCAGTGAGGTATATTAAAAATGGATGATTGCCAAGAGGGTTAGCTTGCAGTAACTCTGCATTCTTTTAAGACCCACCTCGGACATGGTATTCTTCCACACTAGCACTGCAATCCTGGGAGGCATCCGCAGGTGGTTAAATCTGCGGGTGCCAGACCCGCGGATGTGGAGGTTCCACTGTAGATACAATTATTTATACTTAAGTAGCTTTTATTTCTCCTCAGACATGGTATTCATTCTTCGACACTAGCCTGCTTATTCCCATTGTACACAATAGGACTTACTTCTGAGTAAATGTGCATAGGACTGCACTGTAGGTGAGTAAAATGTCACTGCCTAATTACCAACTACCCTTGCGTATTCAACTAAAATCAGCTTTGGGCATTTTTGTAATGCATTACCTCCTGATTCATGTGGTTCTGGCGTGCTCCTTAAACTTTACATAAGAACATAAAAAGAGCCTTGCTGGATCAGGCCAAAGGCCCATCTAGTCCAGCTTCCTGTATCTCACAGTGGCCCCACCAGATGCTTCCGAGAGCACACAGTCAACAAGATAACCCGTTTTCTGTTGTCACTCCCTTGCACCTGGCACAGAGAAAACCTACTTCTAAAGCCAGGAGGTTGCTTATGGCTTGTACCCTGTGATGGTCTTTTCCTCCATGAATCTATCCAAACCCCTTTTAAAGGCATCAAGGCCAGGTGCCATCACCACATCCTGTGGCAAGGAGTTCCACAGATGAATTACACGCTGGGTGAAGAAATATTTTCTTTTGTCCATTCTAACTCTCCCTCCACTCAATTTTAATGCATGTCCCCTGGTTCTGGTGTTGTTTGAGAGGGAGAAGAATTTCCCTCTGTCCACTCTCTCCATCCCATGCATAATTTTATACGTTTATTAACTCTGCTTGGCAACAGCTGAGTCCATGAACTTAGGTGTTCCAATGCACAGAGTTTTCCTTAACACTGAGGAAATCTGACAATATCAGAACATCTCCCAACAACTGTCAGGTCCTGTTGATGAATCATCAGCTGACCCTCCTAGACCATTAACCAGCAATCTGCCTTACACAGAAATACCTTTGTGACACACCACAAAAGGCTGGATTTTTTCATCCTATGGAAATATGACAAACAATTCTCCGTAATGTATTTTACTTCCTAGGAATAAAGATCACTACTTAATTACTCCTAAATGCATAAAATGGAGAAGTGTTAGATCTATCCTGGAGAAGTGGTGCATTGTGAAAAGATCCAAGGGGGTATATATCAGGCTTCACCGGCTTCAAGTGGTTCGGAAGATAAGTCTCTACAGTGCATTCTTCCTGTTTATAGTAGCTGTCCCCGGGTGTAACCAAATCCTGTTATCTCTGACCTTGATTGAAAGAGCAAATAAATACTCAACCTCCACATCAAACCCCAACCTTCCATGTAACCTTTTAACATAAATATTAACTTGTGGTAGACAAAGGATGCCACTGCAAACCCAAGCATAACAGCACAGCGGATGTGTTTAATGGAAGGCTTAGCAAGGCCACAGACTACCTCTGGGAAGCAGCTAGGGCTGACAAAAGTGGCAATATTATCAGTAGGGATAAAAGCAAAATGAGCCCTTTGAATGCAACACAATCGGGATCTGCCTATTTCCTAACGGTCCAATTCTATGATTGCTGGTGGCTGCTTATTGTCATTATCTGGTTAAAACATACCGTATTGGTCTGAGTATAAGACTCACTTTTTTCTCCTAATTTAAGTTTTTAAACTAGGGGTGCGTCTTATAATCAGGCTGTTGTAATTTAATGCCAGTGGTTTAATTAATTTTTTTAAATAGCACCAAACTTTAAGGGTGCGTCTTATAATCAGGTGCGTCTTATACTCGGGACAATACGGTATTTAAAGGCAATCAGAAACTCAGTCACTACTGGTCGGATTCCAAAATCCACCATCACACCTCATTTTTCGAAAACTCAATATGCAAAATAAAATGTCTGGGGTTAGATTGGCCTTTTCATATTTTACTTCTGAAATCATTCTTTTGTATGTCAGTCCCTAAGACCACTGGCACCTACAGAATGATGTAGCAGCCGAGCAAACAAGTATTGCCTTTTCTAGGTTGTTCAGATTCCCTGAACATTCTGATATAGCATCTATGATTCAATTTCTTTAAAAATTTTGGAACAGTTCATCGACTCATTGTGATCTGCTCTTTGTTTCAGTGGATTAGTGCAGAAGTCAACCTCAGAAATGATTATAACCCAGGTTGTTTCCATCTCATCCTATGAACACATCTGCACAAGAAACAGAAAATGTTGTAACTGTCATGGTTTCCCTCCAGAGAATCTTGGGAATTGTAGTTTCATCTGGATTGCTGTTTATCTGGAGATCTCTAAGACATGAAACCCCAATTTCCAGTACTCTTTCTGTGGGAGAAAACATGATACAATCACTCTTCAATTTACTGTTCAATCCTAACCAACATTTGAGCGCCGATACAGCCGCAATGCAGCCCTGAGGTAAGGGAACAAACATTCCCTTTCCTTGAGGAGGCCTCTGTGACTGTGACCCTCCCACCGGATGCAGCATGTGCCCTGTTGGCATGGCTGCATTGGTGCTACAAAGTTATTTAGGATTGGGCTGTTATGCGAGAGTTACGTTCCAGAGTCAGTGTATAAAGTTAAAATCAAAATTACCTTGAAAATCCCTGACATCCAGAATATCCATACTGTCTCTTTACAAATTATGAGAGGCTGGCGGGAACTGAGACTGACTGAAAGAACAGCAGCTTCGTTCTTCGAACTCGCTTCGTTCTCCGAACTCACGTCCACTCACGTATTTAGTAACACATGTTACTAAACACATGTATTTAGTAAGTGAAATGGCAGGTGGAATCATTTAAACTGTTGTTTTTCTCTCCTTTTGGGGGTGGGGTGGGGGCGGGGTTACCGACTGTGTAGTTGAATTTGCTCAAGTCAACTGTGTGTAAGATGAGGGGCGACTGTATGTCAACCATTTTTAATGGTTTGCTTTTGTAGTCCATTGTAGTCTTATCTTGAGACTTGTGAGACTCTGCAAGGCTTTCTAAACCTGTTTTTGAATTTTCAGTAACAAAAACTGGGTGGAATTTTGTTCTGACCATAGGTGGTCTGCACTGTCACCCCATGTAACACGCAGAAAATATTAAAACCTGATCCATTCCGATGTCTTTTTGTAACTATTAAGAAGCAGTAGCGAACGTCACTTGAGAGCTGTTTGGGGAAACCAGTATGGCAATCTCCACAGTAATAGAAAAAGTTGTAGCATTTAGTGCAAGACATTCTATTTTAATCTAGTTCCCACTAGAGAAGATTGAAATAAATAAAATTTAAATAGAGAACACATTTTCGATGCTGACAGTGAAAAAGACTTTGTCAGCCTAATGAAAAGCTATCAATTTTCTCCTCTTCATTCAATAAATTGTGACTCATTTTCTAAATGGATTAGATTAAAGGAAAAGCCAAACTCCCAGTGAGAGAAGCTCAGAACTGACGGATACTTTTTACAAGGAAAATAGCACCGAGGTGGGTAAATCCTTTTGGATGGCAGTTTTCAGATTTACAAAAATTGATACAAAGTAGCGTAGGAATGTCTGCAACCCAAAGCTCACCTATTTCTTAAAAAACAAGGTTTGAGAGAATTGAATGAGACATACTGTTTCTCTTATTTTTATTACAATGCCATGGGGTGCACAGTGAATTGCAGGACTGGGAACTTGGAAACCTGAGAAGGGAGAGGGAAGGACTAGAATGAAAGAATACAGCAGCCCAAGTATTATGCATTTCGCAAACTGACAGAGATATCATTTGCTCTGGGAGCTATAAAGCCTGATAATGAAAAAAGAATAAAAAGCAGAAAACAAAAGGATTGGTGGCAAAGGAATTCTGCTTTACGGAAACAGGAGACGTTACCAACTGGAGACAGTGGGTCTAATTTAATCCGATTCTATTTGAGAAGCATCAGTTCAAAACTCACGCAGCACAATGCTTTGCAAAATGTGATCACAGAAAATAGCGAGAAAATGGTTTTCCATTCCTTATATAAAACAGAAGCAGACTGCCATAGACAAGAACAATCTTCATATTATTAGTCCATGATTTGCTTGAGAACAGACTACAGCACTGGTTCTCAAACTTTTTAGCACCAGGTCCCACTTTTTAAAATGACATGCTATCAGGACCTTGCTTTACGAGACTTTTTTTAAAAAAAGGTGATATAGAAAGAGTTTTATTTATTTATCTGCTAAAAACTCAATCCATTTCTCTAAATGAGGCAGCCCTAATGAATAGCCTCAAGGCTTGAGAGGCTTAGTTATGTGACCCAGCCTTCATCTGTTCCCACTACCTGTCATTGAGAGACTTGGGAAAAATAAAAACACACCATAAAAAAGACACTCAAACATTTATCTATATTTACACAAGCTTGCAAACTGCAGGAGCTCAGCTGTTTGCAGGGCAATTAGCAGCTATCTGATTTTTGAATAGCGTCATGGCTTGAGGCAATTAGTCATCTGATCTTTCCATCACCCAGGTCCCACCAGAAGTGGGTCCCGAACCACAGTTTGAGAAATGCTGGACTACAGTATATTCAATGTTTCTCTTTTGAACTCTTGGCATAATGACTGCCATATTGCCCTTAACACAGTAAACAACCCCTAAGGCAGCGATGGGGAACCCCTGGCCCGCGGGCCGTTTCCGGACCCCGGGGCGATCCGGTCCGGCCTGCGCGAGACCAGACCCCAGTCCATCAGGTCCGGCCCGCGCGAGACCAGACCGGAGGCCCCACGCTCACCTCAGTGACTCCTCCATCTGAAACCACGGTTCTGTACATGCGCAGAATGACGCTAAGGCCAAGAGAGGGCAATCTCTTGGCCTCAGCGGCGTTCTGCGCATGTACAGAACCACGATTTCAGAAGGAGGAGTCGCCGAGGTGAGTGCAGGGCCGGCGGCGGCCCGCAGCCTGAAGGTTGGGACAGGCTGGGGGGGCACGCGATGGGGTGTGCGCGCGCACAATGGTGGGCCAACTTTGCAGTGGCCCGTGACACATTTTCCCCATGGGAAAATGGTCCGCCACCGCAAATAGGTTCCCCACCCTTGCCCTAAGGCATAGCCCAGACCCCCGTTGACCTCAACGTTTTTCTTTAGCCATGTAATGGTGGAAAAGGGTGGGGGTATTAGTGCAATAAGGACTGCAGAGTCGGGCCAGTGACCTGAAGTTGCAATTCACAGACTTTTTGCCACCTTTGAATTATTTCTGCAAACACCTTTAGCTGTGTTGCAGAGCAAGTCAGATGACGTATGGGGGAATAAACTGTTAAAAAATATGGAAGTGAACATGCAAGCTGTACAATTGTCAGGTGCTCAGAGCAAAAATAATTTAAGAATATACTGTGCTTAACTAAGCTGAGTATAGTGCCTTTGGAAATAAATGCGCAGCAATATTTAACTATGTTAATTAAAGATTACTGACAGTTTTGCCTACTTGAAGAGGAGTCCTATGAAACCCCAAAGCCTACTAATTCAGTAACACCACTAGAGAGCATATATTACAGGTACCCCAATGAAACCCCTGGAAATGGCCTCATGTGATGACTGGATATAGCAGTAACATGGTCCTCCAGGGGTCCTACTTTTGTATCATGTGTAGATGATCAGTGCCTGTACAACTCCTCAAGAACGTCTCACAGCTCCGATGACCCCTGCCATCTTTTCAGTTTCCTATTTCAACTCACCATTCCTGGCAGTCAGTGGTGAGAGTGTGGGAACTCATAATGTGGTGTCAGTGTTGAATGGAGTAAATAGGGCTAGACATTGCAACCAAGAAGGAATCAACCAAGAAATCATCAGGTGTTTCAAAGGAAGGTGATCCTCGATGTCAGTGACATCCCTATGACAAGCCTGATAAGTGCTCTAGCTCTAGGACAGAGGTTGAAGCATATTTTATTTTATTTACTTCATTTTAAAACACTTCTGTTCTGCCTTTCTTGTCACAGGTAACTCAGAGCATCTGAGAACAAAGAAATAAAAATGTCATTATTTTATAAACTGCAAGTACAAAAAGAAAAGAAAAACCAAAACAAAACACACACAACACACACACACAACAAAAATAGAAACCCGAACATTCACCAACCCAAAACTCAGTCATCAGCAACCAATAATATTAATATCATCTACACATGATACAAAAGTAGGACCCCTGGAGGACCATGTTACTGCTATAAGTTGACATCACCACTAAAGAACCCCTGCTCCTGGTGGATGCTCATTGCATCTCAGAGGGCGAAGGAAGCAGGAGCAGGGCTCAAGGTGATGAACAGAGTGTATACTTGGTACTCAAGGGATCAGTCCCCAAACCATTTAGGACCTTAAAGGTAACATGCCATTCTGTGCCTTGAACAAGGGTACATTTTTAGGTAACCTAGAAGTAGAGTGAATGAACACCAAATAAGACTGAACTCTTGTCCCAGAGACGTAGCAAGCACAGGTTTCTAGTTCAGTTTAATTGGGTGTATCACACGAGGTTTGATATTTTCAATTTTTCTTTCTCTTGGGAGAATGGAGATTCTAGGGTGAACAAGAGGAAAAAAAATCCAAAACACACATTGGGAAAGGTATACCATTTAAGCGTTGACCCATTTGGGCCAGTCACACACACACACACACACTCTCACAGCGCAATCCTGTGCAGGTTTGCGCAGCCAGCCTAAATGGCCCACCGCTGCATCCTGTGTGGATTGTGGCCCGTGCCAGCACAGTCCAGGCTCACCTTGGGGGAAGGGGCCATTTGTCCCCTTCCCTCGGTGAAAGCGACTCCGGCCCTGTCAAGAGAATAAGGGTATCTTTTGAGTTAGGGAGTTTAGTGGGCCTAAACTCAATGGGCCTCCTTGGTGCATGCCAGCTCTTTAGCTGGTGTACAACCAGGGAGGCCGTGTAAGGCTGGCCCAGGCTGGGAAAGGGCATAGGATATTGGTGTAACTCAGTGCCAATATCCCTGCCCCTCCGAGCCTGGTCCGGCCAATGGTCCCCTCCCTCAACACCCCTGCCCACACTCCCCCTGCACCGACTGATGTGGGTCTTACCTGCGGCAACTGGTGCAGGTCCGGGTTGGTGGCTAAGTGAGCGTCGCCAGCCTCCGCGCTGGCACCACTTACTCACAAGGAGCTGCAAACGTGTTTTATGGCACGTTTGCGACTCCTCCGCCGGCCTAAAGATAGGCAAGATCGGGCTGCACACCTAATTTATCTCACAGAGTTTTTTTTTAATGGGGGGGGTCCTATTTGGGGGAGGGGACAGGATGGGATCACACATGGTACTCTGAGTTCCTTAGTGAAAGGGCAGGATAAAAATAGTAACAAATTCATAATGCATACTTATGTATTAGCTTTGGAATGCCACATGTGATTGGAAAGACTGTGCTCCTCTGATGAGAATGATACCGCCGGTGTCTCTGAATTTGGAATACCTAACCCACAAATGTAACATGGGAATGTGACATAAACCCTTGTCCGGGTAGAGAGCAATTGCAGGAGGTTGACTGATGCTGCTATCCATAAACGAGTTAAGTCCCCATGCTACCAATAAAATGGGCTGCCTTGTTTTAAGTGTAAATACCCTGGCATACTGTACGTGATTTAGTGGACCATGCTGTGAGCCAGTCTTGTTTCCAAAGACTTGTTACATCTTATTCAGCCCAGGAATGAAAGTTGCCACTTTAGTGGGGAAGAAATGGATTTGCCATTATTTTCCTGCCACTTCCAGTGTCCCTTATATTGATCAACATGAAATGATAGGCTAAATGGAACCTTTGAGCTGTGCCAAACACATTTTCTGTTGGTGGCTATCAACCTTACAGCAATGTTCCTGAGATGTGCTTTAGGACAACAACGATAAAAACTGCATGTTGGTTCAAAGAAAAAAAAATTGACAGGAAAAGTAAAAAGAGAGAGGAGGGGAGGGGGATGTTTCATTTTTTTAAGCTAGTGTAATTTAAGGCACGTTTTTCATGGTCCAGGAGAACCGTGCTATAGATTGCAGCCTCTCTGCTATATTAAATAGAACAAGGTAGCTGACATGTAGACCTTCTTGATTGGTGTGCTTACCATTGAGGGGAACAACCTATATCGAAACAAAAGACCCCTTTTAAATTGTAACATGAAGCAAGCTTTAAAATTGGATCAAGACCAAGCTCCAATCTCAAAAACAATTTCCTCTTTGGTTTTCGAAATTGCTACTTTTAAAATCGCATTCCCAAGTCGTCATATAGCAGACCAGGCTGCAGATCACTGGGTGCTTATGGGTCCTACTGTCTTTGAAAGCCAACTATCATTTTATACCCTAAGAGCAATAAAACTCAAGCCGAACCAAACCAAGACAAATAAAACTGAATTTTAAAGTACACCGGCTTTTTGCCTATAATTGAAATTGCATTGCCTTTCAAAAGCCAGGATTAAGATCTGGAATTCTGGGAAGGGGGAAACCTAAAGAAGTAATACTATTGGGAATGATTTAGGTGCATGTTAGATTTTGAGTTTTGGACAAAATGTTCCAGTTTCTAATATTGAAAGCTGGTTTGGAATTGGTTTCCAACGCTGGGGCCAAATGCTAAGATGAAAATGCTATCTCAGTTTCTGAAGCATTAGAAATGGGACTAATTTGACGGTAGGCTAGAAAATCTTTCTCAATGTGACACCGGAGGTAATTTTGACTGTAGGGGTTTCTTTTGACCAGGAATATCTAGTGCTATTATATTTTGCATATACATACACTATACTCACCTTTAAAACAAGTGGCTAAAACAGTATGTGTGTATTATTGATACACCTTATTTATATATATATAATCACCTGTCAACTGTCTCCAGTTCCAGTTTGTCCTTTCACACTACCTTTAAACGTGTTGAGGGTTAGGGTTAGGGTTACCCTCCCACAGAAAAGGTGCTGGTGCATCAGGTGGGTGACCCCTTCCCCACACTTTAAAAAGTGCTAGTCAGAGCCCAATCCTATCCTTCGCCCTGCCAGCTGATGCAGCCATGCCAAAAAGGTGCACACTATATCCAGTGTAGGAGTGTGTGGATTGGGAGGGTTCGGAGGGTAAAGGGGAATTATTAAGCCTCCTGCTCGCCAATGGATCTCCTCGCACTCGCTTGGCTCTTTAGCTGGCGCAAGTCCAAGGAGAAGAAAGGAGATGGGAGGTTCTGAAAAGAGGGGATAGGATCCGGTGCACGTGGGCTGTTAGAGTTTTGACTGGTCTAAAGAGTTGAGTAAAATAGTAATATTCTTCACAACTCTGCACTCAATGAACAGTGGTGGCACAAGAGAAAAAGTATGGGGGGGGGGAGGACACCAGGGGCAATGTGTAGCCTTACCAGCGTCCCGGAATCGAGGCTGGCTTTGGCCTAGAGCGTACCCGAGCCGCTCCCAAGTATGCACCGCGGCTGCCCAATGGGGTTCCGGCTTCTGTCGCGTCATTGACTGGAAGTTCCGGAAGCCGGAACCCCATTGGGCAGGCACGGTGCACACTTGGGAATGGCTCGGGTCCATTCTAGGCCGAAGTCAGCCTCTATCCTGGGACGCTGGTAAGGCTAGCAATGTGTATTAGTATTTGGTGGAACTTTGTTCTCCAACATTAGATTTCTGGAAGAGAAATAATAGAACTACTGTTCTAGGGGGGCTATTGGATGACAAGCAGTAATGGTAATGAAGCATCCAACAGAGAAAATGATTAGTATCATTTGTATATTTCCAACCATGGTGCAACTTTGCAGTAATCTTTTTCTTATGAAAGTTTAGAGCCATTTTACATTCAGCTGGGCTTTTCATTTGAATTACAAAAATTGGGTGGTGGTGGTGAAAGCATTTTAAATGTCGTTTGTGAAAATGGCCTCCATGATGAGGGCAACCTGAAAACAGACTTGTGCATGGTTAGGTTTGCTGAATTGCATATGTCCTGTTTGAATAACATCATGGCTATGTAGCAAATGCGCTTTTTACATTTAATGAAACAGCAGAGAAATACAGCGTGCTTGTATATTGCAGACAATGGAAAGCCCTTATAAATATTCACAGATCTAGCGCAAACGAAAGTTGATACAAAGGGAGTGAAATCAAAGGAGGAAAAAGCCTATATGTTATGCTAATTTCTCATTAATGATAATCGTTTATGAACAAAATGAAGGGCTGGTTTATGGACAAGCAGGAGACAAGCTGTGCAGCAAGGGAACATGAGTATGTGCAGATTTGTGGATCCTGTTGCCTAGAGCTAATTTGGTGGCATTTTGCTCCAGGCAACAAACCACAAACCACTCTGGAATGATCTTATCACTGTTTTGTGTAAACGTTTTGTTTGGGCATGCCCAGGGTTGACCACAGGGGCAATCGAACACCATCTCCTTTTGATGTAAGGAGAAGTCACAAGTCAAGTGAAATAGTGATCTGCATCAATCTTACAGCAATGCAAGCAAAAGAGATTATCATTGCACTGTAGAATATGTTACCCAAAGATATCCTACAGGCTGGCATACCTCATTTAATTTGTTACCATGAGAACGTAAAAGCCCTACTACTGCATCAGGCCAAAAACCCATCTCACAGTGGCCAATCAGATGCCACTCTCCTGCCCTTACTCAGCTGAAGCTGGTATTCAGAAGCTTACAAGCATCACAATCCTATGCACATCTACTCAGAAATAAGCCCCACTGAGTTCAATGCAACATACTCCTACAGTAGGTAAGTGTTACAGGATTGCAGCCTTACTTACTCAGAGGTAGCATATAGCCATCATGACAGCTATCAATAGATTTCTCCTCCAGGATTATTTAAAAACCATTTTAAGCTAGCGACCATCACCAAAACTTCTGGCAGACAATTCCATAGATCAGGGCAGAGGCGTAGCAGCAGCGAGTGCTGCCTGGAGCAGTCACTGCTGCGCCGCCCCAAAGGGGCGGCGCCACTCCGGGGGGCGGCGCCGCTCCGGGGGGGGACGACCCGGCTTCCGCGGGCGCTCCGAGGCCTTCTCCCCCGGCCTTGGAGCCGGAGAAAGCCCCGGAGCGTCCACCTCAACCGGTGGCCGGGGCTTTCTGAAGGCCGACTGCTGCGCCGCGCTGTTTATCTTTGTTTTGCACATGCGCAGAACGTTTTAACGTTTTGCGCATGTGCAAAACAAAGATAAACAGCGCGGCGTGGCAGTCGCCCTTCAGAAAGCCCCGGCCACTGGTTGAGGTGGACGCTCTGGGGCTTTCTCCTGCTCCAAGGCCGGTGGAGAAGGCCTCGGAGCGCCCGCCCGCGTCACCTGGCGGGCGCGCTCGCTCGCTCCATGGAAAGACTGGAGCGAGCAGAGCAGCGCTGCCCGGGGCCGAGGTGCCGCCTGGAGCCGCTGCTCCGCTCGTTCCAGTCTTTCCACGCCTCTGGATCAGGGGTTCTCAACCTTTTGGAGGCCCGGGTACCCCCAATGAAGGTCAATTTTTTGGAGTACCCCAGCTAATTAGCATAATTAGCTACTTTACATAATTAGCTAATTTACATAAATTGCACAAAAATACACAAAAATGCCAGGATCTCTTTTAAAAAACACACAGCAATAAGACACATGAACAAAATGCATGCTGAAATAGATGCTGAAACATAAATCCCACGTACAACCCCCCCAACTCATCTCTTCCCCCAACCCAACTAGTCTCCCCAACTAGGCCCAGTTCAGAAGCTGTCCGTCTCTGTGTTAGCAAATTCCTTCACCATCAGAGGAGAGCTGGGAGGACAATGCCCTCTGCAGCTCAGCTGAACTGAACTGAGGAGCACAACACCCTCTGCTGGCTGCTGAGAAGCTCAATGAATTATACATGTGCATAAATTAACCTCGATAATCAGCTATAGATCGGATAGATTAGCTACACAAGAAAGCACAACTGAGCTCTCTGGCTCCGAAACCCCCCCGATTAGCTACACAAGAAAGCACAACTGAGCTCTCTGGCTCCGAAACCCCCCCGGAAAATTTTTTTTAAAAAATCAAAAATCAATTAACACTTAATTAAGTGTTAATGGGGCAGATAACAGCCAGTCCTTGGCGTACCCCCAGCACGTGGTCCGCGTACCCCTAGGGGTACGCGTACCACAGGTTGAGAACCTCTGCCATAGATTGGATGATGTGCTGTGTGAAAAAGTAATTCCTTTTGTCTGTCCTGAATCCCAAATCAATCAATTTCATTGGATGACCCCTGGTTCTAGTACCACGAAAGAGGAAGAAGCTCTTTCTCCACACCATGGATATTTCTATATAATCCAATCATTCCCCCCCCTTATGGCCCAATCCTATGGGCCTGCTGTGCTGTTAGAACTCGCATTCTGGTGGTGCAGTGCGCTTTACGGTGGTCACAAAATGGGACACCATAGAATGCAGCCTGGCCATTGCTGCAAGCAGTGAGCGGCAGCAGTTAGGTGAGAGTGGCTTCTGCAGGAGCCCCTTGAAACCAGTACGTTGGTGCGGGGTACGGGCAGTGGGTGGAACAGGGCAGGGGGTGGGCAGAACAGAGTGGGAACTGGGGTGGGGGTGTTGAGGGTGGGGAGGGGCAAATATTGGCGGCAGCAGTTCTGTCAATATCTTATCCCCCTTCCCAGCCTAGATTCACCTACCCAGGTCCACTCAGACTTGTGCCAGCAAAATCGCCAGCACAGATCCAAGTAGTCCCATCAGGGCAATGGTGCCTTACCCCTGGGCAAGGGAACAAATGTTCTACTCAGAGGATACCTCTGGGACTCCCTCCCCCTGCAGGGTGCAGCACACACTCCGATGCCACAGCTGCATGGGGGTGTGTGGATTTGAATAGGATTGGGCTGTTAAATCACGTTTTTGTCTAAACCAGGAAAGTCACAAATATTGTAGCCTTTCTTTGTGCGGAAGGTGCACCAGCCGCACCAGACCTCTGATCATGTTGGTCACTCTCTTCTGCGTCTCTTCCAGCTCTATGATATCCTTTTCGAGATGTGGTTGACGTCTAAAATATGGCATCATAGGGCCCCTTCTCACATTATGCCATGTGATTCCTCTCCATACTCTGCTGCCTGGGTTGGCCCAATGAGGCTAATAGGTAGCCTTATCATAGTCCCAGAATCGAGTTGCGCTGCGGCCTAGAAAAGACACGAGCCGCTCCCAAGGGTGTACTGTGGGGGACCAATGCAAGCTGCGGCTTCCGGAGCTTTCGGTAAACGAGGCGACCACATTGGTCCGCCACGGTACACCCTTGGGAGCGGCTCGTGTCTTTTCTAGGCTGCAGTGCGACTCGATTCCGGGAACTATGGTAAGCCTACTAATAGGGGCAGTGGCCTCAGGTTGAATGTTGGTGTGGATGTCTGCCACCTGTCTCCACCCACCACCTTGTCTTGCTTCCTGAACGTGGAAAGGAAGAGGAGAATGGAGCAGAAAAGAAAGTGTGGAACAACAACAACAACAACAACAATACCAGTATTTATATACCACCTTTCTTGGTCATCGGATTTCTCCTCCGACTTTAATTCAAGGCAGTTTACATAGGTAGGCATTTCTAAACCGAAGCGTTTTTTACAATAAGCGGTCTAGCCTTGCATAGAATGCTCATTCCAGGTGTTTTCCTTCACGGTCTGGTCTCTCTCTGGCATTCACCTCCCACGGTTTGACTGACAGGCAAACTCTGCCTCCCACACAGAGTGCCAGCTGCAGCTTTCTCTCTCGCAGACTCTGCAGCTCGTCAGTGGCATGTCGATAGCGCTTTGACTGGTCATGGATTCTTCTGGGAGTCTCGAACTGCCGTCTTCAGATCTTCAGGCTGCAGCTCTACCGACTGAGCCAGACTTCCTGCCCTAGGAATGTCTGTAAAGAGCCCACTCCTCTCCTCCACACTTCCTCTTCTGTTTCATCCCCTTCTTCCTTTTGAATCCAGAGATCAAGAGGAGGATGAATGGTGGTGGTGATTGGTGTGCCAACAACAGATAAGACCATAAGAAGAGCCCTGCACAGGGCCTCTGAGAGGGGGGTTAAGGTGGTACAATCATACCTGGGCCCAGGGCCAAAAATGGGTCAAAAAGGAGGCCCTGAAGCAGAAAAGGGGGCCCCAGGAGTCCCATTCACAAGAAGGGAACGGGCCCCAAAGAAACTTTGTACCCCCTGATAAAATTCATCTGAGTGGCCCTGGCCCTCCAACAGGTTACCTGTAAGGTAAAGTGGGGTGACATTTGGTGCACTGTCTCAGGTGATTTTGAGCTTCAGTAAGCTGAGCTCCCCCCCACCCCCGCTTCCTTTCCTTTATCCTGCTGGCTCTTTTTTTTAGCTGATCATTACTATTTCATGGAAGCTGAAGTTATTTGGCTCTTGACCTCATCCCTCATCCTCATAAAAAAGTTCCAGTTCAACTGTTCTTTCTCTGAAAGATAGTACCGGTTGCATGATAAAATGTATTAGGAACCCAGAAGAACATTAATGTTTAGAAGCAGCCTTTTTACAAGATTTGGTCTTTTGTACTCTCCCTTACTGAGTTAAAGTTGCCCTTGCAATAATCCCATTAAAGTCCCACTGGAGCTACTGCAGGAGCTTCTGTGGTGTGCTTCACTTATTCACAGACACTATTATCTTTAGAGAGGCATTTTTAACAAGCTGGTTTATAGCTGGCTAACTTTGACTCTTAGATAAACACTGGCTCTCACTGGCAGGATTCATCACAGGCTGCACGGCTCAGCCAGATTCTTCTGTAAATCTACCTAGGGCCTCTGAGAGGAATTTTATCAGGGGGTACAAAGTTTCTTTGGGGCCCCTTCTCAAAGGGGGAGGGGGCAAGACAGGGTGGGGGTGGGCAGCAATAGCCAGAAATGTTTCCGGAGTCCAGGTCTACCAGGCTTCCCGATGCAGCGCCCAGGTCTACCCACCCGGTACACCTGGCCCGAACACCGTCTTTCGCTCTCCATGAGGCCAGCTGAGATCCCAGGAAATTCCTGGGCCCCCTTCTTTGGATCCTGGGCACTGGCGTCACTGTAGCGTGGCGGGCGGGGCGGGCCGCCAGGGGGTGATGCGTGCCAAGGGGTGACGCGCGTCACCCTCCGGAGGCCGGACGCTCCGAGGCCGGGGAGCGTCCGGCCCGGCCGGCGCTCCAGGGCCTTCTGAAAAGAAGAGGCCCTGGAGCGCTTGCGTTAATCGCAAGCAGAAAGGTGGCAGAAAATCGGCAAAATTCGCGTTTTAACGCAAGCGCATTGGGCCTCTTTCAGAAGGCCCAATGCGCTTGCGTTAAAATGCGAATTTTGCCGATTTTCGCGCATGCGCAGACCCTCCTGAGGGCAAGAGGGCAGGCCCTTGCCCTCAGAAAAGGGTTTGCGCATGCGCGAAAATCGGCAAAATTCGCGTTTTAACGCAAGCGCTCCAGGGCCTCTTCTTTTCAGAAGGCCCTGGAGCGCCGGCCGGGCTGGTGACGAGCGCCGGAAAAGGTAAGTTTCTGTAGGTTGGGGGGGTGTGATTCGGGGGGGTGTCGGGGGGTGAGTGGGGGGGGGTGACACGCGTCACAGTGACGCCACTGATCCTGGGCCCCCTTTTTGACCCTGGGCCCAGTGGCGTCACTCTAGGTGGGGCGGAGCTCTTAAGTTCCGCCCTGCTCTGAACCCTTCCTTACTCCCCGGCACAAGATGGCCCCACCCCCTCGCCATCGGAGCCATTCAGGGCGGCGAAGGCAATGCGTAGGAGACTCCCTGCGCGTTGCCTTCGCCCCACTGAATGGCTCCGAAGGGTGGTATAGAAGCATGTCTAGCTTCCCATGAACTACACATTCCTGCTCTCTCTATTGGTCTCTCTAGCCCTTGCACCTTTTCACTTTTGCCACTGCTGGTGTTGTGTAGACAGTTAGGATGAAAGACAAACAACATTCCTGTAGCATCCCACGTTCTTGCCTCTTGTTAGATTGCGATCAGAGAGAAATAGCAGGGCAAAGATCCCTTTGGTCAATGCTGACCACGCCACTGTTGTCTGCTGACATTTCAGTGGAAATATTTCTGCAGGCCTTCTCAGATGTGCCTGCGAATCGATGGATGCGATGACACAGCCTGGCAAATTACTCAGCTAATGAAGATTTCAACACCAAATGCAACTACAATTACTAATGGCATGGAAGTAATAATTGATTAGGGTTTTTTTTAAAGGCATAGATCAATACTAGCTGTGTTTTCATTTCAAAGCAGTATACATTTAATTCAGACAAGCCCTCGGTTACAGGGTGGGCAGGACAGGAAAGTCATCTAGTCCAAGAGTTTTCAAGTTCCATTATAGTGAGCTTCCTTTAGTTGAGAACATAAGAACATAAGAAGTGCCCTGCTGGATCAGGCCAAAGGCCTATCTAGTCCAGCTTCCTGTATCTCACAGTGGCCTCACCAGATGCCTCAGGGAACACACAGCCAACGCGATACCTGCTTCCTGTGGTCAATCCCATGCACCTGGCACAGAGAAACTGCACTTCTAAATATAACTAATGCAAATTGGAAACAGCCATGGGCTCAGTGGCATCGCTTCAGTAGGGGCGGGGCTGTAAGTATCGCTCCATCGTAGTCTCTTTACCGAGCGAGCAGGAGGCGGCCCCGCCCCCTCACTGTCGGAGCCATTCCCCTGCGGAGAAAGCAGCAGGCAGGGTCTCTTGTCTGCTGCTTTCTCCTCAGGGGAATGGCTCCGACAGTGAGGGGGCAGGGCCGCCTCCTGCTCGTTCGGTAAAGAGACTACGACGGAGTGATACTTACAGCCCCACCCCTACCAAAGCGATGCCACTGCATGGGCTTCTTGTTGCCTACAGCCCTAGGGGGAAACTGATAGCCTTATGTCACAGCATTTTATAAGTCACATTTTAACTTACAGAAGTCTGCTCTGCCTGTTGGTTGAGAACCACAGGATTGACTGACCTCCTTGTGGTGCTTCAACCAACCCGTCTAATACCAACAAGTCATTGCAACTGGACAAGTAAATTATGATTTCTCTGTCCAGCTAGCTGAGGGGGAATTTGACTCTGCAGAACTTCTTGTGTCTTCAGGTGACCCATGTAAGCTGCTCCAGGCTTCAGCTGGACGCAAATACTGTAGATGTAATGGCCAAAGGAAGGGTCGCAGAAATTTCCTGGAATCTCAGCTGGCCCCATGGAGAGTGAAAGATGGTGGCTGGGCCAGGTCTACCTGGCAGGTAGACCTGGGTGCCGCATCAGGAAGTCTGGTAGACCTGGGCTCCAGCTATTGCTGCCACCACCACCACCACCCATCCTGTTTTGCCCCCTTTTGAGAAAGGGCCCAAAATAAACTTTGTACCCCCTGATAAAATTCCTCTGAGGCCCTGGTGGAGATGTGAAAGGGCGTTGTTACCCAGGGCCGCCAGACACATGCACTGAAGTGTGACTGACACTGGATCAAAGATGCCATGTTTCCTTGAGTCAGAGTTTTGCGTTTGGGCCCTGATTAACAAAAAGATGTCTAAAAGCTCTGCTAACTGGGCAAAGAGGCTCTCTCTGTGTGGGTGGATGGGCCAACTGTTTGTGTTCATCCTTCCCAGTGGCTGGTTTGCTGGTGACTCCATTGTGAAGCTTTTAAATGGTGAGTCCTTCTGGGAGAGGGAACCAACTTCTCATTTCTTTTGTTGTGTAAACTACTTTGGAAACTCTGTTGTTGGTATATAAATATTCAAAATAATAATACAGGTGGGCCCTTGCTATCTGCGGGTTTGCCATCTGATCTCATTATCTGCAGATGACTGTGAATGCCAAGTCCACTCTTAATTTTTTTTTTTAAAAAAGCGTTCCTTTACCTTTGCGCAGCAAACCACACCAGCTGCAGGGTTGGAAGGCAATCTCTGGCACTCCCGAAATCCACTTGTGGGTCATGTGATCCCCTCCCTTCGCCCTGGCTCGCCCCAGTATGCTTGGCACTGGGTGAGCCAGGGCAAAACAAGGCAGTCTGTCGCACAACCCAAAAGTGGCTTCCGGAGCACAGAGGACTGCCCAGCAAATAGAGCGATTTTGCGGCGCGAAGGTAGGGAAGGACATTTACTTTTGTTACTTTTAAAATTGTTTTTAAAAGGGGTCCCCAGCACCGGTGGTTTTGCAGTATCCGCAGGGGCCCCAGAACAGACTCCCTGCGGATAACGCGGACCAACTGTAGTAACACTAGACTAAGGACGCAATCCAGACGAAGCTGCCGGCGTTGGAGCGAGTGCTCAGGTGCTGGAAGCAGTCGCAAATATGCTGGAAAGCATGTTTGCGGCTCCTCAGGAGCAAGGGAGGCCGATGCAGAGGCCGGTCTCCCTCACTTCATCGCTGCTGGAGGAGGTGAGTCCTCTGGCGGGCCCGGGGGTGGTTTGGCGGGTGAGGGAGGGGGGCATTGGCCAATCCGGCCTGGGAGGGGGCGGGGGATGACTCCTGCCATATCCCCGACCCCGCTGGGCTGGCGAGGCCATTACATGGCCACCTCTACTTCCGCCGCCTATTTAGCTGGCGGAAATCCGAGGAGGCCCATCGGGTCGGCGCCAGTTTACACTTGGGGAAGGGGATGAGCGTCCCCTTCCCCGAGTAGACCTCCAACCCACCATCGGACGGGCAGCCCGGGCGCAGGATCCGGTGGGTGGCCCTGGGCCGCCGGCCAGATCCTTAGTCAGGATTGCACTGTAAAGGTGTGTGTACCTGTGTTGTTTTACTAGAATCTAATTGTAAAGCTGCCTTAAATTGCAGGATATAAATATTTTAAAACATTTTTTTTAAAAAATAAAGATAATCTTCATATTGTTAGGGTTTTTTCTGCACAGCTGCCTTTCCTCAGTTGTCAGCAGAGAAATTCGGTTCATCCAGTCCCCAGTCCCGGCAGAAGGAAAACGACTCAGACACATAAATCAGGTGATAAGAGTCTATTTACAGATATGTACAAGTTACTTACAGCAGTCCTTGCTGAAGTCAACATACAAATAGAGTAGTCAGTCTTTCCAGGTCCAAATCACAGAATTGAGCAGCGGAGCAACGGCATAACAATCAGATAGGAATTGGATGCAAATTATGGTAAGGCAAGGTAGGACTTTTATACTTCTGTCCACCAATCATCTTGTGCATTACCTCATCTCCCACCTGTGGATCACGTCATCCACATTGCATCAGCTTCTGAGCAGAGTCAGCATGACACAGCAGTTTCACTTTCTATTCTAACTGCATTGCTTCTCTGTTCTGGCTTGTAAATTCATCAGGTTCATTTTCAAACCTCAACACATATAACCATAAAAATATTCTTCAGCAGTAGGGAAGGTGAAAACCTTAAATGTATGTCTGTGTTGCTCTGTTTAAAAGAGCTGAATTAGCACCAGAAGTGCAGAAGATTCAAAACCTGTGTGAAATCAATTTTATTTCAGGATTGTTCCATTCACAATATAAACTATACTAACTACGCTTCATTACAGATCAAAGAAGAGCATGCAAATGTCTGTACAGGGGCATTCTGTTCATATTTAACAGTGGTGCGCCTCTAAGATCTGCTCCTGGAGAAGATGAGGCAGGCAGAATGTCTGCTTTTCTAATGTGCTGCCCTTCATACCTGTGACTTTTTGAACCTTTCCTCCTACTTCCCACGCCCATCAGAAGTCTCTTTTCAACAGACTGGTTAACCTGCCATTAAAATTGTACGACTGGTGCTCTGCTCATTCTCATGTACAGCATTGCTCTCTCTTCACTCTTTCAGTAGATATCCGACAGGCATTTGTAGTATTTCCTCCACGTCTACAACTTCATTCTGAAAGCCTTTTTTTAGTCGATTTTCACAAGAACAAGGAACTCCAGATCCTGAAATAATCCTTGTCATTCCAAATGAGGTCCACCTCCACAGTGGTGAGGGTGCCTAAGGGGCTGGGGAATCATTCTGCAATACCCTCATGTGTTTAAAAGTACTGGCTGTGCAATTCTGTCTAGAATGTAGCGGTGGTGCACCTAGGGCGACTGCTGCATCCTAGACAGGATTGGGCCCGCGCCGGCAGAGCTGGAGCATCCCTTTTCCCTGGGTAGAGCCCCAGCAGGCCCAATAGGCCTCCTCAGATGTGCGCCAGCAAAATGGCCCACGCAAATCCAAGGAGCTGGTGTAATGCCATCCAGGCCCAGGACGGGGGATAGGATTTGGCGGAGCACACTGCCAATGAACCCTCTCCCGTCCCTGGCCTGGCTGGCCAATCACCCTCTCTCTTTCCACCCCAGTTCGCCTTCGCCACGCTGCCCTGACCTGCGCAGGACTTACCTGGGTCTGCTGGCGCTGGCTGCAACCCTGAGCAAAATGAGCTGCGCTAGCCTCTCTGCCAGTGATGCTTTCTCGCCCGGTGTCAAAAACGTGCCTTATGGCAAGTTTACGACACCTAGCGCCGGCAGAGCTGTCGCTCCACTGGCGGATTGTTGCACTGCCCATTGCCTGGCATCTTTATGAGCAGTTGACTAGATTACTGTCTGCACTCTTTTCAGAAGGGTTTCAGGAAGTGTCCTCCCTATTGGGAGCTAAACTTGGGATGTTCTGCAGACAAACCATGTGCTGGGAGGGGGATGGTGGGGCCCAGTGCCTCGGGTGCCAAGCCAGAGGAGGGTGTTACGCTCACTGTAAAAAATGCCAGGGGGCATTTCTCACCGCGTTGCGGCGGGGGCAATGATGCGGGGCTTGTGCCGTTACATGTGTGGGAGGGGGTGCCGGAGAGGCTAGATATGCACAGTGCACAGGTTGTGTCAGGGCAGAACATTCTAGTGTAAACGAGGGGACCTCTTAGGTGGCCTCATGAGCATGGTTGGCTCCATCTTTGTCATCAAACATAGGAACGGAAAGGTATTTTTGTCCTTATGCTTCTTTGATGATAGTGACATGCAAGTACATGACTGTAATGCCCAACAAGTAGACATTTATATACCATGGAACATGTGCATTAATGCAGGAAAAAAGATTTCTTGGTACTTCAAAAACCACAATAATTAGGGCTGTAGCAAGACTGTTCCATGTTATCAGTTGTGTTCGACAGCAGCTTTCGTTTCTAGGAAATTACCATGCAAGCCTATGCCTGTCTACTCAGAAGTAAGCCCCAATGTGTTCAATAGGAGTTACTCCCAGGTAAGCGCATATGGGATTGCAGTCTTGGTAGCCAAATTCACATTGAAACATGAGGCTTGGACCTGAATGTGTTTAGGTCTTAAGGTAGCTTTGCATATGCACATAAATGACCCAACCCACTTTTTAGAGACATGTCCCTAGGTGTCTTTGTGTGGCGCTGTCACGACACTGTGAATGTTGTGACAGTGTACTTTGGTACCTTGGTATCGTTTGACTATTGGCATATGTTAATGCATGTTAGCTAGGTGCATCAGCTGTGTAACACACCTACTCACAACTGGTCCAGGCACAGGCTAATTCTTACACAATATCAGTGCTCCTCTCCCTGTTAATAGGATGCATGCATTTATGTTTCCTGTCAAGAAATCTATACATTTGAAACTACAGGTAAAAAAATATATGCAGCAGTCTGGTGCTGTCACATAATTTTCTACCCTTTTTACTTTTTTTTTTTTTTAAAGGTAATTGTGTCAGTTCTCTTTCCATGCTAAGATTTTATATCCGTCTCCTTTATTCTGATTTCTCTTTAAATTGAAAGTGCTATAGGGTTACACGCAAAGAGGAATCAATTTCCAAGGGGGGAAAGAAGAGGAACCAAATATAGATGAAAAAGCTGCCTCTCTAAAGATTTTGAAATATGAGGAGCCTGGCTCTGCATGTACGATTAATGGCAGGGGTGTGCACGATGCCACGTTCAGGTTAAATCAGAAGATCAGCTTTTTGCTTGTATGCTTGCACTGTCCCAAATGTGGAGCTCCTATTCTCAGCAGGCGTTACAACGCAGTGACATATTGCTTTCTAATTTTCAAAGGAAGACGGGAGAAGCAGAAATGCCAGGTGAAGGCCAGGTCTTTTTATAACAAACTGTTGCCTCCTGAAGTCTTTGGATATGACGTTACGGTGAGCAGCCTAATGCAAATCTGAAAAAAGTACAGAAAGGAGCCGAACAAAGCATATGAAACCGTGGAATCTGCCAGTTTGTGATGGCACCAAGCATCTGTTTGCAGTTTAAATGTGGTGTTATCGATGTTGCAATTCTATTTTTGTCATGGTATGGGGGGGGGGTTATGCAGCTGTATTTAAATAGGCTTGTTTGAAATGGAAATGGCTTTAGGGTCCTAATGCAGCAGTAGTCACAGGGACCTACAGCGCAATCCTATCCAACTTACACCACCGGTGTATCCAGCGGTGCAGCGAGAACGGTGCAGCGGTGCAGCCTCCCATTCTTGCTGCACCGCTAATTACACCGGTGGTGTAAGTTGGATCACTGGCGTCGCTCGAGGTGGGGCAGAAAGCTAAGTTCTGCAGCTTTCCACCCCACCGTTACTCTCCTGCACGAGGCGCCCCACCCCCTCGTCGTAGGAGCCTGTCAGCGGAGAGAAAGCAATGCCCAGGGACTCTCCTGCACGTTGCTTTCTCTCCGCTGACGGGCTCCTACGATGAGGGGGCGTGGCGCCTCGTGGAGGAGAGTAACGGTGGGGTGGAAAGCTGCAGAACTTAGCTTTCCGCCCCACCTCGAGCAGCGCCAGTGAGTTGGATAGGATTGCGCTGCTAGTCACATGGAACGGTTGATGGCCCTGGATGTAGATGTGCATCCATCTGCACCAAAGATGCATTTCACCAGTTCAAAGGGGCTCGTGTAAGCATCACAACGCAAATTGGAATGTGCATCTAGATGTGCACTCAGTGCCGCGCGCACTCTCAACACTTCAGAAAGACTGAAGGCCTAGGGGTTACAGACTGGATTCCTGTTGCTGGACTTGGACACATCTGCCTACTGAGAGCCATCAGTAAGAGGCTTAAGATCTTACGTGTCCAACCTGAAGATAATCTCTATGAAGGAAAGCCTGTGTCTTAATTTTGTCTCAAGTATGTAATTCCCAAGGCAGCAATCCTAAACACAATTAAGCTTAAGTTGTAGGGATGAATGGATCCACAATGCACTCTAGGGAGTCAGATGACTGCTCCATCTAGCAGCTCTCCAGAGTCTCAGGCCCTGCCTGGAGATGCCACAAATGGAATCTGGAACCCTTTGCAAGAAAACAACAGGTTCTACTACAGGGCTCCAGCCCCTCCCCCAAATGTTACTAGTCATCAAAACTTACAGCACAGTCCTATCCAACTTATACCATAAGCTACCCTCATTTTCCGAGGTGCACAGAACAGTTACCTTCCTGCAGAGGCAGTACCTATTGATCTACTTGCAATTCTTGCTTTTGAACTGCTAGGTTGGCAGGAGCTGGGGCTGAAGACGGTACCTCACACCGTCATGCGGCACTTGGGTCTCGAACTGCTGTCCTGCCTTCCTTCCGGTCTGCAGTTCAGTGTCTTAACCACTAAGCCACTGCGGCCCTTATGAAACTTTGCACGTTTGACTGAAGGCAAAGTCTGGTGATCGTTTTAATGCTGTGCTTCTGCTGATTCCAGATGTTTAAGTAGCTGATTTGCTTGACCTGGCAAAGAGGTGGTTAAGGGGTCCATAGCTTTCTTGTTTTTTTCCCTCCCAAGACTGTGCAGAAAAATGCTTAAGGCAAAGGATGCCCCTTCTCCTCTCTTATTCACACAATTTCCTCAATTCTCATTGCACTTGGCTTGCTTGCAGCCCAAATAAAGAATTGTCATATAGGGCATAATTTACCTGGAAAATCTCATTGTATGACAACTGTGCTCACAGGCAACCTCCATTTCATTTTAATAGGCCTCTTCTAAGAAATGTTTCCTGTGCCCATTAGGGTGCCTATTAAGCCCTCTTTGTGAAACAAAGCGTCATCATGATTTCTGCAAGGCACTACAAATTGATGGGGATCGGGAATTGTCTCTCATTAGAAACTATACATATTTCAGATTTGACTAACATGATGCAAAGATAAAAATGTATATTTCAATTCTCCTTAAAAGCAACATTAATTTAAATCACTCTGTTGTACCTACATTTTGCAAATTAATAGTAACCATGGAGTTTGTTTAGTCTTGTAAACATGGAGCTCCAGTTAGTTAAGAAAGCCACAGGCTATCCCATGCATATATGGAAATCTATGAGTGCAGACATCCATGTTCATCTATGTGGGGGGTAAATAAATAATGCTGGTTTGTTACAAACTGCATCTTGTAAGTTTGAGCAGTGCAAGTTTGCTTTTTCTGAAAATGAATAACAGCCCAATCCTATTGACCTGTGCTGGATGCTATTCCCTCCCTATCCTTCCAACACACACACCCCCTTTCTCTCCATGGGCTTGTGCCTGCTAAAGAGCTGGTGCAAGTCTGATGAGACCCATTGGTGAACAAGAGACTTATGGGGAGGTAAGGGAAAATATTTTCCCCTACGTCTCCCAAGCCTCCTGATTTGCCCCCCCCCCCCCCGCATGCAATGCAGCCCATTTTGGTAGAGCTGCATGCTGTGGTGGGGGAAAGGATAAGATTAGTGTGAAAAATCAAATTGGCCAAAGCAACTGAAGTATATTTAGCTTCCAGGTATCTTTGACATAAGGGCTGCAGTGGCTTAGTGGTTATGACACTGAACTGCAGACCGGAAGGTAGGCAGGACAGAAGTTAGAGACCCGAGTGCCGCAATGGTGTGAGCTACCGTCTTCAGCCCCAGCTCCTGCCTACCTAGCAGTTCGAAAGCAAGAAATTGCAAGTAGATTAATAGGTACTGCCTTGGCAGGAAGGTAACTGTTCCGTGTGCCTCGGCATTGAGTCATGCCAACCACATGACCACGGAAGCATCTTCAGACAGTGCTGGCTCTTCGGCTTTGGAGATGAACATTGCCCCTAGAGTTGGTAACAACTGACTTTCGAGCAAGGGGAACCTTTACCTTTCTTTGACATATGGGGTCTGGTTGAAACCCATCTGTGGATACAAAAATAACCGCAGAACAGAGGTCCCCCTATCGCAAATGGCCATACGGCAGTGTGTGTAGCATGCCTCTGAGAGCCATTTTGGAGCTGCTGCCACACTGTGCTGCCACCGCCGGCTACCCATGGGAGTGCAGGTAAGTCAACATGGAGGGCGGGCGGTGGGAGGGTGTGGAGGTGGATGAATGGGAGAATTTCCGGGTGGGGATAAGGGAGGGCAGGAGGCAAATAAAAGGAGGATGGGGTGGATCCCAACTCGTGCCGGGATCCTATCTCTGTTCTCTCTCCCCTTCCCTCTCCCTTACAATCCTTGGACTTGCACCACCAAAATAGCTGATGTGGGTCCAAGGAGACCCATTGGGGAAGTAGAAGTTTACTCTGAGGTAAGGGAACAAATATTCCCTTGCCTTGAGGAAGGCTCCATGACTGCCCCCCCCCCCACATAGGATGCAACGCGAGCCCCGTTTGCATGGCTGTATCGGTGCTGATATGTTAGTTAGGATTGAGCTGTGTGAGATCTACATTGGCAGTTTCTGCTAGCAAGAAAGAAACATAGGGCGCAATCCAAACCTACTTAGGCCACCGTTGTAACCAGTAGCCCAGCGAAAACAGGAGGCCCCAGAACGGAAAGGGGATTCAAATCCCCTCCAAAAGGGGAATTCAAAAGGGATTTGAATCCCCTTTCCGTTCTGGGGCCTCCCGTTTTCGCTGGACCGCTGGTTACAACGGCGGTCTAAGTAGGTTTGGATTGCGCCCACAATGACTCAGAACATAAGAGTTAAAGCACATACTGATCGCTCTCTTAACCAGTTTAGCTAGCCATTGAAAACCTGCACTATCACAATTCCTGCAACATTCCTTATAGGAAACGTGGTGGAACAGTGGGCAAACACTAGCCATGATGGTATTTCCTATATGTTATTGTTGTTCAGTCATTAAGTCATGTCTGACCCTTCATGATCCCATGAACCATATCCCGCCAGGCCTTCCTATCCTCCACTATCTTCCTGAGTTCGCTCATTTTCATGTTCGTTGCATCGGTGACGCTGTCTAACCATCTCATCCTTTGCCTTCCCCTTCTCCTTTTGCCTTCAATCTTTCCCAGCATCAGAGTCTTCTCCAGAGAGTCCTCTCTTCGCATTAGGTGGCCAAAATATTTGAGCTTTAGCCTCAGTACCTGTCCTTCCAGGGAACAGGCAGGGTTGATTTCATTTAGGATTGACTGATTTGATCTCCTAGCAGTCCAAGTCCTATATGCAACACAACAAATGTAATAATAACAACAACAACAACAACAACAACAACAACAACTGTATGTATTATCTGTAGCAACTTCTTAAGCACAGGTATACATCCCTGATAGGCCTGTACCAGTGGATAAGGTATAGGAGTCATCCCTGCACTCTTTACATCTTTAGCTGTCCCATATGGCACCTTTGTGCTGTTATTGGGAGCAGAAGAGTGGAAAACAGGTACATTTGACCCCTAAACATGCTACTCTGCTCTACCCACACCATTCACTTCAGTGTGGCTTGCACAAGGGAGCAATCTGATCATTACCTCCCATGTAAATCAGAGAGGGGAAGGGAGTGTCATTTGGATGTTAGCCAGTTTTGACTGGTATTCAGTAAATGTGAAATTAAAAAACAGTACAAAAGCATTGATTTTGATAAAGGGTTGCTGCTGGTTTCACTGGAGCTTTGATTGGTGCTCTGTGCCAGAAGGGAAGAAGGGACACAAACAGAAATAAATAAGACCCCAAAGAGATTACACAACTACGTTTAACTTTATCTTGGCAACAGAAAATACGAAGTGAGGAATCAAAGAAGAAAAAGAGGAATCAAAGCGAGCCTGCTGACAAAACGCTTAAGTGGACACACTTGAGCTGCAAATTTATTTCCATGAACTGGATGATAAAACAGTAGTTTTCCATTATGCTGCAGGAAACAGATGCTTACTAAATATCTCCTTTTAACTTTCCTCAGGCACCTATTGATTATAGCCAATAGCAATTAAAACTAGAAGACAATTAAGTTTAAACTTTAATGGTGTTCTGTGCCTGTTAATTTACTGTGTGTCCTAATCAATTCATCGCCCAGGATAACAATCTATTCCTGAAAATTTTCAGTTCCGCCAAAGCTCCTTCTGCTGAAAATATATTTATTATTATAGACAGTGAGCAAAGTAAGAAAGAGGGATACACCATAATTAAAAATTGGATTGCCCGCTGCGGTGACAAATTCAGTGGCACAGAGCAAAGCATTTCTAATTCACATGGCACCAGAGTAAGTCCCTGCTTTGACGGGACTTAGCCTGGGGTAACTAACAATGCATAAAAGGAACAGTCATGAGTGGTGCATGGGGGGGGGAGTGGGATGATTATGGTGTCAGGCTACCCTCAATCCGCTCATGTTCACTTGTACAGTCCCTATGCCCAGGGTTCCCAGTCCTACATATGAGTCCATGCACACGCAGTCCATATATGTATTTGTTGTTGTTCAGTCGTTAAGTCGTGTCCGACCCTTCGTGATCCCATGAACCATATCCCGCCAGGCCTTCCTGTCCTCCACTATCTTCCTGAGTTCGCTCATTTTCATGTTTGTTGCATCGGTGATGCTGTCTAACCATCTCATCCTTGGCCTTCCCCTTCTCCTTTTGCCTTCAATCTTTCCCAGCATCAGAGTCTTCTCCAGAGAGTCCTCTCTTCGCATTAGGTGGCCAAAATATTTGAGTTTCAGCCTTAGTACCTGTCCTTCCAGGGAACAGTCAGGCTTGATTTCATTTAGAATTGACTGATTTGATCTCCTAGCAGTCCAAGGGACTCTCAGGAGTCTTCTCCAGCACCACAGTTCAAAAGCATCTATTCTTCGGCGCTCAGCCTTCCTTATGGTCCAACTCTCGCAACCATACATTGCTACTGGGAACACCATCGCCCTGACTATACGAACTTTTGTTGGCATGGTGATATCTCTGCTTTTTATTATGCTGTCTAAGTTTGCCATAGCTTTCCTTCCAAGGAGTAAGCGTCTTTTAATTTCATGGCTGCTGTCTCCGTCTGCAGTGATCTTGGAACCCAGAAAAGTAAAATCTGTTACTGCTTCCATTTCTGCCCCTTCTATTTGCCAAGAATTGATGGGACCCGATGCCATGATCTTAGTTTTATTAATGTTGAGTTTCAAGCCAACTTTTGCACTCTCCTCTTTCACTCTCATCAAGAGGCTCTTTAGTTCTTCTTCACTTTCTGCCATTAGGGTGGTATCGTCTGCATATCTGAGGTTGTTGATATTTCTCCCGGCAATCTTGATTCCGGCTTGCGATTCATTCAGCCCTGCATTTCTCATAATGTACTCTGCATATAAGTTAAATAAGCAGGGTGACAATATACAGCCTTGCCGTACTCCCTTCCCAATTTTGAACCAATCAGTTGTTCCATGGCCGGTTCGAACTGTTGCTTCTTGACCCATATATGTATAGGGACTACATATGCAATTATGAATGTCCATAGGTGGAGGGCCGAGGCTGCCACACTACTCCCCACGCATGTTCATTTACACTGAATGTCTGTGTAATGCTGAGAGATCCACTCTATGTTTTATAACTAGTTCTAATATGTTAGAATCTGGAGAAAGTCCACTGTCCAGGCCAGCTTTTATGCAAAACTTACAGCCCACCTAAAGATTTAGAGATCTTACCTAAATCTCCCCGTACCCAAGGATGCCATGTATTCCCTTGCCTGGGGTTAAGCCCTCACTGCCCCGCTGGGCCTACTTGAACCTATACATAGACCCAGTGGCGTTCTGCGCCCTCCCGGCGCCTGGGGTGGGGGGCGGGGACCGAGCGCCCCCACGAGCGCTCACGCGCGCCTGCCCACCTCTTCTTTCCCCTTCCCGGCTTCGTTGGTCAGCGGCCCAGCTGGGGCGCGAGCAGCTCGCGCCTCTAGCTGGGCCGCTGACTGACGAAGCCGGGAAGGGGAAAGGAGAGGCGGGCAGGCGCGCGCGAGCACTCGCGCACTTCCCCACCTCCACCTGCTCTGTTGTCACTCCCCTGCTCTGTTCGGTCCAGCGGGCCGCGGCAGCAGCAGCAGCAGCAGCAGGAGGAGGAGGCGGAGGTGGGGAGTGTTGTGCGCGAGAGAGCGCTCGCTCGCGCACAACACTCCCCGCCTCCGCCTCCACCTCCTCCTGCTGCTGCTGCTGCTGCTGCCACGGCCCGCCGGACCAAAGGCAGGTCCTGGGGGGGCACGCGCCCCCTGGAAGCAGCGCGCTGGGGGTGCTGCGCACCTGAACCCCCCCATATTAGGACGCCTCTGCATAGACCTATACTTGGCAGTGATTTAGCTGACGCAAGTCTGAGTGGACCCGAGAAGGTGGATTGAGACCGGGAAGGGAGATAGGATATTGGTGGTGCCGCTTCCGCCAATATTGCCCCCTCCCAGCCTTGATTCACCCTCCTATCCACCCCAGTCTCTGCCCACTTCTGGCTACCCCCTGTCTCCCCCCTCCCTCCCTCCCCTTGCACTAACTTACTGACACTGGCGGTTGTTGCAAGGCAGCTGGTACATAGCCGTGGTTACTCGCTGCTTGCTGTGCAAAGCAGCATGTTGCCTTTTGTGACAGCCATAAAGGACCTTGTGATTCCGGCAGCGCAAGGCCCCAGTTGGGGGGGGCCTAGACTCACTAGACACAAGCTTGTAGTGTGGTAGCAATGAAAGATACACTGGGCCTCATGTTAAGTAAGTCTTTGCTACCCACATTCTTGCAACAGTTCCCTGGTTCTTCCTGGATCCCTGCAGAACCTTATAGTCTGGTGTGTGTGCCCCCCCCCCCAGGGAGGATCCAGACATGGAAGTGAAATGAAAAAAAAAGGAGACCAGAACCTCCTAGAGCCGTGATGGCGAACCTATGACACACGTGTCACAGGTGACATGCGAGGTCATTTTGGGTGACACGCCAGTGTTTCCCCCAGGGCCCCGACACACCTTATATTTTCGCAAATGTTTTACAGGCTTGTCTTGAACATTTAGGGCAGGGGTTTTGGCAGACCTCTTTCAAATTATTATCTAGTAAAACTCAGCAACAAAAAAAGTCACTAATTGATGTTATATAAAATGCAGTGTGTTCTATAGTTGTTTTCAGTTCAGTTCAATTCAAAATTACTATTAAAAGTAGCAATAGTCAAAGTACTATTAACAGTTTTGGGGGAGGGGGGTTGGCAGCACACCAGCAGAATCAAGTTAGGCATTCTCAAAAATTTTGACACACCAAGCCCAAATGGTTCGCTATCACTGTCCTAGAGCAAAGTCAGGATCTCTAAGCTTGTATCTTTTACGTAATAGAGGTGTGCATTCTTCAGAATGAATGAAAAATTGAAACAAATTGGCCCGGTGTGGTTCAATTTTAATTTGTTACTAAATGAATGACAGGAGTGTCAAAAGAGGCCTGAATGAATCACAAATGGGTTTTGATTTTGTCATCCAGTCTTAGCACAGTTGTGTTTCATTCAGAGGGATCAGCCTCTGTATGCTCCGGTAGCCTCTCTCCTAGGTGTGTGGAGCCTTTGACAGCTGGGGAACTGGGTGGCTTGCGAGTTTCTCCATTCCCTGGCTGTCAACAGTCAGTCTTTGTCGCTTGGGAGAGATGTCTCCTGGGATGCAAAGTGTACCTTCGCATGCCCCCGCACACCACCTTTCACAAGCTGGCATTGACAGCCAGGAGACTGACGTTGAGCCAAACTCAATGAGATGTTAAACATGCCGTTCTCTCGTTAGGAGATTCTTTTTAAAGGCTAAAAGACCAACCATTCGTTGTCTCAGTCCGCAGCGAGGAGTTGGAATGGAGGAGGGTGTTTAATTCTTTACCTCTGCACCCTTTTCCTGCTGAAAATCCCCCCCACCCCCAGCTGCTCCAGGCCCGCAAAAGTAACATTGTGACAAACGACACCGTAGCATTCTTGAACTGCTCAAAGCTTACAGGAGGGATAACAAGCACTGTGACAGAATGGGCGGCAGAACATCCAGCCTCTGTCTACAGTCTCCTCCCTCGGCTCAGGAGCAGCCTCACTTTAAATCCATCCAAGACAGGTCCTCTAGCAACATGTACGAGCAACAGATCAACGAGATTGTCAGTGATGCTTATTGAAGTGCTTCCCATCAGAAATTGTATCTAAAAGGCTGGCGGCCAGAATTCCACGTAGCTTGGGGCTCTTTCAAAGAGAAATACAGAGCAATGAAGAAAAGGTCCAAACATTGGTCTTGAGAAAGCGAATGTCAGAGCCAAAAGGCTTGATCTGGGGTAGCAAGGAAAGAAGCGCTGTAGAAGCAAATCACACCTGGTCTTAGAGGATTTTCTGAAGTGAATACATCTCAAGCATGGAAGGTTCTATATAGGAATAGAACAATATTGTAAAGACCCTTATCAGGTCTAAAGATAGCCTGCCTATGTAAGCCGCCTTGAATAAATCTGACGAGAAATCTGATGATGAGAAAGGCGGGATATAAATACAGAAAATAAATAAAATAAATAAATAAACTGCAGCACTGAGATGAATTAATTTACCCCTGTTATGACCGCTAGTCTCCAGCCATCCCTGAAGAGAGCACATAATAAAAGCACATAATGTCCCATAAACACATGATCCTTAGCAAAGAGTAGAGGTGTCCAGCCAGGACTGGCTTCATTCGATGTGCACATGTACATGCACATGCAATCATATTTGGACTCAGGATAAATTATATAAAATAATCAAATCGGTATCTATTTATGATGCTTAATTTCAAGGAAGGTCAAGCTTATTGATTAGAACCATAGGTCACCAACCAATAAAAATATAGTAAAGAAACAAAAGAAAAAGAAGCATGACTTTACAAACTGCACAATCCTAGCCATGCCTACTCAGAAGTAAGTCCCATTACATTCAATGGGGCTTACTCTCAGGTCAGTGAGCACAGGGTTGCAGCCAAAGTGAAAATACAATGGTCAAAATGTCATCATTTGTACATGATGTACCAGCTGGTTTAAAGCAAAATGGGATCTATCAGGTGATTTCCTGTATAGTCAATGGCAATTGATTAGACTCCTTTAGGTCAAATTTTATTTTATTTATTTCATGAATGTTTCTCTCACCTTTCTTCCAGTGAGGGCACTCAAGGCAGCTTACACCATTGAAATAAATCAGTAAAAATAATAAAACATTAAAAAATAAAGCACAATAATAATTTTGTAAGCCACAATAAAAACTGAAGGTTTCCTGTAGGTGATATTAATACCTTGAGAAGCAAATCTTAACAAAATCTGACAGCAGGAGAAAGGCAGTGGGTCCTACAACTGAGACTGAAGGTTAGTTATCGTTAATGGTACCCTGCTCTGGGTCTAGTCATGAGTGGTCTGAGAGCAGAAGGGGTCCAAAGCAGTGGCGTCGCTGGAGGTGGGGCAGAACGCTAAGTTCCGCACCGTGCTGACCTCCGTTACTTAACAGCACGAGGCGGCCCCACCCCCTCACCTTCGGAGCCATTCAGTGAGGCGAAGGCAATGCGCAGGGACAGAAGCGTCGCGGGGGTTGGTGCGATGGTGTGGTGGGCCCCAAGGTGGGGACTGGACGTGGAGGCGAAGGGGCGCGCTTACCTCCGGGACGTGTTCCCTCCGCCGCGTTCGCCTTGGACCTGGGCCCTCTTGCCCGCCCTGGAGCTGCTTCGGCTCCAAAATAGGTTGAAAAATGGCGAGGGGGGGGTGACGAGCCATGCTGGGCGTACGCGCATCGTCACACTGGGCGTGTGCCGATGGGCCACGTGGGGGCGTGGCATCGGCGCCCCCCCCAGGATCGTCTCTGCGCAGGGAGTCTCTTGTGTGTTGCCTTCACACCACTGAATGGCTCCGAAGGTGAGGGGTCAGGGCCGCCTCATGCCGGTGAGTAACGGAGGTCAGCGCAGTGCGGAACCTAGCGTTCCACCCCACCTCCAGCGATGCCACTGGTCCAAAGACACTGCATGAGCTCACTCAGGAGAGCTGGGCCTCCTTTAGCTTCCAACAAAGACATGAGTCTCTGTAGAGAAGGTCAGGACCATGAACAGCTCTCTTTAAGCAGAGGTTGTGAGGATGACTGGAGGTTTATACAGTGGCTAGCTCTGCCCTTACGGCACAGGGGAAACTGTGCCCCCCTTGAAGGTTCCACAGAGGAGTACACTGAATCTAAGGAGAGGGGCAGGACTGTCTGGTCACGAAGGGTGTGCTGTGTCCAATCCCTGGGGTATTGCAGAAGTTCACAGAGAGGGAACAGGATGGCTTTGTGCTCAGGGAATTCCTGACTCTTCCTCCTCCTCCTCGGATTTCCTGACTGCAGGGCTCATGACAAATGGGTAGTACAAGAAATAGTGCACAAGGTCTTCCATCTTCCTCTGACCCCATATGAACATGTGACAGGGTCAGGAAAAAGGGAGGGGTGTGTTGTGCATGTGTGGAAGCAAGGGGGCAGTAGCAATGGGTCACCTCACTTCCGGCATTGTGGGGAGGGGTTTGGGCTTGAGCCAGCCCTGGATCTTATATGTATTTACTTGGAAGTAGATCCCTCTGCATCCAGTGTGGTTTACTCTGTCCTAGGTAAGCATCTATAAGAGTTCAGATTTAGGCTTTTAAAGGAAAAGCAATCTAAAAATAAAAGTGAATTTCATGCTTCAACAGAGAATGTTCCCTCCAAACAAAAATAATAGGTATTGTCAGATAAAACCGAAATCAACCACTTTTGACTCTGAGACATAAACATTGATGATACGTGCAGAACTTGCCGTTTCCAGATTGGGCCCTAAAATTAGAGGCATATTAATCTAATTGAACACCAAAGGTATTTGTTATGCTGAGTTACTTCAATTCACTGAGCAACCACGACCTGAATGAGCAAGCAGTAACCAAGACGGGATGTTGGAGAACTGATTGTAGACTTTAAAGGCTATATTTAGCATAGAGAAAAGATAATGGGATGTGAAGAATGTGACAATAAAGAAGGTGTCTCTGAGCATGTACAATGAGCCATTAACCCATCACTCGGTGCAATCCTGCGTAAGTCCAGGGCAGTGGGATGAGAGCATTCTGCTGCCCTAAGCCATCATGAACGTGCCGTAAAGCATGTTTGTGACGACTCGGGAGCAGGGAAGGCTGGCACAAGACCAGCCTGCCCTGCTCCGCTGATGGAACCCTCGCTTGGCCGCCGCCAGACCCAGGTAAGGATCCAGCGGGTGGGGGGGGGGAATCGGCGGGGGCGGGAGGGTGCCGATAGGCCCAGCCGGGCCGGGAGGGGGCGGGAGATGGCCTCGGCCGTATCCTGACCCCCATCGCTCGGCTCGGCCTTTACACGGCCTCCTCTTACTTCCACCAGCAATTTTGCTGGTGGAAATCCGAGGAGGCCAGTCGGCCAGAGCGCCATTTACACTCGGGGAAGGGGATGAGAATCCCCTTCCCTGACTAGACCTCTGGCCGATCGGGAGCCTGCCCATGGCGGATCCTTACGTAGGATTGCTCTGACTGAGTGACCACATCCTTATCCCATATACGTGAGAGTCAAGGAATGAATTCCAGAGCAGAGACTATGGCTTCTAGCAGGCTTGACTATTACTATCTTTTTTATAAGTTAGCTACTCCATGTTTATAATAATTAGAACTAGAAGTTCTAAATTCTACCAAAGCTCTGAGAATTCTCAAGTTATTGTGCTTTCCCCAGCTAATTTATATGCACAACCACTATAGTGGTGTTTTTTTTTTTTTTTTTTAAACACATTTGGGAATCAAATCACTCTCAAGGGATTTGCTTTAAGCCATGGACTTAGTGAAAACACGAATCCAGTAGTCAGAACATATTCTACAGATTTTAAGCTGGTAGAGATATGTGCATTTTCAAGTTCATAAATTAGGAAAGATGGAGAGTCTTTTTCACTTTGATGGCGTTTTCAAATTCTTTTTGTCCAATTCCTGCAGTTGCTAAAAGTTTAAGACAAAACAAACAATAATGGAATTTGTTTTTTTTTTGAGGTTGGTTGTTTTTGAAAGAATATCTTGTGCTTTGGAACAATCATGTTAAGTAAGTTATAAGCCATGTTGGAAAGATAAATAGACAGATACTGCACATTTTTAGGGAGCAAATATGAGGGCCATTTCTCAATTTTTAAGGAAAGAGGGTGAAATTTAGGGAGGGATTTCAAGGGAGAAATTAGACATGAAGTGAGAGTTCACTGAGAGGACCTCTTGCCTTTTTTCCTCCTCCTCCCCCCCCCGAACCCCCTCCAAAGCAGTTATAGGTGAAAGCAATTTGGATTGGCGATTGCATGGGGGAAGGGGTTCTAGTGCTTCCTCCCACTCTGCAACCTCCACCCAAATGGCCCACCATCAGCATCTGCAGGAGCAACTTAAATCAGGAAATTGGTAGGGGGCAAAGGCATTCCCCCCTACTATGGCCCCAACCCAAATCATGTCCATGCCATAGCTTTTTTGTGTGGTTCATTTGAGAGAGGAGCCAGTCACAGCACTCCCATGTCACATTTAATTTGGCCACTAAGTATAATGCCAGGTGTGGCATTTCACACTGCTGGCATCATGTTTAAACTCTGCCGCCTTGCCTATGCATGCAGCATTTAGCATGGCAGGGATCTGTAGCCCGGATGAGTGCCATGCTGATGCATCGCTGCTGTGTGCATAGCGGATGCCCGTCCTCCTCGTACCCCTGCACCGACTGGTGCAAGCACTCACCTGCGGCGGCCAGCGCGGGTCCAGGTAAGTGACGTGTTAAGCAGTGTCAGCCTCTGTGTCGGCACAGCTTACTCACAAGGAGCCGCAAATGTGCTTCCCAGCACTTTTGCGACTCCTTAGGCGACTCCTTGCAACTCCTCAGAGCGCTCATTCTGCTGGCCTATACTTACGGTGAATTGCGCCATAAGTCAGGTTTCTACTTGTGTGGAGGTGAGTTGGTGGATGGGGCCAGGGTTGCAGCTAGACTTCCTCACAAGGTGGGGCTGCCACATGCTATGTGGGCTTGAATCAGAACAAGCAATAGAGACTTGAAACATTTTCCTGGAACCAAAGGAAATATCTCAAAAATTCTCACCTAGCCAAGTGTCTGCCTATGTTCCAGTATCTATGAATTGTCAGATGCATACATGTTGAATAATAATGGTTATTTTTAATTGCAGAAGCTTTTACCTATATAATGAGCCCTTTCCTTAAATGAAGAAACACTTCACATAAAAAGGGTTAGATTTCAAATGAGTTCTTACAGGCAATGTGACAGGCGGGTGTAGCAGAATATTAATTACAAACACTTGGCACTAAACGACCAGTATTTTCTTTTGTGTCACGAGAATTAAGGATGTTATTAGTAGGCAATGAAGAAGGTGGAAAGAAAATACTTCACGCTATAACTAGAAAGTGAAAAAAAATAGTTTTGGAGAAAATAAATTGCAGCGATTAGCTGAGTTTTTCATCTTGCGTTGTGTGCTGATACATAAAAAAAGTTTCAAGGAGCAGAATAAGAGAACTCAAACAAAGTAAAGCACTTTCAGGTCTCATTGTTTTTAGTGGTGTTGATCACATGCTTAACTTAAAGAAAGGAGAGAGAGAGAGAGAGAGAGAGAGAGAGAGAGAGAGAGAGAGAGAGAGAGAGAGAGAGAGAGATTTCTGGTTGCCTGTCAGCTTTTTCTACCCAGCAACCTCATGCAGATGTGTTGTGGAAGCTAATGGAGGACAATGAAGAGGTGAAGTGCCCTCATTGAAGCCAGGGAAAGCAGTGCCCTGCTTCTTAAGGTGGCATAATAGCCACCCTAATTCTCTCCTTTGACCTATTCCCTCTTCTCTTCCTTCCTTTGAAGGAGGATTTGTTTAAAGCTATGCATATCATCTTCCTACCTTCTGGGCCAGCCGCATGTAAGGCCGTGGTGACAGAACCAGTAAGGATACCTTTGTAGTATCCTACATTTTCTGAAAACTAACAGCACAATCCGACTTAACTTTTGTGCTGGTTTAACCAGCGGCGCAGCGAGAACATGAGGCCCCAGAATGGAAAAGGGATTCAAATCCCCTCCAAAAGAGGAATTCAAAGGGAATTTGAATTCCTTTTCTGTTCTGGGGCCTCCTGTTCTCGCTGCGCCGCTGGTTAAACTGGCACAAACGTTAAGTCGGATTGCGCTGTAAGGAAGACTTTGTTGCCTCAATTGATGGCAGCGACAGCAATGGCGGCGGGACAGGTAAGTGGCAACAGCGGCAAAACGGCCATTTTCATGGCCATAAATAAATAAATAAATTCCTCTCCTCTAGGGTAGTAGCTACCCCTCTGGTGTTGTCTACAAATTTGATGAGCATCCCCTCTATTCCCTCATCCAAGTAATTTATAAGCATATCGAACAACACTGAATTCAAGAGCCCTGACCCCTCCCCCCCGACCGCTTCCCTCAGGGCATTTTCCTGGTTCTCCAAAAGTTCTCGAAGTTTACAGACAGAGACCACATGGGTTTTCTTATCCATTAAACTCTCGTGAATTTTTTTGCCATAGAATATCAGTATCTCTGTGAGTTCAGAGTCCTTCACATGGGTTTTTGAAAATGGACTTTTGAACGTATGTTTGCAAAACCAACATGGTTATTGACATCCGTGAGTTTTGAGTCCTAGAAGAAAGTGAGATGACACGCAAGGCGGGCTGCCAGTGGGCCCCTCCACTAAGTGTGCCCTCTGGATTATTCAGTGTCAGCAGATGAAGAATGACACAAAATTACCTGGTTTTATTTGATTTTATTGCAGATATTTTTTAGGAGTAAGTGGTGTTATGGGTTTTCGTTGTCACCGTTTTCTCCTGCCCCTACCCATTACCACAGAAGAGAAGAGGAAGAGAGGCATGACTGTTCTTTTGTACAGTAGTGACGTGTCTCCAGTGGCGGGGCACGCGCGTCACCCTAGTGACCCCCCCAGACACCCCCCCCTTTCATGGATCTTTGGCGCGGCCGTGCAGCTGGCTCGGGGACGTCTTCCCCGGCCAGCTGTTCTGGGCCTTCTAAGGAAGGCCCACTGCGCGAACGCATGCGCAGACCGTTCCTGAGGGAAAAGGGCAGTCCTTTTCCCTCAGGAACGGTCTGCGCATGCGTGAAAAAATGTTATAAATAACGTTCGCGCTGCGGGCCTTCCTCAGAAGGCCCTGGCACGTCAGACGGGGAGGACATTCCGAGGCCTTCTCCAGGCCTCGGAGCCTCCGGGGGATGTGCGCAGGGGGAGGTGACACGCGCGGGTGCGTGCGCGCATCACCCTTCTGAGCATGTCACCCGGGGGCGGCCCGCCTCCCCCGCCTCATGATAGTAACGTCAGTGCGTGTCTCCTATAAATCTACATCGCGAACTCATAGTTGACTCATGAGTCCACCACATGAGGAAGATGGTGAAACACAAATAGGTAGAACTGATGGCTTTTCTGAGAGCATAATTGGGAAAAAAATGGATGGGAGTCAGAAAGCAGGACTGGGGGATTTGGTTAAGGGTTCCCATATCTTTTCCTCTTAATCTGAACCCTGAAACTTGGAAGAACACAATAACATTATCATTGCTAACTGGGCAAGAGGCATTTTTTAAGTGGTGCTCCTCTTTTATTTAGCAGGGGGAGAGTAACTGTCCCCCTTTCACCCCAGCATAGTGTCTTTTCTGGTGGCTGTTTGCTGGGGTGTTCTGCATCTTTTTAGATTGTGAGCCCTTTTGGGACAGGGAGCCATTTAATCATTTGATTTTGTCCGTAAACCGCTTTGTGAACTTTTTGTTGAAAAGCGGTATATAAATACTGTTGTTGCTGTTGTTATTATTATTATTAGAAGTGTTGTGGCACTGGGGGAGGTTTGGGCGGTGGGCCCCAGGGTAGCCGGTAGCAGGGGGCGCGTCTTCCTCACAGACGTTCGCCGGGACCCGTCTTCTTCGCAGCCGTTCTCGCTACATGTTTGGCCCTCCCACCCTCCCAGGTGCCGTTCGGCTCGAAAAAGGAGGCAAAAAGCTCCGGTGGGAGGGTGTTTCCGCGCTGCAGAGGCGCACTACGCCGACATCACACGCCCCAGAACGGGGTGTGTGGCGGCCGTGGGGGTGTGGCGTGGTGTGCGTGGCGTGGCGGAGGCCCCCACCCCACGGCATGGCGGCGGCCCCCACCCCACGGAATGGCAGCAGCCCCCACCCCACGGCATGGCAGCAGCCCCCACCCCACATTTGTCACTAATAATAATAATAATAATAATAATAATAATAATAATAATAATAATAATAATAATACCATACATTTTGTTTTACTCCATGTTATAAGGAAGGGACAGGCAGGTCTGCTCCTTCTGGAGTCAGTCTCATTTCTTCAGTAACATCATATTTGTGGCTTGGGCTTTAGGCAGTTTAGAAATTAAACACAGCAAAAAAACACAAATTCATTAATCTTGGTGGCTTCTACTAAATGTCAAGTGGGAAATGAGAGACAGAGAGGGCAACAGGAATGACTCCCTGGTTCCCCCATCAGCACTTGTTCTGGGACAAAAGATCTTTGAAAGAGGGCTGCTTTTCTGCATGCTAATTAACATAATTAGCATAAGTCACATTAATTAAGGTATGCAAGATACATTTTTCAAGTCTAAAGAGCAGAACCAAAACAATTCCAATTTATGTTTCAGCCCTAAACTTGCGTAAGGGAATATCTGGTGGACGTTTTTTGTTTTTTGTTTTTAACACAGATTTAGGAATGATTGAAACCAAATATCTGAAAAGTTCATCCATGGTTTAGGACCTTGTCTTTCAATATAGCTATGGGGGTATAGCTAAGAGATGGAGCCCTCTTAAATTCAGAGAACAGTCTCAATGTTAGGAGGTGTGTGTTAGCAAATATGCGATACTGACATTTCTCAACAAATAAAAAGTTTTGAATCACATCTCTAGATGGACACATTTTTTTCCTGTAGTACTGAGCATTGTGAATTGCCCCTCTCTGTCTGAGTGTGCTAAATGAATCTCAGTGGGAAAGCTGTTCTTCTCTCCCCCCCTTCCCACCCCTCCTCTTTACAAATGAAGTCGTCTGAATTCACCAAATCGAAAAAATACGGATCTCCCGTCCCGCTCAGTTTCCAGTGGTGCTGTAGAAGGACAGGGCTATAGATTTTCCCAAGAGTGAAAAATAATTCACCCCGTCTGCTCGTTATTCATACAGACAGCGCATTAATAATATGGGACCCTGAGATCTCTCCTTATCTAGGCCGGAGCACAGCTAGAGGGATGAGAAGCTGACTCCTTGGATTTAAAATAACATTTTTCCCTCTTTCTGTAGAAATAAGAATTGATTGAAAGTACTTTTAAGGAGGAGAGAGAGAGAGAGAGAGAGAGAGAGAGAGAGAGAGAGAGAGAGGGAAAAACTGTTCTTTGATACCATCTAAAGTACATATTAGATAAATAGAAAACTATTGGCTTTTTGACTGTGAACAATTTTCACTTGATTCAAGAGCTGATAGAGGGGAGCATTGTACGTAATATAAAGTATTTACTACAGAACTATTCAAAGCCCGCTAGAGCCAGCATGCACTTTCCCATTAACTTCAATGGGCTTCGAACCAGGGCCCTATAACTGTACCTAAATTCCAATAATTGTAAGGAGAAATTAAGCACAGCTATTTAACACTGGGTGAAAAAATTCTCTCTCATAAGTGGGTTGTAGAATAAGCGGCCAAAACAGCAGCTCCTTAAGGACCAATGGCTGGCATATGTCATCACCAGTATTGGTCTTTGCTTTGTTAGCATCTGAGAACAAAGAGCTATATCACTCTGCCTCCCCCCCCCACACCCCTCTAGTCAGCCTCTTCCATCCATCCACCCTCCTCAAGCAACAGGGCAGAAATGCCTCAAAAATGGCAGCAGGCAAGCACATTGTGTCTCACATTTCATAGAATAATTGCATTACAGGGGACACCGTCTGAGACAAGATGGCGCCATTCTAGGGCGGTCTACTGTAGGAAATCTGCATGTAATATAATCAATGCTGCAACTTTAGAAGTGCTCCCCTCCATCCTGCAAAGCAGAGGCATAGTTAGGGGGCAGGGGGGCTGTGGACCCCCCGGACGACACATGGGGGGTTGCACAAGCCAGCAATTTGGTGGTGCAGCAGGCGAGCAGGGGCAAAAAAGGGCCTTTTGCGGCGCAGTGGCACTAAAGGGAGTCACCTGCCCGCCTGGGCCCCTAGTAGGCTTTTTCCTTGGAAAAAACGCTGGGGGGAGTGTTTTCTCAGGTTTTATTTGCCATGGGGGTGGGGCTTGTGACATCACAGGGGTGTCACGGGGGTGCCCCCCACATAGGCCAGCTACACCTCTGCTGCAAAGTCTGGAGTTGTAACAGAGACACAATATACCAATCAAAATAAAGGAAGTTAATATTTATCACAACTGAAGTTCTGCACAAGTTTCTTCAGATGTTTTGTGGGGATCTTGGGAGACTTTATTCACTGAGGTCTACAGGTATAGTGGTTTCAGATCATAAAACTGATGTACAAAATTATTACCAGAACTGGAATGATAGACACCATAAAACCCCTAAACTATACTTTGAGGTCTTCAGACTTCTCAGTCATACATGACACATGCTTTCTTTGTTCATTTGCTTCTGGGCCTCATAGTGGCCATTCTGTTACACAAGTTAAAACTCAATACTGGTAATGTCAGAAAAAGATGCTTGTGCATTCAGTACTTGACCCTCTGGTAGTGGTAACCAAAATTGAACTGCTACGTTCGCCTCTGAATAGCCCCAATTTTCTCTGTCCTTATTATATAAACACTTAATCCAACAGTTAATCCAGTCCTGACTGTTATCTCACTGGCAACGTTGAAAACAGTGTACCATGTGACCCAGCAATATGGATTTTCTAATCTAAATAATTACACCTCTCTATTTGAGAGTCTTTAAAATGTGTTTCTAACTGAAAACAGAGTCTTATCAGAAGCAAACAAACACCCTGCGGGGGGGCACAGCAAAAAATGTCAACCCCCCATGATGTCACCGCCGGGAGTGGCGTCACCGCCACCACCGCTGCAAAGGTCTTCCCAGGCACAGGACGGGTGGGCCGGCCAAATTTTCACACTCCTACCCGCCTGCTCTTTGCGCTGCCACTGCCAATCCCGCCACCCATGTGGTGGGGGTGTCACCCCTGGTGCTTTGTTGCCCCCCGCGTGCTGCACAGGGGGCCACCGCCCCCCTCCTGGTGACACTTCTGAGCCTCATTGTAAAATATTTTATATTTGTTCAAGCTTGGATGAGGTAATCTCTGGGAGATTCTGCCTATGATATGTAGAAGCAAGAAGGTATGATATGTAGAAGAAGTTCATCTGTGGAACTCCTTGCCACAGGATGTGGTGATGGCACCTGGCCTAGATGCCTTGAAAAGGGGTTTGGACAGATTCATGGAGGAAAAGACCATCACAGGTTACAAGCCAGAAGCAACCTCCTGGTTTTAGAAGTGGGTTTTCTCTGTGCCAGGTGCAAGGGAGTGTCAACGGGAAACAGGTTATCTTGTTGTCTTGTGCTCCCTGAGGCATCTGGTGGGGCCACTATGTGATACAGGAAGCTGGACTAGATGGGCTTTTGGCCTGATCCAGCAGGGCTCTTCTTATGTTCTTATGTAGAACTTTCAGTTAAGAGTTGTGTCAGTTATACAGGAAGCAGAGACTCCGTTCAACAAATGTGTGCTGACCTCTCTGTTGTCATATCAGAGAGGACCCCAAGAGTAGTCATAATAAAATCATGTTCGTGCTTCTCCATGAATTAATTATTGTACACAAGAATTCAAATTCAAAAAGAGATTGTTGAAAGACCAGCGAAATTAAATATCAGAACGCTAACCGAGATAATGTAGGCCTGCGTGAGCTTCAAATCAGAAAGCATCCTTTTCATCCGTCCCCTTACTCAAGTATTTACACTCATTACAAAGTCAGATCACTGAACTGGTCCAATGCTGACTTTCAAAACCATTAATTAAATCTCCACCACTATAGCCACTTGAATTATTAATGTATCCAAACAAATTAGACAAGTCGAGACACAAAGGGACAATTTTGAATTTTTTAAAAAGAGGAACCCTGCATTGCTGGGATGCTTTGCTGGCGATGTTAAAATGTCAACACTGTGCTTACCTCTGAATAGTTGCAATGCTATTGCTAATCAGGGAGTAGAAAGATGACTCAGGAGAACCAATCAAAAATTGACCTGCCACAAACCAATGCCTATTATGGGACAAATGACAATTGCGGTACTCTGCCTTAGGACTAATTTACCCCAAAAAAGGGAGTGCCAAAAAAACAAACCAGCAAACAAACAAACATAAAGGAGATGATCCAAAATTCTGTGTGGAGAATGATCCAAACTCCAACTGTGTGGTTGGAGTTCCATGCATGCAGGAGATCTTACCAGTGGTTTGGGAGTCGGACTTAGACCTGGAAGATCCAGGTTCAAATCCCCGCTCAGCCACAAAGCTTCCTGGGTGACCTTGGGCCAGTCACTATCTCTCAGCCCCACCTACCTCACAGGGTTGTTGTGAGGACAAAAAGGAGGGGAGGAAATATGTACACCACTCTGAGCTCCTGGAGGAAGGGTGGTATAAAAATGTGAAAAATAAATAAAATAAAAAAATACTCATCAAATACCACCCTGTGCACATTACAAGGAAACTCTGTTGCACGTATAGATCATTCATTGACTCACAGAGCCTCTGCATGTACAAAGATTTACACACATATCAAGGTCTCCAAATTATGATGAATCTAGGCTATTGGTTCATTGCACACTTATTCACAGGGAAAAAACTTAATAATAGAACCATTGAGGTATCATTTAAAGGTAGAATATGCAGACTAGACTAGAGTCAAAAGTAGTAGAAATAATTGAACAGGGTTTTTTAAAGTCTGTGCTCATAGGTCAGGCAAATAACAAGGATACAGACTGAATTTCTCTCGTCTAATTAACCTTGGTAATTAATGAATTCATTAATCACTTATTAAACATTTAATTGGAGCCATCCCACCTGAAAGAGTGATCAGGGCTGTTGGCATTGTTTTAAGTAATGGTATCTCCACCAAGGCAAAGCAGGAGTAAAGATTTCCTACTCATTGCAGTATAAGAACAGCTTACAGTATAGGGAATAGGGTAGCACATACACTGCTATGCCTGACACTGAAGGACATGTGAGAGCTCTGACACAAAAACTCAGTACATAAATGTGCAAGGAACTGTTGGATAAGGGTCAGCACACTAACAAACCAAACTTATTCAGGGCCGCCCCAGAGCATGCAGTGCCACCAATGGAACTTTGAGGAGACCCATTGGGGACCAGGCAGCCTAATGTAAAGAGCATTTTTTACTTAACTCTGAGTAGGCTCCCTGGTCCCCAATAGGTCTCTTCAAACCTACGTCAGCTCTTTTGCTGGTGTAAGTCTGAAGAACCTTTGTTTGGGGGCGGGTCTGGGCTGAGAAGGGGGGATAATATCTGGCCTGCATAGTTGCTACTGAGATCCACCCTCTGCGGTGGGGGTGGTACTGTAAGTTGCGCCCCGTTCTAGTCCCCGTTTACAAGCTGGCATGAGGTGACCTCGCCGTCGGAGCCATTCCGTGCGAAGAAGGCAATGGGCATGGAGTCTCCTGCCCATTGCCTTCTCCGCACGGAATGGCTCTGACGGCGAGGGGGCGGGGCCACCTTTTGCCAGCTTGTAAATGGGGACTAGGATGGGGCGCAACTTACAGTACCACCCCCACCGTAGGAATGCCTCTGATCCACCCCCTCCCGCTCCTGATCCGCTCCAATCTTCCCCCCCCCACTGCCAAATTACCAGCAATGGTGGAGTTTCTGCGGGCCACTGTCGACCACGTGCAGTCTCCTGGTCTTTGCACTGGTGCAGTTCTGTGGAGAACCTGAACACCAACAGCCTGCAGGATACAATGGCAGTTTGTGAGATCTGCCAGTATATCCCACAAATAGGATTGGGCCATAAAACTGTTTCTGTTCTTTTAAAATTATTGTTCTGCATTTTATTCTGTACGTTACTTTGTTGATTTCCACTAAAACAGGCTATACATAATTAAAATAGATAAATAAAATGCTTCTCCCAAGAACAAATTAATTGTCTGTTATATAATCAATAAAAATGTCAGCATTGTTCATTGACACCTTCTACAGTTTCGCCCTTCAGCCAGAGGCACTGATGGAAAAACATGGGTACAAATGATGCACAAGCACAACCCTCCCAGTTGATCAGCACTTATTTTCAGAAGACTCAGAAATAAGCCAACAGTTTTTATACTAAAACACTTGTGATTTAACCCCCCACCCCCCAAAAAGCCAAATAGAAAATTGCTATTTAAAAATTGGCAAAATCAAATTTGAACTAGTGTGATGGCTATTTGCAGACCTCACCAGAGGCGAAACAAGGGTGGAGCGAAGGCAAGTAGTTCTGCAAGACTCCGTTACACTGGAGTCACCGGCCCCTCCCCCTTGCTGTTGGAGCCATTCCAGCAGCAACAGGGGAGTGTCCTGCGTGTTGCCTTTGTGGATGTGGAAAAATTCTTCCTGAATGTGGAAAAATTCTTCCCTAACCTTCCCTAACCCTAACCTTCATCCAAAACATCTTATTATCCAATGTGGTGGCCTATTCTCCATGTTGGTAGCCCTATGGAATGGAAACTCTATGTTAGTATGCCCATTTATCCAGACTTCTGATTTTGCTGATACATGACATGTTCCCCATGCCACTTGGAGAAAAGAGACTGTCTAATTCAACTTGACACATAGGCATAAGACGTGGATGAACTACTTGCCGTCAACACAAGATGGTCTGTTTCGCGTCGTCCCAGCCACTTTCCCAGGTAGACAGGAGCATTTTACTGTCTGTGATCTCTCCTCAATCCGATTCTTATTACAACACCTGTGCGCTGCTATAACTTCACATGTACCTCCTTCTGGAAACAAAGAGAGAATATTGGCACTGATTAGGAAGAACTGCTCTGGAGAGCAACAAAAAACAACTAGTCATCCTACTCTCTACCTTTGGGGGCAGTGAAGAACCAGCCTGACAAATACAAAACTCTATGCGTATACAGTACAGTATATCATTTGTCATTTCAGCCCCTCACTTAATCCAGTCCTTCATTTTCATTTTCCAAAGTGTCTGCTGAACACTTATTCGTCATTCGTCCATAATTTGCTCTATTTACAGTTAGGACACTGGTGTCCCCCCCCCCATCCTCACAGATTTTGTTTCCTGCTTATTTTAGGCAATTATTTTTTATGTTTTTATGTTATGTTGTGTATTCTAAAAATCTGTATGCACGGATTTAAAATTATAAATGAAAAGTTAAAAGAGGGGGAGAGAAAAGACTGTAATACAGTCTTACAGTGCAGTGAAGTATGTAGTGACCTCCTAGACAAGGGGTTCTCAATCCCTTCCAGGCTGAGTACCACCTCCGGCGCCACTCTCCTGCTGAGTACCACCAGAAGTGACGGGTGATGACATCATCGCCTGTTACTTCTGGGTTTTCAGGTTTTCAGAGGCCAGAAAATACAGGTAGGAGGCTCTGGGCAGGTGGGAGGGCCCTTTTCAGCATTCCCGAGAGGTTCGGCGGAAGGCAGGAGCCCCTTGGGAGTGAAAGTGTGCCACCAAAAACACTGCATCTCAGTGGTCCGGTGATCCAAGTACCACCAGCAGTCGGCCAAAGTACCACTGGTGGTACTAGTACTACTGGTTGAGAACCCCTGACCTAGACCATTGCAACTGAACTCTATGTTGACCATCTGGCTTCCTGGGAATGCCCCCAGTTCCTCCTCCTTAATATCAACGATGTTATCCTGGCCTCAAGTCATTAGTCCTACAGGCAAAAAGCACCATGTGCTTATTTGAATTCTTTATTTTGCACACGTAACAAGTTTTTATTCCCAAACATTAGTACATGAAGAATAGGAAGATTACGTATGTCATGAGGTTAGTGCACTGCCATAAATTTATTGAGACCTAAGTTCAGATTGCATTAAGTGCATAATTGCTAGGTGATTAGAAGTCCAAATACACTCTTTTGCAAGTATTAACCCACACCATTAATTTGCAGCACTCATTTTATCTACAGTGTGTAAGAGAGCATGACACATGTACAAGAGGCCACTTACTTTTGCAATCAAAAGGAATTCATCATTTGAGTTGCCAAAAGGAAAGCCAGTGCCTATTACATATTCTGCCTGATACACCTAGGCTGACTGACACACACTGGATGCTACATCACGTCACCCGTATCCTGTACCTGCTCAACCAATGTACATATATGAGACATGCCATGAAACCACACAAGGATATACTGTATTCAAGTTAGGCTTTTCAAAGAAGGGCTCAGAACTCCATCAACTCCTGGCTTGCTAGGTAAACTTATGAGAAACATTGTGTCTCCATAGCGGCCTTCCACTATGCATGTTCCTTCCACTAGCATGTTCCAAGCCATGTCCTCCCCCCGCCCCACACACTTTGGGTTTATCTTTGGGATCTGCTGTTCAGTAGCTGATCAGCACAGTATATGTTAGAAGGTAATTGGGTCAGAGAAAATCTCTGCAGTCAGCAGTGTGATGCAGCTGCAAAGAAGGTGAACGCAACACGCAAGTATAGCCTGCATTAGTAAGACTGTAGCTTCGCTAAGTCGCGAGAAGTAGTGGTTCTGCTTTGGTCAGACATCACCTGGAGTACTGTGTCCAATTCTGGGCACCACACTTTAGGAAAGATGCATCCAAACTGGAGCGGGTTCAGAGAAGAGCAAAGAGGATGATCAGAGGACTGGAGAACAAGCCCTACGAAGAAAGGTTGAAGGACTTGCAGCACAATCTTGCGTAAGGATCGCCGCCCGGCGGATCCTGTGCACCGGTGGCCAGGCTCATTATTACGCTTGTCCCCTTCCATGAGTGTAAATGCCAGCCGACCGGACCGGCCTCCTCGGATTTCCGCCAGTGAAATCGCTGACGGAAGTCGGAGGAGGCTGTGTAACCCTGGAGAAGAGAAGGCTGAGAGGGGATATGACAGAGCTCTTCAGATACCTGAAGGGCTGTCATATGGAAGAAGGAATGACTTTATTCCCAACTGCCTCTGAGAGTAGAACTAGATCAAATGGATTCACACTGCAAGAGAGGAGATTCAGACTGGATATCAGGAAGAAATTCTTAACAATAAGGACAATTTGGCAGTGGGAATAATTACCAAGGGAGGTGGTGGAACATCCCTCACTGGAAATCTTCAAGCAGAGGTTCAACAAGCACCTGCTGGAGAGGCCGTAGGGGGATTTCCTGCTACAGGCAGGGGGTTGGACTAGATGACCTTGTGGGTCCCTTCCAACTCTATGATTCTATTGTGTCTCCCTAATCCCCACCTATGTCACAATGATAAAACTGATTTTTTGTTTGTTCCCTATTTGGATGTAAAATCCTGTTGACAAAACCAGCCTTAAAAGAACACCTGAAATCAATCCAGCCATTTTAAATGTCACACACTGAGACTACCAGCTAGGAGTGACCCTTTAATGTGTGGGAAAGCTTGATGTAATTTTAAATATTCAAACCTTCAGCTTTCAGGAACGAGTCAATCAAAGCTGGTTAATGTCTGTTAAGGTAAAAGACCTGAGGTCATGCACTCATGGGGCTCAGTATTGATGAGCTTGCAAGCTTAAGGCAAGATGGACCCCATGGTTAATATTTAATTCCTCTCATCAAAAAGAGCTGTTTCCTGTACAGTGCAGAAAAAAAAATATTTACTTGTCCCTGACACAGCTCTTTTCTGAGGCAAAAATTGAGAGAGCTAGACAAAAGACCATCCCCATTATGTCCTGGTACTCCGTTCCCATCTCTCATAACAGGAAAGGAACATGAAAGGGGTTGTCTCTCTTGGGATCTGGTCCTAGAATTTTGCTGAAATTTTTACTCAAGGCACAATCATTCCAACTCCAAACAGGCAACTTTATGCCAGAAGAGAAACTGCAGCGAAACCTCTTTTCGAAGTATCGGCATGCAATGTTGAACTGAATGTAAAACTGAAAGCACAGGTGTGGATAGCTGAATTCTTTCACTTCCTGCAATACACTACAGTTTCCTTTCATGTTCTTCTTATTTGTTTCTGATCTTTTTGGCCACAACATATGTATGAGCAGGAGTCTCATAACTTTCTCGCATAATTTGTCCTTGTCATGCTTTCTAAGATATGTAAGTAAATGGTCAAAAGATCTTTGTAACTCAGAAGTGCATAAGAACATACGAAGAGCCCTGCTGGATCAGGCCAAAGGCCCATCTAGTCCAGCTTCCTATATCTCACAGTGGCCCAGGCAGATGCCTCCAAGAGCACACAGCCAACAAGATAACCTGTTTCCTGCTGTCACTCCCTTGCATCTGGCACAGAGAAACCCTACTTCTAAAGCCAGAAGGTTGCTTATGGCTTGTAACCTGTGATGGTCTTTTCCTCCATGAATCTATCCAAACCCCTTTTAAAGGCATCTGGGTCAGGTTCCATCACCACATCCCAGTAGCGTCACTAGGACGCGCGTCACCCTGGGGCAGGGGGCATGTGTCACCCTAGTGACGCTACCATATCGCGGCGCGGAGGGGGGCCCGGCTTCCCGCCCGCGTCGCCCTCCGGACGCTCCGAGGCCGGTCCGGGAGCCAGCCTCGGAGCGTCCGACCCCATCGGCGCTCCAGGGCCTTCTGAAAGAAGGCCCAGGCAGCGCGTCTATCCAGGTATTTTCCGGATTTTCGCGCATGCGCAGACCCGTTTTGAGGGCTTTTTGCCCTCAAAACGGGTCTGCGCATGCGCGAAAATCCGGGAAATACACGGATGGACGCGCTGCCTGGGCCTTCTTTCAGAAGGCCCTGGAGCACCGATGGGGTCGGACGCTCCGAGGCTGGCTCCCGGGCCGGCCTCGGAGCGTCCGAAGGGTGTCGCGCATCACCCCGTGGCGCGCGTCACCCGGGGGTGCCCCGCCCACCCCGCCACGCTCCAGCGATGCCCCTGCCACATCCTGTGGTAAGGAGTTCCACAGATGAATTACATGCTGGGTGAAGAAATATTTTCTTTTGTCCGTTCTAACTCTCCTTCCACACTATTTTATTGCATGTCCCCTGGTTCTGGTGTTGTGCGAGAGGGAGAAGAATTTCCCTCTATCCACTCTCTCCATCCCATGCATTTTATACGTCTCAATCATGTCCCCCCCCCCCGTCAGGCACCTTTTTTCTAACCCAAATGCTGTAGCCTTTCCTCAAAAGGGAGGTGCTCCAGCCCACGAATAATTTTGGTTGCTCTTTTCTGCACCTTTTCCAAGTCTACTATATCCTTTTTGAGGTGTGGTGACCAGAACTGGACTCAATACTCCAGTAATCAGACAGCCCACCCAATCCTATCGAAGATTGGGCTGCCGGGCAGAGCATATTCTGTCAGCAGAAGGCACTCCCGCACAGCGCTCCCTTGGGCAGCCATTTTGCGTGCACCTGCTGGACCAAGTAAGGTAGTGGTGGGGGTGGGGAAGGGTGAAACTGGGTCAGGAGGGGGGAGGAAGTGTTTCTAGGATTTCAGTTCAATCCTAACTAAATCCCCCACCACCAATGCAGTTGTGCCAACAGCTGCATTGCTTCTTGTTTGCTTCTTGTTTGTGTGTGTGTGGGTGTGGGGGGGGGGCTGTCCTGGACGTCTCCTTGAAGTAAGTGAATTTTAGTTCTCTTAACCTGGGGCATGTATCCGCTGTCCCAGTATGTCTTCTCGGATCTGCGCCAGGCATTTTGCTGGCGCAGAACTGAGGAAAGTAAAGGAGAGGGAAGAGTGATGGAATGGGGTTAGGATCCTAGGGTTAGGATCTGTTATCAAAATTGCCCTTGAAATTAGGGGAATAGCTTAAATATGGCAATTTGGTATTAGACAGGGACCTTTAGACCAGCTATACCAGAGTTGGGCTTCCAGAGTTCAGGTAAATAATATAGAGGACACACTTAGTTAATTTCCAATATTTACTAAATAGTTCCAGCAGAGTCATACACAAAGAAAATACAGTTCACTATGCATCACTTCAATCATACTCCAAAGCATACAGAGCTAGGAACTTAGGTAGAAGTAGAGATTTAGAAGGGATCTTGATTCACTGGGGTCATAGTCACCTAATAATCCTGGAGAATTCACCTCTGATGCTGCAAATGCTGTAATTCTGGCACAACAGTGAATGAAAAAGGAGGAAGAAACAAATTGGGTCTGGTCAGACTAGCAGTCTGTAGGAATGACTGAGAAGTCAAATTAAGAGTGGGGGATAGGAGGAGAAGGGGGGGAAATAAAATGATTCTAAGGTTCTGAACAAGCTGGGTTCAGGAACCAAATCAGTGATTAACTGAGGGGTAATGCAAAGAGAAGGGAGGGAGGTTGCAAGAGAGAGGGAGGGGGCAAAGGTGGGAAGGGGAACACGATAGAGATAGTGAGAGCTCACCAGTACCAGCTCAAAGTGCAGGAGGAAGAACCAAGAGAGGGCTTCCCAGTCTGTTCCTGCCTTTTATAGCGAACAGAGCACATGGGCAAGAGAAGGGGAAGATCCCCAGGTACACAGACAAACAGGAAACAGGGGTCCTAGAAGGAACACCTCAGTGCATCTCTGGGTAAAACAAACAAGTGGGAGGAGGGTAGAGAGATCTGGCTTGATGGTCGGTACTTAAGAGACAAAAGCAAAGGCTGGGTGGAGTCATCTCAGGTGTTCCTCTGTATTGTTTCTTCTAGGAACATACTTAGCATCACAGTGGGGGGGGGGGAGATGCAGAGTTATTTGTGAGAGCTTGACCAAATGGCGAAATGGAGTCTGCTGCTCAGGTTTTTTCCTTCCCTCTGGTTCCTTGGGGAAATCCTTACAGCATGGCTCCTGGCAGGAACACAAACGTGGCATGGACATCACGTATTGTGTCATAATACAGTCCAGTTTGGCACATGTTCCAGTTTTGCTCTCAATCCTTTTCAAAAAGTAAGTCATTTCCTAACAGATCCACATCAGTACCACTGGGATTGGCCTCCTCCATCCCCCGTTCTGCCTTCCGCCCGCCCCCTGCTTTGCCCAGACACTCCCACATTCCTCCCCCTCCTGATGCTATTCCTCCCACCTCCTGTCATTGCTACCAACGCAGTGGGAGGACTGTTTGCCGGCCTGTGCACCTGGCTGCCAGCCACATGCTCTGGTGGTCTTGTCGCATGTGCTGTTATAGTGGCACTTCCATAGCGGCACTTCTGTCAGTGGAATGTGCGTTCTGCTGGCAGACAGCCCAGTTAGGATTGGGCTGTTAGAAGGTTTAGGAGTGGGAAGAAATAAAAGGACCTAGGATGTGCATGCACATCCTTTACCCTGTAGAGCCAGTTCAGGGTTAAAAATATTGTTTGAACTGAGCCGTTGGCACAATGGCCTAAGGATTTCATGCGAGCCATTTAAAAAACCATAAATGATAACAAATAATACTCTGTAGTAGAATCTCTATGTCTAACCAGGCAACGAGGATCCTGGATTCCACTGCTGCAGAAAAAATTAGGGACGCTTATATATAGATTGTTATTTTGGGTTATCCTGATGCCATTTATTCTTCGGGTGTTAGACAATCTATCAGAACTATCTTTTGAGAGCACTTATGGAAGGGAAGCACCACATTTTGACTGCTTTTATGAGTCAGTTATATTATTCCCAGATTCTGAAAAGGCTCGATTTCTTAAAGGAATGTAGTGACTGGAGGATCGAGTTCTATTAAAGAACACTTTCTACATTTCTACAGAGGGCAGGTTAAAAGATTCCAAGAGTGTACATACAATGCGGGAAGCTCACGTACTCCTTCACACAATATGTAATTTTCGTGCACTCCCCAATAAACACACAAGACAGATGCTTGGGATAAAAATTGGGCCACTTTACTGAAAGCCAATCAAAACATAGAAATCCTGTGGTGGGCTAAGCCTCCTAACTCCTCCCCCCAATAGTATGGGCATCTAACCTAGGGGAGACAGCAAATAACTGTCTGTTCCCCCTACAGGTGTTTCAACCCTGACTCAAAGCTGCAGCTGTCATTAATTGGCCCAAGTTTCTCCATGCCAATCCTGAAGAGTTGAAGCAACTGGACTGCACTGCCCAGTGGCGTTCCTCCAGTAGGGGCCCGACCATAAGTCGCGCCCCGCCCCCTCACCGTCGGAGCCATTCTGCATAGCGAAGCCGAACGGCTCCGAATGGCTCTGACAGAGAGGGGGCGGGGCCTCCTCGCTCCAGTTCGTGAACGCGGTACTAGGACGGGGCGCGACTTACTGTCTGGCCCCTACCGAAGGAACGCCACTGGCACTGCCTCCCCCACGCCGGAAAGCCTTCAAGCAGTAGCGTCACAAGCTGGCGCGTCACCCCGGGGGAGGGGTTGGCCAGCTCGTCATGTCACTCCCACCCCCCAGCTGCGTCAACCCCCCACTTCTGCATCACCCCCCACTTCCACATCACCCCACCTGGTACTCACTGCACACACTGGGAGAGGGTGACGTGCCAGCAGGCTGAGCTGCGTCTTCTTTGCGCCGGCAGGTCGAGCCGCGTCTTCCTTGGCAGTTTGGCCACTTCTAAGAAGGCCGGGCAAGGCTTCAAGCGGTGTATGCGCACAACATCGCTTGAAGCCTTGCCCTCAGAAGGGCCAAACAAAGATATGCGTTGTGCACATGCCGCTTGAAGCCTAGCCTGGGCCTACTTAGAAGCGGCCAAGCTGCTGAGGAAGATGCGGTTCAGCCTGCCGGCACAAAGAACATGCATGTCTCGGCCTGCCGGCACGTCACCCACTCCCAGGGGTGATGCGCCAGGAGGGGGTGACACGGCAGGAGACTACCGGCACGTCACCCTTTTGGCGCTTCACCCCCTCCCGCCGCGTCATCCCCAGCGTCCCGCCCCCCCGCCATGCTATAGTGACGCCACTGCCTTCAAGGTTGACTTTGCAAGCCAAGCTCAAGTGCTTGCCAGCCAGCCTTCTGAGCCAGACAGCCTCTAGGGATTGGTACTGACTTTTGCTTACCTCAGAGTGTATACCAAAAGCCCGACTCCTGCTTTCCTAGCTCAGACAAAACCTGCCACAAGTGACCAAATGGCTACAAAACTAACCACAAAACCCAAATGAACAGTCTGGGGCAGGCAACGCACACACACACACACACACACACACACACACACACACACACACACACACACACACACACACACACACACAAAGAAAACCCTGCCCACTAAGGCCAATCACATAGAGAGCAAAAAAATTCCTAGCTGGCTCCAAAGGCAACCAGCTAAACTCAGACTGCACAACGGGAAGGTGGGTGGGGGATAAACAGCAATGCACTTTGAGATAACAAGCTTTAAACATTGACTATCAGTCTGCTAAGCTCCCCTCCCCCCAATGTAGGCACCAATTGGGTGCCTGGAATTTCCATCATCTGGCTCACATGCTGGAGTACACAGAAGCAATGTTTATGGGATTTCCAGCCATGTGATATCAGCTCTTAAATTGAAGAAATAAAGAATATTCTTACAACTTTGTCTGTTGAGATTCCTGTCCTCTGATCCTACCGGTATGCAGAAGCGGGCGACCAGAGCGGATTATCCAGATCAGACGCAGCAATAAAAAAAGTCTTGAGTCTTCCTTGCTTGAAATCCCATAAACATTGCTTCTGTGTACATAGTAAAAAGCCATGAAAATCTACATGTAAACCAGCATAATTTATGTAATTTATTACCACAGGATGTCTTGACAGTCATGAATGTAGATGGCTTTTGATAAGAATTCGATCCAGCAGGGCTCTTCTTATGTTCCTATGAATATTTATTTATTTATTTACAGTACAGTATTTATATCCCATGAAAATGAGCGAAAATGAACATGAAAATGAGCGAACTCAGGAAGATAGTGGAGGACAGGAAGGCCTGGCGGGATATGGTTCATGGGATCACGAAGGGTTGGACACGACTTAACGACTGAACAACAACAACAACAACATTTATATCCCGCCTTTCTCCCCGAAGGGACCCAAGGCGGCTTTGCTACAGTCAGTGATTGTATCTTTGCTACAATCCATGATCTCCATGGATTCTGTACAGTATGTACTCTATACTTTCAAACTGGGTTTGTCCTATTGATGCTTACACAAGTTGTTGTGATAACTTTGTAAATGATACATAGCACGAGGGGAAAAAAAGGTTGGAGTCTTTCAGGTTGATCAGGCTGAAGACAGAATGTTTGCAATTCCTGTGTCTGAGGTTTATAACCATCGATGCTTAGGTATGTTTACATATTATTTCATTTCATTTTAAACGCCTCTGGCTGTAATACACACATAGTAGTTGCTTTAACATTGAAGGCATACAAAACCTCTTGTAAAAGCTGAGCAACGTTGACACAGATGAAGGGGCAAAATAAAGATTTTATAAATGTACATTCAAGTTTATAGACTTTTAAAAAATGGATTATTGACTCTGCTCTGCAACAGTTTCCAAGCAGCTATTATTGTCTCTGTCATAAATGCATATTTAGGGACTTGTATAAAAATGGGCATTATTGACCTTATAGGTTGTAACCACACCAAAAGTTTAAATCATGGTCACAGAAGACAGAGAAGGCGCCTTTGAACATATTATGGTCTGTTGAGCCAATGCAGCCTCTGGCTGTTTTTGCAAGTAAGTTGGAGACTTTCCATTGACTTTGGAGGGGGGGATGGATTGGTCTTTACTAAAGATGCTCTTGAAACCTGTAGAAAAGTGGAGTAACTTTTATCGGAGCACTGTTTACATTGTACCCCTTCATTGCTGTAGCTAGAAGTAACTGCTGCATTTAACAGTGGAACAAGAACATTCATTAGAGGTAAGTGAATATCTGCCAGGAGGTAACTGTAGCTTATATCTAACATAATGTAGGCACAGATGGCAACTAATCTGAGGTAATTATTCAGAATGCTAAGGAGTATGCACAAGCCCTAATAAAACATTTTCTGTACAAGACACTCAAGGGCATAAGTCAATATTATTGAGGAGACATCTGCCATTTTTATGTTATGAGTGGTGCTCTGCCTTGAGATAGAGCAATCAGGCATCGAAATAGGACGATGAGGAAGGGGCAAGAAAATTCAAAACAGCCAGGGATTACTCCACTTTTCTTTCAGTTCTTTGACAACTTTTGTGTGCCTTGCATTGATTTGCCCCAAGCTGCTTTTTATTTGGCCTTGACTCTATTAATCACTTTTATGGTTTCTAAGAGAGTAAGAAAACACCTGGTTTAAGGGGGTTTCCTCATGGAACTGACAGTGGGATAGGACACAAGGAATGTATTTTTCTATAATGATTTCTCTTCATAGAATCCAACCAACTGGCTGTTTACGAAAGGAAAGAGGCCATGATAACTTGAATATAGGCTGGATTGGACTAAAGACCAGTCGAGTTCACCATCTTGTTTCCAGTGTTGGCCTGCTTGTTGTGCTCTTATTAGGCAGTAGTTCCTTTAATCAATGGTCGAAGCAAAGCTCACTGGGAGATGTAGTATGAGCACAGGAAACAGGACGTAATGTACAGAAGTATCATTAACCAATTTAAAACTGGCAACAATGTCCATGTGAAAAAAGAAAGATTCTTCACATTTTTTTTCTACATTATCGATCTGTCTTCATACATGCAATAATAGCCCCTCTTCTTTCAGCTAGCAAAGACAGGTCCAGTTCTTGCTATTGCACTCAAGGACATTGGCTTTCCCTTCCCTCCACTACTCAATTTCTCTCTCTCTCTCTCTCTCTCTCTCTCTCTCTCTCTCTCTCTCTCTCTCTCTCTCTCTCTCTCTCTCTCTCTCTCTTTCTCTCTCTCTCTCTTGAAGTGATTCCAGTATAAATTCATCCTTGCACCATATGAGTTCCAAGTGTTTAAATAGTCCAATCAAGAGGTTTACACACCTACAAGTACAAAATGAAAGGACAGACCATTTCCTGACAATGAGTTCATTTTAATGGTCGGCAAAGATGGAACACCTGGAAATGAGTACCATTATGTCTCTATTATAACGCCGTACCACAGAGTGAATTTTTTTTTACCCCTAAATGAGAACCTTCTTTGTGCAACTGTGATATAAAATATCTAATTCGCCAAAGGTTTGGAGCATGCTGAAGAGAACCATTTCTGACTCATATCCATTTTTTATGTTGCTGTGGAGAGGCAATAATGAAAGCATATTTTGCACTTCAGAATTATACTCATATTTTGTATTTCAGAAGTTTTGGCTCTGTCTACTATCCTGGCAGAGCCAAGGCTGAACAGTAAACAAACTTTTTTAAAAAACCCTGATTTGGGTGATATGCTGTGGAAGTCATTAACTATGGCTCAGGTAGAATAATGTCTGAGTCCCTTTTTTGACAGTGATGGCAATTTAATAGTGTTTGACTCTTCTCAGTTACGTGGCGCTTCCTGCGGCGGTAAGGGAGGCTGTTTATCAAAATGATAAACAAGTTTTCATTTCTCTTTCTTGGCTGCATGGATATGATCAGAAGTCTAAGGCCATCAAGAATTCACTTATTCCGGCCACCAGGCAGACATTAAGCTATTCGGAACCATCTGTGCTTGAAAAGAGTTCTACTTAATAGACCTTCCTAGGGCAGGTCGGTCATAATGAATGCATGTGTGCAAGCGGAGACCACTTGAAGCTTCTTTAGGTGTGATGCAGAGGCCAATAGGCTCAATAGATAATTCCGTATATACCGTATTGGTCTGAGTATAAGACTCACTTTTTTCTCCTAATTTAAGTTTTTAAACTAGGGGTACGTCTTATAATCAGGCTGTTGCAATTTAATGCCAGTGAGTTAATTAAAAATTTTTAATAGCACCAAACTTTAAGGGTGCGTCTTATAATCAGGTGCGTCTTATGCTCGGGACAATACGGTATCTTTGTTTCAGAGGCTCATCAGTACGATTACAATCTTTGATCTGATTAGCTTTGGTTCAGAGCTGGATATGTCACATATGCCTTGTTTATATAACCTAATACTGTTTGTGTAAAATAATGGCACCTGTGCATTTTATCTTAATTGGTTTCAGATCCATTCCTAGATGGGAAAAAAAATCCACAAATGTAATCAAGCTGATGGTTGGTCAGAAAGTGAATGATGAAACCTACTGATGAAATTATAGTTGCTTTTGGACAGACCACCTAGTTCATGCTGGTTCCTGGGATTCTTGCAAAGAATATTGGATTAGGTGGGCTTTGATCCAACCCACAAATGTTTCTTCTTATGTTCTGAAGCAATGCGCACACTCAGAGTTGCAGTCCCATTCATGTTTAGTCAGAAGTTAGCCCCACTGTGTGTGGCTTGCTCTTTCATAGGCAGCCCAATCCTATATTCCCTTGGCATGGGCCATGCAGCTTGGACCACACAGCCCATGCTGAATCCTTTCCAGGAGGTGGCTGGGGGTCTACTCGTGGTAAGGGGACAATAGGGCTATTCAGTGGCCCACCAGCTCTTTAGCTGGTGGAGAACTGAGAGGCCCCGTGTCGGCAGAAAAGGCCTGGGAGACAGACTAGGATATGGCATCTGACGAGGATGCTGATCCCACCCCTCCCAGGCCCGATGCGCCCCCTCTCTGCCCTCCCCCACCTTGTCACGCCCCTACCCACTTGCCCCTGCCCTCTCCAAGCTCCTGCGTCACCTGGAGCAGAACGTACCTGCTCCGGTGCACGGAGCTCCTGGGACAGCGTTGGCGGGATGTTGCAGGCCTTCCCGACAACACCACCTACTCACTGGGTGCGGCAAACGTGCTTTATGGCATGCTTGTCACACCCTAGGACAGTGCAGCATTGCTGCACCGGCCTAAGCGACCAATAGGAGTGTGCCGTTAAGGGATGTATTTAGGATTCTAACCTCATTCCATAAATTTCAGAATCCCCTCATGATATCTACTACCCAAACCTTTGTGCTGTAAGAAATCTTAGGTTCTATCTTTTCACTCCTTTATGACTATCAAAGAAATCAGGCTTCACGTATATCACAGTCATCTGCCTCATTAGCTGGGAAGATGTTATTTTGACTAGTATTTCATGTGTTAAGATTTCCTAAAACATCACTGACACCTCCACAAGAGATTAGCATGCATCAGACTTCAACGGTGTGTTCAAACAGTATGACAGTAACATCGACAGCACTTTATTCTGTTAAAGACATGTTCAGTGTAGGCTTGCAGGAGGTAATATACAATAATGCAATTTTACAGACATCTGCTGATCTCATGCCCTTTTGTGAACAAAATGGGACAAGGCAAGGCAAGGCTGAGACAGACATTTTGACAAGATACAAGGCAATGTTGAATTTGTGCCATTATTTAACAGTATGAACCCGCTTGCCTCAATTTGTGTGCAACAACTGCTGGCATGGATCTGGGCTTGTCTGTTGTGGGCACCTTAAAAAAAAACCCAGAGCAAGCCACAAATGCTGGCAAATGTTCCTTGCACATGTGACATAAACAACAGATACTATTTATGTTTACAAGGCAGAATGGTAGACCAACAGAATGCTAGACATTGTAAAAAATACAGAAGCAGAAGTCAAAAAGTCAGAACTGATATGAGGCTGTGCGGTCTGTGGAAGACAGACAGGAAAAGGTGAAAGAAGAGGACAGGGCTAAACAATGGTGTCACAGGGTTAGGGATGCCGAAGAGATAAGTGACAGGAGCACTGGCGTCACTGGAGGTGGGGCGGAAAGCTAAGTTCTGCAGCTTTCCGCCCCACCGTTACTCTCCGGTACAAGGCGCCCCGCCCCCTCGTCATAGGAGCCCGTCAGCGGAGAGAAAGCAACGCACAGGAGAGTCCCTGCGCATTGCTTTCTCTCCGCTGACGGGCTCCTACGACGAGGGGTCGGGGCGCCTTGTACTGGAGAGTAACGGTGGGGTGGAAAGCTGCAGAACTTCGCTTTCTGCCCCACCTCCAGTGACGCCAGTGGACAGGAGGCCACCCAAGAATGATGAGATTATGGTGGACCAAAGAGAAGAAGACACAGGGCAATGGGTTCTGGGGGTGTTTGCTTGCTCAGAATTCTTACTACTGGTCTTTCTCCCAGAAAAGCAAATGATAAGTTTATTTTCAGCCCAATCTTAACTAAATCCACCTCCACTGATGCAGCCGTGCCAATGGAGTGCATGCTGTATCTTGGGGACAGTCCCAGAGGCCTCCTTTGGGCAAGCCTACACTTCTCCGATAGGTCCACTCAGACCAGTGCCAGCTGTTTGACTGGCGCAACTCCAAGTGTACCCAGGGAAGTGAATCGAGGTCAAAAAGGGGGATAGGATATTGGCAGAGCCACTACCATCAATAAACATCCCCATCAAGAACCAAGAACCATCAAGAACCCCATCAAGAACCAATAACTACCATCAAGAACCATAACTTTCTCCCCTTGACACATCTCTGCCCCATTTCTCACCCCATTCTTCCCTCTCCCCACACTATTCTGCCCACCCCCACCCCCCAGTTGCACGCAACAGTGCTTCACACTTGTCGACACCAGAAAAGCCACTGTGACAAAGAAAACGCTGCTTTGCGACACTGGAAAGGCTGCTGCACCATTCCAATGGATTGGGCCCTTAGTCTTGTTTCTTAACTACCTTCTTACAGTGGCCTAGGCAAGCAATGCTAGTGACAATTTCCTACACCCCTCTTCTGGGAGGTGAGTAGAGGGTCTGATGTATGCCACTATCCTGTTTTGGCCAACCAGAAAAGGTAGCTTCGATGCCCTCACAATATGTATTGCAGGTTTATTCAGTTATTTCATTGATATCCCCTCTTTTTTATCCCACCAATTTATGTGGTTTTCTTATTTGTCATGGGCATCATTTTATGTTAGAAAGGTAGGGTATAAATGTCTAAATTTCGTCTACCATGGAGCTCAAGGTAATATACAGAGGGTCTCCAGGTGCTTTCCAGATGCTGACCATGGTTCCTTTGTTAGGTGCTTTGTGACTCTACCCCCAAAGCAGATACCTTTGCAGAGTGACCAGGACAGCAACACCAACAAGCTGGGAAGGTGCACAAGTAACTGTAACCTGCTTCTCATAGTCGATGCTCAAACCAGTGATATGGAGCAGCTTCAGAAGATGCAGCAAGCAAAAGCAAGTAGATGGAACAAAAGATGGCAGAAGATAAGGTTCAAGAATGGAGGAGGAAAACTGAAGAACAGAGGCACTATCTAAGAGGTGCCGGTGCCTAGATAGATACAGAGCCAGGAAGGTTATTTCTAAACATGATGTGCTTGATAGGGCTATCTATGGCTCCGCTCCACCCTCCCTATGTATCCTTTTTTTTGCTTTGTTATTCTATTTATTTTTATACTTCAAAATCTCATTCATGTTGTCTGTCATTTATTTAATTCACATTTCATGTGTTATTTCAGCCATTTTTGTTATTCACATTTGTTTTCATGGCCTGCTTCCTTTCTTTTTCGAACAATATTTTTTGCGATCGTCTTTCAGCAGTGGCATCAACAGAATTTACTTGGGTGGTGTTTTGGGGACATCCCCATTTGTCCCCAGAATGCCAAGCACTTTGCGCCCATTCTCAGACATTTTGGAGAAAAATGGCATCCACCAGCAGGTGGCCCCTGAAATAAACTGTACTGTCACCGAGGACAGGCAAGAAACCCACCTAAAGGAGTTCCTAATAACTCTGAATGAAACAGATAACATTTGCTTCACTTGGAGCTATCTGAGACCTCTGCCATTAATTTCGTAACTAAAAATGAATGGAATGAATGGAATGGGCCCTATTCATTTCCACCCCCTCTCATTTGTTATGAAACAAGTGCACACCCCTTGCAGGGTGCCTATAGGACTATCTGGCCCCATATGAACTTTTATGATTATCTTCAACAGGAGTCTTGCTTTTGTCTCCCACCATTTGTGGTGGCACCTTGTGTGTGGAACAATGCCAAATCTGTTTGCCCGATGCCTTCTTTGATGATCTTTAAAGACTGCTGAAAATGTTACTGTTTATCTGGGCTTTTGGTGGGATTGAAAGAGATTGATTTGCTTTTCTTGATCTGTCAGTGGGTCGCTCGCTGTGTTGTTTTCTTGTTGGATGTTTTATTTTGTCGTGCTTTTAAACATGTTCCAAGCTGCTTCAAGAGGCATTGGTTAGTAGGTTGGGTATGAATATTTGATACATAAAGAAGCAAATAAATAGATATGTAAATAAATAGGAGCTTCTGCATCCATGCAGCAACCTGTAGGATTAGCTAATAATACAACATCACATTCAAAGGCTCAGCCTTCGTCATAAAACTTAATCCAGTTTATACACAACATTCTACTGTGGTGACAATGAAGGAAAAATTACCATCTATGATAAGCTGCAGATTTGTAGTTCATAAAAGACTTTCCTTCACATTCACACCAGTCTGTAAGGAAAATGATCCACCTAACAAACCATACTACATCTTTGTGGTTCTTTGCTAAAACACATATTTACTCTTTTAAAAAATTTCTTGTACAATTATGTGTTGTTCGTTACAGAGAGAGAGAGAGAGAGAGAGAGAGAGAGAGAGAGAGAGAGAGAGAGAGTTTCAGCCATAGAGAAATTCTGCACAATACTGCTGTTTAAATGACTCTTGCTATGGGCCATTAACTTTAACAATAGAAAATTATTTTCTCAGTCATAAGGTAGAATGATTGGGCTGTCTAGATAGGTGGTCTCTTCTATAATGATAAACCCACTTGACTGCAATACATTTAAAAAGAAAAAAAAGAGATCCAAAGAATTCAATTTGAGAATTCAATTGGAGAGCCTAAGCAAAAAACAAACAGATGCAGGGAGTGTGTACATAAATCTCATATTTACTCACATTAACAACCCCCCCAATCTCTTTGCTCCTGACAAGATATAGTTGGGTGCTATAAAAACAAGCTAATTAACACCTGGATTTGTCCTCTGAGGTTGGATTTGCAGCCAGAGTATCTTTGGCAGTCAGTATCCATCCTTGTTTTACCTGTCTAGATAAACGTGCTACAGGAATAAAACTTCAGGTTGGCTCAATGGCTGCTAACCCCATATTTGTCAACACTACCACCCACCTCCCCGCCACCCAACTCCAAAGCCATTTTGGTGCTTTCAAGTCAATGTCTACATTGTGAATCAGTTGTGCTTTGCTCAAAGAACCACTCACACATGTGAACAGTGCAAAGTGGGAAAAGCAGACTCCTGCTAGAGAAGTCACGGTGCCATGGTGAAGAGGGACAGTTACTCTCACCTTGCTAAATATAAGAGGAGGAGCACCACTTGAAAAAGTGCCTCTTTGCCCAGGTGGCAAAGTCTAACTGGGTCTACCTAGTCAAGTACTGTATTTAGCCTGAGCATGGGCTGCGCATAAGAAACTGTGTCTCATCATGTGTGCGTTGGCTGAAATTATCAAAACCAAGACATTTATCATCACACAGGCACCTGTGGATGCACCTCAGAGAGACAGTGTAAGTTTCATTACCTTTTCCCCACAGGGAACGTTAAAAGTGAATTGTAATGGGTAATATTAGCATACCTGCAGAGCTCAACTATAAAAGACACATGCATGTTTCTCAGCTAAGGCGGTCAGAAATCCAGCATACCTGAGGCATTTATAAGAACATAAGAACATAAGAAGAGCCCTGCTGGATCAGGCCAAAAGCCCATCTAGTCCAGCTTCCTGTGTCACACAGTGGCCCCACCAGATGCCTCAGGGAGCACACGAGACAACAAGATACCTATGTCCAGTCGCCACTCCCTTGCACCTGGCACAGAGAAAACCCACTTCTAAAACCAGGAGGTTGCTTATGGCTTGTAACCTGTGATGGTCTTTTCCTCCATGAATTTGTCCAAACCCCTTTTAAAGGCATCTAGGCCAGGTGCCATCACCACATCCTGTGGCAAGGAGTTCCACAGATGAATCACACGCTGGGTAAAGAAATATTTTCTTTTGTCTGTTCTAACTCTCCCTCCACTCAATTTTAGTGCGTGTCCCCTGGTTCTGGTGTTGTGCGAGAGGGAGAAGAATTTCCCTCTATCCACTCTCTCCATCCCATGCATAATTTTATAAGTCTCAATCATGTCCCCCCTCAGGCGCCTTTTTTCTAGGCTGAAAAGCCCCAGACGCTGTAGCCTTTCCTCGTAAGGGAGGTGCTCCAGCCCACTAATCATTCTGGTCGCTCTTTTCTGCACCTTTTCCAATTCAGCTATATCCTTTTTGAGGTATGGTGACCAGAACTGGACACAATACTCCAGATGTGGCCTTATCTTCTATTGCCAGCAAATTAATATCCATTTCAGTGACGTGGCTTGAGAAATGCATGTGAGAACACATATTAGCACATTAAACTGCCTGAAGCTCTTGGTATATCTAGCTCAGTTCTCTTTAGTTTGGTTATGGCACTCCTGGTCAATTGTCTTCTCTTGATCAACCTTGCAAACTCAGATCTTTTGGTCAAAGATGCCAGGGACTAAACCTAGGAGGACTTTAAGACTGATCTACACCTACCCCTGTTGCGTTGCGCTTCTTTTGGGAGGCGTGCGAGTGTAGGGGACAGGACGCACCGCCCGAAACGCTGCCCTGGGCTCCACCAGTTTCTTCAATGCAAATAGTCCCTCCTGATTGTCCCGCCTTCTATTAAATCTCAACGGTGATTGGCTGAAACACAAGTGCACTCCAATTGGCTGAAAAACCCCTCTTATCCCATTGGTCAAAAAACCCCTCTTATCCCAATTAGCTCTGCGTCCCTCCCTCTCAAAATCATGAGCATGGTCCATGGCCGATCACAATGGAACTCGGGAGAGCGCGACTCTCCCGCGTTCTGATGGAATCTGATAAAATGGAAGCCACACAGCTTCGCACTCTCTGCACGCGCCCGGGACATGCCGGATTCATGTGGTGGAGATCAGCTTTTACTGTATACATACAAGCATGTGTTCCGTCATTGAACTATATGTCATCATAGTGTTTTTGCTTGTTTAATTCTTATTTGAAAGAGATCACACTTCAAAAAAGCAAAGCACTTTGCCATTGTAATATATTTACAAGAAGATTTCTAGTGCAAAATAAATACTGTACACTCCAGTTTTCTTCATGCTTTACAGGGGACCTGAGATGATTTCTTCAATACATCTTTTTGTTTGTCCTTGTCAGCAATGCCAGAAGTCATTAGCGGTTCGTATGTGTGCCCACCCCCCCAAAGTTGCAAAAATTGTAAACACAATTTTTGCAACTAATAAAAGATGAGTAATAAGTAGCTTGGAAGGTAATGGATAATTCTTATCCAAGACACCTAATAACACAATGAGGTCATCTGAGTTCAAAGTAATCCTTATTATTGAAAGGGTAAAGGTAGTTAATACTCAAAAATTTTCATGGCCCATTACAATGTAGACAGATATCGGATTTTTGGTTTTGCAAGCCATGTAAAAATATACTTTATATTAAAAACACATCAAAACAAAACAATTGAACAATCAATTTTTTTTATCATTTTTACATAGCTTTTAAACCCGAATATCTGAGAACTCTTTACACATCAAAACAAGTCTAAAAACACGTAAAAACAGTCTAAAAACAAGTAAAAACAGTTTTAAAACATAGTAACTACATTTTGTCCACAGACTGTTTTTACGTGTTTTTAGATTTGTTTTTACGTGTTTTTAATATAAAGTATATTTTTACATGACTTGCAAACCCGGAAATTCAATATCTGTCTACGTAGTTAATACTGTATTTGCAACTTTCCTGGTTTAATGAGCCAGGTTTAATGGAACAGTCCAACTCCCCCCTGACACTCCCCTCGGGTGATTCAGTTCTCTTGGGTGAGCTCTTGTTCTGCTCTAGTTCTAAACATGAAGATGAGTTACTAAAATGTGCTGTTAGTTCCTTGTGTGTGTAGATTAACAGCCCAATCCTGTCTAGCAGGACGCGGTGGCGCACATAAGGGGCCTACCACATCCTGCCCGAGCGCAGCCTCCTCCTTTCGCTGGCCCAAGTCTGAGAGCCCCATGTAGTGGCGGCTGAGCCCAGGAAGGGGGAGAGGATATGGCAGAGGAGTCCGCCGCCAATCCCTCCCCCTTCCCGGACCCGGTCAACCAATCTCACCCCTGGAGCACCCCGTTATGCCTTCCCGCTGCCCCTCCGCCGGCTGGCACGGATGCACCTCTTCGCCGCTGTGGCACTCCGTCCTGTGGAGCCAGGACTGCCCCCCAATCAACATTTGGTGGAAAAAAACATGGCTGTGTGAATTGGCGCTAAATCATTGTGGGATCAAAGCTTCAGAAGTGTAATTCTTCAAGTATTAAAAACAGCAACAAGAGTATGGTAATTGCAAAGGGAAATTTATTAATATCTAGACTAAAGTAGTAAGGGAGGCGAGTATCTTTTATTTAGGTTCATAATGACAATACTAAAGTGACAAAATCCTAAGGGAAGTGTCTTCTTTTGTGAAGAGGGAGTGAAGCACAATATTATTATATGCAGATTATGTTTTGATGAGATTGCCAAGAGATAAACACATTCTGTGATCAGATTATTCTGTAAAGCAATTAGCCTGTGAAAAGTCTTTGAGCTGCTTACAAAGGAGACTAACAAGGTTTAGGGGAAATATTTCCTGCCACAGCTTTATACCAACTTGTTTTATTGTAAAGCATGAAGAGAAGGCCAGTAAAAAATAACATAGTCCATAAAGAAAGCACTGTGACAGTGAGGCTGTGATTGTAGAGATACTGAAGACAGACTGATATACAGACTTACTGCCAGTGTACAAGTTAGCATTAATCTTCCCAAGAATGTGAAGAAATAAAATAACAAAAAGACGGGGGCTGAAAGTCTTAGTCAATGCATCAGACAGACGGGAAGACTGAATCAATGGGCTAGCTTGTTAAGCAGGGTATCTGATGGTTGGTAGGTTTGCTTTGGGGTTTAATCACATGCTAGGATTGGTGACAGAACTTTCAAGTAAAGGCATTTACAACATGTTTCAAAGCAAAAAAACAAAAAAACAAAAAAACACGTGTCACTTATAAGACAGTGGATGAGGATCTCCATTTGTCCAAAGCAGAGTGTTCCAAAAGGTTGATGCATGTTCAAATACCATTGGATGCGCAGCAGGTTAAACCGCTGAACCATAAGCTGTCGATCGAAAGGTCGGCAGTTCGAATCCGCGACGGGGTGAGCTCTCGTTGCTTGGCCAGCTCCTGCCAACCTAGCAGTTCCAAAGCATGTCAATGCGAGTAGATAAATAGGTACCGCTTGCGGGAAGCTAAACAGCGCTCCGTGTTCCAGCCACATGCTACACGCTGCGGCAAGGAGAGTCATGCCGGCCACATGACCATGGAGGTGTCTTCGGACAACGCTGGCTCTTTGGCTTTGAAATGGGGATGACTGAGCATCACACCCTAGAGTCGGACACGACTGGACTTAATTGTCAGGGGTCACCTTTACGTTTACTAGTCTATTTTTCTAGAATATGAACATATTCACAGAGTCAATTCTTTCTTCTTTAACCACTGCTCTGGAGTTATGGGAGATAAGAACAGCATTTATCAACACAGCGTGATGTGCTCTCTGAATACCAGTCACAAGGAAAAATGGCAGGAAATGGTCCTTCTTCCCAAAAATCATCTCTTTGGTCATTGCAGGGATCAGGATGCTGGACTTGATGGGCCTTTGACCTGATCCAGCAGGACTCACTTTACATTCTTATGTTCTGTTCAACATGGAGGTATGGTATAGTAGAAAGAACATTAGACCAGTAGTCAGTAGACCCAAGATCAAAGCCCATTTTAGACATGCCTCTGCATGGCAAAACTTGCTAACTTGGGCAAGTTAGCTGGCCTCAGTTCTCCATATATAAATTGGACACAGTAGTTTCCACACATGTTGTTGTGAGGATGAATGGACTTGGATCAACCAAAGGATGAACCAGATTTGTCCCACGGAAGCCTTTTCTCTGGCCCATGTGATAATTGAACTCTCCAGCATTGCCCTTTCAGCAGTGCCATTTCTGCCGAGGCTCTGGGAGGGAGAGACAGAAGGAGGCCTCAGAGGAATGTGATGGGGGAAAGAAGGAACACGGGAAGGAATGCGATGGGGGAAGGCGCAGACCAAGAGAGCCGAGAGAGGGAGCTATTGTTGAGGCACTGGGAGAACCCAATTATCACGCGGGCTGCCCTTTCAGCAGTGTCGCTTCTGCCAAAGCATCACTTAACAGAGCACCTGTCAGCTGCTGAGTTGTGAAGTGACACCTTGGCAGAAGGGATCTCTGCACAGGAATCAGGATAATGGACTCGATGGACCTTTGAGGGTGGCCTGTGTGATAATTGGGCTCTCCCATATCTTGAAAATATGATCAAGATTTGCATATGTTCTTTTCTGACATTTGCAGCTATTCAGTTCCTCCATGAGAACAAAGTGCTTATTTCTGGCCAACATCTGCTTTATGATGTCATTTCCTGCTTAATGATGCCACTTCCGGCCCTCAGCAGGCACCATGAATGCTATTCGGCCCACTGTATGAAACGGGTTTGAAACCCCCGGTATAAATGATTGGTTGCTAGCTATGCATATTAAACTTGCATTTTCTGGTGTATGTAACCTTTCATTCAAACAGAAGATTTAATCAGCTAGAACGACAACTCCTAAATGTATGTTTTAATGATTTGAATAAAGTCATGGGATCCCATCAGGGATGATCTCAGGGAAATGACAAGCAATTATCCATCAGCACCTTCTGGGAAGGAGTGAAATTATTTATCCAGTATGTGCTTGCCAGGACCTTCAGCTTCTTCAAGCACAGTGCTAACAGCCAAGGATCTATTATATCAAAACCTACAGAGAGATATAACAGGATCATTAGGGCATAGTTCCTCTATCAATCTCTAGGTGGCCTGGCAAGCAAAGCTAGAATGAAACTGAGACAACCAAGAGTGCACCAGACAACAGCAGCTAGATAACCTGACATTGTGGAGTAAATTTATATTCCATTAAACGAGGAGAGATAGAAACGGGACAGAGATTAGTGTCAAGGTTAGCAAATCCAGATTCAAGGAAAAGCTGATGATTTTTTGAAATCACCCCATAAGCCTCATGGGGTTATATTTCCCACACTTTTTCATCTTGTGGCTCCCTTGACCATTGGCGACCATTGGCTGCAGCTCCCCATGACATAATGTTGATGCCTGCCAATTGGCACTGCACTGTTTTCTGAGAGGATTCCGTGGCACTCCGCGGCTCCCCTAGCTGGTTTCCGTGGCTCCCCTGGTTGGTTTCCGCAGCTCCCGTCACCCAGTTTGGGAACCACTATATATACATAAAAAGTTACATGAGTATCGACTACTAGTGTAATTTTTTTTAAAGAAACCAACTCTAATATAGTAGCCAACGATCATTTTTAAAAAATGAAAGTGTTTGTGGATCTTCTGGGAAACGTTTCAGCCTCTTTGAACTGTTCTTTCTCGTGCCAAAGAAGTGTGATGGAAAACTCAAGTTTGGCTCAGCCCCATCTCTAGCAGCAAGTACATTGGAGAAATTACTTTCTGTCCCCTAAAACAGATGCTACATTTTTACCTTAAACTACACATATGACAGTAATCAAAATGGACACTGACTGTACTGCTGAGAAAGATTTTCCTCTGAAGGGAACAAATAATGTAGCAACATGAATACCTTTAAGGAAAACATTGTTTAAAAAAGTGTTCTTACGGGTAGACAATTTTCTTATCGATTTGGTTAATGTCTTACAAAAGTAAACCGGATCATTCCTGTGGCAAAGCCCAGCCATCTGTGAACAGCAACTAGAAATCCCCCAAGCCAGCATAACACTGGTTTTGTTGCTACTGAATATTTTCCATTTTTTATGCCACCATAGCCAGATCAGGCTATCTATACAAGATCTATAAAAGGATACTGATTACAACTATCATTTTTAAACCATTCAACTGGAGTGCATCTAGACACCTAAGATTGAAAACCATAGCCAGCTCGCTATGCCAAATACTCACTTTTTAAAAAAAAATTGCTTCAAATTTTGTGAGAACAGTATCAAAAATTGTAATTGGTAATGTTCAGAAAGATAACTCAATTACGTTTCCCTTACCCCTTCCTCCATTTCCCTCCTCCTCCTCCTCTGTCATCTCCCTTGTATCAAAATTGAGATTGTAGGGTCCTCTGAGCAGAGATCGGTTTCCTTATTCTTTGTAAATATGCATGTTGAGTGCTTTATCAATTATTACATTATTACACTGACTGGCAGTGGCTCTTTAGGGTTTCAGACAGGGGTCTTCCCCAGCCCTTGGAGATGTCAAGGAAGGATTGAACTTGGGGCCTACTGTAGCTCAGTCTACCACTGAGCTACAGTCCCCATAGATTCTAAAACAGTAGCCACTTGCCTCATTGTATGGGATTTTTCAACAGCTAAAGATGCTTACATTTGTGGAATACACATACCCACATGCTGAGATTCTTGGCTCACAGTGCAATCCTGCCTAAGTATCCAGCGGACGGCCCAGGGCTGCCCGCCAGATCCTATCCCCATTCCGGGCCAATCATGATCGGCCCGGAGGTCTACTCGGGGGAAAAGGATGTTTGCCCCTTCCCCCGGTGTAACGCGGGGAGGCCCCAATGGGCCTCCTCGGATTTCCGCCAGCTATTTAGGTGACGCAAGTCCGAGGAGGCCATGTAAAGGCCGCACCGGCCCGGGAAGGGAACGTGGATATGGCAGCTGCCATCCCCTCCCCCAACTGACTCGGCCAACGGCTGGCCTCCCTCACTACTCGGATTGCCCCCGCACCCGGCAGTGCTTCACTTACCTTCTCTGGCAGCCGCAGGGGCAATCCGGCGTCAGAGTAAGGGCTGCCGGCCTCTGCGCCGGCAGCCCTTACTCACGAGTCATCGCAAACATGCTTTATGGCACGTTTGTGACGGCTGGGAATGGTGGAGCTCTCGTGCTGTAGGTTTTAAAGTTAGACTGCACTGCGCTCTCAATGAAGAACTTAGCAAGTGGCATTTTCTAGCCTTTACCATGTTACTTAACCATACTTCAATATGATTCCCACTAATCTAAACATGAGAAAACTGTGAAGTGCAACGTGGTTCAAAATACATTCATTCATTTCCAAGCTATAGTGGTGACAGAGCTGTAGATTTCCTTGTTCAAACTGGGTGGATGTTTTCACAAAGAACGCAATGTTGCGTCCAATTCTTTCCAACCATGTTAGAGAAAGTAAAAGGCTGTATGGAATGACAATAGGAAATAGACTTTGAAAGGCATCCTGTGGCCATCACCAGAGAGACAAACTTCTAGGTCTGTCTTACAACATTCCATTCACACTGAATACATGAGACAACCAACTGGTACTTCTGGATGAAAATTTGCTTACACATTTGTTCGCTTTTCAGTGTAATTAGCTTTTAAAGCCTTACTGGGGAACTGAACAAATATACTATTGAGTTCCCAAAACAATGCAACAGGAATTGTTTGCATTGGAATTAATTTGCTGCCCAGGACTAGGGTTAGATTTGCCCAGCGAAGACTTAATGTCAAACATTAATTGTACAAACAAAAGAAATGGCGCAAAGTCTGTTGTCTTAGTTAGTTTGTTCTTCTTCGATTGAATCTGGTTTGCATTGGAGGGTTTTCCCACCCTTAAATAAAGTACTAAATGTGATTGCTTGGTGTAGGTGATACTTAAGATGACTTAAAATGTGTTCTGATCAATGCTTTGAGCAAAAACGCTCCCAACTGCTGCTGTTCACAGCTCACCTCTCAATAAACAATCCTCTAATTGTGGCTTTGAGTTATTTCCGATGTTATGGGTGTTACCACGATGGAGTGATAATCACAAGTCTTGGGTCCCTTCTGCCTAGTAATCTGGCTTACCAATACTATATTTTCCATCAAGCACTCCATCACTCACCTGCTTTATTGTAGGGCTGACTGGCAAATTAATGGGCATCATAGCTCTGCAGGGTTCCAGGGGCCCCTTCCGATGTTACATATCCCTACTGGGACTTTAAAAATGCACATTGTAGAGAAGTTGACAGGGGATTGCCAAAGATGGTGCATCTTTGTAATGTCTGACAGGTCAGATGTAATTATGAGATACTGAACTCCAGAGAAGGTCCTGTGAACTTCGACGATATATACACAGCAGATAGATACAGTCGAATCTATCAAATTTCCTTTAAAGTGTCTTCTCTTCGTTGTTGAATCACTTCTTGCAATCAATCACTTCTTGTGCAGCTCTCCGTGCAGTTTCCAGAACTATTTGTTCCAGGAAGTAGCTGTTTCTGCTAGCCAAGATTTTCCCTCTTATTCTGAGTTAAAGGAATAAGAGGGCAGGTCATCTTATGTATTAGGAACTGGTTGAAGACCAGGAAACAGAGAGTGCAATGTAAATAGGCAATTTTCACAATGGCGAGAGGTGAAAAGCGGTGTGCCCCAGTGTGTAATTGGTTTGTGGAACTCCTTGCCACAGGATGTGGTGATGGCACCTGGCCTGGATGCCATTAAAAGGGGATTGGACAGATTTATGGAGGAAAAATCCATCACAGCTTACAAGTCATGATGGGGATAAGCAACCTCCTGGTTGGTGGAGTAGGTTTTCTCTGTGCCAGGTGCAAAGGAGTGGCAACAGGATGCAGGTGTCTTGTTGTCTTGTGTGCTCCCTGAGGCATCTGGTGGGGCCACTGTGTGATACAGGAAGCTGGACTAGATGGGCCTTTGGCCTGATCCAGCGGGGCTCTTCTTATGTTCTTATGTTCTTATGATCAGTCTTGGTTCTGATACTTTTCAACTTGTTCATGAATGACCTTGAGTTGGGGATAAGCAGCAAGGTGGAATAAGCAGTGAAATCCAAAAAGATCTCTCTAAATGGGGGGAATGGGTGGCAAAATGGCAGATGTACTTCAATGTAAGTAAGTGCAAAGTGATGCACATTGGGGCAAGAAACCCAAAATTCACATATACGCTGATGGGTTCTGAGCTGTCTGTGATGGATCAGGAGAGAGACCTTGGGGTGGTGGTAGATAGCTTAATGAAAGTGTCGACCTAGTGCACGGTGGCTGTGAAGAAGGCCATTTCCATGCTCGGGATCTTTAAAAACGGATTGAGAGTAAAATGGCCAACATTATTATGGTATGCCATTGTACAAATCGATGGTAAGGCCACATCTGGAGTATTGTGTCCAGTTCTGGTCAACACATCTCAAAACGCATATGGTGGAACTGGAAAAGGTGCATAAGAGAGTGAACAAATGATTAGTGGGCTGGGGCATCTCCCTAACGAGGAAAGGCTACAGCGTTTGGGGCTCTTCAGTCTAGAAAGAAGGATCCTGAGGGGGGATGTGATTGAGGCATATAAAATAATGCATGGGATGGATAGAGGGATGTTCTTTTCCCTCTCTCACAACACCAGAACCAAAGGTCATGCACTGAAATTGACTGGCGGGAGAGACTGAACAGACAAAAAGAAATATTTCTTTACCCATCATATAATTAAATCTGTAGAACTCCTTGCTGCAGGATGTTGTGAAGGCTCCTGGCCTAGATGTCTTTAAAAGGAGATTGGACAGATTTATGGAGGAAATGTCCATCACAGGTTATAAGCCTTGATGACAATATGCAAGCTCCGGGTTTTAGAGGTAGGCTATTCCTGAATTCCAGATACAAGGGAATGGTAATAGGATACTGGTATCATGTTGCCTTGAGTGCTCTCTAAGGCATCTGGTGGGCCACTGTGAGACAGAGGAAGCTTGACTAGATGGGCCCTTGGCCTGATCCAAGAGGGCTCTTCTTATGTTATTTCTACTTGATGAAATGCTTACCCTAGCCAGCAGGAAGGCAGCTAGATGAAGCCACTAGGAAGCAAATCCCATTGAAGTAAATGGGACTCACTTCCATGTCTACATGCTTTAGGTCATACTGATAGCTTTTTCTTACCATGAGTTAGTTGGGAATCTGCTAACAGCAGCAAAGAATATGGCTACCATGAAATGGCAGGACTCTATAGCTCCCTTGTTGAAAGAACGTTTGGTGCTGAGAATGTTTGGCTGAAATGCCAAAACTGACAGAGTGCATCTGTCTGACCAAAGATCATTCACAGTTACAGACTGGGGAGAAACTGCCCTTTTTTTTAATTAATTTTAGGAAGGCGAGATAGAATGTGGACATCAGCATGTCCAAGACAAGATACCATTTGGACATCAAATACATTTTTGGCCCGATATTATCTACGACTGGAGATATGGCTCAAACGTTGCTGAAACAAGGAGTCTTGTTGCACCTCAAAGACCATCCCTTTTTTGTAGTTAAGCTTTTGTGGACTACGGTGCATTTTTTAAAAATAGAGTCCACGAAAGCTTATGCTACTACAGCAAATTTGTTAGTCTGTAAGGCACAACAAGCCTTTGTTGTGCTTGTTTCGTGGTTACAGTGACTCCTCTGAAACTGGCTCTACAGTGACTCCTCTGAAACTCTTCTGAAACTCCTCTACTCCTGGTTGTAGGAGTAGGTTTTCTTTGTGCCAGGTGCAAGGGAGTGGCGACAGGATACAAGTATCTTGTTGTCTTGTGCTCCCTGAGGCATCTGGTGGGGCCACTGTGAGATACAGGAAGCTGGACTAGGTGGGCCTTTGGCCTGATCCAGCAGGGCTCTTCTTATGTTCTTATGCACTGTTGTCATTCTCATGTGTGGTTTTCTGCGATAGTGTTTCACACTATGTAATATTTCTATTTCAGTCCATTCAGCACCCCCCTGTGTACTACATACGTAACTCACGTGCTGCTATGTTTGCCGTAACGTTCAGCATACAGTATATCTCAGAGTTCCCCCCCCCCTAAATGTTATTACTTCTACATAGGAAGATTTGCACATTTAATCTTCACTGCAGCAATAGTTCAGGAATGCTTGCTATTCAGGGCTATTGTTAGAAGGCCGTGTATTATATCTGAAGTGGCAGAGTGCGAATACTTGACATGGTGTTTTTTTTGTGGAGAAAGCTTGATTCATGGCAAGCCTGCTGAATACCATCTATGCCTACAAGGTATTGTATGTCAGTAAGGGATATGTCAATGCCTTTCTACAACACTGCTTGATGCCTGATGCCAATCATCAAAGAGAAAATGGAAAAGAGGTAAAATGCTATTACCCTTGCAGATTTCCCCCTTAAGATAGGAGATGTCAGTCCTATTTCCATACACCATTGCGGGGTTAACAAAAATGTCTTTTCCTCAACACTTTCACTAACCAGTATTTGCCCTTTTTCGGTTTTCCCCTTGACTTCGGCTGCTTAAATGAGCAACAGCAAAATAGTCAGATAGTCAGTATGCAGAAAAGAAGAGATGTTCGTGACAGCTCGTGATCTTTTCGGCCTAGTCTGATACTCTAACCAAGCGATTTTCAACCTTTTTCATCTCACGGCACACTGACAAGGCACTACAATTGTCAAGGCACACTATCCGTTTTGTGAAAATTGACAAGGCACACCACGGCACCAATAGGGTGCTCATATCCCTCCAATGGCCCTACTAATAAATGGTAAAAGGTAAAGGTGACCCCTGACAATTAAGTCCAGTCGTGTCCGACTCTAGGGTGTGGTGCTCATCCCCATTTCAAAGCCAAAGAGCCAGCGTTGTCCGAAGACGCCTCCGTGGTCATGTGGCCGGCATGACTCTCCTTGCCACAGCGCGTAGCATGCGGCTGGAACACGGAGCGCTGATTACCTTCCCGCAAGTGGTACCTATTTATCTACTTGCATTAACATGCTTTGGAACTGCTAGGTTGGCAGGAGCTAGCCAAGCAACGAGAGCTCACCCCATCGCGGATTCGAACTGCCGACCTTTCGATCGATACCTCATGGTTCAGCGGTTTAAGCCACTGCGCCACCCGCTAATAAATGACACTCCCCCAAACATGTGTAGACCATTTGCGGCACACCAATGTGCCATGGCACACTGTTTGAAAATCGCTGCTCTAAACACTACACCAGTGGTTCCCTAACTGGGGCGTCGCAACACCCCAGCCGGGAACAAAGGGTTGCTATACCCTTAAGGGGCATGGCAACCCCCGGTGACGATGATGGCGCGCCCGGGATTTCGCCCGCGATCGCGCTGCCGCTGCCACCGCCGCAGCCGAAATCGTCCTTTTTACCTGCTTTGGTGGGCAGTGGATGTCCGGCGGGGTGTGTGGGGAGCCTGGAGACCCCTCCGCAGGCCTTCCCAAGAGTCAGAGCAGCGCTCCAAAGCGATCACAACCCACTTCCATTTTTTCTCCGGAAGTGATAGTGACAGTGATTAAACATATTTGCCCTTATAGTTTGAAGCTAAAATAAGCTACTTCCCCAGTTTACCCAGTGAAGAGTTTTATGCTTTTGGATAGCTTGCATGTTTCTTCCCAACATTGGTGGGAAGTAAATGATGATGGAATTGAATGTAATTTGGTACAAAGACAGAAGAGTTTAACACTCACAGGATATGTTGTGAGTCAGAAACTACAGCATCAAGTGATGACTTGCATATGCAGATGAGCATCACAGATCACATAGGGGCTGCAGTGCCTTAATGGTTAAGATGCTGAATTGCAGACCAGAAGGTCGGTAGGACAGCAGTTTGAGACCCGAGTGCCGCATGACAGAGTGAGCTCCCATCTCCTGTCCCAACTCCTGCCAACCTAGCAGTTCGAAAGCAAGAATTTGCAAGTAGATAAATAGGTACCACTGCCGGCCACATGACCACGGAAGCGTCTTCAGACAACGCTGGCTCTTTGGCCTTAGAAACGGAGATGAGCACTGTACCCTAGAGTCAGACATGACTGGCTTTCAAGCAGGGGATACCTATCACAGATCTAACACCACAAACGTATCTGTTGTATTGCTGCACTTCATGTCAAACTCATTGATTTTCAACGAAAGTCGGTCATTCACAGATTCAGCTGAAAACCATCAAATGATAAGAAGAAGTCAAGTGGCACATATACAATACACGTGGAAACCACCACTTAGTATCCCAGTAATCAGAAAAAGGTCCAAAATGATATCTTCTCCTTGAAAACCTCCTCTTCCCTGGCTGCTATCCCTCCATCTTTTGAACCGGTTTGGAATACCTCTGTTACATCTGGTGTTAGCAATGTTGTTCTGAAAAACATCTTGATATTCTGTTTAAGTATTTTCAGAGTGGTTTTTTTAAAAGTCACTCTAAAGATCAAAGTCTATAAAGATAAATCCCTATAGGAATTAGCTCAGAAGCTTGTTCAGTTTGTATGAAATGTGATGATCCTCTGTTGAAGACTCTCATCTTACGATTCAACAGAGCCAGTTGTCTGTTTTTCTATACGTGTAAATGTTCTATTACAGTGTTCAAGCTAAAGGAAGGCCAGGCCCCTTTACTCATTGTGCCAGCCACTTAGCTACTGTTTTTAGAAGACTATTGTGTTTTAGGGGGGCATGGTTGGTAAAAGGAGGGAGATAATCAGAAATCGGGGCTTTCAGCTTTATTTAAAGGCCCCTGGACATTTTTCTGCATAATTTAATTACGGTTCTATTGTACACAAAGCAAACATTCTTGAGACATTGGATCTAGTTTGGTCTTCGTCAAATGGGCTTAGATAACTGTGTGGTTTAGGACAGGGGTTCTCAACCCCTTCCCGACTGAGTACCACCTCCAGCACCACTCTGCATCGCCAGTTACTTCCGGGTTTTCAGAGGCCAGAAAATAGGAGGCTCTGGGTGTGTGAGGAGGCCTTGGGCAGGTGGCTCTGGGCGGGTGACCTTCTCAGCATTTCCAGGAGGCTTGGCCAAAGGCAGAAACCGCAGAAAGTGCTGCATTGGAGCGGGATTCCGGTGGTCTGGCGGTCCAAGTACCACCATCAGTCGGCCAAAATACCATTGGTGGTACTAATACCACTGGTTGAGAACCCCAGGTTTAGGAATGTAATCACACTCAAAGAGAAGGTTAATCAAATCTACCCTTACATTTCCTATTGCATGTTTTCCCCAACTCTTCATCTTTTGCTGATTTACAGTTGCAGAAAAAAAAAAACTTCTGACAGATCCAGAGCTTGGTTGCTTGTTAGATCAACTCTTTCACCCACTCTCCTTTGACCAAAAGACTGAGAGAGCAATTACTGGTAATGTAATAACCAAATGCCAAAATGACTGAAAAACAACTACAAAATACCACTTGTCAGTAGTGGATCAGCACAGTTTCTCAAAGAGTACTCCCTTTACCATTCTTATTCTAAACTTCTACACAGCGGCGTCACTAGGGCACGCGCCGCACTGTGCGACGGCATGCGCGCCGCCCTAATGACCCCCATGCAGCCTGAAAGCCGGCCGGCGAGGATGTCTCTGGAGCCGGCAGCAGCGGACCCTCCGCTGCTGCTGGCTCCGGAGACATCCTCGCCGGCCGGCTGTCTTGGGCAGGAGGAGGCCTCAGAGCATCTGCCCTCGGCGGAGCTCCAAGGCCTTCTGAGGGAGGCCCGATGCGTGACGTCTTATTTATAAGGTTTTTGCGCATGTGCAGTACGTTTCTGAGGGCAAATTTGCCCTCAAACGTTCTGAGCATGCGCGAAACCTTATAAATATGACGTCGCGCATCGGGTCTTCCTCAGAAGGCCTTGGAGCTCCGCCGAGGGCAGACGCTCTGAGGCCTCCTCCGAGGCGTTGCTGAGGTCTCCGAGGCGTCGCTGGAGCGCGGCGGGAAGGGCGGACCTGCGCGCGACGCACGGGTGTGGGCACGCGCGACCACGCGTCACCCTTTGCGCGTGTCGTCCCCAGGTGGTCCGCCCTTCCCGCCGCGCTCCAGCGACGCCACTGCTTCTACAGCATTTAAAGACATTGGTATAAAGATGCACAACCTTGTTGAAGTAAAGGACAGTGGGATGAACTATGATATTTGCAGATAGTATTTAAACTAGTATTGAGATCATGTGTCAGAGGGAGATTTGGATGAACTTTCCCCCACAATGAGAAGAACCAGAAGACATGCCAAGAGAGTGACTGGGATGTGTTTCTGCACTTCCCTAACTGCAAGGTAAGGAGGAGAGCTTGGATGTATGTCTGAGCTGGTCCTTAGGTGGTCTGAAGAAACGTACTACTTGAGCTCAGCTTTTGGATTCCTTTCTTTGAGGTGCCTTCGCCAGGAAACTCTCTTCTTGGCACCTCAAGCTGACTTCAGAACAGGAGGGAAGGGAGTTTTCTTTCATCCTACTCCTTCTCATTTCCTGGTGGTCTTTTCAGCTATGATTTTTCAATATGGCCTCTGGCTGTCAACAGGCCTCCTCCTTGGCCCTCCATCCCCCTTGATGTGCAGCTAAGAAGGAGAGGCAAGTCTCACATGCCCGCTGGTCCTCCTCCATCTCTTCTGAGATAGTCAATACCAGCCTGAGCCAGGCACCACGACAAGGCCACTATGCCATTGTTCCTCCTTGTGCCTCCACTCCAGGGTCTCCCAGTGGCCTCCCCTGGGGGGGGCAGGCAGAGGCATCGCTGTAGCCTGGCGAGGAGGGCGGGGGGCCCCAGGTGACATGCGCACACACACGCAGAAAGGTGACGCGCGCATCGCCTCTCCTGCGCACACATGCGCGCATCGCCTCGGGGCCTCCCGCCCATCTCGCCAGGTCGGGAGAGCCGGCTCGGGGACGTCTTCCCTGGCCGGCTGCCTGGGGCCTTCTGAGGAAGGCCCACTGCGCGAACATTATTTATAACGTTCTTTTGCACATGGGACGTTCCTGAGGGAAAAGACAACCCCGAGCCGGCTGCAATGATTGGAGGGCGTCCCCCAAATCGCGGCGCGGCCTATGGCCGCGCCAAAGGTTATTAAAGGGTGTGTGTCCGGGGGGAGGGGTCACTACGGTGACGCACGTGCCCGGCCCTGGGGCAGCGCGCACCCTAGTGACATCTCTGGGGGCAGGACCTCTCTTGCAGTGGCATCATACTAACCCTGAAGTGTGAGGTGTCTTAGCTTCCATCAGTGGGAGATCCCAGATATTTTGCTAGGAATTATTATTGGTGTCGCTCCCTGTAGTGGTCTCTCCACTTCCCCCTGTTTTCTTTCTGATCTACATAAGCAAGGGATGGGGAGCACTGTAGTGAGTAGTGGGCTAGTGCTAGTGGCCACTGCCCTCCCCCCCCCACATGTGACAGGCATGTCTGAAACTTGGAACAAGAGGTTGGGCACTCCTTACATTGGTTATGAGGAGACCCTCCCTTCTAATCCTCCAAGTCTCTGTGGCAGCACAGCAACTCATGGTATCTTGCTGTTACTCAATTGGTAGTTTGACTACATTAGTGTCAATCAGCTGAGCTAAAGTCATTTTAAATGACAGCCTTTTATTCCTTATTGGCAAAATGATAAAATGGATGCGATTATATGCTATGGAACAACAACAACAACAACAACAACAACAACAACAACAAAGATGAATGGCATTATGCTGTTATTTCTCGTGATCTTTGAATCTCTTGATTTGAAAGCATTAGATGATATTGTTCAGAGCCTTACAAATAGTAACCATGGTTAATAAATTGCTGTTTTCATTAGAAGATAATAAAACTTCCTTTCCCCTCTTGCATTTTTGTTGTCAACATGGTAATGCACAGTACAATGATTTCCTGTTCAGCATAAAATGCTCAGATTTCCATATAAATCAGGTTCCTTTAACATCTTTGTGTCTTAGCATGATGCCAAGCTGTGAATTTAAATAGTGGCATGTGTCATATTTATTTGTATAGACTGTATTTCGAGTGACTAACTACAATAATATTAGCCATATAAATTTGACAAATTTCAGCCTACTGAGTGAGCTGTTGTGATAAATATTGTATTAAGTGACAACCCTGCTGAGTAGCTAATGAGACAGTTGTGCCCTTTCCTTTCTATCCACAGACCCCCTTTTTGACTCTCAGTATTTATGGGGTGACAGCTGACGTCGGGATCTGTTATTGACGGAAGCTTTGTGTTAGCAGTGACAGTGCAACTGCTGGGGGAGACTAATGAGTGAGTCAGGGCACTTCGTACAGCTGGAATGAAGTCACAAAGCTGAAGTGAAGTTCGAAAGCTCAGATGGCATCTTCTGCCATTTGAATGGCATCCTGGCAGGCTTCGTTTTCGTAAGGGCATTTACAAGAGTGCGTACGGCATGTTCGCAAGCTATCCTGATGGGGCAAATGACAGGGAAGCATCAAGGTGGACATTGTCAACCATCTGGCAGGAAGTGTGGAGGTTGAGCCGTTGCCCTGCCAACCATCTGGCAGGAAGTGTGGAGGTTGAGCTGTTGCCCTGCATGAAGAAGCTAAACAAGATCGGCCTGGGGAAAAAATGGGGTTTATGGCCTATGTAAACTGCCATGAATCTGGGACTCTGAGAAAGGCGGTATATAAATACTGTAATAAATAAATACATCTGTTGTGTAGGCATCAGCTTGTAGATCCTTTACGTGCAGCCTGCTGGTGCGAAGACTCTGGACTGGAATAAGGTGTGCATCCACTTTCCAATAGATGTGTTTGTCAGTGTTTTGTAGTCTGCTGTGTATTGTGCCTGATAGTGACAGCTGTGCAGCTGAGGACTCCTCTTCATCTGCTACCATCTGCTACCTAATCCTTCACGTGATCAGGGATCGAACGTAGAAACTTCTGCCTGCAATACATATGTTCTAATGCGGTGGTTCTCAAAGTTCTCCCCCGCGAGGTGGGGAGAACGTTGAGTGTTTGCGGGGACGGAGCCACTGCCAAAACTGCCCCCCAAATCGCCCCCACTGTGCTTACTGGGGCTTGGGGGAGCTTCGGGAAAGCCTGCGTGACCCTCTGCAGGCCTCCCCAATCTTCAGTTCACTGCAAAATGGCGATCTCCAGGCACTTCCGGTTTTCGTGAAAACCGGAAGTACCTGAAGATTGCCGTTTTGTGGCAATCTGAAGATTGGGGAGGCCTGCAGAGGGTCGCACAGGCCTCCCCAAAGCTCCCCCCAAGCCCCGATAAGTGCAGTGGGGGTGATTTCGGGCAATTTTGCAGCGGTGGTGGTGGCGATCCCCTGGATCGCCCACGCCATGCTGTCCCCGTCCCTTAAGGGGTTCTCAATGGTGGGTTGAGACCCACAGTTTGAGAACCGCTGTTCTAACACTTGAATTACAGGTGTGTGTGTGTGTGTGTGTGTGTGTGTGTGTGTGTGTGTGTGTGTGTGTGTGAGAGAGAGAGAGAGAGAGAGAGAGAGAGAGAGAGAGAGAGATATCCCTCAGACATTGTTTTTAGGCTGGTAAGGGCTGATTTGGCTGAATAAAGGGGAATCTGAGAGCAGGACTTCTGAATGTCATTGAGCTGGTCTACCTCTTTGCCCACAATCTGCACACTATTGCACTCTACGACAGACCTATGACCCCCTCCCCAGTCTCAGAATTCTCTTACGTCACTGAACTGCATGTGGCAGCCGGTATCACTCAAACTGCATTAAATTTTACAAAATAATCATTTTATCACAAGCTTGTTGGACTCCAGCCTCCCTGTTTCCTGTCAGGTCCACTACTTGTCCACCTCCCATTGCTTTTAGAGGTCATCTGATTTTCTTTCCTGACTAGTACAAAGCAGTATGTCATTTCGCTGAATGGTGCTTGCTAAGGACAGGGCCGTTTTCCAGTGTTGCAGCTCCCAGCATCCATCTCGGCAGCCGTTGCCTTCAGTAAATTTCCTCTAAATAAGCCATTGTTTGTCTGGATGAAGACAGTTTCCTGCATGGATGGCTTAACAGGGCAGCAAAGCATTGATTTATTGCGTGTACGCGAGGCTCTCCTCACACCGAGAGGGCTGGGAAATATTTTTCGCCTGCTATTGGAAAACCAGAATTAGAGAAAAGACAGATCCTAAATCGGGGTTATTCATGATTCCTCCTTGCCTTTGCATCTTTCCCCTGATTATGTTTGGGAACTATGGAGTGCGGTTTCTCTGTTTGGATAAATTAAGGCTGATGGGCTAAACGGAGATAAATGAGTCTATGCAACTTTTTCACACCTGATATAACAGGGTTGGCAGACTCAGGCACCTGAGTACATAGGTGCAGTGGTGTGTTTCATGACCTGCTTTATATATATAAAATTTATATATCCCGTATATAATCCCGTATTTTTTAAAAATTTAAAATGCTGTGCAGAAACCACATTTAAGTATACGTTAACAATATTTTACATATTATTTCCTTGTAATTTCTGTTTCTGTCTCCCCCTGTCAAAATTGAGATTGTGAGCTTCTTGGGGCAGAGCTGTGCCTTTAAAAAAAAACCAAAAAACTAGTTACGCACTTACAGCCCAATCCTGTGTAGAAATCCGCCTGCGGAGCGTGTGCACCGGAGGGTGCCGTAAACCACTGTAAATGTGCTGTAAAGCACATTTTCAGCACCCGTGGAGTAACTCCACCTCCCAGACGACCCTGCAGTCTCCACTGCAGGTAAGATTTGCACTGGTCGGTGCAAGGGTGGGGGGAGGACGGGCTGGGCAGCGAGGGAGGTCGACTGTTGGATGAGTTGGTCTGGGAGGGCCTGGGAGGGGGGATTGGCAGCACCGCAGCACACCATATCCTCCCAGGCCCTTGCAGGCAACGTGGAGCTGTCTGATTCTCTGCCAGCTTAAGAGCTGGTGGAGAACTGAGCAGCCCTATTGTGGTGGCTGGGGGTTTACCTGGGGTAAGCAGGCAAATGCCCACTTACCCCAAGTAGACCTCCAGCCTGTCTCTTCCCTGGATAGGATTCACGCTGAATCGCCTGTGCCAGGGGAGGATAGGATGGTGCTGCCCATGTCATGCAGGTTTACAATATGAAAGAAAGGGGAAAAGATGCTCTACCATCTTGGAACTGATGAAAGTGCATTTTCCGAGACCAATCTCATGAGGAATACCTGGAGCACTATAGGAACTGTCGTGCAAAAACAAATTAATAAAAATATACCAAAAGTAGTTCTTTTTGACACAAAAATCAATGCTTTAAAAGGCAACACATCAAATATTGAAGTCTATCATGGAATCTGGCAACGTCCTAGTTGAACCCACGTGGATAAGAAGGATAGCGTAGTCTCAGCAGTGAAAGGAACCAGGTTATGGAGCAGCGTAAGGAAAAAAATTTCAACCCATTGAAATCACTTGTTCAACCTACTAATCAAAACTGGTGAATATTCGGTGAATATTCGGCAGACCCAAAGAAGATAATCCCACTATAACTATTATACCTTCCCTATTTATATTTTGCTCTCTGGCATTTCTTTTTATATATCCTTCAGAATCCTTCAGAATCCTTACAGACCATCATCAAATAGGCCTTCATGCAGAACTCTCTTAGAACGAGGATGGTGTAGAAGGCTTGGAAAAGCTATTCTTCCAAATTAGAGAATATATCTGCACTTATCTACGTACCCCACTTCAGAAACACTAGTTCTCTAAAAGGCAAGAGAAACCCATTTTTAAACCACTAAGCAGGAATGATCATTATAGCTTTTGTGCCACAATAGGTTGCATTACATTTGCTCAGCAGAGCAGAAAAGAGGAGATAGAGGATATTATCTACCTTTGCATTTAAGAAAGGACATATATGATTCGTACCACTTTCCTCCTTCAAATTCAAAATAGAAGAAAAAGAGAAGGAAGTTGACTCAGAAACTGATGCTAGCAAGGCCTAGCCTGCTCTGCAATGGAAGTTAACACTTTGGAAACCATTTAAGGAATATTAGTGATTGTATATCACAGCTGGAGGCAGGAGGTTTGGCTCAGTTGGTAGAGTGACCGTCTCATATATGCCTGAAGATCTGAAAGATGGCAGTTCGAGATGGCCGGAAGTGTCTGTCGGAGAGCTGTCGGAACGCCGAGCTGATAAGCTCGCAGAGCCTCTGTGGGGGAGTGGAACTGCAGCTGCACTTGAGTGAGAGTCAAGGTTGCCCTGTCAGCTGAAGGGTGGTGAGGCAAACGCCAGAGAGAGAGAGAGAGAGAGAGAGAGAGAGAGAGAGAGAGAGAGAGAGAGAGAGAGAGAGAGAGAGAGAGCTGGACTGTGAAAGAAACCATCTAGATTCTGAATCTTGATTCCTCCAAATCTTGATTCAGAATCTAGTTTCTGAAACTATCTAGAATGAAGGGTTCTATGAAAGATTAGAACATTATTGCATTGTAAAAACCCCTTTGGGTTTAGAAAGCATGCCCACGTAAACCGCCTTTGAATTAAAGTCGGAGGAGAAATCCTATGACCAAAGAAAAGGCGGTCTATAAATACTGGTTTGTTTATTTGTTTATTATATTAACAATCTTGTATTAAGAATGGGTATAATTCATTCAGTGCATGGTCTGAAGACAAGTGGCGGAGCAGCCTTGCTGAAGCTATTGAGGTCTATGTCTGGCGCGTGGCTGGTACCTGGTTGAGACCCTCATGCGAGCCACCTTGTCTTCCATGCTGGAAGAAATACGTATACATAAAATGTAATTATATAAATGGGTCAAAAACGTAGTAAATAAATGAAGACTTACGACACATCTGTTCATAAGAGTGTTCTTGAGGAAATGGTTTTTATCCAGCAGGTCAGCCTATGGTCAGCTAGTTAATGACCACTGCCCAAATGTGCAGTGGTCATTGAGAAGCTTGTCATGGGCTGGGCCTTGGCATCTAGAGAGAGCAGTAGGAAACAGCTGCATTTGCATCCCTAGAGCGATGCTGCCAGACAGTGGACAATACAGGTCTAGATGAACCAAGACTTTGATGCAGTATTAAGCAAGTGCACATGTTCATCATCAAAGTGGATAGATGTCAGCTACTTTATGTGTGTCAGTTTCTTTTATCTGCTATCTTAGTGGTTTTAAAAAAATGGACTACTTGCATATTGTGTGGATGACTACTACATAAATTTGACCCAGACAATGGGTGGAAGGTACATGATACAGATCTACTGGGAACTTCTGCAGCAACCCAAAGGCAATGTACAGGGGTTAAAACCCTCATGCTTCCAAGACAACACCATAATACTGTTACTATGAAGTTCATATACACTGTGACTTTCCTCATAAGTACTTCCAGTTCATAGGCAAATTCATCTTTCCGTTTTTAACACTCTTGTGAAGGAAAAGATACTTTAACTTTCAGAAGAATTCCATTTTATGTCTTACGGGCTCCAGACAATATGAGGTATCATTATTGTTTTCTAAAATTCTCAACAGATTACACAGCATCCTCAGCACTCAGCAGAAAGTGCAGATTGGACCTCTGTGATGCTTAAATAGCTGAACACAAGGGAAGTGGATTTCACCGCTTGAAGGATATTTGCCTACAGCATAATTCCAATAATGGAAGTTAATATCAGATCATATAAAGTCGAAGCTTTCACTCTACAGAACTAAGAAATGACGAGAGAAGTACACTGGGAATTTTGCCTTCAGATTAAATATTTGAGACATGAATATCTGAGACAATCATAATCCTTTGGAAATTGCCTTGCTGTCTCAAGAAGTGAAAGCATAAAAGACACTTTTCTGTATTACGATTAAGACTTGGAAATCTTATTTTCAGCAAGATTTTATATTTCTAGAAAGATGAGGAAAGCAATTTGGGGTTTAAATTTAATTTAGGCATAGCCTCAGTTTACACATTATGAAAACCTATCTCTAAACCATGGTTGGGGGATTGGAAATGAGCCAGAATTCCATGTACCCCTTCCTCTTCTCCTCCAATGAGCAGATTCTCTCCTCTCTCCCTCAATCCTGGTTTTCTTACTTTAACATAGTTTGCTATGATGGTGATAGTGAGCCAGGATGGTGTAGTGGTTTGGGAGTCGGACTTAGACCTGGAAGATGGTCTGCTCAGATCCCTGCTCAGCCACGAAGCTTCCTGGGTGACCTTGGGCCAGTCACTATCTCTCAGCCCCACCTACCTCACAGGGTTGTTGTGAGGACAAAAAGGAGGGGAGGAAATATGTACACCACTCTGAGCTCCTTGGAGGAAGGGCGGTATAAAAATGTGAAAAATAAATAAAAATAAATAAAATCCAAATCAGGCAAACTATGGAGGAATTGCCTCCAAACCATGGTTAGCCACCCTAACCATAGTTTGCCTGGTTTGGATGACATGCCAACTATGGCTAGAGGACAGCAGGAAAAGTAGACATGCATCAGGTCATGAGAGGGGGAACAGGAAGGGGAGGGGCACATCATCCCCATGGCATATTCCTGATGGTTTGGAGATCAGGTTTAATGAGACAGAAGGCCCAATCCTATCCTCAAGATATATCAGTGTATCTTCAGGTATGCTGACTCAACAACAGCCCCAGCAGTGTAGAAACCCATGCCTGCTGATGGATGCACCATGGACACTGGAGCAATGCTGGAAAAAATGTTGGTCCAATGTAGCTCAGATGTCACTCGGATGCCAGCACAACCCCACTGGTGGAGAGGCCAAAACAGGGAGATTTGGCCCGTGGCATGGGAGGGACATAGGAGGGATGTGGGAGGGATGAGTTGACATAAATCCTAATCCCCCTTCAGACAACAGACACACTCTTGATACCAGAAAAATGCTATACCAGCAACAGAGAGGGTGTAGGTAGGAGTAACCCTTTACAGAACAATGCGGAAGGGGGAAATAGCAGAAAATTGCAGTCCTGCCACCCCCTGCCCACTTCCCTACAATAGAGCAATAGGATACAGAGAACATTTGTAGTGGAAATAGCGGAAGATTGGCGAGGAGTTAGTGGTGTTAGCAGTGGTCCCCTGTTTTGACAGGTCCGGGAAGGAAGGGGTTAAAGGATTGCCTGTTTGACAGGACTGGGACACAAAGGGTTACCACCCAGGACTGCGTGGGTGGAAGCACACCTGCAAGTAATTGGGTGTGGCCCACAGGTGTTGCTGTTAATAGAGATGAAGCTGGGACTTTGAATGCAGTGGGTGTGGCTCGCAGCTGCACTCAATTAGCACTGATTGGAACTCTCACAGCTGTGGGCAATAATGAGGGCAGTGATTGGAAGCCCACAGCTGTAGCCAGTAAAGAGTTGATAGGGACTAACAGTATAAAAGCAGCAGCAGTTGGAGCAGGAAAGAGCCTCGCCAGCTCGCCACGGGGACATGCTGCCAGACTGCCGAGCAACGACGACGACTCTGCTCCAGACGGGGATACTCTGCCGGACTGACTGCTCACCTGGATGGACTACCCACCTGGATTGACTGGTATTGGGAGTCACTCTGCCTGACTGGAAAGTTGGAGAGACCAGGATTGATTGGACTTTGTGCTACAAGACTCTTTGCTGGATGGGATAAAGGCAACAAGGAGATTCTACTGCCGTGAAGCAACGAGCTGGACTTCTCTATGGAAACGGACCCTCGTTAGCTAAGTAGAATCTTATCTGCCCGGGAAAGGCTAATGGACATTTATTGCTGGAAAAGTAATAAATCTTGTAAATAGTTGCCTTGGAGTTCAGTGTTTTCTTTGACACACAATTGCAATTAGGGGAAAAGGAGCTAACTTTGCCTAAGGTGGACATGGGAGTTAATTAAAGGGAATAGTAGTTTGCTCCCCCAGGAGTAAAGTTTGGGGTGCAACATTTGGGACACAACAACATTGGGCAGCCAACCCACATCAACCCTACAGCTCACAAAATAAGACAGGCGGCTTGGGGCTATACCAGGGACTGGCACATCACCAGGTAAGGGGGCAATAGTAGGCATGCCGCAGACACCAGGAGGTCTTGGGCGCCCTGATTCTAGTGCATGTGGTGCGTTGTTACTAGATTATTTTATTTATTTTTATTTTTCACATTTTTATACCGCCCCTCCTCCAAGGAGCTCAGAGTGGTGTACATCTTTCCTCCCCTCCTTTTTTTTGTCATCACAACAACCCTGTGAGGTAGGTGGGGCTGAGAGATAGTGACTGGCCCAAGGTCACCCAGGAAGCTTCGTGGCTGAGCGGGGATTTGAACCTGGATCTTCCAGGTCTAAGTCCGACTCCCAAACCACTACACCATCCTGTCCATCCATAAGCAGTCACCTCCAGCTATGATCCTGCAAAGACTCCTCTTTTACTAATTTTTGACAAACTGCTAGATTTGTGCCGTCTCTCTGCTTTTTGCACATCTCCTTGTGACAAAAAGGTACAGCATAAAACATGAATTTATTTCTGGCTGCAGTATCCGTAGTTACCACACATATTTTTCACAAGAGTCAATTGTGCTTTTTTTTTTTTTTTTTAAAGCTCATTACATTTCCTTTGCTGGCAACCTTTGGTCCTTTTATAATTATTTCTATTATATTTGCAAAGCGAACTGCCAGACTTGATTACATCTATCTTAATATTTGGAATGGGGAAAAAGGGGAAGTGTTAGAGAAGACAAAGCCAAAAATAAATCATTTAGAACTCTACATGTGTTCGGCAGTCTGAAAGCCAATGAAATGCTTTGCCGTCCTTTACTATTAAGGGAGAAATACATACTTTAAGAGGGGTGTGGGTGGGAAGGATCTGCCATCTGGGTGGCAAACCAAAAGCGGCAAAATGACAACATCATCCAAGATCTCACATCGCCAACTTAATGGTAACGTCATGGGAATCTCCTGCCTTTCAGATGTGAAGCTGCCATAGATTGCATTTTGTAGTTTTCTGTATCCTTTGTTGTTGTTGTTCAGTCGTTAAGTCGTGTCCGACCCTTCGTGATCCCATGAACCATATCCCGCCAGGCCTTCCTGTCCTCCACTATCTTCCTGAGTTCACTCATTTTCATGTTCGTTGCATCGGTGATGCTGTCTAACCATCTCATCCTTGGCCTTCCCCTTCTCCTTTTGCCTTCAATCTTTCCCAGCATCAGAGTCTTCTCCAGAGAGTCCTCTCTTCGCATTAGGTGGCCAAAATATTTGAGTTTCAGCCTTAGTACCTGTCCTTCCAGGGAACAGTCAGGCTTGATTTCATTTAGAATTGACTGATTTGATCTCCTAACAGTCCAAGGGACTCTCAGGAGTCTTCTCCAGCACCACAGTTCAAAAGCATCTATTCTTCGGCGCTCAGCCTTCCTTATGGTCCAACTCTCGCAACCATACATTGCTACTGGGAACACCATCGCCCTGACTATACGAACTTTTGTTGGCATGGTGATATCTCTGCTTTTTATTATGCTGTCTAAGTTTGCCATAGCTTTCCTTCCAAGGAGTAAGCGTCTTTTAATTTCATGGCTGCTGTCTCCGTCTGCAGTGATCTTGGAATCCAGAAAAGTAAAATCTGTTACTGCTTCCATTTCTGCCCCTTCTATTTGCCAAGAATTGATGGGACCTGATGCCATGATCTTAGTTTTATTAATGTTGAGTTTCAAGCCAACTTTTGCACTCTCCTCTTTCACTCTCATCAAGAGGCTCTTTAGTTCTTCTTCACTTTCTGCCATTAGGGTGGTATCGTCTGCATATCTGAGGTTGTTGATATTTCTCCCGGCAATCTTGATTCCGGCTTGTGATTCATTCAGCCCTGCATTTCTCATAATGTACTCTGCATATAAGTTAAATAAGCAGGGTGACAATATACAGCCTTGCCGTACTCCCTTCCCAATTTTGAACCAATCAGTTGTTCCATGGCCGGTTTGAACTGTTGCTTCTTGACCCGCATACAGGTTTCTCAGGAGACAGGTAAGGTGGTCTGGTACCCCCATCTCTTTAAGAATTTGCCACAGTTTGTTGTGATCCACATAATCAAAGGCTTTTGCGTAGTCAATGAAGCAGAAGAAGGTGTTTTTTTGGAACTCTTGTGCTTTCTCCATGATCCAGCGCATGTTGGCAATTTGATCTCTAGTTCCTCTGCCTCTTCGAAACCCAGCTTGTACGTCCGGTAGTTCTCGGTCCACGTACTGCTGAAGCCTAGCTTGTAGGATTTTGAGCATAACCTTGCTAGCATGTGAAATGAGTGCAATTGTACGGTAGTTTGAACACTCTTTGGCACTGCCCTTCTTTGGAATTGGAACGTAAACTGACCTTTTCCAATCCTTTGGCCACTGCTGAGTTTTCCAAATTTGTTGGCATATTGAGTGCAGCACTTTCACAGCATCATCATTTAGGATTTTAAGTAGCTCAGCTGGGATATTATCATCTCCACTAGCTTTGTTGTTAGTAATGCTACCTAAGGCCCACTTGACTTCACTCTCTAGGATGTCCGGCTCTGGGTCAGTGACCACACCAGCGTGGTCATCAGGAACATTAAGATCTTTCTTGTATAGTTCTTCTGTGTATTCTTGCCATCTCTTCTTAATCTCGTCTGCTTCTGTTAGGTCCTTGCCTTTTTTGTCCTTTATCATGCCCATCTTTGCACAAAACGTTCCCTTGATATCTCCAATTTTCTTGAAGAGATCTCTAGTCCTCCCCATTCTGTTGTTTTCCTCGATTTCCTTGCATTGTTCATTTAAGAAGGCCTTCTTATCTCTCCGTGCTATTCTCTGGAACTCTGCATTCAGTTGTTTATATCTTTCCCTTTCACCCTTGCTTTTTGCATTCCTTCTTTCCACAGCTATTTGTAAAGCCTCATCTGACAGCCACTTTGCTTTCTTGCATTTCTTTTTCTTTGGGATGGTTTTAGTTGCTGCCTCCTGTACAATGTTACGAACTTCCGTCCATAGTTCTTCAATAAATTCAATTTCTTGCCTCCTCTGAAGGAGACAGCCCTCCACCCCCCTTATATAACATTGTTAAAGTCTTGCAGAATACATCATGTTAGCATTAAAAACAGACACTATCCCCATTGCCACAAATTTCCAGGCAACCATAATCCATTTGGCACAGGTAATGAAACGGCTAAAACAAAATATTGCAAAAAAGTTTGCCCTCCGTGCACATTTTCCTGAATTGGTTAAGGATTAAATAAACAAACTCAGCTGCAAACTGCTGCAAACCTTTTATGCCAAGATGCCAATTTTGCTCCCAAGTTTTTCTCCCTAGCTATAACAATACTAAAATTTGGGGGCATGCATGATGTGAATTGGCAGGAAATTCAGGACAGACAAGGGGAAAACTTCCCCCCTCCCCATAATTTAGGGTGCAGTCCTATAACACTTTCCAAGGAGTCAGTCCCACTGAACACAAGACCGATTTCTGAGTATAGGATTGCTCTGTAAGTTAGGGAACTCATTGCCATGGGATGTGGTGATAGCTACTAATTTTGAATGTACATGTTGAGAGGGAGTATACTTCTCTGAATGCCATTTGCTGGGGGGTGGGGGTGGGGGTGGGGAAGGAAGCTGTGGTAGAGGGTTTCAAGCCCAGCTTGTGGGCTTCCCAGAGGCACCCAATTGTCCATCATAGCGCTGAATGATGGATCTAAATGGGGCTCTTCTTACGGGAATGGATAAATGATTAATTAAAAAATAATTAAATATAGGTTGGCTTGAGAAAGAGATGAATGGCGCTTGAAATCACTTGCATGCTGTGGGGAAAATGGCTTCTTCTGCTTCCTGCCAGGTGACTCGCTGGTTCTCTGATGCTCTTCCATGCGCAGCCAAGACAAGTCAGTGATATAGATCTTCAGCCAGAGGAAAAGTAGAGCATCCATTTGCAGTGTCTAATGGATCCCACAGCCACACTTGTACATACGAAGTCGCATGCGCTTGGCTAACTGTGCTTAAACAGAGGAACACGGGACTGTAATGAGTCAAATATTGATCCGCTGGGAGGAGACATGCTGGACTGTAAAACGGTTGAGGAAAAAGGCAGCAGCACTAACTATATTCCAAGCCAAGGAAACCGAAATCTAATAGGACTCAAGTAAAGGCTAATCTAGTTTGACAGAAAAATTTTAAGTGATTAGAAAACTAACCAAGTGGTCATTGAGGCCTAATGGTATTCAGGATGGGCCTGGAGGGCAGGCAGAGCCTTTCAGTCTCCACTTTTCTAGCAGGAGACTGTTCAAGAAAAAGAAAAGGGATACAGTACAGCACTGGATTTCTACAGCATTTTCGGGTCATGCGCAAGCCAGAAATGGACAATGGTGCAAACGAAACAAGCTTCCTGCGATGCAGAGCTTTTTCGGCTGCACATTGCGCAGAAAACCAGGGAGGAGATGCACGGGACATTCCTGCTTCCAATGTTGCTGCTTCTGCTTGCCAGGCAGTCCTCATCTTGTACTGTGAGTTGAGGGTCTTTCCATGTTTTCTCTTTCCCAGGAGCAGCTTCAAATGTGGCAAAGATGGGTGGGCAGGACATGGACCTACGTGCCCAATGCGACATCCTTGAGCTCGCTGCCACTGCATGTGCCAGCCGTCCCCTCCTTACAAAACTGTGTTTACGCAGCTGGCATGCACCCCGTAATTTGGCCTGAAGGGGGGAGGAGGTGGCAGGGCACCCATAGCATGGAGAAACCAAGACCTGTCAGGAGGACATCTGGGAAGAGAGTCATCAGTGGGGCAGAGAGCATTCAGACTGTCTGGGTCACTGTGTCCAGGCCCCATGCACCTTGCCTGAGTGCTTGCGAAATGGTGCTAGTTAGTGGTGGTAGGATCTGCGCTCCCTGATGTAGCATGTCTTGGGCTACTACTGGCTGACTGCCTACCCATCTGCAAACGTAGCGTGTCACAGACATACATGGTCATCGTGCAAGAGCTGTCTGGCACTGGAACAGTCCACCTTGTGTAGTTATGGGCTCTCCCTCATTGGAGGTTTTCAAGCAGAGGCTGGGCAACGTCTTGTCAAGGATTCTGTTGCAGTTGCCAGCACTGAGCAGGAATTGCAGGTTTCTTCCCCCTAATCCGGACAGCCAAAATACAGACTATTCCGAAATCTAGACATTTTGGGGGCTATGACTTAAAAAAAAAACACGTTTTCCAACACCTGGCTGGCATAGCACAAGGCATACTGGGGCACAAAATTATTAAAAATGTTGTATAAAATTACCTTCAGCCTATGTGTATAAGGTGTGTATGAGACATAAATGAATTTCATGTTTAGATTTGGGTCCCATCCCCAAGATATTTCATTATATTTATGCAAGTACAGTATTCCAAAATCCAGACAAATCTGAAATCCAGACAACTTCCCGTCCCAAGCAGTCCGGATAAGGGATACTCAACCTGTAATTGCATAGCCCTCTGTCTTTCCTTTGCTCCATAAACATTGCCCACTAAAATGTTCCTGACTCCTCCTCCTCCTCCTCCTCCAGTCATCCTCAGCCATCCCACCCTAAAGGCAGCTAACACAAGCATATGCATGTCTCCTCAGAAGTAAGCCCTACTCATGATACTTCCATGTGTGTTTAGGATTGTAGCCCAAGGCTCCCTGACACACAGCTGTTTTAAATCCTCACCATAGTGCCTGAATGTTTACCCAGCTCAACCACTGCAACCTAAGTAGGTTGATTGTGCATGGGCTGGCTAATTGCAGCTCCTACATAGCCAGGTGTGTGTGTTTTAAGCCTCACTGTTGTTGTATACGTGTTACATTTGCTAACTTCTGCAAATTAGCATAGCCCAGCTTTCTTCCTTGTACAGGTGCAAACCCTTGAGCCCTGCTGAAATCAAGCAAGCCCTCAAGTGTGTTCTTGGTTGATTTTCTGAAAATGGGACTTATGTTAAAAAGAATGTGCTGATAGATTTTTTTTTTAATTTTAAACTTAAACTTGTCCTTATTAGAAATAGTTCTGAATTGGCATTTCCATACAGCGTGCTACTATTTGCTCAGGATGATGGAAATAGTAATGTCTCATTTTTATCCTCACAACAGCCCTGTGAGGTAGGTTAAGCTGTGAGAGATTGCCATACATTTTTTTACATTTATATGTTTTCTACTATGATCAGTCTTATTCAGTCTCCACCCTCAGTCTTTCTGAAGAGTCAATGACTATTCTCAACACCAACCATTGTGTTGTGAAAACAGTTTTATTACCAGGACTCCTAGTGGTTAGAGTGTTGGGCATGGCCCAGGCAGAACTGGGTTCAAATCCCCACTCAACCATGAAGATTACTGGGTAATCTTGGGCCAGTCACCATCTCACCAGCCTCCCAGGGTTGTTGTGAATAGTAAAGGATGGAGAAGACTGATGTACACTGCCCACAGAGAAAGAGTGAGCTATACGCTTATAGCGCAATCCTGTGTAACCTTGCACCGGTGTAACAGCAGATGAACCAGTGTAAGTGCAATTACACTGGCATAAGTGCACTTACACCTACTGTTACACCGGTGCAAGGTTACACAGGATTGCGCTGTTAATGTCCTATCTTCCAGTATTTCAGAGATGAAAATAGGAGCCAGCTTGTAATAGCTAGGCTTACCAGATCGTCAACAGGGATGGAGCGATCGCCCCTTAAGGGGGAGAAGCGTGGGCGGGTCCAGTAACACTACCGGCCCCGCCCACGCTTCTCCCCCTTAAGGGGCGATCGCTCCGTCCCCATTGACAATCTGGTAAGCCTAGTAATAGCCTTGTCCTTGTACTAAGAATCAGTGCCTGTGTTTCAACCCAACCTCTTACACGTTGCTGAAGACCAGTGCTGTATTAAAAGACATTTTTATCCAAGGGTGTATATAGGCACCGCGAGTTAAATGCATACAACAGTGGGCTGGGAGGCTCCTTCTGAGTAATCAGGAACAAGATTGGCATGCAATTGATGGAAGACCCACCCAATGGGGATAGTGGGTAGGGTAGAATTTCCAACATGGACCTGGGAGACCAGACTTTAAAAAAGTTGCAACTCAGCATACTGTACAACCTCAGACAAGTCACGATTGCAAATCTTCAAGCTGGTGCAGGCACCCTTAAGATTTCCATTCCATCAATAAGATAGTAGTAAGCAAAGTCTACTCCAGTAGATGGATTTTAATCCAAGCTGGAGACAACTCAACTCCTCCCACCCACCCACCGGCTTGCCTCCAAGTCTCATCCCTTCATGCACCTATGAATCTACAATCCCCTTCTTTCCACTGGTTACTAGGGTTGGTAATTTGTCCCACTTGAGATTTTTTTCTTTTTCTCAATGGGATGAGCAAACCATTACCTAGCAGCCACCAAGCTTTGCCCTTTAACCCTGGGGGTTTACCTTAGCGGATTTCCCTTCCCTGTTTTTCAAGGATTGGAAATCTTGTGACATCACCAAGGCCCATGTCAGAAATCTAAGGTTTCCGGAGCCATCCAACCGGGGAACCTTACACATTGCTGCTGCTCTGACAGCCCAATCCTGTGTAACTCTTGCACCGGTGTAACTGTAGATCCACCGGTGTAAGTGCACTTATGACAGTGTAACTTGCTGTACATTGACGGACGCAGGACGGAGACATGTGTAACCCCCCTCGGACGCCGCGCATGCGCAGTTTAGACACAGGAGTTGTGCTGGCGTCCGTCCCGCATCTGAACTGCACATGTGCAGGTGGGTTATGTCAGTCTCCGTCCTGCATCCGTCGACGTATGTCAAGTTACACTGGCATGAATGCACTTACACTGGTGGATCTACAGTTACACTGGTGCAAGAGTTACACAGGATTGGGGTGAGAAGAGTATCTCCCTCCAGTGGGAGGGAAATAGGTGTCTCTTCATCCTCTCTATCGCTTGTTATTCAGTACAAACATTGGGGGGGGGGGGGAGAAAGAGAGATCTTTCCTCCCTACAGCTTCCATCATCAGAAGCAGAGGAGGCTGGTGGGTGAGAGGCAGACTCACAGATGGATAAGAAGGCGGTGGAAGGGGCCTTGGAGCTGAGGTGGAGGTCATTTCCAGATCCAATTTCATTCAAGATGGGTTTAAAATAACCCAAGCTATTTACTGATGTAAGTGGGGGAATGGGGATGGGTGAGGATTTAGCATCACCATTTCAATCCCAATCTTCCTTCCATTCAGCGTGGCGTTCACAGGGGAAACTTCACCTCAAATTATGGCAAACTGATTATTCACATTTAAAACCACCATGGGAACTTCAAGGCAGACAACAGAGTGAGTGTGAAAGGTGCATTCCGGTGGTTTGTCTACAAATATTCAGCAGCTATTCCACAAGAAAATTCTATAATTCTCTGTAGCCATGGTAACGACCTGCAGTTGTTGCATTTGAAAGAGGACTACCATTTGAGTGAATTGTATGCCTTTATCTATTTATTTAGAGGACCAGTTTTTACTTATGTTCTTTGTAATGATGAACCTGTTACAGCTATTATTTTGTGTCAGCTCCAATGCTGTACAGCTCCACTGGACAGCTCCAATGACAGCATGTCTGCTATTTATAGAAATGTTTTACATTTTTGCTTACATGTCTGATGGGCTCAGTCCTGCTGGGAGTTTCATGTGAATGAACAGTGTACGGAAATGTAGTTATTTCCCCAAACTCCCAACATTTTACCTGTCTATTCAATTTAAAATTAGTGCATAGCAGGGTGGATTGCATCAACTTTATATGCCGTGAATGTGTGAGCTGCAGGTCTTCATCACCAAGATATCTTGTACGTAGGCATAAGAGCTTTCTTTCATTGCCACTGAATATTCTTTGGCAAAAAGTGAAATTCAGTTCAATACTTGTGATTTTATCAAAATAGAACAGTGTCCTCAAGCCAGCGCCGTAACTACAGCGGAGTGCGTGGAGCAGGTGCTCCAGGCGCTCGATCGCGGGAGGGCGGCGAACTCACCGTGGTCAGAAGAACAGCAGCAGCAGGAGCAGCATTGTTGTTTGGGCCCTCCCTCCCAGGAGTCGTTTGGCTCCGAAATGGGAGAAAAATGGGCGGGGGGCGTCTACGGCATGTCGACGTGACGTGACGCTGGCCCTACCCCCTCGCACCCGGGCGCCCTCCCAGCGCCGGACGCCTCTGCCTCAAGCTACCTGCAGACTTACTGAAACCATTACTTCCCTTGGCTCCTCTATAGAGATGTCCTCTAGACCAGAAGCATTCTGCATTTTCTCAATAAGTTTACACTCCTAATGTACAGGGTTATTCAAAAAGGATGGTGCAAAAGTAATGCTGACTTATTCTTAAATGACCTGACATACCACAACCGTCATGACATGAAAAGCCAGAAAAACTGTCCATGTTTCACATGCACATTACAAATGTTCGCAGAAACGTCGTCTGGGGGGGGAGCCTTGGTGCCTTGGGCACCAGGTGCCACTTTGGAGGGGGCGGAATGTCGCGGGTCACTTACAGGTTTGCCGGTTGTTTCTTTGCATCCATCTGGGCTGCGTTTCGGACCTCCCGCCCGCCCTGGTGTCGATTGGCTCCGAAATGGAAGCCAAATGGCAGGGGGGTGATCGCAGCCACGCGCTGATGTCACGACCCCGTGTCACGTGGGCGCTGTCGCGTCAGCGGCCCCCAGTATGTGGGGGCACAACAACACCTCTGAATGTTTGATGTGGGCACTTGCGTAGCTACAATAGGACAAGGGGGGGCAAATGCCCCAGGTGACAGCTGCGGTCTCCTCATAAATGTAAAATAGCCCCATATTTTAAACCCTTTGAAACCAATCCACCTCCATTAAGTGTCTCAAAGCCCATAATAATCTTTCTTTAATATGACAACTTCCATGATGTGGTCCAGCTTCAGGCAAACTACACATAAACAAGACTGTCTAAAGCAGTGGTTCTCAAACTCTTACAGGCAAGTAAGAGATCTGTAAGTTGTCACGGACTCGGTGGCAACATCAGCATTTCTGGGGTCCCGCCGCTGTGGAAAACATTTTTCACTTACCAGGGGTTGCGCCAGCCCTCTGGGGGTTGCAGGGGGGCCATGCCCCTAAATGGGGCAGCAACTGCTTTCTGCTGGTATGGTTATGACCCACCAGTTTGAGCAGCGCTGATCTAAAGTGTTTAGATAGCTTAAATCCTACAAAACCCATGGTGCAGTGCAACTAGAAAACACACATGCATGTGAACTACAGTATGTTATGTACCATATAATGTTATAATAGAGCGTTACAATTGGAAGGTCCCCTGGAGGCCATCTACGTGGGGCTGCCCTTGAAGACGGTTCGGAAACTGCAATTAGTGCAGAATGCGGCGGCCCGTGTGGTCACTGGAGGTAGGCGGTTCGACTCTGTTGGGCCGCTCCTCCAACAGCTGCACTGGCTGCCGATTCGTTTCCGGGCCCAATTCAAAGTGCTGGTTTTGACCTTTAAAGCCCTATACGGCTTGGGGCCAGGATATTTGAGAGACCGCCTACTTCTATATAGTCCGGCCCATCTCCTTAGATCATCAGAGAAGGCCCTTTTGCGGGTGCCATCGCCCAGGGAGGTGCGAGGGGCGGCGGCCAGAAACAGGGCCTTCTCAGTAGTGGCACCAACCTTATGGAATTCCCTCCCCTTTGACTTACGAACTGCTCCCTCCTTGGACACTTTCCCGCGAGGCCTAAAAACCTTCTTGTTCAAAGAAGCCTTCTGAGCCTTTGCCTTTTTTAATAGCTTGCTAGTACGGGTGGGTTGCTGCTGTTTTTATGATCTTGTTTTAAATTTTTAAATTAATTTTTAGATGTTTTTATTAATTTTTTGCTGTTTAAAATGTAAAATTGTAATTTATTTGTATTTGTATTTGTATTTGTATTTTTGTAAGCCGCCTTGGGTCCCGTGGGGAGAAAGGCGGGATAGAAATATGGTAAATAAATAAATAAATCTAGTTCAACCCCTGCTCAGTGTAAGCAACTGCTACAGCATCTCTGACAGATGACCACCCAGAAATAGTATGGTCTTCTAGCCAGTTTGTAACTTTTACAAATTAATGACATGGTTGAATGTGACAAAGACAAGCGATGGCTTATATAATTCAGGCTGCAATCCTATGCACCCTTTCCAGGGAGACAAGCCCCATTGAACACAATGATACTTGCTTCTGAATAGACATGCATAGAATTTTTCTGTAAGACTGGTAAAAGAGTACAACATGCAAACTATGGGAGTTTTCCTATGATCCCACTGGAAACTGAATGTTTAGAAACAAGGAGGAATTTTGCCTTAATGGCTACATGAACAAACTATGTGACAGGTACAAAATGTGAATATTTTAATGAGAAATTAGCTATCCTTTATTAGAATCTGTAAAGTTAATCTATGTTTTTTTCTGATGTACAAAAGCAATGCATAAATATTTTAATACAAACTACAGACACGTGATTTCTTCCCAATACTAGCAATCTTTTAAAGTCAATGGCTACATTTTAAAGTGAGCCAAAGAGAATAAAAACAATTATCACATTACATTTCAAATTCACTTTCTTCTAGTGGATGAAATATATATATATACTGGGGCTTCTTTATTACTCTGGTGAGGGGATCTTTGCAATTGTCAGTTATACTAATGAAAACTTACTATTTCTGTCAAATATGTTAACCCTGCTAAATACAAGAAGCCTCATAAAGGCAGGTTACTATAGTTACCACAGTATTCTGGGAATTTTTATTTCCAACTATAAATGCGGTATATTTTGTACATAAACAGCTGAACTGCATTTTTCAACTTTAATCTAAGACGCCACAGGAATTGCTTTGATTTTAAATCTGCTGATCAAGCCCAGGACATTAAAGGTATAAGACTTGGGAGGGAAGACACACAGTTCTCCAAGATAAAAATGAAAAGTGACAACTGGATCCCTCTCTTTATAATGCTTGGAAAATATTAATTTAGCATTTTGCCCATACTTTCCTACTGAGTAATGAGAAAAGGGTCTGCATGAGTGTTGGTGAAGAAGTTGATACAGATTAGTAGTATACGACTGACAGCACAATCCTGTCTAAAGAAGCACTGGCAGGTGCTGGGTGTTGTAAATGTGCCATAAGGCACATTTTTGACACACGGCAAGTAGGCCCCACCAGCGCCGAGGCCGGCGGCAACCTACCCACCCAGCATCCAGCCCGTCTGCCGCGCTGAACAGGTAAGTAGCTGCTAGTTGGCGGAGGGGTGGGGGAGGGAGGACTGGAGCATTCTAAGGGGTGGGTGGAACTGGCCAGCCAAGCCAGGGATGGGGGGGGGGATCATCATCAGCACGCTCCGCCGAATCCTATCCGTCATCCCGGGCTTGGCCAGCCTTACACCAGTTCATCAGATTTGTGCTGGCCATTTTACAGGCACACATCTGAGTAGGCCCATTGGGTCTGCTGGGGCTCTCCCCAGGGGAAAGGGACAAATGTCTTGCATGCTGTGGTGGCCCTAGACAGGACTGGGTTGCGAGTACAATAAACTGTACAGAATATCTTCATAGTACCCAGATCAGTCAGGGTTTTCCAATCAAGACATACAGTCAGACCTTTTTATCCGCTGGGGTTCTGTTCCTGGAACCACAGTGGATAAGAAAATCAATGTTATATAAAATCCAGGGGGGGGGGGAGAGTGGTGCCACATTGCCTTTCATCTTCCCCGCTTCCCTCCTCCTGAGTTTGTTTAAACTGACTGAAAAAACAAAAACCACTAATGGAAGCAACCTGTAAATGGCGCCAGAGACTCCTGGCTGCAATTTTCAGTGGTTTGGACATGCGCAGGAGGCTGGAAGTTGCTGGCAGGCCCTCGACAATGCTGAAAAAGAGGTAATGTAGTGTGGTTGGACTCCCTCTTCCACAGTTTTGCCATCCATGTTGAGTGAAATCCGTGGATAAAAAGGTCCAACTGTATTTGTTTTCCAGGGTTTTGCAATCCAAGACATATTTGTGGCCTTGTCTTAGGCTGGACTCTCAGTTTTCTAAATGGGTATCCACCCACTGGGATTTCTCTTTCTGAATAGGATTTATTCTTCCTATTCTGGTCCACCTTTACCTTCATGCAAGGCAATTAAGGAACAGGAGGAATTAAGGATTACTTCTGGATGAATGATGGTCTGAGAGAAGTCCAATATATCAGGCAGGGAGAGAGAGAGAGATCCACTTTCAATCAGAAGCATGTATTTCGGAGACACAATCTGTTTCACACAAACAGATAGCTTAGCTGAAAATGAGAATCTCAGCTTGCATTTCCCTTCATTTTCAAAGCTTAGCTTCATATTAGGGTTCAGAGCATCTCTCTCTCAGAGAGAGAGAGAGAGAGAGAGAGAGAGAGAGAGAGAGAGAGAGAGAAAATGCATTCCTTTGGTTGCAGGGTTACTGATTTTGGTTACTGACTGTCTTTGGTTTATTCATATTATCACATTGGCAACCACACTTGCCCATTTCTAGATGTTGGTGATGGCTCAGCTAAGACTTAGGACCCTGGAGAAAGTGGCTTTCCTTGAGTAAAAGGGTGTGTGGCTTATACAATTTTGCAGTCACAGGCTAAGAAATCTATCCATCCCTAAGACATGGGATAAACATAGGAAGGATCGATAGCTTGGGAATGAAACACAGGGTGCAATCCAAACCTACTTAGGCCACCGTTGTAACCAGCGGCCCAGCAAAAATGGGAGGCCCCAGAACGGAAAGGGGATTCAAATCCCCTCCAAAAGGGGAATTCAAAGGGGATTTGAATCCCCTTTCCGTTCTGGGGCCTCCCGTTCTCGCTGGGCCGCTGGTTACAACGGCGGCCTAAGTAGGTTTGGATTGCGCCCACACACCCCCTCCTGCTCTAAGTGGGACTGTTGATGTGCTATTACTCATTTATTTTGCCTTTTGTTTGTATTATGGTCTTGAGTCTTGTATTACTATTGCTTTGACCTCTCATATTGCATGTATATTTTTATTCCCCCGCCTATTATTGTAAAACAGCCCCTAAGTAAACATGTATGGCAATTGGAACCCTTTGGATTTGCTCTCTCCTTTTCTCTTATAAACATTGATTCTTCTTAAGTGGTCCACAACGGACAGTCAAGGATCCTTCATGTGCATGTTTGGGTACAAGTGTAGTCCATCCGTTCCTGGTCCCGAGCATGTGTGATAACAGACTTTCCACCAATGAAGCTACTCCTGCTTGCATTTTCTCTTATGGCAGTGATGATTATGCCCCCTGGAAGAACTATGTTTCCTTTGATTCCCCCTCCTAGTTCCACACTGCTGTCTGAAACAGCAGCAATTCTTCCTCTTTGTCTGCCAGGCAGAAGCACAGCACAGCTGGTGGGAATGTCTGTGGCTCCCTGCGTCCACTGATAGCTTGCGTGGTTTAAGGGTTCCCCTCACTTGAAAGCTAGTCATTACCAACTCTAGGGGCAGTGCTCATCTCGGTTTCGAAGCCGAAAAGCCAGCGCTGTCCAAAGACGCTTCCGTGGTTATGTGGTCGGCATGACTCAATGCCAAGGCACACGGAACGCTGTTACCTTCCCGCCACAGCGCTACCTATTAATCTACTTGCAATTTCTTGCTTCCGAACTGCTAGGTTGGCAGGCGCTGGAGCCAAAGGCAGTAGCTCACACCATCACGCAGCACTCGGTTCTTGAACTGTTGCCCTGCCTACCTTCCAGTCTGCAGTTCAGTGTCTTAACCACTAAGCCACTGCGGCAGTGGCTAAAAGCAGCAGCCTCCCCTACTTCCTATGATCATCATCTGTATAGCAGCTGCTCTGTTGCCATTTGCTACCCGCCTTCCTGTGATCAGGTGCGTGAACAATCCTTGCTGACCATGTGGCAGATAGGGAAAAGGAACAGATGGTAGTGGGGAGGGTGTTTTGCTGAAAGACCCCACCCAAAGTCAACTCTCTCATGAGATCATAAGAATATCAAACCCACATAGTCTTGATACTCCTGTTCTGGTCTGTCAAGTAGACCTTCCTTATAATTCGACCCGTACTCTGAGGTCATCGTGGGGGGGCCCTGTTAACTGTGCCGCCATTGACGGTAGGTGAGGAGGATGGCGGCGCGGAATAGGGCCTTCTCGGCTGTGGCGCCCCAATTATGGAATTCCCTCCCCCTGGAATTAAGAACGGCTCCCTCTTTAGAGACCTTTCGGCAGGGCCTTAAGACGTTTTTATTTAGGTTAGTTTTCGATGTCTGACATGGTGGCTTTTTAACAAATGGCTTTTAACAAATGTAAATACAGGTGACCCATTGGGGTTGTTTATTTTAATTGTTTTAATTATTTGTTTTTAATGATTTTAATGTACATGTTTATTTTAATGTTGTAAGCCGCCTTGAGTGCCCTTGCTGGGAGAAAGGTGGGATACAAATTGTTTAAATAAATAAATAAATAAATAAACAAACAAACAAACAAACAAACAAATAAACAGGTAATCATGGAATACACAGACTCTGTCCTGAGAAAGTACTACACTCTTTCTCATGCTGCTCCATCATAATGATTAAACATCCTTCTGACTTTTCTCAGAGCAACACATGCATCTGACGAAGGTTTGCGTCATTCAGCGATATGGTTTTCCAATGCCATGGTTTTTCTTTTATGATGGGATAAACTAGATCAGCTATCTCCTATCATCTTGAGTGGAAATGATGAGCCTGCCAGTATCAAACCCAGAATATTACAAAGAACTCAATTTCTGAGGACAGTCGACAGTCCAAAGTAAAACTAGGTATAGAATCTCTGTAACTGCATGTGACAACGCTATCAAAAATACCCGCATCAAAGAAGGTTCAAAACAAAAATGTAGCTTGACTGAAATAACTCTTCTCTAGTTCATCGGTGGATTTAGGAAGAATCTCATTGACAATTGAGGAAATGGAGATGTACAGCCAGGTGCATATAAATAGAAAGATCTTGCCAGTACTTGAATTTAAAAACATAAAGAGACCATAATTAAATTTTGTCCACCATTGGAAGCATGATTACACTTTTCCATGAGCCACAGTATAGTCCAGTATGTTTCAGTTGAGATGCCTTGTTCAAGTACGGTTATAAATGGTTGACAATCTTCTAAACAGTAAAGTGAAATTGCACTGACGGACCTCGTGAACCAGCAATTGCTCTCTGCAGCTTGAACAATTGTCTCTCTCATCAAAAGGCTTGACCTGAAAACATCCAGTGATTAAATTAAAACAAAAGCTTCGCAAATGTGTCCATTTTGCACCGAGTCCAGAAGCCCTCTGCCAAAATGTGATGGGTAGGAGCTGGAGAAAATGGTGAAACTGAAATAAAAACACATAACACCACTTTCTGCTAAAAAAATCTGTGAAAAAATAAAATAAAATAAAACCGCTTGCGGGAAGGTAAACAGCGCTCCGTGTTCCAGCCGCATGCTACGCGCTGCGGCAAGGAGAGTCATGCCGGCCACATGACCACGGAGGCGTCTTCGGACAACGCTGGCTCTTCGGCTTTGAAATGGAGATGAGCACCACACCCTAGAGTTGGACACGACTGGACTTAATTGTCAGGGGTCACCTTTACCTTTACCTATGTAATTTTATGTCATTCTTCATCGGCTGACGCTGTACAACCTATACAACCTATACCATCTACCTAGGATACTTTTAAAGTGGTTACAATTGGAAAATTTAGAATAAAAACTGGAAAATTTAGAAAAAAAACACAACACTCCTTTCAGCTTTTTCATTTTGGTTAAACACCCAAAAAATTGGAAAATTTAGAATAAAAACACATAACACTCCTTTCAGCTTTTTCATTTTGGTTAAACACCCAAATCTGCGAAAAAATAAAATCATTTTCTCCCACCTCTAGTGATGAGTCATAGTAGAATAGCTGATTTGAAGGAAGTCTTGTCTTATTCTTGGAGTGCAGTTTCCTAAAGGTAAAGGTGACCCCTGACAATTGAGTCCAGTCGTGTCCGAAATGTCGTGACAAATGCTATATAAGAATATGTACTTCAGGTACAGCATGCTACCAAAGATTATCAGATACTATCTGTATGAAAAAAAGCTATAATCAGTAGATGACAGTTATGCTTCATCAGGGTTGGCCCAGCGATGAGGCTGCCTGAAGTGCTTGCTTTGAGTGGTGCGTTGGGGGAGTGGTGAATTGAGGGGTGCTGTACACACAATGCCTGTGCAGGCATGTCAAGACTTTTGGGATTTTTTGAGGGGGTGGGTGTGTATACTAGAAAGGCTATTTTTAAGGACCTCATTCTAGCAATTCAGGCAGGAGATCCATGTAGGTCAGTCATGCCCAGAAGCGTCGTTGGGGTTGGGGCAGGGGTGTGTGGGCCCCAAAATAGTAAGTAAAACAGCAGGGGGGGGCGTAATTGGAGTCGCGCCGGGTGCGCTCGTGAAGCTGACATCACGCCTGGGTCACGTGGGGGCGTGGCGTCGGTGCCCCCCCTGAATCACCACTGGTCATGCCCTTCATATCATATAGGATGTTCTTGTCTACCATCACCTCCATTTCCTGAGGAAACAATGCCATCAACCCAAAAGGCTCAGCCTCTACACCACCATCAGAAAAAGACACATTACAAGTCTGCTTACAATGAAGATCTTCTTGAATGAGTGCTCCTTGCCAAGTAGCTCGCAGCTCTAAGAGAATATGTACTTCCTGTCACCTAGATGACAAAGACCTGCAGCACCTGATAATATATTGAAACTAGCAAGCAAAATTTCAAGCACTAAGGTCTTTCTATATTGTTCTTGGCTGGCCTTGCACAGCCTTATGTAAACGTAGGAAGTGTGAGAACGCCGACAAAATAAGGGAGCTAATCCCATAATTCAGAATGAGACACTTTGGATGAAATTGATGTTAAATAAGATAGCTTGAGTTTGGTGTGGGAACATTAAAATTAGGTTTTCTGGGCCCACTGAGTGGGAGCACCTGATTCTGCAGCATTTTTTGAAACCAATTGGAATTTGGATAGGATCAAGTCCCTTGATGAAAGACCATAGGGAGCCCCGTTTAGGAGCAGGGTGTAACTTGCATTTATGGGTCTGTTTTATTTTGGACCTAATTACTAACCAACAGCTATGCCTTCACAGGATGTTGCAGTGATTACCTTGGATAATTAGCTGATGATGGTAATTCCTATTTCCATTTTGTTGGAAATTAAAACAAACGTCTGCTGAGATATCAAAATATAACCTGTAAGCCTGTTGTGTATGCTAATTTGGTAGTGTTTCCCTATATTATTGCCACTAAGCCGAATGCAGTATTTTTCTGTGAAAGCATATGCAGTCACCATGATTTTAACATAAATTATGGCATATACTCACACATTTACTCCCTGCCTGCATACCAGGGGGGCAGCCCAATCCTGCCTAAGATATGGCGGCTGGCCAAAAAAATGGTCGGCCGCTGCATCCTAGGCAGGATGTGGCCTGCGCCAGCGTGGCCGAGTCTCACCTCGGGGGAAGGGGATGAACGTTCCCTTCCCCTGGTGTAAGCCCCGGAGGCCCCAATGGGGCTCCTCAGATGTGTGCCAGGTCTTTAGCTGGCGTACATCCGGGGAGGCCAGCCCAGCCCGAGAAGGGGATGGGGATATTGGCGCAGCCCTATGCCAATATTCCTGCCCCCTCCCAGGCTGGGCCAGCCAATGACCGCCACCCCAGTTCACTCTCCCCATGCGCTCCCGCTGCCTAACGCAGGGCTTACCTGGGTCTGGTGACGTGAAGTCCGGGAGGTGGTGGAGTGAACGTCGCCAGCCTTCGTGCTGGCACCACTTACTCCAGAGGTGCCTAAGGCATGCTGTGCCGGCCTAACTTTGGCCTGGATTGTGCCCTAAACCAGTGTAGACATATACAGTCGGCCTGCAACTTATGTGAGGGTTACGTTCCCAGGTCAGTGCGTAAAGCCAATATCGCATATAGTCAAAACGAAATAAAGAACTAAAATCACAGTACAAGAGACTTGGGGGGGGGGGAGAAACGGGACTGAGGGAACAGCAGCTTCATTATATAACCCATTTCAGGCTCGCTCTGGGGCATAAACAGAGTAAGTGGAATGGCGGGCAGAATCGCCTGCACTATTTACACTACTTTTTCCCTCTGTCTATATTTGGGAGAGGTGGGCTGAGTGTATATACTTGAATTTGCATGAATTTATTATGTGTAAGATGCAAAATGACTGTATCTGCAAGAAACTGACCATGAGCACCGACAGGCAACTGGGAGACGAAAGTACTTTTTGGAACCAGAATCATTACTTCAATAGAGATATGTCTGATTATTTCAAAGCACCTAGTAGCAATATATGCAGGGGATGGGCCAAAACTGGTAGGATAATATGACACAACAATCAATGGGTTTCACTCCATTGTCTAGAAGTAGCTCCAAAGTATTTGCTCTTGAACTGTGAACAACTTGTTGCTAACATGCTTTCGACTACCCAGAAAACACATTCAGCAGTGGAGATGAAGAATGTGCTACAGAAAGCTTCCACATTCTTTATTTTGGAAACCAATTAGGGTTACTTAGAGTCCAGTGTGTTGCCCAATGAAAAATCATTTGTCATAGCCTAAGCACTTAAAAGGAATGAATGAATAATTAAGGGTATCCTTCACCCAATCGATGAAATTAAACAATAACAACAGATTAGCTACTGTTAAACAAAGGAATGCTTGTCTTAATCACAGCATATAATGGCTTCCTTTGTTCTTGAAGGGTATTATAATTGTAATACCCTTCAAGAACCCTTCAATTCCTAAGCTTAAACCTTGAAGCCTAAGGCTTCAATTCTATACTTGCTTATCTTGGAGTAAGTTCCATGGAACTCAGTGGGCCTTACATCTGAGAAGACATGCATAGAAGACATGTACAATTGATCAGACTGTAAAAGAGGTTTGACTTCCATATATTATCGGTATTTTTAAAGGAGTTAGATTGTTAATATCACTTGCAGATCGTCATGGAAAACACACACACATGGCCCAATCCTACCAAACAGTAGCAGAGGAGCACGTTAAATCCAAACCCCTTCCCAGGCCTGATCCACCTGCACAAGTCGCTGGCGCAGGTCTGAGTTGAACCATAGTGGCTGCTGGGGCTTACCCCAGGGCAAGGGGACAAATGTTCCCTTACCCCGAGGAGACCTCCAACAGCCAAAACTCCCACAATGGATGCAGTGTAGCTGGTGATGGGAAGTTTAGGTAGTGTGACTTACTTACTCCCAGATCACTGCTCAGGGATTTACAGCCCAATCCAGTTTAAGATGCGGCAGTCAGTCTAAATGACTGGCCACTGCATCCTAATCAGGATGTGGCCTGGCCCAAGCTGGTGCAGCTGGGGCTCACCTCAGGGGAAGGGGACGTCTGTCCCCTTCCCATGGTGTAAGCGCCGGAGACCCCAATGGGCCTCCACAGATTCGCCACTCACTCACTGCGTGCCATGAAACTGCTTTACGGCACTTTCACAACACTCAATGCTGGCGAAGCATGTGCTCCACTGGCGCAACATTACGCATGATTCCGCAGTTAGGTAGGGTTGGGCTGAAAGATAATTCCAAACCTTAACTGCCTCCCTTCTCTATTCCTGGTAGCCTTGAAAGGTTGTAAAGCGGTATATAAATACTGTTGTTGTTGTTGTTGTTGTTGTTGTTGTTAATAATAATAATAATAATAATAATAATAATAATAATAATAATAATGCACCTGCTCAATCCTAATCCCCACAATGTCATAGCATGCAGCCATGCCAACAGAAACTGCTCTGTATGTTATAGTAAATATTTTTTACTTACCCCCCCCCCCCTGGCAGGCTGCCCAATCACTTATGGTTCTCCTCGGGCATACACCAGTCATTTTGCTGGCATATGTCCAAGGAGAGCCAGAGGGTGGGGCAGGTAGAAAAATGGGAGATAAGATCCAGCATGTCTGACTGCTGCTGGATTCACCCCTCCCTCCCCCAACCCCCCCAGTTTCTCCCCAAACATGCCCAGTTACTCTCCCTCCCTGCCCACAGCCTGCCCCAACCATGAAGTTACCAGCGCCTGCTGAGCCTCTTGGAGCTGCTTCTCGGCATTTGTGGTGGTGGCCCGGCAGTGCACAATAGCAGCCTGGTGCCACCATAAAGTACACTAGTTCTGGCACCACAAGTCCAAATAGGATTGGGGTCTTAATGAAGTAAATATTTGCTTCCGTTTTCCATTGGGGAGTATTATACTTTTCAAATCCCTACTGTAAAAGCAACGGCCATCACAGAATAGCAGGTCACAATTGATCCTTCACAAAAGAAGCATGAAGAATTTGTGGCTTTTCTTCTGGTTGAACAGGGCAGGGGGAGGAGATGGGGCAGGGTGGTTGAATTGGGCCTGGAAGGGGCGGGTTTGGTGGCGGTGCCCTTTGCCGAATCCTGACCTCTTTCCTGGGCCTGATCCGCCTGCACGGATCAATATAGCTGGTGCAGATCTGAGTTGACCTGTTGCAGCTGCTGGTCTTACCCCGAGGAGACCTCCATCAGCCAAAAAACCCCTATGGGATGCAGCGGAAGCTGCGCCAACGTCGCTACATCACCTCGAGGGGATTTAGATAGGATTGAGCTGTCATTCTCGTTATTCCGCAGTTTCACTCTCCTTGTTGTTCTTTGCATTCCTTTCTGCCAACTCTATTTCTGCAGAAGGGCACTATTTATTTTAATAACCCATTTTTAAGCACGTGCATTAGCCCTATTTTAGGAATAGAATTGTCTTTGCTCTATGACAATTATGATATCTCCCATTTAATTATAATGGGAAAGGTTAGAAACTTTTATCATGGACTCATTCACAGGGAATTATCTGAGTCTAAAATATAATTAATCATCTGTTGTCATGCCTTTATTATACACCACTACTCTCTCTGGAGCCAACCCTTTCTATTTTGTCTTCATTCATATTCCTCTGACCTTCCTCCTCACTCAGATACCACAGACCTCAGGTGAATTTCAGCTGACTGCTCCAAAACGACTGGATATTGTTAAACTCATTTGTTAACCACATTATCAGCTCACAAACATGAGATCTCTCTGCAAATGTTTAGCATTTTCCACATCTATTGCAGTATTACACATGGATGGCATCTGTCAATGTTGACAAAAATGAAATTTTCGAAACTACTGTAAATAATAAAGCAGTCCTAGAAAGATTATTTCTCTGGAGCATAAGCTATCAACAAACATGATTTGCATTTTGTGCTTACAGCTGTTTCAACATGAGCTGTTTGCTGTGGTTCATTAAAATGATTCAATTTGTCAGATTCCAGGAGAATTGCAAGTTCTCATATGTAACAGTCACCAAGTACCATATACTAACGTTGCGGTAGATCATATTTTCGAAATTACACATATGGATTATTCACATGATCAGAATGAAATCAGAATGCTCAGAAAGAGATCATTAGTGATACAGTTAAGTGTGCAGAGAAAGGGAAGCAGATATACTTTAAAAGACAAAGAGTACAATGGCAAAACAAGGTCATATGCTCAGAAAAGCCCTCTTTAAAACCCACCCTTGCCATGGTGATCATAGCTTGCTATGTTTCTGTCAGTTCCAAAATGGGTAAAATAAAATAGGACTGCCCAAGATACTCCATAAATTCTATACAGTCAAACCTTTTCATCCACTGGGGTTCTGTTCCTGGAACCCCAATGAATTAAGAAACAACAGTGGTATATGAAAACCGGGGTGGGGTGGAGAGCAGTGCCACATTACCTCTATTCCAGCATCTTCGGCACTTCCCTCCTCCTGTGTTTGTTTAAACTGACTAAAAAAAAGAAAAACCACTACCGTAAGCAACCTGTAGATGGCACCAGAGACTCCTAGTTGCTTCCCCCCCCCCCAGCAGTTTAAACTTGCCAGGAAGCAATTGTCAGGCCCCCAACAGATTCCAGGTTGTGTTTTTTTTTTCCTTTTTCAGTGGTTTGGACAAGCGCAGGAGGTGGGAAGCAGCTGGCAGGCCTCTGACAATGCTGAAAAAAGAGGTAATGTGGCACAGTTGGACTCCCTCTACCACAGTTTTGCCACCAGTGTTGAATCAAATCTGTGGTTGGAAAATAATAATATACAGTATTTATATACCGCCTTTCTTGGTCATTGGATTTCTCCTCTGACTTTAATCCAAGGCGGTGAACATGGGTAGGCATTCCTAACCCCCCTAATGGTGTTTTTTTATTTTTTACAATATATAAATATCCAATCTTCTGTGAATAACTACATTCCAAATGGTATCCTTTTGCAGTCTGGCTTCTCCGCTGGATAAAAAAAAACCCATGGATAAAAAGGTCCGACTCTATTCACTTTGACAGTAGCACATCTGAGGTGACATTATACTGAGTCAGTCCACTGGTCTAATCTTACTCAGTACTGCTTTTCAAGACAGGGGACTTTTCCAGTCCTACCTGAAGATGGCAGGGGTTGAACCTAGGGCCTTCTACATGCAAAGCAGATACTCTGTGACTATCTACAGCCCAGAACAAATTATTGGGAAATAGCCATTAGAATATGTTATGTCAGCTGCTGCACAAACAGAAGACAGGGTCTATACATTTGATTTATTTACATATGCATTTCACAGTAAAATTATAAACCAATAATAACCTAACGCACAAAAATCATGGTAGTAAAAAGTCCACAGAAACTAATTCCCCCAATCCTATCCTCCGCTATTGGAGGACTGTAAGGAGTTCCCTTACCTCTGGATAAGCCCCCTGATGTCCTATGGGTATCCTCGGACCTACGCCAGCTATAGAGTTGGCATATGTCCGAGGAGAAAAAATGGGAGCAACTAGGCAAAGAGACAGGGATAGGATCCTGGCGCATGCATCAATGGGATCCATCTCCTGGTGTCAATGGGATCCATCTCCTCCCTCCCCTGGTCCGCCCCTTGCCTACCCCCCCCCCGATCCGTCCTGAATCTCCCCTGTCCTCCCCCCCTCCCCATCCGTGGCACATCTTCCCATTCATCTTATCAGCAGACTTACAGCAGTCGTTTGTGGCAGTAGCTCGGCAGCATGTGACAGCACATCATGTTTCACGATGTCGTAAAGCTTGCTGTGCTGCTGGAATGTGATTTCCAGTAGTGGACACAGCACACAGGACTAGGCTGCTTGACAAACAGGTAAATTTGCCCAGCAAAAAGGAGAACAGCTAGAACATAACAGAGAGAGCCCCCGCATCCCTCTGAAACAATACTGCTTTTGACAAACATTTAAAAATCAGTAAGGAAGGGGCAAGGTAAACTTCCACCAGGAGGGGGTTCCATACTTTTGGTGCCGCTGTTGAGAAGGTCCATCCCAAGTAGCTAAGAAACTGAGTTGTGAATCAGGACTTCCTTGGTTTGAATCTCACCTCTGCCATGAACTCACTAGGCAAACTTAAGCACCTCTCCCTTTCAGCCCCAGCATTGCAGCTCCAAGATGGGGAAAACAATATTTACTGTGCAATCCTGTGCAGATTTAGGCCGGCGGAGCGAGTGCTTCACCAGTCTAAGATGTCGCAAAAGTGCCGTAAGGCACCACAAGAGTAAGTGGCGTTGGAGCGAAGGCTGGCACCGCTCACTCTGCCGCCATTCTCGCCCCGTGCTGGCCAACCCAGGTAAGTTCTGTGCCGATCGCAGGAGGGCGTGTGGGGGGGCGGGCGGGCTGGGGTGGTTGGGGAGGGGGCCATTGACTGGGCCAGCCTGGGAGGAGGAGGGTATATCACTGCTGGGTTGCGCTGATATCCAAAACCCCTTCCCGGGCCAGGCCAGCCTTACACAGCCTACCAGGACATGCACCAACTAAAGGGCTGGTGCGCATCTGAGGAGGCCCATTGGGACCCGCGCCGCTTACACCAGGGGAAGGGGATGAACATCCCCTTCCCCTGAGGAAAGCACGAGCACAGGCTGCATTTTGACTGACCATTTCTGCAGGCAGCCGCATCTTAGGCAGGACCGGGCTGCCCCTTACTGCACAGAATTTAGGAATGCTACCCTGCACTGGATTTCTGCGGCTGTATTTTACAAATTAAAAAGAAAAAGAAATGTCAGGCCACAAACTACATGTAACTAAGCATCACTGAGCAAGTCAACAAATCAGGCTGGAAAACCGCCCTGAAGTTTGTCAGCCAGTGTTGTGTATCAGAGTTTGCATCTGCCTGTTCTTGCATTATAAAGATGGCCAAGATTAGCTGTCTCTCTTTTTTTTTCCCCTGGCTGCTTCTTTACAAGAATTTAAAATGAGCAAGAAGAGAAAAATAAGATTGAAATCCTCCCTGGAACTATGAATGTTTAAATGCTTTCCCTGCTTTTTGATGCAAAGTGAAACCATATGAGCATTTGGATTTTAACTAACTCCATGAGAACAGGTTAATTTACAACAATTAAACGTCACCATCTCAGAAACAAAGCGGTTTCTACCTTGGGTGTTGTCACAAAGGAGCTGGGTAGAAAGAAAAACAGTTGATCTATTGTTTCTTTTGCACGGAGAGCTGCATGGGTGACATCCAAGTGTCTCCAATTGACTAGCCATCTCCTGTAACTGCTTTTGTCAATAGGGAGTCTATTCCCCATCAACAGCATCTGTCAAATGTGAGTTGCCAGAAAATATAACTGCCAATTTTGTCTTCCCCAGAAACTCTTCCTAGCATGTTTGGGATTCCCAGCAATTCAATTTGACAGTCATCTTCAAAGCCCCTCAATTTGCTGACAACTGTGCGGATGTGTAGGGCAAATAGGCATTTCATGAACCATGATGCCCAAGTGCCCTGATGTACATTTCTATAAAATGAAAACCACTGTGATCTATAGATGCATTATGTACCCCTATCTGCTCTGACATGGCGCAACTAAAACCCTAATCTCTATTTAGCCCCTTGCTTGCAAGAAGGTCTTGCACAGGGTTCTGATCACTTTCTTATGCGCTATCATGTCCCCTCTCAGCCTTCTCTTCTCCAGGCTAAACATACCAAGTTTATTTATTTATTTTATTTATTTTTCACATTTTTATACCGCCCTTCCTCCAAGGAGCTCAGAGTGGTGTACATATTTCCTCCCCTCCTTTTTGTCCTCACAACAACCCTGTGAGGTAGGTGGGACTGAGAGATAGTGACTGGCCCAAGGTCACCCAGGAAGCTTCGTGGCTGAGCGGGGATTTGAACCTGGATCTTCCAGGTCTACACTACCCTCAACCTTTCCCTCGTAAGGTTTGTTCTCTAGTCCTCTGATCATCCTCGTCGCTCTTCTCTGAACTCGTTTTTTTCCTAAAGTGAGGGGCCTGGAATTGGACACCGTACTCCAGGTGAGGTCTGACCAACGTGGAGTAAAGCAGAACCACTACTTGTCGCAACTTTGAAGCTACAGTTCTCCTAATGCACTTGATTTGGATTTTGTATTAAATTTCACAACTGCAGCCCAAATGTTTAACACTATGTGCTAGAAAAAGACATTACTAAATTGGAATTATTAAAAGAAAAGAATGTCATTTCCATGACTAAGCTGGGATACAGCGCATGGTCTGTTGGTGCCGCTGCACTGGTGGCAGGGAGGGATGTAGTTAGGATTGGGCTGCCAGTCTCCACTACTCCAGTACTCTCTGTCGCTTCCTTCCCCACCATCAAAGTTTTGCAGGGAGGGAAAACGGAGAGGTGGCAGTATCCATGGAATGAGGTACTCTGCATTTGAGCCTTTGGCAACAATTTGATAAGCCCCTCCTCCCCCTCCCCAAGGCTCAAGCATTTGCAAACACTCCTGAGCCTTTGTAAGCCTTCAAATCAGCCACTTGCACAGGCTCAAGCTCAGTGCTGGCATTTAACCCCTTGCTTGCAAGAAGGTCTTATTGACCAGGTGGCCAATATTGGCCAGGTGGGGCATTGGCTAGGTCCACATGGTTGGGGCATTGGCTAGGTCCACATGGGTGGGCTGACCCCTGATGATGATGATGATGATACCCGTATTTATATACCGCCTTTCTCTGTTCATTGAATTTCTTCTTCCAACTTTAATTCAAGGTGGTTTACATAGGCAAGCTATCTAAACCAAAGCGTTTTTTACATATTACAAATGTTCTAACCTTGCATAGAACGCTAATTCCAGGTGGTTTCCATCACAGTCTGGCCTTTCTCTGGCATTCGCCTCCCACGCATCAACTTGACAGCAACACTGCCTCCCACTCAGTGTGCCAGCTGCAAAATTCTCTCTCCCACCAAGGATCCTGCAGCTTGTCAGTGGCGTGTTGACAGCTCTCGACAGGTCTCGATCTGCCGTCCTCAGATCTTCAGGCATTCGAGGCAGCTGCTTTACCAACTGAGCCAGACCCCCTGATCCCTCTGTATTGGTGGCCATAGTAGAGCTGAGTGTGCCACCAGGGGCAAGGAGAGGGACCCATAAGAGGACCAGTGCAGGACCTTGCCCCAATGGCCCCCCAGCAACCTAGCACTGGTACTGCTTGAGCTTTTGTGAGTTTTTACTTGGGCATGCACAAAAGTTGAACTCCACTGATGAGCCAAACACTGGAGTGCTTGTGCCTCCCTAAAACCATGATTTAAGCTTGCAACAAATATTGTAAGAGAAATAGCCACTTACATGGCTGTTGGAGAGAAAAATTGCAAACAAGTCATGGGCACAAATACAGTAATCCATACAGAACAGCAGCAATGATAAGGAGAAGACCTATCCACTGCCACAGGATAGGGAACAAAGGACCTTGACAGAAGCTGTGGTTGTGTATGTTGGTGAATGACTGCAACCTGTCTTAATGTAATCTCAAACTCCATCACAAATCCTCTTGGAAACAGCACATGAGCTGGCCTGCAATGCTTTTGCGCACCCTCGCTGGTTCTTATCTGCTAAATTGCTTTGCGGCAACCTCCCTCCATGCCCTTGACCACATTTGAAAAGTATTTGTCTCCAGCTTCCAAACAATATGACAAGTCTACTTTGTGGCTTCCAAATATCGGAGGGTATAATTTTCTTTTAATAGCCGCCTTCTTTCCTTGATGCATTTTTCCTTGCTGCTGATGGATGTCGGAAGACTCGAAAATGACTTGGAGACTAGAGCAATGTTCATTTATCAAATGAATCCCTCCACCAAGAATTGCAGAAGATAATGGAAACAAAAACCACATCACGCGATGGCTGAAATAGAAAAGCTCCACAGGAAAAAAACAACAGCAAATGAAAATGCTGGTATTTAATTACATCACATGGCATTCTGAGATCTTTCTGTGTTTGAAATCCAGCTGTTCAGCAGCACAAGAAAGGAGTGAAGAAGGGCAATTATCTTCAAGGTGAGGATGTCACACTCAGGGACTGAAGCAAGAGTCCAAAGCTCTCTCAAAGTACAGCAAAGTCTTAATCCGTTCTGCTCAAGCAGAAGGTTGAAATAGTAACCACCTGACCAGCCTTTGCTTTGTGAAAAGGTTCCTTTGCTGACTGGAGTTAGTGACATCTTGTTCTCTTTTCAAGAGAATGAATTATTCTCCTGGAGCCAGTCAAGAAGGAACATTACGAGGTAACCTACTATTCAGACTCAGCCACAAGTTAAAGATGGACATTAGTTTAGGAATCTAAGGGCCCTATCCTATCCAACTTTCCAGCGCTGATGCAGGCGTGCCAACGGGGCATGTGCTGCGGTGGTGGGGCAGTCATAGAGCCCTCCTCAAGGTAAGGGAACATTTGTTTCAATCAATCGAGCTTTCGATCAAAGAACATTTGTTCCTTTACCTTGGGGGTGCATTGAAGCTGCATTGGCTCTAGAAAGTTGGATAGGATTGGACCCTAACAGTCACAATCCCATATGAATGGATTCATGTACAGAGGCGTTTCTACGGTAGGGGCCCTACCGTAAGTTGCGCCCCGTGCTAGTACCGGGTTTGTAAACAACAGGGCACAACTTACGGTAGGGCCCCTACCATAGAAACGCCTCTGCATGTGTATACAATTGCCAGAAACTCATTCTCCAAGGGTCATACTGAAGAACATCATTTTGACCAGTTGGGTTGGGTTTTGTCTTCCAGTCTTCCCTTCAAACCTCAAAAAAATCCAAATGGTTGTTAAACCAAGGACAGGGGTGGTATCAGGGGTCACGCGCATTACTGGTGGAACAAGTTTTCAAGAGTCCAAGCCTATCAGAGGGCTCACCCAGCCAGCTGACCCCGAACCTTCAGTACCAATGGCAGCGGTACCACTCAGTGCACCATCAGACACAAGATGAGGGGTGCCATGAGGGACCCAGTGCAGATCTCTGCCCCAGTACCCCAGTAACCTGGTACCAGCACTGAGTTACACCATGGTTCATAACTGCCTACTTCCTCTGTGCCCCAGTACCCCAGTAACCTGGTACCAGCACTGAGTTACACCATGGTTCATAACTGCCTACTTCCTCTGTCCCTATATCTACTTTCCAATTTCTCCCCCTTTCTGTGGCCATCCATAGTGCTTTCTAGCACTGGTGCAGCCATGCCAATGGGGTGCATGATTGCAGTCACGGAGGCTTCTAAGGGAATGTTTGTTCCCTTACCTCTGGGCTGCATTTATATTCAGACATGCACTATTTATTTATTTATTTATTTACAAACATGTGTGGCACACAACAGGGTAACTAAAACAATCTAGTCAATTAAAAGTATATAAAAAAGGTGCAGGTTGAAAAAACACACACCACTCTGTTCTAATCTATTCTTCTACCAAGAATATTCTTTTGAACGCAATACACAAAGGAAATATGGCCCAGATAACCATCGAGTGCTAATCTGGTGGTATCAGACATTGGGGGGGGGCAGTGGCGTTCCTGCGGTAGGGGCTCGACAGACCCTGCCCATTCGGCTTCGCTGCGCGGAATGGCTCTGATGGCGAGGGGGCGGGGCCTCCTCACTCCGGTTCGTGAACGCGGTAGTAGGTCGGGGCGCGACTTACTGTCGAGCCCCTACCGCACGAACGCCACTGGGGGGGGAGCACCTTGATTTTTCCATCCCATCCAGCATGCTTCGTTAAGATGGAATGATGTACAATATGATCAGCTTACTCCCATTCGGCTGCTCAGGAAAAGTAGCCATTATACTCCTTACATTCTTTTCATCTGTCTTCTCTGAAGGGAATAATGGGATACTGCAACAGAGACATTATGTATGCTGTTCTCTATCACAGCCTTTGGTACTTCTGGTTACCAAAAACACATATTTTGTAATGTCAGGCTTGCTACAGCCAAAGGTTAAGCATCCCATATGTCAGACCTTGCTATCTATATGTATAGAATCCATATCCATTCAGTCTCAGATAGTTCCTCCAGAATCTCTACATTAAGTGTAAATCGACCTGTACCAGGCAACTGACCTTTCCTCTTCACAATTACTCATAGCTGAGTCTTCGTCCAATTGAAACTGTAACTAAAGTGCTCTGGATTAGTGCAAATCTGCCTGACTCATGAAGCTGCTAACTCTGATGCTAGGAGTTTTTCTTCTGTGAAGGAGGGCATGGTTTTTCCTTGCATGGTCAGCATGCGGAGTCATACTTGATCAGGGTCCTGCTTATCAGCGTGAGCCTTGTGAATTGGCTTTTTCCCATTTTTGCCCTGGAAAATGCTAAACAAACTATTCTTACAGCCCAGTCCTATCCAACTTTCCAGCACTGGTGCAGCCATGCCAACGGAGTCCTCTAAGGGAATGTTTGTTCCCTTACCTCTGGGCTGCATTGTGGCTGCATTGGCGCTGGAAAGCTGGATAGGATTGGGCTGTTGTAGTAATATGTGGAAAGGTAAACTGGGTTCAGTATGGAGGGCAGCGGCAGCATACATTTGACCACCTAACCATTGCCTGGCATGGGTAGATATCAGAAGGTAGCAATGTGCACTTGTAGGGTCCATTTAGTTCAGTATTCACTTTTCTGAAATGAATGAGCAGGGCTTTGAATGAGTGGTGAATGGTCATTTGTAACCCATTTGTTATTCACTTAGAGCTCATGTGGGCTGCGGGGTGATTTTAATACCCCCTGCACCCTGGAAAACAGCCACTGGAAGAAGCAAAAGCTCACTCCCCAGGGTCCCCTGATGGCAAGAGGCTTTGCCCAGAGGAGGAGCTAGGGTCCAGTGCATTTTTGCACACACACCCCAAGTCCCAACAAACTCATTACGTATATTATTAACTATGATAATTAATAAATAATAATCCCAAAAGATTCACAGAAATGTTTACAGTAGACCCTTACAGTACAGTACACATCCTAATAAAAATGGGTCCCCCTATGGGGGAGAAAGGTGGGATATAAATTCAATAAATAAGTCAATAAATAATAATTTATTATTATTAAATGGTACTCCCCATGGCACACACCCCAGAGGCCTGGCACCCGGGGTGCCCTGAGCTATGCCACTGGCATTGCCCCCCCCAGTACCCATTTTCTGAGTTACAAGATGGTTCCGATATTAAATATTCTTATTAATACCAACAACAAATTTCCAATATATCTAATGGAAGCCATTCCATTATAGTCTATGGGCTACAAACACACTTTGTCCTAGAATATGGCTGCTGGATAACAAAAGCACCCCTTCTCGGGGGTTCTTGGGGCACAAAAGGTTCTCTGTAATGGGTTTTGTTCCATTACAGGCTGTGGGAAAGAATCATCACACCTGGAAAATGGCTATGGGGGAAGCCGGCCATCTTGCTCCAGCAGCCTCATCTCTCATTGGAAGCAAAAACGCATGGAATTTGTGGACGTGAATAAAATAGTAATGTGAGTAACATGCCGAATGTGCTTTTAATGAATGTGTAAGTAGTAGAATAAATGTTTTTTTAAAAAATGAACATGAATGGAGTAACAATGATGCTATTGTTTTTGGTGGTGCACACCCTTGCAAAAAAGGAGACGGCCGAAAAATGTGGCTGCCATAGGATCAAGCAAGCATGTATGCCTTCATAGAGCAATCCAATCTCTTGCCAGTCAACATGTAAACTAAGTTAGAATGGCCACTTTACTTTCTCCAAGCAGATCAGTGGAATGTCAGCACTTTGACCTTTAGCTAGTTTCTGCCCACAACTGGATACAAGTAACTAATTAATGAATGCTATAAGACTGTAAAGACATGAAGGAGTGGCATTTTGTATATGTCTGAGAAATACCAAATACAAAAAAACCCTAGTGTGGCTATTATAATGCTAGGCATATTTTTCACCTTTCATTGTTTTACATGAACAATCTCATATCTTTTACCGTTTTTCTACAAGCTTGAAGTCAAGTTTGATTTAAGCGGATGCCGGATAATGATGATAAAAGCAAGCATGCCCAAGCTTTGGACACGGGGGTGGGAATCCACAGATTGTTAGGTTAATGAATGTAGTAATTAAGCCTACTTTTATTATCCATGAGTAAGTTGAAAGAACTGTACAAAATGTGCAAAGTTGATTGGAAATTGGAAATTCAAGCAAGACAAGTAGTTAATTACTGAAGACACGGTGGCTGTGTTTTCTTGCATTATTATAGAGGCTGCATTCTCTTTGGAAAATGCACGAGCAATGAGAGTAATAGGATGTGAAATACCCTTCATGGGAAGCATCAGATCACAGGCGTTGGGGGGTTTCTACATGTCTCGACATTCTTTTGATGATTCACCTGCCATACACCAGGGATTCCATCTACATTCTGACAGCCTTGATCTGCAACAGGGAATGAGAAATGCCAGCTAGCCAATCAGGATAGAGGGGCATGATCAAAGGAACTGAGTTGTTCAGATTTCTGCCTTTAAAGCCTAGGAGTTGGACAGCCCCAGGTTAAGCCTGCAGAAATCCAAGTTCTTTATCAGCAGGCAGGCACGAGTTATCTGAAAGCTGATTTAAAAAAAAGAAATCCCAAATGCACAGGTATTAATATCTGGTTCACTAAAAGCATACCTAATGTGTTGTGGGAATGGGTTACCAACTGACTTTTTCACTCCTGAGGTACACATTGGGAAGAGGACACACAAATGACTGTTCCTATGCTATATTTTACACAATTTCACCTATGCAAGTATTACTAATCTCACTGGCAAGAAAAACATAAGACTCAGCCCTGGATAGGTGAGTTTGGGGGACATAAAACATGTCCAATGCATGGAATAATTAGTTTAAGGAGGGCAGATGGGAAATATACTATACTACAATGAGAATGAGTCTTATGATAATGTATATGGTGTACATTTCTCCTTATAAAATGTGAAAATACAATATTATTTGCAATATTTGCAAATCATTTTTTTTAATTTATCAGGAGATATCTACCCTGTCTTTTCACCCCAAAGGCACCTTACAATATGTTAAGAAAAACAACAACACCACAATTCAATAAAATTCATTCAATACATCTGACAAACAAAATCAAATCAAACCATTACAAAAATCCCTGAGAGCACAGGAACCACCAACCATCTTAGGGACAGAACACAACTAAACACCCGTGTAAACAAAAATGTTTCATCCAGGCAACAGAAAAACCAAACAGTGAAGTCCAACTTATCAAGTGGGAGGGTGTTCCATAATTTGGGGGCTACAACCGAGAAGGCTCTGAAACATGTCCCAACAGATCCTGGAGGGCGGGAAAACACAGAGAAGGGCCTCCGTTGTTGGATGTAGGGGCAGGTAGATTTAGACAAGAAGAGGCAGTCTCTTAAATAACCTGGTCCTCAGGTAGTACGGGCTATAAAGGTTGTAACCAATAGCTTGAATTGGACCTGGAAATGCTTTGGTAGCCAGTCAAAGCCAAATACAAGAGAGGAGGTACATGCTCCCACGTGTGAACCACAGCCAGAATCCAGGATATCACATTTTGTACCAGCTGAAGTTTCCGAATGCCGTTATGTGATACATCAAAGGACAGCAGAGCAATGTTGTGTTGTTTTACAAACAAACACCCCACTAATTTCCCTCAGTGTTTGGGTTGGACTGTTTGCAGACAGAATGTTCTCTTTCCAAAGCCTTGAAATGATTATCAGGGCCTAGTTCTGATATTTACTGGTACGGAAAGGAATGATGATATTCAATGCTAATTATTTCTGCAGCTAAAGCAAAATGACAACCACAACCTTTAATTGTAATTTCCTTGGGACAGAGATAGATTTTAATTCTGCTCACAGCCTCTATGCATAGATGGCTTTTGGGGGCAGGGGCTGGAAAAAAAAATAGGTGTGACTACAGAAATAGATGCTTCATACTGATATGACAAAACATACAATGGCTTATGCCAACTTAACTATCAGCCCAATCCTAACTAACTTTCCAGTGCAGTCATGCCAACAGGGCGTGTGCTGCGTTTTGTGGTGGAGGAGCAGTCACAGAGGCCTCCTCAAGGCAAGCGCTGGAAAGTTGGTTAGGATTGGGCTGTATGATGCAAACTACCGTATTTATCGGCGTATAAAACACACCGGCGTATAAGACGCACCTTCCTTTTGGCCCTGGGTTTCAAGAAAAAAACATTTAAAGCATTTTTGGGCCACTTGGCCACTTACCACTTGGCTGCTTAATTAGCTAATTTACATAAATTGCACAAAAATACCAGGATCTCTTTTAAAACACACAGCAATAATGAACAAAATGCACCAGAACATAAATCCCAAGTACAAAAAAACCCCCAGACTCAACTCTTTTCCCCCCAACCCACCCATGCACAGTTTCCAAAGTAAAAAAATTTACCCCAAGTAAAAAAAAACCCAGACTCAACTCTTTTCCCACACCCCACCCCATGCACAGTTTCCAAACAACATAAAAGTACAAAAAAAAACCCCAGACTCAACTCTTACCCCACCCCACCCATGCATTTTCCAAAGCCTCCCCAACTAGGCCCAGTTCAGAAGCTTACCCTTCCAGGCGCGTTGCGACGACGCGCGTCACCCCAGAGCGGGGGCGCGCGTCGCCCTTAAGGGGAGGCTCCGCCCCTGCGCGTGACGTCACGCGCAGGAGCAGAGCGCCCTCCCCGCTCCGTTTTCGGCTCATTTTGGAGCCAAACGGACACAGGGGAGGGCGGGCGGGCCCACCCTCCGCTCCAAACTGTAAGTGGGGGGGTGATCGCGCGTCACCCCTAGACGCGCGTCACCCCCCGGCGGCCCGCCCCCCCGCCTCCCCCTGTCGACGCCAGTGTACCCTTCCAAGGAGAGCTGGAAAGAGCAGGCCTTCTGCAGCTCAGCTCAGCTGAACTGAACTGAGCACAGCACCCTCTGCTGGCTGCTGAGAAGCTCAACTCATGCACGTGCATAAATTAAACCCGACAAACAGCTGTAGATCGGATAGATTAGTTAGGGAAGAAAGCACAAGGGAGCTCTCTGGTTCCGGAAAAACGCGGTAAGCCCGAAAATGCTTTAAAACAGGCAAGGGGCCAATGTGAGATACAGGAAGTTGGAGTAGATGGACCTTTGATCCAGCAGGGCTCTTCTTATGTTCTTAAGTTGGCCAAAGTTGGTGGGTCGCGACCTGATTTCTGGTAGGTCCCAGGTGATGGAAAGATCAGCAATTGCCACAAGCCCTGAGGCTATTCAAAAATCAGACAGCTGCTAATTGCCCTTCAAACAGCTGAGCTCCTACAGTTTGCAAGATAGCTGCTAATTACCCTGCAAGTAAATTACCTTTACTTGTAAATACATTTACAGCGCAATCCGACTTAACTTTTGTGCCGTTTTAACCAGCGGTGCAGTGAGAACGGGAGGCCCCAGAACGTAAAAGGGATTTAAATCCCCTCCAAAAGAGGAATTCAAAGGGGATTTGAATCCCTTTTCTGTTCTGTGGCCTCCCGTTCTCGCTGAGCCACTGGTTAAACTGGCACAAAAGTTAAGTCGGATTGCACTGTTATTTATTTATTTATTTCTAGATCACTTTTTTTAACGTCTCATAAAGCTAGGTGGTTCCCGATAGAGTGTCATTTTAAAAAGTGGGTCCCAGTGCTAAAACGTTTGAGAACCACTGATGTAGGAGATGGCAATGGTGGCTCTTTCTTGTAGCTCTTGTTCATCATCCTACACAGAGTGTTCCAAGCACACAGTTCATAGAGCTGGGCTCTTTCTGTCGCATACTTTTAAGAAAAGGGAGGGGTTGTTTTGGTGCTTCTTTTTGGGTGGTTTCCCCCCTTTTTTGCTGCTGTAATGTATTATTCCTTAGCTCATGTGACACTCCACTTCAAAGTGCTTTGAAGGCAACTCCATTTTGCTATGTACTAAAATATCAAAGCTCAGCTAAAATTATTTGGAAACCTTGTTTCGTCCTATTTGTAAGCCTACGAATTATCTCTCATTTCATTCCTCTACTACAGAAAGGCACGTCTTTGTTAACCAAGCAGTGTACATCACACATCTTGCCTCAGGCTAGCTACTGTAGTGACTACATTTAGTAGCTAATGGGATCTAGAGATGGTTTAAATAAAGAACTTTAAAAAAAGAAAAAGGGAAAGATTGCTTCTACTAAAATATCAGTCTTATAATTTGTGCAGGTTGCCTGAATAAACACAGAAACATTAAAAACTATAAAACACAGTAAGGAGAAAAAAAAACTGTTCAATGCACAGAACTGGCTTTAGCAGCATTCCAAAGTAGGTGCTTAACGAAGACACTGAAGATGCATCTATTTAAATTAGGAATGGACAATTTCTGTAGCGTCAGGACCCACTCTATTACCTAGACAATGGAGCTAGAAGTAGATACTGCCACATAAACTTCGGACATGCAACATGGGGTGAGTTTTCAAGCCACTTCCCTCTATAACTTTCATTATCTATCTTCCCCACCTGGTCCTGAATGTGTGGTATGTCAGGCAGCCCAATCTTGTCTATCAGAATGCGGTGGTGCACATAAGGCGCCAGCCGCATCCTGTGCAGGATTGGGCCTGCCCTGGTGCAGCTGGCGGCCTCCTCAAGGTAAAGGGACATTTGTCTCTTTAACCCAAGTAACACGCAAGCCACGCCGATGGGTCTCCTCGAATGCATGCCAGCAATTTTGCTAGTGTACATTGAAGAGGCCCATATAAGGCCCATATAAGGCCCAACAGGCCCATGAAGAGGGATAGGATATCCTCTCCCTTCCTGGGCCCAGCCGACCAATCCCGCCTCCAGGAACGCCCTGTTCTACCCTTCCCCACCACCCAGTGGGGACTTACCTTCCCACTGTGGTGCTACACCATCCTGTTGCACTGGAGGAGTGGCGCAAGCCTCTCCGCCAGCGCTGCTTACTCACCGGGTGCCAGAAACATGCCTAACGGAGCACTGGAGACACATTAGACCAGCAGAGCGGTTGCTCCGCCGGTCCGAAGGTAGACAGGATTGTGCCGTTAATTTCTTCATGAGTGAAGACAATGGTAATGGTTTGTTGCATGTGTGTAGCTTTGTATGATCCAAATGATTCTGATCACTTCCAAATGCCAAAAGTTACACCTTTGCTATGTAAAAGTGAAAACTGAGATAAAAATCCAATTAATAATAATTTTGATTATTGAATAAATAATTTTGATTTCGATTTTGAATAAATAATAGAACAAGCAGTGCTGCAATTGGAGTGAATTTCCTCCACCAGACTCATATAATGCATTTCCATTATTGCTGCATTAAAAAATAGACAGGTGTCAACACAACGCAACAAATGTTACTAAATTATTAAAGCACTTGAGAAATCTGCATTATAGGCCATACTTACAAAACATTACGAAAATCACAAGAGAGAGAACCTATTTCAGTAGTGGAAGTACTGATCATATAGTTCGAGCTTCTTTTGAGGGAGTTATCTAGGAAATTGTAGCAGCAGCACCAGCAGCGCATTGGCTTGACTCTGTTTGAAAGAGCACCTAAGAGGCCATCTATTCAATTCACTCGCACATAGGCAGATGCCAAGCCACATGCATATCATGGGTTAATCAGCTTACAAAGCAATCCCACAGTTTATAGCATCAGACCCAGTTCCTATTAAACTGGAAAAACAAAGAAAAGCAAAGGGAAAAGCAAAGGGATGATTTCTAGCAGAAAGAGCAGTCTTCTAGTTGTCAAATAAGTGACTGGGTCTGATGCAGGGGACTTCATGGGGGCCAGGGAGTGCCCCTCTGACCCACTCTGACTTATAGTGTAAACAGGCTCCCTTGTTCAAGGAACGAAGCATTGTCATAGGGATTACAGTCATAAAAGGAACATTCTTTAGATCGTTAAAAACCAACAATAAAATGTTAACAAAGCATTACGTTTCATTCAATGTCCATGAACATTTACAAATGCAAAAAAAAAAAAGAAAAAAGGTTCCCTTGCTTCTGTACCTGGTCTTCCTGCAATTCTGACCTTTGGTAAGCGCTGGGTAGAAGCACACAGGTTGAATCCTATCTAATCCATTACACTGGCTGCCGATCTGTTCCTTGGCCCCATAATTGAGGAACCATTTTCTCCCATACAAACCGGCCCCTAAGGTCAGCATAGAGGGCCCTGCTGAATGTACCGCCTCTGGCAGAGGTCATATTGATGGCAACAAGAAGCAGAGCCTTCTGTGTGGCAGCACCTTTATTATACAACTCCCTCCCACTAGGATTAAGAACTGCCCCTCTTTTTTGCCATCTGGTGAGGGCTGAAGACTGTCCTTTTCTGCCTGGTCTTCTTAATTCGTAGCTTTGGGGTTTTGTGGTTGCATTTTATTTATTTTTTTAAACTGCACTCTTCTTTACGATTTTTACTATTATTGCACTCTGTTTTACTGTTGGGTTTCACTGGTCGTTCCCCCCCCCCCCCCAAGTTTTACGCCTGCTCAAGTGCTCTGTTTATTTGGAGGGAAAGGCAGGATATAAATCATTTAAAGAAACAACCTACTTCAGTCCATAAGCACATGCACTACTGTGGATTTGATGGTCCTGATTCAGAGCCACTTGTCTTGTTATTACAGGTACATGTGCAATGTTAATGCGCGCGTGCAGCAGCCCCATCTTTCCAGAGTTGTGTAAAATGCCAGGGACCTGAGATTGCCCTCCCTGCATAGGCTTACCAGGTCTCCAACCGGGACAGAGTGCTAGACCTTTAGAAGGAATGTGGGCAGGTTTCGCTTGTTAAACCTTAGAGCACAATCCTAGGCATGTCTACTCAGAAGCAAACCCCACTGAACACAACCCTAAAGCACAGAAGCTGTGTGCACAGCACAACTATGTTTGTTTGAGAGCTTTTGTGGTGAGCTCACAACTCCTGTTGCAATATTTAAAGCGTTTAAAGGGCCATAACAAAAAATATCTTGCAAACAGGGACTTCTTACTCTGGGTACCCTCTCATAAGGTCTGGACAGACTCATTTCATCACAGGGGCTACTTCGCTTATTCTGCTGTTGGTCTTCACTTCTCCTTGCTGGCTTCCCTGGATATACTAGGAAAGTGTTGCCATTTCCCTGGCTCCAGGGAAGTGTTAGTAGGATTGTATTATATAGCCTAGTGGAATATTCACTCTCTAGGCTGGCTTCTTGGCTCCTACTACATATATAGCATATGGAATGCAGATGTACGAACAGTAGCAGCACCCTTCCCTTCTGGCCAAGCTCCGCTTGCATGAAGCTGGACCAATCATGAAGCTGATGAAGAGCCATGAATCATGCAGCTTCCAACAGGGATCTGTACTTAAAATTACATCTAAGGATCAACCTAGCTGGGACTGCAAAAGAAAGTTAAGACCAGAATGAAATGAATGCTTTTGGAAAGGTTGGCCAATCTAATTATTTCATACATTCAGATAACAGGGAATGAATTAACAGGAGAATAAACTGGGGAAGTACATAATCCCTTTTCTTCTTCTTTTTTAGTCGCAGCAATATAGATATCAATTAAAGAGAAAATTAGTTATACCTTTTCACTTATGTGCAAAGGAGATCCTTGCTTCCATATTAAAGTGTTTCTTACTATGGGGTTGGCTAGTAATTAGAGAACTGTCAAAGCTTGTTATGTTATCTCCTAGCAGTTGGTGTGCAGTATCCTTTTTGCCACCAGTGATCCAAGTGAGCGGCGATTAATATGCAGCTATAGTCTACAAGAAGTTCAAAGGGTAGAATTTAATTATAAGACGAAATTCATAATTTTCAATTATTATGGCACCAGGGAGCTGCCCTTGAGAAAGGGCAGATGAAAAACAGTTTGGCACTGTTCATAAATGTATGAATAAGTAGCAAGGCAGATAGAACTATTTATGGGTTTAGTTAGTTAAACTGGGCACATCCACAACTACCGTTTCGAGCAGCGGTAATTTCCTCCCATGTGCAAACCAGCAGTAAAGTACTTTGCTTGTGTAATGTTTGCACTGTTGTTTCAATTGGGGATTCAACAGCCGCGGGTCCTGTCTGCCTTGCCTCCATGCTGAGAAACAAACCCCCATATTCCTTTGCACTGATGTACTGTTCCACAAGGGGCAGACCAGCGCTAAGCAGGAATGGGAATCCAGATGCAACACTTAGGGCTGAACCATGCAAAGAGATTTCAACAGTCACATCTGTTTAACCATCACCGTTTAACCATCACTGTTTAACCACCACTCAATGACAGAAAAAGGACCACTCATGGAGGCTTCACTATCATGCCAGAGCACACGTTATATATCTTCTTCATCTCTTTCTTGCAGCCCAATCCTATGATCCCCCCTCTCCGCCAAGGTAGGCGTGCCAAAACAGCTCATGCTGCATCCTGCAGGGGGGGGGGCAGTCCCGGAGGTCTCCTCTCGGTAAGTTCCCTTACCTGGGGATAAGCCTCCACCAGCAAAATCTGGCCACTGGATCAGGTCTGGGAAGGGGATTTTGATTCAGTGGCCGCCAATGCTGCCAAACCCGCCTCCTTCCCAGATACTATCTGTCCTCCCCCGTCCCATCACCACCCTGTTCCACCCTCCCCTGCCCCCACTCTGCCCTTGTTCTTCCCTCCATTGCCTGCCCTGCTAACTTACGGTCGTTGGTGGTCCTTTGGTGGTCTGTTGCCATGCACAGGGTTGCTCCGGCCTCGCCATAGGCGGTTTGACAGCACATGGCTCCGTGCATTGCCAACAGGTTGTTAGACAGCCATAAAGCAGCCCCAGAACACTAGTTCTGATGGTGGTGGGGGAGTTAGGATTGGGTTCTTACCTTTCTTCTGTGCTACTTATTCATAGCCTTGATTCCACTGCTAGTTCATTTCAGTTTTTTCTTCCTAGGCTCCCGTTTCCACATTTGTTCCAAATTACTAAAGAATGAGTCTCTGTTTGCAATTTTTGTTTAAACTCTTTTTTATAGATTAGCTCTTTCAAATCCTTCTGGAGTTCCTGGCACACTTGAATCTACGGATGACCTTAGGGTCACAGGACCCAGCCTCTCTATAACAGTCCAGGCTCTTGCTTTTATGATTTACACAGGCTGGCAAAGTTCTGATGAACCTTTTTCTTTGTATAGCTTGACAAAGGTTCAGTTACCTGAAGTATAAAAGAGAAGGTGCCTCTAACTGGGGCTGGCCAGGGTGCTAGCATGTTGGCTCTGTGTTCTAAATTCCTTGCTATGGAAACCTCTTCACTTCCTGCTTTCCCTCTTTCCGCACCACTGTCTGCACATTGTCTGTCTGCAGACACACTGACTGCACACAGCTCCATGTGTGTCTTAGATCACAGAAATAGCAAAACAACCAGTGCATCATCATTCAGTCTCCCTCTACCATATACAGAGATCCTTTACAGCCATCGCTAACCAAGCCTCATCCCAATCCTATCCAGATACTTGTACCTGCTCTTGTTATTGAAGGGAAGACACATTTTTTTCTTCAAGTCTGTTCTAGTCCCATCTTCCCTTCCTGTTCAACATGCCTTTAAAGGTAGTTCTCTTCTTTTATTTCTACATTTTGTGTAAATACTTCTTTAAATTCAGGTTTCCCCTCTGGGATTCGTCCTAGCTGAAGGCTTTGATTTGCCTCAGTACATACAATCAGTCAGAGGTTTTCATCGCCAACGGGGCTAAGGATGTAAGGTGCTTCTAGAAATTTGGGTCAGAGGTGCCCTTCCAGTCAATCCACCTGGGTCTGTCATTCAAAATAACAGTTACTGCTACAAAACATCTTTTACAAAGCTTAACTTGTGTGGGATCATTGCTTGCGATTGAGGAACCTCAAGCATCAAAATATACACGCTTTATTGCATTTTGACATCTCCAGCGAATGACACGTTACAACCCCTGACAGGATCAGAACTGCACATAGTGACTGATAAAGGCATTTCCATCACATATCTTTATCTTTTTTCTATGTGCTAAGAAAATACTCCTTGATCTCCTCATGATGCTGGTCTGTATTGTATAGCCCCTACGTATAGCCCCTGTATAGCCCCTACGTAAAATGTTGAGGAGCATCTACAGTTTCCTTTCTCCAAAGGAAGAGTTCTTATTCCACAGAAAGAGCCCCTTCTTCTCAATGAAGAAAAGCTATGGATGGTACCCAAAGTGCTGTGATATAGAAGGGAGTCTGTGTCAGACTTTTAGGAGATTGGAAGAGGGAAATTCTTGGTGGGCGGGGCTGGGACGACGGACCGAAGACGTGATTCCAGAGAGCTCTCTGGAGCCGCGCCGCAAAGCAGTGGAATTCCCTTGATCCAGGCTGGATCGGGGCCATCTGCATCAGGAGAGATGTAGATGAGAGATTGGGGAGCAAACTGAGGGAACTGGTCAAGGCATTGAACCAGTCTCTGCTTGGTATTCCCTTTTCTGTCCCTGCTTTGTCGCAGACACCATTTTGGTGACTGTGAAGGCTCGCGTTGCCGCTCACCCGGACGAGAGGAAAAGATTTATTTTAAAGTAGACTCCTTCAACGTACCAACCTTGGACTGGAGTAAGAGTTTCTCTGCTGATCTGGAAGAGGAGCGGTGAGTGGGAAGACAGGAAGGCTGAAATTTATAGGCATTTAAAAGAAACTAAGGGGATAGGGGTGGATTTCCCCCCCCTTACATGGACTCTGCTTCCCTCTTCTTTGCCTGAGCTGTGCTTGTTAAACTGAGACATATTGAATTACAGAGGGAGCTGCATTCCTTTGATTCACTCTGGGAAGTTAACCCTGAATGTGCCAAGATCTGGTCTGGGACTATGTACTTAGTGGAATTTGGCTTTGAATCGGCTATTAGTTTTAATCTGGATTATGATCAGATGATGGAATTTTTGCAAGATATGTGGGCCAGCATTAATCAATTAAAAGAGACTCTAAATATACTTTTGTTAAATCAAAATAAAGCCTCTGGAGAAAGACAACAGATATTGATGCAATTGAAGCAGATGCAGGATGCAAGACTTTTGAAGACACGGGCTGCAGTAATTACAGAGGAGATTGTAGAAATTCAGATCATGGAAGAAGTATACAAGACCTCTGAACAACTGGAGGTTGCAACCTTTAAAGGGCAAACAGAAGAACTTACAGCAATCCAGGTTATGGAAGAATTAGACAAGTGGTCTGAACAACAGGAGGCTGCAACCTTTAAATTGCAGATGGAGAGAGCAACTTTCATGTTTAGAATACAGAATTTTTTTGCAAAGGACCGAGAAGATTTCTACTGGACTTTTATGGCGTGTTTGATAAAAGATTTGCAGATTCTGGAGGCAGAGGTGTTAGAAATTAGGAAGGGAACAGGTTAGATATAAAGTTTTGTGATAAAATAACTGACTGGGTAAAAACATTAGAAGTAACGAACAGACCACAGTGGATAATAGATTTTTATAATAGACAATATAAAGAATTGATTGTATGATAAATATGTATGAAGTTTATAATTTTTCTATTGGATTTTGAAACAGTTAAGATATTATGATATTGGGGTTATAAATTTAGGATGAGAGATTTACCTATAAGAGTAAGATTAGATTTGGAATTTAGGTTATAAAATGGTTAAACTTTTATATAAAGGATTTTATATAAATTGTTTTATCGAGGGTGGTTAACATCAAAGAAGTTAAGTAAGATGTTGATGAAAGTGTAAAGTATTTGTTGGAAAGTTAATTTGTTTTGGAGGAGGCTTCCTCTGATTTTGGAAGAGACATTATATGGCACGCTGTTGTTTTTATAAGATTTGTTTTTATTCAATATGATGATATCAGTAATGTTTTAAAGAGATAAACATATTGTTGTATATACGGTTATTGATATATGCTCAGCAGTGAAAAGTTGAGATTGAAATTGAGATTATATTAGATATTGAAGAGTTAATGATTAAGATTTATATTTGAGGGATTTGGATGTTTAAATTTAACGTTTAGGAGATGGAAATGTAAAGAAGAGAACAGACTGGTAGTAATTATTTTATTTTGATTAGATGGAAAGGTAATGATAAAAAAGAATATTATTATTGTATGTATTGATGTCCAGGGGGTGGAAATTGAGTAAATATGGTCCTAACTTTAGTTAGTAAGAGAACAGAGTGGTAGTAATTATTTTATTTTGATTAGATGGAAAGGTAATTATAAAAAAGAATATTATCATTATATGTATTGATGTGCAGGAGGTGGAAATTGAGTAAATATGATGGTAACTTTAGTTAGTATAATTGAATAGTTGAAAGAGTCATCCTATGATAAAATGATGTCCGGCTTGTTAGTGCTCCTAATGTGTCATGTTGATATCCCCCCAGTTTGTCATTTCCTGTTGTATCATTTTTGTTGTTAGGTAGGTAGTTAGTTAGTTAGGTAGTTAGGTAGTTAGTTAGTTAGTATTTTTATTATTGTATTGTCTTGTGTTCTATTGTTGTTAAATAAAATAAAAATATATTTAAAAAAAAGGAAGAGGGAAATTCTTGTCTTCTAGTAACATTGGGAGATCATGTCGCAGAAACAGATAACATGCTACCCTTACCAGTGCCACCTCTTCAGAGAAGCTAATAGCCCTGGTGCAGGAAAGTAAACACATAATCCGTTCAGCCCTATTTAAAAATTACCAGAGCACAGTGGAAAGTGATTACATGGGAACAGAAATTTCCCTATGTTATGTTCTTCCCATAAAACAAAAATTGCTTCTAAATCAATGACAAAATTAAAATTCTAGGAAACATATTAGTCAAAACAATTTCACATCTGAGAAGACGACATCGGAAGGACAGTACTAGGTGGTAATAAGGCTGAAACCTGTCTGATTTAACAAGATGAGCCAAAATAAAGCTTTGGTAAGTTGGTGGGGTGAGAGTACTGGGGAAGGAGGGTTGGGGTGGAATGGGGGAAGGCCAAGGATGTGTCAGAGGCAGAAGGGGTGGCACCAGGCGTGGGTAACTTGCACCAGATGCTATCCTCTCCGGAGCGAGCTGATATGCTCCCTTTATTTCCTCGGACTTACTCCAGCTAAACAGCTGGCATAGGTCCAAGAAGACCTATGGAAAGGTAAGGGAAAATGTTTTCCCTTTCCCTTTCCAATCTTCCTGATTGCCCCCCCCCCATAGCATGCAGTGCAACCCATTTTGGCACGGCTGTATGCTATGGCGGGGAAAAGCTGTTCTACTCTAGGCACACATTGATTTATTTAAGTATTTATATACTGCCTTCTCCGCTTTTCCAAGGCATTCAAGGCAGTTTACACAGGCAGGCTTAGCCAAAACACCATTTTTCAATGGAGCTTTTACATATATCAAACCTTTACATCAATTGGCTTCAAAAAAGGGTTGTTGATAACTATAGCAATATCATCAACACAGGTTATTACAGTTTTTTTTTAAAAAAAAATATAACCACAGAAGTCCAAGCAGCTAAAATTAATCTTCACTGAGTCCCAATAAAACCAATGGTGGCTTAGTCATGACTACCTATAGCTGGAATGGAACCATATGGCCTTTTGCAATGTGATATTAAACGTATCCACGTCAAGGCCTCTGACAACACAATCCTAACCAACTTTCCAGTGCTGGTGCAACCACAATGCAGTGCTGAGGTAAGGGAACAAATGTCCCCCTGCACTGCAAAATGCAGTGTGCACCCTGTTGGCACGGCTGGAAAGTTGGTTAGGATTGATTGCGCTGTGAGGTTTATCCCAACCCCAAGATCTGTCGTCTCCTAGACCAAAATCCAAAATGGCATCTCTTAGCAGTGATTCAGATTGCAGAACCAAAGTGTGTGTGTGTGTGTGTGTGTGTGTGTGTTTTGTTTCCTTGATGCCAAATGTCTCAATAGTGCGCTGCACAGAAACAAAATAAGTGAGGAGATTGTTTTTGGGGACCCTCCTTAGCAAAAAAAAGTCCAAGAAATAAGGTGTCTTTTACAAAAGCTGAATAAACAGCTGTCTCTCGCTTTGGCGCGGGAGGGAAACGGATAAATAGCCCTAATGGAACACTTACCTAGTGTGAGGCTGTGTGTTGCGAAAGTGAGCTATTAAAGCATATTTTTGGACGTATTTTTAAAACATTTAAAATTTATATAAAAACAGCGGGAGGCACCTTTAAAGTTATTTAGCATGAAAGTCCAATAAAAACCTCCTTAGGTTGGAGCAACGTGAGGTGATCTCATTCACAGTATGTGTAGTTAGCCAATTCTTATATTCAGCAGTGTTAGGAACAAAGACACAGTATTTAATGATCTGTGTCAAATCAAAGAAGGGGGAGGGGAGAGAAAAAAAAGTCACTTTGCCACTTACTGTGATTTACATGTACTGCAAGTTTAGTCCCCCGATGCCGTTTACCTCTCCAAGGTTGCACAATGGGAGCACACAAAAAGGTCACGGTCGAACCCACGGACTTTTAAATACAAAGCGCCTTGATGAGGCATTCATTGTTCTTGGATTATGACTGAAGTACGCAGTGGAGTGCGTGCGTCCTGTTGCAGCGGCATAATAGGAGCAGTCAGGTTTCCTTCGCTTTCACACTCCAATCCCAAACCCATTCAGTAGAAGCAACTCCCATTGACATCCGGGGGAAGTACTTCACATATAATAGGTTCAAGATTGGAGTGCTCAGAACGGCAGGTCTTTCTTTTTCAGGGGTCCGCAAGGAGGTGGACATGCCAGTGAATGCCACTGATGGGCAAGAAAATGTATTCAACCTGATTTCGACAAAGGCCTGTTTCAAATAGAAGGTGTTTCCATCTTTGAGAGTGCAGTTAAAGAACACAATGGGTGTCTATCAGGGTTTTTTTCCCGTACCCTTTGTCCAAGAAGCTCAGGTATTTTCTCTTGTTCTGCCCCTATTCCACCTTCCCCCCACCCCACTCCCCAAATAAAATGTTTGAAAAACTCTGATCTGGTCTATAAATTACTGAATAATGTTGCCCTTGGTTGAAAGCTTCCTGGGCACAAAAAGCTCCTTATGATTTATCAGTTGTAACTCCCATTGTGTGATTCTCAGCAAGAGTTGTTTCTCCAATCAATATTATAAAAAGAGTGGGCTTTAGCAAAGTGCAATAGTGATCATCTTAAAGAGTGAAAGACAATTATAGCTGGCAGCAGCTGTGTACTGGTATTACAAAGGTCATTCAGGAGATATATATGTGCATCTGGCTAGCTGATGGAAGGCTTTTTTTTCATCAAATGATTGGGTTCTATTAAAGTAATATTTTCGCTTTCTCCCTGGCTAACATGGGCGTTTTGATACATATTGCTGTGTTTCTTAACGGTGGTTTTGACTTTCAGCTGGACAATGGCAAAGTATGTAAACCTTGCTGTTTGGACTTGTAAAAATAAGTTGACATCGTCATGCATGTTTAGACTGATCATAAAGCTTTGGGTTTTAATTTATTTTATTGTAAGTGCAAAGTGATGCACATTGGGGCAAGAAACCAACATTTCACATATACGCTCATGGGTTCTGAGTTGTCTGTGACGGATGAAGAGAGAGATCTTGGGGTGCTGGTGGACAGGTTGATGAAAGTGTCGATCCAGTGTGCAGCGGCTGTGAAGAAGGCCAATTCCATGCTCGGGATCATTAAAAAAGGGATTGAGAATAAAATGGCTAATATCATTATGCCTTTGTACAAATCGATGGTAAGGCCACATCTGGAGTATTGTGTCCAGTTCTGGTCACCACACCTCAAAAAGGATATAGTTGAATTGGAAAAGCTGCAGAAAAGAGCGACCAGAATGATTTGTGGGCTGGAGCACCTCCCTTATGAGAAAGGCTTCAGCGTTTGGGGCTTTTCAGTCTAGAAAAAAGGCGCCTGAGGGCGGACATGATTGAGACGTATAAAATTATGCATGGGATGGAGAGAGTGGATAGAGGGAAATTTTTCTCTCTCTCTCGCACAATACCAGAACCAGGGGACATGCACTAAAATTGAGTGGAGGGAGAGTTAGAACGGACAAAGGAAAATATTTCTTTACCCAACGTGTAATTCATCTATGGAACTCCTTGCCACAGGATGTGGTGATGGCAGCTGGCCTAGATGCCTTTAAAAGGGGTTTGGCCAGATTCATGGAGGAAAAGACCATCACAGGTTACAAGCCATAAGCAACCTGCTGGATTTAGAGGTTTTAGAAGTGGGTTTTATCTGTGCCAGGTGCAGGGGAGTGACAGCAGGAAACAGGTTACCTTGTTGTCTTGTGTGCTCCCTGAGGCATCTGGTGGAGCCACTGTGTGGTACAGGAAGCTGGACTAGATGGGCCTTTGGCCTGATCCAGCAGGGCTCTTCTTATGTTCTTATGTTCTTATGTTCTTGTTGGAATGGGACTGGACACAAGCAAAGCAACTTCCCCCCTAACCAGAAAATAGCTTGGCTTGTTTCCGATGTCAATCTGAATTTTACACTGTGGTAGCCTTTGGAAACCTGAAGTTCCCAAGGGCCACTGTGCATGCCAAAATTGGGTAGTGGTGGTGGTGAAAGGTTCTCTTTTTCCCTTTTCCCACTCCACAGCACCTTTCTGTGTAGACTACTCTGGTTGCGTAAGTACTGTATTGTGTAAAGGGAAGAGACAAAAGGGTTGGAAGTCTTAAGGAATGTGAGGGAGAAAAATGAAATGTGGCAAGATAATTCATTTTATTGAGGAGAGTACGTGGATTGGACCAGCGTCGTAACTACGGCGGAGCGCGTGGAGCAGGAGCTCCAGGCGCTCGATTGCGGGAGGGTGGCGAACTCACCATGTGCAGAACAGCAGCGTCGTTCATTGTTTGGGCCCGCCCTCCCTCCCTGGAGCCATTTGGCTCCGAAATGGGAGCAAACTGGGCGGGGGCCCCACGTCTATGGCACGTCGACGTGACGCGACGCTGGCCCTGCCCCCTCGCGACTGGGCGCCCTCCCGGCGCCTGACACCTCTGGATTGGACAACCACTATTGCACTGGGTGTATTGCAGCTACTGAGACATAAAGTTTTGCTACACTTCCAGTGCAATCCTGCGTAACTATAGACCGGCAGGCCTAGTGCTCCACCAGTCTAGGGTGTCATAAATGTGCCATAAGGCACATTTTCAACACCTGGGGAGCAAGCGGCGCTGGCACGGAGGTTGGTACCGCTTACTAGGCCGTGGAACTCACCCGACTCAGGCCACAGCAGGTAAGTCCCGTGCTGGACATCCTAAGCCCTTTCCCAGCCTGCGCTGCACTTACACTGGCTCCCTGAATAGACCTGTCATACATTTGAGGAGACCCATAGGCTCACTTACACCTGGGCTCACTTACACCCAGGGAAGGGGAAGAATTCCCCTTCTCCCAAGGTACAGCCTAGCAGAGCCGGGGCAGCCTGCAATGGACTTAGGACAGAGTGTTCGGCCATTTAGGATGGCCGCTTAAAGTTACACAGGATTGGGCTGCCCATATGTGAGAGTCTAGTTGGAGATTACAGTATATCCATGTAAACCAGTGACTTTCCTTCATACTTCCTTTCTTGCTCTATAATTCCTGTTTTCCTTTTCAAATCTCACCACACCCAATTCACATTTGCGTGTGTGTGCATGTTCGTGTGTGTGTGCGTGCATGTGCGTGTTTCATTCAGGCTCCATGGCAGGAAATAGATGGCACTGCATCATTCTCCCTCACATTTAGATTAACAGATTCCTGTATAAACAAAAAGGTCCATACTTATTTCGGATAGCGCACGGTAAATCTCGTCCTCATTTGAACGTAAAAAGTTTACAACTTGTAATTTCTCTTTCAAATAAATGATAGTGGCTCTTAGGAAAGGATTTTTTTCCTCTCAGGTCTCACAACATATTTTGCCTTCTTGGCATGATAAAGGGTATTTGAAGGGAAAAAAAAAAGATAAAGGGGAGCAATGCTACATTCTGCTTTTGTCCCATGTGCTGTGTCAAATCCCTGTTTTTCAAAAACAAACAAACAAAAATCTGTGTAACAATCCAATTTAAATCAGGCAACAGTTATTGGATAAAGCTGGCAGAGTGATGAGACAAGAGACGGCTGCTGAAGGAACAAGAGCTGCTGCTGCCTCTGGACTTACAAGAGATTTGTTGTTCTGCTCCACCTTGGGTTGTTCTTTGCAAGGCAAATGCAAATCCTTGAACTGACAAGGGACGATCAGAAGCAAACCGGCAAACAATGATGTCTCTTCCTCCCGAAGAAGTTTGTTGTTCAGTCGTTAAGTCGTGTCCGACCCTTCGTGATCCCATGAACCATATCCCGCCAGGCCTTCCTATCCTCCACTATCTTCCTGAGTTCGCTCAGTTTCATGTTCGTTGCATTGGTGATGCTGTCTAACCATCTCATCCTTTGCCTTCCCCTTCTCCTTTTGCCTTCAATCTTTCCCAGCATCAGGGTCTTCTCCAGAGAGTCCTCTCTTCGCATTAGGTGGCCAAAATATTTGAGTTTCAGCCTCAGTACCTGTCCTTCCAGGGAACAGTCAGGGTTGATTTCATTTAGGATTGACTGATTTGATCTCCTAGCAGTCCAAGGGACTCTCAGGAGTCTTCTCCAGCACCACAGTTCAAAAGCATCTATTCTTCGGCACTCAGCCTTCCTTATGTCCAACTCTCGCAACCATACATTGCTACTGGAAACACCATCGCCCTGACTATACGAACTTTTGTTGGTATGGTGATATCTCTGCTTTTTACTATGCTATCTAAATTTGCCATAGCTTTCCTTCCAAGGAGTAAGCGTCTTTTAATTTCATGGCTGCTGTCTCCGTCTGCAGTGATCTTGGAACCCAAAAAAGTAAAATCTGTTACTGCTTCCATTTCTGCCCCTTCTTTTTGCCAGGAATTGATGGGACCAGATGCCATGATCTTAGTTTTATTAATGTTGAGTTTCAAGCCAACTTTTGCATTCTCCTCTTTCACTCTCATCAAGAGGCCCTTTAGTTCTTCTTCACTTTCTGCCATTAGGGTGGTATCGTCTGCATATCTGAGGTTGTTGATGTTTCTCCCGGCAATCTTGATTCCGGCTTGCGATTCATTCAGCCCTGCATTTCTCATAATGTACTCTGCATATAAGTTAAATAAGCAGGGTGACAATATACAGCCTTGCCGTACTCCCTTCCCAATTTTGAACCAATCAGTTGTTCCATGGCTGGTTCGAACTGTTGCTTCTTGACCCGCATACAGGTTTCTCAGGAGACAGGTAAGATGGTCTGGTACCCCCATCTCTTTAAGAATTTGCCACAGTTTGTTGTGATCCACACAATCAAAGGCTTTTGCGTAGTCAATGAAGCAGAAGTAGGTGTTTTTTTGGAACTCTCATGCTTTCTCCATGATCCAGCGTATGTTGGCAATTTGATCTCTAGTTCCTCTGCCTCTTCGAAACCCAGCTTGTACTTCCGGTAGTTCTCGGTCCACGTACTGCTGAAGCCTAGCTTGTAGGATTTTGAGCATAACCTTGCTAGCATGTGAAATGAGTGCAATTGTGCGATAGTTTGAACACTCTTTGGCACTGCCCTTCTTTGGAATTGGAACGTAAACTGACCTTTTCCAATTGCCTTTTGGTACTGTTCATGGGATTTTCTTGGCAAGGTTACTGGAGTGGGTTGCCATTTCCTTCTCCAGTGGATCACTTTTAGTCAGAACTCTCTGCTACGACCTGTCCGTCTTGGGTGTCCCTGCACAGCATAGCTCATGGCTTCATTGAGTTACGCAAGCCCCTTCGCCACGACAAGGCAATGATCCATGAAGGGGTCCCGAAGAAGGGACTCCATCAAAATCTTTGCTCTCAATGCACGCCGCTCCTGTTTACTTTATCCGTATTGGGAAACATTCAATGGAACTTGCTGATCCAAGTAAATAACCATGAACTAATCCATATCTAGTAATACCTTTAGGCCCTCTTTGTGATATTGCCCTACTATGTATGGAAAGTCCCTCCTCATCCACAACTATTATTTATTTTATTTATTTAAGAAATTTATACCCCGCCTTTTCTTATGCCGAGGCAAATGCCCAAGGAGGTTACGACAAGTTAAAATACATAGAAACAATGCATAAGGTAAATAATAAAAAAAAAACAATAAAATCCACTGGGGGGTGACAATGTAGAGCAGAAAAAACAGCAAGGCAGGACATACTGAGGCACTGGGGACAGACAACAACCCATCACCCAAACACCAGATGAAACAAAAACATTTTGAGCTCCCACCGGAAAGTCATGAGGGAGGGGGTTGTTCTCAAATCTCCTGGCAAGGAGTTCCACAATTGTGGTGCCACAGCAGAGAAGGCTCGCCCACAAGCTGCCATTCCCCTAACTTGAGACAGAGGTGGCACTCGCAGGAGAGCCCCCTCAGATGACCTAAGAGAGCGGGCTGGAATGTATGGGAGAAGGCGGTCCCTCAGGTATCCTGAACCCAAACTGTGAAGGCCTTTAAAGGTCATTACCAGCACCTTGAATTGGGCTCGGAAACGAATGGGCAGCCAGTGCAGCCGCTGAAGCAGCGGTTCAACGGAGTCACACCACCTAGCTCCAGCAACCACCCGGGCCGCCACATTCTGCACTAATTGCAGCTTCCGAACCGTCTTCAAGGGCAGCCCCATGTAGAACACATTACAGTAGTCCAGTCTTGAAGTCACTAAGGCGTGGACCACCATGGTCAGGTCCAATCGACTCAAGTACAGCCGCAGCTGGTGCACCAGTCGAAGCTGGGCAAACGCACCCCTGGCCACAGCCGCCACCTGGCTTTCCAGGGAGAGCTGTGAATCCAGAAGTACTCCCAAACTGCGCACCCATTCCTGCAGGGGGAGTGCAACCCCATTCAGAATGGGCAGATGACTCAGTACCTGCATCGAAGCTTTCCTGACCAGTAGGGACCTCTGTCTTTCCTGAATTCAATCTTAACCTGTTAGCCCTCATCCAGACCCCAACCGCCTCCAGACAGTGCTCCAGGACTTCCACAGCCTCCCCAGAATGTGATGGCAAGGAGAGATAGAGCTGGGTGTCATCAGCATATTGGTGACACCCAACTCCAAATCCCCAGATGATCTCCCCCAGCAGTTTCATGTAGATGTTAAAAAGCATGGGAGACAGAATAGAACCCTGTGGCACCCCACACTGTAAAGGGCAGGGCGCCGAACAGGCGTCTCCCAGCATCACCATCTGGGACCTGTCAGCCAAGTAGGAATGGAACCACTGCAAAGCAGTGCCCCCAAGTCCCAACTCGGCCAGCCGACCCAGAAGGATACCATGGTCGATGGTATCGAAAGCCGCTGAGAGGTCCATAAGCAAGCCATAAGCAACCTCCTGGTTTTTTTTTTTTTTTTTTTTAAAGAAGTGGGTTTTCTCTGTGCCAGGTGCAAGGGAGTGGCGACTGGACACAGGTATCTTGTTGTCTCGTGTGCTCCCTGAGGCATCTGGTGGGGCCACTGTGTGACACAGGAAGCTGGACTAGATGGGCTTTTGGCCTGATCCAGCAGGGCTCTTCTTATGTTCTTATGTTCTTATGTCCAAAAGGACCAGCAGGGATACACTCCCCCTGTCCAGTCCTCGGTGAAGATCATCCAGCAGGGCGACCAAGGCTGTCTCTGGCCCAAAGCCCAGCCTGAAGTCAGACTGAAAGGGGTCCAGATACTCCGTTTCATCTAGTATCCCCTGGAGCTGAGACGCCACCACCCGCTCAATCACCTTACCCAAGAAAGGCAGATTGGAAACTGGCTGATAGTTATTTAAATTGGAGGAATCCAGAGATGGGTTTTTCAGGAGGGGGTGCACAATTACGGTCCAAGATGCTAGGCATCACTCCCTCCCGCAAAGATGAATTCACAATGGGTTCCACCCAATCGGCCAGACCAACCTGTGCAGATCGAATTAGCCAAGCTGGGAAAGGGTCAAGCGGGCAAGAAGACGGTCTCAAACTACAGAGGACCCTATCCACATCTTCAGGCTGTATAAGGTGAAAAGAATCCATAATGATGGAATTGACAGATGCCGTAGGGACAACTTCTGGAACTGTTAAACCAGAGTCCAAGTTGTGGCGAATCTGAGTGATTTTATCTGCGAAGTGCCGAGCGATCTCATTGCAGCGGTCCGTCGAGCACTCCAACTCACTCGCTACAGGAGCCGAGTGGAGCAAATCCTGAACAACTTGAAAGAGCTCCGCTAGTCGGCTGCTCGCAGACGCAATGGTGGCAGAGAAAAACGTCTTCTTCGCTGCCATCACCGCCACGGAGTAGGCCCTGAAATGGGCTCTAGCCCGTGTTCGGTCAGATTAATCACAAGTTTTCCTCCACCGTCGCTCTAGGCGTAGGCCCAGTCGTTTCACTGCCCACAGCTCCTCAGTGAACCAAGGAGCTGCCTTGGCTCGACGACATACATGGAACCCAATACACCCTTGGGATGGACAAGTATTCATAGGAACTATGAAACGTTTTATCTTCACCAGGGTGGGTGAACATCAACGCTCTTGTAGACTGGGATATGTTGAACAATCCGCCCTGGCAGAACACATGTATGCTACAGGATATTGTATTGATTTTAAAGCTACAGTTAGTTTGAGCCAGGAGTCTAATTATAGAGCTAGATTGAGTATGGAAGCCATTGAGATTTTTAAACATGGGGAGCAGGGTAGGAATAGGAAGCAGGGTTTGAATAGGAAACAGGAACTATCAGCCATAAATAAAGTTTGGACTCCAGCATTAAGTAAGGCTGCTAGAATAAAATGATTATGTGTAAATATAAAAATGACCACTAGGGGCAGCAGTCTGGGTTCATGTTGGGTTAGGTTACTGTCGGTCAATGTCTGGGTTCTAGTATTAATTAACTTTCTCTGCAAAAGCGCACCAAAATTCTTTTAATTACGGATACCTTACTTGTGTGCCTTACCACCTTTTGCCTTCACTAGGCTTTTTGCATCTGACGAAGTTCATGGCATATGAAGGAAACGTTATGCAGAGTTTTATTTGCTTTTATTGTATTTTGATGAGACGTTTTAGTATTTTTACTTGCACAGTGTTGCATTTTAGAGAGATTTATAAAGTCATTCAAAAGTTCAATTATATTTTAGCTCTTTACTTATTTTTATGACTGAAATCCCATCGAAGATGGTTCACTCATGTTACATTGTTGTGGGTCATAACAGCTTTCGTTCAATTTTACACCTTTAAATTTACAATATTATACGCACAGCCTAATGTATGTTTGCAGTAAGTAGGTTAGATTGAAAGAGGGAAACTAGCACAGTCATTGGCTAAGTTTCATAGCTCTGGGGATTTGAACTTGGGTCTCCACAGTCCTAGTCCAACATGCTAACCACGACACCAAACTGACTCAGAGATAGTGACAGTATGCTATCAAATACCAGTTGTTGGGGAGTTATTGCCTTCAACTCCTGCTTATGATTGTTCTGCAAACATCTGTCTGGCCATTTTTGAAAACGGTCTGTTGGACGAGATGAGCCTTTGGTTTGATCCAGCAGGGCTCTTATGAGATCGAACAAAGGGAAGGATTTAAAGGTAGTGACTTCAGCCAGAGCTACTTGTTTACTGCTTTTGTATTTGTGATGCGCAACATGCCATACAACACTGTTTTTTGCTGTATAAATGTGTGCAGCACAATCCTGGAGCTCAAGTAAAAAAAAATAGGGCCAATCATAAAACATCTCAGACTGAATGAAAAGTAGCTGTGTTAGGTTCTCTCATTTACAAAACAGATATACAGTGCACACATTTGCACACTGGGGGAATTTTAAACATTGTGTGGGAGCTCTGCACGCAAATCTTATTAGCAAACCTGTGGGATGCAAGCAAAAAGCCTCTGCCCTCTTGGAATAAATGTGGCATTAGCACATTTAGCATTAGCATTTATTTGCCATTTTCATTTGTAATGTCAAATGGAACCTTTAAAAAAGAAAACGCCACTGAGGCCACTGCAAAAGTAAAACCTAAAATGTCCACATCACAGTCTTGCACACACTCTATATATGTACCCTCCAACTCTACCTATTGACCAGGGACAGTCCCTAAGTTATCCTACTTGACCCTGGTAAAGCACTGCCCCACCTTCTCCCTCTTTTCCCTTTTATGGAGGAACCGAACCTCTAAAGTTAAATCTGAGGGATGGGACTGGGTGGATGCATCATGACTCTGGTACAGATGCATGCACATTCATGGACATAGAAACAACACACCATTGCATGTTTCTCTACATCTCCACATAGCCACTAGCGTCACTACCGGGGGGGGGGGGTTGGAGCTGTAAGTGCTGCTGAAATCCGAGCCTCCCTTACACAGATGAATGAAGCAGCCCCGCCCCCTCACCCATGCAGCCTTTCAGAGAAGCGAAAACAACAGGCAGGCGACTCCCTGCCTATTGTTTTCGCTTCTCTGAATGGCTCCGAGGGTGAGGGGGTGGGGCTGCTTTGTTCGTCTGTGTAAGGGAGGCTCGGATTTCAGCAGCACTTACAGCTCCGCCCCCCCCTGTAGTGACGCCAGAGCACATAGCTGTCTATTTTGTTGTTCTTGTCGTCAATAAACACCATCTAAGTACATGGCAATTTACAAGGCATTCGTAGACAGGTGTCTGCCCTGAGGAACGTATAAACCCACTGAATAATGGAAAGGTCAATCCGGAGTTACCAATAGTTCTGATGGTAACCAAAGGCCACTGTCTTCCCTGTCTCAGTGGTTTAACTTTTGTTCTCATATCCTCCCAGGAATGCAGGTTCAAACCCCAGCCTAGCTTTGTTTAAATTATCGGTAGAATATTGAGCCACGGACACAACTGAGGTTTGTGTTTGTATGTAAGAACAACCTAAAATGATGCATTGTTGTACAAGCAGCCATTTTGCAACTGGCTCTACTTCCCAAAGCTGCCATTTTGCCACTCCAAGTCTCCATTTCACACTTGTGGCTCAAGACACCAAGAAAGGTAGCTCCTAGCATGGTACAATTGCCCCTCATCTAGATATTGGTGGGCTTACCATTTGTCCCAGAAAAAACGGGACTGTCCCGGTTTCTGGAGCCCGGTCCCAGCAAGCTGGGCCCTGAACCGGGTCAGTCCCGGTTTTTCCGGGTCCCTTGCCGCTCCGCTGCTTCCAAACTGCATTTTTTTTTCAGCAGTGCCATCTTGGATCTTGCAAAATCTCGCGAGATCCAAGATGGTGCCACCAAACTCTTGTGAGGGCACATGAGGCAGTACTACTACTACTACTACTAAAAAAAATGTTTAAAAATTACATTAAAAACATTACTATGTAAAAAAAATACACTTTGGAAGTGGCGGCGGCTTGAGGGGGCAGTTGGAGTCCTGGCCAGCCTGGATGCAGCTGGCCAGGCTGGCACAAGGAATGGAAGTAGACAGAGCCAGGGAAAGAATATGCAATTATTTCAGTTACAAGTACTGTACATATGTGTATGGGTATGAGGGTATGAGGATGTGAAAGGAAATGTTGCTGAATTTGTTTGAATCTCAGCTTTTCTTGAATAAATACTGTATAACTAGATCTATTGTGAGATTGCACACTCTGTTAAGTGTTCCTGCTTTTTAAAAGTATATTCTTATGGTCAGTTTAAAATACAGTGGGTGGAGAAAGGCCTCTGGCAATGTCCATAAGGAGGATACTGTCACAGCAAGACTCTGTGCCTGAGGCAATATTGTAGGTGCATTATAAGTACACCAGATCATCCCCATTTTCATTGGTGAAATGTTGGACAGAATGGATAGAGCTCTCAGCAATATGCTCGTAAATTCAGCTCCATGGAATTCAGATTTTAATGACAGGCACAAAACAGACTGGAACATTTGAAACATAAAGATCCTGGCACTCCAGCGCAATCCAGGTGAAAGCAACGGGGATAAAAACGCTGCTTCAGAAACGAGAAGTTTATCTCATTACAACAATTCCCAATTAGACAGAGACTAGGAGACCTACAGCGTATGAGAGAGAGAGAGAGCGAGAGCGAGAGCGAGAGCGAGAGCGAGAGCGAGAGAGAGAGAGAGAGAGAGAGAGAGAGAGAGAGAGGGTTTTTGTGACTGCCTGATGTTGCCATTTATTTGGTCTTTTAAGGTAGTGCTCAAAAGCTGCCCCTCCCATTTAAAAATATTGCTTTCCGAAGCAATCAAGAATAACTTCTGGAAGAGCCAAATCAGACTCTGTCTTGTCCTTGAGGATATTAGCTCAGAAACGATTTTTTGCAAGCCATGCTGTAAGGTGTACATTGATTCTTCCAGCAGCCGCATTCAAATCTGGGATGGTGTGTGTGTGTGTGTGTGTGTGTGTGTGTGTGTGTGTGTGTGTGTGTGTGTGTGTGTACACACTTTGGCTCGCTCCTTGCAGTACAGGCATGTCCGTCTGTCAGTCTTTGCCTGTCATCTCATTCAGACCACTCACACACAAGTGTGCATGAGGCAGAAGCAATCCTTGCCTCCTTTATACAGTATTTGTTTAATACAAATTGTGGCTGTAGATCAGACAACATTCTGTGCTGCAATATGTAACACTTGTTCCTCTCATCTTCACTGCAACCGAAAATAGTATTGCTGGCAGAATTTCATGACAGCACAGGAGAAAAGCTTCACCTTGATTTCTGCCTTTAGTGGAGCTTCTGACTCTTAGAAAAAAAAAAGTGGCCGCTTTTGCAATGAAATACAGAATCAAATGCTTCAGTTAATTGCTGTGTGGCCATTAGGGCAGAGCCAAAGTGGAAGTAGCACTTTTTGCAAAAGATTTTGCCCCTTTCAGCAATTTGGAAAAGCTGCAAACAGCAGCAAAACTTTGATGCGTTCAGAGAGGAAGTGTGGAAGCCGTCCTTGCTCTTAACTGGCTTTGTGACATTGTCACGTAGCCAACTCTGAGTGCCTTCATGGCAGCACCATGCTGACGACATGAATGCTGCTTGGCAGGCATCTCTGTTCCCCAAGAAAGGAGAGACTCTGCTCTATTTTGCTTTGTTTTTAACAGCACTAGAGCAGTGGCTGAGAAGGGAGCTCAGAACAGCAAACCTTCTCAAAGAAGGTCATCTTGGGGGGAACATTCCCATCCCCCTGGACGTCCGGTTAGCCACAAAAGCATTCGCATGCAAACCTTCAGTACAGCCCTAGTGACCATGTTCTGTGTTCCAAGCGATAGATGATGAAGGACAAAAAAGACGGCTTTAATCAGACAAGGACGCTCCAAGTTCTTTTACCATCTGCTAAGATTAAGCACTATTTTTTGCAAAGTCTCTGGTGCCATTCATAAAGTTTGTTTACAGCCTGCAAGGGGACACTTTGACAAGATAGAGCCTGTGTTAGGCCTCTCTCTCTGGAACTGTCAGTTTCAGGTCCAGAACTTATGCTGGCCATTTCAGTCTTGACATTGTGTATAGATATGACAATAATATCAGTTCTGGGCAAAGTATCTGTCGCTCCAATAAGCAATTCAGAGCCATTTGCTGAAGCTCCTGTATTTTAAAGGGCTTCGCTGCTATTAGTTGAATGCAGGGACACAGCCCGATGGCTCAAACAGTAGAATAGGGTTGGGCTGGTTCAACGCTTTGATTCTTGAAGAAAGTTTCAGCCCCTACTGATCAAAACAGATAAGAGGGCATAGAAGGGAAAGGTGGGGATTTTGTGACTTGTCCACATTTTGCTGCTCTTTAAAGTGCCCATGCATGTATAGTGCAACCTAACATGCTCTTCCAGATGCAGATGTGGTGATGCAATGATGCTTCTGCACAGCACGGGATGCCCTGTGGTGTCAGCCCAAACACTGGTATCACCTGGTGCACCCTGTACCTAGCGCACCCCCTGTGGACGCCAGTGAGAATTGCATTTTAATACTCTTCCATAAACAGTTCCCTGCCAGGAGAAAGGTAGCATATCAGGGAGTGGACTGGATTAGAATTCTTCTCTCTTAAGTGCTAGTTATTTTTTTACTTGCAATGAGTTTTTACATGGAGAAACATTCAGAACTGTCATCCTCCACAGCCTTCAATGCTACTGTCTGCTCTATCACCTCAGACTCCCCTCCTCTCCTTCCTCTGCATGTCTAAAGCAGGCTCAACCATACTGAATACTCATATTGAATACTCTTATAAAAACCCTTTTCATCTGTGCAAGAGAGACTGCTTCTGAAGAGGAAGACGTTGGCTATTCCAAGTCCTTTCGGTATTCCTGCTAGGCCGTGTCCGCCAAAGCACACTGAGCTGTTGGAGTAAAAGCATGTCTCAAGCATAAATACCCTTGGAACACTTCTCACATCTGTCAACTTTGCACTGTGCCATCAATAGCGCAGTGACTGCCGACGTCGGTTTCTAAGGAGAAGCAGCAGACAACTCTTAAGCTCATATCAGCGAGATATAATGGGATATCGAAATTAACGTTAGCTCAGTCAAGCATGACAGCTCAGTGTAATGAGTAAGTGTCAGCTACTTTGAAAGTTTACATCTTTTTTAATTACCATCATTACCCAATTGACTGCATTCTTTCTACTAATATGCCTATGGGTGTCTACCGAGGAGCAGTAAAAAGAGACAAGCAGCCGTGTCAGCAAACCTTGCTAGCACCTAGAGTGAGCTGTATGTAACGGAAACAATTTTCATTACTAGGTGCACTGCTCTAGTGCAGAATTACTATGATCCACAGCCACATGAACCTCTTTTTTCCCCCTATGAGTTGTCATTTACATATACAGTACTCCCCCCATATCCACTGGGGATATGTTCCAGGCCCCTCCGTGGATACTTGAAACCGTGGATAGTAGCGAACCCCCCTTCATGGATTCCTGAGGGCCCCCTGCCCTGCCTCCCCTGCGGGCAGGCGTGCGCATCCCCCCCAGCTCTTATTTTTCTTTCATCAAGCTTTGTTTCTTCCTTAAAACAAACTGAGAAGCAGCCTCCATTGCAGGCAAGTAGAACGAGACTAAGTCCTAGAGAGGCTCTGCAAGGTTTCTGTTAACCTTGCAGAGCCTCTCTAGGACTTAGTCTCATTCTATTTGCATGCAATCAGAGGCTGCTTCTCCTGTTTGTTTAAGGAAGAAACGAAGCTTACTTGGAAAAAGCCTGGGGGGGGGGGTTTCCGCGTGATCTGTGGATAAGTGAAACCGTGGATAGTGGATCAGTGGATATGGGGGCCCACTTGTATGTCATCTGAGAACTCCCATGCAACTAACATACAGATTGTGGCATTGTGCATCCTGCAGGCAATACCAATGGCTTTCAAACTCACTACCTTCATGCCATCTTTCTACCTTAGAACCTTGGGACCAACCTATCTTTATGAGACGCTCAAACATTTATCTCCCTATATTTACACAAGCTTGCAAACTGCAGGAGCTCAGCTCTTTGAAGGGCAATTAGCAGCTATCTGTTTTTTGAATAGCCTCAGGGCTTGTGGCAATTACTTTGCTGATCTTTCCATCACCTGGGACCCACCAGAAATCAGGTCCCGACCCACCAAATGGGTCCCGACCCACAGTTTGAGAAACTCTGCTATAGCCCAGAGGTTCTCAACCTGTGGTACGGGTACCCCTAGGGCACCTGGACCTCTTGCTGGGGGTACGCCAAGCCCTGCCCCTTATCTGCCCCATCAGCAGCTAATTAAGTGTTAGCATGGATTTTAAATTGTAATTATTTTCGGAGCCCTTCCAACTCTCTGATTTTGGTTTTGGGCTTATTTTGGTACATTGGAAAATGTACTTTGGTGGGGTGGGGAGGGAGGAGCTGATTTTGGGAAGTGTGACTTGGATAAAAAAGAGATCCTTGTCTCTCTCACTCACACACTCACACAGAGAGAGTTAAATAAGGCATTTTTCACATTTAAAATTGTTTTAGTACTTTTTAATTTAACGATTAATTACCTAATTAATTGATCAGTCAGCAGTTAATTATCAGGGGGTACTTCAGAAAATTGGACCGTGATAGGGGGTACCCGGGCCTCCAAAGGTTGAGAACCCCTGCTATAGCCTATCGTGTACTGAACAATTCCAACACGTCATATATTTTTTCACCTTAATGTAGAACCTGTCCATGTAAAGTAGAAGCATATTTCCTGCTTAGCTAATGTTTCTGAAATTTTGCTGTGACCTTTCTCATTCTTGAAGTCCCTAAAGATCATTTCTCAAAGCTGTTCTCCAAACTCTACCCTACTCTCATCATTGTTCACAAAAACCAAACTAATCATTGTTGCTTAAGTTGGTTGGTTGACTCTGCTCCTTGTCAGGCATTGGCAAACAGAGATGAGTTCATGTGTTACATTTTGGGTAGCCCGATTCTAACAGTGCATTATTCCACCAGAATGAGTGTTCCGGCAGCATAACATGCTTTCCAGCTGTCGCAGAAGGCGGCAAACCAGAGCACGTGGACTGACCACTGCCAGAAGTACCGAGCAGCCAGGTGCTGATGGATGCCTGCTGCCAACAATAAGGCTGCAAAAGGGCCAGGAGGGAGGCAGGGAGGGGGCAGAATGGTGTAGTGGTTTGGGAGTCAGACTTAGACCTGGAAGATCCAGGTTCAAATCCCCGCTCAGCCACGAAGCTTCCTGGGTGACCTTGGGCCAGTCACTATCTCTCAGCCCCACCTACCTCACAGGGTTGTTGTGAGGACAAAAAGGAGGGGAGGAAATATGTACACCACTCTGAGCTCCTTGGAGGAAGGGCGGTATAAAAATGTGAAAAATAAATAAATAAATATAACAAGGCGGAGGTGGGCAGAATGGGGAGGAGATGGGGTTAGGGTGGATCAGGTCAATGAAGGGGGCGGGTTCGGCAACAGTGGTGCCTGTGAAATCCTAACCCCTTTCCTGGGCCAGGTCCACCTTCCTGGATCAACGCAGGTCCAAGTTGACCCACCAGGCTGGCAGGGGCTTACACCAGAGGAAGGGAACAAATGTTCCCTTACTCCAAGGAGGCCTCCAGAGGCCAAAAATCCCCCACAGGATGCAATGGCCACCACATTGGCACTGCTGCATCGCTGTGCGGGGAGTCACAATAGATTGGGGCCATCATGGAATTAAACTGTAGTTAGCTTGTTTCGGTGAAAACATCAATCATGTATCACTCTCTCTTACAACATCCCCCACTATTTACCATGCTTACAACAAGTTATATTAATATTATATTACAACATCATAGTCTATGATGGAGTAATCTTTGGTTATCACAAATGTATATTATATTTATATTTATATTTATATTTATTTACTGCTTTTCAACAAAAAGTAGTTCAAGAAGTGGTTTACGTAGCACAATAATGGTGCAATCCTGACTAGGATCTGGCCGGCAGCCCATGGCCACCCACTGGATCCTGTGCTCCGCCGCAGCCAGGCTACCGCTAGGGTAGAGGTCTACTCGGGGAAGGGGACACTCGTCCCCTTCCCCGAGTGTAACCGGGGCCAGGCTCTATCGGCCTCCTTGGATTTCTGCCAGCAATTTTGCTGGCAGAAGAGGAGGCTGTGTAACGGCCCACCCGCCTGCCAGGGGTCAGGATATGGTTGAAGTCATCCCCCACCCTCTCCCGGGCTGGCTGGGCCAATGAGCCCCCTCCATGCACTGGCGATCCGCCCCCCCCCCCCCCGCCTGCCGGATCCTGTCTTACCTGGGTCCGTCGACCGTCGGGAGCTCTAGCGTCGGAGCAGGGGAGGCCGGCCTCTGCGCCGGCCTTCCCTGCTCTAGAGTAGTTACAAACGTGCTTTACAGCACGTTTGCGACTATGTCCGGCGCCAGAACGCTTGTTCTGGCACCGGTGTTTTCATCAGGATTGGGCCATAAATCAGTAAATGGTTCCCTGTCCCCAAGGGCTCAGTCTTAAAAGAGGTGCAGAAGAGACACCAGCAACAGCCACTGGAAAAGACGTCATGCTGGGGTGAAGAGGGACAGTTGCTCCCCCCTGCTAAATATGAGGACACTATTTCAAAAGGTGCCTCTCTGCCCAGTTTAACTTCAATCTCAACATGATCTGTTCCGTAAAGTGTCATGCATACTGATAGTACTGTGTAACCAGGAATTGATAATTGGGGATGCCACAATATACAATCTGGACCAATGCCCTATTCTTGCCTTAGTTGAAAATTGTCATTTTACATGTATATTTTTAATTGCCTTTTCTATTTTATTTTCAAATGTATATTTTCAACACTGTCTGACAGAGGAGGAGTCAACCGCAATTACGGAGCTTTCTTTGCCTCGGATTATTGTTTGCTATTACAATTTCTTTTCCGATCCATGGGCTCCTGCTCTCTCGCAACAACCCATCACGCGCTCTGCATCCTATTCCTCGCGGAACAAAGAATTCCCAATTATCACAAAGAAGTCTCCTCATAAGGAATGCAATTATTTCAGTGCTTGGTTGCGTGGCTTTGAATATGGAACTGGATGAATTAATAGCATTACTTCATCAGTGTTAACAAGCAACAGGCGGCTTTAGTACAATCATGAGATACGTTGGTCACAAGTCCTTAGTAGTTCGAAACCAGGCTTTCCTTATGCTAATTGTGACCTTTGGATTGCAGCAATAAGAAAAGCTAAAGCTTTCAAGAATGCTCCAGTATCAAATCACTGTACCCGGTTGTTCTTTATCGTTATACCTTTGACTGCAACAGAATGCTACCTATTGGATATACTGTATATGTTCCTACATTTCCAAATAAATGTGAACGACAAAAAAATAAAAAAAATAAAAATGCCTCCTGACAACTAAAACCCCTATCCTCGTGTGGTTACGATTCGTAGTGGTGAATACAGTACATGCGTCGGTAAGAAGTAATCCATTCAGAGAGTCATTGTCTCTCCCTTTTATGAAATAGGATGTAACCTTTCAGCATCGGACAATGCTTTGGAGACGTCCAATCCACTGAAGGCCATGTAAACCAACAGGATAGGATAGGAGAGAATTGGGAGAAGTGTTTCTGAAGTCATTCAGCCCTGTTAGACTTAATAGATCTTTCTCTGATCTTCTGGGAACTTGAGAAAAGCAACTCATCCTTTTTTTGCTTGCTGGCTGGAAAGAATGAGCAAACTCCCAGTCATCCCAATGTGTCAATTAACAGGGCTTACAAAGGAAGGAAAAGGAGAGAGATTGACAGAGAAGCAAGAGCCAAAGCAGCCCTCTGGACACTTATAAAGGTTGTGTTCCCGTTATTGTCTGAGTCTCAGTTAACCCTTCAAGGAAGGCAGAATATTTTGGGACTGGTTGAGTTGCTGTGTTATTAATCAGAACCAACCAAAGCTGCAAATAAGGCAGAAACGTAGGGCGCAATCTGGCCGAAGGTGTTGCGAAAGTGCCGTAAAGCACTTTTGCTGCACCTCAGGTGTAAGCAATTGGCCGGCCAAGTCAGGGAGGGGGCAGGGATATTGGCGCCGCACTGTGCCAATATCCCAACCCCCTTCCTGGGTCTGGCCAGCCTTACATGGCCTCCATGCATCTGAGGAGGCCCATTGAGGCCTCCGGGGCTCACACCAGGGGAAGGGGACAAATGTCCCCTCCCCCCGAGGTGAGCCCCGTCCCCGTCGGTGCAGGTAACATCCTGCATAAGATGCAGCGGCTGACCATTTAGGCCAACTGGTGCATCTTAGGCAGGATTGGGCTTCCCATTAAGGGCATCTCTGAGGTTTTTTTTTTTTTTTTAAATCAAACAGCGCAAACGTCTGTTGGTTCTGCTATGCTGGGTTCACTATTTCATAATGTTTTCTATTGTGAAGCTGTGGCAATTTCACACATGGTAGTGTACTGCATGTGCAGATCTGCATTTCAGCTCATCTATAAGCCATCTTTTAAAAACAGACACAGTATTGAAGGCATGTTTCTTACCACAATTTTACCATGACGCTTGTAAGGCAATGAAAAGCAGTGAAAAGCACCCTAGCAGTGAAAAGATATGAGAACCTGAATGTCTTAGCAGGGGTGACGTTAAGGATTGGCCAGGTGGCTCAATAGCTAAGGGAACACATCTATCAGAGGAAGCATAAGTTGGGGCCAACCCGTAACATACTGGTGGCAGTGGTAATGTCCAAGTAGTAGTATTCCCCCTTAGGGGCCCAGTGCAGAGTTTTGCTCCAGGGTCTCCAGAAACCTGGCACTATTCTTTAGATACCATTCCTGCCTCTGAGTCCCTCTACCCTATCTGTTAGGAGAATCTTGAAATTACATCGGAGTGTGTGTGTGTGTGTGTGTGTGTGTGTGTGTGTGTGTGTGTGTGTGTGTGTGTGTGTGTGACCCAAGGGCAAATGGGGTAAAGTAAAAATATTTTTACTTACCTCTGTGTAAACCCTGGGGCCACCTATGTATTTCCTTGGATATACACCACCTCTTTTGGTGGTGTATATCCAAGGAGGAAAAAGGGGTGGGGTTGCCAAAGAGGTGATAAGATCTGGCATGTGCCATCGCTGCTGCATTCACCTCCTTCTGACACACCCCCTACCTCCCAGTTCCCTCCCTCCCCAACCAGAAATGGCCATTCTTCCCACTCCTTCGCCATCCCTCCCACCCACCCCTCCCACCCTCCCTCACTGCTGTCACCAGTGGACGTTGTCTTCACTGCTGGCAAGTGACTGTACTGGCAGCCTCACTGCTCTTGCCGATGGCATTGGTGATTGCGACAACATTGTGCATCACACGCTGGATCCAGGAACTTACACCTGGACCCTGACTCTTCCGCTTGTGGACCCAATTGGATGGGATTGAGCTGTTAATTGCCTATCAAACAAGGACATTTTAACCTATTCGTCTGAAATTTGGCAGGTCTAATTCCTTTGGGTTAGTAGAATGTGTAAAAAAATGCCAATTGGATAGAAAACACAGAAGTTACAAGCTGCAGAAGAGTAGTTGAGACTCTCATTGAAAGCCATAGGAGAAATGAAAATGGAAGAAATAATTATGAACTTTAGTATGATCAAACTAATTAACAACTAAACAAATGGGTCTTTTATTAATGATGAAAATGAAGGCATTTTTCTTACACATAAGAACATAAGAACATAAGAAGAGCCCTGGTGGATCAGGCCAAAAGCCCATCTAGTCCAGCTTCCTCTATCACACAGTGGCCCCACCAGATGCCTCAGGGAGCACAAGACAACAAGATAACCTGTTTCCCGTTGTCACTCCCTTGCACCTGGCACAGAGAAAACCCACTTCTAAAACCAGGAGGTTGCTTATGGCTTGTAACCTGTGATGGTCTTTTCCTCCATGAATCTGTCCAAACCCCTTTTAAAGTGTCCAAACCCCTTTTAAAGGGGTTTACACACTGCTAGAATGTGCTCCCTGAGGCATCTGGTGGGGCCACTGTGTGATACAGGAAGCTGGACTAGATGGGCCTTTGGCCTGATCCAGCAGGGCTCTTCTTATGTTCTTATGTTTTAATGTTGGGATACCATAGAGGTTTTGCTTATATCCTGGCCACTCATTTGCTTCTCAACCAGAACTAGTGTCCTGCTGCTATTTGCTATGATATTTCTCATCCAAAAAGTAGAAAATGTCCCCCTATAATGATTCTCTCTACAAATGGTTTTGTAAGTAGAAGGGTAAAAGTATCGTTTACGCTGGTGATGACTCACCGACCTGCATAATCTGAAACTCCCAAATGGCCTCTAAATTCTATAGGTTTGTTTGTGAGTCAGACCTGCCAGAGACTGTTCAGTACTTGGAAATCCTGTTGAAATCCATAGGAATTTATCACATCACTGTGCTTATTAGTGGTAAAGGCAAACTAGACATGACATGAAAGTTCTAGGATGGAAACTCCCTTCTGACCTCTTTTGTTTGTTTGTTTGAAAATCCAGCTGTGGGGGGGGGGAAGAAATTTAGATAAGGGCTGTGGAGCAGGCAGAGGGGTTAACCCTTTGCCCCCATGCTGATTCACTGACTCAAGTCCAACCCCCTCCCGCCAAGCTGCTATTAGCCATGGGGTGAAAAACTTATGGGTGCAGGTTTTTTCCCCTGTAAATTTTCCAGGCTGTGGAAAAGTCTATCAGCATCGTGGAAGAGTCTATCAGCATCGTGGAAGAGTCTATCAGTGCAGGGGTGATTTGCACTGGAGCTGTGGCTCATGGGTAAAAGGACAGACCCTCTTGCTCCATGCCATGACTGCTTTTTGGAAAAGAAATAGGCATGTTCCCCCCCTCCCATCTCATGACTCCCTTGTCTTGCCTAATTTGGCTGTTAAATTCTCCCTTTGTTGGATGGCACCATTGCACACAATCCAGAACATTTGTATTTTTCATCTTTAAGGTCATTTCCTAGGGACCAATTCTTTTGTCTTTTGTACTGCGGGATGCATACTGGACTACAAAATGTATGAGCAGAGCATCTCATCAAGTACAAAGAATATACCGTGTGTCTCTTTGAAGGACGTGACAATCAGGGAAGAGGTGCCAATTGAGAGGGAGCCTCTTTCTGTGTATGTTCAAGGGACATGGGATGAATTTTATATGTGTGTTCCCCTTTTATTTGCAGATCGGGTCTTAGGATGTTTTGTCCTTGGTATCGACAAACGTTAAGTGAATAATGATAATCTCTACAAATGGTCTTGAAAGTAGAAGGGTAAAAGTATCGTTTACGCTGGTTATGCTGAGAGGGCATAAGAACATAAGAACATAAGAAGAGCCCTGCTGGATTAGGCCAAAGGCCCATCTAGTCCAGCTTCCTGTGTCACACAGTGGCCCCACCAGATGCCTCAGGGAGCACACAAGACAACAAGATACCTGTGTCTAGTCGCCACTCCCTTGCACCTGGCACAGAGAAAACCCACTTCTAAAACCAGGAGGTTGCTTATGGCTTGTAACCTGTGATGGTCTTTTCCTCCATGAATCTGTCCAAACCCCTTTTAAAGGCATCTAGGCCAGGTGCCATCACCACATCCTGTGGCAAGGAGTTCCACAGATGAATTACACGCTGGGTAAAGAAATATTTTCTTTTATCCATTCTAACTCTCCCTCCACTCAATTTTAGTGCATGTCCCCTGGTTCTGGTGTTGTGCGAGAGAGCGAACGTACCGTTAAGAGCTACATACATAGAAGATGTTTTCATAAGAACATAAGAAGAACCCTGCTGGATCAGGCCAAAGGCCCATCTAGTCCAGCTTCCTGTATCACACAGTAGCCCCACCAGATGCCTCAGGGAGCACACAAGACAACAAGATACCTGTACCCTGTTGCCTCTCTCTTGCACCTGGCACAGAGGAAACCTACCCCTACAACCAGGAGGTTGCTTATCCCCATCACGGCTTGTAAGCTGTGATGGACTTTTCCTCCATAAATCTGTCCAATCCCCTTTTAAAGGCATCCAGGTCAGGTGCCATCACCACATCCTGTGGCAAGGAGTTCCACAAACCAATTACATGCTGGGTAAAGAAATATTTTCTTTTTCTCTGCAGCTGTATATGGAGGTAAACAGTTTCTGCTACAGTTATGGAAATTACTTCCTTACCTGTTGTGCTTGAAATGAAACAGCCCCAATATATGTCACCCAAAAAATGTATAAATAAACCTAAGTAATTTATACCTGGTCAAAAAACCCCTTTTTCCCCCTCCATGGAAACTGAAATATCTCCAGGCACAGGTCAGTGTGTTAATTTGCAGTGAGGAGCAGAAGGTTTCTGCAGAAGAATCAAGAGTATCCATCTTCTATCTCTCTTTTTCTCTCTTTCTTTTATCCTTTTCTGCAAGTACCTTCTATTTCATGCAATCTAATCCATCCTAAAGGCAAAAATTGTTCTCACTGGAGTATTTCTTTGAGCTCCAGGGAGAAGTAATCTTGGATAGGGATGATTTAACAGTATCCAGAAAAGGGCCAGGCTCCATCAGCCGCATAGAAATCATCTCAGGCTTCCCTCCAATTTGCAAGAGGAACTTGATCAAAGGTCTCTCGGGGGAGACCCCATACAAAATAGCTCTGCTTTAAATTAGAATAAATTGTGAGCACTTAGAATTTCCAGCACAGAAAAAAAGAAAAAGAAATTCTCATGAGCACACTGTTATGGCTACACATTGCTTATTAATATAATGTGGTATTACAGAATGAGAGAGAGAACTACACAGGTACTTGTAAATATGTCAGCTAACCAGCAAACTGCACACCTTCCTTGAGCTGTTTGCAAGAACAATTTTATTTTGTCCAGGGATGTGCATCAAGTCTCTGACTCCAAGTCTCAAGTCAAGTCCCAAGTCTCTGGGTACAAGTCTCAAGTCAAGTCTCAGGTCTTTGCCACCAAGTCCCGAGTCTTTGGTTGCGAGTCCTTATCTATTTAATGGGGAAACTGGGTTTAAACCTGAATAAAACTGGATTTGTCGTAAAAGGCTCCAAGTCTCGAGTCAAGTCTTTCGAGTCTTTTACAATCGCCGAGTCAAGTCCGAGTCAAGTCATTGACGTGACTTGAGTACGACTCGAGTTCGAGTCAATAGACTCAAGTCTACATCACTGATTTTGTCTCATCAAGGTCTCTGCAAATGTCCTCTGCAAAAAAACTCAGGTGTGTGTGTTCATCACGGTCATAAATCTCCTAAATGTTAATATTTGTTTCACTATGATTTTTCTCTTGCCCAACCTGAAAAACCAAAAGAGAAAGGTACTTTTAAAAAAAGTTTTTTAGAACTTGGAACTTGTCCTAGGTTCTCACATGGTGGCAGGATTGTCGTTTTATCATTTCGCCATTATTCACAATGGGCTCAGTCCTCAGAGATGAAGTCCCTTTCTTTGCAAGAATTCCTCAGACTTAGTTTAATTGAACTGTTACTCCCAAGGTTACAGATACTGCAAATTACAGCAGAGCAACCACTGAGGAACATTTTAAACCTTACAGTTTGTACCTGACCTAGCAGAAAAGGCTAGCATTTTTTAATAACATGGTAGGTGTAATTGCTGAATGCGAATGCAGAGGCTGTGGTAGAACAACTTGATTGAATTGAGCTGTGAGGGCCCACCGATATGTTACATGAAATTTCATGCTTGGAACTCTGCAATCTGATCTGGATTGGGACCACCTTATAGGTTATTAACCAGTTGTCCCTTTCCCATGGCCTCAATATGAATCCCCCCAATCCCTAAAATAAATTTCTTCACCAAGGAAACACAAGTTTTCTTGGTGGGGAAAAACAGATGAATAACAGATTCAGAGGTGATCCAGATTGCGGCTGCAGCATGGGGGCAAAGGATCAAGTCCCATTTGCTCTATAATCTGCCCCTGATCTGAATTAGGTCTCCCAATAGCTGCCTTTTGAAGAAGGAACATGCCTTTCAGCCTCCTGTGAATCTTCTACTTAACTTGCTCCACCCCCAAACCTGAAACTGCACCTCTGGCAGAAAGAAGGAGGCCAGCTTTAAGCAATCCCAGGCTCCAACATCTTACCTCTTGCACCACCAGAAATCCCAGACTCATCAATGAACCTGGCAGACAGGCAGCCCAATCCTTATGGGCTGCCCTGTTGGCAGAATGTGCGTTCTGCCAGTGGTCACCTGCTGCAAAGCAGGCATAAAGCGCGTTCCGGCAGTGCATGCTAACAGAGCACCAACAAGAAAACCAGAGCCTTCCCCAGTGATGTAGACTTGAGTCTATTGTTTCAGACTCAAGTCGGACTTGACTTGTCAATGACTTGACTTGGACTTGACTCGGCGATTGTAAAAGACTCGAAAGACTCTACTTGAGACATGGAGCCTTTTACGGCAAGTTGAATTTTATTCAGGTTTAAACCCATTTTCCCCATTAAATAGATAGGAACTTGCAACTCGCAACCAAAGACTCGGGACTTGTGGGCAAAGACTTTGGACTTGACTTGAGACTTGATCTCAGAGAATTGGGACTTGACTCGAGACGGAGTCAGAGACTTGATCCACATCCCTGGCCTTCCTGCACACATCGGTGGATCGACAGAGACCTGCTGGAGCAGGTAAGCCCATGCAGGAGGTGGAATGGGGTGGGGGGAGGGGTGGAATAGGAGAGGGGCCAGTGACAGGGGCAGAGAGGAGGGCAGATCACACCCTGGAAGGGGCCAGGATCAGTGGCGGTGCACGATGAATCCCAATTCCCTTCCTGGGCTGATTCGCCTTCCTTGGTCAACGCGGACTTGCACCAGCGATTGAGCTGGTGCAGGTCTGAGTTGACTTATAATGGCTGCTGGGGCTTACCCCAGGGCAAGGGGGAAAATATCCCCTTAACCCGTGGAGACATCCAGCAGCCAAAACTCCCCCACAGGATGTAGCAGAAGCTGCGCTAGCACCGCTGCATCACCGCGAGTTAGATAGAATTGGGCCATGAGCTAAATGGTTTAAGGAGAACCGTCTAGGTTACTAAGTTCCAAGCATGAAAGCCTTTGTGCTCTGGTAACACCTAGCATGGTCCTGGGGCTGTTGCTGAAACCCCTGCTTTGGAGGTTGTGATTGGAATTTCCTTGAGTTTCTTGCTACTTTGTGAAGAAGGAGAAAAACTTGAATTCCTCAAAAAAGCAGTAAAATCAAGCACACTAGGCATGCATGAGAAAGGCAATTATAAAGGCAATAGGAGAACTTGAAAGGCATACATCACTAGCAATGAGCTCTAGGGATGAGTTTGTCGAAACATGTCAGCAGGAGTCTGCTCCAGGCTGTCAGGTTCTGAGCGCCGAGAAAGCTGGAGTCAGAGGCAGGAGTATGGTCCAAACGAGCGGTCTTCAACTTGTCAAGAGCTAACCTAACCTGCAACATGGAAACTACTTTAAAGAGGAGTGGGTGACTGAATGAATGGCCATGGGTCCTTTTTCCTGTCAAGAGGCAGCTACCCTTGTGCGCTCGATCAGTGTGCAATGCAGCTGTAGCTCTGCCCTTTATTACATTCTTAGATCTGTAGCTGTAGCTCTGCCCTTTATTGCAAAGATAAAGTCTTCAATGGGATTTATTTTATCTAGGACCCCTAGCCCCAGTTACCATTCAAACACAGCCTCAAAGGCCTGAACCCCAAAACAAAATGGCAGAAACAATTTTGCTTTGCTGGGTTGTGATCTGTTTCTGGGTTCTTCCAACTTCATGCTGCAGCACCTAAATGGCTTACTGTACTTCTACTGAGAATCTGTACTTTCCTTCACCTCTGGTATAAATCATGCAAGCCAAAGCAGTAATGTTGGCTTGAGTCTATTGACCCGGACTCGAGTCGCATGAATGACTTGACTTGGACTTGACTCGGTGATTGTAAAAGACTCAAAGACTCGACTCGAGACTTGGAGCTTTTTACGACAAGTTGAATTTTATTCAGGTTTAAACCCGTTTTCCCCATTAAATAGATAGGGACTCGCAACTCGCAACCAAAGTCTCGGGACTTGGGGGCAAAGATTTGGGACTTGACTTGAGACTTGGACCCAGAGACTTGGGACTTGACTTGAGACTTGGACCCAGAGACTTGGGACTTGACTTGAGACTTGGACTCAGAGACTTGGGACTTGACTTGAGACTTGGACCCAGAGACTTGGGACTTGACTTGAGACTTGGACCCAGAGACTTGGGACTTGACTTGAGACTTGGACCCAGAGACTTGGGACTTGACTTGAGACTTGGACTCAGAGACTTGGGACTTGACTTGAGACTTGTACCCAGAGACTTGGGACTTGACTTGAGACTTGGACTCAGAGACTTGGGACTTGACTTGAGACTTGAACTCAGAGACTTGCGACTTGACTTGAGACTTGGACCCAGAGACTTGGGACTTGACTTGAGACTTGGACTCAGAGACTTGATCCACTTGATCCACATCCCTGAGCCAAAGTTACAAAGAAAGCAGATCCAGAAAGCAGTCACAGGCCTCTGTTTGTGGCTTCAGGAGGTCCAAGGATGGTGGTGGTGCAAGAAGAAAGGTGTCTGAGTTTGGAACTCCTCACAATCCTTAATGCTGGCCTCCATGTTTTCCCAGAGGTGCCATTTGACATTTGGAGAAAGGGGAGAACAAGGGGAGAGGAAGATTCACAGCAGGTTTAATGTCCTGTTCTCAGACATAGTCAAATTCAGTTCGAAGAAACAGCTCATTTTAAGAACAATTGTGGTGGATAATATGTTTATTTCCAATAATAACCAGAGATAGAGGGGCATGGCATGCCCCAGAAGAACCTGGGTTGCACTCTGCCCTCTCTAAATGCTTCCTGCAACTTAAGTTGGGGGCAGATTTCAAGAGGTTGAAATTATGGATTTATAATTGTTGGCAGTTTCTCACCCTACAAAAGTCTTGAAAAATACGATGAATGCCAAGACACTAGGAAGAATAGTTTCTGCTGAAGGTCAACATTTATTTTTATTATTTTTTTATTTTTCACATTTTTATACCGCCCTTCCTCCAAGGAGCTCAGAGTGGTGTACATATTTCCTCCCCTCCTTTTTGTCCTCACAACAACCCTGTGAGGTAGGTGGGGCTGAGAGATAGTGACTGGCCCAAGGTCACCCAGGAAGCTTCGTGGCTGAGCGGGGATTTGAGCCTGGATCTTCCAGGTCTAAGTCCGACTCCCAAACCACTACACCATCCTGGCTCTTGGTTTACATAAGATCTGTAGCTGTAGCTCTGCCCTTTATTGCATCTTATTAGTACAACATAAGATGTACTAATATACTTGCATAATATTGAAAACCAAGAGAAAGGTTTCTACGTCCCACTCAATCTTGCCAGTCTTTCTATGATCTTAAGGACGTGTTCTGGGATCCTGGTCTTTTCTCATCTTACAAATAATTAAGTCAGGATTTTTCATTACATTAAAATGTGAATTAATTAAGAAACAAATGCTGGTTTTGCAGAAGTTATATACTGCAGAAATTGTACAGGTTTACATTCATTAATGTTTTCCTGTCTTTTTTACAATGGAAAAGCACCTAAACATCATGCCAAAAATTCAAATTTCTACTATTTAGAAATTATTGTTCAAAATCCTAGAAATGAGACCATCTTAGAACACTCTGGTTCTAATGTAAGCAATTTGCAGCCCAATCCAGTGTAAGATCCACTGTGGTGCGCTGAGCGTGCTGCACCAGATCCTGAGCAGGATTGGGTCTGCACCAACGGAACTGGGGCACACCTCGGGGGAAAGGGATGTCTGTTCCTTTCCCCTGGGGAAAGCCCCACCGGCCCCTATGGGCCTCCTCAGATGTGCACCGGCAAAATGGCCAGCGTAAATCCAGGGAGACCGCGTAAGGCCAGCCAGGCCTGGGACGGGGGTTACGATATCGGCAGAGCACACTGCCAATATCCCTGCCTCCCAATGGCAACATCCCCTGCCACCCCAGCACGCCCTCCCCACACCCTCCCGCCGCCCGACGCAGGACTTACCTGCATCAGGCAGCGTGGTCTCCAACCCTGGCCTGAGTGAGCAGTGCCGACCTCTCCGCCTGCACTGCTTACTCATCGGGTGAAAAAAAGGGGCCTTACGCGACACCCAGCTTGCGGCATTTGCGAAAACGTTTGAGACACCCGACTCCGGCAGAGCCCTCATTTTGCCAGCATAACTTTGCACAGCATTGCGCTATTAAACATGTTGAACTGCATATATACCCTGAACTAGATACATAATTATACATAATGGCTCAAGAAACCGTGCATTTCTATCATGATGACGAATTGTGCTATTGGATATGACAAATTTCTATTCAAGTGAAGGAAAGTGCAGATTCTCAGCAGAAGTACAGTAAGCCATTTAGGTGCTGCAGCATGAAAAAGTTTAAAATGTGCTCAAGTGACCATGCCAAGAATGTTCAGGAGGACTTTCTGCTCCCAGGTTTACTGCGCAATCCTGCACAAGTCTAGGGTTAGGGTTAGTCTAGGGTTAGGGTGGCGGAATGAGCACAAGTCTAGGGTTAGGGTTAGTCTAGGGTTAGGGTGGCAGAATGAGCGACTCAAGAGCAGGGAAGGCCAGCGCCATTTACACTCGGGGAAGGAGACGATTGTCCCCTTCTCCGAGTAGACTTTCCGCCGGGCGGGAGCCTGCCCACAGTGGAGCACGGGATCCGGCAGCCAGCCTGGGCCGCCCAGCGGATTCTTAGGCAGGATTGGGCTGCCCGGTTTAGTCCCATACTTCAATCTATCAGTTTAGTTCTTCTCATTCTCTTTACAGTGGTGTGAATTTCTGTGTGTATATCCATGTGTGTGCATGAACCTGAAGTGAACAAGGAAGCCAATGACTATGAGTGTGCCAAAGCCTACTGATTTGGGGCACCAAGGCCAAAGGTAGATCTTGATTTCAAAAAACTAGATGTTCTCGTCACAAAAGCAGCCAGAAATATATCAACCACAGGAGTACATATGTGAATAATACAGCCACAAATGGGTCCATTGCATGAGGCATTTCCAGCACTGAGGTTTCCAAGGCATGGAAAAGATTCTTGCAATTGGCCCCACCAATGGATGCCCATGATAGCTCAGTATCTCAATTAGATACTACCAGGACAGGGATTGAAAATGAAATACAGATATATGGTGCAACTACACTTCAAATTCTGTGCACAGTTTTGATCACCCCTCTAGACATTGTAGCAAATGAGGGTAACCAATACTGCAATCCTAGGCATGACTACTCCAAAGTAAGTCCCATTGAGTTTATTGGGACTTACTCCCAGATAAGCGTGTATAGGATTGTAGCCTATGGATCAGAAGGCACCTTACCTCTGAAAAAGTGGTTAAAGTTTTTCAGGCTCTTTGGTTTAGAAAACAAGCAACTAAGGTGCAACAAAAATACTGTATACATTGTGTGAAGAAAGTGGACAGAGAAATATTTTTCTCCCTCTTTCATAATACTACAATGTAGTCATCCAACGAAATTGATTGGCAGGTGATTCATGACAGACAGGGAAAGACATTATTAGTTTATGGAACTGGCAGCCATAGGATATGGTGATGGCGACTAGCCTAGATGGCCTTAAAAGAACGTCAGACATCCTGGCTGCCGATGACCTACTATTGTGATTTTATAACTGGATATTATAGGTTTTCTAATGTCTGTTTTAAGATGTACTGACATTTTATGATGATCCAGAATATGGCCAGGAAGTGGGATATATTTATTTAATATAAATAAGCGGGAAGCTGGATTTATTTAATACAAATAAACCTATTAACGCGTGAATTAAAAACCTGCAGAGAAATTAACCTTTTCCTGTGTCTTTTGCTTCCGAGAGGCTCCTGCTGGCCTCCAAAAACCTGAAAACCTGGAAGTAACTGGCAATTTATTTATTTATTTATTTACAGTATTTTTATCCCTCCTTTCTCCCCAAAGGGACCCAAGGCGGCTTACAACAACAACAAAAAAGAAAATACAATACAAAAAATACAATACAAAAATAATCACATATTAAAACAGGAAAAAACAATTAATGAAAATTAATAAAAACAGTATCTAAAAATCGATTAAAAAGATTATTGCTACAATTAAAACAAGAGCATAACAACAGCAGCACCCCCACCTGCAGCACCCCCGAAAAGCAGCACCCCCAACAGTAGCAACCCCACCCATTGGCAGTCAGTATGCAGCAGGAGAGTGGCGCTAGAGGTGGTACTTGGCCGGGAAGGGGGTGAGAAACCCCCTATTTTGCAGGAAAGAACGGAATTCATAATGGTTTTAAAGAACTTGATTGGTTTCAATAGCAGACCTACAACCACGTTCAGCTATGATTCCCTCTTGCCTAGTATGGATGTTGAACTATTAACATACAATATCCTGCAGTATTCTGCTCCAAGAAGTACCGTATTGGTCTGAGTATAAGACTCACTTTTTTCTCCTAATTTAAGTTTTTAAACTAGGGGTCCGTCTTATAATCGGGCTGTTGCAATTTAATGCCAGTGATTTAATTAATTTTTTTTAATAGCACCAAACTTTAAGGGTGCGTCTTATAATCAGGTGCGTCTTATACTCGGGACAATACAGTACTTCCATGTCCAGGTTCCTTGGTGATGAAACGTTTCATTTTTTTTTTTAAAAAGGCAGACTTCTGTGACAGAAGATTTAATGGAGTCTCTTTTCCTCCCCTCTTTGCCATGTTTAAATAGCTAGCCTGCCTTCACATTTTGGCTCTTTGATAAGGCTAGCAGGTTGTAAGGTTGCATAAAGATAAATGAATATTCTTCGTTGGCACCACTCACAATGTCTCTGATATATTGTTTCCCTTTTGGCAAAGCTGAGAAAGCTTAGCCAGAGTTTTTATCTCCTGTTGTAAAACCAAATTTGTTTTGAATGACAAGCAATTCATTACAGGATTCATTTTTTTTTTGCTTTTTTGAAAAGCCCCCCCCCCCGCCCCGGCTATCTTTTTCACTAGAACCGGAGCATTGTTCTGCCCAAAGTATCACATCCACTTTTTCTATTTATTACACCATGCAGTTTGGGCTTTTGCTTTGGCAAGCTGCCAGCTGAATTAATTTGACATTCACAGATCAATCAAACTGTCTCATTACTAACTTCTGCCTGCCTTGTCATCATGGTCCAGTGTTGACAAGTGTAAGGAATGAGCATCTACAAGGTCACCTTCAGAAAGCTCTTGTAGGAGACCTGCAGCTAAGCCCTAGAGTTATCTACCGTCTCCTCTCTTTCTTCTACACAGATAGTGAATTGTATTCCATAGACTCATGCTGTTCACAGATGGGAGAGACTCTGGTAGAGTTATTTTTAAGAGGGCTTAATAATTGCACTACGTTAGCATAAGGAAGTTTGCCCTACTTCCAAAGCCACATGAATAATAGTTACAAAAGGATGACTAATGCCCCAGTCCAATCCGGGGCTTAGGACATAAAGTAGCAGTGGTAGCAGGCCAGTGCGGTCAATTCGAGGAGGATTGTGGGTGGAACAGGGTAGGGAGCGGGCTAGGCAGGGGGCAGTTTGAGAGTGGAAACGGGAGGATCTTGGCAGTAGAGATGCACCTCAAGATTCTATTCCCTTTTTCCCGACCTGACACACCCCATAAGGTTCCTTGGGCCTATGCCAGCTAAATAGCTGGCCTAGGTCCGAGGAGACCCATTGGTGGCTAACAGCGCAATCCGACTTAACTTTTTTGCCGGTTTAACCAGCGGTGCAGCGAAAACGGGAGTCCCCAGAACAGAAAGGGGGGATTTGAATCCTTTTTCCATTCTGGGGCCTCCCGTTCTCGCTGTGCCACTGGTTAAACCAGCACAAATGTTAAGTCGGATTGCGCTGTAAGTAGCCTAAAGAGATTTAGATTTTAGATTTAAGTAAAATAGAGTTTTACTTACCTCTCCTGGGCCATCTGGTCACACACACACACACACACACACACACACACACCATAGCATGCAGTGTGCACTCTGTTGGCAGTGCTGCATGCTATGGGCTAGCGGGGGATAGGATTGGGCTGTAAGAAGGGGAAAATGCTAAGAAAGACTAGACCAGGAATTTGGGCAGAAATCTCAAGTGAAATCACTTGCTTATCTATGAAGGTATCTCCAAGAATGAAAAGGCTTTGATGCTGAATAGTCAATTATTATTTATTACGATACCCAGGAAATAATAATGTACAAAGAATTATTAGACGAACCATACAAGGGAGTATCAAAGTGTGAGTCACATTTTGGTGACAAAGAACAATGGACAAAGAACTATTTGTACCACCCTTGTAAATAGGGGTGTTTTTTAATGGTTTTATTTTTTTGCAGATTTCGGTGTTTAAAATGAAATAGCAGAAAGCGGTGTTACGTGTTTTTATTCCATTTTCCCCATTTTAACTGCTTTAAAAGTGTACTAGGTAGGTGGCATAGGTTGTATAGGCTGTACAGTGTCAGTAGATGAAGAATGACACAACATTTTATTTTATTTTATTTTTCCGCAGATTTATTAGCAGAAAGTGGCGTTTTGTGTTTTTTGCGGTTATCAACAACAATGAAAACACACCTCTATTTATAAAACAGGGGATACAAGCTTCTGACTGGTACAGAACCTTTTCAAACTGGATGCCATCAAATTTGAGATGCAGTGTTTATTCACTTAAATTGGCAGGCCAATCAGCTGAAACTTTAGTTGTTGAATCATTGGGAGAAAATGTGACACAATTTATTACTGGGCATGCTTGGAGTTCCATCTTACTTGCCCCTGCTGAGATAGGCATGCAGCGTGGTGTGAGCCAAGACCATGGCAACCTGAAGTCCTCTCATTCTGCTATCTAGCAGCCCAGGCTGTGAGCACCAGAGACACAACACCTGATATGGGTAGGAGTAAGCTGTGCTCATGGGCCTGGGTAACTTCACTGGCGTCGACGGGGGGAAGCGGGGGGGGCGGGCCGCCGGGGGGCGTCGCGCATCTAGGGGTGACGCGCGATCACCCCCCACTTACAGTTTCGAGCTGAAGGTGGACCCGCCCTCCCCTGTGTCCGTTTGGCTCCAAAATGAGCCGAAAACGGAGCGGGGAGGGCGCTCTGCTCCTGCGTGTGACGTCACGAGCGGGGGCGGAGCCTCCCCCTTAAGGGCGACGCGCGCCCCCGCTCTGGGGTGACACGCGTCGTCGCAACGCGACTGGGTAACTTGCTGCCTCATGACAACTGAAAGCCTATATGTTGGGCATGGGGAGAGTGGGATTGGGAGACAGTAGACTGAACAGCAGGGCCTATTTTCCTTCTTTTCTGCCTCTTCTGACTTACCATTCACGTGCGTTAAAAGGTGCAGTTTTCAACGGTGGAACCTTCAGTATTATCTGCCACTGCAGAGTAGGTAAGATCATGCGCCTGTTTTCTTATCTCCCTTCCCAATGATTGTTGCTCCTTTATAAGGGAGGTGGAACTTCATGTTCTGCCCCCTGCAAGCTTCAAAAAGAATTGCACCTTTTCTTTTTCTTAGCTATTTTGGCTCTTTTTTTTCTTTTAATTTTTTATTTTAAAATTAACATTTCAGGACAATCCATATCAATATCATAAATAACATTCTATCATCCTTTCCTTATACATATAACAATACATTTAACAATATAAATAATTATAATCCTAATAAATAATTGACCAATTATTATACGCCAATTATACGCCAATACAGTGGATCGGTTCCATCCATTTCTGTATCTGTTTCCCTATCTAACTTTAACAAGGGGTACCAAATTTTACTGAAGTTATCTATTTTAATCTCTCCTCTTAAAAATCTATCTTTTATAGTCATTTTCTCCTTACATGCTGTTTCCCATACTTTACTTAAATATATTTGGAAAGAAAGATTCTTTAAATCCTTCCAACTACTAGCTATTTGCAACCTTGCTGTTCCAATAAGAAGCTCAATAAGATCTTTATTATTCACTTGTTCATTCTCTTCTGTAAATAGGGACAACATTAGAAGCGTTTCGTTAGCAATTATTTTCTGACCTGTCAATTTTTCTAACCACTTAATCACTTCTTTCCAAAATAGCTCTACTTTGGGACAAGACAACCACATACGTTCGAATGACCTTTTTTCTCCACAGTTTCTCCAACACGTTTGATATTTCTATGTTTATCTTATGGAGTTTTATAGGAGTTAAGTACCATCGATGTATTATTTTCCACATTATTTCTTTAGATTTCGCTGATACTGATCTATATGCCCGATTATTCCAAATTTGTGCCCATAGCTTTTCTGATATTTTTATATTCAAATTCTTTTCCCATACCATTTTTGTTCCTATATAACTAGTATAATCCACCAGTGGCGTTCCTGCGGTAGGGGCTCGACAGTAAGTCGCGCCACGACCGACTACCGCGTTCACGAACCGGAGCGAGGAGGCCCCGCCCCCTCGTCGACAGAGCCATTCCGCGCAGCAAAGCCGAACGGGCAGGGGGCGGGGCCTCCTCGCTCCGGTTCGTGAACGCGGTAGTCGGTCGGGGCGCGACTTACTGTCGAGCCCCTACTGCAGGAACACCACTGTAATCCACATTTATAATACTCTTATATACAGTTGCAGTTAGTCCTTTTTTCTTATCTCTGGCTTCTCCTAAACGGAGCCATTCCGCGCAGCGAAGCCAAACAGGCAGGAGACCCTGCCCGTTCGGCTTCGCTGCGCGGAATGGCTCCGTCGACGAGGGGGCGGGGCCTCCTCACTCCGGTTCGTGAATGCGGTAGTCAGTTGGGGCGCGACTTACTGTCGAGCCCCTACCGCAGGAACGCCACTGTAATCCACATTTATAATACTCTTATATACAGTTGCAGTTAGTCCTTTTTTCTTATCTCCGGTTTCTCCTAAACAATAATTTTCAAACACTGACAATAATCTAAGTGGACCTGACCTAGCATATATTTTATTTGCAAAGTCTCTTACTTGAACCAATTGTAGCCAATTACCGTATTTATTGGCGTATAAGACGCACTTTTTTGTCTACATTTGTGACCCAAAATAGTAGGGTGCGTTTTATACGCCAATACTAAAAAATCCCTTCCCCCCCCTGCCTGTTTTAAAGCATTTTCGGGCTTACCGCGTTTTTCCGGAGCCAGAGAGCTCCCTTGTGCTTTCTTCCCTAACTAATCTATCCGATCTACAGCTGTTTGTTGGGTTTAATTTATGCACGTGCATGAGTTGAGCTTTTCAGCAGCCAGCAGAGGGTGCTGTGCTCCGTTCAGTTCAGCTGAGCTGAGCTGCAGAAGGCCTGCTCTTTCCAGCTCTCCTCGGAAGGGTAAGCTTCTGAACTGGGCCTAGTTGGGGAGGCTTTGGAAAATGCATAGGTGGGGTGGGGTAAGAGTTGAGTCTGGGTTTTTTTTGTACTTTTATGTTATTTGGAAACTGTGCATGGGTGGGTTGGGGGAAAAAGAGTTGAGTCTGGGGTTTTTTTGTACTTGGGATTTATGTTCTGGTGCATTTTGTTCATGTGTCTTATTGCTGTGTGTTTTAAAAGTGATCCTGGTATTTTTGTGCAATTTATGTAAATTAGCTAATTAAGCAGCCAAGCAGTAAGTGGCCAAGTGGCCCAAAAATGCTTTAAATGTTTTTTTCTTGAAACCCAGGGCCAAAACGAAGGTGCGTCTTATACGCCGGTGTGTTTTATACGCCGATAAATACGGTACATATTGGCTGTTCAGTCGTTACTATAATAGGACATTTTAAAGAGGCATTAAAATGGGTCTTTCTTCTAACAAAGGAATGGTAGCTTTCATTAAATTGTAAATTGTCTCACAGTTCCCTCCAGGATCCTCAAACAGGCATTTATACTGAGGTCCTGATAATATGCAAATGTATTTCAAATTAATTGATTAATTAATTGATAAATCAGTGAAAAGGGAGATTATTAATGCATTAAAATCTGTCAGTGGTGGACAGTTGTACACATAAATTACTGTGTCCCTTATAAGAACTTGCATGATTCCTTTGATTCACAGAATTTTATATGATTTACATTTGATTCACAGAATTTTTACTGTCATTCTCTAGAAAATTGAAAATAAATGAAACTAATGCAGAAAGGGAGAATGGGAATAATTTAGCAGATTAGAGATGGGGGGGAGGAAATTCCTCAAGAATATTGTAAAGTTTCCATTTGGAATTTTTATAGAGTTTTTTTTAGTTAGATTACAAACTACCAAAGATATGCTGCAGCCAAACCAGATGTCTTTTTAAGCACAATACAGATATTGTTGGAAGAATCTCTAGAATGCAATTTATTCAGAAGATCAGATAAACTAATCATTATTTCTTCTCGGCTTTAAAATCTCTTATTATGCACTAAAAGACTAATGAAAATTCATGGAAAGGGAATGTTTTGGGGTTGCTTTTTTTGGGGGGGGGAGATGATAAGGGGTAAATCACTATGCTTGTTTCCTCTTCACATAAACACACCATTAGCCCCATTGTCTCTCCCCATATTCTTGGTAGCTACAGAAAGAAAAAATTCACAAAATGATGGGTGGTGCCATTATTTGGGATTTTTGGCATTTGATGCCAAAGCAGAGCTCACATTCACCTCTGTGGGGAGGCAAATTTCAGCAGCACTATAACAGTAACAGGTAGGTTCTGATGAATTAAGATAAATATACAAACTATGGACAATGGTTGTTCAGTCGTTAAGTCGTGTCCGACCCTTCGTGATCCCATGAACCATATCCCGCCAGGCCTTCCTGTCCTCCACTATCTTCCTGAGTTCGCTCATTTTCATGGACAATGGTAGTCCTAAATATAATACCCGTCTATAAGGTAGAATCCCTTAAAAAAATAAGATTTATATGCAACCTTTCCTAAGTCGTGTATTTCCTAAATTATGGATGATCCCTTTCATTTCTTGTATCTGCATGTAACTGAGATCAATGACCAAATATTTTGGAGCACTTAGCAACAGTCTTGCAGCATATGGATCAAGTCTCACAGCCCAATCCTATGGGGCGTGTTATGCTGGTGGAATGTGCATTTTGCCATCATAACATGCTTTGCAGCTGTCGTAAATCCGACACCACCGGAGTACACAGCCTGGCCACCGCTGCAAGCGGTGAGCAGCCAGGTTCATGCCAAGATGGACCAAGGACACCTGCCAGTACAGGTAAGGCCATGCAGGGGGTCGGAGGAAGGCGGGTAGGGGTGGAACGGGGCGGGGGGTGGACAGAACAGGGGAGATGGGTGTGTGTGGAGGGCAGATTGGGCCCAGGAAGGGGGCAGGTTTGACGGCAGGGGCAGCTGCCGAATCCTAATCCCCTTCCTGGGCCTGATCCACCTTCACGGGTAAGCGATACTGCTGACTCAGGTCCAAGTTGACTAATGGCAGCTGCTGGGGCTTACCCTTGGGCAAGAGAACAAATGTTTTCTTACCCTAAGGAGACCTCAACGTGCCGAAAGTCCCCTGTGGTGTACAGCAGATGCCACATTGACACTGCTGCATAGCCGCGTGGGGAGTTACAGTGGATTGGGCTGCCCGTGGTGGTGTTCTCATTTTTGCTCATTAGTAAAATGTGGCTCTAGTCTATTCAGATAATAAAGTCAGGAGCAATAAGCTATGGTTTCCCACAGGCCACTGTCTGGTATGCAGTACAGCAGTGTTTTCTAAACTTTTTTGACCTGCAGGTCTCTTGACCATTGGCGATCATTGGCCGCGGCTCCCTATTACGTTACGTTGATGCCTGCCAATTTACACAGCACTGTTTTCAAATAGAGTATTCTGTGGCACTCCGCGACTCCCCTGGCTGGCTTCCACAGCTCCCTTGGGAGCTGCGCCTCCCAGTTTGGGAACCACTGCAGTGCAGTCTAATAAGACTCATGTATCAGGGATTGAACTGGGGACCTTCTGCATACAAAGCATGTACTCTCCTACTGAGCGATGGTTCCTGTTGGCTGAGCCTCTTCAGATCTAACGTAATGAGCTTAATGGTTGTGGCATATCCAAGGCAAAACAAAACACATAGATCCAGGAGCAAGAAATATAATTACTCTATGGATTTCAAAATACTGCAACCATATCGGTCCATAAAATTAACCCCGGAACTGTTAACAGCACTACCCTGTGTTGAAATCACTATTTCTGGATTGAGTTGTGAACCCGCATGTCATTCAATAATCACAAGAGAACCTTGCCACACAATGACATCTGTAGAGATCTATTCAACCCTCAGTCTCCTGATGCCAATTTGGTTATGTGGATTAGCCCTTAATCTGCTGCAAATGAGTTTTTAAAAACAAAAGAAAAGACCCACTGGGATCATTAAGACGTCTGTGCCAGTTACGTTGAGAGAAAGCATTGATAATTCTGACTTTCAGTCAAGCATGGCTGTTTGCTAAAAGGTTTAGAATGAGTTGTAAGCAAACACATTGAACTCCTTTGTTTCAATGAAATGTAGTCAATAAACATTTGAAGAGAGTGGAGATTGTCATTCAAAAGCTTACAGGGAACAAAAACCTGGAACACGTTGTTTGGGGTGTGAAAGACTCTTGCCAAGTCTTGGGCCCAGTTTCCGGTGGCAAAAGATGACTTTCCCACAGACTTGTTCATTTAAAAATGCTCCTGCAACATACAACGCATATAGTTTTAAAACAAGATCCATATGTTTAGCTGGACCAGAGATACTGCATGAGTATTGGCCAGTGCATACCATAAGAGTATGTTAATGAAATGATAACTGAATAAAATGCTTCCGTGGGTAAGATCTCTGGGCATAGCCAGGCCACATTTAAATCAGATTTGAGACCTAAATTCCTGAACCTGCTGACAACATGGAACTGCTTAAAGTGTCAAACTTGTTCCATGCAGCGGGCCAAATAGCATTCATGGTGCCTGCAGAGGGCCGGAAGTGACATCATGAAGCAGGAAGTGATGTCGTTAAGCAGATCTTGGCCAGACATAAGCACTTTGTTCTCACTTAGAAGCTCATTAGCTGCAAATGACAGAAGATGTGCAAATCTTGATCATATTTTCAAGAAATGGGAGAGCCCAATTATCACACTGGCTGCCCTTTCAGCAGCGCCACTTCTGCTGTGGTGTCACTTCACAGCTCAGCAGCTGAGAGGTGGTCTGCGAAGTGACACCTCGGCCAAAGCAGTGCTGCTGAAAGGGCAGCCACATGATAACTGGGCTCTCTCAGTGCCTGGGCAGCATCTCCCTCTCTCATACTTCTTGGTCTGCCCCTTCTGCCATAGTGTTTCTTGTCTTCTGAGGCTTCTTTCTGTCTCTCCCTCCAGAGCCTTGGCAGAAGTGGTGCTTGAAAGGGTAGTGCTGGGAGACCCCAATTGTCACATGGGCTGGATAAAGATGGTTTGCGTCCCACCTGTGGGCCTTATGTTTGACACCCCTGTTTTAAAGTCTAGAACCAATCTTGCCCTTAACAACTTAAAACATGGAACCAACCCTACCTTCTTTCATCACCAGTTCCTGTGTCTGCAGCCCCTCCTACCTGAACCCTGGATTCCTCAACACATATCCTGTTCTCCAGTAGGTCACAAGCCATTTATATGCATTACTCTTGCTGAAGACTAATTAGAAGCATGCAGGAGAAGAGCTCGCTATGGCTCTGCATCACTTATTGCTCAATCAGAAGCAGCAGACACATGGTATTTTAATTAAATAGAACACAATAGAGGAAAAGGGTTTGGATTGCTGAATTACGATGCTTGGTAGACTCTTTCCAAAATGCTTTGGAATTCAGAGACTGCTTTGTTATTGCAGCCTTCCAAGTTGATGTTTACGGTACTTCTGTGAAGAATCCCAGAAGCCGTATGTTTACACCACTAGGGATGTTCACAACACCACTTAACATAGATTAGTTCTGCCTTGACAATCTTCAAACATGTTTTTGTTCATAAAATCAATGTGGGTTAAATGTGGTACAGGGTGCTTTCTTTTCTCCTAGTTCTCCCTATCGCATTTAGTGGTCAGAGTAATTCAGTCATACTAGGGAATTCATTGGTACTAGAGGAAGTACTTATGTCTAGTAGGCTATGTTTTAATTGATTTATCATTTAGATATCTTCCTTTTATATCAATTTGCAGTTGATTTTCTCAGCTACCACCTCCAACTTCTAGGTTCCATAGAACAGGGGTTCTCAACCAGTGGTACTAGTACTACCAGTGGTACTTTGACTGCTGATGGTACTTGGACCGCCAGACCACTGGAACCCTGCTCCAATGCGGCACTTTTGGCAGCATGTTTTCACTCTCAAGAGGCTCCTGCCTTTGGCCGAGCCTCTTGGGAACGCTGAGAAGGACCCTCCCACTTGCCCAGAGCCTCCTACCTGCATTTTCTGGCCTCCGAAAACCTGAAAATCCAGAAGTAACTGGCGATGATCGTCAGTCACTTCTGGTGGTACGCAGCAAGAGAGTGGCACCGGAGGTGGTACTCAGCTGGGAAGGGGTTGAGAACCCCCTGCCCTAGAAGGCTCTCATGGTTACTTCCCTGTTTTAATCCTCAGTGCTGCCTAGACTTATACTTATTATATGACTTGTCAAATAATATAAACTGATACACAAGCTACAACTACCTCTCCCAATGCTAATTTTCTCAGATGGGGACCCAGGCCCCCATCTCCACTGCCCCTCTCCCTATTCCTGATAGCTTCATACAACTCTTCTTGTACCTATGTCCTCTTTGAAATGTTCTCCCAGACCCAGCCAACACTTTAATGTTCTATTACTTGGTCTGTGCTTGTGTTGTGTTTTGTTACTCGAGCCAGCTGAACTTTGTCAGAACCGTGTGTGGTTCATGTTTCTGAAGTTTCTTGAGCCAGTTTCAGTTTTTCAGAATCACCATGATTGATTCATGTTTCTGAAGTTTCCACCTGCCATAATATGTGAAGTAATTTTGATCTCTGTGGGGTCCACGATATGCAAATGATTTTTGAAACTCATTTTAAATATTACAAATGGAGTGGAGAAGGGGTGTTGACCATTTCCTGCTTCTTTTTAAGGTCCAATCCTATCCAACATTCCAGCACTGATGCAGCTGCAATGCAGGCCAGAGGGAAGGGAGCAAACGTTCCCTTATGAGGAATCCTCTGTGACTCCCGACTCCCCCCCCCCCCGAGGATGCAGTGCACACCCTGTTGGCACAGCTGAATCAGAGCTGGAAAGTTGGATAGGACTGGGCCTGAAATGTCCAAGACAACTCTATGGGCTAGTTAAGAAACTTCTACCTCGATATGACCATTCCTGAAAGTATCTTCCCTTTTGCTGTGCTCCACAGAAAAGCTTAAAGCAGAAAAGCAGAAAAGTATTAAAAGCCATGTTTAAATACTTCTTACCCATATGGTGCCTAATTGCACATGGGACCTACAGACCAGAACTGGCATATTCATCCTCTCACGTATAAAGTCTGTGCAATTAGGTAGTGCGCAAAGTAATGAGTGTTTCAACAATAACACTTCCATTTGGAGTGCCATCATGAGAAATCTAAATGAGCCTTAAGACTCCTCCCACAGTGATTGTGATGCTTGTGAATCTCTCGCAGCATCACAGGAGTTCAGCCAATGCTGCACAAAAAGCTCATTTCTTGGAGGGCGGAGCAAGATGCTTACCCATTCTGATTTTCAGGGCAAAAATATTGTTGGGGGGGGGAGTGAAATATTTTCCCCTCATCCTTTAATTGCCTTGTTAAGTGGGTGATCCCCCCCCAACTTGGAGATTCATTATGTGAATCAGGGATAACATCGTGACCTGGATGACATCACAACACTACATCACATATCAGATTTAACTATATGACGATGACATCACCAAGGACAAACAAAGCTACTCAACAGCGAGGGCAACGCTTGCCACAAAAGTTACACCCTTTATTCCAGTCAACAGACTCATTGATTGCCCTCATCCTGCATAGACAAAAACACATTGACCCCTTTTCAGCTTAATCCCCAAGAAAGTACCCAAAGATTTATTTATTTTTAAGCTGCCAAAGCACTCCTTTTTGCCTTGGACTTTGTTTTTATTATTGTACATACATAAAATACCATTCATAAAATTCACTGCTGTGATAGAGTTGATTCATTTTGGTAATATAATAACTAAGAGACACTAGAGAGGAGAAGAGAAGAGAATTACCGTTACCTGTTTTCCAACTCAGATACTGGTACCATAATGCTCAGGACAAATTGGCATTTGACTGACAGCTTAGGTGCAGAGGTAAACAGGGAGATGGCATTTCTTTTTAATACCAAGGATGAATGGAATAGTCCTTCCATTCCCTCCACAAGAAGTCCACTCCAGGTTTTCCCTCCCCCTTTCCCCTCCACACTGATGCATGGGTTATTGCTGGTGACGCTTGACCACCAGAAGCATATTACAATATAAGATGTATTCATTGTGTCCCAAGGCAAGCTGTAGCTGCCGAGATTCCTTGAACACCCTTGCCGTTTCTATATGCAACTTCATAAGATTTTGGGAAGAAAAAAAAAGAGAAGTGCTGCATTGCTTGCTGTGATAGAAATGTCTGAAAAACCCAGGCACTGCTTCCTGAAGTGATTCCCCCAGCAGATATTTAACAAACATGGCAAGAGAGCTGGTGGTGGCACCTTGTCGAAAAAAAGAGAATGCTTTCATATTCCCTTTAGGCCCCTATCTTATTATCTAGGCTCTCCAGCAAGCTCCTTCAGTGTCAATTGCCTTTGGAGTGTCTCAAATGCCATCTCTCATTATTAGCATGTTCTTGGGCTCTGCCTTGGCAACATCATAATATGCAGCACCTCTAGATAAGACACCAAATTGACATATAAGCTCCATCTCTCAGGACAATGCAATTAAGCCCGAACAGCAATCCGAGGACGATGACATGTTTTGCTTAAATCCAGGGGATGTTTTCAAGGCTTTAAAATATATTCATAGCAGGGTTCTGCTGTGCAGAGGTTTCAATAACTCAAATATTCCATTCATATTAGAGAAAGGGTAGTTGCCTGGTTTAAATACGACAAATAAAGAGCATACAAAAGGAGGTTGAGGGCTGTATCAGAAATAACAATAAAGCAGAGAGAGAGAAAGAGAGAGTGAGGAAGTAAAACTGAATCCTGCTTCTAGGTCTTGTGCTTCTTCATTTTATCCAAAATTGATCTTGTGCATCCATCTCTCACAAGAGGATATAGATTTTGGAGGAGACCAAAAGAACAATGAACAGGATGTAGAAGTAAATTGTATATCCTGCCCTTTCTATTTCTCATACTGAAAATGGCTTTAAGTAGTGAATATTATTTTTGTTTTCTATATAATAAGTGTACTTCTTCACATAAGACGTACACCCCAATTCTATCCGCAGGATATTCTGGCAGACTAGGATGTCCGCCAGCGTATCCTGCAGGCTGCATCGCAGCAGCCTCTCTGCCATTCTGAGGAGCGCTACTGCCAGTGCAAAGGCCAGGAGGCCATGCGCAAAAGATGGCACCCTGCAGACCAGCCTTCAATGGAGGTATGTTGGCAGCAGGGGTGGATCGGGGCAGGGATTGGGCCAGGCCAGGGGTGGATTGTGAGAAGGACAAGGGTGGATCTAAGCGGCAATGACATCTGCCAGATTCAAAACCTCTGTCCCAGGTCTGGCATGCGCCAATGCAGTGGAACAGACCTACACCAGCAAAAGAGCTGGTGTATGAGTAGGCCCATAGGGGGCAAGACAGTGGCAGAGGAACATAAGAAGAGCCCTGCTGGATCAGGCCAAAGGCCCATCTAGTCCAGCTTCCTGTATCACACAGTAGCCCCACCAGATGCCCCAGGGAGCACACAAGACAACAAGATACCTGTATCCTGTCGCCACTCTCTTGCACCTGGCACAGAGAAAACCTACTCCTACAAGCAGGAGGTTGCTTATCCCCATCATGGCTTGTAAGCTGTGATGGACGTTTCCTCCATAAATCTGTCCAATCCCCTTTTAAAGGAATCCAGGCCAGGTGCCATCACCACATCCTGTGGCAAGGAGTTCCACAAACCAATTACACGCTGGGTAAAGAAATATTTTCTTTTGTCTAAGTAAGGAGGGAAGTAAAACTTTACATATCTCTCCTGGTTGGCCTGGTCCCCTGCTGGTGCATGTAATGTAGCAGAGGCTGCACTGGCAGCCCTAAATCCTGCCTGCCAGAAGAGGGGGATAGGATTGGGTTGTTAATTTATGGAACTAGCTTCCACAAGATTTGGTGATGACCACTACTTTAGATAGCTTTAAAAGAAGATTTGCCCAATTCATGGAGAACACAACCACCAATGGGTACTAGTCAAGTCACACGATTGGCCACTGTGCTGAATTTGATGGAACTTTGGTCTGATCCAGCAGAGCTACTCCTGTGTTTTGTTTTGTTTTGTTTTGTTTTAGCAGAAAGCAGCTCAATCCTATACCCTAGTGTGAGCCAGTGCAGTGCAAGTGTGATTGCAGTTTCAGGATCCAGCACTTGAGAAGCAGAGCAGAGCCACCCATGAAGTTCAGTCACCTTCCAATCAGTCACTGGCTTGAAGAGGGAAAAGCCTTCCAGCTTCTCAAAACAGTTCATGAAAGTCTAGAAAGTTGCCTTCCAGCCTGCTCAGGACATTTGTGCAAATAATGTGTAGATCCACCCTTCTGCTTTTGGAGGCATCCACATATACAGTTGCATCACACATGAGGTGTGTGTGTGTGATGCAGGCACGATGGAATCATACAACTGTTCATGCTTCCCAATTGTGCCGAAAGAGGGCCAGTTAAGTCAGTGTTTGAAACAGGCCACAAACTCAGTGCCAAACCTTTCATAATGGTGACAGGTGAATACTAGGATATTCAGCACAAGGAACAGCTTCACCAGACAGCACTTCACAGATGTTTTGGCTGTACAAAATCATTTTTTTTAAACTCTGCAGTCAGTTGCCCTTGGCACTTTTGATTCTTATAATAATATCAACCTGACAGTTCATATTGCATTGCTGTCCTTTTCTTTCCCATTACCATCTGCTTTTCCAGACAGTAGATTTGGCTGTTGTAGTCATATCTAAGAAAGTTTTTTTTCCCCCTTCTAATTTTAATCGTGCCCAAACAGCAATACCGCCCTACCTGGCAATTGTAACCTAAGCTGTGCGAACAACAAAGCAATGTGGACAGTTGTGATAAACAAAATTTACATCACAAGTGAGAAGAACAATTCTTCGGATCCAAAACTGCATTGTAGTTATCCAGTTCGTGTCATGTTGTTTTCATAACATCTGAAGGCTGGGTCCAACTCGGAAGCGGTAATGTAGCTTTTCTACACGAGCAGATTCCTTTTGGCCTACATAAATATTATGATGCCAATGGCAGGGAACAAAATTGTATAGCCATCAATTCTGCTAGATATGGAAGCAGGCACATGTGAGTCTATTAGAACAGAAGGCAGGGCATCCTGGTTATCTTAACATGGTCATGCAGATATCTAGTGGGCAGTACTAGCTTTGTTCAGATATAGCAGGGGTGGGGAACCTATTTGCGGCAGGGGGCCATTTTCCCATGGGGAAAATTAGCTGTGGGCCGGCCATCAGGCCGTCCAAAATTTTTGCCCCCCACCGCAAATTTGACCCCCCGTGAATTTACCGCTCTAACTCACCCACCACTCTCTCTCCCACCACTCTCTCTCTCTCCCACCCACCCACCGCTCGCTCTCCCACCCACCCACCCACCGCTCTCCGAACCCCCTCCCTCCGCTCTCCAACTTACCTCAGGCTCCGGGCCGCCGCCGCCTTCCCGCGCCTCCTCCTTTTCAAAGCAGCCTTTCCGTACTTGCACAGATCGCCACTGAGGGCAATCTCTCGGCCTCAGCGGTGATCTGCGCAGGTCCAGAAAGGCCACTTTCAGAAGGAGTAACTGAGGTGACGCGTCACCTCGGCACCTACTCCTTTTAAAAGCGGCCTTCCTGGACCTGCGTAGAGTGCCGCTGAGGCCAAGATTACCCTCTCTGCCTCAGCAGCGCTCTGCGCAGGTCCAGGAAGGCCACTTTTAAAAGGAGGAGGCGGCGGCGGGCGGCGGAGTCTCCGGTCTGGTCCCGTGCGGGCCGGATCGGTCTGGTCCCGCGCGGGCCGGATCGGTCTAGTCCCGTGCGGGCCGGACCGGATCGTCCTGCGGTCCAGATCTGGCCCGCGGGCCGGAGGTTCCCCACGCCTGAGATATAGTCTTAAGAAATGTTGTGACTGATTGGTACCATTATAACAACAAAGAGCAATATGAAGGAACAACTACTGGTTATTGCAGTCCTCATTATAAAAAGGTAAAGGTTCCGCTTGCTTGAAAGCTAGTCGATACTGACTCTAGGGGTGGTGCTCATCTCCGTTTCAAAGTCGAAGAGCCAGCACTGTCCGAAGATGCTTCCATGGTCATGTGGCCAGCGTGACTCAATGCTGAGGCGCACGGAACACGGTTACCTTCCTGCCGAGGAGGTACCTATTAATCTAATTGCAATTTCTTGTTTTAGAACTGCTAGGTTGGCAGGAGCTGGAGCTGAGGATGGTAGCTCACACTGTCATGTGGCACTAGGGTCTCGAACTGCTGTCCTGCCTACCTTCCCGTCTGCAGTTCAGTGTCTTACATAAGGTATGCATTCTAGACACAGTCTTTCATTGCATCCAAGCATCACTGAGTACCAAATATGGAATACTTGAGATTTATTTATTTATTTATTTTTCACATTTTTATACCGCCCTTCCTCCAAGGAGCTCAGAGTGGTGTACATATTTCCTCCCCTCCTTTTTGTCCTCACAACAACCCTGTGAGGTAGGTGGGGCTGAAAGATAGTGACTAGCCCAAGGTCACCCAGGAAGCTTGGGGATTTGAACCTGGATCTTCCAGGTCTAAGTCCGACTCCCAAACCACTACACCATCCTGATCTCAGAAAGTCTTTCCAGATGGAGTCGGGTTAAACATCCGTAATTTTAACAAGTCAGACTGTGAATGGTGCCACCAAATGTTTATTTGACCACAACAATCAAACAGAGGCAAGTAGTACCAATGAGGACTTGTGTTGAGTCATTTATTTGGCGCATATATGTGATCAATGTCTATGACTGTAAAAAGGGGGTGTCTTGATAAAACTGCTGACAGAGCCGGTCACCACAGGATCCCAGAAGATATTTTGATGTGATGAAAATCACAACATTTGAGTGCGAGATTTAAGATTTGTTTCCTGGGATATCTTCCAGGCTCCGTGGTTTTCATTTTACCCATAGGGCAACTGAGGCAGGAAGTGATAATGTCTCCCAGGGATTTGTGAAAGTGTCATGATTAAGACTTGAACACCTGGCTTGGCGCCCTGGGCCTGGGCACATGGAAGCATGGCTTTTCTCAAACTCATTAATTCACAGTTTTGCAAGAATGCAATCCTGGTTTTGAAAGGAATCAGGAGAGGTATTTGTCAGCAGCAAGGGAACTGTGCAATTTTGTTTCCTACAGTTACAGCTTCAATAAAATTAGTATCCCTTTATTTCGTCTCTTATTTACAGGATTAAGCGGCGAGGCAGATGGCTAGGTTTTCCTAAATATGAAAAGTGTATTTTAATTGGCAATTTTGTTAAAAGGATTAAATGTTTGAACAAGGCCTGCTTTCCTCCCATATATTTGGTCTAGGATGGAAATTTAGAGTTGCTAGTGAGCAGAATATATGGCATAACCTTCAGATGCATGCTTTGCTTACCCTCGCACCACCCCAATAACCACGCGAGACAGAGGCTTGGAGTTAAACTGGGCTACTTTATTCAATTTATAACAAAACCCCAAACATCCGGGTCACTAGGTTGAGGGACACAGCACTAGCTGTCTACCTCCCCCAGGTGATCAGGATGATAAATGGGTGTACCACCACCTGACTCAAGGCAGCACTCGGTCAACGACAGAGTGAGCCTATCATGGCTGACCCCGAAAGGCCGAGGCAGCTGGACAGCGCAGAACCACAGGCCAAGGCTTGTGCCAGCCCTTGCCACTTCTAGTCAGGGGCCTTGCCAGCCAGCCTCACCGAGCTGGGCAAGCATAATCTGAGTGGTCCTCCCTTACCCCTTGACCTTGTTGCCTCAGATGGACACCAAAATAGCAATCCTCAGATGGACACCAAAATAGCAATCCTTACCTACCTGACACACATGGTACCTGCCAAGTGACCAAAACAAATAGTTGTGAGAGGGTAAACTTAAATGCCGGCACCCTGACAAAAGCACCAGTCGGGGTAGGCAAATAAACTACCAGCCCCAATACCAATCTGGGTGATAGTAAACAAATCCTACCTGGCTCCCATAAAGGGAGAGCCTGCCAGAGGCCCCCCCCCCATAGCATCACTGAGCCGCCGGTAAGTATGTTTGATTATACGTTGTTTTCACTTATCATCGCAGTTTCAAGGAACCTATCTGTGATGTTAAATGAGTACTTCCTGTAGTAACATTCTGCCTTATCAGACCCAGAATCTAGTTTTAATCTTAGTCTGCAACATAGGAGCTAATTTAAACGATCTTCTGCATCTGTCTACCGTTTTTGTCTTTTTCTCTCTACAATAAATAGATGCAAAGTAGACAGGGCTCCCGCACATCTAATCAAGGACATTCAGCTGCTGGAGCTCGCTATCGAGAGAGCAAAGGTGAACCTCATGAAACCACTTCTTTTCCAGAGCAGTCCTATACATGTGTATTCAGAAGTAAGTCTCATTATATTCAATAGAGTTTATTCTCAGGTCAGTGTGCATAGGACTGCAGCCCATATACAACTAGTAAAAGTCTAGGAGCTTTTGTCACACTTTGTATCAGGTCATTTTCTCCCTTCTTTAAAAAAAAATCAAAACACCAGAAGAAAATGATGATTGTGCCACTGCTGGAACCCAGCTAAGGACATAATCCACTTGTGGCTTCCAACTCAATAGCTGAAGAACAGCGCTCTAAAGGAAAACTGATTTGGGAAATAGGATCCGATTGGATCTAACAAGTTCCTATAAAAGCCTCAGTCAATGATGCTTCAGTCAATGGCATTTACTGTTAGCTTACAGATGTCAGTATTTTTATGATTTTCAGGGTTGTTAACATGTTTCTCGTACAGGATGTCATTAACAGCCGAATCCTTTTCCACACTGGCCCAGAGTGTGCAGAGTCACTGACGGAGCATGTGATGCTTGCTATGGGCTGGGAGGAGATGAGAGAGGTAAGTAAAGACAGGTAAGACAGCTCAGGAGAGGTAAGTACAGAACATTTTTATGTACCTTTCCATAGGCTATCTGGTCGCCAGTGGGTCTCTTTAGCTGGTGTACGTCTGAGGAGAGTCAGGAGCGGGTCCAGGCCAGGAAGGCGGGATAGGATGTGGCATGTGTGGTCGCCGCCAAAATCCTCCCTATCTTGATCTGCCCCCAATCATCCCTTGTTGCCAACGTACCAGCAACAGCAGAGGTTCTGCTGACTGGTGTTGCTCACATGTGGCCTCCTCTGGGGCTTTGCACTGGTGGCAAAAGCCCATAGAACAGCAGAGCACTTACCGCACCAGTGGCCCGCCCAGGCGTTATAGTGGCAGGTTGCGAGACCTACCAGTGTAAAGCCCAGATAGGACTGACCTGTAAAATGTTCACAACTCCAACAAGTGGCGTCGCTGGAGGTGGGGCGAAACGCTGAGTTCCACACACCGCTGACCTCCATTACTTACTGGCACAAGGCGGCCCCGCCCCCTCACCTTCGGAGCCATTCAGTCACAGTGGCGCAAAGGCAACGCGCAGGAGATTCCCTGCACAAATGGTTACTGAATGACTCCGAAGGGGAGGGGGCAGGGCTGCCTCGTGCCGGTAACGGAGGGCCAGCGCAGTGCGGAACTCAGTGTACCGCCCCACCTCCAGCGACGCCACTGACTCCAACCTCTTGGGTCAACCACTCAGGAGATCTTGGGGATCATAGGCACCACTACACTGGCATACGCAACAGCAGTAACATTGTAAGCAAGACATGCCAGTAAGGTAGTTTAGCATTAACCATTTGTGCCATCATATGCTAAAGTGAAAAGACATTGTCTTTCCTGAAAAACTGCAGTAAATCCATGGCTGCCACATCCCTCTCTCTCAAGTTTGCTTTATTCAATTGCTTCCTTTTAGGTCTTCTGTAAGATACTAGATTGATTGGCCTGACCTAGCTGTTAATAGCTGCACTGCTGCTTGGTCACTGTGGTATAAATTATAAACAAGGTAAGAACCACTTTTAAGGGAGCAGTTCACGCTGGTGCCAGCAGAAAATGAGCTGTTGAGTTGTATATGTTTTCCCCCATGATATCAAAGCTGTCTGCTGACACCACAAAGAATGGGACACAGAATTCTTTTTTGCTTCTGATAATTTTGGCAAAACACGAAAAACATCCTAAAGTTAAGGGAGGGGAAACTGCACTTTCTGTGGCATGGACGTAACAAAATCGTAATGGTCACTTCCATTCAGAGAAAACATCTTCAGAAGCATTTGATTTGGAGTAAAGAGGTGACTGGGGAAGGGTGAAAAATCGGGGAACGGGGAAGGGTGGGGAAGGGTAAAGAACCACCTTACCCTCACATCTTCTCCATTCCAAATTGCCCCCTCCCAAAGCCCAAACAGACATGGCTGTTGGAGTTTCATTACATGTATTTGTAATGGTAAGAAAACTCTTGGAAAGGAATATGGTGAATACAGTCACACATTATTTATTTATTTTTCAGAATTTATAGCCGCCATCTTGTCAAAGCCTCGCAACAGCTAACAACACAATGAAACGGTAAAATACGGAAGAACAATAATCAATAAAAGCCACTAGAAAAAAAACCCAGCAAATAAAGTCCCCCCCCAAAAAGCTGCCATAAAAATCAATTTTCATTAAAATGGGAAAGCAAATAACATAGACCAGTGTATATATAAAATTCCAATTAAGCGTACTTAGGATTGTAGTCTTTTTCCTCCTGATCCTATGAACCAATGATGCATGAAATAAAAGCTGGTTTCCAAAAGCAGAAAATTCAGGACCTCAGGTGACATCCCCTACGCCAAGTATAGAATTTCACAAGTGATACCTGGTTAAAGCCCACAGGCTATAAAAAGGAAGGTTACACACCACCCTTTGCATATTTACCTGACAAGAAGCAAATGATGCTTCATGGGGGGCTTGCCCACTCAACGTTCTGCAAGTGTGGGTGCCGGGATCAAGACCCTGAAAACATATAATTAATATGGCTCAATCCTACCCCCCCTCCCCTGCCACCAAAACTAGCATTCCAATGCCAGGGAGCATGTTACAGTCATTACAAACAGCCTGCCGGCAGTGTGCAAAACTGTTTGTTACCTTCTTTCTGGCTGCAAGGCTGGAGAGGCCCTGTGTGGAGTGACAGCCAGGACAAAGCCTGATGATGACGGGTAAGTCGGCAGGGGAGGCTGGACGGGGCAGGGGAGGGTGGAATGAAGGCGGAATGGGGGAGGAAAGGGTGGAATGGGATGGTGACGGGGGCAGGTTTGGTGGCAGTGGTGGTCATGATACCCCCTTCCCAGACCCAATCCCCGCTGCAGCTCATTCCTTTTTGTGCTGCAGCCTGCAGCACAAAAAGAAATGAGCTGCCGCGGGGATTGGGTGCAGCATCTAAACTTAATTTCTGGACTCTGTGTAGATCCTTTGTGAACTCTATAACTGTCTTCTTATTAACATATCCTTTTCATTGATGAGTGGGGGGGAGTGAGGTCATGTCCTCTGGCCATATCCCTCTTTGATGGCTACACGTTCAGCATTGCTGAGAAATTGGCCCTATGCACATGGGGCTGTATGCATGTAGGGCTCTTCTATGCAACCAGGAACCCAGACTGCTGAGCTGGAGGGCCCTTTCTCACTAATACTGAATGTGTGGCCACTGGGGGCGTAATCAGTCATGTTGCATGGCCAATAGGTACAGTCCCCACATACTCACTGAACGTACGGGAAGGGGGTTAGAGAACAATGGAGGAGAAGCCATTATTAGGCATCTGGAAAGACTCTTTAAGAGTTTCCACATTTCACATGTTGGATCATAGGACTTTTAGAATATATTATATACTTATTAGAGGCAAATCACTATTGGGGTTTATTGCATATGTTCCTTGAAGCAATGCATAATGAAACCCAAGACACTCATGTTCCGCAGCACCAACCACACATCAAGATTATGTGCTGTTTTACAAGTGTTGTTGCTTTACTTCTGCAGTATCCCTTAATCATGTGGAGGTCCTTTTGCAAACCCAGATGAAGCTTCTACATCTAGCAACTCTGATAGATTTTTTTGTTTTGTAAGTTCATTGCACTTTGTCCAAATGCAAAAATGGTAATGTGACAATGGAACTGCCACCTGGGATAAGAAAATGAAGCAAAGCTGATTAATCCTGGCCTGGAGCAGGCAGCTTGGCATTCACTGGCTTGAATGGTTTCCTATAATGCTAGCTAGAAGCATTATAGAAATAGTCAGTGCCTGAAAATTGTCAAAATGGAACAGGTCCTAATGTCAAAAATATCCTTGGTTGTGTCACTAGCAGCGCAATCCTATCCAACTTACACCAGTGGTATAATCAGCGGTGCAGCGAGAACGGGAGGCCCCAGAACAGAAAGGGGATTCAAATCCACTGCAAAGGGGGATTCAAAGGGGATTTAAATCCCCCTCCCCTCCAAAGCCTTCTGCCCTGCCTCCCCCACTGGTTACACTGGTGGTGTAAGTTGGATAGGATCGCACTGTAAGCCATGTCTTCTCTCAACATCTTATCCAAAGTGCTGGATGGTTTTGATTCTATTTTAGCAATCAAGTTATAAGATCCATCAGGCTGAGACCATTCCCAAAGAACAGAAACACAATGCTTAGATCTCACCCTCTGAGCATTAATAGGAAAGATAGAGAAAATATGTTTATGTTAATATGGCTTTAGATCTCCGATGATTGCAAGAGGCATGAAAGCCTGCGAGAGAGATCATTTTTTTCAGTTGGCCCACAAGGAACCAGCATTAGTAAGTGGCATAAATTTTGAGCACTAACCTGACCTTCTGTTTATAATTGTGTCAGATCAGAAAGCTCAAAGGGACAATGGGAAAAAATGGTTCTCTAGAGACCAATAGATCTCTCATCAGTCAAACAGATTTTCTGCTTCAGTGAGTTGAACTCTCAAGCATGCTTGGAATGAGAATCTTTGTTATACAGTTGTCTACTGTATTTTTTGAGAGTTCTAGATTTTAATAATGACATTTATGAAGAGAGTAAAGATGAGAGTAAAGATGTGTGAAACATCCCTAGAAATTTCACTAATTGTATCAACAATCTGGGTCCTGGATACCCTAGGGAACCACCTACTCCCATTTGAACCTCTCAACAATTTAACCACTCCACAATTTAAAAACAGCTGAGGATGCCCTACTTCAAATTTCAACGTATTTAGAGGTCAGATCGGTCCATTTCAAAAGCAGGGCCTTCTCAATCACTGCCCCAAAGCTGTGAAACACTCTTCAATGAACTGTAATTTTAGCACTTGCTTTTCTGATGTTCCACAGAAAGGTTAAGCCATTTTTATCTCAATGTATTTTCCATTGCTAGTTATATATTTTGTAGCTGTTGCTTAATTGTTGGGTTTTTTCCTATAATTTTCTGGGTTTTATCTGAATTGGTTTAAATCACATTTCATATCTGACTTATACTGTAAAGACAGTATACATTTTTAAAATGAACAACACAGACAATTCTTTGAGCTTTACTTCAGCTTCAGCTTTCAGTTTTGCATTGACTGACATTTGGTGGCAGCCCTACTTAGGAATTTGACTGTGGTTTATGAGGATTATGACAATGAAGCCATCACCTATAACGCCGCTAGCACTGTTGATCCAGCTAGCGAGAGAAATGGAGTAAAAATGTTGTAAATGGAATGAATGAGCAAAGTAGAACATGACTCAGAATGAAGTAGGGCATGATCCATTGAGAGAAATGGGTCTTAAGTTAGCCACATCTTACTTCTTCTATTCCTTTCAATAGGACTTAATCATGATTTATTGGATGTGTGAGACATAAGCAGCATACAACAGATCTCTTATTATAGTAAACTATTGCTAATAATTCATTGGACAAGCCCAGTGAACAAAAGAGATTGGTGGTGGGGGGGGGGGGGAATACAACCACAATTTATCTGAGGGCTGTCTAGTCCAAGGCCTGCTCAGGCCCCTGAATCATACAGGCCCAAATATTCACACAGATTGCTGCTTCAAAACAGAAATTATTCCCTCAGTTTCCTCATCTGGCCTTTCTCCTCCTGAAGGTTTCTGGACTTGCTTAAAGAGGCAATCCACAACGGACTACTCACTTCAACTGTACCGGAGCCTCAGTGAGAAAAATGCTCTGCAGACTTAATGCAGACATTGTCAAAAATGGCACTTCATGGTAGGCCACTGTTATTGCATGTGACACACTGAAAAACAGAGCAGAAAAATGGGCCTGAAAGATCAATCACAGAGATGTGTTGAATGTACTGCGATGACGACTTTGTCAGCCATTCAGAATGCCAGCTGGTTCTCCTCATCCTGGCCCTGATTCATCGATCCACAGGAGTCACCACACTGGCAATGTCGCCTTTATCATCAAAAGGCAGCACAGAAGACATGTAAGCTTTAGGCCCTCTAAAAGAAAACAATGTGAACAAGCCACCATGCGCCCACACAAAGTGCTTTTGAAAATCAAAATACTAGTGTTTTCCTGGGTGGGAGTTTGTGTGACTGATCTGTTATAATCAAGGTCTAATTGTTTTTGAAGTGGTTAAAAGCAAGTGAATTCTGCCTGTACCTGTACTTGGCAATATTGAAGGAGGAAAGACATTGTTATTTCAGAATGCTTTTCAGAAATGTCCTGACTGATTTTAATAGCTGTTGCCAACGTCCTTTGAGCGCCAATGTTGTACTTATATTTTTCAGTTTAGGAATGTCGTTGTCGTGGTCACGTTAGTATATTTTGTAAGCTGCCTTAAGACACAGCAGGATCTAAAATGTTCAAGCAAGCAAACTCTCAAACAACATCTTCCACCTTGAAGGTTGCCGTCCGTTGCATGATAACGGATAAAACGAAACGGATAAACACGATAACGGATAAACACGACACTTACAGATAAATACAAAACCCCCCTTTTGCCATGCTGTCTTTCTCTTCCAACAAAGCTTTTAGGGGAAAGGAACACTTGTGGAAACTGCCAGCTGAAGCAGCCTTTCGGAGATTTGGTGGAAAGATTCACACCAGTGTCAAGTATTTTAAAAATTGCCTGACTCAGAACAGGATTGTATTGTGATTGCTCATTTCAAGTACCGGTACTTACAGCAGGGACTTCACACACCTAGAGATGGCTGAGTCAGTCCCAGTTCACATCGGATTGCTTCAGAAATAGAGATAGTACTCTACAGAAAATGCGAATAGCTGATTTCCAAGGCAAATCTGACAACCCACTCCTTTCCCTTCAAGCAAAACGTACATGTCTGGGCAGAGGTAGTGTCAGAGGTTGGTCTAGTTAGGCACTTCCTACTAGGGCCCATGGCCATCAGAGGGACCACCTGGTTGGGCTAACTCCTGAACCCTCAGGACTGGTGGCAGTAGTAGCAACCATTTTGCCATCAAGAATGGTGAGGAAGCATCAGTTCAAATCTTTGCCCCAGGATCTCCAAACCTTGCACCAGCACTGTGTGCTGCTAAGCACCAGTATAGTGCTCCTGCTAAGGGGAGTTCACAGATTTATCTCCCCCATCCTCCCCTAGCATGTTTTAGGGCTTCCCTGAAGCTTCTGGTTGGCCAATGTGGGAAGCAGGATGCTGCAATAGATGGACCTTTGGTCTGATCCAGGATGGCTCTTCTTAGGTTCTTATGACCAGTCAGATGCTAAAGAGACCCTGTACAGGTGCAGAGGGTGACAATGGAGAAATGTGTAACGTCCCTTTCATTATAATTTCTATGTTTCCTTATATACCTTGTTGGTTTAATAACAAAGCCTAAAGAATGGCAAACAGACAGGTATGAGTCCTCGAAGAGGATGCAAATGCACCAAAATGTTGCCTTGGGGCAAACACACACACAGACACACAAACACAGACACACAGAAAAGAAAATCAATGGGCAACACAAGAAGCACCGTAATGAATAATAGCAGTAGATCAAATCCCTAAATGGACTGGGCCCAATCCTACTATCATCACTTACCACTGCCACTGGTTTTACTGGTGGGACGGAAGTTCTTTACCCACAAAGCGGAAGAACTTTCTTCGGCTTCTTCTTCATTCATATAATGATCCCCAAAAATCAGCACAGAGAAAAGTGAAACCTTTCTAATGGCTCAGGAAAGAATTAATCTGAATAAGGCTTGCTTGTACAGCACTAGCCTAATGCTGTTTATTTTGGTCTAACACAATCTGTTTTTATTAAATTGCATTCAATGATATTTGCAAGTTGGTTGCAACAGGGCTCCCACAGACCAGGTGTGGGGTTTCACTTTCAAGCAGAGAGAGCTGAATAGGATATCAATGACAAATTCACACGTACCACTCGGCAGCAGGCGTTCAGGGCACATGAGACTTAAAGGACCCCTCCAGTTTAAGACTGGCTACAGATGGACTCATGTAAGCGAGGTGCCTGCCAAATGGTTCTGAAGATTGAGGAGTTCGCTCTCCTGTCATGGGCTGGTGTGTGGCTCCATTGCCTGCCTCAGATCGGTTTCCCATCTCATGTGCAAATCCCACAGCTGTTGATCCTCGCCTCCTTTCAGTTTAGTAGCATCAGCCATCTGGAGGAGCCTTGCTGTGTGCTTCCACTTAAATAGCTCTTCATCTGTTTTCAAACCTCATCCACAAGCATCTCCCCTCTCTTGCCTACAACACTTAATTCCTCTACCCATCTGCATTTGTGTTTTCAATGTGAAAGTAGCAATTATTAAACTAGAGCACAAGCTTGAGCATTCAGAGCAGCGTGAAGCTTCTAACTAGACGGAAGTCCTTAAATGATTTGTAATATATAGCACATTCACTGTATGTGGTGCTTAATGCAAATACATGTAACAAGACCCCAAGACCTTGTGTTTCATGAGGAAAACCACTTTGGAAGAAGAGATTTAGAAGTGTGGTGGTACTGGTGGTGCGGTGTCAGGGATGGGCTGTGGGCAGCCACTGTGAGAGAGTCCGAAGTCAGGACTGGGAAGCAAACCAGCAATCGAGGAGTCTGGTTTGTCCCTCTCTGTCTAGCTTGCAAAAGAGTTTGTACTATTTCCCCTTATAGATAGAATATTGGTTGAAAGTGGACATAAGAAAGGTTTGGGATAATGTGAATGGTACAGCAATGTCCCTATCAGAAATAAATCCCAGGGGATTACGATGGCATCACTAGATATAATATGGTTTCCTTCTGTTCATCTATGAAACTCAAGTTAGAACAGATGGGATCATTAAGTAGTTTCCTATTCTGGGGAAACCTCATTCACCAGATTCACAGCGCCATTCTGCCTAAAGATACGTGGGCAGCCCTAGGGCTGCCCACAGGATCCTATGCTCATTCCGGGCCGCTCCGGAGCGGCCTGCTTGGAGGTCTCATCAGGAGACGGGGATGTTCATCCCCTTCCCCCAGTGTAGAGCTGTGAGGCGCCAATGGGCCTCCTTGGATTTCCGCCAGCTTGAAAGCTGGCGTAACACCGAGGTGGTCGTGTAATGGCCGCCAAGCCTGGGAACGGGAAGGGGATGTGCTGGCAGACATCCCTGCCCCCTCCCTGGCCAGCTCAGCCAACCGCCGCCCTCCCGCGCCGCCCGGTCCACCCTTGCATCCGCCAGCAGATTGCTTACCTGCCGCTGCCGGCTGTGGGTCCGGACCGCCACGGAGTGAGGCCTGCCGACCTGCACCCTGATGAGCCTTACTCAAAAGTAGGCGCAAACATGCTTTATGGCACATTTGCAACAGTTTAGAATGGCGGAGCGCGTGCTCAGCCATTCTAAACCTATGCAGGATTGTGCTGTCAATCCCAGACCCACTTAGTTCCAGCAAGGCTCCTGCCTTATGTGCCTTCAGAGTAGGGACGTGTGGTGAGCAGAGGCAGAACTGCCCCTGTCGTAGTCCATGGGAAATAGCTGCAACCTCCCTTGTGTTTGCGCAAATCCTGCGATGTGGGTGGAGCACATGAGTAATCACAGGGGTGGCTGCGGCTATTTTCTGTGGACTATGACAGGGAGGTTCTGCCTACCCTCACTGCATGTCCCTTCTTCAGACCACTTTCTGGCCCCAATAAGTACAAGTTCAAGACATGAGTTAACTGCATATATCTCAATCCTTCCTAAAAAAAAACATTGTGTTGCAGAAAGGGAGTGGAAGAAGAACAGAAAGGCCAGGAAAGCACAGGCCAAATCAAACTATATAATGAAACATGCAGGCATAGCGGTGACTTGGTGGCAAATAGAATAGTAGTGAGTTATAGCTGGAAATACTGTGCGTAAAAGATTTAATTCTCATTAGCTGCATTCCAGACTTTAAGAGGTGGATTAAAATTAATTTAAATAAATATATTCAATAATGTGAAAGCACAGTCAAGTCGGTATAATCTCAGATAATTTTTTTTCATCAACTTTTTCATTCTTTTTCTTCTTCTTTAGAGTTTGCTTCTTCCTAAGACAGTAATTCACAAACTCCAGGGTGAACACATGGAACTCATAGAAGGGTGATTGTACAAAGTTCCAGAAATGAGCCTCACCACCATGAAGAATAAGGTGGGGGCTCTCTTTCGGTCCAATCCTATGTATGACTAGCGCCGGCAGAACACATGTTTGCCATGCTGGCGGGAAGGCCAGAGCCTTTCCACATGCGCTGACGGACGTCGGGAGGCCCGCCAGAACAGGTACGCCCGGCGCAGGGGGTGGAATGGGATGGGAAGGTGGTGGAACAGGTAGGGGATCCACACTCCTCTGTTTCAAAATTAAATAATTTGACATGTTTCTTTAAGAAAACCTTCAGGTTGGCTCCAGTTGAATGAACTGTCACAAATTAGATGGTGTGTATCCAATGCACTGCTATGAAAATCATGAATCTCATGATTCATCTCAATCTCAAAGAGCAGATCCGTCTCATTTAAAGAAGCTATCAGAATCTGGTTAATCTGTTCCATCCCATCTGGATGGGATGGAACAGACTAAGCACCATTTGGGTTTTTCACTTATTCTTAGAACGTGTATAATTGTTTATATTAGTTGACAGCCCTGATCCAGAAAAGCTTTCAGGAATTAGATAAGAGAAAAAGCTTCCAGGAAGCCTGGCAAATTGCCAGCCATAAAATGGTTAGTGGTTATATTTGTATGACTGAATACTTCTTTGCTACCATTTCAAAACTTTCTATGAAAAAAAACCGATTAAATATAACTCAAATAATTGTCTGCAGAGGGAGGATCTCGTCAGCTGAACTGAACTCGTCAAGCTGCTTTCTTCCCCTCCCCACGTCGACTCGCGTTCCAGCTGTCAGATTCTCTCTGCAAAAGTCTCCGGTTCAGCTAAGAAGCGGGGGTCACCCGTGCGCATGTACACACTCCCCCTCCCCCTCCCCTTGCTCCCGTTCGGCTTTGCACGAGTTCATGTGTTTGCACGAACGAGTTCAGTTCAGCTGACGAGATCCTCCCTCTGCAAGGCCGGTTCTGAAGCCGGGTGCCCCGAGGAAAGAGAGGAGGGAGCCGCATGACCCAGGGGAGGCTTCTGCCTTCTGGGGCGCGATTCCCCCCAGCAGCAAGCTAATCAAGAGGATTAGAAAACCGAGCAGCCCCAGCAAAATTAAGCAAGATTATTTTAAAAACTTTAAGGGACCTCCATCATATACGTGAAATCGTGTAATGCAAAATCACGTTATGCGGTGGGGGGGGGTTCACACACACACAAATGAAATAGAATAACAAATTCACAGGGATTTCTGATCAGGATGTAACAGTAGCGTAGCTATGGGGGGTAGCACGCAATGACACCCCTCGTGATGTCACATCGAGAAGTGACGTCACTGGCCTGCCCCCAGAAATGTGTCCAGCGGCGTGAAAACATACCTAGGGGGTGGGTGAGCAGATGCATCATTTTGCGCCGCCGCCTGCCTGCAACGTGGCCAAGCACTGCGGCTCTCTTTTTTCCAACTTTTTCGCCACCGATTTGCCACCGATATGGCCGTTTTGTCACCACCTGCTTGTTGCCTGGGGACGATCCACCCCCAGCCCCCCGGACCCCAGCTATGCCACTGGGATGTAAAGAAATGAGATTTTAAAAAAGAGGAATACAATAAAGCTTCAGAGAGATGAATTTGAGTATTACAAGTTAATTAATTACTCAATCATTTTGATTGAAAATTGCCTTCACATGCAAGACATTTGGGTTGTTATTGAGAGGTCATTTTCTGAATGAGGCCCAATTCACGGCTCTTATTATAATCAATAATAGCTTCCAACCTGCAAAGTGTTCAACAATTCTGATTTCATTTATCCTCACAACATTCAGTCATAATAATATAGCTCTTTTACCAACAGTCCAATAGGAATGTTGCTCCAGAGATATTTGAAAGGGGAAAAAACAGGAGAGGAGACCCCCCAAGGGTGTGCAAAGGATGATTTATTAGTCTAATGTGTTACTGAGTAACAATGTGGAAGACATTTTCTTTTGTTAGCCTTTGAATGAATTAAATCAGTTGCCCCTGAGGGAGAGTTGTGAGACTTGAAACGTGTTGGTCTAATCAATCTTCCTTTGTGCAGCTCTGAGGTCTCCATTTTTGCATTTGATGTGCTACCATCTTTCCTTCTCCAGGGAGATTTAAGCCAGTTTTCCCAGGTCCACATCTGTTTCTTTGTTCCATGAGTACATTGTTTACATTCTATCATTACTGTTCATTCTTACGTTCACGCCTGGCCCAAGATCTTCTGACACCTGTGGCGGCATGCCAAATACCAGAAGTCTCCTTACCAGATGATGTCCCAGCTTCAGCTCCTCCCACACTCCAGTGTCTTAGCTCAGCACTCCATTCCCCTCCACATTTCCTCTACCTCTCTGCTCCCCTCTTCCTTTTCCAAACCAGGGAGTGGAAGAAGAACGAGGAGCGGTGGAGACAAGCGGTAGACACAGAAAAGCATCACCAATGTGCTGTCTGATGCAACAACTTCAGTTGGCTTCATTGATGGGCTAGGCTCTGCATGTGTTTCAATCCCTTTGCATCCCTTTCTTTAGGCTTACCAGATCTCCAACCGGGACAGAGTGCTAGACCTTTAGGAGAAGGAATGTGGGCAGGTGTAGCTTGTTAAGTCCTAGAGCACAATCCTAGGCATGTCTACTCAGAAGCAAGCCCCACTGAACACAATGGAGTTTGCTTCTGAGTAGACATGCCTAGGATTGTGCTCTAGGACTTAACAAGCTACACCTGCCCACATTCCTTCTCCTAAAGGTCTAGCACTCTGTCCCGGTTGGAGATCTGGTAAGCCTACCTTTCTTAGATGATAAGATGGTAAGATAAGAAATAATAATCCACAACAACAGGTCCAAATAACACTGCATAAACATAGTATGCATTATCTATTGTTTAAATAAATCCATCCAGAGTGATGCAGTGAGTCTATTGTTCTAGATTGTTCTAGATCCTGAGAGAAGGCACAACCCTAGACTTCTTCAGCTTCTGGACCCATGAGTGTTGTTCTGAATGGAAGGAACTTTCAGCATCCATTTCAGAAAGGTTCACAACACTGGGCCACTACAATACTCACATTCGCAGTACAATGTTCGCACTCTCTGTTTAAATAAGCTTTGACAAAACAGCATGAGAAGCACAGTAAAGAGGTTTTCTTTTCTAGAGTGCTGCAGCAGAGGCAGCAGCTGCGGCGTCAGTGTGGGGTTGTTGCTCCAGGTCTTGCCACACCTTCCCAGAACCAATCCAATCCAATCACCTTTATTAGGCATGTACAAATATAGCAACCAACATGACCACATTAAACAACCACGCCAGGTCAAACCAATAAAACCAATAAAATAAAATATCCCTTCCCAGAACATATTCACAGGCATACTGCTGCTAAACCCGTCTTCCATGAATTTGTCCAATTCCCTTTTAAAGCCATCCAAGCTAGTGACCATCACCATATGTTGTGGCAATAAGTTCCACAGACTGTTCTCGAACAGAGCTTGAGTTCATGGGACTATGCTACTATTCACCCCTAAGCCTTAAGGCCGTGACAGACCGCATGCCGAGGCAAACAAGCGAGCGCCGAGGCGATCGAGCGCGAGAGGCTGGCCACTGTCCTCCCCGCTCTGAGCTTGTCTGTAGGAGTGTCTTCCCTCAAATAGTCCCTCCTTTTGTCCCGCCTTCTTGGAAGAAACCTCCACAGTGATTGGCTAACACTTAGGTTTACACCCGATTGGCAGATAGCCACTCTCCTCCCCCCTCTCATACGATTGGTGGCTGCAGTAGCTCCTCTGTGAGGCCCCCTCAAACATGGCCCAGGAAGATTTTCGATCGTGCCGGAAATCGGGAGACCGCTCGCTTCCGCTGTGGTAACCAGACACCTCAGCACAACTCGACAAAGCTCCTCGGGCGTCCTGGATGCGCCGAAATTTGTGCGGTCTGTCACGGCCTTTACTGTAGATGCTACCCTTTATCTGTAATTACACTTTTCCACAGTTTCCCCAGATGAGACATTAAGCTGACCGGTCTATAATTTCCTGGATCCTCTCCAGATCCCTTTCTCAACTTGGTAAGGCAATGACTAGATGTGTACATGTGTACAAATGATAATTATGGAAGGAACAAGACCAGGGGTAAGGAGGACATGCTTGGTTACAAAAAAGAATTGTATGAACTTCCCCTTAGGCTGGTGGAGGTCATGGATTGAGCTGTGGTACAATTGAGGAACACATCAATTTATTTATTTATTGCAAGATTGGAAACCCAGAAAATTTGACTCTGCCAAGCGAAGAAAGAAGTAGATGAAGAAATGTCTAAATGCAAATATGATGCAAAGTTTACGCATACTCAGTTGTAAATATTGGCCTTCATGTCAATGCCATAGGAAACTATCTGCAGAAAGTTGTTAATGACACCAACTCAAGTCTGGTTGATTGCACCATCAAATACAGAATGGCAAGCTATTCTTCTGTCCACAGGTATTTATCCTTGAGCCAGACTTTTGTTTTGCTCCAGCTCAGATATAAAATTAAAATGCTTCACTAAAATGTCTTCTGCCTTCCAAGGAACAATATCTGGGGGGAATATAAATGTGTTGCTTGGTTGGTTGACAGGCTATGCTTAAGATTTATTTTTTTAAGATATAATAGCCAAAGCCATATTTCCCTAGTGATAAAAAAATCCCTTTCCTAATCCCTTTGAAATCCTACAGGGCTAAAAAGCAATGAAGAGGATTTCTAATGGTAAGTTATAAATCCTGTTAGAGAACATCTTGCTTTAAAATAATTCAAGGAGGAGAGGGGAAGAAAATAGAGTACTGAAGAATGAAGTGGCATTATTTAGAAATCCTTCAGCAAGAGCAACGGGACTCCTTGAGATCAGCCAATTCAAAGTTGAAAAACTGAACATGAGATACAGTCTCAAAAAAAAAAAAAAAAGGTAATTTTTACATCTATCGCACATTATCACCAATATCATCATCTGTTAAAGAACAGGCCAGTAAGTCAAAATCATGGACCCACTGGGAATCCCCAGGCACTAAGTGGAGAAATGAAATAGAAATCAAAGACAATAGCCATGCAATCTCTCTGGCAGTCTCTAACCTTCCCCACTTTTTCAGGAAGATAGATATGTCTTTGAAATCCACTCACTCTTTACTCCACTTTATTCACTGTTTTGTATAATTTAAAGGGACTCAGAAGTCAAACATTTTTTGTATTTTTAATTAGGACTTCAGGACATTTCTAACTGTGAAGAAAACAGCTTGCTTTCTTTTAAAAGTTGGCTGAAAATAGGTGGCAAATTCACCAAATAAATAGAAACAATGTTAGCCAAATTATCTCATCCTTTTCGTGGTTCAGCATTTAACTATTATTTGTCCACCCAATCTAGATCATAGTTACTATCAAATACAGAACACTTGAGAGGGCGAGGCACTGGCTCCTGGTGGCATCAGGACAGTGGTTTGGGTAGGAGAATTCCAGACACTGTGAGCCGGCCAGAAATTCCATAGATCAGCACTCAGCTCAGCCAGGAAGCCAGGCTTCTACAAGAAACCAATCACAACACTTCTTGCTACCTTCAGGACCTGCTGCAGTTTGAACAACTTGTTGATTGACAGCCCAATCCTATGCTGACAACTATGTAGATAACAACGGACATTTGCAAGGGTGCAAATTACCACTCAGGTAGCCCAATCCTACCTAAATCCCCGTGCAGCAATGCAGCAGCGCCGGCATGGCCTTCCCTTGCATCCCACAGGTGAGTATTGGCTGCTGGAGATCTCCTCAGGGTTAGGAGACATTTATCCACTTGCCCAGGGTAAGCTCCTGTCACCGCCCCGTTCAACCCCCTCCCCCTTCACACCCCCTGTGCAAGTTTACCTCTTCCAGTGAGCCTCTGCCAATCTGCTGGCATACTCAGGAAGGCTCTGGCATTCCCACCAGCGCATCAACTTTAAGGTTGCTTTGTGGCAGCCTCCGCCAGTGGAATGCATGTTCTACCAGTGCACATTTTAGAGAGGATTGGGCTGTGAATGAATTACAGTACTCCCCCCATATCCGCTGGGGATATTTCCAGGCCCCTCCGTGGATACTTGAAACCGTGGATAGGAGCGAACCCCCCCTCCATGGATTCCTGAGGGCCCCCTGCCCTGCCTCCCCTGCGGGCAGGTGCTCATGCGCCCCCCCCCAGCTCTTATTTTTCTTTCAGCAAGCTTTGTTTCTTCCTTAAAACAAACAGAGAAGCAGCCTCCATTGCAGGAAAGTAGAACGAGACTAAGTCCTAGAGAGGCTCTGCAAGGTTTCTGTTAACCTTGCAGAGCCTCTTTAGGACTTAGTCTCGTTCTACTTGACTGCAATAAGCAGCCAGAGGCTGCTTCTCCTATTTGTTTAAGGAAGAAACAAAGCTTACTGGGAAAAAAATAAAAGCCTGGGGGGGGGGGGTGTCTGCGGGATCTGTGGATAAGTGAAACCGTGGATAGCAGATCAATGGATATGGGGGCCCACCTGTATTAGCTTACCCACTTGCTGATCTTCCTTTCTATTCCCTGACATTGAGCTGTTTGCACTAGTGTTCTTCCGTATCGATTGCCTGGCCCTCTTCTCTACTGCCAGGGCCAAATCTGGCAAAAGGCTTGAAGCCACGAGCCCGGTAGGCTGCTTTCTACAGATACCGTTGACCCAGAAGACCACGGAGTCAATGTCGGTCATTAATTAAATATTTAACTCACTGTGTACAGTTTGCCTTAACACAGCACCAGCATTGCAAGCGGAACTCATTTCTCTTGGAATATTCGCTTTCTTCATCAACTGATTGCAGTGTGCCATGTAAGATTTTTATTAGCTGTATTGGATGCTTTAGTGGTTAATGCAGTAATTGCATAGTGCATATTAAGAGCGTTTCAGAAATGAATGGAGTTTTTTTGTATGCATAATATTTTATCATATCAGTAATAAGCTATTTCTAGAGCCTGAAACAAGTTTAATGTGACATGGCACTAAAGTGCTATTAATACACCATGCCATTACATTTCTTAAACTGAATTAGTGCAGGTATGCCTGAAAGTGATTTCTAAAATAACATCCCACCAGATGGTACAAGCTGAGAAATGTGATCGGAAAGAGTTGATTAAGTTAGTACCATGATGGATGGCATCTTATTTTTAGTAAAGATCCTATATATGATATATTGTATTCCTCCATCTGTGATTCAAAAAAGGTTTCAGACATTATACTTCTTGGCCAGGGGGTGGAACGAGTTACTGCTTTGACACTGGGAAGAAGCTAATCTCATATTAACTATCATCACCCTATTGGCCTAGGAATACGGCCAAAGAGCACTTTCCATTTTGAGTAAAAATAGGGGGGAAACAGCAAGTATTGAAGCTGACCTTGTTTTATTAACAATGGCGAGATGTTTGCAATGATTTCTGGGGTTCTTTGCTCAAACAATCCAAGGGGCATGAATACAACGCCATTGATTGCCATCACTTCAAATTTGCATACTGGAATACGAATGATTTCAAGGCTGTTTCATCACAAATACATTCAAGTCTAAACTCCTGTACCATTTCTCAATCCATTGAGTTAAACCCTGATTTTCTAGGTAAACAAATAAACCAGGAGCAGGTAATTTGGGTTCTGCCCCCTTCCCTTTACTTATGAGCCAGAGGCGAAACAAGGGTGGAGCGAAGGCAAGTAGTTCTGCAAGACTCGGTTACACTGGAGTCAGCGGCCCCTCCCCCTTGCTGTTGGAGCCATTCTGGCAGCAAAGGCAACACGCAGGACACTCCCCTGTTGCTGCTGGAATGGCTCCAACAGCAAGGGGGAGGGGCCGCTGACTCCAGTGTAACAGAGTTTTGCAAAACTACTTGCCTTCGCTCCACCCTTGTTTCGCCTCTGCTTATGAGTGTGGCATGTAGCTTCCCTGGTCTGCACTGCTCCTGTTCATTTCTTAGAGAAGTGTCATGGAACAGGGAGGCTCATTGCAAAATGAAGGCGGGATGGGGGCATGCTCACTTGTTTGCCTGCCTAACCCGCTCATCCATGGAGGAGGTGACGTTTGGGGAAGGAGACTCAGGCAGCATGGGGACATGCGCTGCCCCTGGCTCTAGCTCATCACTCTTGTCTCCTCCACACAGCCTCTTCTGCTCCACCCCTTCTTCCTTTCGCAGTCAGGGCGTGAGAAGAGCAGAGGTTGTTATATCACCCAGGAAGAGGGGGCAGCATGTGTATGCTGCTTCAAGCACCAAGAGATCTTGGGCCAATTCTGCATATGGGTTGGATGGAAAATGTAGACAGCATCACCGATGCAACGAACATGAAAATGAGCGAACTCAGGAAGATAGTGGAGGACAGGAAGGCCTGGCGGGATATGGTTCATGGGATCACGAAGGGTCGGACACGACTTAACGACTGAACAAACACATTGTGCACGTTCACACAAAAGTATGGAGAATATGGAGAACAGAACATAGCTAATTTCATCTGCAACTCAGTCAAAATGCAGAGCCTCCTTTTGGAGACAGTGCAGCATACAGAATTTCATTTATACTGACAGTTTGTGAACTCTATAGTCCCTATAGTCCCCATAGTTGTCCACTCTCATTCAACTCACAGTAAACCCAATATGGACTCCCATATAAGCCAGCCTCTCTGCTGAGACGAATACCTGCTTTTGGTGCTATGGCCTAGTGAGCCTAAAACTCAGAGTCTTTTTGACATTTCCCTCAAGATCCCTAGCTACTGTAGGCACTTGCTAAGCAGTTTCTCTTCTTGTTTTTAGATTATTGAATGACATGTTTCTGCTTTTCTCAGAAAGCATTTGAAAGTTTTATTACCCTTGTGATATGTTAGTACATCTGTTGGACTGGTTTATCTGTTTGATTTATTGATATGGTTTTATGTTTATTTTATTGTTATACATATGCAACTTGTATGCTGCCTTGAGGACTCTGTTGGTGCCAAAAGTTGGAGTAAAAACAAGGAAATAAATACTGTTCCAGTAATCAGATGTGTTCAGCTATATTTAGTTCTCACCTAGGTGGTTGTTAACTTGGCTTTTCGATTCCTTTCAGTATTTGATGAAAGTATGGATCCTCTTGCTACAATAGTCAGTGTGGTGATTCACTAGTCAAAGTTGTTGGCTGTTGTTGCGGGTCCAGTGAAAGAAATGTAGGCGCTGGGAAGTGATATAAGAACATGGAAAGATGCCTTATATTGACGCAATCCTGACATTCGTTCTGGCACTGGAGCGAGTGCTCCAGCGCCGGAAGCCAACGCGAACATGACGTAAAGCACATTCGCAATGACTCGGGAGTAAGGAAGGCCGGCGCAAGGCTGGCCTCCCTCACTCCGGCGCTGGATCTCCACGCAGACAGCGGCAGAAGGTAAGCGCTCCATCGCTGGCTGCATGGGCGGTCTGGCCAGGCGAGGGAGGGGGGGCTATTGGCCTAGCTGGCCCGGGAGGGGGCGGGGATGGCGTCAGTCATATCTCCGTCCCCACCGGGCCAGCTACGCCATTACACGGCCTCCTATTTAGCTGGTGGAAATCTGAGGAGGCCGATAGGGCTGGCCCGGGTTTACACTCGGGGAAAGAGACGAGCGTCCCCTTCCCTAAGTAGGCCTCCGGCCTGGTACGTGCCGGTCAACCGGTGCACAGGATCCGGCGGGTAGCCCTGGGCCACCGGCCGGATCCTTAGTCAGGATTGCACCAAAGTTAGATTTATATGGCCCATCTACAACCTGCACCTGAAACCTTTGTCATGCAAGGCAGATGCTCTAGCACTGAGCTGCAGCCCCCACTCCATGGTCAGCAGTCTCCCCCCAGCAGTGTCCCCCCTGTGGATAATGAGGATCCGAAGATACTGGAATCCACGTTAAAAATGCTGTAAAAAGAACAAAGGTATAAAATACGGGTTTTTTAAAAACCTTTTAGAAGCAAATCGCGCAGTTTTCAAGCCACTGCAGGGCTTCTGCAAGCTTAACAACCCACTTCCAGGTCGTGCGAAGGCTCTTCCCCCTCCCAACCTTGCCCCAAGATGCATTCTGTGACAAGGCTGGGGGGGGGGGAAAGAGCCTTCTCGCGACACAGAAGTGGGTCGTTAAGCTTGCAGAAGCCCTGCAGAGGCTTGAAAACTGAGCGGTTTGCTTCTAAAAGGTTAAAAACCCACATGGGTTTTTTAAACTTTTTTTTTCTTTTACAGCATTTTAATGTGGACCCCGTGGATCCGAAACTTGCAGTAAGTCAAATCCACAGATCCCGAATCCGTGGATAGAAAGGGTCCACTGTATTTTAACATTGTTTTAATTTTGCAAGTTGCCTTGGTTGCCCTGTTGGGAAAATGGCGGGATATTAATTCTTTAAATAAATATGTTTTTCTAAGTTAAATTAGGTGCGAAGATGAACAGGCAGGCAATTTTACCGCCCAATCCTGTGTAACTCTTGCACTGGTGTAACAGTAGATCCACTGGTGTAAGTGCATTTATGCCAGTGTAACTTGCCATACGTCGATGGACACAGGATGGAGACCGGTGTGACCCCCTCAAACACCGCACGTGTGCAGTTCGGATGCAGGACAGACGCAAGTGCAACTCTGCTGGTGGAGGGGGCATTTTGGGGGTGTTCGGACGCCCCCTTTGCCGGCAGAGTTGCACTGGCATCCGTCCCGTGTCAAAACTGTGCATGCACGGTGTCCGAGGGGGGGTACGCCGTTCTCCATCCTGCATCCATGACACTGGCATAAGTGCACTTACACCGGTGAATCTACTGCAAGAATTACACAGGATTGTGCTGTTAGAGTGGCAATTTGCCTCCTTGCAAAGGTTGTCTATATACTCAACTTGTATCTATATCTCACATCTCACTCATCGTTATCTGCTGTGTTTCTCCAATATGATGCTGAGAGGTTCAGGGGCAACTTGGGAGGTACATGGGATGAAAAAATCCATATTGCCATAAGATTTCACAAAACACTTGCACTAAATAAAAGCCTGAGCTGGATATCAGGGTTTTGTTTGCTCCTCTCGTTGCAGGGGAAAAAAAACCTAATATAAAAACACATCTCGGAAAATCACATATAATCTTGACAGTAGTTTTCCAGTTTATAAGGGTTCTGTCTCCATCGTAAAACTCTCGTTTTGTCTTCTTATTCTATCTTGTTCCTATCACTTTAATCATCCCACATTACGAAACTAAACGGCATAAAATGTTTACAAAAGATGCCTCATATCCTCTAACATGATGTTTCAGGCAAGCTCCACATTAATTCCTTCCCTTCCAAATATTCCTATTTGGGGGTGCAGGAAATTTGTCAATCACAAATTCAAAACCTCAACTGCTGCATCATGTGGTTCTACAGACGACAGGCTTGTATATATCTTACAAGAAGACTCTATTAATGGAGTCTCTGGGTCTAATGGGTTGACGAAGGCAGTACAGTATATGGAGGTTTGCCCTGTTGCTATAATCAGCTTCAAGAAAGGAGTCCAGTCACATCCGTAATAACTGAAATGTGACCTCAAGTAAGAAGGCTGATCATTCAACTAGAAACGCTGCTGTTTCGAAGCTGCAGATTACAATGTGCTTATGGTCTTATGAAATATTGTGCATTCAGCGATAGCAAACCTGTTGTGCACAGCAAATGTTCATGCAATGTGTTTGTATGCAGAAAGCAGGGCGGAGGGGGGGGGAAGGAAAAAATAAGTGATTATTTAAGATACTCAATAGCCAACACCGTTACTACCTCCACAGAAATCTGCAGAACAATGAAGCCTTCCTTCCACATAATACGAGCTGAATTCTAAGACACAGAATAACATTGTTGTCGGTTGAGTAACTTGTGTGAGATGAAGCAAGTATTTATTGAATGTTAACCGAAGGAGAACTGGATTGCCGAAACTCCACTCATCGTGGAGTGAAGGAGGCCCTCATTTAAATTATAATTATCTTCTAGAAAGCTGTTTTACCTTTTGTTACTACTTGCTCCATCTACTTTGAATCATAGAAAGCTCACAGCTTTAACTGCAGTAATGTTTCATTACGGGAGTTGTTAAGACTGTCTTAATAGGGCAATTTCAGACTCCTTCTATTGTATCCTGAGCAAATGTCTTTTGTCTGATAAATGACCTGTTTTTGAGCATAAGGATATTTTCCAGTGGGAAAAAGTATTTATAGCATTGCAGATTTTTATACTAGTACTAGGAAGATGAGGTCACAACAACTAAAAACTTCTTGAGAGTCGGTACAATTCTGCACTTTTGTGTCATTTATTGGAGATGTTAGCGCCTTCTGTAGCTGGAGAGGATATCACCGCTGTTTCAAGGTGATCCACAGCTCTGTCAGCCTATTGTGGAAAGAGGACATGACGTGATCATGAGACATACCATGGTAAGCTCCCATGGCCTCCAGAGGTGGTTCAGGCGGTCAGCCAGGTGGGAGAGAACCTACCAGGCCTAAACCTTTAGTACCAATGACATCGTCCAATATGCTATCATCATGTACTGGGTAGGGATGCCATAGGGGAGCCTCAGCAACCGGACTTTAGCACTGATGCCCTCCATACCCTCCCATCACCTCATGTCAACATCTGTGTTAACAGGAATTTATTCAATATTGAGAACATGGAGAAGAACTGTCTGTGCATAGACTGGAACAGAATACAACCAGCCCTCGCATGGATAGCATTCTATCGGCACTCGCAGCGCAATCCTAACCAACTTTCCAGCGCAGGTGTAGCCATGCCAACAGGGCGCACACTGCATTTTTCAGTACAGGGGCAGTCATGGAGACCTCTTCAATGTGAAGGAACATTTGTTCCCTTACCTCGGGGCTGCATTGCATCCATGCCCCTCATTACTCCCTTGTGTATTAGATTGTTTGGTCTATCTCGTGAGTTGACCACTCTTGTGTCATAGGAATTGACATAATCTTGTGTCAATTATGGTACTCCCTACCAGGGGAATTAAGATCTTCCCCCTCCCTCATGGCTTTTCAGGGAGGGCTCAAAACGTTTCTGTTTTGTCAGGCGTTTGGGTGATGGGTTTATCTCTGTCCTGTGTCTGTCCTCTGTCCATCTGTGCCTCCATGTGCGTGGTGTTGTTTTGCCTCTCCCTGCACCAAATAGTTGCCCCTAAATGGTTTCTTTGTTTTATTAAGTGATTTTACTCATTGTTTTCCATACAATGTTCATCTTGTTATGGTATCTTTGTAAGCCACCTTGGGCATATACTTCGGCATGGGAAAGGCAGGATATGAATTCTTTAATTAATTATTTTTAAATAAATAAATAAATAAATAAATAAATAAAACAGGGTGAATAGGTCACACACAGTCAATGCACCCAGTAACAACAAGCCATATGGGAACAGTAGTGATCCCAGTAGTAAATGCTGCTAAAATGATTGCAGGTGAGCAATGATGGACGATGGGATGGGGGAGATGGACACAAACTGTCATGGCAAAGTCCAAAAGTGGTGGGAATCTCTTCCTGGGGCTTCTGTTTCCCTTCCTTCTGATTTGGGTAGGCTTACCATATCACCGACCGGGACGCTCCGTTTTGCCCTTAAGGGCAAAACGGAGCGTCCCGGTCGGCGATATGGTAAGCCTAGATTTGGGTACTACAACCACTACAATGGATATTGAGGAAAGTCCCTTAATGTGAAAAGATTCTACCTGGTTTCCCGATTCAAACAGGTGTAAAATGCGACTTTCCTGGTTTAAACCTATGTTCCTAAATAGGGTCCCAGCAAACTGGAAAACAACAAATTTACAAACATACATGCCAAGAATCTGGGAATCTGGCCAAGAAGCTTCCAAATTAGGTACTGTTGAGGACAAATTAGTAGTGTGGTAAAATACAGTAGAGGTTGCTTAAGGGGGAAAAATGCCTATCAAGGCGTCAAAAGACCACAGAAACATCATATACTATCCTAGTTAAAATGGCCAACAAACTCCTTTTTATTTTAGAAAAAAAGCAACAAGTAAGAAAAGCACATGAATATTGTGCTTGATTATGATTTGTCATGGTCCAGGGTCTCTCTGACCGATCTTAGACACTCCTGGTTCGGTGGCCAAACACCCCCAGTGAGTCAGAAATGCATGTTCCCAAGTTGTTCTTGTGCATCCTACCGCCTCAAGGGCCTTAACACTCCATGAGTGAGCAGGGCACAGTCCCCAGGCAAATAAGCTAAACACTGACTACAAGTTCTTGCGCACAGTCACCTGACTGGCAACATCAAACAGATGGGTGTACGAGTCAGTGCAAACTGCCCTCTGGTAGGCACCACCACCACCCCTTATAACAGCCAATCCTTCAGTCAAGGGGAAGCAGATGTCCTCTGGGCTAACTCTTCAGCTCTTGCAAGCACTGAGCTCCCCAAACTCCAAGAAATCAAGCCTCAAGACCCTGGTTCATTCCAGTAGCAAACTGAGGGCGCAATCCTACCTAATACTGTGCTGGCGGAGCTCCCTCTCCACTGGCATTGGGTGTTACTTGCACCCTGCAAGTAAGCGGCGCTGGCGTCTTACACAGCCTCCCTGGATGTGCGCCAGCTAAAGAGCTGGTGCGCATCCGAGCAGGTTCATTGGGGCTTCTAGGGCTTACACCGTGGGAAGGGGACAAATGTCCGCCTAGGATGCAGTGGCCAGCCATTTCGGCCACCTGCCGCATCAGAGGCAGAATTGGGCTGCGAGTGGTTTAGGCTGGACTTAGATGAATCAATTCCTTTGAACTCACACAGACACAAGCTACTCACTAAAGCTACTCATTAAAGTACTCACTACTTTAATACGCGATTAAAACCTACTTGTTAAGGGGCAATGAACAGTCCCCCGAGCAATTAGGCAATGCTGTGCTCAGTGAGGGGAGATATGCACTCCCATGCAGAACTAAGAAAGATAATAAAGACAAAAGCGTTTCAGCACAAGCCTATGCAACTCCCTGCATGGTGATGCGGCGATGCAGCTGCACTGATGGGGTGCGTGCTGTATCTTGTTTCTGACCCTGGATACCTCCTCGGAGTAAAGAGAAATTTGTTCCCTTGCCCCAATGTAAGCCTCTGCAGGCCTGCTGGGTCTATTCAGACCTGCACCAGCAATTTTGCTGGCGCAGGTCTGCATGGACATGAGTTGGGGGATCGAGGCTGGAAAGGGGGGTAGGATATTGGCAATGCCACTGCTGCCAATACCACCCATGTCCTGTCCTTGATCCGCCCTCCTCCCCACCCCTCTCTCTGTTCCATTCTGCCCCTCCCTACCCCATTCTGCCCCCTTCCAGCCTTCTGCCCACCCCCTACAATGACTTTCAAGCACCGGCACCTGCTGCTGGTGCAAGGACTTGGCTGCCTGACGCTTGTGGTGACAGGCTATGCTGAACAGCTTGTTGTGTTTTGTGACAGCCATAAAGGGCCTTATACAGTCAGAACACTTGTTCCATCTGCTTAAGGCCCTAATTGCATTGGGCCATTTGTGTGCACCAGGCAATATCATGCTTCATATATAGGCTTACCAGATCTCCAACCGGGACAGAGTGCTAGACTTTTAGGAGAAGGAATGTGGGCAGGTGTAGCTTGTTAAACCTTAGAGCACAATCCTAGGCATGTTAACTCAGAAGCAAGCCCCACTGAACACAATGGGGCTTGCTTCTGAGTAGGCATGCCTAGGATTGTGCTCTAGGACTTAGCAAGCTACACCTGCCCACATTCCTTCTCCTAAAGGTCTAGCACTCTGTCCCAGTTGGCGATCTGTACACAGCCATGGCCCATCTTTGCAACAATGCAATGTATTATAAAAATGTAAAAGTTTGTTACATATTGTGCTAAATTTTGGAGTCTCCTTTCACCACAGAGAGCAACACTAAATATTCTAAAACTGGAACCATTCATTTCTGAAGTTATTTGGGCGTGGTCATTTCCGCGGCTGGAATGGCACAAGGGGTTTACACAACCCAGTCTCTGGAGAATGGGATAAATTAATGGAGCAATCATGTCACAAAGGGAATCTGAAATGAAGTGAATCACGATTTCTTCTTCCCTGTAAAAATGTATGGCATAATGGAGGAATCTTCTGCTGAAAACAGAAAATAGTTTAAATTCTTGGATTAGTCATTGTTTTCAAACACTTGAACATGATTTGGAGTGGTTAAACAATCTGTTTGTTAATGTTAATTTTGTTCTTGCTTCTAAAAAGCACAACATATACTATATTTATGTGATTTTTTTAAATCAGTATCAGTCTGTGTTCACTAAAAACATTACACAAACAATAGTGTCTTCTGGATTTGTAGGCAAATGTGATCTTATTAGCTAGTTTTTCCAACTGTAAAAGTGAAATGGTGTACCCCACACAAACCTATATATGTCTACTTAGACGAAAGTCCCATTGTCTTCAATGGGACTTACTCCCAGGAAAGTGTGTATATAATTGCAGCCTATGTTTGTTAAATTGCTTATGGCCTAATCCTATCCTTCCAAAATGCCTGTGTACCATGAGATATTCCAGCACAACAAGGGCCCCGCTATCGTGGCAGCCCCTCCACCAGTGGCTGCTGTATGGCTGGCAGTGCAGCCACTGGTGGGGTTCTGCTGGTGGGGAAGGCGTAGGGATCAGGGTGGGAAGGGGGCAGGATGAGGCAGAGATTGCAGTCAATTGAACCCCATCCCTGGCTGGACAACCCCCTCCCCCCCCCCCGCAGCATCCTCAGAGCTATACCAGCAACAGAGCTGGTGTAGATATGAGGAATCCCATTGGGGACCATACAGTGGCCGACACCTTCCCACCTGGCCTCTTCCCCAGGATAGCACATAGGAATGCAGAGGACGCTGCACTGTGGCCCTGTATCCCTCGCGCCATCGCCAGGTAGGATTCGGCCGTTACTGGCTTCCTTCTTTGAGAACAATGTATTCTCCTGCTGTCTGCTAGCACATTTCTGTAGGAGATAAATTTGAGCAGTCATTGTCAAATAAAGTTAGATTTAATGCAAGCACTCCGTTAGTCATAAAGGAAAAGCACCGATATTTCCTTCTTTATAATTAGATATTGCCATTGATATCTCCAATGAAGGTCCTGTAACAGTGAGAAGTGATTGTTGCCCAGAATGGTCATTGCATTCCCTGAAATTTGTCTTGTCCCTGTGGGTACAGAGGATACACAAGAGAGTCCTGTACTACAGATTGAACTGTCATAAATCTATCATCTAAAAACGTGGTAGAACATTTATATATCCCTCGCTACCTCTGGTAGTATGTATCACATTTCACAGTTTAAAAGAAACTGTAATGCAATGCTCTGGAAAAGTGTCCTTAACATTACAAATAAACAGGACTGAATCTCTCTCTCTCTCTCTCTCTCTCTCTCTCTCTCTCTCTCTCTCTCTCTCTCTCTCTCTCTCTCTCTCTCTCTCACACACACACACACACACACACACACACACACACACAGAACCATCTTGGATATTTTTGTTTGAGATAAATCAACTTCTTAGATTTTTATTGTAGGTACCAATTAAACAAGGAAGTCTTCTGCAGCAGCAATCCATATAAGGGCTGAGCCAAAAGAAGGTGATTTTCATTAACATTTAAAGTCACATGTAAAAGTACTCCCAGTTTTTTAGTAATTTTTCAAGGGTCACAGAAAAAGGAGCAGCTGTTTTCACAGAGTAAAGAGAAACTGTGACCCCGACTTGAATCACTCATAGAGATGAAGAAGAAATATTGCCCCCACCCTCGTGGCTTTGTTTACTTGCAATTACCCTATCACATAGCCCTGTCTGGTTGACTATGTAGCACCATAATGTCATCCCATCTACCACATGATCCCTGATTGGCTGGGATCATCCATGTGTTGAAAAACAAGGATAGAAAGGAAATAGTACTTTGAAGAAGGAAAATGGTGCTGAAGTAATATGACAGCGGAGAAACAATAGCAGTGAACACAAAATTAGAACATAAGAACATAAGAAGAGCCCTGCTGGATCAGGCCAAAAGCCCATCTAGTCCAGCTTCCTGTGTCACACAGTGGCCCCACCAGATGCCTCAGGGAGCACACAGCCAACAAGATAACCTGTGTCCAGTCGCCACTCCCTTGCACCTGGCACAGAGAAAACCCACTTCTAAAACCAGGAGGTTGCTTATGGCTTGTAACCTGTGATGGTCTTTTCCTCCATGAATCTGTCCAAACCCCTTTTAAAGGCATCAAATAAAATTGAACATTAAGAGAACATTAAGGGTTTGGGGGAAAGGTACAAAATGAAAATGGATGAACATTCGGTACAGCCCTAATCTGTATCCGAATTAAAATGCATGCTTGAATATTTTAGTTTGGTTGATCAATCCCACCCCACCCCCCTTCTTATGAATATAGCCGTACGAAAAAGGCTATATTCTTATGATAATTTTGCAGTTGGATTTCTATGGGCATTTAATGTCAGCTTATCCCAATTTGGATCAAATGCTGATGCAAAAATGTCAGTAATTCTCTACAGAACTCAAACTCCATTTTGATACCCGTCTTGCCCAGAAGGCCTATTGGAATAAGAGTTCATTGTGTGTTGTATATATACATAAAGAAATATAGTCCATGATGTGAAGCCTATTTTCTGAAATACATTGTTAATCATTCCAGCAGAGCTCCCTGTGTGGTGCTAATTTAAGAGAAGTGACAATGCAAGAGAGGCACTTATTGCAATTACAGGCAATTACAGACTGCAGCTTAGCTGGCCAGTTTCACTGTGGCTGGTGCCGCATACATTGTGGCTGTAATTGAATAGGAGCTCTAATTGCCTTTCACACTCTGCATGGGGGGCCTTATTCTGGAGGGGTTTATGCAAGAATGGGGCACCTGAACACACAGATCCGATTGGTACAAACCTTTGGCTCTGCCAAAACAGTCTGAAGTCACACCTTCAGAGAGGTCTCATCTAGAAATGTACCGTCGAATGACCAATAATTTAGGAGTGCTCCTTACATATCTTTTCAGGCATGTCCTACCTCTGACAGCTCGGTGCAAAGTGGGTGTATCTAGGGTCATGTATGTTGTCTTTGCTCAATCAGTATGTCCTTGGCCATCTGCAATGGCATTTACGTGGGTTGATGTTGTTGCCATGTTATGTATGTATTTATTTAATGATACTTATAGCCCATCCTTCTGCCCCTACAAGTGCCATGAAATATTAGATTGCCACACTGGGGTTGTTTATTTTAAATTGTTTTAATTAATTGTTTTTAATTATTTTAATGTCTGTGTTGTAAGCCGCCTTGAGTGCCCTTGTTGGGAGAAAGGCGGGGTATAAATTCTTTAAATAAATAAAATACCGTATTGGTCTGAGTATAAGACTCACTTTTTTCTCCTAATTTAAGTTTTTAAACTAGGGGTGCGTCTTATAATCAGGCTGTTGCAATTTAATGCCAGTGATTTAATTAGATTTTTTTAATAGCACCTAACTTTAAGGGTGCGTCTTATAATCAGGTGCATCTTATACTCGGGACAATACGGTAAATAGCTATCCTCAACAATGGACAGTCTGTCTGAATGCTCATTATGATCGGAAATTAGGGAATGCAACTAATGATAAGTAATTGAAGGCTAGATTCACTGCAACAATGATAATATGCTCACATGGGACAATATATAAGGATAACGTACTCACATAGGATACTTCTGAGGAACAGTGAATCATGCTGAATACATATAGGTTTAAGCAAGAAACAAACCCGCAGGTATAGTTCGTGATCCAGAGAATCAATGCAGGGAATTCTGCACTGATGGCTTGATATTAGCAACCCTGATGGATCATCTACTTTGCCGGCAACATTACAATAAAGACTGAAAACAAGTCTCCAAGGTATTATCAAAGATTCCCCCATGAACCATTTGCTTCCTTTGGAATCCTTTTAGAATTATCTCCAAGGAATCTTAGATATGGAAATGTTATGCCAGAATTGATTGACTATTGACTTCTCAAGACAGTTTCCTATAGTAGGATCCAGATAGATTGATCCTGGTAATGGAGAGGGAAGAGAGGCAAGAGGCAAACCTGAACAGATGCATAGACACATTTTGAGGCTTTGTTTCAGCTGGGGATAAGGGATTACCCTACAAAGATCCAGTGATGTAGACTTGAGTCTATTGACTCAAACTCAAGTTGGACGCAAGTTGTGTCAATGACTTGACTTGGACTTGACTCGACGATTGTAAAAGACTCGAAAGATTCGACTCAAGACTTGGAGCCTTTTACGACAAGTTGAATTTTATTCAGGTTTAAACCTGTTTTCCCCATTAAATAGATAGGGACTTGCAACACAATGAAAAACTCAGGACTTGGGGGCAAAAGACTTGGGACTTGACTCGAGACTTGGAGTCAGAGACTCGATCCACATCCCTGCAAAGACCCTCCCAACAAATGCTTTCTCCGTTTGTCATTACAAACTGAGAATAAGGAAACGGGAGCTTGCAGTTTGCTTCAATTCATGATACTTTTTCTGTGAGTCAACATGGGTTTTTTGTCTTTAGAAATGCCCTGTACATCAACCAATTTATTACATGTGTACAGTTTCTCAAGATTGTCAGCTTAAGCATACACTGTATATTTTTATACATTGAGTAGCCGAAATGTCATAAGATTTTTTAAGATATAGAAACAGAAAGTATTCAAAATTATAACTGCAAAAATGCTGTGCTTTAGAAGCAAGCTGTCCTCATTCTGGCCCAGACACATAGCGATCGTGAAACTTTTTATTCTTAGCCAAGAAGAGAGGTTGATGCGCATTTCATTTCCTGAATTTGATTATCTGATTTCTGTCTGATAGCATGCAAGCATCTTGGATATCATTCCAACCCATTCCCAGATGCCTAAAAGGTAAAGAATAATATTGGTGAAGACATGCTATTTGGGAGTTAAAACTAATTTTGTTCCTGTATCCCCAGAAACCACACATGCAGTTTTTTGATGCCAGTTATACTCATCATTCACCATGTAGTATTTGAACCAGATGTCTGACCATTTTGCTATCTGCTATGTTACATTTGATAAGAGCTTACTTTTCTATACTGACTGATGAATATTTGCGAATTTTCAGTGAGGATTGGAGGCTTGAACGAAAATTCGAAGCAGCCAGGCAAGACACAGGCAAAGTCAAAAACTAACATGCTTTCTCCAGGTTACAACCTGATATTATTCCAGATAATGAAGTAGGAACATTTTTAAAAAAACTTCACTAAGTCAATTAAACAACTAGTCAAATGTCAAACAGAAGTCAAATTTACAGGTTTAAAAGCCATGTATAAAAACGGTTTATTAAAAATTCCAAGGTTAAAACTAGATGAAACAGCCATAAGACTGAGTCAATAGGATCATACAAAATGTAAAAATTCCACATTTTAAAATTGAAGGTTTTTAACACACACACACACACACACACACACACACACACACACACACACACACACACACACAAAAATCAGCACTACATTTCATCCACCAGGTATGGACCTTCTCAGGTGCAAATGCAGCAGGCTGCACAGATGTTACACTGTATGTATCACACCGCTGCCTTTTGAAAAAGAAAAGACGCCAAAGCTATCAGAAAAGTGCGCGAAGAACGAGCAAATCAATCAAAAACGGAAGTAAATATCCGGTCTCGATTACTACAAACACTTACTGCAATACCAGTCTCTGTATCAGTACCCAAGTCAATTTAGCAGGGTTTATTCCCCCCGTTTGGTTTATTGAGGATGGGAACCCAAATCTTGTCAATAAAAGAGAATTCCTGTTTCTGTTAAGAAGATTTTTATGTTTCTTGGAATTTTTAATAAACCGGTTTTATACATGGCTTTTAAACCTGTACATTTGACTTCTGTTTTATTGTGGCTGGCCATTAAAGTTTCCGTACATAGTCAAATGTCCTTTGAGACTGCTGAAAACATCTACATCTGTGGACTGAATTTCAGTTCATGTACCCATGTACACGCTCAGCCCGCAAGCTCAGATTTGTGCAAGGAGCTTTCCCACACAATTCAGGTTGTACAGCACACAACTGCAAATTGCAGAGAAAGAGGCTTTGTGATGGCAAAATGGAAACAGCCAGCTCCTCATGAGCAGCCAAGTTTACATGAACAACTTGCCACGTCAATCAGCCAAACGATTTATTTATTTAAAGAATTTATACCTCGTCTTTCTCCCAGCAAGGGCACTCAAGGCGGCTTACAACAAACATTAAAATACATATATACACATTAAAATAATTAAAAACAATTTAAAATAAACAACCCCAGTGGGTCACCTGAATTTACATTTGTTAAAAGCCAATTGTTAAAAAGTCAGCCCACCATGTCAGACATCAAAAGCTGTCCTAAATAAAAACGTCTTAAGGCCCCGCCGAAAGGTCTCTAAAGAGGGAGCCATTCTTAATTCCAGGGGGAGGGAATTCCATAATTGGGGCGCCACAGCCAAGAAGGCCCTATTCCGTGCCACCATCCCCCTCACTTCCATCAATGGTGGCATGGTTAACAGGGCCCCCCCCCGATGACCTCAGAGTACGGGTTGGATTATAAGGAAGGAGGCGGTCCCTCAAATACCCTGGACCCGAGCCGTTAAGGGCTCGTTAACTACTGCAAACTACCACCAAACTGCAGCCTGTGCGTGTGAAACACAAATACACAGATTACTGAAACCAGGCAGTAAACATTTGGAGGAATTTGCATGCAAGCTGAGAAGGGCCGGGGACAAAAGTAAAACTTCTTCTTAGATCCGAATTGGGCCACAGAGAAGGATGAAACTGCACAAGACAATCAAGTCCTGCTTATTGCTTCCTTCCATCCTTGGAAGGACACAGGCCCAGTATATCTTCGACAATGCTACCCAGAACGACAGTTTGGACAGTCTGCCTTTTGTTTATTAACTTTTGGATGCAATTAAATTGAAGTGTAATTGAGATGTAATATTCCAGCTATGCATTTTGCATTATAAAACTGCAAGCTTGCTTCTTTGGTTATCTCCTGAGCACACAGCTCTGAATATTTTCTCTCGCTGTACAACTTCCTGTTATTCTACTCAGAAATGCTTCTCCACATTTGAACAAACATTGGAAATAACCGCGGAATGCAGCCACTCCACTGCTAAGGCTTCCTTTGTCCGGCCCCACCCTGCATGAGGCAAGGCAGGGATGGGCTGCACCTGATTGGTCTACTCAGTTGATGCTCACGTGGAATACGTTTTATCACCAAACTATTATATCATTAATGTTTAATCCTACATTTAATTTGTGTCCAAACACAACTTCAAACAGTATATTGGCTTTGTTTTTAGCATAGTTCAAAGATAGCCAGATAGTGTCAGAGGGTAGTATATGACTGATGGACAGTTTGGAGAATACTGTCCAAGTTGGCCCTCTACTGCACAATCAGGGACATGTGCAAGCAGGTGCCATAGTTCAGTGGAAGAGCATATGCTCTGCATGCAGACAGTCCCAAGTTCAATTTCCAGGTAGATATAGAACAAATTCCTGTCTGAAACCCTAAAGAGACACCAGCCAGCATTGACAATATTGAGCTAGATAGGCTAATGGCTTGATTTGGTATAAGGCCGTCTTCCATGTTCCACCAATCACATGGTGAGGTCATCCAAACTTTCTCCTAATACACAATCTAAATATCAGTGTTGTTAAAATTAAGTTATGAGCATAAATCCTATTTATAACATTTCTAAAGTTGCGATCTTATGCACTCACCTAGGATCAAGTACCATTAAATACATGTATATTATTATTATTATTGCTACAAACAACTGAAATAATAGCTAGAGCTGAAGTGAATAGGAGATATTTGCACTCCCACATTTTTTAAAGGTGATCATAGTTATCTTAAAACGCGACCACAAAATCCATTGTTGGGTTTTACGTTCTGAGTGAAGGAATTTTTCCCTTCTCTTAGAGCAGGGGCGGGGAACCTTTTCCCTGGCGAGGGCCATTTTAAATATTAGAAATTTGCTTGAGGGCCAGCCGTAAGGCCGGGCACCATTTTTATTTATTTAATTAATTTTTGCCCCGCCCCCCCCCATCGGCCTCCGAAGGCTCCGCGCTCACCGTTCGAAGCCGCCACTGGGTCCGCACGTCACCTCTGGCGTACCATGCTGATGAGGGCAAGAGGGCAAGAGCGTGCCCTCATCGGCGTGGTACGCATGTGCGAAATGGCCAACGGCCTGGTGAGAAGGGGTTGAGGTGGCGGCCGGGGAGGACATGCAAAGGCCCTCTCCTGGCCTCTGGAGGTGATGCGCGGACCCGGCGAAGCCTCCAGGGGCCGGTTGGGCGGCCTCCCGGTAATTTCTCCGGGGGCCGGGCCGGATGGCCTCGGGGGCCTGATCCGGCCCTGGGGCCGGAGGTTCCCCACCGCTGTCTTAGAAGGATTTTTGCTTTTGACTGCTTAGATTATCACTATAATTGATTTATACTCCATCTTTCTACAGAAGTATTCAAAGTGGCTTGCAATGACAAAATTAACAACATGAACCATCATACAAAAGGAATAAAGATAACAATGAACATGCCTTAACATTAATACCAGTACTAAAACAAGCTAGAACAGCAGAATAGAATATAGCAAAATGAAATCAGCAAGGGTTTTTGTTTAATTATAGTTGGAATTTTTTAAAAAAAAACTGTTTCAAGAGCCATCTGAATGCAGGCAGTGATAGTGGATGGGGAGAAGTGTGCCTCTCTTGGGAGACTATCTAGTAACTGTCCGGGATATCACTCCACTATATATCTAATGGAGGGGGACCTGAGAGTCTCGGATGTGGAGTAGAGTTCCCAGGCAGGCCCCTCTGGTGCAGAAGGAGATTCTTGAAGTGATTCCCAGATATTCGTTTCAGGTGGAAAAAGTCATTTTCTTTTAAATATAGGTGACAATTCAGTTACTATCTAGTTAGCTACAGGGATGTAGTACAGTGATGTGCGGTGAGGTCCAAGGCTGGAGAGGCACAATGCGCATGCACTCAGCGACACACAAAATAGAGAGGCAGCCCGATCCTGCCTTATAGGCCGCTAGGGTGTTGTAAACGTGCTGAAATGCATGTTTTCAGCACCCAGAGTGTAAGCGGCACCAGCGCAGAGACTGACACCATTTACTCCGCCACCTACCTGGTGGAGTATCCCACTTCAAGAGTCAGAGTTGAAACAGGCTACATCTTTCATCGACATAGAATAAGTTCCAAAGTAGGAATAACTGATTGGAAAAGAAAACACTCAGACAAAGTTGATTTTCTTTGGTATAGTCTCAATGGGGGGTGTGGCTATGGGGGAATCATTAATATAAGCTCCTGCACTTTAAGAGTTACCACTACACCATGGTTAGTTGTTCTGGGTGGGGATTCCTTTTTTACCCCACTGCCCTTCCTCCTGCACACTCAGAGCTGTGCAAGAGAGAAGTGATTATTTGTGTACTTTGTTTCAGCACTGCTAAAAGAGATTGATGGAAGGGCAAATTAGCAAACACTGAATTTTTAAAATGCATGTTTTGGTTTTTTTTAAAAAAAATCTTCCTAGCTGTTATCTAAATTTATGTAAGTGGTAAATATGAAATGATAAATTCTTTAGAGATGATCCATTCACTCACAAAACATTTATCAGGCATTTAAAGGACGTGTTTAAGATACTTTGAACAACGGCATCCTTCGTCTGCTCCGATTCTACGCAACACACTTGATACCTCACTTGAGACACTATGGAGAACCATAACAAGTCACAGAGTGTGACAGTGCATGTGAATGCATGACTTCTGGTTCATTACCGCCTGATGTTATGACTTTGCTGTTCAATACTTGGGCATAATTAGGGGACTCAAGGTGCAGCATTATCTCTTAATGAAGCCCAATTAAGAATCGTTAACTTATGACCTACTTCCCGTCATTGATGGACAGTGAGCGGTCAAGGGAAAAAGCATTTTACAAAGGTGAACTTGAAGGAGCAGACGGAACAGATGCCGTTTTTGAAGGAGTTAAAAGACGTTTCTGACAATAGTTTTAATTCAATCTCATGCAACAGGGTATCTTGACATATTGATTGATAAACGAGAACAATATATGAGCTGTCACACTGGCTGAGCATTTATAGTGATTTATGCTGAAACATTTGTTTTTCTGCATGTGCAGCTATTGTTTTATGTTATCAATACAGCATATTGATGTAAAACATTGCATTCTTAATAAAATATGCATTAACCATGCATTACATTGGCCTTATTTGCAGTTTGGTCATAGATACACAGACTTGCAAACACTCCACCAACCAAGGGAGTAGAGAACATAAAAACAACAACATAGACTCAGACACAGTAAGAACCTGGTAGATTGATAGGCACTCAACTTCCTAAGGTATCGGCTTTCAGGCAAACGATCAAATGAGAAACCAAATATCTACAGAACTGAGCACTCAGCGTGCTTATGGTATGGTAGGATTTTGATAGTGTTTCCATCAAACTTCTTGAGCTATATTCAAGAGCAGAAATGCTCAAATTCCCTGGACAGCTCACATGCACCCAGTTCTAAATGAATGCTGGAAATATTATTGACTCACTCAGGAAGATCTAAATGTATTTCCTGGGCTACTTCTACATGACACAGTTGACCTTGGGTAATGGACAATTGTTTAGGCCTCCAAAGGCAAAGATTAAATGCTATAGCATGTCTCTACTGAATGCACCTTTCCTTTCAGATCAGAGAAGGGAATCTTACTAGAAGAATTCAAGCCCTACAGGACAAAAACAGGACGGACTAAACATCGTCAAGAACTATAACCTGTGTTTAGTGCAAGTCAGTACAAAAGACTCTCAGTTGCCACTCTAAGAATCTGAGTGGAAGTGAACTAGATCAGGCCTTCTCTTCTGACTCTCCAGTTAAAATATTTGTTCAATGAACCAAAACCATCAACTCACGTACCCATTCTTGACCTCAACCTGCTTGGTAGAATGTAGAACATATAATTATACATGTGTAGGGTCTGTAGCCATGATCAGGAACCCAATTTGTACCAGATTCCTATTTATGCATATAGGTCCTGGCCTGTATTGGATGTATGCAGAGATGTTTCTTGTATGTAGAGACGTTGCATGTATGCAGAGAGGTTTCTTACAATCTACCCAATGGGGCAGAGTGAGAATGGGGCCAACAATCTACCCAATGGGGCAGAGTGAGAATGGGGCCAACCCTACATATGTTGGGGTGAGGCCAGTGGGTATAGTCCTGCTCTGGTCCACAAATGGATTGAAATAGCGGACAAGAATGAGAGAAGACAGTTAAAGTGTTGGTTGGACAGTTAAAGACAGTTAAAGACAGACAGCTGGAGCTCAAAGTGGAATTGAAAGTTGTCAAATTGCCAAATGCTTCACATTTTTATCTTTCATCCACATGGTGGTGCTAACCTTATTTATTGCATAGCCCATCCTTCCTTCAGTGAGCTCAGGGTAGTGCACAACTTCCAATTCCAATCAAAATATTGACACATAGTATTAATGGAAAGGGCATATTGTTTTTCAGGTGTGAGAATAATAATATACAGTATTATTATTGAGAATAATTGCTCAAAGTAGACTGAAGCAATGTCGACCACTTTGAGCTCCAACTGTTTGGGAGGAAGGGCAGACAGAAAACTCTGGACACTTCATAAAACCAGCAGCTTGCAGTTCCGGTGGATTTCAGTTACCTCTTGAAGAACTCTCAGTATGAGCTCCTTTAAGCACCTGCAGCTTGGAAGGCTCACTCAGGGCCCATTGCTAATCATTTCTTCAAGCCAGGTAAAGAATCTGGATTCAGAACATGAAAAGCAGCACAGATTCGAGGCTATTCTACAATTATTCAGAAATAATCAGCTCTCAATGTACTGAACACAAAGCTTTAGATTTAATGCAGCTCATCTGCAAGATGTATATTATTACCAAAAGAATAGGTGTGAAGTTGGGTCTGGGGAAAATTCAGTGAGAAGACACGATCTGAACAGCATTGCCTGGAATAGCTGGGGAGATTAGCGCACTTACGATGCAGTAAGTCACATTCTAAGCTGAAATAAGACTGTAGTCTTATATAAAGGGCAAAAACGAGGGTAAGAACTCTGGTACTTAGCCACATGGTCAAGCTGAGTTTAGTCATTGCACGACTAGAAGGCAGATAAAGCTAGAAAATTGCTGAAGCAAGTAAGTTTAGGACCAGTGCCTAGATGGGTGACTACCTAAGAATTTTAGGCTTGAAAGGAGCCTTTCCTGACTCTTGTTCAGGGGCGTCGCTGGAGCGTGGTGGGGGGCAGGGGCACCCCCGGGTGACGCGCGACACCCTTCGGACGCTCCGAGGCCGGCCCGGGAGCGTCCGACCCCGTCGGCGCTCCAGGGCCTTCTGAAAGAAGGCCCAGGCAGCGCGTCCATCCAGGTATTTCCCGGATTTTTGCACATGCGCAGACCCATTTTGAGGGCAAAAAGCCCTCAAAACGGGTCTGCGCATGCGCGAAAATCCAGGAAATACCCGGATGGACGCACTGCCTGGGCCTTCTTTCAGAAGGCCCTGGAGCGCCGACGGGGTCGGACACTCCGAGGCCGGCTCCCGGGCCGGCCTCAGAGCATCCGGAGGGCAACGCGGGGGGGAGCTGGGTCGCCCCCCCCAAGCCGATATCGTAGCGTCACTAAGGTGACGCGCGCCCCCTGCCCCAAGGTGACGGGTGTCCTAGTGACGCTACTGCTCTTGTTCCTTGTCAAATTCCATGGGTGAGCAAAACCTGCTTGCACAGGACATTTGAGCCTATGAACAAAACCCACCTCCAAGGAGCTTCCTGATTTGGAGAAAATAAGTTGTTAGCAACACAGAAGAAGGATCCCCAACCCTAACTGTCCTCACCAACTCCATGGCCAAATTCAATGAAGGAGCAATGCTAATGAAGCAACTGGCCTCCTGAGCTTGCTCCTCAGCAAATTGCCCCTCAGCAAATCGCAAGAACAATGGAAGGACCCACTTAGGACTGGAGATAAGCTGTGAGCCATCAAGTCACAAAAGAAAGTTCCTTGAAGAGCTCACCCCAGAAAAGATCCCAGAAAAAAGATATAAAAAGCTGGGTCACAGGAGCTCACATGTCTTCATTCCTCCTGTTGCTGCCTTGTGATTGGTTTCGTCGTTTGTTGACCTGCCACCCCATTCTAGCTACACTCCAAGGACCACTGTGCCAAACCGAATCACCCAGGACAGGTAATCCTTGTACTACCTTCTCCTTTCCAAACCTCCCCTCCCCCCCCCCGATTTTCTCTCTGAGAACACCTAAAGGCTCATTCACACTACAGGAATCCAGGCGCGTTACGGATCTGCGGAGCATAGCGCGGAGCATTTTGGAAGCTTGCGGAGCAGCTGCGAGCTCCGCAACGCATAGGCTGGAAAAATGGCTTCCCCTCATCTTTTGAGGGGGTTGCCTTCGCGGAGCTGGGAGGGTTCGCGGAGCTACTGCAGCCTACCAATCGGGGAGAGTGGCTGCATGCCAATCAGAACTACCTCCAATCACCTTCATAAGAAGGCGGGACAGCAGGAGGACTTCCGGCCAGCTCTGCGCGCTGGGGTAGGGGCAGGGGCATCCGGGCCTGGAAAAGTGTAGTGTGAATCAGCCTTAAAGCCAGTGAGCCAGCATAAGCTGAGCAGTCATACTTGTGGGCCGCCTTGTAATGTGCCCCTTTTCACTGGGAAAGCAGATCTAGCTGTCCTGCCTTGCTTTCCTCCTTTGAGCTAGCTAAGGCCACCAACTAGCTCCTGGACTTGTTTCAAAACCCTCTTTCTGCTTCTTTAACCATGCCTGGAAACAAAAGAATCTCTTGGTCTCGCCACTCTTTCCTCACAGCTCCTGCAATCCTTTGCACCCCATCCATCAGAAACAGGGGCTAGTAATCTTAGTTCTGGGCACATCCTTACCATCAACCCACAAACTCCCCTCTGTCTTTCCTTGTTTGTGTCATGTGCAGTCAAATTGATGACATGCTTAGTGCATCTGTTATTTTCCTCCTGTGTGCGAGTGTGAATCTAGTTTTATGGGTAGGAAACACTGAATTGCTTTCTTTGGAGCCCTCTTCCCTATTATTGTTAAATTTTCTACACAATAAAAGTTTGTGGCACATTTTACCCTTGCCTCCCTCTTCATTCCCTGCTGAATCATTAAGAGGTGCCTTTGACCTCTATAAGGGTCCCAACACTTGAGATAGTTTCCCCCTGAGTGCACATGTTAACGTGTATAACGATGTAACGATTTTTTTATGTTAATGTGTGTTTAAAAGCGCATCTGGTACCGATGATCAGACCTTCCAGTGAGATCAAGACCAATCCATTATCTGAATTGTGCTTAGATCTGGAACACCAAAGAAGCACAACCCCCTGCAGAACCATGGAATCACCTGGGAAGCTCATTTTCTGTTTCCTCCTGTTCAGCAAGGAGGGTGTGAGAATGAATAAAGGAAGACTTGCAAGGGCTACCCCATGGGTAGATAACATTCAATAAACTATGAATAAAAGAGTATACCCTCCAGATCATGAAATACACTGCAGCTGAATACCATCAGGTTCCAGCTCACATTTGATTGCCGAGTAGATTATTCCTGTGAGTGAATGTCTCTATAAGGGCAATGGGAATTACTAAGAACTGTATTTCAGAAATGAGGATAAAGCTCACTTCCCTTCATTGACATGAAATGGAGAACACAAGGGGATAAAAGGAAATGTAGCTAAATAAGTTATTTAAGTGATTTAAGAAATGCTTCGCATGGTACATTTCCCTACTCATATTTTGACAACGTGAATAGGAAAGCAGGTGGGTCAGGCAGGCATTCAGCAGAGGGAATCAAGCAGCCCCACACATGGCAAAGTTCGGTTTTGCTAAGAACTTTACTGCAACAAGAACTGTAGCCATTGTTACGCAAAGGCAGAATAATAAGGCTCGAAAAAGAAACCGATGAGAGGTCCACCCAAAGCAGGAGACAGCAACCCACAAGCCCCCCAAAACCTGCAACCAAATAGGTAACAGCTCCCCTTCCTGGTGGGGATTAGCATATACAGTGAACCCTCAACTTAATGGACCTTGATTTAACAGACTCCAGAAACAATGGATGTTTTCTCATTCATTAAAACCTAGTCATACATGTTTTGCTCATGTGCGTCTCTATTGGCTGGAGGTGTGGTCAGGAGGCGCAGTCATAGTATCCTTACTATCCCTGTTTTCCTGACCCAATATACCTCCTGAGACACTTATGCCAGCAAAATAGCTGGCATCAGTCCAAGGAGACACATCGGCATATGGGAAGGTAAGTAAAAAACAAACAAACCCCACAACCCTCTCCCTGGCCTTCTGGTTCCCCCGCTCCCCGCATAGGTTGTAGTATATGCTCCATTAGTATAGCTGCATTGTGTAGGCTGGTGGGGGATAGGAATGGGGCATTAATGTACATTATCTGAGTTCTGTGTTACAATTCACAGAACTGTTAAGAACATAAGAAGAGCCCTGCTGGATCAGGCCAAAGGTCCATCTAGTCCAGCTTCCTGTATCACACAGTGGCCCCACCAGATGCCTCAGGGAGCACACAGCCAACAAGATATCTGTATCCTGACACCAATCCCTTGTACCTGGCACAGAGAAAACCTACTCCTCCAACCAGGAGGTTGCTTATCCCCATTTTATTGTAAGCTTATTGTATCCCATGCTTATTGTAAGCTGGACTTTTCCTCCATAAATCTGTCCAATCCCCTTTTAAAAGGCATTCAGGCCAGGTGCCATCACCACATCCTGTGGCAAAGAGTTCCACGAACCAATTACACGCTGGGTAAAGGAAACCTTGGTTAAGTCACTGCTAAAGCAAGATTCAGGATGTCAAAATCTGGCATCAAGTAGAAACTGTGAAAATAGGGGAAGGGCCATAGCAAAGTGGCCAAGCACATTATTGACATACAGAATGTTCTAGGTTCAATGGTTAGTATCTCCAGCTAGAGTCAGACAAGAGTTTGGAGATAGACAAGGCCCTGATTCCAAACCCTGCACCAACCCAGCATCAACAATGCCATGGACCAACGATCTGATTCAATATAAGGTAGCCTCCTATCTTCCAATGAGCAAGAAACAGTGGCGTCGTCTGATATGGGGCGGTGGTGCGGTGGGCCCCAGGGCGTTGGGGGGGAAAGGCTCCGTGGGGGGCGGGAGCCTCCTTAACTTTCGTTTTTTCGTTTTTTAAAAAAATGTTTTTTTAAAGGTTTTTAACGCTAATGAGGCTTCTAAAAGGGCTTCTAAAAGGGTATGTGTGCTTTGCCAAACTTATCTGTAGTTCTAGGAACCTCCAGCGATGATCAGGGGCGCAGATCGTCCCTCTGCAGCTCTGCTCCTGGTCGCGAACTCTGCAAAGCGTCCAGGAGCGCGCTGCAGAGTTAACGCATGCGCAGAGCGACGATGTTTCCAATCGTCGCTCTGCGCATGCTTTAACTCTGCAGCTCTGCTCCCGGGCGCTTTGCAAATCACCCAGGAGCAGCGCTGCAGAGTTAACGCATGCGCAGAGCGACGATTGGAAACATCGTCGCTCTGCGCATGCGTTAACTCTGCAGCGCGCTCCTGGACGCTTTGCAGAGTTCGCGACCGGGAGCAGAGCTGCAGAGGGACGATCTGCGCCCCTGATCATCGCTGGAGGTTCCTAGAACTACAGATAAGTTTGGCAAAGCACACATACCCTTTTAGAAGCCCTTTTAGAAGCCCCGTTAGCGTTAAAAACCTTTTAAAAACCTTTTAAAAAACCCGAAACTCATTATGCAAATTAATTATTTAATTTGCATAATGGGGCGGCGGGCTTTTCGGCCCCAGTACCACGGGCACCTGGCTACCCCTCTGGCAAGAAATCAAACTGGGTGGGTGTTAAATTACTCACAAACTGGGTGGGTGTTATTAGGGGTAAGATACAAGATATTCATACAAGATATTCATACTCAGATCTCCCGTTTGAGTTTTCAAATCAGACTGAACCCTATCTCCCAATGCCATTTTCGAATGTAATTTGCTATTTGTCCCCTTCTGGATATTTGCAAGATCTGTTCTTTAGGAGGGGATTCCTACAGAGAGGCTAAGGGGTGATGCATTCACTAAACCCTCTAAAAGTATCAGGGTCTGTGTTTGAAAGAGTGGTGTGCAGTCTACAGCAGGACTGGTGGGAGTGGAGTCAGTTCACTTTTGTTGTTGTTCAGTCGTTAAGTCGTGTCCGACCCTTCGTGATCCCATGAACCATATCCCGCCAGGCCTTCCTGTCCTCCACTATCTTCCTGAGTTCGCTCAGTTTCATGTTCGTTGCATCGGTGATGCTGTCAAACCATCTCATCCTTGGCCTTCCCCTTCTCCTTTTGCCTTCAATTTTTCCCAGCATCAGAGTCTTCTCCAGAGAGTCCTCTCTTCGCATTAGGTAGCCAAAATATTTGAGTTTCAGCCTTAGTATCTGTCCTTCCAGGGAACAGTCAGGCTTGATTTCATTTAGGATTGACTGATTTGATCTCCTAGCAGTCCAAGGGACTCTCAGGAGTCTTCTCCAGCACCACAGTTCAAAAGCATCTATTCTTCGGCTCTCAGCCTTCCTTATGGTCCAACTCTCGCAACCATACATTGCTACTGGGAACACCATGGCCCTGACTATGCGAACTTTTGTTGGCATGGTGATATCTCTGCTTTTTATTATGCTGTCTAAGTTTGCCATAGCTTTCCTTCCAAGGAGTAAGCGTCTTTTAATTTCATGGCTGCTGTCTCCGTCTGCAGTGATTTTGGAACCCAGAAAAGTAAAATCTGTTACTGCTTCCATTTCTGCCCCTTCTATTTGCCAGGAATTGATGGGCCCAGATGCCATGATCTTAACAGTGAACAGTTAAAGTGAACAGTTCACTTTAGTGAACTGTTAAAAATTAAAAGTGTTAAAAATTAAAAATATAGGTAAAAACAGTGTTTTCAGGTGTGCAACGCCTTTCACCTGTATTATCCTGAGGTTGTCCTCACAGCAACACTGGAAGGTAAATATTATTATCCCAATATTGCAGCAGGTGAGGAGTGGCTTGCCGAAGGCCACCTAGCAAATTTATGGCAGAGGCAAGATTTAAACAGGGAAAGACTTGATCCATAATGAAGGTAAAGGTATCCCTTGACAATTAAGTCCAGTTGTGTCCGACTCTAGGGAGTGGTGCTCATCTCCGTTTCAAAGTCGAAGAGCCAGCGCTGTCCGAAGATGTTTCCATGGTCATGTGGCCGGCGTGACTCAGCACCGAGGCGCATGGAATGCTGTTACCGTCCTGCTGACGCGGTACCTATTAATCTACTTGCAATTTCTTGCTTTCGAACTGCTAGGTTGGCAGGAGCCGTCACACGGATTCGAACTGCCGACCTTTCGATCGACAGCTCATGGTTCAGTGGTTTAACCCACCTATGGGTTGTTTACACCGCTGAAACAAGCGTTTTGGTGGCGACAGCACCAGCAAGCATGGCCTGCAAGCCCGGAGCAGCCAGGTCTGTGCAACGACGGACAGCAGGTGCCCACTGCCACTGGTAAGATCACGCAAGGGTCAGCAGGAAGGGGGCGTAACGGGGCGAGATGTGCTGAATGGGGAGGAAATGGCTGTGAGGAGGAGGGTGGATCAGACCCAGGAATGGGGCGGGTTTGGCAGCAGCAGTGCCCGCTGAATCCTAACCCCCTTCCCGGGCCCATCTTCCTTCACCAGTCAATGCGGACTTATGCCAGTGATGTTGCTGGTGCAGGTTCCTTCACCAGTCAATGCGGACTTATGCCAGTGATGTTGCTGGTGCAGGTCCAAGTTGACTCATTGCAGCAGCAGCGAGGGTTTACCCCTGGGGGAAGGGATCAAATGTTCCCTTTCTCCAAAGAGGCCTCAAACATGCCAAAATTCCCCCACAGGATACAGTGGATGCCATGTTGGCTGCATTGCTGCATTGCCGTGCGGGGAGTTAGGTAGAATTGGGTTGCCCCTTCTTCATAAACATGCACAGCCATCTTGTCACCACTACACTACCACAGCTCTTAATTAACTACATGGTCAAGCACATAAGGGTGAAGCACTAAGTAATAATTATTGCAGATAATATCTTGTGAAGAACTTCACTGGAGCCTCTCCAAATGGAGGAGATTATGGGCAATGTCTGACTTTTTCCTTCTTTTTTCTGTGTGGTTGAAATGAGTGGTTTTACCAGCTAAATTACTGTAGCCTCATTTGCTGCTTTTAGCATCCCCCTTACATTATTGTACTGTACAGTACTGCATTTTCTTTCATCATTTGGTTTTATTATTATAATTATTAATAATTATTATGGAAAGTAATACTGACAGAAATTAGGCTATTGTTCTAATTCTGCGCCAGTCCCCCCTCCCATATCCTGTTTGCCAGATTCTAACTAACTTTCTCTTAGAAAGTGGTTTTGGAGTCAGCACAATCGTTTTCCCCTTATTTCTCTCAGCTCGGATATAAATCGCCAATACCATCCACTCTTTTAAAGTAAATATTGAAATTGTGTTGAGAGAAAATATAATGCAGTTTACTGAGTCACAGTGAAATGGAGTCCAGGAACTCAGTTTCTACAAACTGCTATCAGCAGCTACCCACATGAACAGACGTGCATAGCTCCTCCTGCAAACTGTCAATATAGCGCATCGTAAATCTCCTCAACACACTATTTCCCTACTTTGGTGAAATGAACAAATCAAAGTTAAGGTCAAACAAAAGTGCGAAACACTTCCAATTCGTCATAAAAAGTACCCTTGTTCCATCTATGAAAGCAAATATTCACCAAAACCGTTTCAAAGACATTCTGCAGAAATGTGAGGGAGCCTTTTTCAGAAATAATAGTTGGCAAGTAAAATGTAGGATCCTTTCTCCCCCCCCCCCCCCCGTTCTCTCAGAATAGTTCGGTTCAGAAGGATGAATTGTCTGAAAATCTGAAGTAGTAACTGAGTAATCAATATTCCAACATTGCCGAGTTTCTGTTGTAGGAGTTCTGAGATGAGAGTGCCATTGGCTATGTTACAGTGGTCACAAATAATTGGCTGGGAAAAAATCATTCTCCATAAAACATTTCCAAAAACAGACCCATTAATGTGAGTGATGGAAAAAGAGGGTGTGATGCGGATCAGCAGTGTTAGGTGAGGTTAGAAGCATTCTATTTTCAGTTGTAATTGCTGATTTATTGGCTTCTCATTCTGTTTCTTTAATATTTAAAAAAAATGTGTTGTGAAGGGGAAATAATTACCTTGGTATATTTCCTCACAGCCTTTGTTCATTTATTTGCGGTCTGCACATTCAAAAACAGCCGTAGTTCCAATCTGGATATATTTTGTGTTTCAGTCACAGATGCAAGGATTGTTAAATGTGTGGGTGATCTTCTGATGATGGCCTCTTATTTTGTTTATTTTATTTTTCACATTTTTATACCGCCCTTCCTCCAAGGAGCTCAGGGTGGTGTACAGGGTTCCTTCCCTCCATTTGTCCTCACAACAACCCTGTGAGGTAGGTGAGGATGAGAGATAGTGACTGGTCCAAGGTCACCCAGGAAGCTTCATAGGAGATTTGCTAAGCTAAGCGGAGATTTGAACCTGGATCTTCCAGGTCTAAGTCCAACTCCTGAACCGCTACACCATCCTTGCAATGAGTAGCATTGGTCGATATCTCACAGACACATTTGAGAATTCCACAGCTATGGAATTCCACAGAGAATTCCACAGAATGCTACCACCTCAGAATTAAGAATCCAGAAGAGTACCTAATGAAGCAGCATATTCGTTAACTGGCATAGTAGGAGGTGGTTGCGGGTTGGGTGCAGAGGCGTAGCTGCCTCTGTTGGCGCCCGGAGCAAGGGGGTTGGCTCCCGTCAGCCGTGGCGCGCTCCAGAAGGGCGGGGCGGCGCACTCCAGAAGGGCGGGGCGGCGCACTCCAGAAGGGCGGGGCGGCGCCCCCCCTCCCCCTCGATCGGGAGAGCCGGCTCGGGGACGTCTTCCCCGGCCGGCTGCCCGGGGCCTTCTAAGGAAGGCCTGCTGCGAGAACGGTATTTATACCGTTCTTTTTGCGCATGCTCAGACTGTTACTGAGGGAAAAGGGCAGCCTTTTTCCCTCAGTAACAGTCTGAGCATGCGCAAAAAGAACGGTATGAATACCATTCTCGCAGCGGGCCTTCCTTAGAAGGCCCTGGGCAGCCAGCCGGGGAAGACGTCCCCGAGCCGGCTCTCCCGATTGAGGGGGTGGAGACTCGAGTCGGACTCGGAGACTCGAGTCTCCGACTCGGACTCGACTCTCCGAGTCGGACTCGGAGACTCGAGTCCGAGTCCGACTCATGAGCGGGGCGCCCTTTGGGAGATGGCGCCCGGAGCGGGTGCTCCACTTGCTCCACCCTAGATTCGCCTCTGGTTGGGTGTATCACCTCTATACCCCAGATATTAAGTAGGTGGCACAATTACGTTGTACGCTGCCCTGTTGTAGGCACAAGTGGGCTAACTTGTGGCTACAATAGGACAGTGTAGAACCCCATTGTACCATCACTGGGCATGAGTTTTGAAAGGAGCTAGTCTTACATGAGCGGGTTGGTTGGCAAATCCACATGGAACGGCCACGACGATCACTTGATTTCATTCCTCTTGCCTCCTTTTTGTGGGGGCATCTTAAGCAAGATATGAACTTTGAAAATGTCACAACCCTAAATCTATTGAAGGAGAAAACAAGATCTGAGTTTGCCAACATTCCCCGCAGCCTTTCAAGAAACCCAGCGGCAGAGAGAATTACTGAATTCCTCGGTTGCAATAAAACACAAGGTTCCAGACTCTTCTCGGCTGATCAGATTTTTATGACATAGACGCCTACTGATTCTACGCATTCTGTGTCCTTGCGAAAAAAAAATCACATGTTTAAATATGTCCGTTGCAGTGTACGATCACACCAGCTATTTGGGTAGGAAATATAAGGAAATATTTTTTTTAAAAAATCTTTAAAAACATGTTCTTTGGGATGACAGAAATACAATCTGGAGATTTTTGCAGAAGACAATGGAACAGAAATTAAAGCAAATCTTACAAAGTTCAGACGGAAGAGAAATGGCAAGATCCGTCCATTCCTAAAGCGCAGTGAATTGAAAAGTGGTTCCCCCCCCCTTCACCACAGTTTACTCTAAAGTGAGTGACTTTTACATCACTCACTACAATAAAACCATTTATAATTGATAATGTGGTAAAAGCAAAAATAACCCGACAGGGATAGAAAGCGTAATCATAATCATTTGATTAGAAGGGAGAAGTTTGGCAAAGTTACAGGTCAGATTGAGAATAAAGGCACCAAAGTTCTAAAGGATGACTTTGGAGAGTTGGGATTAAAAGAAGAAGGCAGCTCTGTGCCTTGCAAAAATCATTACAGTCTTCTTAAAAATCCATGCTGTTCTGTTTCATTTATTTTACCCATCACAGAAGATGTCAATCAATTCTCCAAGTGTGCATTAAATCCTCAGCTATGCCTGTTTCCAAAAGCAATAATACAAATGAGAAGCTTCATTTTTCCCTTTTTAATGGACCCCTTAGGAGCTCTTGAAACTTGGATTCCATGTTTTTTCCCCAATTTAATGAATCTTTATAAGTTAAGAACGAGGCAAGTAATTGAAAATGCCAGGACAGACATACAGAGTGCTATACAATGGCTTATTAGATGCTCGGGGATTGATTCCTGAATGCCTTGACAAATTCATCTTTATGTATTCATCGGGCTTCCTTCTCCTAATCTCCATTTGTCCCACCATCTTCCTATGAGATACAAACTACAGTCAGTACACTCTGTTCAGGAAATGTGCAACTCTGGTCCTTGGGATTAATAACAAGATGCAGATCATCAGTGATGTAGACTCGAGTCTACTGACTCTGACTTGAGTCTGACTCAACTCATGTCAATGACTCGACTCAGACTCAAGATGGAGCCTTTTACGACAAGTCAAATTTTATTCAGGTTTAAACTAATTTTCTCCATTAAATAGATAGGCAGCGCAATCCTCACGATCCAGCCGGCAACGGAGTGAGCGCTCCGTCGCCTGGAGAGGTTGCAATCGTGCAGTAAAGCACGTTCAGCCACCGGGAGTGACGCGCTGAGGGTGATGCGCCCAATTTTGCATGCCACGTCACCCTCCAAGGCCTCCACATCACCCCCTGAGGCCGCCCGGTACGAGCCGGGAGAGGGTGAAGTTGCGTCTTCATCCGCCGGCTCGGCCGCTTCTGACTAGGCCCAAAGCAGCATTTTCGCACATGCGCACAATGCCGTTGAGGGTAAGAGGCTTCAAGCGGTGTTGTGCGCATGCGCGAAGAATGCCGCTTTTGGCCTAGTTAGAAGCGGCCGAGCCGGCAGGCGTCCTAACCTTCTTCCGGCTCATACCGGGCAGCCTCAGGGGGTGATGTGGCGGCCTCAGGGGATGACGCAGAGGGGGCTTGAGGCAGTGGCAGGGGGGGTGAGGGGGTTGACGTGGCGACCTCTGGCCCCAGGGTGACATGCACACCGCCCCAGGGTGATGCGCACCCAGTGACGCCACTAGTCCGAATTTGGATGTTACAATGTGGATATTGTGTACCATAATAAGAACATTTCCTTGACTTTCACACACTATATTCACATTTGAAATTCACATTGGAGCTGCCAACTCTGATCCTAGCAATATTTTGCACATGCATCCTTCCACCATGTCACTGAAGCAAAATGAGGATACTTTAGGGCTTATTGTGCTCACAGTATGATCAAATACATTTAAACGTATTGTTTCAATTATTTTATTAACACCAGAATTGGAAAATAGATCACTGATGCCTTATGGCTATGACAATTCTTTTCCTGCTTTTACTTTCCAGAGTGGGTATGAGAGACCAAACATCTACATATTATATTTCTATTTATATTTATATTATATTTATATTTCTTAAAACAAGACTAAAAGCCATCCATCCTTGTGATTTTTTGTTTTTAAAAAATATCATTGCTTGTTACTATGTTCTCAATCAATTTTTTTATGAACTGAGTTTTGGGCTGATTCAAGATGCCCCGATACACAATTCAACCTCTACAAATCCCCTCCATAATCAATAGAACATTGATCATGAAATGAGAACATTGTGTAACCATTATAAATAGGGGTAATTCTATTTGAAATGAATCATTGGATCACGTCCATTCCAAAAGACCCCGTTTGCACGCAGAATGAGTCTTCAGGTCAAGAAAGAGCTGCTAGAACATTGTATAAGAAAAATGAAACTATATCTAAAGATGTCTTTCCACTCAGTGGTGGCCCCAGGGTCTATAGCGCCCAGAGCGGTGGTGCAGAGTTCACCCTGGAAGTGGTTCGGCAGTGATGCAATGATGTCTCACGTCACCCTGACTTGCTCCGATTTACCCCAATTTGGGGCCAACTGGAGCCACAGGCAGGCGGACCGAAACAGAAGAAAACAACACGAACTGGCACGGAGCTCTATGCGCCTTGTTGGAACAACAGTGGTGCCCCCCTTGGCGTAGCAACCAGGGCAGGTGCCATCAGGCTCCGCCCTTGTTACACCTCTGTTTCCACTTCTGCAAGAGTTTGTGCCATCCCTCGTGCAAATCAATGCATAGTGACCACCAGAAGACCTACTGAACTCGTGCACAAACTCTTGCACAGGGCTTGCAGACACCCTTCCACTTATGATTGTTTAGATCCAAATCAATGGTCTCAAAGCAAACTTATAAGACACCAGACCTGTATATATGCAGCAAAACATTATTCTGATATTTACATATATGGCATGATGGGGAAAATGGGAGATAATGAGGTCTAGTCCTACAGCACTAAAACTGGTTCAAAACCCAGTGTTACTCTAAATATTCCACAGTTAGGACATAGTCAAGCACTCTAGCCTATTATTTCCAAACTAAGAAGATAAGGTAAAATACTTTTTGTGTTGAAAAATGGTATATAACTTATTATTAACAATCACCACCACCACAAGGCTTATTCATATGTGATCAACCCTGGAATCCACATCAGGGCCAGTTATGGCACGTTGACTACACTTGCATCCAGCTATGGATCCAGTGTTGTGTCCCTGGACATGGAACAGGCATACAGGTCTTCTGCTGTCACAAACAGCAGGGAATCTATCTTCACAAGCCCTCTCTGGCCTAGGCACGCCTACCTTTCATAGGAACTAGCAAGTACAAGGCTACTGTATCAAGTGCATCCTCCTGGGAGGGTGTACATGCCTGGGAGTTCCCTACTGTCCCCGTTACTTACCAGGGTACCAAGTTGGGATGGAGAATGAAGGAGCCATCTAGGTAGAACTAGACGAAGGATGCTTCACCTCCTTGGTCTAACAATGACTTGATGTGGGGTGCTCAGAGTATGCCAACTCAGCCAATACTTTCTGCATCCTTGCCCCTAGCTTGGCCCAAGAAGCAGATGATGTACATGCGCGCGTGCACCCCCCCCCCACACACACACACGGATTCTGACCCCATGGATCAGCTTCAGTATAGAAGCTAATGTAAAGGAATACACTGATCTATGCCTCAAAACTCTGGATTGGGTCCTTGTATTATTCTCAAGTGCAGGGGAAAAAAACTGACCTGAAGTTGTGCTATGCAGCACTCATCTGTGGACAAGGGTATTTTTGAGCTGACAAACCAATTTTATGAAGGTGTAATCAGCCATCAAAAAATCTTCTTGCTCACTAATTGGCCAAAATATATGCCACACTCAGGAGTACGCTGTGTCCTACTTTGATCAAACGTGCTACCATTCAATCCTAATTAGAAACACTCGTTTGCTTTTCTGATTGCATACCTTTGTATATTTACAGTAATTAATATATTGCAGAAGTGGAACACACCAAATCAGACTGCATTTCTGATGGTTAGGCATATTAGAGCATCACGGATGCATTCGCTTGTTACTAGTAAAGTGAAGAACACCTGATGCCACAGCCTAGTTCTGTAATCGTATTTTTGGGCATTGCCCAATCGACATTTGCTTCCTAAATTTGGCTACCCAGTTCTGTGAAACTAGTGCTAGGAATTTGGAACACATCCGTACATCCAAGGCTCCAAAATGTTAACATGGTCCTAATTACAGTTGGACCTTTTTATCCGCTGGGGTTCTGTTCCTGGAACCTCAGTGGATAAGAAAATCAGTGTTATATCAAATCCGGGGTGGGAGGGGGTCTGGAGCGGTGCCACATTACCTTTTTTCCAGCATCTTCGCCGCTTCCCTCCTCCTGAGTTTAAGCTGACTGAAGAAACAAAAGCCACTACTGGAAGCAACCTGTAAATGGCGCCCGAGACTCCTGGCTGCATTTATCTGTGGTTTGGACATGTAAAGGAGACTGGAAGTGGCTGGCAGGACCCCGACAACGCTGATAAAAGAGGTAATGTAGTGCGGTTGGACTCCTTCTTCCACAGTTTTGCCACCCGTGTTGAGTCAAATCCGTGGATTAAAAAAACGTGGATAAAAATGTCCGACTGTATTTCAGTAAGGAATTCTGAAGTCTGGAGTATCTCAAATCTTAAATGTACTCTAGTAGTGCAGTTACATTTTGAGCATGCAAAAATTACTGCAGTCCTTTCTCAAAAATCTGAAAATGAACTTGAAAGACACTAATATGCCGAAAGCAGCTTGCACAAAGCCAGAGGGAGTCAACAGATTAGCAGGAATTTGAAGCCACATTTCCCAAACCTTAGCCCAATAGCTCATGGGACGGACCACACTGGATCACACAACCATCAGGTATCTGCTAAATTTCTCACTTCTGGCATTTAGATGAAAAAAATCTTAAGAAAACTGTAAGCCCTCATGAGAATTTCGACAAAGATTTAAACTTGGCGTCTCTGAAAGAGGCACTCAATCCGACACGTTTAGCAGATTAAAGTATTGCATGGATTAGAGCTGTAATCTTTCTGTGATGTGTTCCCTTCACATTTGGCAAGAGACCCTATCCAGAAGCCTGAGAAAATTAGTTTAACCAAAGTGGGTAGCCAAGGAAGCAATTGTTTCCTTTCTTATACAGCACCCACACAATAATACGAATACTCTCCGGATGACATCACGGTGAAATACATGTCGATGGGGGAGAATGAACATTGCCAACCGAACTCAATTTGTCACAGTCAATAGCCCGGCTGTGACATTGTATATTGCCTGCAGTTTCCAAAGACCCATCATGGGAAGCCTTCGACATAACACACTGTAAGAGCCCAATCCTATACCTCCCCCCCCCACTGGTGCTGTCGTGCCAAAAACTGGCACACTGTATCTAGCAAAGGGGGGTGGATTGGGAGATTTCAGCAGGGAATGGGGATTTAAATCCACTTACCTTGCAATTTATTTATTATTTATTTATTTCAAGAATTTATAGCCCGCCTTTCTCCCAAGGGCACTCAAGGCAGCTTACAACATATTAAAATACATATAAACAAACACATTAAAATAATTAATTAAAACAATTTAAGTTAAAATAAACAACCCCAGTGGGTCACCTGCATTTACATGTATTAAAAAACATTTGTTAAAAAGTCAGCCCACCATGTCAGACATTAAAAGCAGTCCTAAATAAAAACGTCTTAAGGCCCCGCCGAAAGGCCTCTAAAGAGGGAGTCATTCTTAATTCCAAGGGGAGGGAATTCCACAATTGGGGTGCCACAGCCGAGAAGGCCCTATTCAGCGCCGCCATCCCCCCACCTCTGTTAATGGCGGCACGGTCAACAGGGGCCCCCCCAATGACCTCAGAGTATGGGTTGAATTATAAGGAAGGAGGCGGTCCCTCAAATACCCTGGACCCGAGCCATTAAGGGCTTTAAAAGTCAAAACTAGCACTTTGAATTGTGCCCAGAAACGAACCGGCAGCCAGTGTAGCCGCCGAAGCAACGGTCCGACTACGTCGAACTGACAGGCCCCGGCAACCACCCGGGCCGTCGCATTCTGCACTAGTTGCAGTTTCCGAACAGTCTTCAAAGGCAGCCCCACGTAGAGCGCATTGCAGTAATCTAGTCCAGATGTCACTAGGGCATGGGTCACTGTGGCCAGGTCTTCACGATCCAAGTACGGTCGCAGCTGGTGCACCAGCCGAAGCTGGGCAAAAGCCCCCCTGGCCACAGCCGCTACCTGGGAATCCAGGAGCAGCTGCGCATCCAGGAGAACCCCCAAGCTGCGGACCTGCTCCTTCAGAGGGAGTACAACCCCATTCAGAGCAGGACGATGATCCAGTACCTGAGTCGTAGACTTCTGGACCAGAAGATCCTCTGTCTTATCAGGATTTAATTTCAGCTTGTTAGCCCCCATCCAGCTCCCAACTGCCTCCAGACAACGATTCAGGACATCGACCGCCCCCTTGGAGTCGGGTGGAAAGGAGAGAAAGAGCTGGGTGTCATCCGCATACTGATGACTCCCTACCCCAAATCCCCGGATGACCTCTCCCAGCGGCTTCATATAGATGTTAAACAGCATGGGGGATAGAATTGACCCTTGTGGCACCCCACACCTCAAGGGCGCCGAACAAGCATCCCCCAGCACCACCTTCTGGGATCTATCAGCCAGGAAGGAGCGGAACCACCTCAGAATGGTGCCTCCGAGCCCCAACCCAGCCAACCGACCCAGGAGGACACCATGGTCAATGGTGTCAAAAGCCGCCGAGAGGTCCAGCAGGACCAACAGGGACGCACTCCCCCTGTCCAGTCCCCGGCGCAGGTCATCCACCAAGGCGACCAAGGCCGTCTCTGTCCCGAACCCCGGCCTGAAGCCAGACTGGAGTGGATCCAGATAATCAGCTTCCTCCAAGACCTTCTGGAGCTGGGACGCCACTACCTGCTCGATCACCTTGCCCAGAAATGGGATATTCGAGACTGGCCAGAAGTTGTTCAAAATAGTGGGATCCAGGGAGGGTTTCTTCAGGAGGGGACGCACCACCGCCTGCTTCAAAGACAGCGGCACCACCCCCTCCCTCAGAGATGAATTTACCACCCTCCCCGGACACTCAGCCAGCCCCGCCCGGGCAGCTCTAATCAGCCATGCCGGACAAGGGTCAAGCGGGCAAGCGGACGGTCTCACACTCCAAAGAATCCTGTCCACATCCTCAGATTCTACAAGCTGAAAAGAATTCCAGGAAGGAGAACAGACAGGTGCCTCAGGGACATCATTAGATACTACTAACGCGGCGTCCAAGACTTTGCAAGACTCCTGACCTGCAATGGGTCTCTTTAGACGTGCGCTAGCCATTTTGCTGGTGCAAGTCCAAGGAGAGAAAGGGGATGAGGAGACTGCAAAGAACAGGGATAGGATCTGGCGTGCACCATTGCTGCCGGATCCACCCCCTCCTGCAGCCTCCCAGCCTGCCATCACGCTCCCTCCCCACCCCATTTCGCCTCTCCCCGCCCCGTTTCACCCCTTCCCCGTCGCTGCCTTACCTGCTTCAGTGGGTATAGGCAATTCTGGCAACAGGTCTGCACTTCATCGGCAGCCATTTTGCAACAGCAGAAGTGTCTTCTGCCATCGCAAAGCCCTACACAGAACAGCCCAATCTTGCATAGGATTGGGCTGTTTCAACCACATTGAAAAGTTACGGGAGGCATTTTTGACAATGCCAAGTGGGTATGGTGACAACTCTGAAGAAAGCACACAGGCAGGCAAATTCACAGCATCATCAGCACTCAAAGTTCCAAATCTGCTTTCTCGGATAAGACTGCTACTGTTCAGTTCATAATGTAACAGTTAATACTGCGGCCGTATATCACTTTCCTAGAAGTAAGCTCCATTGAACACAATAGGACTTACTTCTGAGGAGACCTGCAGCAGATTGTTCTGTAGGCAACGGAGTTGTGACTTACGATTTAGCTGGTCGAAATCTTTCCTCTGCTACAAACTCACTAGAAGGCCTTAGGCAAACCACTCCCTCTCAGTTTTAGTTTCCCAATTGCAGTATGGATATAATGACTTGACTTACACAAGGGTGGCCAGTGGGTGGCGCACTGGGTTAAACCGTTGAATCTTGAGCTGTCGATCGAAAGGTCGGCAGTTCGAATCCACGACGGGGTGAGCTCTTGTTGTTTGGCCAGCTCCTGCCAACCTAGCAGTTCCGAAGCATGTCAATGTGAGTAGATAAACAGGTACCGCTTGCAGGAAGGTAAACAGCGCTCCATGTTCCAGCTGCATGCTACGCGCTGCGGCAAGGAGAGTCATACCGGCCACATGACCACGGAGGCGTCTTCGGACAACGCTGGCTCTTCGGCTTTGAAATGGGGATGAGCACCACACCCTAGAGTCGGACACGACTGGACTTAATTGTCAGGGGTCACCTTTACCTTAATACACACAAAGTACTTTTTAGGCTCAATATATGTTAAGTAGTATGATTAAGTTTGACTGACCCAAATAACATCCAAATCGGACCACTCAAAATACGATTGATGATCTGCTGACACTGAAAGTGCCTTGATGAGCTTCCACTGCTAGTGACCAACCCAAGCTAAGCTTGAAATAAAAAAAAAAATGTATAAGAGCACAACAAGAACAATAGTCAGGATTGTATGTGACATTTTGCGCATCTTGGGAGCAATTCCTTTTCGTTTTCATATGGTAAGATTGCAAATGGGGGATGCTGTCATGTGTGTGGCCTTCATGAGGCTATTTTACCACATAGGAATTGAAGAAAGGCTGACTTAGCTGTCTTGAAAGTGGTCATGTGAATTAGTCGTTTCACCCTGCTGTCAAGAGGTCTCATGTTTTTGGATACAGCAAGATACAGTGGTGTCACTCAGGTTGGCGTCGCCCAGTGCGGTAACTCATGGGGTCACTCCCATTAACTTGGTTTACTTTAATATATAACAGTACAGATCACCTGACAAACCAATAACCAACAAAAAAACTAGTGGCCAACTTGATGACACACAACTGAATAAAAGTTAGATAGAAATGAGAGCTGACTCATACTTACACCTTATTGGTTCCATGCTGTGTCATAACACCTTATTGGCTCTCGGAACAGTCAGTCTCATTGGTCAGTTTTGAGTTAAGGAAATTCATGTTTTGTTACATAAGACAGTTGTGTCTTCTTTTCCCAGTTATTTGGCCATGACCTTTGATAGAATACAGATAATTCAATACAGTTTGTTTCCTTGCATTATGCATTACATACATGTATTGATATATAGCTTTATGGTATTATCCATAAATAGAAATTTTCCAAAAGGTTTCCACAAAGGCAAACCCACCTAGTGACACTACTGCCAAGATATATGGCACATGTCTGCCACTGGATGGTCTCTTAATACTGCTGGCAAAGCCAAGAGCTTCCTGCTGAAGTGTGATGTCATGGGAAACATCCAACCTTTTTTGGAATCTAACCTTGGTTTGCTAGGTGGCATTAGTGCTTGATCCACAAAAACCAAATTTTAGAAATTAGTTGGAGGAAGCTACACAGATACTAGGACTCCACCAACCTTTCACACACTCAGGGCTGCTTCTTACAGTGTATTTTGTATTCAGGAAAACAAGCACAAAATATGCACACACAAAACCCATGACTACCGCACCGATTTCCATGGGTGTTCACGTGTACGAATCACTGCTTGTCTTTGCAAATACAAGCAAAGCCCGTTCTGTTCTGGTTTGCTGCTTCTGACTATGCTAGAAGGAAATGCAGCTCTTTCTAACTAAATAACCCTTCAAAACCGATAAATGATTTGAGAATCTAAACGGAAAACATAAAGTTAGAGTGGGAAAGGTGAATCGGGCAAGCCCTTGGGTTCCCACTAGCCTCAGCCAGAGGGGTAGGGGGTAATTCACACTCTGGCCTTTCTCCTCTGTAGCTTGAGGTTCATTCCCTGGGAGAACCACAAAGCTCTTTCACGAGGGCTCTCCCTACTTTCAGCATTAATATTCAGGTTTTCACCCCCATGCCTGCTTCCTGTATCCCTTGAGAAGCCTGTCACTGCGAAGCAGGCTATTGCTCATGAGGAGGCTCCCCCCCACCTCAAGGAAATTGGCAGCCTGGGGGGAGCTGCTTCCATGCAACTCTCCTCCCAACTCAGCCTTCTCTCATTTTCCATTACCCCTGAACCTTACCAGGGGACTCTGGCAAAGACGCAAAGTGGATGTGCAACAATAGTTCTTTTCCCATTGTGCAGAGGTTTAGACTTTAGAAATCATCCATTACAAACGCATGCTTTCTGGATTATTCCAGAAACAAAAGAAAGCTGCTAATTTAGGAAAGCCAGCTTTACATTCCCAGTACATTACTTCAGAAGGCACCCAAGGCATCATTTGGGTGCAGTCTTGACAAGTGCCATCCTTGCCTTTGGGAAATCTAGCTCACATTTTGAGATGTGCCACTCTTCGAGGTCTCGCAGCGGCTTCTCTTCGCCAGATTTGCTTGCTGACAAAAACAGCTTTCCGGTGCCGAAGCTTTGTTAACACAACTTAAAAAGACTTCAGGGGCAGAAACCGGGAGGACAATGTACAGGGTTGTGTTGAAAAGAACTTGCGAGGATGGCTCGGAGCTCTCAAGTGGGGAAGGAGAGAAGCGGCCCAGGCACAGCTGTGCTTCTGGAGGGCTTATCCAACTTTTGAGATGCTCAGCAGCATGTTCCACTCATCAGCAGGAGACAACAGTGCGAGGAAGCGTAATCTATGGCTGGGGTCCAAAACCGACCAAGTGCTCCCTGAAATTCAAAGGCAGCCAGTCTCCTCCATAGACATGAAAAGAGATTATCTAGAGATTATTCTAGTAATTAACCTGGGAAATGGAAAGTTGCTCTAAATCCTGTCGATCTTTCTCAAAGTGACATTGTTCTTTTCATTCACAAAGAGAAAGTCGCAGGCAGGCATGTACGCAGACTTGAAGGAATGCCATGCGAGCAGGGTTCGAACAAATATAGGGAACCATGATCAATCACCTTTGCCTGGGTCTACTCCACCCTTCCTTGCATCATTCGCAACAGCTTGTAGTTCTCCGTTTTTGAAAGTTTACTGTAGTATTTTGGTTGGCCTTTAATTGTTTTTCAAGTATTTGATATATCTTAAGATAATTCTGTTTCTGTCTGTTGATCTAGATCAGGGGTGACCAACCTTTCACCATTAGGGCCTCTGTGTTCTTAAGAGCTGTGTAGAAAACAGAATTTTGGCAGCTGCAAGTGCTGCTAAAGCAGCTGCACCTGCTGAAATGATCTCACCTATACAACCATTAAAGGCCCAGGAGCATTCATGTTGAAAGGTTGGCCACCCCTGATCTAGATGTAAATAGATATGGCTAATATAAATCCCAATATGTAAAAAAAAAAAATAGTATGGCCAGGCTGGTGGGTGCAGCGTGGGAAGACTCGAGTTCATTATTTAGCCATGAAGCTCACAGAGTGCACATAAGAAGACCAACTGAAGCTGCCCGATACTTGCTGGAGAGGCAGTGCCATGTGAGCTAGATCAATGTACTGTATACATAATGATGCATGCTAACCAAGGGTGTGAACAGTGTCCTGCAAGAGCAGGTAGAGCTGCAACGTATCTTGTTAGCAGGCTTGTCCTCCCAACCCAATCTCTCATTATAGTCCGGTTTTCCACCATTCTTTGCTTCCTAAAAGCAGAACCTTTCAGGATTTTATTGCTTACTACACAGTGTTAATTTTTAATGACAGAGGCTGGACGTTGCTTCAGCTTCTTACCACCGTGAGCTCTCAACCAATCGGATGTCAACTACTTTGCCACCACAGCAGTTTCGACGAGGAGCCTTTAGAGCTTGGAGCATCCTTGAGGGCTAAAGATGTCAAGCAGGATAAATACCAATAAAACCAAAAGTCACACGGTTCCGCTGTATAAGGTGGAAAGGTGGTGTGTGTGTGTGTGTGTGTGTGTGTGTGTGAAATCCAAGCATGAACACATGGGAGTCTGCTATTATGAAAGTTGGTCTCCTCTGTATTTAAATGGTGGAGCATTTCTCGCATTTCAGACAATGGTAAGAGCTTCCAAGACAGCAGGATCAGACTTTATGCATAACAGTTATATAGAGTCATTCCAAAAGGATGGTGCAAAAATAAAACTGATTTATTCTTAAATGAACTCACATACCACAACCATCGTGACATGAAAAGACAGAAAAACTATCCAAGTTTCACATGCACATTACAAGTGTTTGATGTGGGCACCGTTGGTGACATGGCAGATGTCAAGACGGTAGTCCAGTCTGTCCCAGCATATCCTTGGATAGCAATTCCACTGCATTGGAGACGTGTTGTTGCAGGTCATCCAGTTGTTTTGGCAATGGGGGCAGATACACAGCATCCTTGCTGAATCCCCACAAAAAGAAGTCTCGGGTTGTTAAATCTGCCGATCGTGGAGGCCAGGGCTCCATTGGCAAATCCTCATTTGGTCGTCCCAGCATGGCTGATCCAATGTCCCGGTAGGGTGTCATCGATATCCGAGGATATGCTGGGACACATTTGTAATGTGCATGTGAAACTTGGACAGTTTTTCTGTCTTTTCATGTCATGACAGTTGTGGTATGTCAGTTCATTTAAGAATAAATCAGCTTTACTTTTGCACCATCCTTTTTGAATAACCCTGTATAGGCGGATTTGTGAAGAAGAGAGTGTTGGTGGGCCACCTCATTTTGCTCAGCAACAGATGCACAGGCTATCTGGCTGCCTGATCTAAATGTTTTCTTCCGAACAGACAACTTCTAGTGAACATAAGAACTAACTCCATCTCATCAACAGACCACTGGCTACTGAAACCTGCACATATGTGCAGACAAAGTACCCAAAAAGTTCCTTCTACTTCTGAAAAGGCCTGGTGTAACACAGTGGTTATGAACATAAGGTGTGACCTGTGACCGATAGAGATCAGATTGGGGTAGTTAAGCCCCAAACATAACTGGGGAGAAAGGGGAAGAAACAGAGTTGCAAGAGAGTTGGCAAGCATGGGGGGGGAGCACAGGTGAGATAATGGGTGCATTGACAGAGGTCAAGTCAAGGACTTGGGTAACAGTAAGATTGGGTTGGACAATTGTGCATATAGTCACTTGGGCTTCACTTAATGACTCACTCAGGCAGGGAGCTTTCAAAATCATTACGATGTGTGTGGGAGACCCATGAACAATATCAAAACATGGGTTGAATCCTAACTATGTGATGGGGGTTCTTGGGAGCACATTTTTCAGGGTGCTGGAAGCTTCAGCAGGAAGGGAGACTGGCAAAAATCACTCCACCTCCCTTGTGTAATGAAACTTATGTTGATACAAATCATTTTTTCTGATCCAACCCTATATATGTGCCATGCCCACATATTAATATAAGTTAATTATAGAAATTTTCCATGAAAATACAAAGACAGAAAGAGTGGAATAGAAGATGGAATGAACCCATGGGAGAATTGCAAACAGAGAAGACAAAATCCATCCCCCTAAACTAGAGTTTCATAATTTAGGTAAGCAAAGGTCGCATTTATTTCTGACGCAGCATTTTCCCTACTTTTGTTAGCTATTAAATTTGAAGCTCTAGTGATTTAAAAGGTAGGCTATGACAGCAGGGTAATATACTAGATTTTACCGCTTCAGACAGAGTTGCTTAACAGCAATGGGAAACAGTATTGATTTTTTAAACAAGGAGGTTGTGCCCTTCACCTCTGTATCAGATCAGTTAGTGAGGGCTTAAGGGACCGAGGAAGTCTTTTGGTATGTCAACACCAACTTGTGGTTTGTTGTAACACAATGTACTCTACAAAGATGCTCAAGTAGTAAAAGCTAAAGTAAATAAACAAGCTAATAAAACTTAGAAGAAGGGGGGCCACTAACATGTGATAAGCAGGATAGAAGAAAGTTACAACAGGAAAAAAGGCTTGATATTAGGGGGACACAAAGCCGAAGGCTGTTTCTCACAGATTATTTTATCCGTGAATATTTTAGCAAATCTGCATGCTGTCAGTCTCTCTCTCACTCACACACACACACACACACACACACACACACACACACACACACACACACACACACACACACACACACACACACACACACACACACTTTCTTAGTAATCAGTTGTATCTGCTTAATATGTGCTACCAAGCCCAGATGCAGACAGGACCAGACCGCTTACAGCTGCCACAGTTGGAATAGCGGCTAAGGAGGCGGGCCACCTGAAGATGGCCCGCCTCTTCCCCTTGGTTGGCATTCAGTAATGGGTGCTGCTCCTCTCCTTCTATACTTGCAGGGCTGCCCCAAGATTTCTTGACACCCGAGGCAGCATGCCAAATGCTGCCTCCCCTTACCCAAAGATGTGCTAGCCTCTGCTTCTCCCACTCTCCAACGTTCAGCACTCTCCTCCCCTCTACATTTCCTCTTCCTCTCCGTCCCCCACTTCCCTTCCCAATCCAGGGAGTGGAAGCAGAAGGAGGAGCGGTGGAGGCAAGTAGGCAGACAGGGATGGGCACCCCCAGAGGCGTCAACAGAGCCTGGCGGGGGGGCGGACCGCCAGGGGGTGACGCGCACGTGACACGCGCAAAGGGGTGACGTCACCCGCGCATCACTGTCGGACGCTCCGAGGCCGGCTCCCCCGGCCTCGGAGCCTCCGGAGTCCGGAGCCAGGGAGCCAGCCTTGGAGCGTCCGACCCCGCCAGCACTCCAAGGCCTTCTGAAGGCACGCTGGCTCAAAACGTAAAGTTTTACGTTTTTGCGCATGCGCATTGCTTTTCTGAGGGCAAATGGGCAGCCCTTTGCCCTCAGAAAATGTACTGCGCATGCGCGAAAAACGTAAAACTTTACGTTTTGAGCCAGCAGGCCTTCAGAAGGCCCTGGAGCGCCGGCGGAGCCGGACGTTCCGAGGCCGGCTCGCCGGCCTCCAATTCGGCGGGGGGGTTGACACCCTAGGGCGGGGGGGTGACGCGCACCCCCCAGCCCTAGGGTGTCGCGCGTCTAGCGACGCTACTGGGCACCCCCCCCATCTGCTGTGTGAGGCAACCACTTCAGTTGGCCTCATGAAGGGGCCGGCCTTCCTACTTACTAAAAATAAGGACTGCTAGCTCTCAAGGGGACCGGAAGTTTCAGCCTCCAGGGGAAGGAGAAGCCGGCACAATGAGCAAAGGACCTACAACCAGCCCAGGGTCACTCAGAGGAATTTTATCAGGGGGTACAAAGTTTCTTTTGGGCCCCTTCCCTTCATGTAAATTTGACTCCTGGGCCCCCCTTGTTTGCTCCTGGCCCCCCTTTTTTTGACCCATTTTTGCCCCTGGGCCCGGGTATGAATGTACTCCCTTAACCAGCCTTGGCCACTGTTCTAACACTTTTCAATTAAACATATGCTTCAAATATGCTTGAAAAAAGGCCTTTTTTCCCCAAGCATATTCTTCCAGTCTCCATATCTTCTCTTGTGAGAGAAAGAAACCCCAATACTGTATGGTGGCAATCATTATAGTCTCTAAATACTGGGGAGAGATGGAAATACGTCTTCACTGACTATTAGAAAGAGGGTTGAGAGCTCTTAAAAAAAGATCGAGACACCAAGTGCTGCCAGACACCATCTCCGCCTCAAACGAGCCATGAGTTTGCAGGTTCTGCCTCCTGCCTCAAGGGAGCTGCCAGGCAATCCAGGACATGGGGAGGAATGGAAGCCACAAAGCTGTAAGAGCTGATGTAGCGTAGTCATGAAAATACTGGGCTGCGAATCCCCAGTCGGAATCTTTGCCATGAACACACTAGGTGGCCTGAGGCTAGCCACTCCCTCTCAGCCTCAACTGCAATATGGGGAGAATACCACCTACTTACCTTACAGGGTTGTTGTAAAGACTACACCATGATAATACATGTGGAGCACTTCAAAGTACAATACAATTGTCAAGTACTGTATTATTGTTAGGACAAAGGGGGGGATTGGTCACTAGTTAAAATGGCTACCCTGGACTTAAGGAATTAGTAACCACTGTAAAGGGTACTGTAAACCACAAGAATAAACAGAAATGGGTAACACTGAAACCTAAACTGCTCTTTTCTGAAGACAATACCCTCCCCAATTCTTCTACACCTTTTCAGTCAAAAACGCTTTACAGAGTTTTCAAATGTATAGACATTAAAAGTCGCAAATATTTACCATGAATTTCAAAGTGCCTTAAAAAAATTATTAGCACTGTAAGATTTCTCCACTGAACACAACCCTGTTCCATAAGGTCTACATCACTGAAGTTCTACAAATCTCAAAAACGTTGGTCTGAAATACTGTTACACTGTTGTTGCCTAGCAAACGTGTAACAGTAACTTGAAAGCTTGTTTGGAGCTGGAGGAGCCAGTTCTAGTGGGTGTGATAGGAGCAGAGAAGTGGAAGGGGGACGGGACACTTCCCCACTTCTCCACCGGCTGCTCTCAATTGGAAATTGCTCACCAAAGCACCTGCTGTTCCTGATGGGGTGTACAACGTATGTGTGTCTGCTTGGGACGGGCAATCTGAAGCAGGGAAACAGTTGGCAAAGAAAGGGTTAAGCACTCCCGATGTCTCTGCTCTGGATTGCACCCAGTACATAAACGTACAGTGGCCATAGACCATTGCAGGTATCCTCACCCCTCAGCCTCAGGAGTCTTCAGAGGGAAGGTGCTCCCTGAAAGAAAGCACCTTTTTGCCTCTCATGTGTTCAGCTAATGTCCATGCGCTGGATGTTCAGATAGAGCCTTGCGCATGTGCATATGGGCATCAGGAAGTGTGACCCGAATATGTTCAGGGGGAAACCAGTTAACGGCCCTGCAGTGTTCATTTATTCAATTATGATAATGAGTTCCTCACAGATATCGCTGGGGCAAGCTAGACAAATGTGAGATGCACACAAGCTTTTCCTTGCAAGGAAAAGAAAGGAAAACTGAGAAAGGAAAACTCTGATCGGGGGGAAAAACGGAAAGAAAATAAGCCACATGGAAACGATCTTTGTGTCAAGGCAACTGACTAATTTGTACAGTACAACAACAGCTTTGTTCTTATTTCAGATGGTTAGAGATAATTGTCATTGATATGTACAGTAGAAAGTCAGAAAGTCGGGGCCCAGTATTTTGCATGGGCCCAGTATTTCTGAAGCCTAGTTAAAAAAAAAAATCAGCATCACTGATCACTACAAGTGAGGCTAATCAATGAAAAATAAGAGCGTTTGCTCAGAGAACTAATGCAGAGAATCAAGAGAAAATCCCAAATGTAGAGGTGTTAAGATTTTAAGCTAAACCTCATTACCATAATGCTGTAAATGTTACATTATCAGTGAGCTGGTAATCAGCCTCGCTATAGAGTCCTTCTAATAATTTCACTTGCCAGAAAAAGGCGTACAGTACAGTACTTCCTGAGCTACAGAGAATTGCAGAGCCTGAGCTCCTGTTTCAGCACCGTTGGTCGATAACAGCCGTGTTCCCCCTGTTATATGCAACCCCCTTCTCCTTGTAGTTGATTTGTTATTCAGTAATCTGTTTTTGAAAATCTGCTGCTAACCCACCAGCCCTGCCTGACTCACCATCCTCCAAGTGACCCTGGTGGTATAAAAATGTGAAAAATAAAATAAAAATAAAGGTCTAGCACTGTGTCCCCGTTGGAGATCTGGTAAGCCTAGGCATAAGTGTATTCTCCCAGGCCCGTATTTAATTGGCCATGAAATAATAGCCAGTAGGCATGACAGGGATCCCACCCTACCTCTCTTTCTTTTGCAAGACATCTGGGTCTTTTGGTAGTCCTGGAGTCTGTGTCCCCCCTTAAGGGCAAAACGGAGCGTCCCGGTCGGCGATATGGTAAGCCTGCACATTGGGGGTCACTAAGTCCTGATCCCTACAGGAGGTCAGACAATGCAGATCACAGCTGTTTCATGTTCACCATGTTAAATCAGTACTGTACTTGCTAAATGGTTTTCTGTAATCACACAGTGACAAGCTCCATTCCTACCTGGTTCAGGGTGTCTTATATCTAGCAGTGGCTTGGAAGAGAAATTCATGTTCTTCATTTTCGAACGTTTCCCTTATTTATTAAAATTAGGCTTACCAGATCTCCCACCGGGACAGAGTGCTAGACCTTTAGGAGAAGGAATGTGGGCAGGTGTAGCTTGTTAAACCTTAGAGCACAAACCTAGGCATGTCTACTCAGAAGCAAGCCCCATTGTGTTCAGTGGAATTGTGCTCTAAGGTTTAACAAGCCTAGGATTGTGCTCTAGGGTTTAACAAGCTACACCTGCCCACATTCCTTCTCCTAAAGGTCTAGCACTCTGTCCCGGTGGGAGATCTGGTAAGCCTAATTAAAATACTTACACCCCAACTTTCCATAGAAATAAAATGCCCAGGGTGGCTTCTAACAATTTAACTGTAGCATCCAATAAGCAAACACCCATCAAATTAAAAGAGTAAGAGGCAGCAGCTGTTCTGCAGTAAAATTCAAAACCAGGGAGTCTGAGACTTAAAACCATCAAGGCTCAGTCATATTGTCCCCCGCTGCTGCTAATGGGCTTGTAGCATTTGAAAACCCTAATGAAAAATCTGGCCTGTGGTTAATGCCCTGAGAGCTCAAGCCTATGCTTGTCTACTCAGAATCAAGTCCCATTGCCTTCAATGGTGCCTACTCTCAGGAAAGTGTGCATAGGGTTGCAGCCCGAGGACAATTTGTGCAGCAAAAAAATATTGTCAGTAAAACCTACAAATATTTACTGATCTACTTTGATGGGACGATTTATCACTAACTTACTACATTATTGTTATTATTAGATTTATTACTACAATAACTCCAGCATTACTGAACAAACAATATTCTTTGCTCCTTTAGCAGTTTAATAGACTTTTCACCCTTTTCTGTTCTTTATTCCCGTTTCTTTCTCTCCTTCTGCTTCCCTGCAACCTTCATTTTCCTTTCAAAATGTTCCAGCGTTTCCAGTCAAGACGGACAATTTCAAAGCATCCCCATAAAATTACTGTCATTTTTCTTCATTAATAATTCTTTAATATCCCACTGCACTACTAAACTGCACAGGGAGCTGATCACTGTTTTGAAAGCAAAATCAGAAACAGTTTTCCATCATAAACAGTGCAAAGAAAGGAGCTGGGCCTTAATACTGTACCTAGATGGCCAACCTTTAAGGAGAACATGTATTCAAATCCTACTCATACTGAACAGTGGTTTTCAGATCACACATAAGTATATGATCATCTGCTCACTTAAGTTGCATACTTTGTCGATCACTGCATTTTTTTACATAATGGCAATAAACCAGTAAGCAGACCATGCTTGCAAGCAAACAATTTAACTATTGTTGGCTATGGAAGGGAACACTCTGCTTACAGTATATGCACAGCAATGAGAGCTCTCCACTACAGTGAACCTTCAATTTAATAATAGATGTCTGCTTAAAACCCATCATATATGTTTTCAGGGCCATTCAGATGAATGTACAGGGGGTACAAAGTTTCTTTTGGGCCCCTTCCCTACATATGAAGTTGGCTCCCGGGCCCCCCTTTTTTTGCTCCTGGGCCCCTTTTTTTACCCATTTTTCACCCTGGGTCAGAGTACAAATTACCCCCTTAGGCCCCCCCCCCTCAGAGGTCCTGTATGTTTTGCACATGCAGTCTGCATTGTCATAAATGCATTCAGATTTAACAGACTTTCAGCATTAACAGACAACACTTCCCCCATTAGTTTGTTAAATTGAGGGTTCACTGTACACCGATGGCTATAAAACTAGCTGTGATTTACAGCACAATCCTAAGCATATCTACTCAGAAGTAAGTCCTGTTGAATCCAATGGAGCTTACTCCCAGGTAAGTGTGCCTAGGATTGCAGCCTTAATCATGACACCAGCCACATACTCTCCAACCTTGTCACCAATGGAAAAAGAGATATATTTGTAATATACCCCAATTGTAACACCAAGGATAAGTGATAGACTCCCCCCCCTTTCCCCCATATTGCTAAAATTTGAACTCTGCATGCAAAACTGCATCCTCCACTAATTTAAAAGCCAAGAGGGTAGTGATTGGATATATACTAGTCTCCAAAGATGTAATTGTCCTATAATTGGTTAACAACAGTTATGATAAGTGGAATCTGGAACAAAATGCTAAAGGCTCAAGAAGGCCCATTCTCCTCCTACCTTAATTCTGCTTCTGCTTCCCCCTCTGCAACTCTCATCTCAACATTCCACCGGTTCCTGCAGGTCACTGAGCATGCTCAGTCTACATTAGGTTGCTGTGGGGTTTTGTACCTGTTCCTTTCCTTTTGATTTACAAATTTATGTACTTCTGCATACCTGAGTTATCATTACCTGATTTTGGGGTGGTCCTCTTTTTCTCACAATCCAACAGGCACTCCAAGTTTACTATTAGCATATATTATTACTCAGAACATTTCTTTACCTCTTTTCAACAAAAAAGTTCACAAAGCAGTTTACACAGCAATAAATAAAGGGTTCCCTGTCCCCAAAGAGCTCGCCATCTAAAAAGCTGCAGAAAAAACACTAGCAAACAACCACTGGAGAAGCTACTATGCACGGTTTCTCTCACCCTGCTAAATATATGAGGAGCACCACTTTAAAAAGTGAGTCTTTGCCCAATCAGCAGAGGCAAAGACTTATATCTGATAAGTGGGGACCCCGGCAACAAAAATGTTGCACCAAAATGTTCACAGCCCTAAATTGCTCACCTCCAGCTGTTAAAGACTCAAGAAACTAATTTCTCTGCCTGATCCATGTTCTACTGTTAGGGTTTTTTTCCAATTACCACGTCCACATTCTGTGGCTTCTGGGGGCCACTGAACATGCTCATTTTGTAGCAGCCTGCTTTGATTTTTTTTTTTTTTTGCCATCTGTCATTACCACTTTTTTTGCCATCTGTTCCACTGGACTCTGTGGGGCTTACTTCAGAGACCTCCATTTTCTTTGTGGATGGTCCCATTTCCACTATTATCTGACTGGCACTCAAGTCCAAATTTTGCTATTACAGGGAGAGCAGGTATGCCTCAGTGGTTACTGTGTGTGAAACAACAGCTTGTGCACCATATGTTCATTTAGTATTCATCTGCATGCACCAACTACCCATTCCCCACTGTGGGATTTAACTTCTAGAGACCTTTGGTGAGGGAAATGAACCTGGAAGTGTGACAAGTCTAGCAACTCGCATTAAAGCGTTGAACAAGACATCATGAAAAGACACAAAGAAAACAAAATAAGGACAGTGATTTACCTGTCTACAGGCTCCAGATGAGACTGTGCCTGAAGCATATTTCCCAGCACCCACCAGTGGAGAAGGGAGGAGCCATGCACCCTGTCTCTACCACATCATGGTGTGCAAGAAGCAGGAAAACCAGAGGCTATGTGCAGATGCAGCCATGATTGATATAACCTTGACTGATATAACGGTAAGGGAGGCCGGGGATTAACCGAGATGGCCTGGGGGTGGGTGGGGATGGTCAGCCATTGAACATGGAATCAATGCAGGCAAAGTGCACAGTTGGCCCTTGTAACAATAAGCAGCGACTACAACTCTCAGAGCGCAATCCTGCCTAAGTATCTGGCAGGCAGCCCATGGCCACCCACCGGATACAATCCCCTTTCCGGGTCAATCAAGATCGGCCCAGAGGTCTACTCAGGGGGGAGGGGACGTTTGTTCTCTTCCCCTGGTGTAACACAGGGGGCCCTAGTGGGCCTCCTCGGATTTCTGCCAGCTACCGTGTTTCCCCAAAAATAAGACAGTGTTTTATATTAATTTTGAATCCAAAAATTCAGTAGGTCTTATTTTCAGGGAGGTCTTATTTTCCCAACCTGTGGCACAACCCCCCCCCCCCGGGCACTTACTTTGACTGATTAAAGCTTCATTCTTTCCCGAGGTTGCAAGGAGCAGAGGCGTCGCTCCGGTAGGGGCGGTAACGTAAGTTGCGCCCCGTTCTAGTCCCGTTTACCAAGCTGGCAGGAGGCAGCCCCGCCCCCTCGGCGTCGGAACCGTTCCGTGCGGAGAAAGCAGCAGGCAAGAGACTCCCTGCCCGTTGCTTTCTCTGCACGGGAATGGCTCCGACAGTGAGGGGGCGGGGCCACCTCCTGTCAGCTTGGTAAACAGGACTAGGACGGGGCGCAACTTACGGTACCGCCCCTACCAGAGCGACGCCTCTGGCAAGGAGGTTGCAGCCTCCTTGAAGGCCTTGCTGGTCTCTCTAGCACATCGTCTCTATGGTGGAGGACTCAAGTGCTGGCCTTCCAGGCCTTGCAGAGTCTTGCACCCTTGGGAAAGAATGAAGCTTAAATCGGTCAAAGTAAGTGCCGGTGGGGAGGGGGTCGCGTCCATCTTGCTGATAATCCTACCTAGGTCTTACTTTCAGGGAGGTCTTATATTTATGAGTGCCAGCAAAAAATCACGAAAAAAATGACGGTAGGTCTTACTTTTGGGGGAGGTCTTATTTTCAGGGAAACAGGGTATTTAGCTGACGTAAGTCCAAGGAGGCCGTGTAATGGACGTGCTGGTCCAGGAATGGGACGGGGATATGGCGGCCACCATCCCTGCCCACACCCAGGCCGGCTCGGTTAACCCCGGCCTCCCTCGCCGCCTGGACCGCTTCTGCGCCCACTGGTGCTTCCCTTACCTGTATCGGCGGCCACAGGGACGATGGGGCTGCCGGCCTCTGCGCTGCTCGCCCTTACTCTAAAGTCATCACAAACAAATATGCTTTACGGCATGTTTGTGACACTTTAGAACAGCACAGCACTCGCTCTGCCATTTTAAAGTTACATGGGATTGAGCTGTAAGTGCCCAAGTGCCGTGTGATGGAGTGAGCTCCCGTCTCCTGTCCCAGCTCCTGCCAACCTAGCAGTTTCAAAGCAAGAAGATAAATAGGTACTTCTGCAGTGGGAAGGTAACAGCGTTCTGTGAGTCATGCCGGCCACATGACTACAGAAGTGTCTTCGGACAGCGCTGACTCTTCGGCTTTAGAAACGGAAATGAGCACCGCACCCTAGAGTCGGACACGACTGGCTTTCGAGTAGGGGATAGCTTTACCTTTACCTACAACTCTAAGAGCCCAATCCTGGGCATGTCTACTCAGAAGTAAGTCCCATTGTAGTCAGTGGGGTTTACTCCCAGGTAAGTGTGGGCAGCATTGCAGCAGCTTTACACTACTTTGACTAAATGGAGCCCCAACACCTGCATTGGAACTGCCACAATGGACTTTATATGAGGATAACAAGGACAGCTGTTGCTTTTAATCAAAGCGGTTGAAGCCGATATGATCAGAATAATAGGGATATGCTTGATATCAAAATTACAGGAAGGCTTATGTAAATTGCACACTGTGTGTGTTTCCCACTTTGAAACATTTAGTCACAGCAGCTGCAATGGACCACTGACTAGCTTCTAATAGAGAAGTTTCAAGGCTCAATATTGGGCACTGAAGCCCTGGCCTCAAGACTCTTGCATTCAAACCCCAGATCTGCACCTGTTATGTTAAAGCTTGTGTGGAGCACGATGGCCTGGTGATGTTCGACTCAGAATCACCCAGCAATGACAAATTAAAATAGTCTGATTTGTTGGGTTTCTTAAGTGAAAAAAAAGAAAAGAAAAGAAAAAGAAAGAAGTCATGTACACATTTAGAGAACTGACTGCAATTATAAACAAGGCAGCAAAAGCATTGCTGGCCCATTGCTGGCTGAAGAGTTCATGCTTGCCTTTATTTATTTTTTTCTCCTCTGGCCTCTCTTTTCGTAGAACTGAGTCCTTTTATAAGCAGGCTTACCAGATCATCGCCGGGACGGGAGCGGTCTACCCTTAAGGGGGCGGGGCATGGGGGCCCCAGTATGCGACGCGTTCTGGCCCCCCCACGCCCCGCACCCTTAAGGGTAGACCGCTCCCGTCGCGGCGACGATCTGGTAAGCCTGTTTATAAGGCTTTGACTGCCACCCTATACAAGTTACCTGAGAGTAAGTCCCATTAAGCTCAATGGGCATTCCTTTTGAGTAGACATGCATAGGCATGCACACACAATCCAATGCATGTCTACTTAGAAGTAAGTGCCACTGTTTTTAGCAGTGATGTAGACTTGAGTCTATTGACTTGGACTCGAGTCGCGTCAATGACTTGACTCGGTCTTGACTCGTTTTTTGTAAAATACTCGAAAGACTCAACTCAAGACTTGGAGCCTTTTACGACGTCGAATTTTATTCAGGTTTAAACCCGTTTTCCCCATTAAATATATAGGGACTCACAACACGCAACCAAAGACTCGGGACTTGGGGGCAACGACTTGGGACTTGACTTGAGACTTGGATCCAGAGACTTGGAGTCAGAGACTTGTTCCACATCCCTGGTGTTCAGTGGAGCTTACACCCAATAAAGTGTGTATAGGATTTCAGCCTTAGGCTCATACCCTCACCAGTTGTTTCATCATCCAGGGAGGAAGCAGGATTCTACCCACTTCCCATATTATATAAAGTTGTGATTCAGCAGCCAGCCGTTTAAGAGACTCTTGTCTTTTACAAGACAGGGCTGGCTTTGCTATTTGGGTACATAGTGGCAAGCCTGCAAGATGAAATCTGCACATGAGCAGAGACACTCTGTTTATATTAATTCGTGTGTTTCAGATTTGAGCCTGTCCAGACCACTGAGTGGCCTGTGTGTGATTGACTGATTGAGCAACGAGGAGCAAATTTTGTTACTATTTGAGCACTGCAAAGATGGAGCCAGGGGTTCAGCGGCTCATATCTTTGGAATTGGTTTTCTAATGACTCATCTCAGCTCTCACAACATTCTGTAAGTCCTTTACGTAGCAAAGGAATTATTTAAATTAATGATTTAGCAGGCATCTACCAGAATTTGAGAAGAGAGCTGTGAGGTTGCTGGAATCTCGGGGGAATTATTTTCGCTCTTTCCTCTCTTTCTAACCGCCGTCACCCAGACATACGCACACGATTTTTGATTAAACGCGCACACTTGTGAGAATCGTCAATATAAAGAATGGAGAATGCAAGCCAGCTTTGCAGAAATTCATTAAGCGCTGTACCGCAGACGATTGCAGGTGCACGTTAATGAATTACACGACTATCGAAATGCAATTAAATGCAGCTGCATATGTTTACAAAACTACAGCACCAAATTACAGGTATCGCTGGCACCCATAATTCATCCATAATTGACAATTTTCATATTACCGGAATAAAGAATCAAGTCATGCAGATGATTACTGTATTTGCCTTTGAGCACTGGAGACTCCGAGGTTCATTTCTTATGCAGCACCATAAATGAAACAAATTGCAGGCTTCCAGGTTAGGATAGATGTGAAAGCAAATGTGCCATTTGAAGATAGGCACCTTCCCCCAAAACACACACACACACACACACACACACACACACACGCACAAACACACACACCCCTCCTCTATCTCTTCTCAAAAGCACCCATATCATTCCATGTAATGGTCCATACCAATCCATAAATGGAATAATTACTGGCCTAACATGAATCTATTTTCATGCATCCAGCGTCCTGTCAGAGATGCAAAGACCTTTGCCCATCTCCCGCCTGACTCCAAACGCCTTCTCGGTTCATTTCAAGGGAAGGTTCTGGTTCACAAGCGCCATGTGTGAATCAGCCTCATCTTCAGAAATAAACAGGGACTCTTATTTCTTTCTGAAAACTTTAAAGCACATTTCCTGTCTTTCCATTTAACAACAACAAATCCACAAGGCAGCTAACAATCATTAAAACACAAACCCACAACGTAATCGGAACAAACGAAAAAAGCTCGGCAATCCATCAAGACATCAAAAAGCCATTAACAGAAGCACATAAATAGCTGAGACCGAGCTATCAAAGCCCAGTGAACCCACACTGCCTTAGCCAGCTTAAAAGACAACTAAAGAGAGAACAAAAACAAGAAAACAGGGAGGAAATGAGGCACATGTCATTGGGGAGGGAGTTTTTCCTTCTCAGTGGAGACACCACTGAGAAGGCCCTGTCCCATGTAGCTACCCGCCAGTGGAAGAAGCTCCCCAAAGAAGATCTATTGTTGTTGGCTCCTCAATTTAACACATGTGAAAATAAGTTGTGTAAATAAGATCTCACTACTCTTCTTCCTCTCACTTCCTGGATTTGGAAAGGAGGTGGGGAATGATGTGAATGGGAATGCTTTAGCACACCACTCTCCTCTTCACATTCTCTTCTGCTTCATTCTCATTTTCCAAAACCAGAGAGTGGACAGAGAAGGCACAACAGAGACAGCAGCTAGTGTAATGTCAGGAAGTCTTGGGCCAGCCCGGAATATGCTTTCCTTACATCCTTCAGCTGCTTTGACCTCTGCATATCATGTACTAACTTACCATTCACTGAGTGACAGTCCACTTCAACCTACGTCTCCCCCAACCAATGTAGCTGCACCAACGGAGCATGAGCTGCATCCTGCGGGCGAGTTTCGAGTTCAAGAGGCCTCCTCCAGCTAAAGGAACACTTGTTCCCTTGCCCCAAAGCAAGCCTCCACTGGCCTGATTTGTGGGGTAGGTGGATCGAGGCCAAGAAAGGGGGACATGATATTGTCGGTGATGCTGTTGCCAATACTGCCCCCTTCCCAGCCTCGACAACCCCCCTGCCCCAGTCTCCGCCCCAGTCCTTCCCTTTTCCTCCCCATTTCTCCCAGCTCATGCCCCATCAGGTTTGTTGTGAGGACAAAAGGAGGGAAGGAACTATGTACACCACTCTGAGCTCCTTGGAGGAAGGGTGGTATTAAAATGTGAAAATAAAATAAAATTTAAGAGACTTGCCACTCAGGCCTATTCTTCTGTCCTCTGTCTCCCTATCTCAGCTTCTTTCCCCACTTTTATGGGGGTTGTTTGCCTTCCTTCCCTCCCTTTTGGCATCTGCCTTCTGCAGCCCAGCTCTACCTGCAAGTATCCCAGCAGCCACTTCTGGTGTCTGCTTGTTCTGTGGCTGGAACGCACACACAGGCAGAAGCGAACGAACACCCTGAGGGAAGGGGCACTGCAGCACAAAATGTCACCCCCGTGACGTCACCACCGGAAGTGACACCGCCACCACCGCAAGGAGCTTCCCAGGCGGGTGAAACTTTCGCACTGACACCCGCCCACTTTTCACGCCGCAGCTGCCGATCCCGCCGCCCATGCAGCAGAGTTGTCGCCCCCACACCGCTTTGTTGCCACCCCTGTTGGGTGTGCCGCCCAACCCCAACCCCCCTGTCAACACTTCTGCACACAGGTAATATTATTTCCCAGTAGCCACAGCCAGACCAGCAAGCTTGAGCATCAGTGTGGAAGCAGGTGAGCTGCAGCAGGGCCAGTGGTGCAGGTCTACAATCGCATACATGCTATGCTTCAACTTGCTTGCTGTATTAGCTTGAAAATACTGTACCTATGGCAAAGCCTCCCCCCCCCCCCCCATTGCCAGCAGAGCCAGCTCTGCAAAAGCAAGCTGCTTCGGGTGACGGATTTGGAAGTGCCCATCCTCCTTGCCTCCTGCTTGCTCACCCACCTGCTTGTTCTTGCCCCTGCTGCCAGTACCACAGAGGTGCGATAGTTCTAGCCCAATTCTATGGGCAACACTCTCGGCTTCCTCTTCCTTTTCTTTTCAAACATGAGTGCAGAAAGTGAGGTTTGGGCCCTTTGCCAGCCTGGTGGCTGGGTGAACCTTGGCTGCCTGTAGCTGCTGCCACAGCTGCAAGAACTGCCTGTGACCTTTGCAGCCAGGGGCAACAGTGCAGGCATCTGGGCATCTATCTGACCTAGTAGGGAAAAGCAGAAGTGTCAGGTGAGAGCAGCAACTGACCATATTTTGGACCTAGCCGTCACCTGGGCCCAACTGAGGAGCTAGGTAAAGGGATGGGAGAGAGAGCGGATGATTGACAAGAGCCAGCCCGTACCTGCATCTATCGAAGAAGAGGAGGCAAGACCAGATACATCAGGGGTGGCCAACCTTCCACCATTAGGGCTACTGTGTTCTTAAGAGTTGTGTAGAAGACAGAACCTTGGCAGCTGCAAGTGCTGATGGTGCTGCTAAAGCAGCTGCACCTGCTGAAATGTCCTCACCTATGCAACCATTTAAAGGGCCAGCGTTCATGTTGAAAGGTTGGCCACCACTGAGATACATCCTGGGCTTTTAGCAAAAGCGTATCTATCCTGTAGACGGGAAGCTTTGCTGTATTCGTCGTATCCCTAAACAACAAACTACAAATCTGTTGCTGCAGATGGCGCAAGTTGATGGCAGCTGTGTGGCTGTGCTGCTGAGGAAAGAAGCCATGTTTCTCGCCACAGTGTATAAAAAGAAAAGTCTCCTGCAGTCATATTTCAGGGCTGACAGGCTTGGTTTAAAAAAGGAAACACTCATGTAGCCTAATATTCTGTCCTTAGTGAACAATCAAATCAAGCCTTTACATTTATATGGAGATTGTCGATATTCCCCCCACCCCTGTAAAAATAACTTGCATTTTCTCCTTTTCCATTATCCTCTTTAATAGAAGGACAAGCATCGTGCTTGTAAGCGGCTCCCATTTGCTATCATGTTTCAGGGGCACCTTTGTCTTCCCTATGCAAGAGAAAGAGGCTCACTGCTGCCTGCCACTTCTCAACTCTCATGCTACTATTTATGCAATCAAATTGTTTGGGTTATTTGCACACAACACATGAAGCTGCCTTGTACTGAGTCCGACCGGCGATACATCTCAGTATTGGCTACTCACTGAGTGGCAGGTTCTCCCCCTGTTCTCAGGGTACATGTCTTTCCCAGCCCTGTCTAGAGATGGTAGGGATCAAATTGGGACCTTCTGCATGCAAAACAGGTGTTCTGTCATTATTACAATATGCCTCCCCCCAACCCATGCTGCAGGTGAAGCCGACTAATAAGGAGGGCAAGAGAAAATATGGGCAACATCTGTCGTACCTTGTAAGGTTGATCCAGATATGCACCTCTAGATATACACAGATATGTCCTCTAGGTCTCATCATTGTACTACTGTTTTCCACCAAAATAAATTGTGTGTGTGTGTTTTAATAACAGACTAAAATTCCCAAGGGGATTTTCAAGGGGTTGATACAAGCACTCCAAAACCACATTTTAGACACTTCCCCCGCTCCTAAGTCAAGAAAGTCTTACCTTGGGAAAGGGGGGAAAGATAGTCAGGAAAGAGGCCACAGGGCCTAATTTCCCACTGGGGCCTCTCCTGTGTCTGACATGTTTTGTCTACACATGTAAATGGCGCTGGGTGCATGTCAGGCATGCATGATCCAGTCCAGTCTCAGGACGTTACTCTGGGCCCTGGGGCAAGGTGGGTTGGGGACCCTCCCCTGGTGTGCAGGTCCAGATGAACCCCCATGGCTTATCTTCTCCCTGGGCAGGCAGTGGCAGCAGCTCCTTCTCCCATCACCCAACAGATTTCTCCCATCACCCAACAGTGCAAGACAACCCGTAGGCTGGTGAGGAAGGCAAGACAGGGAGCTGCTGTGCAGAAATGACGGGCACCCTCCCAGCGCCCGGCGCGTGGGGGCGGGGCCTGCGTCGCGTCACGTCGATGCACCCCTCGCGTCATGTCGACGCCCCCCGCCCATTTTGAGCTCATTTTGGAGCTGAATGGGCTCCAGGGAGGGCGGGCAGGCCGATACAATGCGGTGCTTCACATCGGTAAGTGCCCCGAGCGCGCCCCCCGCGCGCCCGAGCGCCTGGAGCTCCTGCTCCACGCGCTCCACCCAAGTTCCACCGCTGCTGCTGTGCAAGACGTATATAGAACAAAGAAGATATAGAGTCACATGGCAACCCTATAGTTTCCTGGTTGTTTTTATATGCCACTCATATGCCAGCTCCTCTACTATAAAGGGACCAGATCAGTCCCTGTTGGGCTCTTGTGCGGGCCTGGGCCTGAGGATCTACCCTCCTCAGCCACCAGAGTCAGCATGAACTCTTGACTCTACAACCCATCTGGCTGGATAAAGTGCAAGTGGGAATTCAGTCAATGCATAGTACAAGTATAGGAAGTTAAACCCAATTCAAATTAAACTCTCAATGCTCAGATTTATCTCTTTGACAAATAAACATCCCTCTTTCACCACCCAAAATTATAGGCTGCATTAACAAATACCTCAAAACATATGCAGATAACAGACCCCGTGATTACATTGCGATGGGGATTTAAACAAGCCTTGAGAGAGGAAGAAAAAAAATTAGGAAGCTAATCTGTTCATATATTTCACATAGCCCAAAATGAAATCTGACAGCAGCATGTGTTAAGCATATCATATTTAATAAGCATTCTGACGTTTAAAGGATATTGACAGCCATAAGCTTTCTTCATAACTATTTTCCCCTCAAATTTTAATGTAGATTTCAAGACGAACTTATTTTCTTACATTTCACTAAATATCCGACTAAAGTTAAATTGTTACCTCCTATGAGGCGTTCAGAAGAGAACAGAAATCTGCTTTATGGGGCCATCACTTCAGAAATATTCTGTGGCAGGGATTCTCAAACATCATCACAGCAAATGTCCCCTTTTCAAAAGCAAGCAAGTCTACACTACACTGATTTTACAATGGGTCTAGTCAGGCGCGTCACTGGGCGCGCGCTGCCCTAGTGACCCCCCTGTTTCCCCCTCAAAATTTGGCGGCGCGAAGGACCTACCCCCCCACCGCTGCCGGCTCACATCCGCGCCGTCCGGCTGTCCGAGGCCTAATGCTGAGGCCCAATGCGGCGATATGCGATTTATTACGTTTTTCACGCATGCGCACAAAGAGAAACGTTCTGCACATGCGCGAAAAACGTAATAAATCACGTATCATCGCATTGGGCCTCGTCAGAAGGCCCCGGACAGCCGGATGGGGTGGACGCACCGAGGCCTTCTCCCGGCCTCGGAGCCTCCGGAGGGCGACGCGCGCAGCGGAGGTGACATGCGCGTACGTGCGCGCATCACCCTCCAGCGCGCGTCACCCTCTGTCGGTCCACCCCCCCATGCCACGCTCTAGCGACGCGCTTGGGTCTAGTAATGCATAAAATCTGGAACCCACAGTTTTCAGAGGCAATCTAAAATCTCATCACTTCTTGTGACGGCCCGTTGCTTTCACTAGAGATGTTTTGGACCAGTACAGGTTTACCATTATGTATGTATGTATGTATGTATGTATGTATGTATGTATGTATGTATGTATGTATGTTTTTTGTTTCTTTTAGCTTGCCTCCAACCACGGGCCACAGAGCAAACTGAAAAGTGCATACACAAAATATAGGTCGCATATACAGATGCAGAACATGAGGACTATTCTGCTGGCCTCAAGAGGTGGAGCTAAGGAACTACGGCCTCTGTTATTGCATAAGCAATAATAAAGTATCAGTATCAGGAACCTTTATTGGCATTAAATACAACAACAATCAACACACATTACATAAAACATATAACAAAAAAAATAATCAAACAAAAACAACCAGGCATCGGACTGCAGTCTAGGGGCTAATACATCCATTGTATCACCCTCCTCCGTCGATAAAATGTTTCGCAATATCTCCTGATCTGCTAAACCCAGTAGGTTGGCTATTACTGGGACTAGATGTTCTGTATGGGATTTATTGTGGAGCAAGCAATATAAGAATGTATGTGAGAGGGTCTCTACACAATTCATGCCACATGGGCAATATCTCTCAGACATTGGAATTCCATGCAATAATAAAGCCAAGCCATGTATTATGAAGTCAGTCCTAAATATTGTTGTTGTTGTTGTTGTTGTTGTTGTTGTTGTTGTTATTAAAGAATAAGAATAAGAATATACAACTTTGTGAACTTTTTGTTGAAAAAAGTTCACAAAAAACTTTTTTTGTTGAAAAAAAAAGTTTACAGAGAAAATCAAATAATCAAATAACTAAATGTCTCCCTGTCCCAAAAGGGACCACAATCTTAAAAAATATGCAGAACACCAGCAAATGGCCACTAGAAAAGACACCGTGTATGCTATCAAATGCCATTCTTTCTTTCTTTTTTCTGCTGCATTTCCCACCCATGCCTAATTTACTCATCAGAGTAAATGAGTGTTGGACTCATGAGTGTTGGACTCATCAGAGTCAATGAAGAGTCTGGGCTGATTACACTATGCATTCGGATTATAGGCCAATCTCTCATGCCCCGCATTATATCCAATCCCCTGAAAAATCCAATGACCCTGAAGAAATGTCTTCACAAAGCCAAAATTCCAACCCAGCTGCATTTGCTGCACCCCTCATTTGCTATCCACCCAGCAGGAAAAAAACGAGACAGGTGTCCCACCGAAAAAAAATGCACAGTTAAGATTGAATGGAATGAACTTGTGGAAAGAAATGGAAAGAGTAACTCTGCCTCAAGTCAGGATGCACTCGCAGAGTGCCAGTGCTGAACAGATGACACTTTCAAGAGGCTGGTTCTATCGAAGACTGAATTATCCCCGATTTTAAATGCCCGGACTGTACATGTTATTCCATTACATAACCCTTGTGCCCAAAATGTAAGCTGATAACAATCACACTCCCCTCAGCAGAACCCTTTTCCGATTAGCAGATTCCAATAGCAGTCACTGTTCAATACACTAGAACAGATTAGGAATGGACGCCCCAAAAGATTAAGCACAAAAGGGGGAACGGGCTTGAGTGTTCCTGTAGTGAATGGCAATGGGATTTGTTGCAAAGAAATGTCATTGAGAAAGCAATGTATGCAAGAAATGGGAAGCAAATACTACAGTTCAATTCTTCTTCCTCTTGTTTTTGCTCTACTCTGGGGGGCATATATCTTTAAAAAGCATTGGGAAGGCAGAAAATACGATTGCAGTTTACAAATATGCTGAAGTTGAACCATTGTTTACAAGAAGAAGAAGAAGAAGAAGAAGAAGAAGAAGAAGAAGAAGAATGGCCTCAAGTTGCAGCAATATAATAATATATAATAATAATAATATACAGTATTTATATACCGCCTTTCTTGGTCATTGGATTTCTCCTCCGACTTTAGTCCAAGGCGGTGTACATGGGCAGGCTGTCCTAACCCCCCTTGGTTTTTTTTTACAACATATAAATGTCCAATCTTTCATGAACGGCTATTTTCCAGGTGGTATCCTTTTTACAGTCTGACAATTCTGCTGGCTGGCGCCTCCCACACTCGACCGACGCAGCTGGGAGCTCTTATCTCTCCCCCTAGAGGTTTTCAAAGCTTTTTGTCGGCGGCGTGTCTCGAACGTATCAAGTTCACCGGTCATCGGGCTTACAAGACGGCAGCTCTCTCAACTGAGCCAGACCCTTCTGCCCTATAAATGCAACGAACACGTATCGAAGCCACATTTATTTATTTATTTTTATTTAAAGAATTTATACCCCGCCTTTAAAGGCGGCCTTACAGAATTAAAACAGAATTAAAACAATGGCAGTGCTGTTCATTGCGGTGATGAGAGTGGCAACTGTTAAAATAAGAGGCAATCTACAAGAATCACATGGTACAGTCCTTTCATATTGCTGTTGAGGGGCACCTTCAATCAGATGAGTCCACCCCTACATTTGAAAGTGGTATTGGCCAGGCACAGCTTTGCCTGTCAGCAAGAACCAGGCCAAACAGGCTGAGAGACACACAAAGAAGGATTGTATCGCAACTAATGTTGCTCCATTTTGCACAGAGCTTACCAAGACTTTTTAGTATATGCCTTGGGTTGTTTCTTAATTTTGCACTTCCAAGTGGCCTCAATCATATGCAGCAGGAGGTCAGAGGAAATGTATCTTTCAAGATAGCACTCTGGAATTAATTACCGTGAAACACATACGCAAGTGACAATAAAACCATAGCAGGGAAATAATGGGAGCAAAGGAAATTCTAACTGAGTAGTGGGGAGTTAGGATTACTTGAATCAATATGACTGTCAACCTAACACTTAAAACTTCTTACAAGGGGAGAACACGAACAAAATTGTTGTGCTGTTATTCTTGTTTGCATGACTCAAAATGCTAGCTAAATACAACGTAATTTGTGTTTCCTCCATTTGATTCTGTAATACCCAGCACTCAACACTAGTGCTGATGAAGACGTCTGCCTTATACACCAGGAACGGCAGGAGATTGCAGATAAGACAAATTGAAAAAGGCCTTTTTACACAATGGGCTTAGAAGGAGGATAATTATGCTTGCCATACGTCCTGGAATGCCCGGGACTCTCCCGGATTTATGCCGTGATCCCGGATTGCCGCCAACATTTTGAAAATTAGGAAACTTACCTGGGCACTGGCATGTTGGCTTGCGAAATCTCGTGAGATCCAAGATGTCGGCACCCAAATCTCGTGAGGGCATGATGCCCTCATGAGATTTGGGCGCCAACATCTTGGATCTCGCGAGATTTTGCGAGCCAACATGCCGGCACCCGGGTAAGTTCCTTTAGTAACGGCGGCAGTGAGCGGGTGAGTAGGCTGTTCGCACGCTCTCTCACTGGCTCAGAGCCAGCGAGACAGCGGGCGAACGAGAGAGTGCCCGTGCCCGGGCAGTCTCTCTCCAGATCAGCAGCACAACAAGGAGCAGCACAACTCACGAGGAGCAGCACTGCCAGATCAGCAGCACGACGGCAACGATGGGGTAAGTAAATGTAATTAATTATTTAAGTGAAAAAATAAAATTATTTTGAAATAATTTCACGTCTTTGAAAACCGAATTTATTTATTTATTTATTTATTTATTTAGTAGATCAAATAAATAAATAAATAAAAACTGCGGCCGCGCTTCGCACGTCAAGTGGTATTTCTCTATGTATTTTATTTTTAAATTGATTATTTAATTAATTTGTTCAATTATTTAATTATTTAATTGGTGGGGGAGGGGTGTCCCGATTGAAGGTTGGGAAAATATGGCAAGCATAACAACAACAACAACAACAACAACAACAACAACAACAAATGAGGAGGAGGAGGTGAATGTCATGGTTCTTATGCACAGCCCACCAGTTTGGGGTGGCTGGATTTGGTCTGTTGAATATCAAGTCCTTCCCAAAGACTTAAGATATTCATAGATAAGAACGTAAGAAGAGCCCTGCTGGATCAGGCCAAAGGCCCATGTAGTCCAGCTTCCTGTATCTCACAGTGGCCCCACCAGATGCCTCAGGGAGCACATAAAACAACAAGATACCTGTATCCTGTTGTCGCTCCCTTGCACCTGGCACAGAGAAAACCTACTTCTAAAACCAGGACGTTGCTTTTGGCTTGTAACCTGTGATGGTCTCTTCCTCCATGAATCTATCCAAACCCCTTTTAAAGGCATCTAGGCCAGGTGTCATCACCACATCCTGTGGCAAGGAGTTCCACAGATGAATTACACGCTGGGGTATTTTTACAATATGTGTGCGTATAATAATAATAAATAATAAATAATAATTATTATTATATTTAAATACTGGTTTTCAATAAAAAGTTCACAAACGTGGTTTACAGAGAAAAGCAAATAACTAAATAGCTCCCTGTCCCAAAAGACTCACAATCTAAAAAGATGCAGAAGAAACCCCAGCAAACAGCCATTAGAAAAGACACTATGTTGGGGTGAAGAGGGACAGTTACTCTTCCCCTGTTAAAGAGAAGAGGAGCACCACTCGAAAAAGTGCCTCTTTGCTCAGTTAGCAGGGTCAGAAAATATCAGAAGATTCTTTGAATATCAAAAATTGCATGGAGGTGGACTTGGGGGGGTTGGGTATGGTTTCCATCCTGGCTTGACCTATTCAACTTTTTACAAGTCAAGTTCATGGGCTTGTAGCGGAGCGTTCAAAAATGGGATCGCCCAACTGTACATACTACTTTGTCACCTCAATATTCTACCACATCATTCTGCCGCATGGGAGACATCCAGGCCCCAGATCCGGGTCACAAAGTTGAAGACCAACAGCATATCCGATGCCTGTTTTTGATAACGTTCGCAGCCTTGGTTCTGCATCATTATGCCGCTGAATCTACAAATAATCCAGTTTTTAGACAAAAGCAGTGATCATGTAAAACCAAACAAAGCAAAGATCGGAAAAAATAAAGTACCGTATTGGTCTGAGTATAAGACTCACTTTTTTCTCCTAATTTAAGTTTTTAAACTAGTGGTGCGTCTTATAATCAGGCTGTTGCCATTTAATGCAAGTGATTTCATTAAAAAAATTTTAATAGCACCAAACTTTAAGGGTGCGTCTTATAATCAGGTGCGTCTTATACTCGGGACAATACGGTATTCTCTATGAACGGGAAGATTAGGTACGCCACAATTGTTTCCTTGTAAAATGAAGTTCAGTGGTTTTAACTCCTATGGCTATTCCATTGTAGAGCGATAAAAATGTGTTTCCATGGATTGTGAAAATCAACAGTGTGCCACCTGCGCATGTGGCTTTATCTTCATGCCAGAGGTTTTCCACATAATGAGTGACAACTCCCAAGGAGGCAGAATTCTTGGCAGAGGATCATTTCACCTGCTTCCCTTATTGCGTGCCAGGCGCAAACTGGGAAACACACCTTCGCCATGCCTGACTTTCATTATGTTCACCTGAAGGAAAACATATTTGTTAAAAATGAGGGCATTCGGAAAATTATAGCAGCTGAGATCCAAGAGAACAGATATGCCAAGCTTGGTTTTGACAGCTTCAAGAGATGGGTCCAAATTAACTTTTTTCCATCTCCTAATATGCATTGAGTGTTGTTGCATGCACTGAGAACCAAAAGAAGGAGTTTGTCTGAAAGGGTCGTTCACTACTTCAACGAACTACCCCAATATACATACCGTATTGGTCTGAGTATAAGACTCACTTTTTTCTCCTAATTTAAGTTTTTAAACTCGGGGTGCGTCTTATAATCAGGCTGTTGCAATTTAATGCCAGTGTAACAAGTATGGATCATCATCGGGATTACTGGTTAAAAAATTTATATAAATGTCTGATTGTAAAATACACCAAAATTCAACAGTAATCCCGATGATGATCCATACTTGTTATATTGTCGCTGGTTATAATAGTCTTCGTTCATTTTTAATGCCAGTGATTTAATTAATTTTTTTAATAGCACCAAACTTTAAGGGTGCGTCTTATAATCAGGTGTGTCTTATACTCGGGACAATACGGTATATTCAACCAACTACCCCAATATACCCCAATATACATCATCAGGAAAACACTATACTGAGACAGACCAGAGCCCTACGAAGGGTGCATTCTCTCTCCGCCTAGCTGCGGTGTGTTTGAGGATGACATGTTTCTGCTATGCTAATCTCTCGCATTCGATTGGGTTGACCAGGAATTGCTGTGCCTCCAGGCATCAAGGACAGGTGATTTGCTTTTCTATCCTTCCTTCCGCTTTACCACTTTTCTCCTTTCTCCTCCTGACTTCCGCCCTGAAACCACAGCTCAGCGGCTGCTAGTTGTCCAGCAAACCCTTCCCTGGGAGAAAGCACCTTGGCTGGCTTGCCTTGCTTCGCTCTCCTAAAACTGGCCAGGTTACTACCGAATGCACACTGTGTTCATCTATCAGATCCTTTCTTGCTCTTCTGCCTTCTTTGTATTCCTTTTCTTAATCGGGAGCTCATGAATCTTCTTGGCCACGTAGCCTGGCAGTTCCAGCTTTGGTACACACTCCAACAAAACTATCACAGCAGATACAGGAGTGGTATAGGTTGCGATTGTGAACCCTTTTTAGATTGTGAGCCCTTTTGGGACAGGGAGCCATTTAATCATTTCATTTTGTCTGTAAACCGCTTTGTGAATGTTTTGTTGAAAAGCGGTATATAAATATTGTTTAATAATAATAATAATAATAATAATAATAATAATAATAATAATAATAATACTGGGATACAATTCCTTTCTCTAGCTGTCTTCGTCTTCTCTCTGTGCCCAAGCAAATTGGCAGCACAGTTTAGTGTTGATTCCCCAGTCTTTTTAAGTGTGTTCCATTCCTATTTTTCCATTTCAATTTTTCACCAGTAGTAACCTGCTTTCCCCCTGTTATTTCCCTCACCTCCTCCGCATGCATCTCATTTCCCTTCCTCTCCTCCTTTAAAAAGTTATGCATTTTCCTCTGCATCCCTATTCTCCCTAGTAATTGATACCACTTAGGTTTAGCTATGTACATGTGTATGGGAGTTACAGCCCAATCCTATGTAGGATTGGGCTGTTGGGGGAGGGAGTTACGACAGCATAAGAACAACACTCCTCTGTCCTAAAGTGGCACGGAGAAAATGCTGAAAGGCAAGGACAGCAAATTCTTGATGACTCCAAGGTCATCAAAAGATCATCAGATATAATCTGGGCTTAACAGAGTTCTTGACTCAGATATGTGACTTGAAAGAATGCTGGGTCTCTCTCATATTAAGCTTGATATTTCCAATTCTTACTTGGCCGTGCCATTGGGTATGTTCTCATTATATTCATTTCTCACAGCCCAATCAGAGACTCCCCGGAAGCTCGCTGGAGCCAGTAGGAAGGAGGAGATGGTGGGAGAGGGCGCAGGAGGGCAGAATGGGAGCAGGGAGGCCACGGAGGGGGAGAATCCGTCAGGGAAGGCCCGTGCTGGATCCTATCCCCCTTCCCTGCAGCCTACCTGCCCCATTCCTCTCCTTGGATTTATGCTAGCGAAATTGCGGGCTATGAGGCTTATGCAGGGGGAAAGGGATTAAACATCCCCTTTCCCTTCAGAAGCCTCCCGGTCCCTCCACCCCCCAGAATGCAGTGGCTGCCATTTTGGCACCGCTGCATCAGGGGGGGGGGGTAAAGGATAGGATCGGGCTCTCAGATAATACAGTACTGTTTGAGACTGCCACTCGCCCACGGAAATGCACGCAGTTGCCTCGAATGGGCTGGAAATTAACATGGACAACTTTTGTACAAGATGTGGCAAGGCTTCCATTGGTTCGACGGACACACGAAGATGTCCCTCCCTACACCTTCCGTCATTGCCACGTTTAGCAAGGGTAGGAGCCCCAATGCAGGCATGGAATTCCCCAGTGTATTTTTCAAGGGGAATTCTCAAGGGAGGGAAGGGATGCAATCTCCATTCACACATGGATTGAGCCTCTTCCTTGAAATGAATGGGCCAACATGGGAAATGAAGAGATCTATGTGAGCACAGATATCTGAATTGGGACAACTGTATTAAAATGACACATTCAGCACAGGTTTATGCAAAATAGGGTCTACTAAAACATTTTTAGCAAAAAAAAATTTCCTCTATTTAAAATTAGATTCTTTTGTTGTCCGCACTGTGTCTAGCATGAGATGGGCTTGTTCTTGCTAAAAGAATCAAATGGAGCTAATTGGCAATCAGAGAAACAAAAAGAATTATTTAAAAAGTATTATAGAAAATACGCTAAGCTTTTCTCACCATTGAATGTCAGGGATGCTTGCAAAATGCGGTCATGAAGCCGAACAGGGTTCTCTTGTTTATATTAGCTTAAACAAAAGCAATAATTACAAAGCCAGAGAAAGCTGTTTTTGACAATGAATGGTGGAAAGAACTGAAAATGTTGGGTGCCAAATAGAACCAACATTCAAAAACAGATCAGACTCTTCAGATAATATGTGACAAACTGACACCTACTGAATTTTTGAAACTGCAGTTTGCAAGGGGAAAAAATATAGTGAACCAATGATCTCCTCTTCCCATTTTGAGTTCTGATTTTTGAAGGTTGTTCAGATCTGAACATGTCTAAAGGTAAGCACTGTTGGTTTTTTCCAGGATATTTGCAGCAAATTCCAGACCACAATTGCAACCCATGTTGAAAACAGGCAAGGGTGAGGCCATGATGTAATTCTTTGGTATCAAGTTGCCAGGTCTCTTGAAGTTCAGATCCGGAGACTAGAAGCAGATCAAGAGGCTAAAAGGTAGTGTTTGTTGCACCCACTATCTAGTATAGGGGTTCTCAACCTGTGGTACACGAACCCCCAGGGGAACGCAGACCACAGGCTGGGGGTACGTGAAGCGCTGCCCGTTATCAGCTGCTGTGATCAGCAGCTGATGATGGGCAGCTGTAGCCTTTTTTTCTGGGTTGCGCGCGAGCACTGCAACCCGGGAAAAATGGCTACAGCCCTCCCGATGTCCCCAGTAGCTGCCAGTAGCTTAAAACTTCCACAGTCATAAAACCCTCCCCATACAGCCCAATCCTGGATAGGATTGGGCTGTCAATTAAACATGCTCCATGACTGCTGCAAGCATGCACAGTAAGGTGTATTATGAGCCCATCCCAGGGGGTGTGCATGCTCCCACACCACTTGGATCCCCCCAAAATGCTACCTCTTCTTCATGTGTGAAGGGGAAAGCAGGCAGGCAAACAACTGTTTCCAGCATACATTGTTGCCGTTCATTTCAAACAGAAGCAGCGTGGAGCAAGGAGCCTGTATGCTGCGCTCTAAGTAAAGGGAAGGGGACAGGCTCCAAATCACCTTTCAGGTCACTTCATGGCATGGCCGGCCCTGGTGAAAAATGCCTACACCTTGCCAGAAACGTTGTTGGGGATCATTTCATTTTGGGAAGAAGAATGGTTGCTCTGAAGACAGTGGTTTACAAATTCAGTCCCAAGTTGTATGCCCACAGTAGCATTGCTAAAGCCATTTAGTAAAGAAGAGGGGCGATACGACAAACATTCTTGTACCAACCACCACCAAAAGCCCCCTTCCGGTCTTACTGAAGCTTTTAAATTAAACACCAGTTTCTACCTAATATAGCAGCAAAGAGCCAGCACAATTACAAAATTTAATTAATTAAACTGAAGGCAACTTATTTTAAAAGCCTTCCTACAACTAGATCTGTAAAGAAGCTCAGTGAAGCAGTACATATAACCAGAATCCCAGCACTGAAGTACTCTGTGTCGCAATTCCTGACTTTGTCCAAGTAGTTATTAAATGAAGTAATAATAACCACTGAAACAGCAAACGGAGCGCATGCATGGACAACTATGATTGTGAATCGTTTCCACATCAAAGCTGATTTGCATGTTCTCTTCCCATTACGTTCTAGTACCCTCTAAAGTACAAATCACATTGATTCAAGAACATCAATTTCCACGTTGGTACAGAAAGGTCAGTATAATGTGTGAAATGGTAATACAAGCATCTAACCGGAATATCAAACATTTCCCAAGAAGCTAGAGAGTTCAGAGGTCTATGATTTGCAAGCTGGATGCCAGTTTATGCCATTCCAGCTTAATACTATGTGCTCAGAAGTAAGTTTCATGAATTCAATGGGACTTACTCCCAGGTAAGTGTCTATAGGATTATAGCCCTATGGTCCAAACCTATTGGGCCATATGGCGGTGGAATTTCTGCCTTAATGGCCAGAGGCCCTGCGCCTCACAGCAGCAGCTCCCAGATGCCACGCTGGGGCAGGTAAGGTGGCAGATGGGGCAGTTCGAGGGTGGAAGGGTGTGGATCCTGTTGCCTGTTTTCATGGCCCAACACGCCCCCTGCCTCTCCTAGGACTTACTCCAGCAAGATAGCTGGTATAGGTCTGAGAAGCTTCAATGATGGCCAGGCGGCCTACAGAGGGGTAAGTAAAAAATATTTTTACTTACTTTTCCCAGGCCGTCTGGTTGCACCACCCCCACCATTGCATGCAGTGTGCGCTCCATCAGCATGGGTGAATGGAGTCTTGTGTGCTCCCTGAGGCATCTGGTGGGGCCACTGCGAGATACAGGAAGCTGGACTAGATGGGCCTTTGGCTTGATCCAGCAGGGCACTTATTTTCTTATGGCAAAGATGGTGGGAGATAGGACTAGGCTCTCAGTTAATACAGCCTTACCAATGAGAATAGCCTTGGCTCAGTGGTACAACGCCTTTTTTGCGTGCAGAAGTTTCGGTTTCTGGCATCTCCATGTAGGGTGGGGAAAGACTGCTTTCTGACACCCCAGTGAGTCATTGCTGGTCAGTGTGGATAATACTGAGATGCCTAATGGGAGTGGTTGGGTGCTTGCACAGGTCACAATTGGGGGACAATTGCTACTCAAAGCTGCTTTATTCCGAGTCAGATTATTTGGTCTCTCAAATGAAGTGTTGCCCACTCTGATTAGCAGAAGCTCTCCAGGGAATGAGGTAGAGGCCCTTCCCAGCCTGTTCACCCTTTTTCACAAGAGATGACTGGGACTGAACCTGGTGTGTTTTGCATGCAAAGCACAGTGAGCGATGGGCCATTTCCCAAATGAACTGTTAAGTGACAAACTAGATCTCTCTGTTAACTCAGGTGTGCAGATGTGGGAATGAGTCCCAGGTTGGCTTCAATGCAACATTCAAACTGATTCTTAATTACCACTGTCGTCATTACATCTTGAAGGCAATGTTAGGATTCTGCCTGTGATATCAAAGATATTGGAGTAACAGTAAAACTTTCGGATAAAAGTAGAATTAGACATTACCCGGGGAAATCATCCAGTGAACAACCAGAGATTGGCCTGATCACATACTGTAGGATACAGTCCCATATATTAAAAGTATATAAAAGTACCACTGTCAGAGTATAGCCCTCTGGGTTACCAAAGAGCATGCATTACCAAAGAATAGAAAAGAGGGAGCCGCTTGTTCCCCTACCACTTTCTAGGTAGCCTTACTGCCCTCTGCTGGTACAGAATGCATTGCTGCCCATGTCAGTAGATCTAAAGTTGAGTTTGGGTTGATCCATAGAGGAGCACACTGCCCAAGAGCCTGGACTGGTTTGTCCTTGTCCTGTTCTATCCAATATCTCAAGGCAAGGCAAGTTAGGGTTGCAGAATCCTGGGGAGCCCACAGTGAGCAACTTGCTCCAAAAGGAATCAAAGGAGGAATGAGGATTTAAACACCTCCAGGTCCAGAATAATCTTCTCATGCTCTGCCTCCCTGCATGGAGAGCAGAGAGGTTTAAATGGGGAGCCCCTGGCCTGGAATCTTGCACTCTTCCATTACAGTACTCTATTGGATTTCTCCTAGCTCATTGCCAGCACTGTTATATAGGCTTAGGGGGAGGAGCATGAGGTTCTGGGCATGGGGGGTGGTGCAGATTCTTTAAAGGATTCCAACTGCGACTCCGGGTATGCTGGTCTTCTAGGGTCTCCTGTCTGGGGGACACAGGCTCAGCATCTAGCCTCCAGGTGTTGAGACCTGGGAGTGGGTCTGGGTCTGATTGTTCTGGCCCAAACATTCCCCCCTCCTCTGGGTTGATCTCTGAGTTCAGGGCAGTGGTCGTGAAAGTCCTGCTCAGAACCCACAGAATACATTTCAATAGATGGGCATTTTTATGTATGAAACATATGAACATAGGAAGGTGCTTAATCCTGAGACAGACCTTTGATCCAACTAGGTTAGTATTGTCTACACAAACTTGGAGTGGCTTACTTGGGGGGTCTCCATAACCAGACACATAGAAAGTATTTTTCTATGTGAGCTCAGTTGTACACATCAGTGGCGTTGCTAGCCCTCCTGCCACCTGGGGCCAGGTGACACGGTGCTGCCCCCTGCAGTCGCGCCACCCCCTCCTTGCTCTGGAAAGGCCCTGTTTGGAGTCTAATGAAAGTGAGAGTGGGTGGGAGGGCCCGGCTCAGGCTGGGAGACTCCTCACGGGGTGGTGGGCCCCCATTGGAACACATCAATTGGGACTTCCATAAATCAGGTAAGCAAGCATGAGGGACCAACCTTCTTCTCAGCCACTGATTTTTTTGTGGTGTCCTAACCAGAGATGTGGATCAAGTCTCTGACTCCAAGTCTCGAGTCAAGTCCCAAGTCTCTGGGTCCAAGTCTCAAGTCAAATCCCAAGTCTTTGCCCCCAAGTCCCAAGTCTTTGGTTGTGAGTTGTGAGTCCCTATCTATTTAATGGGGAAAATGGGCTTAAACCTGAATAAAATTGGACTTGTTGTAAAAGGCTCCAAGTCTCAAGTTGAGTCTTTTGAGTCTTTTACAATTGCCGAGTCAAATCTGAGTTGTGTCACTGATGCGATTTCAGTCCGACTCGAGGGAGTCCGAGTCAATAGACTCAAGTCTGCATCACTGGTCCTAACTAAAATGGAAGATGACTTGACTGAGCCAAAGGAGTAATAATTCTATGTGTGAGCTTTTTCATGGGAGTATGGACAGAACATCTTATTAAACAAGTTGAAAGGTGGAGACAGTGTTTGTGGAGACTATGACCTAGTAAGCCTTGTGCGATCAGGGAATTCTAACCGTTGCATCATTAAATGAAAATAAATTATCATTTGAATGATTTTGTACAAGACTTGGTATGTTCACTGGCGTCGCTGCAGAGGGGGCGAAGAAGGCGAGGGGACAGGGCCGCTTCGTGCTCCGGGGTAACAGAGGGTCGGAGCCTCGGCGGAACTTAGAGCTCCGCCCCCCCTGCAGCGACGCTAGTGTGTATGTTTGCTCTAAAACCAATAATGGTTCTATTTTCTTACTACCCGTTGTACTTGAAGCTAGAGTGGGATTCTCATGCATTTACACGATTCCATGATCTGGAGCTTTCTAAAATGAATCACGAATGCTCAGGTTAAATGGCCAGTGCTGCAAAGTGGCGATGTTTCTTTCTTCAAGAGAGCAAACATGATGATGCTCGTGTTTTTCAAATTCTGTTCAGAAACCAAGGGTTTGCATGTAAAGTCACAATTTCCTCTTCTCAATATCCCTTTACGTGTACAATAAATATCAATTTTTGGACAGAATGTAGAAGACAAAGGGAAAGCCACACATAACTGAAGACATTTTATTCCAACAAAAGTAATGGAAATCTATTGTAAATAAGAAGTTTGCTAAAGCCTTTATCATTAACAGAGATCATAAATGTGAAGGACATTGCAAAAAAAAAAAAGGATTCAGAAGCAGTAGCAGTGGAATACAATTAAAATTGTGATGAGAAAGAGGGAATAAATTGAAGCAAATGCCAAACAATTTATTCTTCTCTGCCATCCTGACACATTAATGGACACCTGCTACTCAAAGACAGGAGAGGTTGCTAACAAATAGAAAGCTTAAGGAGAGACGGGGGAATATCTTACTTAATGACTAATTTGGTAAGTCACCTAATGAGTATGTGCTTAAAAAATAGTGTTGAATGATGCATTCCTAAGAGTTTGTTTTTAATCTAAAGGCAAGCAAGCATTGATTTCAACAAACTTCTACGTATGCTTCTTTTTAATGAGCATTTCTAAATACCTTTCCCTTGTACAGAGTGGTTTGTAATTCTAATTTCATTTAAAAGCATTTAAGTGTAGGGATATTTGTTTGAAGGAGCACTGAAGAAGGAATTGAACAGTTCTGCCTTCTCAGTATTTAAAATATTGATACCCTGCCTACTAACTGAAAGTTTCACAGCGCAATCCTACATAAGAACATAACATAAGAACATAAGAAGAGCCCTGCTGGATCAGGCCAAAAGCCCATCTAGTCCAGCTTCCTGTATCACACAGTGGCCCCACCAGATGCCTCAGGGTGGCATCCTGTGTAACCTTGCACTGGTGTAACAGTAGATGCACCAGTATAACAGCAGATGCACCGGTTTAAGTGCGCTTACACTGGCATAAGTGCACTTACACTGGTGCATCTACTGTTACACCGGTGCAAGGTTACACAGGATTGTGCTGTACGTGTACGGCACTTTAAATATATCTGCAAGTACAATGCTACAGACAATGCGGATGTGTAAGCTGTGGCAGCCCATAGCAGCTCAGCAGGGGCTGCCCAGAGCTGCCGCTGGGGGGCAGCCAACTCCCACAACACCTGTTGATGGCATCATCATCAGGCATCAACAGTCATAGAGATACATAGAATGAGGCATCTTCAACAGGATTATGGTCACAAAAACACTATATGGTTAAAATGTCATTAAAAAAACACCCAACAGGCTTTAAAAGTCTTGTTTAAAATGCAAACTAAGTGCAATAAAATACTTCAAAAGTCTTTTTAAAATGCAATAAAAACACTTTAAAACAATGCATGGTAAGATGGTAAAAGTTGGAGGGGAAACCGCATGGGTACTAGTATGGTCCAGCTTCAGAGAGGAGGACTAGGGGTTGTAGTTGTACATTTGCACCTCCAAGGTGCTCCACGTTTGTTGCTGAGGAGGTGAACAACAGAATGGCTATGACCTCACACTACAACTTAGAGGTGTAGCCTGATGTCAGGAACAAGCCCCTGTCACTTGGGAGAAGAGTGGGGTTCTGATGACCACAATCTGTTTGGATTCGCTATCAAGGACAGTCATAAAATGTGGACCCCTGCTGCTAGTAAAGAGATAAATACAGGAAGTCCTCACTTAACATCGCAGATAGGTTCCTTGAAACTGCGACATTAAGTGAAAACAATGTACAGCCCCCTCGTATCCATGGATTCCTCATCCGCGGTTTCAGTTATCCACGGTTGAGGAATCCCCCCCCCGCACCCTCCACAGCCCCCACCAGGCACTTACTTTTAGAAAAAACCTCAGGTTTTTTTCTTCAAACGTCCGTGTGCAGCTTCCCTCCTCACCAATAAGACTTCGGTGCTAGAGAGTCTCAGCAGCCTCAAGGTTGCTGAGACTCTCTAGCACCAAAGTCTTGTTGGTGAGGAGGCCAGCAAGGAAGCTGCACACTCGGGACTTTTGAAGAAAAAAACAGAGGTTTCTCCTGAAGGTAAGTGCCTGGGGGGGGGGGGCTGTGGAGAGTGCGGGGGCCCCGCTGACCCGCAGGGGCAGGGGGCCTCTGAAAACCATGGAGGGGGTGTTCGCCCCTTTCCACGGTTTCAGGTATCCACAGTGGGGGCTGGAATGTATCCCCGCGGATACGGCGGCCCCCCTGTATAATAACACAAATGCTTACCGGTGGCTCAGTGATGCGCTGGGGGACTCTAGCAGGCAGCAGAAGCTGCTTCTGGGACCGTGACCCACTTCCTAGGCTTTGCTCTCGCCTCAGAATGCCTTGCAAGGCATTCTGGGGCAGGAATAAGACCCGGAAGTGGGTCACGACCTGGAAGCAGCTGCAGCTTCAGCAACGACGTTAAATACGTCAGATACATCAGATACCAAAACGACGGTAAGTGAGGACTACCTGTACTAACAAATATTACAATTGCAAATGGCAGCCGCAAATTTCTTTCCTTATTTTAGTACAATGCATTATCAGGCACTGGCACAACAAAGGAACTGCGTGCTTAATAAATACTTAAGAGAATCAGGATCTTAATTAGACCGGCTGAACTGTCCAAGCAGCACGCTAAAGCAATGAAAATATATGAGCAAATTAAAAAAGGCTCTGAATGATGTGCTTCGAAATTCTTTTTTCCTTTCTAATTTGTGCTTTGAAAGCGTGTTCGCTTAATTAGTGGTATCACAAAAACTCCTCTCATGGCCTTGGATTTCTGCCAAGAACGGAAATCTTATCTTTTTTGCCAAATTAAATGGCCAAGATGAAGTTTCGTGGGGAGGGAGAGCCAAACATTAATCAGCATAACTGCTGGAAAAAAAGAGTTCTGACCTTCCCCCCCTCCCCAATTTGGATGCCATTTGTAAGAATGGACAGAATATGAGATGGCTAGGAACATGGGGTACTTCTGTAACAATTCCTCAGTTATTCGTTTTTGGAAGATATCCTAGTCTACCAATAACTGTACAAGTGCCCAAAGTACATATTATTTCCCCATTTACACAGAATATGCCATATAAAAATACCGTATTGGTCTGAGTATAAGACTCACTTTTTTCTCCTAATTTAAGTTTTTAAACTAGGGGTGCGTCTTATAATCAGGCTGTTGCAATTTAATGCCAGTGATTTCATTAATTTTTTTTAATAGCACCAAACTTTAAGGGTGCGTCTTATAATCAGGTGCGTCTTATACTCGGGACAATACGGGTAATATTTTCATCCTTTTCCAGACCAATGACAGAATCATGTCATCAATTACTGCAATAGGTAACCTCTTAAAACTTTTTCTTCCTGCCCTGGTTCATATTTAGTGAAGGAAGAATGGCATTGCTACATGTTTTCAGCATGGGAAGAAAGCCCATGTCCCATCAGAGCACTGTCTCCCTCTCTTTATATTTGGATCAGATTGGAGTTTGGCAGACTCATCATCATCACCCCTTCCGAGTCAACTGAACATAAGAAGAAGTATCCCCAAGCAGCTATGAGCAGGGGCACCACCTCTTCTATCTTCAGCCATGCTGAATGTCATAGTATAGATGCACACAGACCAACATTTTCACTATATAAGTCACAATTCCATTATACAAGCAAGCGAACAAAGAGGAGACGCTTAGAGGAATACAGAATCAGAGAAGAGCATGCAATCCAGGGTGATCTTGCTTATATGTTCTGGTAATTATCATTCCTTTCAATTGCTGGTCCCCCTCTCTGTTCACAAGCCGCCACCGCCACCATCACCACCCAAAAAAACCAAGCATGCAATTGCTTGATGTAACGTAGTTTCAGCCTTAGATACAGTTCTATGGATTTAAACCTAGGCTTGGAAGTTTGTACCCAAACCGAAGGATTCCTGAACTCCTGTTGGTCCAGCAGGATACGCCTAGAACAGTCTTTGTCAGAGGCACTATCAACAGTATAACCAGCAAGTCCACAACCTTCATGAACATTAATTTAAGAAGCTATTAGCACATCAGACTCTGGTCTGATCTGTTATTTGTCTATGCATCCTCTTGAGCTGACCTGTGGCCAAACATCATGATTATAGACAGTGTAAGGTTTGTATCAATTTCAAGGCCAAGTGCATTGTGTTTTTGCAATATTTGAAACAGCGTAGCAGTTCACAATTTTTTTCCTGACTGCACAATAAGTCTTTGTGTTTATTATAATCATCATCATCATCATCAATGATTCATCATTGTTATTATTAGTAAGTTGTATGGCACAGTACATTATTGTAACGATTCAAGAGAATTCCTTATGCCATACACACACACAAACAATAATGAAATAGTCAAGGCGCACAGTGCAGGAAAAAGAGAATAATTATATTTCCCAAACCCGTGAGAGTGCAGTTGTACTAATCCTGCATAATAGAGACACAATAGAAATCGGAGAAGGCTCTAACAAAGATTATTTGACTTGCAAGGCACTCATTTGACAATTTTGAACACAAAGGGCCTTATCAGAAAGTGAAACCAAAGCATTCTTTCCCACCCCCTTCTCTGAAAGAGCACTTTGCAAATGGAATTGGAACTTACCCTGACCTCGGGATAAAGGGTGCATATAAAACATTGCTTTTAAACTTGCTAACCAACAAGCAATTATTTGGCAAGAAAAAAAAATCAATTTGAAAACATGAAATCTGACTTCTAAAAAAGAAATCTAATAATCCTCCTCAAGGCACTCAGCAAACGTTAAAACTTGTGAGTACAAATGAAAAGGGTGACTTGAACTTCTTGCCTTGTGAATGCTGGTTCCTGTGGCCTGCAGGAGAACTACCACAGAACAACAGAGTCTTGTGGCACATGAGAGACTAACAAACATATTATAAACTTTTTGTGTAGGCTATGAAAGCTTCTGCTACAATAAATTTGTTACAGCCCAATCCTCTCTAGCAGGATGCGGCGGCACAAATAAGGCGCCTACCTCATCCTGTGTAGCATGGGGCCTGTGACGGCGGAGGTGGAGGCATCCTCAGGATAAAGGGACATACCCCGAGTAGACAACATACCCCGAGTAGAGTCCCAACCACCCCATGGGTCTACTTGACTGTGCGCCAGCTATTTTGCTGGCGCACATTCGAGCGACCAGCCTCCTCAGATTTGCTCCAGCAAAATTGCTGGCGGAAGTAGGAGGAGGCCGTGTAACGGCCCAGCTGCCCGGCGGGGGGTGGGATGTGGCCGAAGCCATCCCCCTGCCCCCTCCTGGGCCAGCTGGGCCAATGGCCCCCCTCCCTTGCCCGGCGAAATGCCCCCACGCCAGCCGGATCCTTACCAGGGTTCGTCTGCGGCCGTAGGTGTGCTCCGTCGCCAGAGCAAGGGACGCCGGCCGGGAATGGCGCCAGTGGTGCGAAAAGGTACCTGGGGGGTGGGAGGGAGGGCAGGCAAAACCTTTTGCGCTGCCGCCCACCCGCAAGAATGCTTCAGCACTGCTTTGGAGTCCACCAGGAGCCTCCAAAGCGGTGCGAAAACCGTGCCCTCCCCCCCCCGATGTTTCTGCCGGCATCTTTTTGATGTCTGTGCAGCATCCAAATAGTTTTGGGTTCTTAATTTCTGGGAACTAATCACACACACTGTGTAACATAAAAAAAATCCAAACATGCAGAAACAGAACTTCCAAGTTCAACAAACATTCATTCACATGCAGCTGCTGGAAGAAAGCCTTTGTGACTCCAGGACCCAGGAAGTACACTGGCCTGTCACATAAGAAAATAAGAACATAAGAAGAGCCCTGCTGGATCAGGCCAAAGGCCCATCTAGTCCAGCTTCCTGTATCACACAGTGGCCCCACCAGATGCCTCAGGGAGCACAAGACAACAAGATACTTGTATCCTGTCGCCACTCCCTTGCACCTGGCACAAAGAAAACCTACTCCTACAACCAGGAGGTTGCTTATCCCCATCATGGCTTGTAAGCTGTGATGGACTTTTCCTCCATAACTCTGTCCAATCCCCTTTTAAAGGCATCCAGGCCAGGTGCCATCACCACCTCCTGTGGCAAGGAGTTCCACAACCAATTACACACTGGGTAAAGAAATATTTTCTTTTGTCTGTTTTAATCCTCCCTCCACTCAATTTGAATGGACGTCCCCTAGTTCTAGTGTTGTGTGAGAGGGAAAAGAACTTCTCTCTATCCACTCTCTCCATCCCATGCATAATTGTATATGTCTCAATCGTCCCCCCTCAACCGCCTTTTTTCTAGACTGAAGAGCCCCAAACGCTGTAGCCTTTCCTCATAAGGTAGATGCCCCAGCCCACTAATCATTTTGGTCGCTCTCTTCTGTACCTTTTCCAGTTCCACTATATCCTTTTTGAGATGCAGAGACCAGAACTGGACGCAATACTATAGATGCGGCCTTACCATCGATTTGTACAACGGCATAACCCTTAAGTATCTGATTTCTTTTCGAAAATTGGGTTTTTATTCATTGCCTGCAAAACCTACTGTATGAACGTCTGCCAGAACAGAGCTTGTCCTTCCATTACTAAAAGAAGTTCATGTTCAATTAAAAACTGACCCTCTCAGGGAGTTTTTTAATCAGAGTTTGAACTTTATTTTATATCTCAGGCAGAGACCAAGAGGATAGGGAACAACTCGTTCTCGATTCTGTACGAGTCCCCTCTTCTCAACATTCATGCAGTTCGGCGTTTCTCTAATGAGGAAGAAAGCCTAGGCTAATTTCCAAATACATGATCCTGCCCAGCTTTGAGATTAAGACTTCAGAGTCATAATAGATGTTTCACCATCAGGATTGCTTTTAATGTGTAAGAGAAAGGCTAATTATATATCCCAGTTTGGCCTTGTTAGAAAAGCCAGAGGCTGTTATTTCCTCTTCATAAATTGTACTACACATAAAAACCACTAGACTGAAAGTCCTCGAAAATGAAAAACCTTTCCTAAAGAATTTCCAAGCCCTTTAGGAAGGTGGTTCATACCTAGAAAAAAGGGTGAAATTGCAAGGGCATTTAAGGCTTGATCAGAAAGTACAAATTTTGAGCCTTGGGCCTAGGCCAATAAGGTATCATGGAACTTTCTTCTGGCACAGAAGACAAAATTAGTGTTATCGGTTTGCTCACAAACGATGCAAACCTGCTCTAGCCTCAGTGGCGTCACTGCAGGGGGGGCGGAGTTCTAAGTTCCGCTCTAAGTTCCGCGCAACATTGCTTTCACTTCCCTGAAAGGCTCCGAAGGCGAGGGGGCGGGGCCGCTTCGTTCCTCCGTATAACGGAGGCTCAGATCTAAGCGGAACAGAGCTCCAGACCCTGCAGTGACGCCACAGTCTAGCCTGCTTTTTTTCTTAAACGGATGGATCACAGGCCAACCTGCCAGACTCTGCCACAGTACCAGGAATTTTTTTTCCCCATTTTTCAAAGTTGGCAACAACTTTCAAAGCTTGGTAACAAAAAAGACTGTGACCACCGGGTCACAGTCAGAATGAATCTGTCCTGGCGACCTTAAGCAAATGTTTCACAACACCAGCTTCCGTGAATGGATGGCAGAATGAAGAATCTGGACTGGCCAGTCTAGGTACTGGAATTCTGGCTTTATGTGCTTGCCTGGACAAAGCGTAGGACCAGGGTTAGCCCAAAGCCTCCAGACACCTGTGGCAGCATGCCAAATCCTGCTCCCTTACCTGATTATGTACCAGCCTCTGTTCCTCCCACTCTCCAACAATGTTCTCGCTCAGCACTCTCTTCCTTTCACATTTCCTCTTCGTCCTTGCCCCCCTCTTCCCTTTACAATCCAGGGACTGAAAGGAGTAGGAAGAGCAGCAGAATCAAATAGGCTGACAGAGATGGAAGCACTCCATCAAACTGCTGCCTGAGGTGACTGCATTAGTTGGCCTCATGGATGGGCCAGACCTAAATAGAACCTCTAGTCTCCTGTAGTCCAGCCTCTGACTTCAGGCCTCTTGTGTGGGAGAAACAAGACATTCAATCCCCTTGCCCACCCCTGTCCCTTGCAAATTATTATACACCACCAAATATGTTGTGCATACCCTGAAGCCTACTTAGTGCTAGTACTGCTAATTGCTTACTAAATCTAATTGCTAAATCTAAATCTAACTGCTTCCGAACAGATTTACTGCAGCAAACAGCAGTGTAGCAATTTGCATCTTCCCAAAACTGAGCTGTTACCTTACGGATCCGAGCTTATTCACACTGTCTGCTCAGAGCTATCAAAGCATCCACAATCAACTAATTATTTATTCTGGCATGTTCTTTCCTGGAACTTCTTCTTGGTAACACTAAGGGGAAAAGGCTGTTTTCCCCTAGGGGAGAAAAATCAATGAGAAGGGTGGATTATATAAGTAATTTGCTTACAATGAATCGAGGAAGCTCTCTTATACCGAATCAGTCCATTGAACCATCTAGGTCAGTACAGTCAGCACAGTCTGGCAATCGTTCTTCAGGGATTCAGACAGGAAATTTTTCTCTGTCCTACCGAGATTCTAGGGAAACCTTCAAAAGCGAAGTATGTGCTCTACCACTGAGCCAGAAGAGAAGGAAATCATCTAGAACAGTGGTGGCCAACCTTTCAACTTGAACGCTGGCCCTTTAAATGGTTGCATAGGTGAGAGCATTTCAGCAGGTGCCGCTGCTTTAGCAACACCATCAGCACTTGCAGCTGCCAAGATCCTGTCTTCTACACAACTCTTAAGAACACAGTAGCCCTAATGGTGGAAGGTTGGCCACCCCTGATCTAGAAGCACCTCTGTCACCACTCATCTGTTCGCTCCACAAAAATCAAAGCTCATTACCTTCCTACTGCAGAGGGCTCATTTATTCCTGTCGTACGCTGCAATCCACCATAAGTCTAGGCCAGAGGAGTGCGCGCTCCGCCAGCCTAAGGTGTTGCAAAAGTGCCATAAGGCACTTTTGCAGCACCTCTAGAGTAAGCGACACCAGTGTGGAGGCCGGCACCACTCACATCGCTGTCGTTTCCGGCAGTCGGACGCAGGTAGGGGAGAACCGGCCAGGGTGGTGGGGGAGAGGGCCATTGGCCAGCCCAGTCTGAGAGGAGGAGGGGGATATTGGCACTGGGATGCTCTGATATTCCAAGTCACTTCCCAGGCCGGGCCGGCCTTAGATAAGAATATGAAAAAAGCCCTGCTGAATCAAGTGAAATTCCCATCTAGTCCAGCATCCTGTTTCCTGCAGTGGCCAATCAGATGTGCACAGGCAGGGATTTAAGGTCCATCCTTCTTCCTACAACTGGAATTCGGAGGCATACTATCTCTCAACCTGAAGGGAACTTGGCTAGTAGACACTGATAGTCTTGTCTTCCATGAATGTTTATGTTTGTTCATGTAGCTGTTTATTTCATTTCATCTCAAGTGTTAATGCCCCACCTTTCCATTTCCAACAAATAACAAGGAACAAGGCCGCCAGTGTGCATATCATATACTATCGGTACCTATAAAATGTGGTATCTAAAGAGGGATGATGGGGAGTTACATCATTTTTCTACAAGAGCAGAAGGTCTCCACCATCAGCAGAGGTAACTAATAGAATAAGGACCTTACAAGCAGAGATTTGATTATTGCAAAAAAGATCAGTGTTGCAAAATTGGTAATCCAATTTTTATAGCAATTTTTATAGCTAGTTTAGAGCTGAAGTCTGATATTCTGGCACAATAGTTCTCCTAAAATGGACAGAAAGGGCAATAATTGTAATACTCAGTATATACTTTTTGATGTGCAGCTTTCTAATATAATGGACAAATGCTTCTTCTTTGCACTAGCATCGCTGCAGGGGGCGGAGCTCTAAGTTCCGCCGCGGTCCGACCCTCCATTACACGGGTGCACGAAGCGGCCCTACCCCCTCACCTTCGGAACCATTCAAGTCGGTGAAAGCTCCTGTGCATTGTTTTCACCGACATGAATGGTTCCGAAGGCGAGGGGGCGGGGCTGCTTCGTGCACCCGTGTAACGGAGGGTCGGACTGCGGCAGAACTTAGAGCTCCGCGCCCCTGCAGCGACGCCACTGCTTCTTTGTATCTAGCCCACTGTTCTGCTCCTCCTTTCCCCCTTGTTTCTTCCCCTTCAACCCTGAATTCATCTGCCCATTTCCAGGGAATGCCACCCAATCAAATCCACGCTATTTCTCTATATAAGTCCTGCTGCCCTCTCCATCCAGTTATATTTATTTTATTATTAATGCAATCCATTTTTGAATGTGTGTCAGTTACCCTCTCGGTAACCTAAGTGCCTGATGCAGGAAAAAACTGTATGAGAAGAACCAATTAAATATTTAAAGAAACATATTTAAACACCACTCCTTTAGAATAGCTATAACACACATTCACCTTCTGTTCTCTTGCGCAACCATTGCACACCCATCAACTCAGATTTGGAAAACCATCCCGTATTTGCTTTAATCCATCTCCTTCTTTGATGGTATAAGAAACTGATTTTGTGACTGTAGGCCAAGGATGTGAGACACAATACATAAGGAGAGAAGATGCAGACCAAGAAAGTGACAGTTTCACATCCTACCTTGGGAGAAATGAAGTTTTGTTATGAATCTAGAATCCTGTTCAGCATCTCTTGCATTCCAAGATCCGAATCCAAAGAACCATGAGCAGAAGGACATGATGACTTACAGTGCAATCCTAACTGCGGCCAGCACTGGTGCTGCGGCTTTGGTGCTGGCTTAGTGTCTTGCAAATGTGCTGTAAAGCACATTTGCAGCACCTGGTGAGTAGGCAGCACCAAGGCCTGCGCTGCCTGCCCACCAGAGACACCCGAGACCAGCACTCTGGAGTATGTAAGTCCTACTCCGAGCAGTGCTGGAGCTGGGGGAAGGGCATAGCGGGGTGGGGGAGGGCACAGGCCTGGGAGGGGGTGGGATTGGCGCCCTTGTCAGACGCCATATCCTATCCACCCTCCCAGGCCTCTAGCCCCGACACGGGGCTTCTCTGGTAAGCACTGCCAACAGTGACCCGAGTAGCCCCATGGCGGAGGCTGGGGCGTTATTCAGGGTATGGGGACAAACATCACTCTGAGGAGCCCCAACGACCCTCTCCTCTTTAGCACTGGATATAGCGTGGGCTCGGCACCCACGCTGCACCGGTGCTGGATAGGATTGCGCTGTTAGTCTTGTCCCATGAACTCTTAAGCAAGAGCTAGTGGAAGACTTCTCACAGTGCAGAGCCACCATGCATTGAGAGTTGCATTATGGTATGAGGACCATCTTGAGTAATATACCATCTGATACATGGTACCATCTGATACCGTGTACCATCTGATACACGGTGAATAAAACTGTAGCAAATAAACTCTAGTCAACCATAACAGAGTTTTCAGGAGCTACTCTCAATGTGCGGCAATCGGGATTTGGTTTTTTTAATGAACCCTACAACCCAAGACCTTAAGATAAACATTCTATTTAAAAAGCAATAATACGAATGGATGCATATTTTGTATGTGTACAAAATGAGAATGCCAATGATCAGTGTGCTAATCTGATGTTTGAAAGTTTCCAAAATGTTTACCTTTGACAAGAGATATTTCAAAAGAGAAGCTGTGTTTTATTAAGCGGCATCGTTTAAGCAATGAAATCATAGCAACTTAAAAGACACATCATTTTCATTTACAAGCACTGAACTGAAAATTGTATTTAACTCTTTGATCTATTTTTAATTCTGAAATGAGAAAATGTTAAATACCTGGAGAAAATGTTACTTGTCAATTTAACAGGTAGTTTTTTTCTGTCTTTCAGTAATTCTTTTTTAAAATCTTGTTAAACACACACACACACACACACACACACACACACACACACACACACACACACACACACGTTATTTACACATTCCTCTATCCATCAATTTCTAAGGGTGCCGAGATATTTCTTTAGAAAGCAATTTTAGCTTCAGTCCTTTTGATTCAATGGCTAGCTTGGGCCGGCCCATCCATGAGGTCAACTGAAGTGGTTGCCTCAGGCAGCACGTTGGCAGAGGGCCAACCACCTACATGCCTTGACTGCTGCTGCTCCCACTGCCTGGATTAGAAAAGGAATTCAGCAGGAGGGGGAGTGTGGAGGAGAGATCACCAGCTAAGGGTGAGGGCAGGATTTGTCATGCTGTCTCAGCTGCCTGGAGGACTTAGGCCAACCATAGGGTAGCTTTGTATATTCATGTTTATATGAAGTCACATTACTACCGAGGGAGACTGGCTTAAATAAGCCAGCCTATTACTGCATTACTTACAGCGCAATCCTTCATCTCATCATGTGGACCACCATTGCCTGAGCCACTCTGACGGTGGGCAGCTCACTGCCGATGGCACAGAAACCAGTAAGTGGGCAGCAGACTAGCCGCTGGAGCAGGTAAGGTGACAGACATGGCGGATCTGGGCAGAAATCGGGCCGGGCCAGGGTGGGTTTGGGGCAGATCTCTGTGGCAACGGTGCCCATGAGATTCAGAGGCCCTGCCCTGGATCCAAAATGCGCCCTTGGACCTAACAGATATGCAACAGCAAAATAGCTGGCGATGATCTGATTAAACCTGTTGGAGACCAGGGAGTGGTGGAAAAGGTAAGTAAAAAAAATTTTTTTGCTTGCTGCTCCCTGCTGGTCTGGTCTCCAGTTGGCCCGTGGAATACAGTGGAGGTTGTGTCACTGACACTGCATTACATAGGCCGGCAGAGGATACGTTTGGGCTGTTAGATTATGGAAGCATTTTCTGGCTTCCACTTTCGTAAACACAGTGAAACCTATAGCCTGAGAAGTGATAGCAAAACATGGAATTAGGCACTAGATTCCCTCATGTTTTTGTGCTTTTTTTACATATTCATGATTAAATTGCCAGGAAGAACAGTGTTTTAAAGAGCATTTGTTAAAGTGACTTTTCTCTATTGCATAATAGCTCTAGCAATGGTATCAACACAGGTGTCTATAAGACAAATGTCTCTGCTTTAAGGCTTAAACATGTGCAGTGCAGCTAACTGCATGGTTGTAAGTACCTGATTTATATGGGCCAGCTCATGCTTTTTGTACTGGGTTTACCTGTACTAGGTAACTTGTGAGGGAGGTAGAACAGACACAAAGCTGAGATTTGCACACCCTCAGGAAAGAAGCAACAATTGCACAAATTGGGCACAGAAGCACACTTAAATGTCTGCCAGAGCAATCCTGACTAAGGATCCAGCCGCCTGCCGAATCCTGTGCACAGGCTGCCCGGCACGTGCTGGGCCGGAGGTCTACTCGGGGAAGGGGATGCTCGTCCCCTTCCTCCTCAGATTTCTGCTAGCTAAATAGCTGGTGGAAGTAGAGGAGGCCGTGTAATGGCGCAGCTGGCCCGGCGGGGACGGGGATCTGGCCGACACCATCCCCCACCCCATCCCGGGCTGTCTAGGCCAATGGCCCCCCTCCCTCGCCCGGCCGGACTGTCCACGTGGCTGGCGACGGAGCGCCTTACCTTCCGCCGCCAGCCACGTGGAGATCTGGTGCTGGAGTGAGAGGGGCCATCCTTGCACCGGCCTCCCTTACTCCCAAGTCATCGCGAACGTGCTTTACGGCACGTTTGCGACGCACCGGAGTGCTCATTCCAGCGCTGATCCTATCGTCAGGATTGCACCCTGCATGTATTACTCACATCACATTCATTCATTCCTTTTTATCCCATGTTTGACAAGTAGTCCCAACAAATCGTAACACCATAAAAACACAGTTTACAATAAAATCAGATTTAAAATAGTAATTAAAAACAGACAAGAAATAAAATGCTCCAACAGCAGCTCACAAGTCAAAAGCTTAGCAGAACAGGGGAGTCTGGAGTTCCTTTTCAATACATTACACCATGTCAATGAATCAAAAGTGCAGATAAACATTCTTCCCCTGCCCTACTGCCTGATTCCCTTTTGGTGGGTTCATGAATTGCCCTTCCCCCCCCCTCTGTCTGAAATCCTGACACCAGACCCCCAATATTGACTTAGTTATTTTACACATTTTTAGACTGCCCTTCCTCCAAGGAGCCCAGGGTGGTGTACAGGATTCCTTCCCTCTTTTTCTTCAGCGCACAAGACAACTGTACATTAAACCACAATTGCAATCAACATATAATAGCCATAAACATAACTCTCTGTAATATAGAAAAACTTGCAGAAATTCACTAATGGCCTTTGCTTTTCATCTTCCAAAATAATGGCTTTGATGCTTGACAACAGGGGATCTGAAAGAGCAGATGTGAAGGAGACGTTCTCCACATTTCAAACATCCGACAGCACAAAACACTAAAATGACCACAATTTAACGAGCATTGAGAAGCTTTTAGGCAACTCTTTATTTAGTATGTGAAACATTAAAACCTGACATTATGGTCTGTTTATCATGATTAGAGTCCCTTCACCCTTGGATAAGCAAACCAAGTTCCTTTTAATGATGGTGACACATCCATCCATTAGGAGAGAATGGATCTATTTGATCTTGCCTAATTCTGGACAAACACAAACACAAACAAAATGACACCAGGAATGCCACTGAGCAACAATTTAAATAAATGTCTCAGACAACGCTCCAGTGAAAACAGCAAATGGAAAGCAAACACTGCAATGGGCAGAGCTGTTCTCTTAATGTTTAAGGTGAAATGGTTTGGATTGTTTATTCATTGGCACCATGCCGATGGCCAGATATGACGTATGAGGAATTAGTAAGTTTCACACAAATTACATGAATATTAAACCAAATTCACAGAGCAATCCTGTGTGAAATTGTGCAGGGGGAGCGTGCGCTCCCCCGGCACTAGGTGTCGTGAAAGTGCCATAAGGTGCTTTTGCGGCACCCAGAGAGTAAGGGCCATTGGCGCAGAAGCCGGCGGCCCTCTCTCCCTCGGTGGGCTGTCCCCAGGCTCGCTGGGCCAGGTAAGTACTGCAACATCTGGTGCAGGGGTGGGAGGAGGGTGGACCGGGTGGCAAGGGAGGGCAGCCATTGGCCGCACCGGGTTGGGGGAGGGTGGGGATGTCGGCTGTGAAATTTGCCAATATCCAAAGCCCTCTCCTGGCCCAGTGCGACCTGACACGTAGGACTCGAATGTACGTGAGCTCCAGAGCTGGCATACATTTGAGTAGGCCCATAGGGCCTCAACTCCTTCATGGATCATTGCCTTGTCGTGGCGAAGGGGCTTGCGTAACTCAATGAAGCCATGAGCTATGCCGTGCAGGGACACCCAAGACGGACAGGTCGTAGCAGAGAGTTCTGACTAAAAGTGATCCACTGGAGAAGGAAATGGCAACCCACTCCAGTAACCTTGCCAAGAAAATCCCATGAACAGTACCAAAAGGCTAAAAGATATGACGCCGGAAGATGAGCCCCTCAGGTCGGAAGGTGTCCAATATGCTACTGAGGAAGAGCGGAGGACTATTCCAAGTAGACCCAGAAAGAGTGAAGCGGCTGGGCCAAAGCCAATAGGACGTCCAGCTGTGGATGTGTCTGAGGTTGAAAGGAAAATCCAATGCTGCAAGGAGCAATACTGCTTAGGAACATGGAATGTGAGGTCTATGAATCAAGGCAAGCTGGATGTGGTCAAAAATGAGATGATAAGATTGAACATTGACATCTTGGGAATCAGCGAATTAAAATGGACGGGCATGGGCGAATTTAAGTCAGGTGACCATCATATCTACTACTGTGGGCATGAATCCCTTAGAAGAAATGGAGTAGCCCTCATAGTCAATAAAAGAGTGGGAAAGGCAGTACTGGGGTGCAACCTCAAAAACGACAGAATGATTTCAGTTCGAATCCAAGGCAAACCATTCAACATTACAGTAATCCAAGTGTATGCCCCAACCACTGATGCCGAAGAAGATGAAGTTGACCGGTTCTATGAAGACCTACAACACCTTCTAGAACTAGCACCCCAAAAAGATGTCCTTTACATCATAGGAGACTGGAATGCTAAAGTAGGAAATCAAGAAATAAAGGGAACAACAGGCAAGTTTGGCCTTGGAGCGCAAAATGAAGCAGGGCAAAGGCTAACAGAGTTCTGTCAAGAGAACACGCTGTCATAGCAAACACTCTTTTCCAACAACACAAGAGGCGACTCTACACATGGACATCACCAGATGGTCAATACAGAAACCAGATAGATTATGTGCTTTGCAGCCAAAGATGGAGAAGCTCTATACAATCAGTAAAAACAAGACCTGGAGCTGACTGTGGCTCAGATCATGAGCTTCTTATTGCAAAATTCAGACTTAAAATTCAGACTTAAACTGAAGAATGTAGGGAACACCACTAGACCAGTCAGATATGACCTAAACCATATCCCTTATGAGTATACAGTGGAGGTGAAGAATAGATTTAGGGCATTAGACCTGGTAGACAGAGTGCCTGAAGAACTATGGACGGAAGTTCGTAACATTGTACAGGAGGCAGCAACTAAAACCATCCCAAAGAAAAAGAAATGCAAGAAAGCAAAGTGGCTGTCAGATGAGGCTTTACAAATAGCTGTGGAAAGAAGGAATGCAAAAAGCAAGGGTGAAAGGGAAAGATATAAACAACTGAATGCAGAGTTCCAGAGAATAGCAAGGAGAGATAAGAAGGCCTTCTTAAATGAACAATGCAAGGAAATCGAGGAAAACAACAGAATGGGGAGGACTAGAGATCTCTTCAAGAAAATTGGAGATATCAAGGGAACGTTTTGTGCAAAGATGGGCATGATAAAGGACAAAAAAGGCAAGGACCTAACAGAAGCAGAAGAGATTAAGAAGAGATGGCAAGAATACACAGAAGAACTATACAAGAAAGATCTGAATGTTCCTGATGACCACGCTGGTGTGGTCACTGACCCAGAGCCGGTCACTGACCCAGAGCCGGACATCCTAGAGAGTGAAGTCAAGTGGGCCTTAGGTAGCATTACCAACAACAAAGCTAGTGGAGATGATAATATCCCAGCTGAGCTACTTAAAATCCTAAATGATGATGCTGTGAAAGTGCTGCACTCAATATGCCAACAAATTTGGAAAACTCAGCAGTGGCCAAAGGATTGGAAAAGGTCAGTTTACGTTCCAATTCCAAAGAAGGGCAGTGCCAAAGAGTGTTCAAACTACCGTACAATTGCACTCATTTCACATGCTAGCAAGGTTATGCTCAAAATCCTACAAGCTAGGCTTCAGCAGTACGTGGACCGAGAACTACCGGATGTACAAGCTGGGTTTCGAAGAGGCAGAGGAACTAGAGATCAAATTGCCAACATGCGGTGGATCATGGAGAAAGCACGAGAGTTCCAAAAAAAACACCTACTTCTGCTTCATTGACTACGCAAAAGCCTTTGATTGTGTGGATCACAACAAACTGTGGCAAATTCTTAAAGAGATGGGGGTACCAGACCACCTTACCTGTCTCCTGAGAAACCTGTATGCGGGTCAAGAAGCAACAGTTCGAACCGGCCATGGAACAACTGATTGGTTCAAAATTGGGAAGGGAGTACGACAAGGCTGTATATTGTCACCCTGCTTATTTAACTTATATACAGAGTACATTATGAGAAATGCAGGGCTGAATGAATCGCAAGCCGGAATCAAGATTGCCGGGAGAAATATCAACAACCTCAGATATGCAGACGATACCACCCTAATGGCAGAAAGTGAAGAAGAACTAAAGAGCCTCTTGATGAGAGTGAAAGAGGAGAGTGCAAAAGTTGGCTTGAAACTCAACATTAATAAAACTAAGATCATGGCATCGGGTCCCATCAATTCCTGGCAAATAGAAGGGGCAGAAATGGAAGCAGTAACAGATTTTACTTTTCTGGGTTCCAAGATCACTGCAGACGGAGACAGCAGCCATGAAATTAAAAGACGCTTACTCCTTGGAAGGAAAGCTATGGCAAACTTAGACAGCATAATAAAAAGCAGAGATATCACCATGCCAACAAAAGTTCGTATAGTTAGGGCGATGGTGTTCCCAGTAGCAATGTATGGTTGCGAGAGTTGGACCATAAGGAAGGCTGAGCGTCGAAGAATAGATGCTTTTGAACTGTGGTGCTGGAGAAGACTCCTGAGAGTCCCTTGGACTGCTAGGAAATCAAATCAGTCAATCCTAAATGAAATCAACCCTGACTGTTCCCTGGAAGGACAGGTACTGAGGTTGAAACTCAAATATTTTGGCCACCTAATGCGAAGAGAGGACTCTCTGGAGAAGACTCTGATGCTGGGAAAGACTGAAGGCAAAAGGAGAAGGGGAAGGCCAAGGATGAGATGGTTAGACAGCATCACCGATGCAACGAACATGAAACTGAGCGAACTCAGGAAGATAGTGGAGGACAGGAAGGCCTGGCGGGATATGGTTCATGGGATCACGAAGGGTCGGACACGACTTAACGACTGAACAACAACAACAACATAGGGCCTCAAGCTGCTTGCAACAAGGGAAGGGGACGATCATCCCCTTCCTTCGAGATGCACCCAGGCTGCCCCAGGGCTGCCCGGGACCTGGATAGGATACACAGGATCTTACACAGGATTGGACTGTCAAATTTGTACACTATAGTGCTTTGGAATGTTCAATTTATATGCATTGCCAAGATATGTACTAATGCTCCTTTTTTTTTTAAAGGGAAACTTGGGGGTTGCTCTCTTGACTTCTGTCTTTGGTTGCAACCATCTATATTGAATTTAAGAAAGAAAAAATGAAAAAGAAGTGATTATTCTCTGGAAGTGAATAATTCTCTGGAAGTGAACAAAGTGCAAAGTGATGCACATTGGGGCAAGAATGCACAGATATCTATGTTATAGCCAGTGTTAGGAGTCTGGTCTTAATATGTTGCTTCCCAGTTTCCACCTTATATTTCCAAGGCTGCAAACCTATACATCTTTTCCTGGGAGTCAGCCCCATTGAATACAATAGAACTTACTTCTGAGTAGACATGCATAGGATTGTGCTGTAAGCAATATTTTTAAGTAATGTGACTCTCTGTATCTACCTACGTACTCACTCACTCACTCACTCACTCACTCACTCACTCACTCACTCACTCACTCACTCACTCACTCACTCACTCACTGCTAATACTCCATTTGCGATCCACCAGAAAGGAGGATGTAGTCACCAGATGGTGCATGCAATCATATACAAAATTTGCATGCAGAAAAACAAAACCTGCACAGAACTGAATGCATGTCGATGTGATCTTTAGCAAGCAGCAGCCCTACAATCCTTGCACAGTCTGCCTCTCCTCCCATCAATCATCTGAAAATGACATCACAAGGAAAACGAAGAGGATCATATCTTTCCCTTTGAGGATGTGACTTTTCCACTACAAAGTATACACAGCCCACGCTTGAACCTGCTTTTGCGTTCCCAGTGTGGCAAGAACGCGTCTTAACATCACCAGGAATCTGCATGACTCAGATTACAGGACAAGACTCTTGAACAAGTGCAACAGCAGCTTATGTATTTTGCAAATCAGACGCCACATCATTCTATATTCAAGCCTTGTAGCACAGTAGGCATCCAATGGTAACTAAGCAGTGCCATTTGAACAACACATAAATATTGCATGCCGCTCTAAAAGCCACAAATGCCAAACTCTAAAGTGTGTGAAAACATCCAAGGCTTCCATCTCCAGAATGTAATTGCAGCCTTGGGATTTGTGCTGGGGGGGGGAGATCTTGTTGAAAAGACCCCCTTTCATTCCGGATGTTAGTGATGCCGTGCTTGTCAACTGTATAAGCAGAACATTCAAACGTTTTTCATTCTAGCCCCTATATTGCTGATTAGAAAAGGTGGATCTTGCTTATATCTTATATGCTTTTTATTTAAAGGATAAATGTAGCATGGGGGGGTATGCGGATATGTAAGCAGTGTAGCAGCTGTCCTTCTGGTGTAACAAGATACTCTGCAAATACTGTGACAACCTCTGCTGGTTTTATGCTACTAAATACATCACAGATTGATTTTTGCTACCGGTAGTAACCGAATGCCACACGACTCTTCACTTCCTTATCTACAGTATCATTTATCCAAGTATTTTGTCATTCCCCCTGTTTGTTCTGGTGAAACATCTCATCATTTGCAACATCCTGGCTGCTGTTTCGTAGGCCTATCATAAGACCACCTAAGACACAGCTATGCATGTTGCCGTAATTCAGAGAGATGTTACAAAATCAGCGTGAAAAAGCACAAAGTCATTCTACAAGAGCACGTTCTGAAGGAAGAACTGGTCTCCTCTCTAGTCTTTATATGTACAATTTTGCAGTCTCGGTTTTTAATCCCAAAACACAGTTGTGCTGATAGCACTTGGTCTGTATCAGCAGCTGAATGAGTGAGAATGAGGTGGTAGAGTACCAAGTGAAATGGCCTGGACCATTTCCAGCTTTTAAAACACTCCTGTATGTAAAAAAAAAAAAAAAAAAAAGCAAATATATCCCTGCAAGCAGAAAACTAACATAGCAGGAAGATGGTGTGAGTAAGATTTTTTTTTCTCCAATGTGTTCAGGTGCTTTCTTTTTCTTTTTTCTTTTTTTTTTTTGAAAAATCATATGTCCATTAGAAATAATGGCAAGCATGATGTTACCCCCCCAACACACGCACGAACAGAGAGAGAGAGAGAGAGAGAGAGAGAGAGAGAGAGAGAGAGAGAGAGAGAGAGAGAGAGAGAGAGAGAGAGAGAGAGAGAGAGAACACAACCAGCAAACAGCCACTAGAAAAGACAATGTGCTGGGGTGAAGAGTTGTAGAGAAGGCAGCTCATAGGCTTCAAAACTTACTTGGAAATTCCCTTGCGAAAATTGCCCATGAAAGTGCTCTGTCTAATGATTTTGTGTGGAATTTGTCCCAGACATTGCATAAGGCAAAGGCTATGGAATGATGCCTTCCCCCGGTCCAAGCGACTATCACATCCTTCTGAAGTACAGTATTCTGAATATCCTGACTATTCTTTCCAACATATTTGAATCCCCACACTAAAGCACAACCATCAAGCCATAGGGTATTAGCAAGACAGACATAATACACAATATAAAGAACACTATTTATGATTAGAGAATTGTGAGATCTAAAATTCCTGGCATTTTTTAATTATTGAGAGCAACAATTGCAGCTAGATCTTGTCTCATTCAGTTCCCAGGAGCTGTATGACTGTCTTATTAGCACCATGGATACACCGATACGCTTCATATCTCTGGGAGATGAAAATCAGGATAAGCACAAACATCTAGCCTGCACATTACTCTTTAGAATTTAGAGAGCAATTTATTTCATTCCTATCTGAAGATGGAGCAACTGTTCATAGAAATGTACACATTTGTTCCTGGGGGAAACAATCATTTTTGATCTGACATATTTTATTTATCTTTGGACATTTGCATAGAAAAAAACACCCTAAAATGTTATGAAATTGATTACAGCTTCTGCAATAAATTAAAGTTCTGCTCATTTTCAGGCAATACTGGAATGATCTGTCATTAAAAGAAGAGACAGATGGATGAACTGAAGAGTTTCTATTTGTTTTTCTTACTTTTTGGTTCAGTCTAAATTCTGAATGCAAATAAGAAAAGGTTTGACTGAGCAGCTCTGAAGATGTTGTACTTATACAGGGTAGTTTAACGGCTAGAATTGCACACGTCCATAAAGACCCCAAATGCAAGAGTAACAAGGCATAATAACTTTGATATCCGTAGGTCCTTAGCCTTGTCCCAATGTACAAAAATCCAAGGGGAAAAAGAATTTAACTTTCTTCGAGGGCAACAAAACAAGGTGAAGACGTGAAACCTAGCACTTTCACAACTGGTTGGAATAAGGAAGGCAAAGAGTTTTCAGGTGCACCTGCTGAGATTCACAACTGGCAAACCTGTGGCCAACGAGCACTGAAGGTGAGAACATAACAGAGCGTTCACAAGACATCACCCCCACTGACTTGTTGGGCAAACCAGAGCAGAAATTATTAACCTCTGGCCATTTCAGACAACCTGCTTGGACATGAGATGCTGTAGTACAGTGGTTCTCAAATGTTTTAGCACCGGGACCCACTTTTTAAAATGACACTCTAATGGGACCCACCTAGCCTTACGAGACTTTTTTAAAAAATGTGATTATAAATAAATAAATGTATTTACAAGTAAAGAGCTCAGCTGCTTGTAGGGTAATTAGCAGCTATCTTGCAAACTGCAAGAGCTCAGCTCTTTGCAGGGCAATTAGTAGCTATTTGATTTTTGTGGCAATTAGTTATCTGAACTTTCCATCAGCTGGGACCCACCAGAAATCAGGTCACGATCCACTAAGTGGGTCCCGACCCACAGTTTGAGAAACACTGCTGTAGTATGTAAACAGTATGGTAAGGGGCAGGTCGACCATTCTGCCCTCCATGAGATTACGTAGTGATGGGAGTCTGGCGTAGTGGGGAGAGCTGCTGCCTTCAAAGCCTGAAGACCGGTGAACTTGATAAGTTCGAGACACGTCGCCGGCAAAAAGCTGTGAAAGCCTCCAGGAGGAGAGATAAGAGCTTCCAGCTGTGTCGGTCGAGTGTGGGAGGCACCAGCAAGCAGAATGGTCAGACTGTAAAAAGGATACCATCTGGAAAGTTCATGAAAGATTGGACATTTATATATATTGTAAAAAACCCCAAGGGGGGTTAGGACAGCCTGCCCATGTACACTGCCTTGGATTAAAGTTGGAGGAGAAATCTAATGACCGAGAAAGGCGGTATATAAATACTGTATATTATTTATTTATTTATTTATTTATTTATGTATTTATTGAATTTCTACCCCGCCTTTCTCCCACGAGGGCAACCAAGGTGGCTTACAATAAAACATTAAAATACATATATACATTTAAAAAGAATTAAAACAGTTAAAACAATTAAAACAAACAACCCCAGTGGGTCATCCACATTTACATGTTAAAAGCCATCTGTTAAAAAGCCAGCTGTTTAAAAGCCAGCCCGCCATGTCAGACATCAAAAGCTGATCTAAATAAAAATGTCTTAAGGCCCCGCCGAAAGGTCTCTAAGGAGGGAGCCGTTCTCAATTCCAGGGGGAGGGAATTCCACAGTTGGGGCGCCACTGCCGAGAAGGCCCTGTTCCACCTTTTAATATTATTATTATGGGATGGAATGCTGAATGAGAGGTGGGGTCAGACCTGTGTAAACACAATCCTCTCCGTGTAATTTGGTGGTCTGGTCAGGTGATAGTATCCGAGCCAGTTTTCTTTTAGAGGCTATTCAAAGGAAGTTATTATTTATTGAATTTAAATCCTGCTTTTTCCTCCCATGGGGTGGGGGGACGACCCAAGTTGATGCTGTTCTTGGTGGAAGAGAGGGAAGCCTCAAGACGTTTTTATTCAGGTTGGCATTCGATGGCTGACATGGTGGGCTTTATTTTTAGTTAATGTAATCATAAGGTGACCCACTGGGGTTGGTTTGTTTTAATTACCGGTGTTAATTATTTTTATTGTATTATATTTTATTATGTATTTTAACATGTTTGAATTGTAAGCCACCTTGGAATGACAAGGAGAAAGGTAAGAAAGGTGGGGTAAAAATGATTTAAATAAATAAATAAATAAATAAATAGGGCACCAAAATGCCAATAAAACATAAGGCTGCCTCCCACTGAGTCCTAAGACCAGTCAGAAAAATGTGTAGCCTCAGCTATGTCCCAATTAACAAACACCCAAACTGAGCTAATTGCAAAATGCAGGGATGTCATGAGACTCTATATGCACTGCAGGAATCTTAGTAGCAATTGGGGAACGATGGAAATAGGCTAGTTCCTTAGAACCACCACTACTGCTCTGATTGTTGAGATGTGGCAGTTTGGGTGGTCCTTAAGGTATGCATGCATAGAACAAACTCGTTAGGGCTTTATTGGCTGCAAGCGCTAGAGCACTTGTCTACTGAGCTTCTAATGCCCCAACCACCTCTGCCAGAAGGCAGGCTCCCAAAATCCGCATCAACTTTGTTAAGCATCCAAAACAGGGACAAACTGGGAGCTCTGTGAGTCACGGCGCAATCCTCCGGAGCTTTAAAAAGGCGGAGCAAGCGCTCTGTCATTCCAAGATGTCGCGATCGTGCCTTAAAGCATGTTCATGAAGCTGTAGGAGTAAGGGAGGCTGGCACAAGGCTGGCTGCCCTCACTCTGCTGTCAAGACGTCCGCCATATCCCCGTCTCCCTCCGGCCAGCTCAGCCGTTACACAACCTCCTCTTACTTCCGCCAGCTATTTAGAGTAGACCTCTGGGCCATGAGTAGACCTCTGGGTAGGCCTCTGGGCCACAAGTAGACCTAGACCTCTGAGCCATGCCAGAGTGGTCTGGAATGGGGATAGGATCTGGCAGGTGACCCTGGGCCGGCCGCCAGATACTTACGGTGGATTGCACTGAAAAGCACTGATTCTCTCACCACCAGGGCTGTTGGTTGGAGAAAGGAAGTGCATAAAATTCAAGCCAAGATATGAACATTATTGATATGAACAAGATATGAACAGATCAGGATTATTCTGATTATCCACCTAATTCTGTTCCTGTTTTATACTGCAAGCCTCATACATCTAATTCAACCCCTTCACTTTCTACTTAGAGCAACAAGTACTTTATCAATGTTCATACTTCTAGAAAACAAGTTAAATAAACTACATTTGATTTTACTTTCCTTTTATTGACTTGTGCTGGCTCCAATCCCTGAGAAGCAAGTTAACTATCCTTTGTGCCTTATTGATCATGGTAATGTAAACCTTTCTTATCCTGGTTGCATGGTTTACTTCTAATGAGCATTTCATTATTAATTATCTACAGGCGACAGTACATCAGATGCTTTTAAGTATATCTGAGTAACTTCTCTGCCTCTTAGAGAGACTTCCCAACTGATAAATTAGATGCTCACTTATGATATTGGTTCTTTGGTCACTCAAAATTGGTCCTATCTGCTCACCACTTATCATCAGCTAGTTATGTTGACAAATTCTATAATGAGTTGGATTGGAATGTGAATGTGGCACAGTCACAGAGCAGGGGTTCTCAACCAGTGGTAAACATACCATCGGTGGTGAGCGAGGTTGGTGTTGGTGGTACGCACAGCACCCACAGGCACCCACCGCATGTCATGGAGTCCTCAGCGCGAGAGGCATCACCTGGCAGGCAGAGCTCCAGCACGTGGGTTCCGCGCGCTTGAAAAAGCCCACCCAGAGCCTCTTACCTGACACATGCGGACACATGCGGAGATCTCATCTTGGGGTGATGGTAGACAATGTGATGAAAGTGTCAACCCAGTGTGCGGCAGCTGTGAAGAAGGCCAATTCCATGCTCAGAGCCATTAAAAAGGGGATCGAGAATAAAATGGTCAATATTATTATTCCATTGTACAAATCTGGAGTATTGCGTACTGTTCTGGTCTCCACATCTCAAAAAGGATATAGTGGAACTAGAAAAAGTGCAAAAGAGAGTGACCAAATGATTAGTGGGCTGGGGCACCTAGGAAAGACTACAGAATTTGAGGCACTTCAGTATAGAAAGAACGCACCTGAGGGGGGACATGATTGAAACATATACAATTATGCATGGGATAGATAAAGTGGATAGAGGGAAGTTCTTTTCCCTCTCATACAACACCAGAACCAGAACGCTTAAAATCCACTAAAATTGACTGGCAAGAGTTAGAACAGACAAAAGGAAACATTTCTTTACCCAGAGTGTAATCAAACTGTGGAACTCCTTGCTGCAGTATGTTGTGATGGCACCTGGCCTAGATGCCCTTAAAATGCGATTGGACAGGTTTGTGGAGGAAAAGTCCAGCACAGGTTACAAGTCATGATGACTGTATGCAACCTCTCAGTACATTTGTCCCCTTTTCCAGGTGTAAACTGGGGCCGGCCCAATGGGCTTCCTCGGATTTCCGCCAGCTAAATAGCTGGAGGAAGTCGGAGGCAGTGTAATGGCATAGCCGGCCCGGCAAAGATGGGGATATGGTGGACGCCATCCCCTCCCCCCTCCCGGGCTGGCTAGACAAATGGCCCCCCTCCTTCGACTGCCAGACCGCCCATGCGGCCGCTATTCCTCCGGCGGCCGCTATTCCTCCGACCGCCCATGCGGCACATTCCTCCGGCGGCCACTTCCTCGGTCCGGCGATGGAGGGAGGCTGGCCTTGTGCCGGCCTCCCTTACTCTAGAGTCATTGCGAACATGCTTTATGGCACGTTCGCAACAGCTTCCGAAGATGGAGCGCTCGCTCCGTCGCCGCTTATTTCCGGTGGATTGCGCTGTGATACAGATCTGGCTGATACCACATCTGAATGCCAAATGTGGCTGATACTTGTGAAAAATCCCAGAGTCATCTGGTGGGCCACTGGACTAAATGGGCCCTTGGCCTGATCCAGCACGGCTCCTCTCCCTGAATCACTGGGCCACAGATTTTAAAATAACTTTTTTAACTAGTATGATTTACTTCTGAGCAAATATGTATAGGATTGCACTGTAAAAGTACTTACAAAAACAGCAGGAGGTAAGCAGCATCTTACCAGAGGCATTCCTTCTTGTATGAGTGCTAAGTGGGCATGCCTCTGGGATTATCCCTGCTGTGATACATTTGTGCTTCACTGAAAAACAAAGGAGGTGTACCTTGCTTCTCTAGAAAGGTTGTTTTCCTCATATGGAAGTATGCACCAATTCAGTCAATTAATCAACTAAAACACATTTGATTAATCAACTTAAATTTTCCAAAAGCTCTAAAGATACAAATGTAATACCATCACACACCTAGGTATATACACCTATTGCCCTCATAGGCTAAACAAGTCTGAAGCGAGACAAAAAAAAGAAAAGAAAATATCAGGAGAGAAAGAGGCTATCCCACTACACAGGTTCCTACTGATGGCAGCTAGCTACTCTGTGTTCCATTGTTCAAAGCCCAGCATCTGAATGATACCCAGGAATCCAAATTCTCATTACCTAAGTAGTTCATTCCGTGACATTTATTAATATATTATTAAACAGACCTGCAGGGGGGAGGGGTAGAAAAGCCATTCGGAAATGCCTGCAGCTTTCTTGCCCATTAGTCTAAGTTTTTATAATGGGAAATACTTTTAGTGACTAAAATTTACATAATGTTTCTAATCATAACAAAACACTTTTCCGATATAAAAATATAAGGGAATGGAAGCGTTCGCCACATTAACAGGCGTTCTCGGACAAGTTATGTCGCAATGAAATATTAATGCCTGATCATTTGTCATGTGTTAATTAGCAGAATAAGCTGTAGGAAGTCTAGATTGCCATGCAAATGTTAATTAGGTCATAATTTATGTTAAGCATTTCTAAGCATAGGAGTCTAACATCTCATTTAGCAACAGCTGAACTTTGGAAATAATTTCCATTTGTAACAGCATTTTTTTTTTCCTGTTTGAAACTGACAGTAGCTACAGGTTAATAAATACTGGCAACTGTATTAAAAAAGAAGACTTATTTTCTAGATTAAACAGCCACACATTTCATACACAAATGCTTAAATTTGGCCTTTTATTCATTTTTTATTATTCATATAAGAAAAGGTAGGTGCTGATCGGGTTTGACATCCTCTCTGATGAAGTTTCTTCTGAAGTTACCAACTTCCATGGTCTGTGCTGTCCTGAAAATCACCCATTTTAATTTACAGACGCCACAAGAACCTTCGGATTTTGTGGTGGGAGCACCTCCCATTCCCATAAATTTATCTATATATCTATCAATCAATCTGAGATAGATAGATAGGTAGGTAGATAGGTAGATAGATAGATAGATAGATAAAAATAGAATATAATACTTAACATCTGTATACCACTTTGAGCATACAAAGTGTTCTAGATCAGTGGTTCTCAAACTGGTGGGTCACGACCCATCACGGAGACTGGAAACAGGCGCTACCCCCCTAAGGCAGTGTTTCCCAAACTTTTTTGACCCGCAGCTCCCTTGACCGTTGGCAACTATTGGCCACGGCTCTCCATTAAATTATGTTGATGCTTGCCAATTGGCATTGCACTGTTTTCCGAGAGGATTCCGTGGCACTCCGCGGCTCCCCTGGCTGGTTTCCATGGCTCCCCTGGGAGCCACGCCTCCCAGTTTGGGAACCACTGCCCTAAGGGGCGTGGCGATGTGTGGTGCCACAGAAAAAGGGGTATTTTCACTTACGGGGGGTCGCGCCAGCCCTCTAGAGCCCTCTATGCCCCCCACGCTTCAGAAGAGATTTCAATTGCATTTGCGAGCTACTTCTGGTTTTCGACAAAAAACAGAAGTAGCTTCTGAGCGCAACTGGAAGCTCTTCTGAGGTACAGGGAGACGGCGCAACCCCCGATAAATGAAAAAAAAACTTTCACCGTGGTGTGACCCCAAAAGTGCCATTGCTGATGTTGCCGTACAGTCCGCAATGACTTACAGGCTTGCATACTTGCCTGTAAAAGTGAGAACCATTGTTCTAGATGCTTAATTTTGATGTGATTCTTGCAACAACTGTGTAAGGTACATAGTCAGAGGCGTCGCTCCGGTAGGGGCGGGGCTGTAAGTATCGCTGCGGTCATAGTCTCTTTACTGAGCGAGGAGGAGGCAGCCCCGCCCCCTCACTGTCCGAGCCAGTCCCCTACGGAGAAAGCAGCAGGCAGGGTCTCTTCCCTGCCGGTTTCTCCGTAGGGGACTGGCTCGGACAGTGAGGGGGCGGGGCTGCCACCTCCTCGCTCGGTAAAGAGACTATGACCGCAGCGATACTTACAGCCCCGCCCCTACCGGAGCGACGCCTCTGTACATAGTACTACCCACCTATGGCACATGAGGGGCTGAGAGGGAGCCTCTTACCTAAGGCATCCTGATGAATTCATGGCAGAATCCTGATCGCTGATCAGCCTCAGCCCCTACTACATACACCAGCTCTGTTAAATGCATAAAATGCTCAAACTCTGGCATAGTCAGTGAATTAAAGTTAGAATTCAACAATCATAAATGGGTGTGAAAATACTGAGTGTGAAACATCACAGATTGAGGGCAAAAGTCAAGAAATATGTTTGTAATGGACACAGTTTTAAACCTGAATAAACAGCTTAATATTTTCTCTATGGACTCCGACCGTGAAAGCCAATAAGTGAAAATACTTGTTTCATGCACAAGGCAAAAAATCTGCAAAGACCAACAGGGTGAATATGTTAACAGTCAACTTAACCCTGATGCTGCTGAATTTGATCCACTTGTCATGTAGGTGTTGCCACCAACTGTAAGGCGTTAACTTTACATACAAATAAATACGTGCAAGATGGTAGCCATTTGTTCATTTAGGGCACACATTAAGGCCTCTCATACAAAGAGAGTTTTCCATAAACAGATTCTTGAGATTTCTTGCTTCATTGTGGCTTCCACCCAGTGGTGTTGCTGGAGGGGGTGCAGCACTGTAAGTGCCTTGCGAACTGGTTAACCCGCACTCCCCCCCACTCGCCCTGGAGCCATTCCGGCAGCAAAGTCAACGCGCAGCGCATTGCCTTCACTGCCGGGGCGAGTGGGAGGGGCCGCATTACACCAGTTTGCAAGATGCGGTGCAGCGTCTCGCCACCCCCCCCCCCTTCCAGCAATGCCAGTGCTTCCACCAACCTCCACAGCTCTCATGCACAGAGTCTGCCTTCAGGTTTCAAAGTCCCAGAAGGGAAAAAGAAGGATGTGTTCCAGGGTCATCGGAATCTCAGTTTTGCAGTGCGTGCTTCTTCTTAATTTGCTTTTACCACTATAAGAAAGCATATGTGATCTCATGGCCAAAATAGATGTGCCACACGCTGCCTGTTTAAGATGAAGATATAATCAATACACAAGAGGGAGTTGGAGAAGGACCCTAATAGTGGAATAGTTTGCAGAGAACTGATGTGTCCATTAGCCCCAACTTACTAATTAGGAGATTAAAAGTGATTTCCTTGTTTTTTCCCTCTCTTGAAGTTCACCCTGGAGGCTTTATCTGATGGGGGGGGGCACTCAGTGCTAATTAAATTCTAGCTCATTGCTGCCAAGGTGTGCAGTTGGCCTGCCACTGGAAATTGCAAGTCTAATGGATAAGATGTTTCTTACCCATTACCAGCAAATGCACACGCGGAGAGGCAAGCAAGGTACAATCCACAGGGCCATGAACATTATTGCAGGTAGCTGCACAAAAGAGCCCTGTACTGCAGAAGCAGAAGACCATTGTTCCCCCTAGTCCAGCATTGCTTGCTCTGAATCACCAAAGCTCTGCAGGGTCTCAAGCACCCTGCTACTTGTGATCTTTCCAGCACCTGCTACTTGAGATGCCTGGGATTAAACTGTATGCAAAGCACACGTTCTGCCCCTGAATTATGGCTCCTTCCCTCGGTCAAGGTCTGCATGAAATAGGGATCAACAACTGGAGGCCCCAGGGCCAAATCCATCCCCTAAGGCAGGGGTGGGGAACCTATTTCCGGTGTGGGGCCATTTCCCCATTGGGAAAATTGGCTGCGGGCCGGCCGATAGGCCAGCCAAAATTTCCCCCCCCCACAAATTTGACAACCCCCCCCGCAAATCTACCCTTCTAACCCACCCACGGACCACCCTCCCACCCACGGACGCTTACCTGAGGCTCCGGGGGGCGGCGGCGGCAGCAGCAACTGCCGCCGCCGCCTTCCCGCGTCAGCTCCAGTTTAAAGCGGCCTTTCTGCAGCTGCGCAGATCGCCGTTGAGGCCGAGAGGCAATCTCTCGGCCTCAACAGCGATCTGCGCAGCTGCAGAAAGGCCGCTTTCAGAAGGAGAAGGCGCCGAGGTGACGCCGAGGTGAAGGCCGATTTTAAAGTGACTAGGCGGGCGGTGGAGCCTCCGGTCCCGCAGGGACTGGACCGGATCGACCCGCTGTCCGGATCCGGGCCGCGGGCCGGAGGTTCACCACCCCTGCCCTAAGGACTACCAGTTTGGCCTCCTAGCAATTGCTGCAGAGGTCAGGAGACTGCTGGATGAAGTGGGGGCTATTGCAATGGGACTTGCTAGTAGTCGGTTTTGCAGTATGGAAAGGAAGCTGCCCCTCTTCCCCGAAGCAGCCTGCTTGTGAAATGAGTTGCTAACCAGGACTCTAAAAGAGGCGGAGAACTGCAGGTTCATTGTTCTTTCTTGGGAACTTGTGATGTCAAAACAAAACCTTTCGCAACAGTTTTTGACTGCAACAAACACAACTCAGAATGCATAGAAACCCCATGACAGAGCCCTGGTGTAGCATCAGAGGTCAAACTGAAAGTCAGGATATCCAGGCAGCCGTGAACAGCAGGAGTGACCTCTGAGGGAAATCAGTGGGACGGTTCGGATGATATTCTCCCGGTCAGGCCAGCCCCTTTTAATGGAAGGCATGAAAGAAAAAAACAAAAACACCAAACCTCCATACTTCATATTTGAGGACTGGGGACTGAGTCTGAGATCCTGAGCCCGTTCCCATGACACTTTAAGAGTGCTGAACCAGCTCTGTGTGATTCAAGAGGGCCCCACTTCTGGTGTGTGCACATCCTGACACCTCACCTTGCCAGGGGGTGTTTTCTCAAGTGCATGTCTCCAAATGCTCTGCTAATTCGACTTCTAAACCAAGACTATATGCACATGCGTCGATATGACATGTGCATGCGCTGTGTAAAGACGTGATAATAATTAGGATGTGAAATGATTTGTACACTTAAGAAAAGCACTCTATGAAGCCTAACATGTTTTTAAGCAATCAACTCCTTGTCCGGTTCTACGTGCCACAAGGGCATTTTTTCAGCCGCTAGAGTGTCCTTCTCAGCTGCCAGAGTTCATCCTAAGGCAGAGCTTGTTGTCACCATCCTGTTTGCAAAGGTGTTCCTACGGTGGGGGCGGTACTGTAAGTTGCGCCCCGTCCTAGTCCTCGTTTACAAGCCGGCACAAGACGGCCCCGCCCCCTCGCCGTCGGAGCCATTCCGTGCAGAGAAAGCAACGGGCAGGGTGTCTCCTGGCACCGCACGGAATGGCTCTGATGGCGAGGGGGCGGGGCCGTCTTGTGCCGAGACGCCGAGGTGAAGGCCGATTTTAAAGTGACTAGGCGGGCGGTGGAGCCTCCGGTCCCGCAGGGACTGGACCGGATCGACCCGCTGTCCGGATCCGGGCCGCGGGCCGGAGGTTCACCACCCCTGCCCTAAGGACTACCAGTTTGGCCTCCTAGCAATTGCTGCAGAGGTCAGGAGACTGCTGGATGAAGTGGGATCCGGGGCCGGATCCGGGGCCGTCTCGTGCCGGCTTGTAAACGGGGACTAGGGCTGTGCGCAACTTACAGTACTGCCCCCACCGTAGGAACACCTCTGCCTGTTTGCCACCTTGGCTAGTCTGTGGCACAATCCAGGGTTTGCACTGAGGCAGCTACAGCCCATTCACAGGGTGACTAGAAGTGATCGCGTGCATTTATTTGCAAGTGATTGAGCACAACCCATGTGAGAGGATTGGGTGCGTGACAGATAAAAGGCAGTGAGCCAAAATTGCTTTCCCAAGACGTGATATGAGCTATCTGTTTTTAGTAATCAAATAGCCAAAGATGAATGTGATATTTTACAGTACCATCTCATTTGTTTTTAATTTAAATTCTCCTGCTCCACAAAGCGAACAATACATGGGAGCCTCAGAAATGATAATTAGTCTTAATTTAACTGATTGTACATTCAGATAAGTTGTACATAAATGACTTCGGTTTCTCTAGGGAAAATAACAAAAGTACCCAATCAACTGTACACACCAATTACTTTTAAACAAAAATTAAAGGACCTGCAGATAAGTAATTAATTAGCAGAGGCCACACAGAGAAGAGATAGCAGTGCAAGGAATCTAGAAGCTTTGCAGAGAAAGTTTGAACCATTTGTTTCACGTGGTTGGTGTGTAATAGCAGGACGTGGCTATCAGATGTGAACTGACTGGTATTTAATGTGCTTTTGGTAAACCGCTTTAGATCCTATAGGGGAAAATGGTGTAAGATCCCTTTAAATAAAATAAAAGAAATATGCCATATTTTTATGTGGCAGAGCCAATCAGCAGATAGATGCTTTGAATTCAGCTTACTCTATAGACATTAATCCCATGACTTAGTGTGCAGTGTCAAGTCACTGGGCCCTTCTGAGCTCACTAGAAATGGACCATGAGTAGTGGCTGGTCTCATCCTCCCACCAGTAAATGTTGGAATCTGCAATGGCCAACTGGGTTGGAATCGAGAGGTTGGGCCTGCCATATCTGTCCTCTAATGGGCATGGATCCTTGGCCAGTGGCCAACCTGGTTATCTTCTGAACTCTTCTGTGGTGACTACTAGAAGAGTGCACATGGTATTTAGTTGCAACCTGCCCCTTCCCCACAAAAGTCTTGTGGCACCTTATATGCGATCACATTCATTATTAATATGTCCGAGATTTTCATGATCTGCGGGTTCATTGGATGTATGCAACAACTGGCACTTGTTGTCTGTGGATGCCAACCACAGTGCTGTGAAACCCAGCATTAACACTTAACCAAACTCTGGATTTAACCAGGTGAAGGGATGCTACAGAAGATCACCTCCCCATGCAGTTAAAGGCACAACATTATAATCATTTAAAATACTTCCGTCCCAACTCAAGTGACAGAACAGATAGCTTATGTAGGGCCAAAGCAAAAGCCATGGTAGCATGTAGAGCCACACACAGAATTGGGTTCACTCTGCTTTTGGATCTCAGATGAAGTGGCAGGGTAGGGTAGAAATAATATAAACTTCAGCTTGAACATGAGAAGGTGCCTTAACTTAGCAAGAACATTGTTAGCTCTAGCTCCGTATCATTTATAGTGATTAGTAGTAGCTTTCCAGAGTTTCAGATGGGTCTTTCCTGGAGCTATTGTGGATTAAAACTGAGATCTTCTGCATCATGCAAAGCAGGTGCCCCAAACTGTGACCCCTGCTTGAGTAGAGAGAAGCCAAACCTTTCCTCCATGCATGTGTCCTTCCCTCTCCAAAATATGTTTTACTGTACATCATTTTTCTCCTGCTGTAGCTCAGCAGCACAACATGCCCATAGTTAAAGATCTGCATCAGAGACCCTTCCCTGAATGCCTGCTAGGTAAAAAGACGTTAATGGATAACAGGGAGTGGGCCTTCTCAGCAGTGGTGTTGCATGAGTCTCCTGCACGTTGCCTTCGCCCCACTGAATGGCTCCAACGGCGAGGGGGCGGGGCCGCCTCATGCGCCGGAGTAACGGAGGGTCAGAGAGGTGCAGAACTTAGAGTTCTGCCCCCACCTAGAGCGACGCCACTGCTTCTCAGCAATGATTCCCTGTTTGTGGAATGCCCTTCCTTAACAAGCAAGGGAGGCGCCCCCTTTTTGAACATTCAGGGGATGTTAAAATCTACTTGTTTACCAAAGCTTTTAACAGCTTCCAACGGTTCTTACATTCTGTCCAGTACTGTAATTTTATTGTTTATGTTTTAAATGTGTATGTTACCATTTTATCCTCTGCTTCTGTTTTTACATTTTTCTAGAAGATCTTACAGTCCTACCCCCTGCCACCACATGCCAAAAGGCATGTGCTGCAAACCTAGGGGGGGGGGGATATCGGTCAGCCTGCAGGAGGTCAGTGAAAACATTTTGTACTTACCTCCTGGTAGGCTGCCTGATAACCAATGGGTCTCCTTGGACATATGGCACATATGAGAGAAAAGGGGCGGAGAATTCTTTTTAAAAAGGAGATAAGATTCAGCGTGTGCCATTGCCACTATATCCACACCTTCCCTCCTCCTCCTTGCCCATGGTTCCTCCCCCTCCCCACTCAAAGACACCAATGGTCCTCCCTCCCTCACTCTGCCCATGGCCACACTGGGGGATCCAGAGAGGCCACTGCCGTGAGGCGAACACTACTCACTATTTCCGGCAGTGGCCCAGTTGCACTCTATAGAATGTTGTGTTTTGTGATGTCATAAGTCATAACACGAGTTCCGGCAGCACGGCCCAATGATAGAATTGGGCTGTTAATTATTTATTATTCTCTTGCACTATTTGTTTTATTGTTAATTTGCTGGTTTTGTAGGCTGTTTTAAATACCCCTTATAGAGAAGCAGTTTCTACATTTTTTAATTAAAATGAATAAATATAAACAATGTCAAACTTCCTGTTGGAAGAGCTTTTTTTTGCTATAGCAAGCCATCGTACGTTTTCTACTTTTATATAAAGTTACTTTGAATGCTAGCAAGTAAAATGTAATTGATGCATTTGCGACGTGAAAGGGAACCAAATCATGGAAATAAAAGTCATCATCTTTCTCTAAACATACTGATTTAATAATGCAGATAAGTAAACCAATAAACAGAAAAGTACATCAAAAGAACAAATGTCACAAATGTTACACCTCCTTTATAAATGTAGTTAACATTTTGACATATTCAGGATATAGACATTATCTCTTGAAGAAAATAGCAGAACTCGCTTACTGAAGCCCCAAACGTCTGATGAAACCAAACATTGTAGAAAGGATAAGAACGTGCAGCTTTACAAAAAAAATAAACACCTTTTCCTAAGCTGATTCATTGGTGGAATCAGCAACTTCCATGTATTGTTTGCCTGCAAACCCCGAATAAGATATGAAACAATTTGGGATTGTTTGGGATTGTATGGGATTTATGCCCAGGTATAGATTACAGCCAGGCAGCCCAATCCTCCGTAAGACGCACCGGCCAGCCTAAATGGCTGGTCACTGCATCCTATGCAGGATGCGGCCCACAGCGGCAGGGCCAGGTCTCACCTTGGGGGAAGGGAACATTTGTCCCCTTCCCCCGGTGTAAGCCCCGGAGGCCCCAATAGGTCTCCTCAGATGCATGCCAACTATTTATCTGCAAAACTGGGGAGGCTGTGGAAGGGTGGCCAGGTTGGGAAGGGGGTCAGGATATCGGCGCAGCGCACCACCAATATCCCCACCCCCTCCCCAGCCTGGCTGGCCAATTGCCCCCTTCTCCACCTTCCCCATGCCCTCCCGCTGCCTGGTGCAGGACTGTCCTGTGTCCGGCGGCGTGAGTTCCAGAGGGTGGCGGAGTGAGCGGTACCGGTCTCTGTGCCAGCGCCGCTTACTCCAGAGGTGCCACGAAAGTGCTTTATGGCAGCTTCGCAACACCATAGGCCAGTGGAACACTCCCTCTGCCGGCCTAGAGTTAGGCAGGATCGGGCCGTCAGTCATCACTATGAGCAGGAGCTGCCACTGCCAACACTCACAATGACTCCTGCTGCCTCCCCTCCCCTTGTTGTACCTCATCGTGCCTCTCGCCTTGCCTTCCTCTCTTTCTGGAACCTTCAGCCTGGCCTTAACTGTGCCTTCCAACCCTGACCCCTCAAGTTTTGAATTGCTTATTCTGGGCTTGACCCCACCTCTTTGGACTATGCCTTTGTCCTGGAATCTGAGAGCAGACTCATAGTTGTGATGTATGTCTGTAGTAATACAGGGCTGGCCCAAGACTTCCGGGATGCCTGAAGAGGCGTGCAAATGATGAACCTTACCCAAGGAGATGCCTGTCTCTGCTCCTCTTACTCTCCAGTGTTCTAGCTCAGCACTCTCCTCCCCTCTGCATTTCCTCTCTGTCCCCTCTTCCTTTTTCCTTCTAGGAAGGGGAAGGAGAAGGAAGAGCAATGAAGGCAAGTCGGTCATCAGAGATGGTCAGCCTCCCCCACACCAATCCGCTGCCTGAGGCGATGGCTTCAGTTAACCTCAGTTGATGCATTCATTGGTCCATGATCTCATGGATGGGTTGGGCTGGCCCTGCAGTAATACAATTTTTTCAGAAACGGGAAACTGCAAACTGGACTTCCAGGAAGTCCTTTTGCAGGTTATCCTATAGCAGGGCCTGTGAGAGGTGGTACAATCGTACCCAGGCCCTGGGTCAAAAAGGGGGGCCCAGGAGCAAGAAAGGGGGCCCCAGGAGCTAAATTTACATGAAGGGAAGGGGCCCCCAAGAAATTGTGTACCCCTGATAAAATTCCCCTGAGTGGGAATGTTCAATATTTTGGCATCTAAAACATTCAGAGCAAACGACAGTTAACTGCCATCTTTTGCACCCCACACCTTCTCTTGGTTTTACAGGGCTGCAGACGTTGTAAAGTAACCAAGAGTTTGGCCTGTAATGAATATGCATATAGCATATATGGCTATATATACAGCACAGATAAATCCAATCTGCCAGCTAAGCATCCTTTTTGTTTACAGCAGGAGTTTCACATCCGTTGGAATTAAGTATTTTCATCATAAACTATCACATTGCAGCCGTATAATATTTTTGGAATGGCTCTTATTTTTGCCACTTTATTTTGATAGATTGCTTAGATTCCAGTTCAGCTCTTGCACTTAAAATATTGGACCAAATCATCCAATTAGGAGAAACATTTACAACACAGGAGCAGCAAACAGAATGCTACCTATAACACTGCCATCTTTCATATGCTTAGAAACAATTTCTTGTGATTATAAGTACCTCACTAAAAGTGGAGGACAATCCACTTAATCTTTATTTGCATTCAGCTATGCAAATGGATCTTAAAATGAGGAATTTACAAGAAAAAACACACACCCTCATTTGGATGGCAAAATCAAACAGTACTTTTCTTAACAAAAATAAAAGGAAATATGTACAACTTAGGGCAGGGGTTCTCGACCAGTGGTACACATACCACCAGTGGTACTTTGACTGACTGGTGGTGATACTCAGACCACCAGAACACCAGACCCCTGCTCCGATGCGACACTTTTGGTGCTGTGTTTTTGCTCCCAAGAGGCTCCTGCCTTTGGACAAGCCTCTTGTGAATTCTGAGAAGTGCCCTCTCACCTGCCCAGAGATTCCTACCTGCGTTTTCTGCCCTCCAAAAATCTGAAAACCTGGGAGCAACTGGCGATGATGTCATCGCCAGTCCCTTCTGGTGGTACTCAGCAGGAGAATGGCGCTGGAGGTAGTACTTGGCTGAAAAGTTCTAGCATTGGATGTTATACCAGAAGCCTAGAAGGCAGTTATGCAAGTCACTTACACACCCTCTGTTTCTACTTTCTCAGAACTTTTGAAGTGTACTCAGAGGCGTCACTACCCCCGTTGGCGCCCGGAGCAACGGGGGGGTGGCGCCCCTATTAGGGAAATATCCGGAGGGGGGGCGTCGCGCACCGGGAGGAGGCGGCGGCGCGCTCCGGGAGGAGGAGGCGGTGCGCTCCGGGAGGCGGCGACCCCCTCCCTCAATCGGGAGAGCCGGCTGGGGACGTCTTCCCCGGCCGGCTGCCCGGGGCCTTCTGGAAGGCCCGTGCGCGAGAATGGTATTTATACCGTTCTTTTTGCGCATGCTCAGACTGTTACTGAGGGAAAAACTGTTTTTTTTTTTACTGTTACTGACTCGGACTCGCGGGCGGGGCGCCCTTCGGGCGATGGCGCCCGGAGCGGGTGCTCCGCTGGCTCCGCCCTAGATCCGCCTCTGAGTGTACTGTACGTTTGTGTGGCCTGGCTAGTGTGACTGGAACAGTGATATTGTAATGCTTGCAAGGTCTTACTCAAACCGTATCATTTTGATAACTCTGAAACTGACTACAGTAGTTGGAACAATGCAATGGGTTCATCATCCTTTGCCGTGTGTGAGTGTGTGAGAATAACTGACCAATGTTCATTTGCACATTTTAGACCTGGGCTAGATGCACCATAGTTTGGAGCTAATATAATGCACTACTTAACTTGCAAGGGTGATGGTCCCTGTTTCAAGTTCAATGCATCTTCCACCCACACTCGTAAGCTGGGACATACGACCCTCTCCAGTATTGTACAGGTTTTTTTTGGGGGGGTTGTTTGTTTTTATGGCATCTTCAAGTTCTATTACATCTGTACTGGTTTTCATATGTTGTCACAGTATATGGCACAACCTCAGTGCACATAAAGCTGTCACTGCACAGTCAGTTTTGGTGGGATTCATTTGTTCATTGCCTGTGTTGTAATTACCTCATGTCATCCACACCACGGCGTGGCTCTTTGCCAAAGGCACAATGGGGCAATTTCTTTGCTAGCTGAAAAAAAATGACACCAAGTCATTTTACACAACATCTTTTCTTGTTTGGAAAACATCAAACACACCATTCTTTTCATTTCCTGTTGTGACAGAGCAGCAGAAGCAGCCATTAATGGTGAGCTGTCAAAGTGCACTAACTCAAACTCAACACGTACAAATAGAGGGATAATACTCCTTATCAAGAAGAAGGGAGTGGAGGACATAGGGGAGCCTTCCCATTTCTGCAGCACCCCCTGTGTAGCGGGAAATCACTCACGCCACCCAGCAGAATATCCTTCACTCATTAAACAATGGATGGCAAACAATCAATTTTCAGTGCACATCACCCAGTTTCAAAGTAGCTCTTGACTCTGTGATCTTTGAGGTTCATATACAGCTGAAGAAAAACAAGGAAAGGGGGCATGGCCGTGCTGTGCAGGCAGAAGGTCCCAAGTTCAATCTCTGGTATCTCTAGTCTGAAACTTTGCACAACCACTGTCAGTCAGCATAAACAGGAGTACCTCGCTATCCGCGGGCACAGCATACACAGATTTAACCACCTGTGGATGCCGAGCCCAGAGGCCTCTTCCGCATTGCGCCGGTTAAACCAGAAGTGACTTCGGAGAAGTGTTCTGTGACCTGTGGAGGCCTATGGAGGGGGTTGTGGGCCCAGCACAACACAGAAGAGGCTTCAGAGGCCTCCCTCACAGGATCCGGTAAATTACTGGAGCATCGGGTGCTGGGTTTCAGCATCCACGGATTTGCGGTATCCACAGGGGGAACCAAACCACCACGGATACCGAGGGAGGGCTGTACTGTACAATATTGAGCTAGATGAACCAATAGCCTGATTTAGCATAAGCCAGCTTCATATATCCTATTCATAATGCAAAAGCTCCCAAGTAGGTGTGGAGGTTCACAGTAGTCCAAGAATCAAGCTGCACAGAATACATGGACTATTTAGGCAAATGAGCCTTTTGCTGTCACTCCCGCGTGTGACAAATGACAGCAAATGGGGCAGACACAGAACCTCTAGTCAGAGTGGCACTCAGTGCAACAAGAGGAGACATCCTTAGCTGCAGCCAAACTCTTAACATTTCGCCTTCCATCAAGACTTAGCAAGGTTATGGACAGCCTAATAAAGCTTGTGACTGTTTCAATAATGCCGCCACCGGTGGTCACTGGGCACAAAATGTGCGCTGCTTATTGGCAAACTATTAGACTTATCCTCACTCCCTTTCTACAAAGAAACATTGTTAATCACTTTGAACTAACAGGAGTCGGCAAAGACTAACAAATCCAGTGAAGCCAAATGAAGAAAGGGTTTGATTTTCTGACCCAATTGACCCTATCTTTATCCCCGAGGACAGTATAATCAGTGTGCAGCTAGGTGTATTTTGTGAATATAGGCATAGCTCTCTCATAGACTATATCTCCATGGGGCTTTTACAGACTGGTAGGATGCATTAACTTGTCTTTCCGAGCTCCGGCGTAGCCACGAACCCAGAAGTAAGTGCTGATGATGTCATCGGCACTTTCTTCCGGTGGTATGTGGCTGGCCAGAGTCCCATGTAGGTGGTACACGGTGGAAAATGCTGTGGAATAGGTGGTACAAGGTGGAAAATGCTGACTTAGAACTTTTCTAGATATGGAACTGATTTACACTGGCTCAAACCATTGCTGCATCTAGCCCAGCACTTTGATGAGGAGCTTTTAAGAGAGAGAGCACAATACTGAATCCTATATTCTATATACGCAAAGCACTGGACCAGTCTACCATGCAAAGGGGATGACTTGTGAGCTGTTTGTGGGTCGCACAAGCCGGACAGGTGAGTTACTAAAATCAAAATGGAAACTGTATGTATCACATTATTCCTTCTTTTAAGTCAGGGTTTCTTAACCTTTGGGGATCTGCGTACCCCTAGGCGGGCCCCCAAAGGTTGGCATATCCCCGAACCTCCAAGTTCCACGTACCGCAGTGTACCCCCCCCAAGTGCATCCAAAGTGTTTTTTACGGCCTGTGGCGCGCCCGAGTGGGTTCTCCGGCTTGCAGCGCGAGCTGGAGGACCCGCTCGGCTGTGCCGAAAGCCGGAAAAAACCACTTTCCCCCCATTTTTCTGCTACCCTTTATCAGCTGCTGATCGCAGCAGCTGATAACGGGGAGCATCCCGCGTACCCCCAACCTGCGGTCCACGTACCTCTAGGGGTACGCGGACCACAGGTTGAGAGCCACTGTTTTAAGTTAAGACACTGTTCTGCAGGCTTTCCATTTAACGGTCAAGTCCCACATCAGGAACGCAAGTGTGCCTTTAGAATACCTTCCCACAAAAGCATCAACGAAAGTAACTGTAGATCAGGTCAGCAGGGTGTTGCTCCTGCTGTGTTAGATTCTGGAACTGCAGCTGACCCCAGGCTTCTTCCAGCTTAAACAGAAAGCTGCATTTCCCCGACAGCTACATTTAGCCTAGTTTAGTCTGCACTCTTGATCCACAAATGAGTCTGCTTAAAAGCCCAATGCAAAATTCATAAGCAACATGAGAATGAAGGGTCTTACAATAAAAATAAATCTTAGAACCAACAGCATTCATGATATTTAGTAGAGATCCTGCATCAATAACATTTGGAGTCTTAGCATCACCATTGTTTTATTCCAACTAGGCACGGTGTACATGTGTGCGCTTAAATACTCTGTCACGTTTAAGCAGGTTTGATTCACTGGATTGCACAACAGCCTCTGTTATTTATGGGGAAATTCCTGTGCAAAATCATGGCCCACATCCCAAATGATCCATTTCAGAGAATATGTGCATATTCTGTCATTTAGGTTTGTCCTGCTTCAGTAAGATGTTAAAATACACCCATGGCCATTCAGATTGAAAATGACAATGATGGTATTTTGTGCATATGCACAAACACACACCGCGAGTCAGCACTACACACAAATCTTCTTTATTTGAAGTAACAAGGGAAGGAAGTTGTTTATATAATGCTCCATATTGCAGTGATGTAGACTTGAGTCTATTGACTTGGACTCAAGTCGGACTCAAGTCACAACAATGACTTGACTCAGCGATTGTAAAAGACTCGAAAGACTCGACTCGAGACTTGGAGCCTTTTACGACAAATCAAATTTTATTCAGGTTTAAACCCGTTTTCCCCATTAAATAGATAGGAACTCACGACTTGCAACCAAAGACTCGGGACTTGGGGGCAAAGACTTGGAACTTGACTCGAGACTTGGAGTCAGAGACTTGATCCACAGCCCTGCCATATTGCATTTTGATATGTGATTGTGGATTGAAGGATTGTGAACTTCATATATACAGAAAGGAAATTAACCAACAGAGGTGTTTCTATTGGGGTCAAAATCTGTTATTGGTCGCCTATCTATAGACTGATTGAATCTATTGCAGCCTAAAAGATTGCTTGCGAACTTTGGGTCATTTGCTCTAAAAGTCTAGCCCTACTCTCATAATACATCCAGTGTGTGTGAATGTATTCTGAGAATGGGGTGGCAAATCGGGGGGGGGGGCTTTCATCTCCACCCTAATTTTAAGGTGACGTAGGAGAGACTCTGTTACTTCTGAGTTCTGAACAATGCCAGCAGGCTGGTCAAATGTCTGCTCATTTAGCCATGAAAGTAATATATATCTGTTCTAATAGGAGAATAAAGATCATACACTCAGCCATAATATAGAGAATGCAACTAATATTATTGCTATTAAGGATGCCAAAACATATATAGTTCAGAAAATGAAAAGAAAATATCATACCAAAACACAATAATAAGAAAAAACCTAAGCAGTAATTCCATGAATGTTTACTATGCATAATTATTCTTCACACCCAATAAAGCCTGGTAAATATTTGCTATGCCTGGCAATGACTAACAGCCCAATCCTACCCAACTGCAAAGGCAGAAGAGTCTGGCTCAGTTGGGAGAGCTGCTGCCTTCAAAGCCCGAAGACCGGTGAACTTGATAAGTTCGAGACACGCCGCCGGCAAAAAGCTGTGAAAGCCTCCAGGAGGAGAGATAAGAGTTTCCAGCTGCATCGGTCGAGTGTGGGAGGCGCCAGCCAGCAGAATTGTCAGATGGTAAAAAGGATACCACTTGGAAAGTAGCCGTTCATGAAAGATTGGACATTTTTATATATTGTAAAAAAACCCAAGGGGGGTTAGGACAGCCTGCCCATGTACACCGCCTTGGATTAAAGTCGGAGGAGAAATCCAATGACTGAGAAAGGCGGTATATAGATACTGTATATTATTATTATATTATATTATAACTCCCCCTGTACCGATGTAGCCATGCCAATGCGGCATGTACAGCATCCTGCGGGGGAGTTTCAAGCCCTGGAGGTCTCATTCAGGTAAGGAGACATTTGTTCTCTTGCCGACCTGCTGGGTCTACTCGGATCTGCAGCAGCTACTTTGCTGGCGCAAATCCAAGTAGACCCGGGAAGACAGATCAATGCAGGGAATAGAGATAAGATATCGGTGGCCCAGCTGCCTCCAATACCGCCCCTTTCTGACCTCGATCTGCCTCCTCCCCACCCTGTCTCCTCCCCCTCCCCTCCCTATCCCGCCCAACCCCTGCCCCTGCCACCATCAGACTTATTTTTCCAGGTTCCGGAGATAACCATGGTATTGGACTCTTCATGGGGCCCACTGCCTGACCCTTGATGGTGGGCCTAGCTACTGCCAGCCAGGTGTTCCATATAGAGGCATTAAAGGATCAAACTCGTAGAGAGTTGTGATGGTTGTGGCTATGCTCTTTCTCAACAGGATGCATAAGGATACTCTCGTCCTCATTAGGTCTCTATTCCAAGTTATAGTCTACCTGGGATGTATTTTCCTGGTGTTGTGCAATCAAAACAGAGCAGGGATTCCATAGATGTACACAGCAGGGCCTCTGAGAAGGGGGGGGTTAAGGGGGTACAATCGTACTGGGGCCCAGCGTCAAAATTGGGTCAAAAAGGGGGCCCAGGAGCCAAATTCACATGAAGGGAAGGGGCCCAAAAGAAACTTTGTACCCCCTGATAAAATTCCTCTGAGTGGCCCTCGTCCACACACCTGCCTAGCAGTCTTGGTCCACACACCTGCCTAGCAGGTCCACACACCTGACAAGTGGTCTCCAGCATGAGGCTGAGGACTCCCAGGCTCAATGAGGGAAGTCACTCCATTGGATTCTGAAAACTGTTAATGTAACTTTGCAGGAAAACATGATCTCTCCTTAAATAAGCAAGACCACTACTGAAAAGTCTGGCTTTGACTCCTTTGTGTTGGGGAATTATAGACCAGTTTCCAGTCTCCCTTCCTAGCCAAGGGTGTGCAACAGTATATATCATCTCCAGGGAGTTGTTGATAGCATGGGCTGTCTAGATTCATTCCTTTTGCATTACAGCTGGCAGTCAGGACAGAAGGTCCCTTGGTGTCCCTGGCTGACAGTCAGAGATGGAAGTGATGGTTGAATTTGTTACCTTATTGGTTCACCTTGCTCTTCCAGCAGCACAGTCCAATACCAATGTAGCATTTTCCTTTGCTTCATTGGTATAACCTTTTTGAATATTTGGTTTAGCACTAACTGTACATGAGTCAGGAAGACATGGATGCACCGGCGATGGCTTGTGCCATCTGCCTTTTTTTATTGTGCAATAGCTGTTTATAGCAATTTATCTGTGGGAAGCAGAGGATATCTTTTCACACATTGATGTCCTGCGATTATTCGACTACTACTGTTATCTCTTTCTATATTTTATTCCCATCCTTTTTCCAAGGAGGTGGTGTACACATGCTTCTTCTTTCCCCCCATTTTGTCCTCACAATAACATTGTGAGGTAAGCTACTCTGAGGTAGTAGGTAAGCGACTTTCTGAGAAAGAATCACACAAGTTAACTCAGGGAGTTCATGGCTGAGGAGGGAATTGAACCCAGGTCTCCCCAGTACTGGTTCAACCACTACATTATGATGTGTTCTCAGTATAGACATGCAAAATAATGTAAGGGCTAAAAGCATATAAGTGCTGAAAGACATGTAAAATAAGTGCTAAAAGCTAGCATTAACTCAAGAGGAAGTCAGTAATGACTGACACTGAATAACTGAGCTTGTTCTATGGCAAAATCCAGTTCATTTTAAGTCATAGTCTTTAGAGTGAGCTTCAATAAAACTGGGTGTGAAGGAATAGAATTCCATTATTTTCTGAAAATAAGGTGAGATTCACTCTAGCCTGCCTACTTCAAACAAGTTAAATCAAGCCAGAATCTCTACACTTTAAGAAGGGCTTCTATTGGGTTTCTGACATTAGTAACTACTGTACGTTCTTTTGAAGAATCCAATTGATCCACTAAATTAGAGAAGATACTAAGATGCCTGTAAAGTTAGCTAAATACCACAACTTCCATCTCCACAAAAATCAAACTTCCATTTATGGGAGTGTCATTTTGCACATAACCAAAATAGGCCTAAATGCTTTTAGAATAAACAAGTACAAAAGGACCTCTCTCTCTCTCTCTCTCTCTCTCTCTCTCTCTCACACACACACACACACACACACACACACACACACAGAGAGAGAGAGAGAGAGAGAGAGAGAGAGAGAGAGAGAGAGAGAGAGAGAGAGAGAGAGAGAGAGAGAATGCATAAAATGCTGAATGCCACTAATGAATTTCACACTCCAACTAGTAAAGCTGACACGCTCCCTTCCTCCTCCTTTTAAAATCACAGAAAAAATGTCACAGTGAAGAAAAATATTCCAACTTTCAAGAAAGGCCAACAAGAATTGATAGAAAATTCAATGCATAATGTACACTGTTTTATATTTTTCATGCAATAGTTCAGCTGTTTCTTCTGCAGCAAAAGCGAAAACATCAAAAGAAATTTTCCCAGAGGATGAAAACTCTTTCAAAATATCACATTCCTCATGTGTGGGGTGTTTTTTTTTTTTTTTTTTTTGCAGGACTGTAAAGACCTTTCTGAAATGTGTGTTTGCTCTACCCTTTTAAGGCACATGAATGCAAGCCTTCCGCTCCAGCCATTCCTTTTTGTTTGTTTGTTTGTTAATTACTGTCACCAGCAGCCCAGTCTGCCCCTTGTGAGAGCATCGTAAGCTCCTTGCAAGATCCTTGAGCGCATAGTGAAGCAAGTGGCAGATCACTGGGGTCTAATACCTGCAAGGTTGCCTTCTCCAATATGAGCCAGACTGCACCTGAAGCCTCGGAGGAGGCTCCTCTGACTGACCCCATCATCTGAATTGAGGTGTGTGGTGATAAGAGAAGAGCCTTGTTGGTGGTGGTGCCATGTTTGTAGAACATACTTCCCAAGAAGGATCACTTGGCATCTGTTTTGATATAATTTTGCCACCAATTGAAGACATTTTTTATTTTTCCATGTCTTTTAATGCCCGAGATATGGTTGTTTTCATGCTGCTCTTATCCCCTACTGTCAGGAGCATAACAAGCTCCTGCAGCGCCGTGGGAGCTTGCTGTGCCCCGGAAGTGATGTCATGTGACATCATGTGATGTCACTTCCGGTTTTGCAGCACGGGCGCGCCGCTGTTTCCTGGACTGTGGCGGGCGGGGGAGGGTCCTCCCACCCATGCCGCAGCCTGGGAAACACTCCCTGTGCTCAGGCTCTGCCAGTCTGGCAGAGTTCGAGCGCAGGGAGCCCGTGCCGCTGTTTCACAGCCTGCCAGGCGGGCGGGTCTGTCTTTCCACCCGTGCCGCAGCCTGGGAAACAGCAGTGTGGGCTCCGGTGATGGGGCAGCGGGGTCTGAGGGGCGCCCCCTCTGAGCAGTATACAGTAAGTATCTTTAAATACATGCATAAAGGAGCAGGGTGTTCCCTGAAAGGGCATCAGCACTGTTAACAACTGAGCATGGGGTTAAATTAATTCACTCCACTCCTGCAATCTCAATTGAACTTCCCCTCAGGCCCTTGAGATAATACTGGGGGACTTTGGGAGGAGGCTGTTGGGCAGTGGAAGAGGAATGAGGAAGAGCAGCTGGTTGTTGCTGCCACCACCATGTGAGATAATGGGGTTTGCATTGTACACATAGCATATGCCCCAATTCCATTGCGATAGAGATTGCAGAGAAAACGAGGACTATCCCTCTTTTAGCCGGTTAGGATCTGTACTTCCTAATGGAAGTGACTGCATCTTCCTACTCTAATTGGGAATGTAATTGGAGAAGATCAGGCACCCAGAAAACATTTTAAAGAAAGAAAAGAAATCATATTGTTTGATTTTTTTCCCCCCTCTTGATTTATAAAGGTCACAATTCATAACACATGATTGTAAGTGGCTGGAACTGGCCTTAGAGCACATTTGAGATAATAGATTCCTGTTAACAAGATCTGCAAGCCAGACACATTATTAAACTATGCTTTGAGTTATGCAGAAGCCAGGGCTCTGTTGTCCATCAATGCATATGTGGATTAGGCATACAGGCAGATCATGAAGCCTTGAGAGTGGGAAAGAATACTTAGAAAGAAAGAGCCTTATTCCAAGGAACAGGCCAGATGTTGCCTCTAGACGAAACCAATTAGGCAGATAAAGGCCGCTTTGGTAAGCCTGATGACCTCTAAATAGCTCTTCACATAATGAGACGAGATTCATTTAAATTCTGCCTGCCATCTCACTAGGAAGTTAACATCCACACATGCATACAAAACATAGGACATCACTGCATTGCAACTGTTCATGAAAAATGGCAATGTAGTAGTAATCTTAAGGCTCAGATGAATGCAATATAAATGCCTACTGTGGCTCACAAGCAGCTCCTTTGCCTAATGACCCTTGTGGTTTCTTTCCCCTGCATCATGTGGCATGGCTTGCTTGCTTGAGCCAACTATACAGATCTATTTGCACTGCAGAGGGTATTTGCAAAAGCCCCTGCCCTCTGCTTGTAGTCTTTGGTGCATTGGCTGATCCATCATTGGCTCCATCCTAAACTAGGAGTAAATTACAAAGTCTTACAAAGTGGAATTCAAACACACCCAGGTACTCTCTACGATCAAAATTTTCCATCCATGCATATATAGAGAAGTGTTAGAGATCCAGAAGCATATTAATCATGTGAAGAGAAAGGAGGAAACATTAAGTCTCAGTGATGCCTGGCTTCCAATACTCAAGAATGATTGCCAAGGAAATGGGACTTTAGCAGGACACAAATTGATGGACATGAAAATCAGTCAGTTCCCCTTTAAGTCTTCCCCTTCAGTCTTCCCACTGAAGACTCTGCAGCTAATCAGTGTCACATGACCCTGCTGCCATTCACAACCCAGCTCAGTTGGAACACCTGTATAACCAAATATAACTGAAGCTTCGTTTCTCCCAGAGACAAGGTGGTTTGGAGTACTTTGGTGCTCCCTCACCTTTGACAATGCCTGCCAAAGATGCAGGCGAAATGTCAGGAGACAATGGTTTTATGAGACTGTGGCCATCAAGCCCAAATAATCTTAATCTTGACACAAATGCTCTATAAGACCTAAAGAGATTGTGATTGAAAGCTGGGGTAGAAGCAAATTTGGGGAGGGGGGCATGCACTATCCCAGAGTCATTCCTGCATATGAAACATTATACAGGTAGGCCCCCATATCCACTGATCCGCTATCCACGGTTTCAATTATCCACGGATCACGGGGACCCCCCCCCCCCAGGCTTTTACTTTTTTCCCAGTAAGCTTCGTTTCTTCCTTAAACAAACAGGAGAAGCAGCCTCTTGCTGCTTATTGCAGGCAAGTAGAATGAGACTAAGTCCTAGAGAGGCTCTACAAGGTTAACCTAGAGCCTCTCTAGGACTTAGTCTCATTCTATTTGACTGAAATGGAGGCTGCTTCTCTGTTTGTTTTAAGGAAGAAACAAAGCTTGCTGAAAGACAAATAAGAGCTGTGGGGGTGTGCAAGCCTGCCCGCAGGGGAGGCAGGATGGGGGGCCCTCAGGAAACCATGGAGGGGGTGTTCGCTCCTATCCATGGTTTCAAGTATCCACAGAGGGGCCTGGAACATATCCCCAGTGGATATGGGGGAGTACTGTATGCCTGATTTCATCCTCAAAAAGTATAAGTGGACAATGTGAGAAGAGAAATCATATGGAGACTGAGCAAACGAGAAGTACCACTGTACCTTCACATTTTCCAGACATGGGAAAAGACTTGCAAATCATGATGTCTGCCTGGCAATGCAACCAAATGTCCCCAGATAAGGTCTGTGAGCTGTGGTTCAGTTGCTGGATCACGCAGGTCACAGATAGTGTCTTTGACCTGCTTGTATGTATCACATGGTCCTTTAGGGACAGCATCTATTTGTACTATCTATTTTTTGACATGGAAATGAGTTGGGGAATTTTTGGGATCTGGAAGATAAAATGAATGAACTGAGGCTGAACTGAGGCTGAAGACAAGATATAAGATTAAAAGGGTTCCGAGTCTGACGTCTTCCACTCTTGAGTGTTAAACATAGCGGCATCCTGATTCCTGAATGGAGGTAGAAGCTCAGTCATGCCCCCCCTTCACGCTCACCACTCCGTCTTCCACCTCTGAGTGATTTCTCTGGAGAAACCTCAGGCACTTGGCTAGCTTTCCCCAGACAGAGGAGGAGGAGGAGGCAGAAGGGGACAGGAAGGGGACGGGTGATGAAGGCAGCAGGGAGGAGTAAGGGCCAAATGACTAGTCACACTAAATGTGTGATGAGTGATGTGATCCTGCACATTCTGCCACCACCACCACCACACTACTTCCCTGAGGGAAAAAAAACCTTTATTTTGTCTTTCAAATAACTTCTTTTCCCAGTAAAACTAGCATGCGGGGAGAGTCGCCATCAGGATCAGAATCATGGTCAGGAAAAAATACTACTGTCCCCTCCCCCCAACCCCAGTTTTGCCATGTTTTGCAGTTCCCCCCACATGCTGTTACAGAAGGAATAAAAAACTGGATGGGTCAAGTCACACATTTGGCATAAGCAAGCCTGCTTAGGCTTTGCTGCATCTGATGAACATAAGAACATAAGAAGAGCCCTGCTGGATCAGGCCAAAAGCCCATCTAGTCCAGCTTCCTGTATCACACAGTGGCCCCACCAGATGCCTCAGGGAGCACAAGACAACAAGATAACCTGTTTCCCGTTGACACTCCCTTGCACCTGGCACAGAGAAAACCCACTTCTAAAACCAGGAGGTTGCTTATGGCTTGTAACCTGTGATGGTCTTTTCCTCCATGAATCTGTCCAAACCCCTTTTAAAGGCATCTAGGCCAGGTGCCATCACCACATCCTGTGGCAAGGAGTTCCACAGATGAATTACACGCTGGGTAAAGAAATATTTTCTTTTGTCTGTTCTAACTCTCCCTCCACTCAATTTTAGTGCATGTCCCCTGGTTCTGGTGTTGTGCGAGAGGGAGAAGAATTTTCCTCTATCCAATCTCTCCATGCCATGCATAATTTTATACGTCTCAATCATGTCCCCCCTCAGGCGCCTTTTTTCTAGGCTGAAAAGCCCCAGACGCTGTAGCCTTTCCTCATAAGGGATGTGCTCCAGCCCACGAATCATTCTGGTTGCTCTTTTCTGCACCTTTTCCAATTCAACTATATCCTTTTTGAGGTGTGGTGACCAGAACTGGACACAATACTCCAGATGTGGCCTTACCATCGATTTGTACAATCGCATAATGATATTGGCCGTTTTATTCTCAATCCCTTTTTTAATGATCCCGAGCATGGAATTGGCCTTCTTCACAGCCGCCGCACACTGGGTTGACACTTTCATCGACCTGTCCACCAGCACCCCAAGATCTCTCTCTTGATCCGTCACAGACGACTCAGTACCCATTAGCGTATATGTGAAGTTTTGGTTTCTTGCCCCAATGTGCATCACTTTGTACTTACTTACATTGAAGCGCATCTGCCATTTTGCTGCCCATTGTCCCAGTTTGGAGAGATCCTTCTGGAGCTCTTCACAATCCCTGCTGGTCTTCACCACCCGGAAAAGTTTAGTGTCATCTGCAAACTTGGCCACTTCACTGCCTATCCCCGACTCCAGGTCATTTATGAATAAGTTGAAAAGCACCGGTCCCAAGCCCGATCCTTGGGGCACACCGCTTTTCACCTCTTGCCATTGTGAAAATTGCCCATTGACTCCCACTCGCTGTTTCCTGGTCTTCAACCAGTTCCTAATCCACAATAGGACCTGCCCTCTTATTCCCTGACTGTGGAGTTTTCTCAGGAGCCTTTATTTATAAATTTATAAATTGAAATTCAATTTATTTATAAATTTATAAATTGAAATATTTATAAATTGAAATTCATAGCATATGAATGAAATGCCATGCCATATGTTTTAAAGTGTTTTATTGTATTTTTTAAAAGTATTTTATTGCACATATGTGTTTTTAAGGGACTTATAAAGCTGCACTGGGAGATACATGTTTTGAACATTTTGGGCTCTTGTTGTTTTTATGACCATAATCCTGGTGAAGATGCTTCAGTCTTGGTACATAAGCATGTCATTTAGCCCTAAGACTGACGGGCTTCGGCCAACGGGAGAGTTGCAAGTGTACCTGACGGTTCAAATGCAAAGTTGGGCTTGGAGCATGTCTGAAGAACATCCTATAACTCCCTTTTATTCTTCAGCCTTCTATGATAACTACATTTTCCACAGTGAAAGCCTCGTTCCAGATCTGTGCAACTAGTGAGCCACCAAGCCAACACTGCTTGGGAGTCATGTGTTGTAGCTGGAATCTGCTGCTGAAGAAATTTGGTAGTCTCAGGCAGGCAGCAGAAACAAGAGGCTTGGTGGGTCACCAGTACCTAGCCCTTGGTGAACCACCAGTACCTAACTGGCAGGCTGCCTTTGGCTTGGCAGGTTAACAAGTTGTGCAGGCCTGAGTAATCCATTTCCTGTTCACTTGATTTCAGTTTTCCTTCCGGTTTTGCTAAGGTTAAAACAAGTTTTCTATATCCGAGGCAGGGAAAGCAGTTTGTTCAGCCAACCTCATCACATTTGAATCCTCTGTAATGAAGAAGGAGCACGGAGTTGTCCCTCCCTGCTCAGGACAAACCGACTTCTGCGGATGGTAATAATGTTTCCCTTACATCATTAAAATCTCACAGCAGGATCAAAGTGACAGAGGCGCTGAAAGAATGGACTTATTCAAGCTCAACTCGATAATTGAAAAGGTTAATCCAATAATGATAGAAGGATAATTACTTTTGTATACAGTGAGAATTCTCAAATGGGGTTCAACTCCCATTTGTTCCAAGGTGCTGTCACCTTGCAGAATGTGGACCTATGTAATGGAACTGTGGGATGCTCTCTGCACTTGAGATTGGTTTTCTGGGTGCTTAAATGGGCACTGACCTCTTTTGAAATGCTTGGTTCTTGCGGTGGGATGCGAATCACCCAAATGTACAAGAGCGCAAGGGTGTGCTTGGAGTCCATGCAGCTTTTTAGAAAGGTGGATGTAAAGAACAGAAGTTGCAGAGATGCAACTTCTACTGATAGGGAATACATCATTTGCTTGTGGCTTCTCTTATATGCTTGAAAAAGCTGCTTAATTACAATGTGCTCCTTACCTGGGAAGTTTTCCTGTATTAAGAAGCTATTTGTGTAGCTACAGCGCCCCTACTGGCAGCAACCTAACAATCCACATGACCGTGTTTGCAGTGTGAAATCTTGAATCTGTGCAAGTTTCTAGCCCTTTTGGTTGTGCTGGAATAAAGATTGTATAGGTTCCCAAACCTGGTCAAGTTCTTTATAGCTGCAGAAGGGCATATGACGAAATGGGATCTGTCCCCGTGGAAGCACTGTAGAACAACGGCCCAATCCTAACGAGGGCCAGTGGTAATCGGGTGGCCTGCTGGAGCAGGTAAGTCCAGCACAGGGGCAAGGGGAGGGCAGGGAGGGGTGTTGAATGGGCAGCGGAGGGTGGAACAGGGTGGCAATGGAGGCAGGGGATGGGAAGATAGGGACTGGGAGGGGGGCGCGCTGGCACGCACCATATAAACACCCTTTCTAGGCCTGAGCCACCTGCCCGGATCAACACAGACTTACATTGGCTGCAAAGTTGACCCACTGAGGATGCTGGGGCTTACCCTGAGGAGACCTCCAGCAGCCTCTGTGGGATGCGGCTTAGCCCATGCCGGCACCGCTGCATCGCAGTGCAAGAATACACGTTGGATTGGGCTGCCCATGTTAGTAATCTTCAGCTTCTTGCGATTGAGGGAAACATTCCCTATGTTTCCACACAGATGGGATCTCAAGGAGGGAGTTTTCATCAACTAATGAAATATATTCATTATGAAATATATATATATTCATTATAATAAAGGTGACCCCTGACAATTAAGTCCAGTCGTGTCCAACTCTAGGGTGTGGTGCTCATCCCCATTTCAAAGCCAAAGAGCCAGCGTTGTCCGAAGACGCCTCCGTGGTCATGTGGCCGGCGTGACTCTCCTTGCCGCAGCACGTAGCATGCGGCTGGAACACAGAGCGCTGTTTACCTTCCCGCAAGCGGTACCTATTTATCTACTCGCATTGGCATGCTTTGGAACTGCTAGGTTGGCAGGAGCTGGCCAAACAACGAGAGCTCACCCCGTCGCAGATTCGAACTGCCAACCTTTCGATCGACAGCTCATGGTTCAGCGGTTTAACCCACTGTGCCACCCACTGGCGACCCGCTGTTTAATCAGGAGGTATCATTATAATACATCCTGATTAAACAGAAAAGGAGAGTTCAGTGGGTTTGTTTGTTTGTTTGTTTGTTTCAATGACTCCTTTATATTGAATACAGTTTCTTATAGGACAACATATCACTGGGGTTTTGCAGGGAGAGCAATCCCCCACCACCACCCTGAAGTTCATTTATTTCTCTTTTATTCCCAAATAAGCATCCAGCTTCTTACGTAACTTTTGTCTCCCGCTGCCATCAAGACATTTACATGCCTTAATCCATGACAAATGGTTTCATTTGATCCATGACTGATTTCTCTGCCTGCCAACTGGAAACAGAAAACAGAGAGGAGGAAAAAGCAGGAAAGAACAAACGGGATTATCTATTTATTGGGTATTAAAAGAAAAGAAAGAAAGAAAAGAAAGACACAGGAAATGGCATAAACCTTTACTGGAACAGGATCTGTGTGGAGAACGACTTCTCAAAGAAAGTGACAGCTTTTAACCCAAGGGAAGTCAATTTCCAGCACACCGGGGAGACAAACCGCAGTCTAAAACCCAGCACCGTTCATGTGATACGACTATGGAGACTTGGGTATTACAAAAAGGTGGGATTTGACAGAAATAGTTCTAAAGTCCGATCTTTACTCGGCACCTGAATATCAAATTAAAAAGACGTCTATCTAGATAGTGAACCCAATCTTTTTCGTTATAAATAAATGGAGATGTTTGCAGAAAATCCTTTACCACAGCTTTTTAAGTCTGAGATAATGGTGTACCTCATGTCTTTTCAAGCCATGAATTTGGGGAGTCTATATTCCAGTGCCAAATTCAGTAAACTCCAAATTCATCAAACTCCTGAGAACCAAACCTGTCAGTTAAGGATTATGCTAGACTCAAAACTGGATCCACTGTTTTTCTGTGGACTCTACATGAACGTCTCCATTACCCTTTGGCTCCAATTATTGTTCAGTTACCTTAAATGTTACTGGCAGTCCAATCCTACCCAAAGTTTATGGTGGTGGATCTTGCAATCCGCCGGTAAACATCCCGGACTGGAGGCAGCTCCCAGACACCCCGCTGAAGCAGGTAGGTCAGTGGCAGGGGTTGTTTGGGGGAAGGTTGTGGGTGGGAGGGGTGGGGGGGATGATCTAGGTGCCCCAAACTGCCCCCTGAGTCTCCTCGGATGTATGCCAGCAAAATAGCTGGCATAGGTCCAAGGAGAACTATTCGAGGCCAGGCAGCCTATAAGGAGGTAAGTTAGAAAAAGCTTTATTTACTTCTCTTTGGGATGTCTTGTTACCCTCCCATAGCATGCAGTACATGTTACACTAGTTGTGCTATGTGCTATGGGCTGGCAGGGGATAGCATTGGGCCCTAAGATGCCCTAAGATGTCTGTGCCCATCTTGCATCCAGGGACAGATCTTTTCTTATGCATGAAACTCTCCTTTTGACTTTCACTACATAGGGCAGGGGTGGGGAACCTCCGGCCCGCGGGCCATTTAAGCCCCCCGAGCTCATTCCGTCTGGCCCTCTGAGGCCCACCGAAAACCAAGAGGAAAACCAACATTAAAGGCACTTTATGCCTTTAATGCGGCCGGCGGGACTGTCCGGAATCGTGCAGCAGAAGCAGCAGCAGGCCGCTGTGTTGAACGTGCTGCAGCAGCAGCAGCAGCAGCAAACCTGGAAGTGCCTCTCTAGGAAGCACCTGTCTAGTCTCGCTGGTGACCAGCGAGACTAGACAGGTGCTTCCTAGAGAGGCACTTCCTCTTCCTGATCACCCTCATGGCTGTGGCCAGGTTGCATGGCTGCTGCAGCACGTTCAACACAGCGGCCTGCTTCTGCTGTGCGATTCCGGCCAGTCCCGCCGGCCGCATCTCCCTCTCGGGCCACACGCCACAGAAGCCAGTGGGCGATTCGTCCCAGCCGGGGACAGAGCTGCTGCTTCCCAGTCTGAGGGAGGGAAGCCGCCCACCCGGATCCTTCCTTGCACCTGACTGCAGGATCCTTGAGTCTTCCCGAGCAGCCGCAATCGCTGCTGCCACCCATGGGGTGTGGAAACCAGTGAACTTGGATTGCAATTTGCCGCCTTCACGCGCCAAGGGCGGCCTACAGTGCAGCAGCCCTCCTGGTGTTGGTGTGCCGCCTTGAACCCAGGACAGTGATGGGGACGCCTGCGCTGCGCTCAAAGGTGGTAAGGTTGCGCCGAATGTGCCCGGAGCATTGCTTGGGCTCACCTGCCTCTGAGCAGCAGCAGCAGATCCCGGAGCTGCCCATTCAATGGCCTGGGGGGTGGGGGTGCAAACGAAAATAAATAAAAAAATTCGGATGGCCTAATGGCCAGCCCGCAAACAATATTGTAATAATTAAAATGGCCCTTGACAGAAAAAAGGTTCTTCCGGTGGTGACGTCACGGGGGGCCCACATAGCGATGCCACTGGATGACCATGGACCCTTTCCAGTGCCTAGCTGGCCAACCCTTGGTGTTACCCATTCTGCTACTCAATGTGGACACATGCACACATGCTCTACTTATGAATTGTAGTCAAACATAAGGATTCAATTAATGCTGAGCAGTTCAAGATTAGACTTGGGTTTCTGGCATGACTTTTACAAACATGTATTTTGGAAGTCTACAAATGTCACTTATAGCAAAGGAGGCACCTGTCTATTTTGCTGCTAAATGGATCACTGCCCTCATTTTTGACCAAGTTTTCACCTGCAGCTCGCTTTGAAATTATACGAAAAGTTCACAACCAACATTTCAAACATTGTTTGGTCTTCGTAACGTTATTATTTTGCAGACCCTGTGTAGAATAGAGCTTGTTTACATTCCTCTGCAAGCATTTCTCCTCTGGGTTCTGTGTTACCCCCACTGTAGCATACAAAATGGTTTGCTATCCAGGGCTTTTCCACAGATTATGTTATCTGGAGCCCTTCTGAACACACAGCAGTGTGGCAGTTATATAGATGGAATGTATCTCAAGACACAAGCCTCAAGGAGGAGTGAATTTCTGAAAGATAATGTCGGAAACAGCCTTCAAGCATCACCATTTTAAATAGCGTAAAATCTGCCATAAAAAGCAATCTGCATAGCCAAGTGTCTACAGCATTGTCAAATTCTGAGGATCCAAAGACAAAGACCCACAGAGAGGAAGAATCTGCTACTTGCCCTGTAACATGCACACTGTGGGGTTGCAAGATAAGATATGATTATTTGTTATTACAATTTGAATAGTGACATCAATGCACGATGGTGCTTTCCAGGGTAACATGAGCAGGAAAAGTCAGGTCTTGGCCCCAAGAGTAAATTTTGACAGTAAAAAAAAAGGGGGGGGATGTCAAGTGATAGAGTTCATACTTTGCATGCAGAAGATCTCAAGCTCAAACCCTGGCACCTCCCAGCAGAGCTGGGAAAGATGCCTGCCAGTCAACAAATAGACAATACTGAGCCAATGGTGACCCAGGCGGACTCAGGATCTGGTAACTTCATACGGAGACAATCAGAAGAGGGATAGTGAAGCAAATTTGGTGGTCAGAATTCTCAAGTGAGTATACTCTACAACAGGGGTTCCCATCCTTTGGAGGCCCACGTACCCCCTACATGGGCCTCCAGTTGCCCCGTGTAAACTCCGGACTTGCTGCCCCCATGTACCCCCTGTTAAATTGGTTTTTTTCCAGGTTGCGGTGTGGGTGGGTCCTCCCGCTCACACCGCAACCCAGAGGGAAAGGCTACAGCCCTGCCGAATAGGTTCCCAAATGGCATGAAATTTGGGTGCCACCATCTTGGATCTCGCAAGATTTCACGGGATCCAAGATGGCGATGCACAGGAGAACAGGTAGGAGGAGCTACTGGGGATGTCGGCAGGGCTGTAGCCTTTTTTCCCAGGTTGCGGTGTGAGCAAGATGACCCGGCTGTGCCACAACCCAGAAAAAAACCACTTTAGACGCTGCCCGTTACAATGAGCAGCATCTCGCATACTCCCGGCCTGCAGTCCACGTACCCCTAGGGGTACACGTACCACAGGTTGGTAACACCTGCTCTACAATTCTTAGAGGAAGGGCAAAGACCATCTATCTAGATCAGGGGTGGCCAAACATGCTTCATGTAAGAGCCACATACGATAAACTTCAGATGTTTGAGAGCCACAAGAGAGATGTTTGAGAGCCGCAATATTTAAGAAGCATTTAAATTCTTAAATGTATTTAACGTTCGCTATAAACATTAAACTTCTGTTTTAATCCAATGGACTCTCAGTTTATACCTGGTAAATAATGATAAAGCTTGAACATTTCTTATTTACCTTTTATATTAATTGTGATGCAAAAAGGAGCTCAGCCAACGTATTTCCAAGAGCCGCACATTATAGGTCAAAGAGCCGCATGTGACTCAGGAGCCACAGTTTGGCCACCCCTGATCTAGACTGAACACAGCTGTCTACATGAGCACTGAGCCCAAGCAGGTTTCTCAAGAACTGTACAGAAGCTGAAGGCATTTTTCATATGCCAAAAGGACACTGCAACCATCCAACCTGCTTTAGACTGCCTGGATGCCTCTTGGGAAGGATATGCTTACTAGCATGACTGTGTATGTATTGCTGCACAAGCTGTGTCATCCAGAAGGGATAAATCTCTCCCCCCCCCACCACTGCTTTTATACTGCTCCTGGGCATAAGAAAGAAAGAGACAGTTTAGATCAGTGGTGGCCAACCTTTCAACATGAATGCTGGCCCTTTAAATTGTTGCATAGGTGATGGCATTTCAGCAGGTGCAGCTGCTTTAGCAGCACCATCAGCACTCGCAGCTGCCAAGATTCTGTCTTCTACATGACTCTTACGAACACAGAGGTCCTAATGGTGGAAGGTTGGCCACCCCTGGTTTAGATTATACTTACCCCGTTTGACTGACCCCTCACATTGCACGTTACATTTGTGCTCAAGATGCACGCGTATCCTGCCCCCCCCTGCGTTCCTCTCTTCCCCTATCCATCTCCATGACTGCATGGAGGGCAGATCAGATGAGCTGCACCCCTACACGCTAGACAAGGTTGGTTTAGCAGCATGTGTAGGGGAGTAGTTTGGATGGCCCCAGCTCATCCTAAGATGGAAGCAAGAGGAGAGGTCAGGATGTATGAGCGCCCCTGTCATTAAGTAAACACATGATGGAACCAGTTGGATAGGGTTAGTAGCATCCGAACTGGATCATAGACAGAAAGACAGACAAAAAGCAAGCGAGCAAGCGTTCAGGTCCTTTTCTCAATGTTGGGAAAGGGCCAAAGCTCAGTGACAGAGAACATGCCTTACATTCAGACAGTAGGAAGACATAGATGGCTACTGCTTGTGGAAGAATAAGATTCTTATTCTAGGTGAATCAATACATTTGTATTTCCAAGTCTGTACATATTCAGAAAAAGGTCTTCATACAATTGAATCCATGTAGGACTGCATAATCAGAGACTATAGAAAAGCAAGGTTCTTGGTCATATGATGAGAATTAAGCATGTATTATCTCTACGCAGCTGAACATATGGAGATGGTGTGTGCCCACTAACACCAGCTCCCCTGTGCATTATCATAATGTATAAATACAGATTGCATTGCATACAATCAGCACACAGACACAAGTGATAAACATACAATAAGACAGATGACAACAAACATTTAATTTCTTTTAAAAAAAACTCAAAATGTTACAATGAAAGCTCTGTGGCCAAGTTTTAAGAACAAGGAGCAGTATCCATATGTGTTAATTAAAAGCAATTTAGCACGTTGGATAGAATAATATGATGTATTTCATGGCACTAAACGTGTCAGGCAGAGCTTCTTAAAGCTATACTCCACAGTGCTGAGCAATTTACATATGCAGTCCTCCAGTCTGGTCATTTTGAACCAACAGACTGTTCAGTCAGATAATGTTGGTGCTGGTTAATCCATTTTAACAGGGCAGTTGTTACATTTTTTCTTCAAACCATGGACCTAATCCTTAGCTCAAATCAACCAGAATCACTCTGTAGTCCATCACTGAAGCTACATGTAAGCAAGATTACTTGCTCTTCCTTTTATTCAATAGTATGCTTCCTTTTCTAAATGAATAAAATGTCAGAAAAAATTGTAACTACAGGGAAAAGATGCTGATCTCATTTAATCCACAGTAACTTCAAAAGAGGGTCTAAAGTTCTTTTCTTCCATCTAATTTAGGCTCAAGATACAGGAGACAAATACTGAATCCAAAGACATCAGTACCTAAAACTAGAGGGAAAACATCTCACATGTGTTTTGAAAGAACTAACTCGTGTGTGTGTGTGTGTGTGTGTGTGTGTGTGTGTGTGTGTGTGTGTGTGTAGACAGATACACACTCGCAGTGAGTTGGCCCCACTCACTGACTGCAGGTGCTATATCGGAATTGACAGGTACCTCTGCAACCCACATCATGCTGAAATTGGGTATACATATATTCCAATACAACCTGATAACTTAAAAAAATAAAGTTTTGGAAATGGGTGTGCCACATTGCAGCAGACAACACAGAGAGCAATCCAAGGTCCAGATGGGACATTGACCAATAGATCTCAAATTAGTCTTGGAATTTGAGAGTGAGACCCCATGCTTTGATTGGATGGTCACAACAAGTGTCAGTGAAAGGATTTTTTTTATGCAACTGAGTCTCATAGTTGAAGGACAGCCCAACATGATCCGCTGCCCAACACCACCCCTGCTGCTGCAGTGCAAGCGCTTATGTGTGTAAACATCCTTCCCAAAAGAGGGGTAAAACAGTCATTTACCTCCTTACCTTGCTTCTTCCTCACACAGTTCTTAGCAGGAAGTGTGGGACTTCCTGTTTCATTTAAAGGGACCGTGCAAGGAAGAAGTGGGGTGAGGGGATAGGAAAGCAGATTGCTACTGCCCACATGGGTTTTTTTCAGCCATGGACAGCAGCAATTGGCTTCTCTGACCCCTTTCCTCATTCCTTTCTTGCAGAATCCCTTTAAATGAAACAGGAAGTCCCACACTTCCTGATAAGAACTGTGACAGGAAGGAGCAAGGTAAGGAAGCGGATCAATGTGCCACGGCAGGCTGGAGGGAGGCAGCAGCAGGCTCAGGGTGAGAGGCACCCCGAATCTGCCAGGCTCCTGCCACTTGACAAGAACTTCATGGATTGGCCAGCCCATCATTGGGCAAATAGATGTTTCAAATAAACTTCTCTTTTCAGCATCTTTTCGAGGCCTTGCCTCTTTTAGGTATGATTTCCAGAGTCTTTGCTCTGAGGCTGGCCTCAGAGTTTCCAGAGTCTGGCCTGAGGCTGCCCCAACTCATTTCTCTCTGTAGGAGTTCTGCAGGACTTCCCCAATGCTCCAGCACAAAGTAAAGATTTGTAGAACAAAACACATGTGTGCACGGGTGCATGCGCACGAACGCACGCACGCGCGCGCGCGCGCGCGCACGCGCACACACACACACACACACACACACAACATTCCCTGGAAGACTATACTTGTTTCTTCCAAGAAAGAGACAGTAAAACAAACAAAAACCCACATTGGGCAAACTTGCTCATCTTACCAGCTTTGATCGACTCCGTTAAATACATGTAACTCTACAGTAATGTGTTCTGGCAAATCATTAGTATCAGGATCAACTGTAAATAGATGCTGTGTGAAAGGCACTATAATTAATGAATCCTATACAATAGTGTAGAATAACATGCGTGCTGGGGGTGCTAGAAACACTTTAGACTTAATTCAATTAATGAGAACGCTAAAAGATAATAGTTTTTATCAAGAAGTATGTAGCTAGACGGCTACGGGGTTCTTCCTCTCCCCTTTCCACATCCACAGCTCAATCCAATACAGCAATACAACAGTGCTGGCGTGAGCTACACTGCATCCTGTGGAGGATTTTTGGCTGCTGGTGGTCTCCTTGGGCTAAGGGTACATTTGTCCCCTTGCCCCTGGTTAAGCCCCAGCAGTCTCAATGGATCACCTGTGCCAGTGATATAGCTGGTGCAAGGCAGTGGCGTCGCTCCGGTAGGGGCGGGGCCGTAAGTATCGCTCCGTCCTAGTCCCTTTACCGAGCGAGCAGGAGGCGGCCCCGCCCCCTCACTGTCGGAGCCATTGCCGTGCGGAGAAAGCAGCAGGCAAGAGACCCTGCCTGCTGCTTTCTCCGCAGGGGAAAGGCTCTGATAGTGAGGGGGCGGGGCCACCTCCTGCTCGCTCAGTAAAGGGTCTAGGACGGAGCGATACTTACGGCCCCGCCCCTACCGGAGCGACGCCACTGGTGCAAGTCCACATTGATCCATGTAGGCGATTAGCCTCGGGAAGGGGGTTTCAATATGGCATGCACCAGTGCCACCAATCCCACCCCCTCCTGGTCTCAATCCACCCACCCTGCCCCCATTAGTGCCCTATTCCGCCCTCCTCCTTCCCCGTTCACCCCCACCCTCCCCCCACCCCTGCGCTCGACTTACCTGCTCCAGCAGGCCTCCCGACGACCACCAGTGCCAGTGGGGAAGGCTTCGGCCTTCCTTCTGGAGTGCCTGGACCTTGCACTCTCGCAAAGTGCTTTACTGTACAGCGCTTTTGGCAACAGCACCCCGACGGAATGTGCGCTCCGTCAGCACAGGCCCTCATCAGGATTGGGCTGCCATTAACTCTGTAATAGTCCCTAAGCCAAAGTGTTTGAGTTTTCCATGAAAATGTTTGGCATTCCTGAAAACATCTTCGATTCTAATTTTTTTACCTCCCTTGCAGGAAGTTTTGCTTATTCACTTACATTGGCCCAGAGTTGCGACATCATCCTTTTTAACCATGTGATCTCTGTCAGTGGGTAAGATGGTTTGATTAATCTGGCGAGGAGGAAGAAGTAACAAGTGGCGGGGGGGGGAGGGAGCCTAAGCAGGGGCATCCCAAGGAAACAATGGTACCAAGTAGGATCATAAAAGTTGAATATCTGCACCATCTAGATATATTTCAGGGAAAAAAATATGCATTCTGCTTCATCAAAACAGGAGTGGTACTCGAGGGGAAAGGGGGGCAGAGTTCTGGACTTCTCTATAGCAGGGGAGCTACGATATCAGCAGGAATGCTCAGATTCTGCCTTTGAAACTTTTTTAAAAGGACCTTAGCTGAGAAGAATAATCAGGCTCAGTAAGAGACAAACTGAGAATTTGCCTATGGACATATGTTATCCTTCTTTCCTAAGAGGTACCTGAGTCAGTATGTACTGTATAATGTAGCTCATGTTACATTAAGCCAGTGCTTCTCAATTATTTTTTGTCATGCCCCCCCTAGGAGGGGCATGACAGTTCGCGCCCCCCGGTCACATGGTTTTGGGGAGTGCCGCCCCCGCCCCTTCGCGTCGCCCTCCGCACGCTCCGAGGCCGGCCCGGGAGCCGGCCTCGGAGCGTCCGGAACGGCCGGCGCTCCAGGGCCTTCTGAAGACCCAAGCGTCAATCCGGGTATTTTTCGTGTTTTCGCTCATGCGCAGACCGTTTTCGTCTCTGCGCATGAGCGAAAACACGAAAAATACCCGGATTGACGCTTGGGTCTTCAGAAGGCCCTGGAGCGCCGGCCGTTCCGGACGCTCCGAGGCCGGCTCCCGGGAGCCGGCCTCGGAGCGTGCGGAGGTGGTCGAGGTTAAACGGGCCCCCCTTGACAGAGCCTCGTGCCCCCCCTGGGGGGCGCGCCCCACTAATTGAGAACCGCTGCATTAAGCCTACAATCCTATGCAAATTTACCTGAAGGAAGTCCGATTGAACACAGTGAGTAAATATGCATAGCTTAGCACTGTAATATACCTCTTTTTTTTTTAATCTCATTTCCCAATTCCTACACACAGTATTTGTTTTAAAAGTATTGCGATCCATTCCAAGAGTATGGAGTGAAATGAGCTAGCTCGTTAAATGAAGTATAATAAGTTTCAAAGTAGGACTAAGTGGTAAGAGAAGAAAACACTCTCCCGAAGAAATGTAAAGTTGATTTTGTGTGGTTGTATAGTTGGAGGGACTGCGGTGGCTTAGTAGTTAAGATGCTGAACTGCAAACTGGAAGGTCGGTAGGACAGCAGTTCGAGACCCGAGTGTCGCGTGATGGAGTGAGCTCCTTTCCCATCTCCTGCCAACCTAGCAGTTCAAAAGCAAGAAATTGCAAGTAGATAAATAGGTAGCAAGTAGATAAACTGCTGCGGTGGGAAGGTAACAGTGTTCCTTTAGTCATGCCGACCACATGACCACAGAAGCATCTTTGGACAGCGCTGGCTCTTCAGCCTTAGAAACGGAGATAAGCACCGCACTCTTGAGTCGGACTCGACTGGCTTTCTAGCAGGGGCTATCTTTACCTTTACCTACAGTTTTAGTGGGCTATGGAGGGTGTGGCTTTGGGGGTGTCCTGACAAGCCTCCTGCACTTCAAAATTTATCACTACACACCATGCATGTCAAACCTGGAGAATATTAAGAGCAGCTCTAATCAGTAGCGTCACTAGGACGCGCGTCACCCTGGGGCAGGGGGCGCGCGTCACCCTAGTGACGCTACCGTTAGAGCGGCGCGGGGGGGGGGACCCGGCTCCCCCCCGCGTTGCCCTCCGGATGCTCTGAGGCCGGCCCGGGAGCCAGCCTCGGAGCGTCCGACCCCGTTGGTGCTCCAGGGACTTCTGAAAGAAGGCCCAGGCAGCGCGTCCATCCGGGTATTTCCCGGATTTTCGCACATGCGCAGACCCGTTTTGAGGGCAAAATGCCCTTTCAGAAGGCCCTGGAGCACCGACGGGGTCGAACGCACCGAGGCCGGCTCCCGGGCCAGCCTCGGAGCGTCCGAAGGGTATCGTGCGTCACGGAGGTGGCGCACGCGGGGTGCGCGCGTCACCCCGTGGCGCGCGTCACCCGGGGGCGTCCCACCCTCCCCGCCACGCTCCAGCGACGCCCCTGGCTCTAATCTATCAATACCTTTTTCCGAGTAAAGTTGCATGCAAGTAGAACTATCCCAGGTACCACTGGCAAGGAAGGCGTCCCAGATTCCAAATCACGTTCCCCCAATTCTAGATTATGGATTGTTAGAAGCTAAAAAAAAAAAAATGACCTGCATTGTCCCAGATGCACATTGAAAATTCCAACCCTACAGTTATCGGTAAAACTTCAATGGGACCATTCTCTCACTCTATCCAGCGCCAGGTAATTTTCTTTCACCTTGGTCAATTTAATCTCACGTGTGGCCACACATCTGCAATGAACTTTCCTAAAGCACAGTATTGGCTGTCATCATGACGCTCAAGTTGTTTTGGAGGACCTGAGTAATTCCTAGATATGGTTCCTGGCAACCTTAACAGTCTTCCACCTAACCTTGCTGCAACCCCATGTTTGCCTGCCTGTTTGTGTAGCTCCAACTACACTCTCCACATGTGGCTCACTTCTGCCTATGTTTGCCTGCCTGTTTGTGTAGCTCCAACTACACTCTCCACATGTGGCTCACTTCTGCCTATGTTTGCCTGCCTGTTTGTGTAGCTCCAACTACACTCTCTACATGTGGCTCACTTCTGCTTATCTGTAACTTGACATCTGGACCGTTTGATAATGCTGTTCACTCCAGACCCAGCATGACCTAACAAGGTATGGACAGTCCTTTTGAGCGGACTCAAGCAACAGCTTCTTTGCAATTTTTGGATATTCCTTTGTGCCTAGTTAACCGCCTTCCACTTCTCCTCGTTTATGGCCTCAAATGGGTATTCCATGCTCTATAACTTCATTTACTCCCAAATTTGCTCTGGCTGAGAGACTAATGCACCGAGAGCCAAGGTGCACTGCATCCTGGTTACGTGCCCTGAGCATGATAGGAAGGAGTTTTCTTCAGCACTATTTGAATGCAAAAAATAAGTTTAGCTCCATAGAATGACTCTCTTTATAGCATTTGAAGCTGGTGAAAAATGTGAAATCCCAGAAGGAGGCAAAACCTTGCTCTGAGCAAATCTCCGCTTCCTGAGAGAGTGTTTTAGACGAAACGAAACAACAGCAGGCATCACCACCATAACACGAATGTTGCAAGAGGAGAAATGGCTAAGACAATATGATAATAAAATGGAGGACTAATTCATGTCATAAGAAGGAACACTCAGCAACCCTTTTAACATCGGAAAAAAAATCATATTTAAGGAGATGGTAATTCAAGACAAGCATCTGAAACAACCAGGGCAGCCAGTGAATATGTTATCCTGCCCCTAGGGAGATGGATTTGTAGGTGTCTCACGGCCTCCACCATCAAAGCATGCCTTCTGCAGCATTATGACAGCAGTGTACAAACAGCTGTGAGTGCCGAGAGATTCAGGTTGACTCAAACAGGCTTCCACAGATGCACTTGCAGAAATCAAGACTTGCTATGAAAATGCAGACGAAGTTAACCACTAGGGATTTCAACCCACACTGCTAATGAGAGGCAAAGTCAGAGCAGGTCAGATACTTCATGTTTTCTCTTTGGGGGGGGGGAAGGAGACCTCTACAATGTGTCTACATCCAACCGAAAGCAGCTCGCATACAGGGTGAAACAACTTCTAAGGTGTTGTTGTCTGCCAGAGACTACAAAAGGCAGAGGTTGTCCAGCTCTTGAGAGGCTAGCTAGCATTGCATGGATTGCAATTCCACTTGGTGAGCCTCCCTTTGTGCTTTCAGTAATGTTACGGTGGATTAAAAAAAAACTCCTTCCCCCTCCCAGTTGGGTTGCCGAAAACCCTACTGCAAGAACCTGAACTTTTTGAGGCAGGGACTCAAAATGGTGATGTCATAAGGTGCAGCCTGGTGATGTCACAAGACTGTCAACTCTTTAAAAATGGCAGTGGGGTGGTGGTGGTCTGGTGCTGGGGCAGGGCCCATCATCTGCCCTGAGATGGCCTGAGATTAACCTTTGCTACCTCCTGTCTGCCTGCGAAAAAAAAAAAAAGAAGAGCTGGAAAAGCTGTCATTTTTGACAACCTGGCAAAAAAAAAAAAAAAAAAAACACCCCCTCCCCGAAACCCAAATGATTTCATGCTTAACGAGTCTAAAAAAAATTGCAATGATCTAATTTGAATAAAAACAAATAACTTTACATATAGGGCCAGAGTGGATGATATTTACCACACTGGCCCGTCTTTGTGCGATTGTGCTGTGCATGCTCCACCATGAACCTCTCAGTTCACAGAATGCGAAGGATTGCTTAAGTGCATGGGAGAGCAGTTCATCCAAACAGTTCCTATGCGCATGATGTTTGTACTACTTTTAATATGTAAAAGGAAGTCTGAATGAACCACCACCCACACAATTATGACTCTCATCACACTCACAATGCACACAGAGTGCAAATGCATTAACAGAGGCTGGTTAGGCACTTATCATGCAAACACACCTAGGGTTTGGATTAGCAAACCCTAGATTTTGTGGTATATATTTCAAAACTTATACCCTGCGTCTATCCAGGAGGCCCTGAACTGGCTAATGATAAGATCAGTAAAATCAATAAAACACAATGATCTTAACATTTATAAAAACAAAGGAAATAACAAAGTAACACAAAATATCTACATAATACAACAACCAAGGCAGCAGTATTTAGCCTAAAAGGAAAGAACATTAAAAGCTGTCTGAAAATGGAAGATTTTCAAGTACTATTTAAAAACGTACAAAGTAGGGGCCTGTCTAGCCTCCATAAAGAGGTGTGCTCCATAAAGGCTGATCTACACCAACTCTGGTTGTGTTGCGTTTGCATTTGGAGGCTCGCGAGCGTAGGGGACAGGATGCCCCGCCCCGAAACACTGCCCTGGGCTCCACCAATTTCTTCAACGCGCCTGTCCCTCCTGATTGTCCCGCCTTGTAATAAAGCTCAATGCTGATTGGCTGAAACACAGTGTGCTCCGATTGGCTGAAAGCCCCCTCTCATCCCATTGGTCAGACAGTTTGCTTCGCGTCCCGCCCTCTCAAACTTGAGCATGATCCACGACCAATCACAACGGAACTCGCTCTCCCACGTCCCATGGCGATCGGTTAAAAAGGAAGCCACACCGCTCCACACACACCGCACGTGCCCAGGACATGCCAGGATACGTGCGGTGTAGACCAGCCTTTAAGAAGGTGTGCCAAAGAGTAGGTGCCACCACTGAAAAGGCCCTTTTCTTCGTAGACACCTGCCAAATGAAGGTTGCCTAGAAAACCTCTCTTCACCCTGTGCTGCTTGAGTTTCTCAGCTCAAATGAGACTCAAGAGTTCTAGGATTCATGGTGAAAACAGTGCTGTGCCAATATTTGATTGGTCCAACCAGTAAAACCAGGTGAAGTGAAGTAATCACCTTTGAGCATGGAAAGCAAGTAAGAAAGACCCAATTGGGGCAGGGTCTGAGAATGACTTACCACATCATGCCTTTGTCTTACCCTAACCCACTACCTTTTGGTCTTGCTCTCGTCTTTCTCCCTGCCCAAAGGGTCAGTACTGTATTTTTGAAATCCAGAAGTCAAATTGAAAGGTACAATTTGAACGGTGTGTTGTGGTGCTTGTGGTCCTTTGTAATCGTTTGTGAAATGTTGCCATGTTCTATTTAGGGCTGACGCACACAGACATTAAATCCATTTGTTCTTCTAGCGTCTCCATTGTAGCTCATAACAGGCCCACATTTTCCTTCATGTTCCCTGCTTTTGTTTCTAACCTCCCTTGGTAGTTGTCACTCCTTTGTAGATTTGACTTTGCCTTGCTGATACTGGCTTTACATGCTTGTTCTGTTGCTTTACATAGATCTTCAGTGACATCATCCTCATTTCCATTCCCTCTATTTTTCCCTGTGTATATTAAGAGGTCTTTGTACAATCACATTGGTTTCGTGTTTGTTTTGTAACACAATTTCTTGCAGTTTTGATTCTGAGCCTTGTTTCGCATCTGTCCTACTCACTTCTACAGAGCTGCAGGAGGGGGAGGGGGTTGAAAAGAACTTGGAGAATGGCAACTTCGTACGTTCGTATATTTTTAAAGACATTCTCAGAACCTGCCTCAAAGGCAAAATAGAGACAGTGATTTGTCAGGGGAAGAGATGTCAGAGAATCTGGACTGTCCCTGTTAAATTGGGACCAGTGGAGTGTATTTGATTAGGACTTGATTTGCAAATACTTCGAACTTGAGGGGGGGGGGCTGGTTTGTTGACCAAGTTGCAGCATCCATGCATGAGGGTAGGGGACAGAATATGCGTGCTCATGGTGCATGCATGTGCTATGCATTAATTGCATAGCTGTTCCAGGTCCAAAATAATTGTCCGAATTGGCCTCTGGGACCATGATGGCTCTTGTATGGGAATATTTGATTACATGAATCAGTTTTTGTTTTCAGCTTCAACATGGCAGCACTTTGAACTGTGAGCTATCCCAAAGACCTTGACAAATCCTCAGGGAAAGATAAGTGGGGTCCATGCCAACCAATACAGTGCTCATTTTCTTCTGTATGGCAAAAGCTGATGCAACCTTTCTGTGAAACAAAATAATAACATCACTGATAGGAGGCATATATACAAAGTTATCACATTGAGGGCCCAATCTTATCCTCTACCCCCCCCCGACAATGCAGCTGCACCAAAAAGGTATGCACTGTGTCCAACAGGGTGTGTGACCCAAGGGTAATTGGGAGGGATTAAACATTTATACCTACCTCCTGGTAAATCCTGGGCTCACCTATGGGTCTCCTTGGGCATACTCCATTTTTGGTGGCGCATGTCTGAGGAGAGGAAAGAGGTGGGGAGCTCCTCAATGGAGGGAATAGGATCCAGGGAGCATCATTGCCACTGGATCCAACCTCTCCCACTGCCTCCCTGCCCCGTTTCTCCCTCTTCATCACCCAGTTCTGTCCCTGGTCCGCCCTGTTACGAAATAACTTTTTAAAACTGTTTATTGCCATGAGACTTATTGAAAAGGATTGAGAGCAAAACTGAAACATGTGCATGACCAGGACTGTAACAAGGAACACCAGGAGCCATGCTGTAAGGACTTCCCCAAGGCCAGAAGATGAACCAGAGGGAAAGAATACCTGAGCAGCAGACTCCATTTTAACATGTGTCCAAGAAGTTCTCACTGACTCTACTCTGCATTCCTCCCCCACTGATACGTTTCTGGGAGAAGACAATACAGAGGACATTCCAGAGACTTGGCTTTGTCAGCAGACTCCATTTCGCTATGTGGTCAAGCTCTCACAAACAACTCTGCATTCCCCCCCCCCCACTGTGATGCTAACTATGTTCCTAGAAAAAACAATACAGAGGAACACCTGAGATGACTCAACCCAGCCTCTGCTTTGTCTCAGTAACGACTGGGCCATCAAAATCCTAATCACCCTCTTCCCTGTCATATGGTTTACCCAGAGATGCACTGAGGTGTCCCTTCTAGGACGCCTGTTTCCTGTTTGTCTGTGTACCTGGAGATCCTCCTTACATGTGCTCCATTTCCTATAAAAGGTCAGGACAGACTGAGAAGCCCTCTCTTCTGTTCCTCCTGCGGTTTGAACTGGTACTGGTGAGCTCCCTTGTTCCCCTTCTCCCCTTTTTCCCCCCTCCCTCTCTCTTGCAACCCCCTCCCTTCTCTTTGCATTACCCCTCAGTTAATCACTGATTTGGTTCCTGAACCCAGCTTGTTCAGAACCTTAGAATCATTTTATTTCCCCCCTTCTCCTCCTATCCCCCACTCTTAATTTGACTTCTCAGTCATTCCTACAGACTGCTAGTCCTACTTTTCATTCAATGCTACAGCATTGCAAGCCAAGGTGAACTCTAGCAAGAACCCTGCTAAATCTCTGTACCTAAGTTCCTAGATCTTTTATGCTTTGGGAGTATGATTGAAGTGATGCATATTGAACTGTATTTTCTTTTTGTATGATTCTTGCCTGAACTATTAAGTAACCATGTGTGTTCTCAATATTATTTAAAACGGAATTCTGTGAAGCTGGACTCTGGTATACACAGGTAAAGATCCCAGAACATGCCAAATTGCTATATTTAAAGCTATTCTCCAACATTACAAAAGCATTTTGCCTAACAGCCCCTTCTCTGCCCACCCCCCACCCCCCACTGCCTTACCTATCTGGTAGGCCCGGCAGGGTATGGCAGCAAGGCTGCGGTGCTGCACCTCTTGCAGAATAGCTGCTAATGGAGCCCTGCACAGAGGCGTTGCTCCGGTAGGGGCGGGGCCGTAAGTATCGCTCCGTCCTAGTCCCTTTACCGAGCAAGCAAGAGGTGGCCCCGCCCCCTCACTGTCTGAGCCTTTCCCGTGCGGAGAAAGCAGCAGGCAAGAGACCCTGCCTGCTGCTTTCTCCGCACAGGAAAGGCTCCGACAGTGAGGGGGCGGGGCCGCCTCCTGCTCGCTCGGTAAAGGGACTAGGACAGAGCGATACTTACGGCCCCGCCCCTACCGGAGCGACGCCTCTGGCCCTGCACACTCCACCAGCAGCCATTTTATGACAGTGGAAGTCACTTCCGCTGTCATAATGGCCTCCGCGCATGGCAGCCCAATCCACCATAGAATTGGGACGTAATATTGTACTGTGCTTCCAAGTCACAGTGCCATGTCACAATTCTTGCCTCCATAAGTCAATGCCATCTATCAGGTAATTAATGGTGTATCACCAAGACAGGCTAAGTCCAATATAAACATCACACCAATTCAGCATGTTTTTTTGTTTCCAAAAGGAAAGTCAGATAATCTAACTATCTTGTAATTATTACCGTATTTATTTCATATGCAGTGTATGCCACTTATTACTAAAGGATATGCTTTCCAGGGAGATTTTCACACATCACACAACTGCTTCAAGAGCTGACCCTATGCTTTCTACATAACTCTCCCAGCAGTAAGTCAGTTACATTAATATGAAATTCTATGACTTATGATATTATACCTCTTCTGCCCTCCCTGAATAACGACAGTCAGAATTTTCATGATTGCGCTATTTTCAAAAAACTGCACATGTCGAATTTTGGAGTGTTCCTTGTTATTCCAATTTCATCGCACACCAAGCTTACATTCTACAGTAAGGAAGAACTTACTATAAGATACCCTAGCTACCTCTCACACGGTTCTGCTTTATGTTGCTTGCACCACATCTGCAAAGAACCAATTTCTGTCACTTCCCATGATCCTATATAATACATAATTATATAATCCTCTATAACGATTGGTTGTTGGGATGCATGGATGGAGTTCACTTTGAACAAATAATAAAGGCAAATTTTGGAGGGCGACAATCTCTTTCAGTACTTACATTTTCATGGATATGGCATAGTTGAGCAACTGAAAGCAGGTAGCAACACAACGTTACAACAAATTGAATGTAGAAGACCCAAGAACAAAACTAGCAGCTTTTCATCCAAAGACATTTTACTCTTTTCAGTTCAGTACATCATTAATTCCTAGATATAGTTAGTGCAGATGGTGTGCTTGAGATAAACATTACTAACACCTGAGACCAGCAAAAGCTAAGTGGTAAATAATCAGTGCAAATAATGTATGTGGTACCATACTTCCACCCCCCTGGACCAGACATAAACCAGGTTACTATGCAGGGAAGTTAGCATTGCATCCCACACTGGATTAAAGGATGGAACAGCAAGTAAATCCCACATCCCAGCCTGTTTTGTGAAACAGTAGGAGCTATGGTGGCCATAGGGCTGGCCCAAGACCTCAGGGAAACCTGAGATGGCATGCTAAATGCAACACCAGCCTCTGCTCCTCCCACTCTCCTCCACATTTCCTCTTCCTCTCCGTCTCCCCTTCCTTTCCAATTCAGGAAGTGGACGTTGAAAGAGAGCAGTGGAGGCAAGGAGGCCAACAGAGATGGACGTTCCAATCTGCTGGTTCAGGTGACTGCTTCAGGTGGCCTCATGGATAGGTTGGCCCGGGATTGTCCATGCGCCATTTTGTGGTGCCTGTGGTTTTCTCTGGATAGGGGTGTACTCAGGGGTAATCTCCCAGGTTAGGCACTGATCAAGGCCAACCCCTAACTTCTCAGCACCAGTGACAGTAGTAGTAACCAATACACCATCAAGAGAAAGGTGGGGGTGCCATGTGGTACCCAAGACAAGACTTTGCCCCCTAACCCCCCCCCCCCCAGTAACCTGGGTGTACATGTGTTTATACACATAAATCATCACACTAAACATTCACTTTATCCATTCAATTCTATTTGAAGTGAAATTCAAGAGATGTAGATTGATTGAATCTGTTAAACCTTATGATGTTAAACCTTATGATACTTACCATGCTATGCACTGGTCTTTAAAGAAGACTTTTCATCTTTCAAGCCAAGAAGGCAGAAGACAGAGTGGAACCTCTCTTCTTTAATTATCCTACACTACAATAGTTCCACTACTGAGGGTTTTTTTTATCCTACTGAGGAAAACCTCTTATCGCTTACAAATTAAGGACCCCATAAATTATTATGGGCTGCCATAAATGTCTGGGAGTGGGACACTGTGATGGTTGGGGTGGAGGTATGAATGATAGACCATTAATTACAGTGGTTTTTACATTATTAAAAATAGTTTTTAAAAGCCTTTTAATACAACAGCGGTAAATGACAATATTATCCATTGGCTCATCGTCTGCAATTTTTTATTCACTTTTTTCCTTGACATAGTGTTTTAATCTTCCTTTAACAGTGGCTAACTCAAACTGGCTAACTCAAAGTAAATGACGCATTCCTAATAATATAAATATGAAAAATAGCAATCACTCGGGAACTCCAGCTGCATATATTAAAATCTGTTCATTTTCATCAACACATTTTCACTTCTTTTACGTGCAACTGCCACCTGCATGATCAGCTCAGACCACAAATTTAGGGATACAGACATACACACCCATGATGTCCTTTTTAAAAAATTTATGACAGCATAAATCTCCTAAACATCTTTAACTGTGTTGTCCTAAAGGGGGCAAGACCCTCAGTGTCTTGTCCGATCCAGATGTGGAGCACCCTGAATCCACAGTGAGCTTTCCCATCAAATTCTACTCATCTGTCAATGTAGTGGATTATTTCTTGAGAGACTGAAATTGGCTGCCTGGGATCAGAACGCCATCAATCTTACTCATGTAGGGTGCAGGCTGGCTGCCTCGGAAAGTCTCACAAGAGAAAAAGCTCTGCTGTTCCTAAGCAGGTGATGAGGCAGCTGTAAAACCTTCACTCTGTCTGTATCACAGCCCTGTGAAAGATCCGTCATATTTCCCATTTCCCCAATACTTGGTATGCGCCCTGTGTCTTCCTCTTCCAGCTTCATAAAGGAGGTGATTTTTCAAGCTTAGGCAAATGCTGCAAAACACTGGAATGTCTATCCCTCATTTTTTCTCATCATGTCACTTGTTTCAAGCGATTGTGCAAAAATGAGATTACATTTTCCTTTTGACTATTTATTTATTTAGCAGTTTGTTAGGTGTTTTTTTTTTTTTGCACCGTTTTTGATGTCATGGCTCATGATGACTTCCAAAGGAAAACATTCAACGTGGCTGATCAACCTCTCAATAATTAAAATGAGAGTTGTTGAAGCAATAAGATGTACCTGGTTGATCAACGTTCGAGACCCAAAATACGGGGCATAGGGTGCAACTCAGTGGGATCTTCTCCATTAGCATTTATATAAATACAACGATAAGAGCATAACGATGCTCTTACTCAACCGTAATTGAAAAGCTTTATCTACAGAATGCTCCCAGTTAATCATTTCTCCTTCCTTCTTTTGGACTGCCATTCTATACACTTCATAGTAAAACATTTTTGGAATTGCTAGATACCTAGGTTGTTACTTACTGGCCTAGATAACAGCTAAGAAGACAACAGGACCTGTTCATTATTCACATCTGATCCACCAAAGACATAATGTTGAACCCTACATCTCTAGCAGTCATGGTGGCATGAGAAATCACCTTCCGTACGTAATCCCTGATTTTACCCATCCATTGTCACAAATTTAAATAACTTGTTTTAAGAGAATAAACATCCATCCTCACGACTTTTCACCTTGGAAACGCTAAGAAAAAAACACACGTCCTCTCCTGAAAAAGTCGCTCGTACAGCAAGCCTTCTCTACTTTTTAAATGTACACAAATGGATCACTTCCTTGACAGTGAACCCATGAAGCATGTTCCAAATGAATAGCCAGACTTGAAATATTATAGTGTTGATTTCCACTTGAGGAATAGCGATGTAATGAAATGTCTTCGACTCAGTCTTACCTTAATCAATTTCTATTAGTGACACCAAAAACCCGTTTGTGCCTTCAACCATTGAGCATCATTGAAAATATTGTACACCTTATCACTGAGAATACTGTTCAGCTTATCTGCCTCAAAGGCCACAAACAGCAATCTTTGACAAATTAGAGGCAAAATCTCACTATTTATGTACAACACATTAATGCTGGAAAGAATAAAATAGGTGGCTAAGATTTGAATGAAATCTTCATTCAAGGCAGAGTCAGTTCAAACTAGAAATCACTTTTGTGAATGCCATTCCATTTGTAAATGAATTCTAAATAGTTCTTGTTTCTTCTCTGCAGATGCTACAGAAAATCTTCTAATGCAAAACATGCTTGTTGTCTCAACTTTTCCCTCACTTCCCATCAAGCAAGCTCTAGACATTCCAGGATATAAGATTTGGGTCTTTGACATTTTGTGCATGGAACTTGTGCTGCAGCGTGCACGTGTACAGCCAATAAAAGTGGTCTAAGTTACAGAGTAGATAACAATCCTATGGTTTCTCCACAGGAGAAAGGACTCTTGTTTGCCTATCACTCATGCAAAGACAACAGGGTAATACGAAAAAGACTAAATTATAATTTAAGCAAGTCTCCCATGGTGATTCTCCTGTGTGATTTGAGAACATTGATAGAAAGGGGGGGGGGGAGAGAGAAGCAACTGTAAATAAGTACTGTATTTCCACACCAGGGCAGCAAATATTAAGTTGATTACATAGCAACTCACAGAACTTTAGATGCAAAACAGGTTTTGTCGAAGAGATGCATACATACACATGAGTTTTTGCATCTCTGTTCCAAAGCAGGGGAGATGACAGAGCGATTGCGTTTTAATAGTCTCCACCAGGTGATACCTGGTCCTACCTGGTCTGTGCAGGTGATGCTGCTGAAACGTGTGGTGAAGAGACCCCTGACAGAGCAGCATGGCACAGGCACTTATCCACAAATACAGGACCCAGGACATTGCAGAGACCATGGCCATTCTCTAAAGGAAAGGGTAGAGAAGAATTAAGAAGAAGAATAGCCTGCAAATCCACATCCTGCTTCCATTGGGGGGCTGTTGGCCTGCAAACCACGTTCGTTGGAAGGCTGTGGGCTTGTTTGTTTGTTTCTTCCCACCTCTTCCTTCAGGCCAAAAGGAAACTAAGAAAGATGTCTGCATCTAGATTCACTTTTAATAATTCAGGGGCACAAATGAAACTGTTACTAAAAGGAGCCCAAGGTGAACAGAAGCCAGGATGCATCTGATGAAGTCGGTCTGAGCCTATCAAAGCTCATGTCTTTGTCTTTAAGGATTCTCTACCATCGAAAACAAGAAATCCATATTCCCTTCTGTTCCCTTGTTCACTGTTTTATTTTTGTCACACTGTCAAAGAGCGTGGAAAACACAGGCATTCTAATCAAGTGTACCATGCATATCGAGTGATGTTTTCTGGAGTATCCGATTGACCACGGATCACATAGATACAGAATCCAGCTGACAACTATTTTTGAGGGTTAGTCCACAATATGACCTCAACGGGGGGGGGCACTGTGGGGTCTTCTCAGGCCATTCTCCAGGCACCAGAGCTGCAAAATGTGCTTTGCTTCCAACGGTCTCAGCCCACAGCCAAAAGGTGCCTACTTGCATGCCCAGAGGAACCAATCGAGAAGGGCAGTATGCAGAATGTATATCAAGCACATTGTAAACAGTAACTTGACATGAAGTGCCAAGCTGCTTTTTAAACACACTCTCCCTTCATGATACAGCAAAGCTAATACTGTTCTGATAGGGACTGTATCGTTTTTAACTTTGGAGGCCATTAATTTTTCATCACTATGTTGTCTGCTAAGCAAAGTAAATGTTTCTCAGAAGAAATGTCTAAAAAAAAAGCTTCCTTTTCTTCCACTCAGTCTTGTTTGCAAATGCTATTGTCAGGCTAGATTAAATGTCATATGTAAGAGAGAAGGGGGGGGGGTATTATTATTACAATTTTTTGGAAGGGAGATTGTATCAAAAATGGAAAGAATCCTGAATACAAAGCGAGAGGACTCTTTTTTGCTGTGATTGGCACATGAAACTTCTCTGGAAGTGTGCATTTATTATGGTTCAAACTGCTTTTACACACACACACACACACACACACACACACACACACACACACACAACTCCCCCATCAGACTTTACAAGTTTAACAACCTCTCCTCATAGCCTTCAAGGGCTGCCAGACTGCCAAGGCTTGGCTACGCTACACACTGTCCAGTTCTTTAACAACACCTTCTGCTGCAATTCCCATTGCCAAATTAATCAAACTTCAGCACACTCTCAGTCAGCCAATGATAGGGTGGCATTTTTTTTAATCTAATAATCCAATCAGCTGCAACATCTTTGGGTCCCCCTCCCCTTCTTAAGGAAGGGAGAAAAGACCTACACGCTTCAAACCTACACACTTTTCTAGCTTGGGCTGGAAAAAAAAAAACCCAAACCTTTCTGCTTTCTGGAGGGTGGGGCTTAGGCTACCCCCAAACCAAGCAAAACAGAAGTGACCCCTCCTCAAGGTTTGTTAACGCCGGTGAGATAAGAACCACTGTCAGCTCAATGGCAATGTGTTGAGTGTTAAGTGTAGGCAAAAAGAAAAGAAAACCCCATTTTTACTGGAGGTCTTCTTGGGAAGCGATTCTTTGGAAACAGCTGAATGGATCAAACGCAACTTCTTCCACTCAAAGGAGAGACATAATTAGCTGCGAAACAGCAAAACATAATTCTGGCCAGCGGGATGCTATTCAGTTCCGTGTTCTGTGTATCTGATGTACTTACCCAGTATATAAATAGTTGTTCTCCCTGCTGTTTACTTTTGATATACACCTCTCTCTCTCTCTCTCTCTCTCTCTCTCTCTCTCTCTCTCTCTCTCTCTCTCTCTCTCTCTCTCCAACCCTTTATTCTTTTGTTCCCAAAACCCCCAAGAACAAAGCTCTACAAAGGAAGCGAACCCTCTCTCTCTCTCTCCTTTCAGGCACCTCTCGCCATGCAGTTCCAGGTGTATTTAGAAACGGATACCTGAGGGCGTTCTGGCATTCTCATGCAACCAGCAAAGAGATGGGGGGCGGGGGGGGGGGAGTGACGCTGGTCTTTCCAGCAGAAAAGCGTGCCGACTGAAGCTCAACTTTGAAAAGCCACCACCCCAGCGCCAAGCAGAAACTTCAGCAGCCTCCGGGGCAGACCTCTCCCATGCCCTCTCCTCTCCTTCCTTCCAGGCATTAGGAAAAGAGGTGATTTGTCAACCCTGACCCCTCCACGCGCGCTCCTCCCTCCCAGCCCCCCCCCGCCCCACATTCCTCTTCAAAGGAGCGTATTTTTTTCATGAACTTTTCGCCCAGCACCCGGGTTTGCGGTGAGGCTGCTGCTCTCCACTCCGCGGCCAACTGAAGCGGCTCTCCCTTTCCCGTGTGTACAGATGATCCTCTGAATCCGAACGCCCCAGGCGCGCGACCCGGCGCAGATTCCCATCAGTAGCAAGAAGACGGACGCCTCCCCCCCACCTCCGCACCCGAACTCCCCCTATCCCCCCCCCGACGCTCCTTACCTGAGTAATCCAACCCCGAGCAGAGCGCACGATTCGCGGTCATTGGAAAGATTTAGCACTTTTTCAAATCCATCGGCACCACAATAGGGGATTAAATCAAAGCAGCTTCGCCCCTAAGCTTCTTTCAGTTTCTCCGGTTTGCTTTTGTGGAGGATGGAGAAACCCAATCCCAGATCCCCCCACCCCAAAAAAGGGTGCCCCCCCTCCACAGTCCCTCGCTTCAATCCTAGTCCAAGAGTAAGGAAGACATCCAGGCTCTCGCTCGCTCTCCAGGTCTCGGCTGTCAGAAAAGTAGCCAAGGTTGGAGGGGTGGCAGCCCTGTCATTTTCACCTTTAAATCATCTCGGAGCGGCACCTTCTGCTTCATGAGACCTTTGAAGTGATCTTGAGATAATGTGCAGCTTCCAGGGCACTTAAAGAGGAGGCTCGGTGGATGTTTAATGACAGAGCAGCCTCTCCACGGCTCGGAGTAAAAGCAGATGTACGTGGGGGGAGAGAGGGGGGAGAAAAAGAACAAGAACCAGGAAAGCACCACCACAGATCGGCTATACAGTGCTGTAAGTACCGATAGTCTATTTCAATACATCCCAGGCTCGGTTTTTTAAAAAAAGTATCACATCTCTTAAAGTGACACTACCCCCTTCTCGCCATCAGCACCCAATTGCCTCGCCTCCCCAGTCTCCCCCAAACCAAACGGAGCGGAGGCTTGCTTTTAAATACCAGCAGGTCTAGGCACTGATGCAACACATTCTGTGCAAGTCAAGCTGGGTCTCTCTCTCTCTCTTCCTCTTCCTCCTCCTCCTCCCCCTTAGCAAATAGAAGGGAGGAGGGAAGAAAGCACTTTGCGATCAGCTGTGAGAACGAGCAGGGAGGAAGCAAGCGACTAGAGGCAAATGTGGGCAGACAACTTTTTTTCTCTCTCGAAAGGACAGGTACTAAATTAGTCCCCCGAGGACGGGGGTGTCCATATTTTCAAACGGAGCCTTGAAAGCCAGGTCCGACGTGTGGTGACGTTTCCACACACGAATGCTGACCATCCCAGATAAACGGTGGGAAGGGAAGACATCCAGACAGATATACGCCCCACACAGGGAATGTCTGAAACATGGTGCCTATTTATTTATTTATGCATTTTTTTATGTATAGCCCTTCTCTGTGGAGGTTTTTAAGACTATATGTTCTTGATAGCCGTCTGGACTATAACAGGAACCAAAGGGATCTTGGAAAATATTAAAATGTGCTGGGTTTGGGCATATTTTGCTGGTATTCATAGGTGGGTAGGATAGATCTCATGGATAGGATACCCCAAGCCTCAGTCACCTACATGTGATTCTCTCTCTCTCTCTCTCTCTCTCTCTCTCTCTCTCTCTCTCTCTCTCTCTCTCTCTCTCTCTCTCTCTCTCTCTCTCTCTCACACACACACACACACACACACACACACACACACACTCACTCACTCACTCACTCTCTTACTTTTGCCATGTAAATGTCAATAGGCACCAAACTGGACATTCAAGAGAATGCCCCCCCATACATATCAGCTGTAGCGAATGCCCACAATGTGTTGAATGTCAGCATTCAGGTGGCGATTTGAGCAGTCCCAGATGGATTTTTTGAACATCACAAAACAGAAATATATTTTGTCACTGTAGGAACAGGCAACACTGTCAACCTTCACTGGTATATTTTAGACTTGGTGGGCATTCAAAAAGTCACCTGGGATTAGCATCATTCAAAAGTGAATGTTGATAGTCATCAAACTGGCTCAGAAGAATTCCGAGAAGCCAATCTGCGTGATGTGAAGAATGGTCCTGAAGTAGCCATTTTGATCAGTTGCAGCAAAAGTATTGTCTTGTAGCATCTCAAGATCAGCATTTGACAGGTTGGAAAATGGAGGTGATTTGGGCAAGGGAGAAGGTATTGGGAGAGCGAGGGAGAATTCAGGTTGAATGTAATTTCAAAATGCTTCTCTCCTCAGTCAGGAGCAAAACATGGTGGGCATAGTCCAGCCAACAGGAGCCATCTTGATGAGCCCATGGATGTCAATGTTGTTCCAGATGTTGGTTAAATCTGTCCGGGTGGAAGCAATGGGACTTAAACATGGTTAATGTTGGCTGGATTGTGCCTTGTGTCATCAAATTCTGAAGAAAGGACAGGATGTGATGGTAAATTGTCCTTAGCATCTTATCCTACCATGCAGGCTTGACGTGAAGAGACAATTCATTCAGGTCAACAGCGGAAATGGCTATTCACAGGTATGTATTAGACTCCCCCCCCCCCAATATTATCCTGACAATAATGACATTACGGCTGCAATTCTGTACACACCAACTTCGGAGGAAGTCCCACTAAATGTAGCAGAACATCCACCACGTAAGCATGTGCACAATGAGGCAGCATTATTTTGATCCAAGGGATACGTACTGGACTCAGCGGGATTTATTCACAAGGTAATATGTTTAGAATTGGGGTGTATTGTTCCCTCTTTATACTAGGCAACCAGTGGGCAGGACGGCAGGCTACAAAATGTTGTGCATGGTCGCATTCACTGCAACACTCTTAATGGCCGCAAGCCACAGACACTTTCATCTGTAGACGTGCCTGTAGAAATCTCACTTCATCAGTGGAATTGCTCTGGAATCAGTGGCTTATGAATGGCAGGTTTTAGCAGTCTGTACTATACTGACAGCGCAATCCTATCCAACTTACACCACTGGTGTAACCAGCGGTGCAGTGAGAACGGGAGGCCCCAGAACAGAAAGGGGATTCAAATCCCCTCCAAAGGGGGATGCAAAGGGGATTTAAATCTCTCCTCCCTCCAAAGCCTCCTGCCCTGCCCTCCCCTGCTGGTTACACCGATGGTGTCAGTTGGATAGGATTGCGTTGTGTATCTGTTACAAGATACACTTCACAGTGCTTGCCAGATCAAAAAACAAGCAAGAGTTGTGTAATTACGCTTGTGCCAGTAACCTTCTTTAAGTTTCAGAGATGTCAGTTAGCACAGAGAGTATAAAGAGAATGTACTGCAGTCTCTTGAATGACTTTTAATGTCTCCTTTGGCACCGTTGTGTTTTATTGTGTAATATACACAGTATATAAAGAGGTTGAGACTGGTGTTCTTGTGCTTTTTTTTTGTCCTCGCCCAAGACTGACGTTGATCTCTCGTGCAATGCTTCATAAAAAGTTAAATCGCACAGCCACGAATTCCACAAAGTTATCCGGTGAACATGTGCCACACCAATCCCAAAGAAAAAATGTGAACAGGAGATCTGCTATGTACTTTCTGTGATGCATCATTTTCTGTGACATCGAAGAGTGAACTATAAGAGTGTCTCCAGCAATATTTATCTAGTCAGTTAAAATATTTCTAACTGACCAGTTTGATTTGTGATTTTAATCTCCATGCAGTTTCGTTTCAGGGCTTTTGCCCTGCTCACTGAACAAAGGGGAACCTTTTAAAGCAGTGTCTCTCTTCTGTTTAGCCGGGGGGGGGGGGCAACGTTTCCTATTCACCCCAGCATAGTATCCCCCAGTGGCTGTTTACTGGTGTCTCCCTTGTGTCTTTTTGGGATTATGAGCCCCCTCGGACACTGAAACAGCTTTTCATTTGTTTTGCCACATAAACTGCTTTGTGAACTTCTTTTGTGATGAAAAATGATCTGTGAGTAGTTCATATTGCTATTAATGTGATTTTATGTATTTTATTTATCCTAGTCTGCTTTCTAAGCAGACGCGGTCTAAAAGGGTGGGACACAAATTCTTTATATTGGTCAATACAGTCCAAAGAGGTACATACCACCTTTTCAAAAGCACAAACCAGTGTACAGCACGATCATAGTTAAAGCAATACAATTAAAACACAGTTCAAAAGGCCCCCAAACCTTCAACCAAGACCATGCTTCTCCACAAGTTTCACAATCAAATGAGAGTGTTCTCCACCTCCCACCACCCACTTCCACCCCAGCTGCCCCAGTGTTAAGCTAAAGTTGTCTTTTTCAACATTGCCGTGAAGGCCACGATTCTTTAGAGAGCGCAAGGACGGCTGCTACAAAGGAGGACTTCGTGGAGATGTTAAGGGATTTTTGGTTGTTGGAAAGAACAGCTTAGTGCATGGGGTGGTGAAGAAACTCAGGAAGGTCAAGGATAACTTGGGTGGGTCAATCCTGGGGCAATTTAGCCAAATGTCGGTCAATGACAGGTTCCTGCAAGGGACAATGTTCTGCAATGTCCTGCTCCTCCAACATACAGTACAGCGGAGTTAATGCCCCTGTAACCTTAGACAGATGCTGCCATTACGCAAGACAGGTTCTCCAGAAATATGGGCCATGTTGCTTTGAGCAATGGGGAGGGAATATTAAATAGACAGGTTGCGTTTAATCTCTTCATTGCCCTGGCTCTTGACCTCTTTGAGAGGAGCAGAAGAATCTGTGGCTAATTCCGTCGCGCTTGTCTCACACATCTGCTTTGATGTTGCTTCTGCTGATTTTAACTTCCAATGGAGACGGAGAAAGGAATGAAAAGCTCCATATTCCCAGGATCGCACTACTAGATGAATTCCTGGCAGTTCTCTGCAGCTGCAGATGAGCTCTCAGCAGCCCCTTTGTCATGGGCTCCATTTGCCTACCCGCCTCATATATATGTCAACTGTTTCTGCAAACGGTAAAGACAAGCTGGTATATGGCAAACAGCCCTTGTGCCAGATTCTGGGCTCTGAAAACTGGAACAGGTTTGAACAAGGTAGAATTGAAAAGGGTGGCGGGGGGGGGGAGAGTCTCTCCAGTGTAAGTGGCTGTAAGCTATCAGAATCCTTTCTTGCCCGACTGAGAGTCTGAAACAAATAATTATCTGATTTTCAAAATGCAGAGAAAGCTCCCTTGGAGGAGATTCAGGAAGCACTCCAGGAGTTAAGTCAGGTCAACGATGGGAGATGCAGCCTTCAAAAGGAACAGGGAAGAATACATCATGTCCCCTGCCGCCTGCTGTGAGTTTTGTATGTCTGCATGGGAGTGTCAAGCACTTCTTCGGTATCTAAGTGCAGCTGGCTCTATTGCTCTCTGGGGATATCCTCCGGCTGCCTTCCTGCTGGCAGGCATGTCAGGGCAAGTTTCGCTCTACTTTTAGATCTATGCCACAGAAGTCAAGGCAATGGGGAGAAGGAAGGATGCTAAAAAAAAAGTGGGGGTGACTTAAAAGCTCTCTACAGTGCACAGTTAAGGCAGAAAGCTAGGAAATGGTCACTCCATTCTAATAGGGGGGGCACCTCAGGGAGGATTCGTAGCTCAGAGTTAGAGGAGCACATCCATTGCATTCAGGAGATCCCAGGTTCAGTCGCTGGTATCTCCAGGTAGGTCAGAGAAAAATTCCTATCTGAAACTCTGGCGATGTGCTGCCAGCCTGTGTCAACAATACTGAACTGAGTGGAGCAAGGGTCTGACTCAGTAACAAGCAGCTCTCTATGTATTCCCATTGAACTGATTCTGCATCTACTCCATATTTATGAGTTGATTCAGAATCAATCCAATGGGAACACATAGAGTGCTGCTTGTTACTGAGTCAGACCCTTGCTCCATTTAGCTCAGTATTTATGAGTTGCTTTTTTAGCAAACACTCCCCAAAAGTTTATCTGACTCCAGGGAAGAAGTGGAGCAGGACAGGGGGCGGTGGGTCCCCTGCAGCACGTGGGGTGTGTGTGTTGGGCCCCGAGTGGCAGGTGGGCAGGGGGAGGGTGTCAAAGTGGCCAGCAGCGGGGTGAATCAGGCCGTTTCGGCAACACGAGCGGGCAGCGGCAATGGACACAGTGATGTGTTTGGCCCTCCCACCCGCCCTGCACCTCAGTTTGGTGAGAAAATGGCGGCAGCGGTGACGTCACTGCTGGTGCCGGGGGGGTGGTCATAGTTCCGCTACTGCTTCAGGGAGTTCTCTCCCAACCCACTAAGCTGGTGCATTTGTGCTGCTCGTGCCATGCACATGCATGTGGTCACCCCCTTGGAATAGCCATGTTTGAGATCCACTTGGAAATTCAACTGCTCCCTTATTCAGCCACCTGCTTGCCTCCCCAAATAAACAAAAGAGGGTTTTAGATCTAGGTGGGGAACAGCAACTACATAAAACCTTTGCAGAGTGTTTGCAAGAAATGAGAACTGACTGAAATAAGATAAGAAGCGGCGGAAATAAACGCCTGCTTGGGCGGGTGTTCTGATCATAGCCTTCCCAGCACTCAGTGACAGTTTTGTTGACAGTGTGGCTTGAACGTGAAAGAACTTTTGCACCTGCCCCTACGAAGCAGCTGGCCTTGTAACTCACATAGTTTCTACAGTGATCAGACAGCAAGACTTTCACGGAGAGTAAGGGGCTCCTGCAACTTACACAGCACAATCCTATCCATCTTACACCACCGGTGTAACCAGCGAGAATGGGAGGCCCCAGAATGGAAAGGGGATTCAAATCCCCTTCAAAGGGGGATTCAAAGGGGATTTGAATCCCCTTTCCATTCTGGGACCTCCTGTTCTCGCTGCACCGCTGGTTACACCGGTGGTGTAAGTTGGATAGGATTGCACTGACAGAAGATTTTAGCATGCATCTACCAAGTGGGTAGATCAACCTGACTGCAGACCATGCATGTGCATAATCTCATTCCATAGTGGAGAAGAGCTTCTGGGGGAAATCAGGCTCGATTCATAATGCATCCACGCATTACGATCTGCCCAAAATTGTAGTTCAAACCAGGTAATTATCCATTTCAGTCCCATCTCTATTCCACTGGCAGTTCAGGAAATCAGGAGAGAAAGGTGAAGAAGCTTCAACGAAGTTAGCGCTGTTTGTTCCTGGAATTGTCAACTTTTCCAGGTGAGAGGGCATTTAGAAATTTAAAGGAAATGGACATGATCCAACAAACTGAATTTTTAAGTCCCTTTGATTTAAATGGGAGAGTTAAGTGCATGTTTCACTCTTGCAAATGTTATTTATTTATTTTTTCACATTTTTATACCCCTTTCAAGGAGCTCAGGGTGGTGAACATAGTTCCTTCCCTCCTTTTGTCCTCACAACAGCCTAGTGAGGTAGGTTAGGCTGAGAGATAGTGATTGGCCCAAGGCCACCCAGGAAGCTGAGCAGGGATTCGAACCTGGCTCTTCTAGGCCTAAGTCAAACTCCAGAATCACTACACCGTCCTGGCAAATTGAAATCAGTGTGACTTAAAAGATGCTCACTTGGGCTGAATCATATCCAAGATTAAATAGTACTACTAAAGTATTAGAAATATCTGCACCAAAATTTCCCGGCGCCCCCTCCTTTAGAGCTGTTATATGGAATATCCCAGTGATCTTCCCCTTTGTAGCCTGTACTGCATAGGCATTTGTCCTTGAATATCTACTGACACCTAACTAAATAAACACACAAAAAGGAGGTGAGAAGAAATATAAATGTCTTGTCCTTGACCTAGCTTAAACTTTAAACCACGCTGAAATCCAGCATGAGTCAGATCCAGATACAAAAATATTCTTTCTTGAGAACCTTGAGAAATAAAAATGTAAAAAAAGAAATGCGTGATTTATTTGTCAAGGAAGTTTATACCTAAAGTTTATTTTTAAACAATAAATAGGGTATACAGCACAAGCCATCAATAACTTGCATGGAGACAGCAATGATGTACAGCCATGGCCTGACAAAAGCTAGAAAGAATGACTAACTGAAGTGACCAGTCTTAAGAGCTCGGGGGAAAAAAACCGGTACTTAGGGATCTGCCTCAATCTCTTCAGTCCCCTTGATGGGTCAATTAATGGGGCACCGAACACTGAATATTTGACATCCAATATTTCATAATTCGTATTCATTACTTCGTAATTCTTTCAGAAAGCACTGGCGGCTGGAACGACTCCAAACCGCAAGGAGATACAACTTAGAGCACTTCTACCTGGTAGATTCTACCTCCTCTGTGAGGAGAGATAAGAGCTCCCTACTGCGTCAGTTGAGTGTGGGAGGCGACGGCCAGCGGGAAAAAGCCAGACTGCAAAAGGAGACCACCTGGAATGTAGTTGTTCACGAAAGATTGGACATTATATACTGTAAAACAAACAAACCATTAGGGGGTTAGGAAAGCCTGCCCATGTACACCGTCTTGGATTAAAGTCAGAGGAGAAAGGCGGCATATAAATACTGTACTGTATATTATTGTTATTTTAGATTTTTGTGGGTTTGGGGGCACATTGCTTGAGCATGAGCCGCTCACCCAGATTCCCACCTGATCGATTCCCACCTGATCACATGTTAAAGAGGGCAAACTGTGAACTGTGCGCACTCTGCCTAGAAAAAACACATGTGGGTGGGGACAAGTGCTCTCATGCCACACGGTATGTTTTCCTCCAGTGGTACAACTGAGACTATTTCTGGTGCTACTGACTGTGCTAATGCTCACACTGGGACTTGGGGAACCATCTGGTGTGACTTCACCTTTACCTTGGATTGCCATAAGCACTGGCTTACGTATTGCTGTTATTAATTGATAGTTTGGTCTTTTGACATTGTTCTTACTTGCTGGTTTTCCCCATGAGTCTTTTCATCCTTTGGAGGCAGTAGCTGCCAACTGCATTTATATGTCAGTTTTTCTCTCCTCCACATCAACACGTTCCTATCCATTGTGCGACGAAATTTACATGAACAGCCATATCTGAAGGAATTGGGGTCATCATCAATTTTTCCTGGCAGGGCTCCTCTGACTTTGCAGGATGAGCAGATGCTCAGGATAAACCTATTTCTGAGACAGTGATTGGAAAAGTAGCTCCAGTTGAATTTCTGTCTGTGGTGCTGCTATGAATGATGCAGGGTTGCCATAAAAAAAGAAAAGCTCTAGTAGAAATACAATGCCACGCAACACCTCTTGCAAAACACAAGATCCAAGGGAGAATTAGAACAGACAAAAGGAAATATTTATTTCCCCAACATGCCATTAATCTGAGGAACTCCTTGCCACAGGATGTTGTGATGGCACCTCCCTGAAGGCCTTTAAGAAGAGATTGGACACATTTATGGAGGAAATGTCCATCGCAGCTTACATGTCATGATGACTATATGCAACCTCTGGGTTTTAGAGGTAGCCTATCTCTAAATGCCAAGTGCAAGGGAGTGACATCACATTCATCACATCGCTGGCACAGGTCCAAGTTGACCCATTGTGGTTGCTGGGACTTACCCTGGGTCAAGCAGAAAAATGTCCCCTTACCCCAAGTAGACTTCCAGCAGCCAAATATCCCCTACAAGATGCAGCGGAAGCTGTGTCACTGCCACATTGCCATGTGGGGATTGAGGTAGGATTGGGCTGTTAGTTTATGCATGGATGGGGCATCTACAAAGGGTCTAGCTCAGGGGTGGCCAACCTTTCAACATGAATTCTCCTGGCCCTTGAATGGTTGCATAGGTGAGGGCATTTCAGCAGGTGCAGCTGCTTTAGCAGCACCATCAGCACTTGTAGCTGCCAAGATTCTGTCTTCTACACAACTCTTAAGAACGCAGAGGCCCTAATGGTGGAAAGTTGGCCATCTCAGGCCTAGATTATAGCACAATCTGTATTTTTTTAGGACAACCTTACTTCCTTACAGCGCAATCCTGTCCCTCGTCAGTCCATAGTATGCAGCCATGCCAATGGAGCATGCTACTGTGGTGGTGGTGGTGGGTGATCAGCCAGCCAGCAAAAGGTAAGACAAATATATATTTTACATACATCCTGGTAGGCCATCTACTCGCCAGTGAGTCTCCTTGGACCCATATCAGCTATTTTGCTGGTGTAAGTCTGAGAAGAAATGGGGCTGGTTCGGGCTGGGAAAGGGGGATATGATCTGGCATGTGAGACTGCCGCTGAGATCCTCCCCCTCCTGCCCTCAATTTGCTGCCCCACTTCAGCCCACTCTCCACCCTGAACCACCCACTCCCCCCCTCTGCCACCTTACCTGGATCGGTGGAGGATCCAGGCCGTTCTGGCATACGCATGGAGCCTTTGGCCATTTCCGCTAGTGGCCCCGTTGTGTGCGACAGCAGCACAATGTTTGCACCATCACTAGGGCACTTACAACAGTAGGTGTTAAGATCCACGCTTGTGAATGGCCCATAGGATTGGGCCGTTAGGCACAGAACATTCAATCCTGCACAGCTATCTCTTTATTGTATAATTGAAATCAGTGGGATAGCAGAACGGGCTTGCCGCTATTGTTATTTTATTTATCTTTTCAATATACCAAACTCAATTTGTTTGTTTATTTTTTGCTTTTCTTATATTCACTGTCATATGTGCAAGTACTGTGTGGAAAATCTGTGATGTGCCTAGAACACAGAATTCACCATAAAAATTGCTGGGAGCCATATCGGCCCGCTAGACAATTCCAAAAATAATAATAAGAGTGATACTTGTATTAGGATCAAACAGAACATCACAAAGTAGTGTGCAAGCTTTGAAGTTCCCCAGAACTCTTCTTAAGATTGGGCTTTAAGACAAAAACCTGTGTTTTGGAGAAGAATGTGATATAATTCAGAATGCGATATCATCCACAATAATTTGGCATAATGAGCCTACAGGCCTAGCAAAAATATATTTCTTATAAATGCAATTGCTGTAAAGGCAGAAAATGCTGGGGATGGGGGGGCAAAACAGGCAAAGTGAACATTTACGTAAATGGCCCACTCTCTCAGGTCATCTGAGGGAGGTCTCCTGCGAGTGCCATCTCTATCGCAAGTTAGGGGAGTGGCAACACGTGGGCGAGCCTTCTCTGCTGTGGTGCCACAACTGTGGAACTCACTGCCAGGGGATCTGAGAACCACCCCCTCCCTCATGACATTTCGGCGAGGGCTCAAAACGTTTCTGTTTCGTCTTGCATTTGGGTGATGGGTTGTGGTCTGCCTCCTGTGTCTCAAGATGCTCTGCCATGCTGCTTCTCTGCTCCATACTGTCTCCCCCCCATGGATTTTATTGTTTTTTAAATTGTTTATGTATGGTTATGTATTGTTTAAACTTATTTTATGTATTTTAAATTATGTATTTTAATCTCTGTTTTAAGCCGCCTTCGGCATAGGAAAAGGCGGGGTATAATTTTTTAAAATAAATAAAATAAATAAATAAATGAAAGGTGGAATGTTTATTTTAAAATATACACAATTGATCTGAGACTGTCAATTTTCCATTGGCAAGTCATAAATTCACTGGTTTCTTGAAGTGCGATTTGATATCACACAAAGTGGTGGGGTGTGCTTGCCTTAATTTGAAATTATCCCCTGCAAAATACTTTTTTTTTGGGGGGGGGGGGGTCAAAACAACAGTAGAATTAAATCATCATCACCTCATGCCAAATATATTCAAAGTACTGGAACAGAGTCGGCAGAAGGATGAGCTGAGAATTCCAGCAAAAAGCTCAATGAGTTACTATAGATATAATGTAGATCATTCCATATTTACTGGAGCAATTGGATTCCTGCACTATATGCGGCAGGATGGACCTGGCTGTTGCTTTGCACAAACTGCGAACTGTGTTTCTGTCCTTGATATAAATCTTGTTTATTTACCACCCTGAAAGCCTATTGAGTCTTTCAAAGCTCCATAATCAGATGTTGCTTAGCCTGCCCCACGGCGTGGCGTCATGCTTCTCTCACATGGTTCTCCAAAAGAGTGTGGCCGTCTGTTCTCGCTGAGGGCCGTCCTGGAAACCTACCGTAATGGACTGTATTTCAACAGCCAATTTGCATTTCATTAACACATCATTTATATAATCAACATAAAAGTTGCATGAGCATGGTGAATGCCTGCCACACATGATGGGTATATTGCCTGGTGTCTAATTTCCATGATGAGAAGAGGCTGTTCAAAGGCTGTTTTGGGGGACGATCAGACACCAATTGAGACTCCAAGTTGTACTCATGATGGCTCAGCTATAAAACGGTTTGCTCATGAACAGCAGTGCTAGCAGAGACAATAAGAGATACTGACCAAGTTTACACATAACGGGCTTGTAATATGAATTTGCGCTGGTGGCAACACTTGTTCTTATGAGTCAGGAACTCTTGCCATGTAATGTTGGTTCTGCTGAAAATAAGATGGCATTGAGCTGAGATGCTGCTTTTGTGCCTGAATGAATAGTTTTCATGAGACTAGAGCAGGGGTTACCAATCTTCAGAGTCCCGCGTAACACCTACGTGGGCCTCCGGCTGCCCCGTGTACCCCCGGACCTTTGGAGGCCCACATATCCCTGCGTACCCCTGTGTACCCTTTCCCTCCAGGAAAAGACGATTGCGTTTGGATTGTTCAGAGAGAAAGCTCAAAATTAGTGACCCAAATACAGTTAGTGACCCAACTCAAAATTAGTGACCCAAATAGAGAAAATAGTGACCCAAATAGAGAAAATAGCTGGCTTGGAAACAGTCGGGTTGAACATATTAGCCACTAAAGGAAGTAGTTCCATCTCTATGGCTTCATCGTCCAGCCATCTTGCATAACTAAGCAGCTTGTTATGGCTGCAATTTCAGGAAACGAACTTATTAGTCACATGGTTTTTTTTCCAAAGAAAGTCACCACTTTTTTTCCAAATGAATAAATACAACTCTACTCCCCCCCCCCACGATACATATTTATAGGCTTACCATCGTCCCAGAATTGAGGCAGGCCTCGACCTAGAGCAGACCCGACTCCCAAGGCCGCTCCCAAGGATGCACCTCAGCTGGCCAATGGGCTTCCGGAACTTCCAGTCGATGACGTGACCGAAGCTGGTACCCCATTGGCCAGCCGAGGTGCATCCTTGGGAGCTGCTCGGGCCCAGACTAGGCCGAAGCCTGCCTATTCCGGGATGATGGTAAGCCTACATATTTAATTCTTCAATGGTATATTTATTAGAAAGACATGCATCTAGAATAGGAAGAATTTAACTAATATTCACATTTATATCCCTCCCTGCCTCTGATGAGCTCAGGGTGGTGTACATGCGTACAAGGACACTGCACTGGCTCTCAAATTCATGGATGACCAACCTGTGTAATAGTTGGTGGGAACGTGGGCCTGGTTTAAAGCACAGCAACCAAACCCACCCTAAGGCAGACATGTAAAATAAGCAGCAGTGTCTCTTGTCCTTTTGATTTGTGATGTATTCTCCAAAATGGTTGTGTCTCTACTGGGTAGGTAGGTTTTCTATCCTTTTTGTGATAGGGCTCTTGTGCCTGTTTCCAGCTGTTTTACAGGGAGAAATTCAGCTGAAGAAGCTTTCTGAGTTTGGGAGAGCAGTGATGGTTATTTCCTTACCTATTGAATTTCTGACTCAAAACATGACTCAAAAAAGCTGTCACACTAGCAGCGCAATCCTATCCAAATTCCCCTACTGGTGTAACCAGCAGGGGAGAGCAAGACAGGAAGCTTTGGAGGGGAGGGGGATTTAAATGGAGTGGGATTTGAATTGGAGGGGATTTGAATCCCCTTTCCATTCTGGGGTCTCCCGTTCTCGCTGCACCACTGGCTGCACTGGTGGGGTAAGTTGGATAAGATTGCGCTGTAAGGCCGCAATCCTGTACACACTTACCTGGGAATAAGATCCATTAAACTCGGTGGGACTTACTTCTGAGTAGATTGCACTGTTACTGTAGTCTGATGATAATGAATATCTATATACTGCTTTTCTACAAAAAAAAAATTGATAAAGTGGTTTGCACAACAAAATTACATTTTTTACCATGGCGCTGCATTTTTCCAATATTTTTTTCATCCCTGACAAATATTCTGAGTAACAGATTGCCCAAGTGTATGATAATTTCTTCTCTCCAAGCAAATATTTGGGACCAGATTAACCATTACACTAAAAAAGCTTTAGAACAAGATCCTACTCAAATTGGGAACCCAGCTGTGGTGCAATATGAACATCTGGGATGTTCACAGCATGCAAAGTGTGTCCTTATTCCATGTGTTTGATTCCTTTGAAAATTCACTCAAACTGGAACACAACAACTGCTGCCTCTTGATTGATGAAGGAGTTGTGCCAAGTACCCAGCTGCACAGAAAGTTAGAGTAGTCACAACTCAATTAGGTTGAGGAGCAAGATACCCTGTGGCTGAAAAATATGTAAGGACAGAACAGGTTAGGGTTCATGGGAATGAAGGGAAGGGCTATTATCTGAGTGAACATGACTTTGCAAAGACGATGTGGCAGAAAAGAAAGATCGATAAGTGCCTGGATTCAGAGTTACGTAGATACCGGTAGAATTGCCGCATTGTAACACAGCCATGCCTTCACCCAGATATATGGGAACATCCCGGTCTTGTCTTCTAGAAATTTGTTTGGCTTCCCTTGAAAACTCTTCAGTGTTTCCCTCTTGGAGGAACCCTGACATTTACTTCAGAGTTAACAGGATCAAATTTTCATGCCCATTACGAGTTTGATGCTAGTAACTGAGGATCTGAAATATTTATACTGCACTATGTACTAGAAACCTGAAAGATGGGTGCCTTTGAACCAAAGTTCTTTTGATTTCAACTGGGGAGTTTTGTGAAGCTCCTATCAGAGAAACCAATGGAACTTACAAGTACTTAACTTACGGTTATGCCCTATCTTTCCATCACTGCTTCTATCCTTATAAAAGCTCCAAGAAAGACAGAGGACCTATGGTGGTAGTCCACCATCACATACAGTGATAGGAAAAATAAAACTGCACCTACTGGATCAATGTTATTTGTTCTCTCTCTTGGGAAGAGGGATAGTAGGAGCACCCCACAATATCCCTCATTATAGAGATTCATGTTATTTAAATCAGCCCTGGGGATAGTTCAGTTTTGCTTTTCCTCAATGAAAATTAACAATGATTGTCAGGGAAAGGGACTCCAGGAAGATGTTGGCAAATCAAGGGGAATAATGCCTAGTAGTTAGCGTGCATGCACCCCTTCCTGCTTTCTCTTTACTGGACTAGCAGCTGAATGGGGAAAAACCTTGATAGTTTGTGCTGACACCATCCCAGGTTACAGAGACCAGGAAGCACTGAATTCCAGGGTTTCTTACTTAATCTACCCCAAAGTAGCATCCGCAGGGTTAAGAGATGTGAGAATCCACTGAATTACCCATGAGCATGGAGCAGGCAGACAACGGGTCAAAATGTAACTAGCTTATTAATGGTCTAAATGAAAGGTGGAATTAACATAGGGAAAGAAAGGGAGGTAGTGAAGGTACAAGCAGGCTGATAGAAATGCCTGAGCTTGGCTGGAAAGTCAAAGAAAATGTTTGACCAAATAGATGCAATAACCAATAATGCCCAGCAAATGGAGGTGGGATGCTACTCAAAACTCTTAGCCACAACCCCCTCCCTCCATGCCTTGCTGAGGTAAACCCAAAGAAGTTTCCACACTGGTTTGGGTCACTTAACTGACATAGCAAAAAATATTCCTTGATGCAGTTTGCCAGATAGTCCCTAGTTTAAGCTACTTACATTGCTCAAGGAAGCCCCAGTCCTTGCACTTGTGGATGAGCAACTGGGTGCTCTTCTCTCAGCTCCCAATGAATGGGTCACTCAGGCGACTGGCACAAAACAACCAAGAGAATAACCAACAGTTCCTGTGGGCTAGGAAATATATAACTTTTCTTTGATAATGTCATCGTTATCTGATTGGAGGAGTGGAACGCAGCGGATCACTCCATCCCACCCCCTTGATTCAGATGGATAGGATTGGCTGCCCGATTGCTAAGCTACATGCCCATCCTGGAGTGGGGGGTATCCATTCCAGACAGGAAGAGAAGCTGAATCCACATACAGCACACGTTTGAGGAATAATGGAGATTCCAAACAAAGGACAAAGGCTGCTTGCAAAGAATGCCCAGCAGCTTTTTAGGCTGCTGAACCTGCACAAGAGCTTCTGGGGAGTTAAGTGTTCAAAAATACAGGAAAAGAGGCAAAAAAAAATAATAGGAGGAAAACATGGTATTCATCACAATGGTATAAATAGCCTTACAGCTTGAGATGTCACTGTATTTTACCTAAAACAAAATCTTGAAGCAAACGTGGACTTTCTTGTTTGGGCAAAACATCTGAAGGATTTTAAGGGAAGCTAAAACAGTTTCAATAAATCTAGCACAATTTTGGCTGGGGGTGGGGGGAAAGGAGAGCATTACACATCCCTATTGATATCTTTTTCTGCCAAGAACCTGAAAATGTCTCATGCAGAGTCTTGGAATGTAAACCCCCTAAAAGATCTGGAAATCGAAAAGCAGAATGACTTCTGCAGCATTCTACATCTTTCTTCGGGTGGCAGTAGGCAGTAGCAGATGGCGGCTGAGGGAAGACAACATGTGCTACGGGGAACCGAAGTCGAGAAGCAAACATTCTGACACCTATGCAAATGCTCAAAGAAGTCTTGTCTGTCAGAAAAGGAACAAGCCATTTCCCCTATGTGCTTGGTGCTCCAAGCATTGCCTACATTTGGTTGGTTATCACACATTACGAGTAAATTCCAGGTACATTTTGACACTGTGACTCAAGGGAACGAAAAATCATATCATTTATCGCTCCCCCTCCCTTTTCGAAATGGGCTCACTCCCACCGTAGCCTTAAGGCTCTAATACTTTATTATCTGGCCCACAGTGGATACATTGCAAAACATTTCTTTTATTATCTGTCTAATGCTGTGGGCTAGTAACAGCATTTCTTGATATGATTTCTCTACACAAGAGCATTGAAAGGTAAGCTAATTAAGAGTGGGTTTTTTTTCACACATTAGATATTAGCATAACATATCTATCCAGTTTGAAACATATTGCAATGCAGGGATACGTGGCAGATTGGGGGTACTCAGTGTATTGGGGCACTGCTGCCCGTACCCCTCTTTGCTGCCACCTCATCTTGGGGATCAGAGACGGGAACCAGAACAGTCGGGCATAAGGCCGGGCATGGAATTGTGCCTTGCAGAGAAGGAAAACGTCTGGCTGCTGAACATAAGCCAGGGAACCTATCGGAGGGATTGAAATTTGGATCAAATGGATCTGATTCAGTTCAATTTTCTATTTTGTTTTTGTTTTGTGCTGCTTGAAAGAGACTCCCATTGTGCCTGGCAAAGGCTGTTTTATACTCCCAGGCCTTCAAAGGTTGTATACATAAGAGCTGCTGGTTTTACGGATGATTGAATTTTTGCCATTTTGACTCATCGTGTGTTTTTATGACGGTGCGTTTTTATAATACTTTTGTAAACAGCTCAGAAAACACAGTTGACACTGTGGGATGGACAAGTATGAAAGAAATATGACTTCAGCGGAACTTCTTTCCTTGTAAGCTTGTATACAATCACAGCCTTAATGGAAGAGAGGAGGGATCGTGAGAATGGGAGCAGAGCAGGGATGTGGATCAAGTCTCTGACTCCAAATCTCGAGATAAGTCCCAAGTCTCTGGGTCCAAATCTCAAGTCACATCCCAAGTCTTTGCTCCCAAATCCCGAGCCTTTGGTTACGAGTTGCGAGTCCCTATCTATTTAATGGGGGAAACGAGTTTAAATCTGAATAAAATTCGACTTGTCTTAAAAAGCTCCGAGTCTCGAGGCGAGTCTTTCGAATCCTTTACAATCGCCGAGTCAATTTTGAGTAAAGTCATTGACGCGACTTGAGTCCGACTCGAATCTGGGTCAATAGACTCAAGTCTACATCACTGGAGCAGAGATGTCTTGAATCCACTGAAGACAAGAGATTAGGCCAGCCAGGAGATGAGAGAAGCCTTTTTTGAAGAGGACCAGCAGATGGCTTAAAGACCATTTATGCATCCCCTTTAGCTTGCATGGATTAGTTTCTCTTCAAGATCTTTGCATATGTACTTATATTCAGAGTACTGGTTTTGATTGTTTTGTTTAAATATAGTACGTTTGCTGGTCACTGATAGGAAGCGGGGGCTCTGCATCCATCCATTTGCCTAAAGAAAGATGAAGGATGTTAAACGGACTGTCTTTACAATTAAATTCATGAAACACTTTAATCTGGGGGCAACTAGACATCAAGGAACAGCAAAATCATTTCTTCTCACAACGTTTTGGGCCCCGAGGCATATGTAAATAGTCTATGGTGATCAAGTGAGGATTTATTGCCAGAGCTTAACAGAGTGTGGGTTGATTTGTTTGGAATTCGGCTGGATTTTTCAGGGAGATTTATGAAATTGTTTACAGAATTTCAGTCACCAAAGTTAATAGCAACTTTGAACGAACAGGCTTATTTGCGCCAAAACATGCCTTATATATCAAGCCACAGAGTGGTGTTAGGGTAATGGGAAGCCAAGTAAAATTAATAAACTGGATTGTAAACATGAGCTATTACTACTTAACACGCTCTATTCCGCCAGCGAGCGAAGGAAACTGCTGAAGGAAAAGTGGAAAACAATCTTTGCTGGTTTCAGTGGGTGAAAATCGTTCTTTCAAAAGAACCTCCTCACCCCAATGGGGTTGGTTTGCATTATACTTAAAATTCCTACTAGCCCTCATGTCATAAAAGATGGGCATTCATTCATGAAGCATACACATCCTGGCTCCTTCCCTCATATTGGGAGGAATTTGGAGCATTTCCCCTATTCGCATGAAGGGCCAGTTAATCCAAACTGCCTTTCTGTCAGTGCTGATAAATCAGATGTGTTTTGGATGAACTGCCACCGCCACGGCCCGCCTCCCACTGGGTGCAATTACAGAAAGTGACCCAGTTTTCCCTGGATATGCATGCTCACATCAGGATGTGAGCATGCATGTCTTTTCAGAGACGTCACTAGGGTTTGCGTCACCCTGGGCGGGAGGTCAGCGCATCACCCCCATGCCCCCTTTGCACGTTGCTGCCATGCCCCCTTCCCCCCAGGAGCGCAGGGAGGGGGTGATGCATCCTCTGCCCCCCCTCTCCCCCTGCTGCCACCCGGCAATTCCTCACCCCGTTCAGGACTAGGACAGGAGAGTCCCAGAGGTGCTTCCCCAATCCTTGTATACACAGGCGCGCACGCATGATGTGAGCCGGAGGTTCCCAGTGCATGTTCCTCTCCTTGCGCAGGCACACAACGTGACTGGAAATGTCCGGCTCATGTCGTAAACAAACAGCCAGAGGTTCGAGGTTGTGTGTTGTCCGCCTGCTTCTCTGCACCTTGGAGGAGTCGCTGGGAATCTCCTGCCCTTCAGGGCCTTCCATGTCCCGAACAGGATGAAGAAGCACCGAGCAGAAGTTGGGGGAGTGGGGCAGCGGGCCCATCACCCCCTCCTTACACATCCCTGCGCATCACCCCTGGTGGCCTGCCCCCCCCCATGCCCCAGCGACATCACTGTGGTTTTTTTTTGTATTTGTGGGTTCTAGGAGGTATTCCCAATTCCAAATGAAGACTAGATGGCAGGGCACAGGTCCTTTTCAGCTGTGACACTCTTGCTTTGGAATGCTGTCCCCAAGAATTGTACTCAAAGACTGGTGTATTTTCAGCCTCAGTCCAAGTCTTTTAGATCTTTTCATGCTTTATTCTGGTTTTTATTCTGACATTTTTTGGTGTTTTGCTAGTTACAATCAACCTTACTGAATGATACTAATTGTTATAAGCAAGGGTGGTTTTACGGGGCAGCACTAGTTGAGGCCCTGCCCACCAGAGTGTCCAAATAGCTGAAACCTCAGTAGCAGTGGCAGTGCCCCATGTGCCAACAGGAAGCAGACGGAGGCAGCAGGGACTGCCCTGCAGGGCTTTAACCCAGGACCCCAGCAAATTGTGGCTGCCACTAGTTGGCACAAATTATAGCTGCCCTTTACATCAAGAATTTACTGTCTTTGAACAGGCCAGAGGGATCAAGCTATACAATCTCTCTAACAGCCCAATCCTACCTAAATCCCCAGTGTGGCTTCTGCTGCATCCTGCAGGCGAGTTTTGGCTCCTATAAGGCTCCTCAGGGTAAGGAAACACCCTGGGGGTACCCTGGTTGCTCAAGGGTAAGCCCTAGCAACTGCTATGGGGCAACTTGGACCTGCACCAGCTTAATCGCTGGCGCAAGTCCGCATTGCTCCATGCAGGTGGATCAGGACCGGGAACAAGTTCGGGATTTGGCATGCACCACCACCGCTGATCCCACCCCTCCCAGGCCTGATCCACTCCCCTCCCCCCACCTCATCACTACCCTGTTCCATCTACTCCCCGCCCTGTTCAGTGCCTTCCATGCCTCTCTCCACCTACCCCGCGCAGGCTTACCTTCTCTGGCAGGTGTCTGTTGGCTTGCTGGCACACGGGAAGCCGCTGCAACCTCCCCACCGCTGCGCTCATCATCAGAAAGTGCTTTACTACAGCCATAGAGCAGCCTCCGCTGGCGCAATGCTAGTTACGTTGGTGGGCAAGGGGGATAGGATTGGGCCAATATTCAGTTGGCAATGTTTTGCTTGGAAGGATCCTACATATATGACCAAACCAATTGCAATGGAAGACTCTGCGTTCACAAAACGTCTTGCCACGAAGTTCTAAATTGCTGTTAAATAGCAACACAACCGCAAACCCTTTCAGCTCTATGGCTCTTTATTTTTCATATAATTGCATGGATATAACATGACCGTACCTAAGTGAAAAAAGAGCAAATGGCAGTCTGGTGGACATTTCAGATGATGCTTTCGCAAGGAATGCTAATGCTCTTTGTCCCCAACACATTTTTTAAAAATTGTGTAAATCCCTATTTTGAATTTGAGTAATGTTCACGGAATACGCTTATTTTCAAGGGATCTGATAGATATTCATTGTTTAGACATGATGGTCAGTAAAGACATGGTATCTTAAACATGTCTAGTGTCATCGTTTGTAGCTGGTTTTGCTATTAAATATCATAGTATTTGGACTTATCTGGGTGTTTGGAGGCTGGGAGAGCCTTCCAACACTGGAAGCTCATAAGATCAAAAATTCTAATATTTATAAATATATAATTTTCACAAACAAGAGTGTGATGCTCTTGTACATTTTGTAAATACAAATAAGTTTTAAGTGCATCTTATGAAAATGGCAAAAGACAATGTGTTCCAAAGGCAGTGCCCCAAAGTCTACTTTCACACCTCTGGGATAGTGTCTGTAAAACATCAGATAAATTGGATGCGCTGATCTGGCCTCATCACTGGGACTAGATCAGTGTAAAGTACTTTAATTATATTAGGCAACACAGAGGCCAAGGCCAAGCAAGCTATGGGCCAAGTGCGTTCATTTAATTGCTTTGTGAACTGACTGTTAAGAGGGATAATAGCAGAGACAGGCAACATATAGTCCAGGGAGGTATTTCCCTTTCTTCCCCCTCTGTGACTAGCTTTTCTATGTAAATATGTGAGTAAAGCCTTGATGAGCCAGATATATAGCGCAATCCTGCCTAGGATCCGGCCAGTGGCCCATGACCACCCGTCGGATCCTGTGCACCGGCAGCCAGTGTGGCTGCCGGGTGGGAGGTCTACTCGGGGAAGGAGATGCTCGTCTCCTTCCCCGAGTGTAACCGGGGCTAGGTCCTATTGGCCTACTCAGATTTCCGCCAGCTATTTTGCTGGCGGAAGTAGAGGAGGCCGTGTAAAGGCTCCGGCGCCCAGCGGGGGACAGGATTCGGCCGAAGGCCATCCCCCTCCCCCTCCCAGGCCGCCGGGGCCAATGGCAACCCTCTCGGCTCTGGCGATCATCTCCCCACCCTCTGGATCCTGTCATACCTGGGTCCTCTGCGCCTGCCTTCCCTGCTCGAAACTAGTTGCGAATGTGCTTTACGGCACGTTCGTGACTGCTTCCGGCGCTGGAACGTTCGTTCCGGCACTGGAGGCTTTAGTATGGATTGGGCTGCCCGTCTACTTAGATTACATTACATTACTACTTACTACTACATTACTACTTAGATTACATTACTACTTACATTAGCCTCAGAGCTGGCCATGAGGCCAAATGAGATGGTTGCTCCAGGTAGCAGGTTGGCAGAGGGCAAGCATCTCTGTCTGCCTATTTGCCGCTGCTGCTGCTGCTCCTCCTCCTCTTCCCACAACAAAGGAAGAGAGAGTAGAGCAGAAGAGGAAACTTCTCTACACTCCTCTACACTACGCTCTGTCTCCTTTTTTTCCCCAGTCCAGGGAATGGGAGGAGCAGTGGTTGGCACACAATCTGGTAAGGAAAGGCAGCAAATGGCATGGATACTTCTGCCTATCTTGGAATGATGTCCAAAAACATATCAGTGATCTCAGAGTATTTGCTCTGTGCAATTACATCACTGTGCTGAAGGTGAAGAGTAAAAACTAAGGCTACAACATTTTCCTTTGAACGCAATGGGACTTGCTTCTGAGTAGATAGATATTCATAGGCTTGTGCTGTAAGGCAGCGGTTCTTAATGTTTTAGCACCGGGACCCACTTTTAAAAATGACACTCTATCGGGACCCACCTAGCTTTACGAGTCTTTTTTAAAAGTGATCCATAAATAAATAAATGTATTTATTTATTTACAAGTAAAAAGCTCAGCTGCTTGCAGGGTAATTAGCAGCTATCTTGCAAATTGCAGGAGCTCAGCTCTTTGCAGGGCAATTAGTAGCCATCTGGTTTTTGAATAGCCTTAGGGCTTGTGGCAATTACTTATCTGATCTTTCCATCACCTGGGACCCACCAGAAATCAGATCGCGACCCACCAAGTGGGTCCCGACCCACAGTTTGAGAAACACTGCTGTAAGGACCAGTCACGTCACTGCACACGCGTCACCCGATGGCAGGGACGCGCGCACTGCCCCCCGTGCACCCCGCCCTCAAACTAACCCCCGCTCTAGTGTCCTCTTCTCCGACGGTCGCGTCCTCCCCGGCTGCCGGTCCAGGGCCTTCTGACGAGGCCCAATGCGTCAATACGCGATTTATTAGGATTTTCGCGCATGCGCACAAACGTTTCTGAGGGCAAGGGCTGCCCTTTTGCCCTCAGAAACGTTCTGCGCATGCGCAAAAATCCTAATCGCGTATTGACGCATTGGGCCTCGTCAGAAGGCCCTTCTCCCAGCCTCGGAGCCTCCGGAGGCTGACACACGCGGGGGAGGTGACGCGCGGGGGGTGCGCACGTCTCCTCTTTGCGCGCGTCACCCTACGGCTGCCCGCCCCCCCCCGCCATGGCCCAGCGACGCGGATGGTAAGGACTTGGAGATGACAGTAACTACTCAAACCTGTTCAACTGTGAGATAAAAAGAGAACTAAGACTTCTCTATGAAGAAGTAGTAATTCTCACTAGCAAAACACAACCATACATCCATGATGAAGTGCAACTATGAATGAAATAGGCATGTACTTAAGCCATCTGTTGCATTTAATTAAAATAATACTAAATGGAGTGGTATGCAATTATAATGACTCGAAAGGCAAATTGGCAGGCAGATTGTCAGTGGAAATCTACAAACCAGGAAAACAAACTGAAAATGCCTGTTTTTGCCCATGACTGGCAGAGGTTAAATAAATCAGCTCCAACAGCCAAGGAGCCCACAAACCAAAACGGGAAGTAGCTGTTATTGAGGATAGTGTATATGCTGCGTTCTATGCGAGCTATGCATTTGCTAGGAAGGATATTGACAGACAAAAAAGACCTAGCAGACGTTCTAACTCTCCTTGTGTCTTAACAGGAACGAAGTGCCTTGTCACAATCAGCAATGCTGCCTCCTCCAGCGCCCTTAAACGACTTGTCAAACATGTTGTGGGGGAATTGGACCCAGAAGGGTTCGAACAGATTCCCTTGTGAAAGTGATGAGGAACAACACGAACCTGTTAAAGGGCCCTGCTGGAGTCAGAGAAGCAAGTAAAACACAAGGTTGCTGGTGGAGAGAGAACACTCTTTCCGAGCGGTGTTTCAAGTGTATGATGAGGTTTCGTTCAGAGTGTGTTTCTCCCATGCCAGCTGCCACACCAGAAGCCTTTTCCAGCTTGCATCAACCCATCCGGTTCCTCCTAGCACAGAAGGGAAAGGAGGCCAGTAAACGCATCCATGCCACCACACACTGCTGCAGGGATAAATGACTTCAGAGCAAGGAGATGAGTCAGGCTGTACTTCCTAATGCTGTTGGCCAGATGTTGCCATTTTTTTCCTAACCCATTTTCTCTCTATTTTCCTGGTTTTCAGGAACAAGCCCCTGTCATTTCCAAACTCATGCTTAGGAACAGGCTCATCACTGAGCACGAAACATCATGTTGGCTGGGGAGCAAGGGGAGTAGGGCCTGCCAAAAATGGAGCTACACTACTGGATGGCATGTCTCCATCAGTGCTTGTCAACACTCCAGATAGATATATTAAAACACACACACACACACACACACACACACACACACACACACACACACACACACACACACACACACACACACAGAGAGAGAGAGAGAGAGAGAGAGAGAGAGAGAGAGAGAGAGAGAGAGAATATCAACTTCATGCACCAGTCATAGCATGAGAACCATCACTGTTGAAAATTCAGCAGACTTGCACAGAGGACTATTTCTTCCAAAGCAACGACTTCTTCTCTGACCTCAGACCCAGTCTACATATCGCTCTTATCCTGGGTTGGCATTGCTGTGACAAATTTCCAACGTCCTGGCTGTATCATGAAATACAACTCATCGTGGGAGTCATCATCACGGTGCATTTTCCTACTCATTATCAATATTGGGGAAGGGTCATACTAAAAGTGTGAAAAAGGAGGTGGAGATGGTATTACCGTATTGTCCCGAGTATAAAACGCACTCCCCCCCCAATTTAACTTCCTGAACTAGGGGTGCGTTGTATACTCGCACCATTGCAAAAATAAAAAATAAAGTAAAATGTTGAGAACAGCGTGAGACAGAGAAGAAGCCGAGGCTAAGAGGAGACACGTTGTCTTCAAAGCAGCTAATTGAAGTGATTATCTATCGCTGCTGGCTGAGATGCAGCGGCTCCTTCTCTGCCCTACAGGGCTTACTTTTCTTTGTAAAGACAAGTGCACACAAACACACCTCTCCCCTATACAGGCCGTAACCCTTTCCAGGCTGCAATAAGTTGTTAATTTTCGTTCTCTGCTCTGCTGGGTTTTGTATCCTCTTGTAAAGCAAGATCACATACACTTTCATCCCCCCCCTCCCCAGGCAATGAATGGTTTAGGCTGCAATCCTGTGCACACTTTCCTGAGAGTAAGTTCCATTGAGAACAGTGGGACTTGCTTCTGAGTAGACATGCATAGAATTGCACTGTTCGTTTAAATCACTGGCATATATTTCATGCCAGTGATTTAATTAAAGTTTTTTAATAGCATCAAACTTTAAGGGTGCGTCTTATAATTAGGTGTATCTTATACTCGGGACAATACGGTATTTGTGGCAAAAGTGTGACTGTTCTAATCTAAAACAATACCTTTAAATATGGTCCAATACTTCATGAGAAAATCAAACGGAAAGCTAGCCTAACTCATAAAATTGTATAACTTGTCACCCCACTCCATAAATTAGGATAATACAGTAAACTTTACTTATAACATGCACTATACTATTACATACATACATTGTTGCCTCTAAAGAATCGCAAACATGCCATAAAGAACATTTGCGATGACTCGGGTATAAGCAGCGTTGGCTTGGAGGCCAGCACCACTCACACCCCCGGCAGCCTGGACCTGCACGGGATGACCCAGGTAAGGCCTAGGCCTCTTGGCGCAGGGGCAAGGATGGGTGGGCTGGGCCGACAAAGGAGGGGGCTACTGGCCAGCCCGGACTAGGAGAGGGCGGGGATATTGGCAGCACACTCTGCCAATATCCTAAGCCCCTTCCCAGCCTGGGTCAGCTTTACAAAGCCTCCCTGAATGTACGCCAGGTCTGGACATGGCGTATATCCTAGGAGGCCTATAGGCCCCGGGCTTACCGACAGCTGGGGAAGAGGACGAACATCCCCTTCTCCCGAAGTGCTCCCCAGGGCAGCCCGGGAATGGCATAGGATACAGCGGTCGGCCCTTTAGGCCGGCCATGTATCCATACACAGGATTGTGCTGCTAATTACATAGCTTCATGTGCACATATGAAGGGGATATGTAAGCCCCGTCGGAACCTGGCTCCGCTGACCCCTGGAATGTCCCGGGACCTTCCTCCGGAGAGCCGTAAGTCTGGGCAGACTTCAGCTCACTGGCTCCGGAAGTCCGCACAGGATCCAGGCCCCTTGATTGGAGAGTCCCGACTGGAGCCCACCCGGCGTAGCCATGAGTCCCCGCAGGATCACACCCGGTAGCTTAATCCCAGCAACCAGCCTACAAGAGACACAGGCGAAGGGATGGCACTGGAGCTTGTCCGAGGCCACTGGAGAGATAGGACTCCCTGAGCTCTACCCAGAGGCCTCTTGCCAGGACGTCCACTACGCTCCCCCACCGCCCGAGGTTTGAGGCCCCGACTGCCGCCCTGGGAGAGACCCCGTGCAGATGTCCTAACTGCTCATGTTGAGACCCCGACCCCAGCCAGGGTGGTCCAACGCCCTTCATGGGCAACCCCTCTGCCCCTGTTAGGCTACAGGAGACCCTGACTCAGCATGGAAGAATTGTCACTCAAGGCATCAGTGCCCTGCCTTGACAAGGAGGTGAGAATGTTGAAGCCAGCCTGAACAGAGCTACATCCCTCATTTGCTTCCCAGAAGGTCGTCACCAGGCTGCCCAGTGAAGAGAACTGCAGGACCGAGGGGTACGGACCTGGGTCACCTTTCTGTTTATAATAAAACATTCTTTGAGTCAGTTGGCGAGACCCAACTGTGCTTCTGTCCCTCGCTTCCAGGGTCCCACCTGATCAGGTATGAGTAATCCAAACCCCTTCAATGTGCCGCTTCCCCCGTGGCGTCCCGGCTTGACCCCTGGGAATTGTCACACAAGCACTTGCAGATCATTTTCTGCATTCACTTGGTTATTGATGGAATGTCTCCAAATGCTTATCACAGTTATTGTTAACATCATGAACCTGTCATTACAATCAAGTTGTGCTGCATCAACTCACAAGCTTGCTATTGTGAGTCTGATTTTTAGTGCATGTCAGTTTAACCACAGATACTTAATTATGAGCCATATATCATCCGCCACTTACCAGTCCTTTCCTTTATCCATGCTGTCAGTACATGCAAAGAAAAAAAAGGGATACAAAAAGCCTAGATCAAGTCAGTATTTCAGCAACTATCTCACAATAGTGGAGTGGTTTACTTCTTGCATTTACATTCATAATTTAATCTTTTCCTGGAGACTAGAGCTTTTCACGCTTGTCAAATTGTGCCTCCCGAATCAATAATAAAATCATTTGAGCCTCCCCAAGTATAAATAAGACAAAGCAAGTCCTTTAAACTGATTAAATCTGAAGAAGTTCTTCAGTAAATAGTCGCTGAATGCACGCATACGTTGCAGGAACCAGCTTACATATGCTTGGATAGAGATGCCATTTTCCATCTCTCTCTGTCTCTCTCTCTCTGATTTTGCCTGCTTTCGTTCTTCTGGACTTTGTCACCAAATATATACAACCACATTCTCTATCCACTCACTGTATGCATATTTATATACTGATAGCCAGTGTAGCGGAGGGGCTAAACTAGATCTGATTTCAGATCTCCCACGTAGCCCTGAAGCTAAGTCCTGAAGAGACACTGCATCTCTTAATCTAACCTATCTCATTGAGTTGTTATTGAAATAAAATTGGGACAGAAAGAACCATGTATGTATGATATCCTGAGCTTCTTGGAGAAAGGGCAAAAATAAAAGTATAGAAAATAAAATGTGGACATTATGTCTTCTATAAAAATTAAGATACACATTAATGATACACATACATCATGTGTTACTTGCACAGTTAAATGCACTGCTTCTCCTACACCAAGCCAACCCTAAAGAAAGTAGAGTCGAAAGTAGGTAAAGAAAGACTGATTTATGTCCATCTAAACATTCCATGCAAGAGGCCAGGCCAGTTCTGTATTTCTATGCATTCTAGGGTGGGTATTTGATGGTCAGAAAAATTGGCCAGTCAACTATTTTCAGACGCATTATTAATCGGAAGGTGGAAATGTTACGCATTAACACAAGCTGGTTCCCTATCATGAAACAGACTCATCCAAAAGCGTATAAGAGGGAAGAAAGAAAAGGTGGAGAAAGTACAACAGAATGAGCGCTTGTTGCTTTAAGACCTCAGTTGCGTCAGATCTAAGATGAAGATAAGCAATCTCAGTTGCTTCAGATCTAAGACCTCAGATCTAAGATGAACTCAGTACTCAACACCTTGTTTCCTGAAATGAACTTCAGTCTTGTGCTACTATTTAACAACGGAGTTGCCAGGCCTGGAGCCTCAGCAGTGTTACAACAACTGAGATTGCTGTTCTTTCTGAGGATGCCCGAGATGAATCAGGGCGAAACATCAAGCCAGGACTTGTCCTGTTTTAACTTAAATAAACGGCTCAAAACCCCGGACCTTTTAATTGTAAATTCTTGTGTCGTATAATAGTCAGGTATTTAAAGCATTAATGTATTGCAGCACAATCCTATCCAACTTACACCACCGGTGAAACCAGCGGGGGAGGTCAGGGCAGAAGGCTTTGGAGGGTAGGGGAGATTTGAATCCCCTTTGAATCCCCCTTTGGAGAGGATTTGAATCCCCTTTCCATTCTGGGGCCTCCTCGCTGCACTGCTGGTTACACTGATGGTGTAAGTTGGATAGGATTGCGCTGTTAGAAGAGTAAGGTTGTATCTTGATAGTTGCAGTTCCTCCCTTATTTGATTCCCATAAGTTTGTCCATAGAGGGTCTTGGTAGGACTAGAGAAGGAAGGAGGAGGGGGTTGTTGGTAGGATAAGGAGAAAGGAGAGAAAGAGGGAGCCAGAAAAGAAAGGAAGAAAGACTTGTGACAGAGTCTGCAAATAAAGTGACAACTTTGGATGTTTAAAACTTGCTTGCTATCACTGCATACTAGTTAGAAAAAGTAAAATGAACACAAAAGGAAATACAATAATTAGAAATAACTCTGCATCAGTAGCAATATATATTCTCATTATTATTGTCAAATTATGTATTCTGGTCACTCTAGTCCAATTAATTGTAAAACTCTGTATAAATGAACCTTGTCTTTTTATGTGTTCTGGACCATGCTGGCTTTGTAGCCAGTTTTAGAAATATTCTACGTTTGATGTTTGAATGCCCTGTGACCTCTGATAGCTTAGCAATAAAGGTATTCATTATTTTCGTTGGATCATTGTGCTGGTGTTTATTCTTTATATTTTTTCAATATCACCTTCTTTGCTGAGGTTACACTAATGATCAATAATTTGGATGAGGAGCTAAAAAACGAGTTAAGATATTAAAATCCATATGTGATCCTTGCATTTACTTTTGGAAGTAAGGTATGTGTGCAAATGATTCCTGCTGTAGACACTGGTTTGGCATCAGTTAGGTGTAGACCAGGGGTGGCCAACCTTCCAGCATTAGGGCCTCTGTGTTCTTAAGAGTTGTGTAGAAGACAAAATCTTGGCAGCTGCAAGTGCTAATGGTGCTGCTAAAGCAGCTGCACCTGCTGAAATGCCCTCACCTAGACAACCATTAAAGGGCCAGGAGCAGTCATGTTGAAAGGTTGGCCACCTCTGGTGTAGACGTTTTATATTATGAAATCACTGAGTCGCCAATTCTGTTAATTTATTGGAAGCCCTATCTGGAAACATGGCAGCTGTACCATAAAAGGGTGGCTGGCAGTAGCTCTGCATTGAAGCTAGTAGTCATCACCATTAATGGTAATGAATCCCATAAGTTCATTATGCACTACGTGGAAAGTACTTCTTTGGGGAGTTGGGAGGGACTGGGGAGGAGGTCCTTGACCTCTCACTTTCATTGGGTGACCCCCCAATAGGAATCAGTAGGGAAGTGAGTGAAAGTGAAAGAAAAGAGATAATTAAAGAGAGAGTATAGAGTTACTTTAATGGGAAGGAGGAGGAAGACTATGACGAATGCAGAAAACAAGACAGGACCAGGGCAGAGAGCTGAAACATGGAATGAGGCAGCAAAAGAGTTTTGACAGAGGAATCGTGAAGTCACTGAAGAAGAGAGAGATCGGGAAGGAAGGCAAGCCAGCACAAGCTAGAATGGTCAATAGCAGACAGGACCAAAGCCTGGAGGAAAGTTTTGGTAAGGAAGGGTAGGGAATGATGGGGAAGAAGAAAGACATGCGTAGAGTCCTGGAAATGCTAGTTTGGTTAGTTCTTGAAGACTGCTTTTCACCCAAAGTGTTGTTCAACATAACACAGAATAAATACAGTATATTATCAAAGACAGCAATAAAGCAATAAGCAACAATAAGCTCACAGCTGGAGAGATCAGCCGAAAATCTCTAAACTCCAAATGCCCGGCAGAACAACCATGTATTGATTAGCCACTGGAAAATCCAGAGACATTGATGACTTTCAGCCATGAAGAATGATAATGGAGGGACTTTGTCTGCTATTTTCCCTAGCTGAACTCTCCTACGGACCAAAAGTCCCTCTGTTTTGTTTGGGTTAAGTTTCAGTTTATTAGCCAACGTCTGGCCAACAAACGTCTGGCCAACAAACGTTGCTGATGATTGGTCAAGGTTTTTCACCGCTTCCCTAGGATCAGGTATCTACTTAGAAGTCAGCCCCATTGAGTGCCCTGGGACTTACTCTCAGGTAAGCGTTTATAAAGCTGTCATCTCTGCGCTGGTGGCACTACACAACCCAAACCTTACAGTGCAGAAGTGAAGAAAAGGGAGGAATCTGAGAGATGATGCAAATAATAGCACTAACCAAGAAGGCAGGTTTTTCTTGACAACCAAATTAAGCAATATGTTAAATATGTATTATTAAAACCATTTAAAGTATGTAAATTTTGCCTCCTTCTTTTAGAAGATAGTTATTTTTGCAACTAGCAATGGCAATACTCCATGCACAGGCAATATACAATATTGTTGATTCATTGTCACTTCTAATGCAGAATCCCCTTCATGAAAAAGAAGAAAACTAAATTCAATGAGCCACTAAGCTCAAAATAGCAGGGAGTCATTGGGAACGTAAGTCACTGCAATTTGGAGGGGGGGAGGAGTCAAGAATGGTTTCTAAAATTCCATTTTTTCCACATTCATGTTACATTTCTGTAATGTCAAGATAAATCTCTTGCCAAAATCACTCATCAGCAAAGATCAATCCTTCACTTTGGGAGAAATGATACAGGGAGGCAACAAAATGAGGCTAATTAATGAAAACTTGGCCTTTTTTGCTGCAGTGATTCCAGGTTTTGCTGAATTTGAGGTTCTCTGCCAGTGCTCTCTGGGTCAGAGATTTATATAAATTAAAGGCATAAATCAGCTGGAAGCTGGTAGATAAATAAACTCTTGTTCTTGCCTTTTATTTTATGGCCTTGGCTAACATTATGTTAAGACAATTCCTTCCTTGGGATTTCTGTCTGCCGACGTGTCTCTTCCGAGAATTCACAGCTACTCAGCACAGCAGATCACAGTGTTGAGGGAACCCAGGTTACGTGCCTGGTAGTTGCCTGTGGCATCAACATGCTGATATACCACCCTAGCTCCCAACAGAGTTCCCCTCGACAAGGTTTTTCCCACCACCAGAGAAGTCATTTCTCTCCCAAGAGATTCAAGCAGTCATTGCTTCTGCTGTTGATGGCAGGAAAGCGACTGATGCAGAGCAGTGTTGCGATTAAATACACCGGCATATTGTGTAAACGACCAAAATGCTTCGACATCTAAATCTTGGACTAAAATGCCTTGATTGATAAGGTTTTCAGGAAACATCTGTGAGAAGATGAGTCAGTTTATTCAGAGCTCTCCAGGGAGACCATAAGCTACCCCTTCAAATGAGCTCGCCTCGAGTGGCAGCCTTGCCAACGGTGCTATGTTTGGCACAGTTGCACTGTAAATGTCTCTTACCGCTGGGGGGCTGTTGTGCACTGGTCATTACAGCTGACAGCCTGGTTGAAGGAGGCATCAAATTAAATACGTTAAGCCTGCAGATGTGACTAACAGCCTTCTTCAAACATTTAACCAGCCACGAAGCTCAGTGAAGAAGCACACCCTGTCACCAACGCATCTGCTCCTCGTCATTTGTTTGTTAAATAGGAATGCCAATGCTGATCGCAATTGCGGCAACCGAATGGTAGGCTAGTAGAAAGAGATCATTCAGAACAGCACTAAGCAGCATGGAAGAGCAACTGCAATTAGAGTGTCCCATTTTGGCTTAAAGACAGCTCTGACTAGAGAAGTGGCTTCAAACGTATTACCTTGGTAACTTAAGGTAACATTACCTTTGGGGAGTCATTGCCATATTGCTTTTTCCTTCAAGGTTCCCCCAGGTGTTGCAAAGGATCCTAGGGAATGTTCTACTACAGCATCCATTCAAGTCTTTCCAGGTGCAAACCAGTCTTGCTGAGCCTCATCATTGTCCCTCATGAATTGAGAAGATGACCTACAATACACCCAAAGCTCCCTGGGGAAGAATGGTCATGATGGACAAGCACATGTGTTCACTTCTAGTGATCTTCTCATTGAGGAGAGAGAGTTACAGCTGTGTGGTTCCTATAGAATGGAAGGTATGGTGGAAATAAGGAAGTCTTCATTGACCTGAATAAGTATTAGAGACCTTTTGGCGGGGCCTTAAGACATTTTTATTTAGATCAGCTTTTGATGTCTGACGTGGCGGGCAGGCTTTTAAACAGCTGGCTTTTTAACAGATGGCTTTTAACATGTAAATGTGGATGACCCACTGGGGTTGTTTGTTTTAATTGTTTTAACTGTATATATGTATTCTAATGTTTTATTGTAAGCCGCCTTGGTTGCCCTTGTGGGAGAAAGGCGGGGTAGAAATTCAATAAATAAATAAATAAATAAATATTGCAAAAAATGAATGAACGGGATTTGTTTTCCAACATATCTGGCAGCCCAATCCTGTGTAAGATCCGGCGCAGTGCGCTAAGTACGCTGCGATGGATCCTGTGGGGACCGCTCCGGCAGAGCTAGGGCACAACTCAGGGGAAAGGGATGTTTGTCCCTTTCCCCGGGGAGAGTCCTAGCAGCCCCTATGAACATAAGAACATAAGAAGAGCCTTGCTGGATCAGGCCAAAGGCCCATCTAGTCCAGCTTCCTATATCTCACAGTGGCCCCACCAGATGCCTCTGAGAGCGCACAGCCAACAAGATAACCTATTTCCTGTTGTCACTCCCTTGCACCGGGCACAGAGAAGACCTACTTCTAAAGCCAGGAGGTTGCTTATGGCTTGTAACCTGTGATGGTCTTTTCTTCCATGAATCTATCCAATCCCCTTTTAAAGGCATCTAGGCCAGGTGCCATCACCACATCCTGTGGGCCTCCTTGGATGTGAGCTGGCAAAATGGCTGCCGCAAATCTGGGGAGGCCGTGTAAGGATAGCCAGGCCAAGGACGGGGGTTAGGATATCGGCAGAACGTGCTGCCAATAGCCCCACCCCATCCCGGACTTTGCCGGCCAATCGCCCCTTCCCCAGCCACCTGGCCCGCCCTCCCCATACCCTTCCATCACCCAGTGTAGGACTTACCTGTGTCCAGTGGTACGAGTTCTGAAGGGCGGGCTTTAGAACGTGATCGCCACTGTTTAGAGCCTTGTGAAGGCCCGCAAATCACCCGCAGCCCCCCCTTGACCCTTCGGGGAGCTGGTAGGACAACCCAGTATGCTTAAAAAAGCATTTTTGGGTAGGTGTTGGGCGCGATCCTAGAGCGCTGCTGCCGACATTCGGGCTGGCCACCTCTGTTAAAGGTAAATCTTCTTGCCAGGAGACTTGAGAACTACCCCCTCCCTCATGGCTTTTCGGCGAGGGCTCAAAACAGTTCTGTTTCGTCTAGCATTTGGGTGATAGGTTGATATCTGACTTCTGTGTCTCAAGATGTTTTGCTCCGCTGCTTCTCTGCTCTATATTGTAAACAAAATATTGTTTTTAATTTCTTTTATGTATTGTTTTAAATTATGTATATTTTTTATCTTTGATGTTGTACGCCGCCTTGGGCATTTGGGATAAGGCGGGGTATACTTTTTTAAAAATAAATAAATAATAAATCAGACACTTCCGGAAAAAGTGGTGGATCACGACCCACCACTTTGAGAACCCCTGGTATAGAGAATAGGGATTACATTTGTAGAAACATTCAAGATAGTTCAGTGTAATAGAACCAGCGTGTACACCAAAGATTCAGGCAGTACTGAATCCTGATCACACGTGGTCTGAACCATAGGGGGGCAGAATGAGGCTTACTCCTTCTCTGACATAAATTATGCTGTTGGTTGCTATTAAGTCATGGTAGCTATATAGGGCAAGGCTCTGCCCACTGCTAGTACATTTGCCTAAGTACAGAGTATCCCAAAAGTCAGGGACATAGATGTGCTTGTGTCCAACACTCCTATAGAACTTGTGGATATTTGCATCGTAGAACTACTACCAACCTCAACTACTTCCTGTTTCCTCCTTGTCTAAATAATGGTGAAAGTGACTGTTGCACTGATGCTTTATGAAACGGGGCCACAGAAACCTCTGGTCAAAGTATGCACCGTTGCAGCTGAACACTGATCCTTCAATGCATTATATTGATCTGACGGTAGAAGGTTGAAGAGTTAACATAAGCATATTTTTTTCCCTTTTCTAGAAAACCCACTTAAAGTCTGGTTTCCCAAACTTAGCTAAGAATTAGTTATGAAGCCTGCTTCTCAAACATGTTTGGTGATTAATTTTTAATCCTTAGCTGATAAAGTCCCACACACACAATAATGTTAACATTAAGATCGTACTCATTTTAAGCCACTAATCTGAAGCTTCTTGTTTGTACAAATGGGGGGTTATTGTGTTTATGGAAAGAACAGTGAACAATAACGAAACAGTCTGCCCAAATGAGGCTAATACTGAAAAGGACAATGCCCCCCCTCTCCCTCTCCCTCTCCCTCTCTCTCTCTCTCTCTCTCTCTCTCTCTCTCTCTCTCTGTGTGTGTGTGTGTGTGTGTGTGTGTGTGTGTGTGTGTGTGTGTGTGTGTTTTAATGGAATGCACATGAGCTTTTTTTTTCTCCTTTAGCTAATAATAAAAACACTTTGGTGTTAGTCTCCAATCTAAAAGAAGTACATTCACTCCAGCCACAAAGTAGGCATTAGTTCTGTTGCATAAAAGCAAATATTTGTTTTCCACTTTGTGTATATTAAGAGGTTTTAAAAAGCAATTGTAAGACTTAGGGCTTTTCATAGTTTGGATCAGACAAGAAAGTGATAAAAAGAAGCCATTTTTATTAATAATTTACAATGGGGTGTTATTTATAGCTTGCCCAGTGAGCAAGCAAATTGAAGGTCCACAAAAACAAACAAATCATTAGGAGCCATTCTAAAGGAGCTCAATTTACAGTTAACTGTGTGCAAATAATATATACTGTACACTTTTTTTTAAAAGGATGCATAGTTCCTATTAAATAGACTTGCACCCTGATCCAGAGATCTAGGCATATTTCCTTGTATACACATACATGAGTCCTCATGAGCTACATCAATGCTTTGGCTTTGAGGCACATGTGCCGGTTTTTTAATCTGTTTTGACCTTTCTTTCCCTTTAAGGAGGTTCCTGTGCTGAATCATCAGCATTCTGTAATCAGAGGCGTCGCCTGATATGGGGTGGTGGTACGGCGGGCCCCAGGGCGTAGGGGCGGAGAGGCTCGGGGGTGGGGCAGAGAGGCTCGGGGGTGGGGTGCGGGCCTCCTTAAATCTGAATGTTTGTTCCCGGTTTTTTTCGATTTTTTCCAGGTTTTTTTGCAATTTAAAGTGTAAAAAAGGCATGTTCAAAACAATGTTTGCACATGCGCAAACTCCGGAAACTCCTGCGCCCGGGCACACAGCCTCTCCCTGCCCCTAGGCGCAGGAGTTTCTGGAGTTTGCGCATGTGCAAACCCACGGAGTTTGCAGGGACGAACTGGGCATGCGCAAACTCCGGAAGGTTTGCGCATGCGCTAGGAAAAAGATCGTCGCTGCTGCTGCCAGCCTGCTGGAACGTCCTGGAGCGCCCCATAGGTCATATAAGTGGCTGCAAAGCAAACATACATTTTGAACATGCCTTTTTTACACTTTAAATTGCAAAAAAAAAAAATAGCATAATTTATTGGGGGTAGGGCGGCAAGGGTGGGCCCCAGTCTGGGGGGGTGCTGACTACCCCACTGCCTGTAATGACTTCGGAGTCGTTTTGGAGTAGCAGCCATTTTGGCCTTCTTGTTATTGTTATGGTTCCCCTTTGCCCCAACTGACTGGCAAACAAACAACTTGGCTTACTTCACTTTTTCATAACCTTTGGGCATTAACAAGATTTACCTGTTTGTTTGTTTGTTTGTTTGTTTGTTTGTTTGTTTGTTTGATTGATTGATTGATTGATTGATTGATTGATTGGCTTTTCTGACCCTTTATCTAGGTAAGCCCCAAATGTTATGAAAAGAGAAATAAACCATGTAAAAAAAATAAGCAATAAGGAAATAATAAGAATAAGAAGCAATGCATTCTGGGCGAGCCTTGGAGAAGGGAGGGGGGGTCGCGCAACTCAGAAGAAGCTTCTGAAGTGCGATTTCACCTTGTACAAGCAATAAAATGCAGTGGTTTGCAGCAAAAAGGTAAGGAAGGTGTTTTTAAACTTTTTTCTTTTAAAAACATTTTTACTTTGGGGCCCCATATCCGCGAAGTATCCGTGTTGAGACAAATCCACGGATGCTGAAGTCACGGATACAGGGGGGGCACTGTAGTTGGAAGGGTTGAATCAAAATCTCAGTCCTGGGAACATGGCACATCCTACCAGGGTGGCAAGTGAGTACTCAATGTGGACATTTTCTTGCTCGCACAGTTAAAGCAGCAGCAGGGAGTATGTGATGAAACAGGCATTGTCTGCTGTAAACAGATAAATGAATGTGCTCCACTTCATCTACCTGCTGCTGGCATCCCAGCCTTGCCTATCCAGCTTCTTTGTACTCTGCCTCAGTCTGGAAGTTTTATGTTGATTTATGTTGCCTTCTGTTGATTGTAATTGACTGTAAGCCAGCCTGGGTGCCAACTGATTGGAGGAGAAAGGTCGGAAACAATACAAATACAAATACACAAATGAGCTTGGAGGGGTGATGGAACTTATTCCGTTTGTAGTCATTGTTCCTTTCTGAAGGATATTCAACAATCAACTGGTGCATTTCCAATGGTCACTGAGAAAAATCAACAGATATGTACCATAGTTCTGATTACGTCTAATTCAGATTGAGAACTGCCCATTTATCACTAATTGTGGTTGGAAGTGGGTGGGGGGAGGTGTTTTTCGGTCAATATTAGGGTGCCAATCTTAAATCAGTGACAAAAATAATATTTTAGTGTTAAAAAACAAATCACTATTTTCAGATTTTCGACAATTATGAAATTTGCACGATATTGAAGAGGAAAAGACGGATGTAGTAGGCTGAATAATCTTTTATAATCGCAGCGAATCTTTTTTTAGATTAATAACTGAGACTATTTACAGCGCATACGGTATAGTCAAGTTTTCTGACAAATTGTAGAAATGCGGATGCTTTGGAGGAAGCCATTTTTAAGCAGTGCCTGGTTGGGAGGTTATGGTAGTGTTTCTGGTTATACAGTATTACCATCTTGCCACAGGGGGAATGGTTCTTTTGGGATATAAAGGCAATGAACATGCCAGCAGGTGAAGAAATATTTATTAAAGCAACATGTAACTTGCTTTAATATTCATAACTTCAGGTTATCAACACAAGCTATCAGTATAGTACAAACAAGATGGGACTTGCCTATGTCCGTTCTATTGCCCGGAGACAACCCTCTGCATGCTTCCTGACTCCTCTCCAGCAAGAGACACACTCCAATGGCCAATCGGGTGTGTAACTCCAGTCTGCAGCTTAGACCCTACGCTGAAGTGTTCACTGGATAAAGATCTTGGAGGGGTTTCAATGCTTTGAAACTACATGGTTAGTGCTCGCCAAGAGGAAACATGCAGAGTGGTCACGAGGGCTGTGGGGCAACCAGGTAAAGCCCTGGATGCCCCGCCCCCTGCCTGGCCACCAATCTTAGATAAGGGGGCTAAATAGACACCTCCTCACCTCATTCTACTGGGGAGTCCAACCAAAGCCTGAACCCTGTGTTAATAGCACGGGTTTGGAATACTCACTTAGTTCCCTTGTTCATCCCATCCCCAGGTGTCTGGTGGCCAGTGCTTTCCAAAATGAGATACGCGGGGGCAGAGGCGTCGCTAGCCCTCCGGGCGCCCGGGGCACGGGGTGCCCGAGCGCCCCCCAAAGGCCCGAGCCCCCCACCCCCCAGAAAGGCGCCCCCACCCGGCCCTCGCGCCCACCCCCACCACTCGCCTTACCTTCTTCAGCCACCCCGCTGCCGGTGGCGGCGGCCCCGCACCGCTCACCTCGGCGCGGCTGTATAAAAATCACGCCGAGGTGAGCGCGGGGCCGGCGGCGGCAAGGAGGCTGAAGAACGTAGGGAGAGCGATGGGGGTGGGCGGCTCCTCCTCCTCCTTGCCGCTGCCAGCGGCGGCCCTGCGCTCACCTCGGCGCGAGTCGGCTGGGCTCCTTTGAAAATTGGCTGTTCTGCACATGCGCAGAACGCCTAAGAGGCCAAGAGAGGGCAATTTTGCCCTCTCTTGGCCTCTTAGGCGTTCTGCGTATGTGCAGAACAGCCAATTTTCAAAGGAGCCCAGCCAACTCGCGCCGAGGTGAGCGCAGGGCCGCCGCTGGCGGCGGCGGCGGCAAGGAGGAGGAGGAGGAGGAGGAGGAGCCGCCCACCCCCATCGCTCTCCCTACGTTCTTCAGCCTCCTCGCCGCCGCCGGCCCCGCGCTCACCTCGGTGCGATTTTTAAACAGCCGCGCCAAGGTGAGCAGCGCGGGGCTGGCAGTGGTGGCGGCGAGGAGGCTGAAGATGGCGCCCCCCCGGAAGATGGCGCCTGGGGCCCAAGGGTATAGGGCCCCCGGTGTAACGATGCCTCTGCGCAGGGGCAAACACTTCCAGCTGGTGTTCCCAGTCCTTGCCTGGGAACACTAACACGGCTTAGAAGATGCACCCAATTAAGGGACAGTGTGCTTCAAAGGTTTCTACAAATTAATGAGAATATACTCCAGCAGACTGACACAGCAGGCTTTTAATCCTGGGAGGGTCCAAAAGGATCATAAGGGGCATGTGGTACACCCCTAACACCTCAAGATACAATGGTCTTCTGCAATATGCCAATACAGTTACTGAGCCAGGTTAAAATTTGATGTATGGCTATCTATGTAGACAGGCATGACTTCTTCACCCTGTTGTTGGAGAGTGAGGAGAGTCGGGGAACTGAGTAGTCTAGTTCAACCCAATATGAGGCAGTAGTTTCAGTCTAGGGCAGTGGTTCCCAAACTGGGAGGCATGGCTCCCAGGGGAGCCGTGGATACCAGCCAGGGGAGCCGTGGATACCAGCCAGGGGTACTGCAGAGTACCACAGAATCCTTGCGGAAAACAGTGGAATGCCAATTGGCAGGCATCAACATCATGTCATGGGGCGCCGCAGCCAATGGTAGCCAATGGTCAAGGGAGCCACAGGTCGAAAAAGTTTGGGAGACACTGGTCTAGGGAAAGCCAATCCCCTCCTTCTTCCGCTCACATGTCCTCCAGAAAGTATCCTTTGCACAGTGGTATAGCTACGCCCTCCAGGGGGGCTCACCCCCTGTGATTCCCCCATGATGTCACTTGGGGGTGGGGCATCACTCGCCCCAACCCCCCCCTGAGTGACTCACGTGGCACAAAAACGTTCCTGGGGGACAGGCGGGGGCAACATTTCTCACCCCCACACACCATCCAGGAGCGTTCTGCGGCCTCTGCTGCCACCGCTGATTTTGTCACCAATGTGGGGGCTTTCACACACCCCAGGCATGCACCCGGGGCAGTCTGCCCCCTACCCCTAGCTACGCCACTGCCTTTGTACTCTCTAGGAAGCTGGTTCTCATACCAAACATCCCAAGGACAGTTTTCTAAAACAAAGATTACAAACAACTCCGAAGCGGGCTTATTGCTCTCTAACCCAACCCTACTGAGGCTGCCTCACATGCAGTAGTGATGCTTCTCCCTCCAGTTGGCTACTAATTGGACTACTAATTGGCTACTAATCGGACTGTTCCTTCCTTCAAAGGCCTACATCTGTCAGCTACCATTCAGGGGTAAAGCATGGGGTACATATCTTTTAATAAATAAATCAACATCGGAGTGTACTAATTGCAGCAGTGTGTTTTAAACCTTTGCAATCTTTTGTTCAGTAACTGCTGTTCCTTGTAACGGATTGATAAGATTTCTCAAAATGGCATTACCCGGAAAGCAACTGGCAGCCTAACAGGACAGTTGCTCACTTTCAGAGGGCAAAACTGGATGAAAGCGTGGAAAGCGGAGTTTCAGTAGGCACCAAATGTGGTGAACATTTGCATGGTGAACATTGACTTCCTGTTGAGTTGGAGAGAAGTACAATCAGCATGGACATAATTATAGTAATCCCATAATTATATTAATCCTTGCTTTTGACTCTTCGGTTTTATAAAGGTTTCGGATAATATAGGCTCGGAGAATTAGGCATAATCGGTATGGGCTTTACAGCTCAATCCTAGGTATCTTGTTGTCTTGTCTGATGGGCCACTGTGAGATACAGGAAGCTGGACTAGATGGGCTCTTGGCCTGATCCAGCTGGGCTCTTCTTATGTTCTTGTGTTTTGTTTTTTTAAAAAGTCCAGACCAAAACCATTAGCCCTTTATTAGTATCTAGCTTATGTCAGTAGCGGGTGAAACTGGATGGAATATAGGAAGTGACATTCACGGAGACGATATATGTGGATTGGGGTAGGCATCAATGAGAAGCGAACAAGACTCGAATCAGGGCCAGCATCAGATCTGGGGCAAAGCCCTGCACTGGGGCTGCCATAGTGTCCCCATACTATACCCCCCTGATGATGCATTGGGTGCTATCACTTCCACCAGTACTCAGTAGTTGGCCTAGCTGGGAACGCTGGGACATCACAGGGCCTGCCCTCAAACATCCCACAGGGTTGGGCGGGAGGGTGGGGGTCAAACAAAATGGCCACTCAGAGGCGGGGGGTTGGCTTCTCCTACTTTCTCCAAGCCGTTCTGCCGCCTTTGCTGCCACCTTCTGCAACGCCGATTTCAACGCGTTCTCCACTGCCATCTTCTCGCCGCCGCCATTTTGTTGCCCCTGCCTCTGGTAAGTCCCCCCCGCCTGCTGCCCGGGGGCAGTCTGCCCCCCGCCCCATCCCTTCCTCTGCCTCTGCCACTATATTCTGTCTAAGCATGCCATTTGTTTTTCAATCCACACAATTTCAATAACAGTAACACATTTTTAGCTCCAGCACCAGTATTGGTTAGCAGCTTATTAATTACCTTTCCCTCCCTATTTCTTCCAGCTTTGATTTCTGCTTTTTTGTACACAGACATTCCAGCATCCTCTGTCGGAAAAGTCTACAGCAGAAAAAAAAGGGGGGTGGAGGGTCAGATCTGCTTCACAAGGTATATTTTGCATGTGCCTCAGGTAGAGACAAATAAACAACTGTAGCCACCCGTAATATCACTTCATGCAACTTTCTCTAACCGCTAGTTAGGCCTTAATATACTTAGAAGGTTGCTCTTCTAATTTGAACTGTGTGAGACTTTGGCTGGAGGCTACTTCTGTGTCCCAGTGATAAAAGGAGACATAAAACAGCCCCCTGCCTGATCATTCTCCCTGGCTGTCAGTGAATCATGTTTAATAGCATCTCCATTGCAGTTTGGGCCAATTTGCTTGCAATGGCATCCTTTTCCATGGGCTTACAGCTCAGCAGGCCCTGAAGCAATCTATGAATAACTTCCCAACAGATGCTGTTTATGAATTGAAGCAAATGGCTTCCCTGTTTCTCTTTTTCGCACTTCAATAATTTTCAGTTACATTACGATGAATATTTATAGTCCTATAGCAGTGCATAAAAATGGGGAACAAGCAGACCTATGCATTGTTTCATACGTGAGAGCTGTTCTAATGGGCTTTTGGCTCACTGGCTTTAATAATGCTCTGTTGATGGACTGAGAGGCGGATGCAAATTGTAGATCCGTCATTTTCATTCACTGTTTTAGCCAAGTAGGCATTGATGGAAGACTACATTAGTGGCATCTATAGCTGGCCTTATCTCCTGGAAATAATACACCCCGTAATATAAGCACACAATACCTTTCTCCTTGGCGGTGCCTCCTTTAAGTAATCTCAAACATTTTGTTAAACAAAGGTTCTAATGCTAACACAACTGCTATGCGCTGCTTTTTATTGTATTCGCAATAAAACACCATGCAATTTATGAGAAAATTGCTATCTGCTGCTAGGAGTAGCCATTTAGTTAATGTAACATGTTGGAGGAATTAATATGTAAAAGTCTAAAGGAAAGATGCTGTTTCTGATTTGTGGGCTTGATGGCTTTTCTTCTACGGCAGAGCTCAGAGTGATATTTCTGTGCTTAAATGGCTGTTTCACACCGTTCTTTATAATTCTGTAGCGGCTCTCTGGAAGATATTCTGCCAGGAAAGGGGTTTAGATTTACAGCCCAACATGTTTATTGAATCTTATTTGAAGGAAACTATTCTCAGTGCTCCTCAATTCATTTCCAAATGCCTGATCCCCTTACTATTACTTTATTCCCAAGATTAATAAGTAGATAAACATGCTCATCTAAACGTAATATGAAGATAAATATACATATGTGCAGTTATAGGCATGCATGCTTGAGGTTTTTAGAGCACGCCATATACGCTACAATGCAAGATGCTTGTCGAAACATATCAGGTTTGCTACATTATGGACAATGTATGGAAAGTAAAGGCAATGGGATTGCCGTACTTAAGAAGTTGTGAGTTTTATGGCTAGTGGAGCGACAATATTAGGAGTGCCCCAAGCTCTCTAACGGCACAATCCTATTCTTCTGTTAGGGTGGCGCAGTACTGCTTCACCAGCCTAGGGTGTTGCAAATGTGCCGTAAGGCACGTTTGCAGCACCCGGAGAGCAAGCAGCACCGGAAAGAAGGCCTGCGCTATCCTGCTTGCGCTGCAGCCTGGCTCCTCACATGGTGGAGCAGGTAAGATCGCTCCAAGCAATGCAGGCAGTAGGACGCGCGTCACCCTGGGGCAGGGGGCGCGCATCACCCTAGTGACGCTCTGACATCGCGGCACGGGGGGGGCGACCCGGCTCCCCCCCGCGTCGCCCTCCGGACGCTCAGAGGCCGGCCCAGGAGCCAGCCTTGGAGTGTCCGACCCTGTCAAAAGGCCCTCAAAACGGTCTCTGTGCATGCGCGAAAATTAGAAAAATACCCGGATGAACGCGCTGCATGGGCCTTCTGAAAGAAGGGGTCAGACGCTTCTGAAAGAAGGGGTAGGACGATGGGGTCGGACGCTCCGAGGCCGGCTCCCGGGCCGGCCTCGGAGCGTCCAAAGGGTGGCGCGCGTCACGGAGGTGACGCGCGCGGGGGGGAGGGGCATAATGGGGAAAGGGGGAGGGGCATAATGGGGAAAGGATCAGCAATGTATCAGCACTGTATCTTATCCTCCCTCCCAGGCCCTTTCCCCTGACACAGGGCTTCTCGGTTCTCCACCAACTAAAGCGACTGAATAGCCCCATATTGCGGAAACTGAATAGGCCCATAGCGAGTTCATGGCAGAGTTGAAATCCAAACTTGGAAAGTCCTGGATTGCAACTCACAGCTCAATCCTCTGCCAGCCTCTGCCAGCTGTACTGGGCTCTGCGCGATCGCAAACATGCCATAAAGCACATTGCGACAGCATGGAACCCAGTGCCACCAGTGTGGAGGCCAGCACTGGTAAGCCTCTGCTGGCAAAGGAGCAGCACCCGCCAGAAGCAGGTGAGCATCACACTGGCTGGCGGGGAGGCGAATGCGGCGGGGAGGAGGCATCTTGGAGCAGGGAGAAGGCAGGGAGGAGGGTGGATCAGGCCAGGGAGGGGGGTGGACTTGGCGGAGGAGGCTTGAATACTGGGGTTCAGCTACTGCACGTGTGGGTCTTTTTTGCTTTTTTAAAACAACCCCCTGGGAGTGATGTCACTTCCGGGGGAGCTGTCACTCCCAGGGGGTGACAGCGCAGCTAGGGCCCCTGGTGCCAAGGACCCTAGCTAGGGACACATAGCACACTGGACTGTGTGTATGTGCAACAGGAGAAGGGTCTGGGTTGTGGATTGGTGGCCAAGGACAGGGAGCAGGCAGAGGGCTAGACTGAATCCAGCCCTGAGACTTTACTTTGCCTACCACTTAATTACAAGCAACAGAATTCTAAAGGTATGAAAACTCATGTGGAAAATGGAAGGGGCTGGGGGAAAGGAAGCTAATGACGGAAGGAAGACTGAATTAAAATGCGTCAGCTGGAAAAGACATCTGAAAGGAAGATCTCTCCCTGGTTTTCTACAGTTGTGTAGGGTTTGACATATCACAAAAACCTAGCGGAAAAACATCAATGTGCAAGCAAATGATGTTCCCCGGATAAACGCTCCTCTCGCTTATTCAGAAGTTATTTACACTTTTAATTAACTTTGGCACAGCATCGATTCCAAGTATGACTGAAACGGTAATCAAGTTAACAAATTTCTGGAGGGTTGTGTGCAACAGAACCAGAAATGTGTGCCAAGCCACCTGCTTGCATGGCGCTACACTATTGCATATCATTTTCTTAGGAGAGTCCGGACTGCCTTCGCTCCTCTATGCATTGTTCTTCTTGCTGAAGAGAGTGCAAAAAACTCTGATGATTGATTGCAAGGCTCTTATTTCTTTCCCAGTTTCTCTCTCACTTCTACAACTGGGGCTTCTTCTTCAAGGTAAGCTGGCTTGTTTACATATTTTTTAACATATTTTTTACATTTTTGTTAAAAAAAATTGTAACAAATTTACATATTTTTAACCTGCCTTGTGACCCAATGGATCTATAAGGTGGCTTACAAAATTAATTAAAAAAATAAGGGAAAAATAAAGAATAATATACAATAAGATGAGCTGGAGAAAACAAGCAAACCCAGAGTTTTCCCCAAAAACAAAGAATTCAAATGTCTGCAGGACGTGCTCTAGCCAACTGTCTAAATCAGGAGTGAAGGAACAGGACAAATCTCTAATGCAGGCGTGGGGAACCTCTGGCCCGCGGGCCGTTTACGCCCCCCCCCAGGCCATCCGGTCCGGCCCGCGCGAGACCCAGACCGGAGGCTCCCCGTCGCACGTCGCTTCTCTGACCTAGGCTGAGCTGCCGGCCTAGGTCGGAGGAGCGACGCGCGGCGGTGGCGGCTGTGGCGGTGGCCTCGGAGTGACTAGGCAGGCAGCTAGGCCCATTCCGAGCTGCCGGCCTAGGTCGGAGGAGCGAAGCGTGGTGGCGGCGGGGAGCAAGGTAAGGAGACCGATAGGGGCCCCCAAATTCGCCCCGGGGTGGGCCCAAATTCGCACCGGGGGGCATATTTGCTGGGGGGGGGCAAAAATTACAGCCGGCCTAACACCTGGCCTGCAACCAATTTTCCCCATGGGGAAATGGCCCTCCACGGCAAATATGTTCCCCACCCCTGCTCTAATGGAAGGAAGTTCCACAACCTTGGTGCCACTGCGCAGAAGGCCATAACCTGAGTCATCATACAATTTTTATTTATTTTTTGGATTTCAAGGATTTTTCAAGGGTAATGTTGACTACACGTGATTTTTGCCTTAGGCACTGACTTTAGAATCAAACCCCCATATAAGATGCGATTCCACTGTATTCCACACTGAAGTGTATCTATTCCTGTTTTCTATTTATTGGGGGGGGAGGGGGGAAACCATGACACCTTGTGGATAAAATGGCATTTATTAATTTTATAAAGACATGAGGAATTCAGTTGGCTTGCTCCATGTTTATGCAGGATTATCTCTGACCTTGGACAAAGTTCTAGACATACTGACAGGTGAACAATATTGAACTAATATGAGTTAAAAGCAACACACCTATGAATCTTTCTCGTCTTGTAAAATTTCCACTGGATGGGTTGTAGTTCGCTGAAAAGCTGATTGAATATATCAGGTTAATCGTATGTTCTTTTTGTTATTTTTGCATTAGTTTCTTGATTGGTTGCTAACTGTCAATGTGTGATCTGTTGCTTATTTGAGACTGATGTGATAAGCCAGATGGTATTAACTCCATCTGTGGCTTGCTTTGGAATTTACCATTCAGTTTTGAGACATGTCTCTAACAAAGAACTATGCCAGAAAATACTAAAAGTTATCGTGAACACAAATCTCAATCAGGATCTTTCCTTAGCAACCACAACTCGGGCACCCAATAGTGCCCAATAGCCTGACACCAAAGACACAGAATCAGTTCTGTCCACTGCAATTGAACATGTCACATTCTCATGAACTCTGCCTCAACTACCCAAGAAGACCCAAGAGTGTTCTGCCATCAGAATTACCCGTCATGCAAACTGGAATGCGTGGAAGCCTGTTTGGTGTTTCGTAGCAATTTTGATGTGCTCGCTTCAGGAGTGGACAGGAAGTCAGTGCAGGGATGGGTAGCCCAATCCTGCCTAGGGTCGCTGCAGCTTGCGAATGCACGCTGCACTGGATCCTAGGCAGGATCGGGCCAGTGCTGGCTGGGCTGGAGGCCACCTCGGGGGAAAGGGATGTTAGTCCCTTTCCCCTGGGTAGCAATGCTGCAGCCCCAATGGGTCTCCTTGGATATGCGCCAGCCAAATGGCCGGCGCAAATCCAAGGGGCCTTTGTAAGGGCTGACAGACCCAGGAAGGGGCTTTGGATATTGGTGGAGCGTGCTGCCGATATCACCTCCTCTTCCCTCTCCTGCTTTTGCTGCTTCCTGCTCTGTAACCACTGTCCCCATAACTGCAGTTTCAGTTTTCCACAGTTCTCTGCAGTCCCCTGTGCCCCCCCCCCGCGGCCCTTACCTTTCTCTGTGTTCTATCAGTGGCCCCAAGCAATCGTGTACCTTGCTTTCACAAAACACTATAAGCAGCATACTGCTTATAGCAGAGCAGACAAGCAGCCTGCATGCTAGAAAGGCTCAGCCTGAACTTTAACTTCCTGCTTCCTGTTAACGTTCGAGCTGAGTCATTCTAGTATGCAGGCTGCTTGTCTGCTTCTCTGCTATAAGCAGTTTGCTGCTTATTATAGTGTTTTGTGAAAGCAAGATACACGATTGCTTGGGGCCACTGCTAGAACACAGAGAAAGGTAAGGGCCATGCAGGGCTACTGGGGGCCGCGACGATAGGGTTCCCTTTTTTCTGTGGTTTCCGTTTTCCACGAGGGGGCGGGGAACCTATCTTCCGTGGATATGGGGGCCCTACTGTAATTGCAAAATCATTGATCGTGTGCTATGAATGCATTTCCTATTTAGCCAGTGAAGAAATGCCTCTTGTGGTTTCTCTTGCAAATGTTGGACCTGAACCAAGATTCAAAATGTAAAGGTGCCAAGACAACTATGTTATGAAATACTCCTACTTACTGGGGAACCTTGGACGAAACTGCAGCTCTTCAGTTTCAGACATCACTTCCATTTATGGCAGCCAACTCTGACTGAAGTTGTTCCATGAGATTTCTTCCCAAGCTCCAACCACCACCACCACTCCGCAAAACATGACATAATGTAATTAAGCCAAATTCCAATTCCAAAATTCTTGTCACCACTACTGTTTCCAACTGCCTGGCTAATCTAACTGCCTGGCTAAACTAGCAGTGGTTAGAATAAATGTGACTAACCACTACCAGATATTTATCTCAGTTAGGGCCACCGATCCACCCCTACTGAGATCCACCGCACTCTCACCCTACCTTCTCTGGTGGAGGATTTTGTGGCCCACCGCTACTGGCACAGGGCTTACTGGCTCCTGTGCCGTCGTTAATGAGCTGGAGAATGACAGAGAGACTGTGGTGCCAGTGATCCAGACTTTATGCTGGTGGATCACAAGATCCGCCACACAGTTTGAACCTAAAAGAATGCCTTGAATGCCTTCTCCCGTATGAGCCCACCCATACCCTAAAATCTGTCTCAGGGTCCAATCCTATCCAACTTTCCAGGACTGATGCAGCCATGCCAATGGGGCATGCCCTGCATCCTGTGGGGGGGGGGCAGTCACGGAGGCCTCTGCAAGGTAAGGAAACATTTATTCCCTTACCTTGGGGCTGCATTGCAGCTGCACCAGTGCTGGAAAGTTGGATAGGATTGGGTTCTCAATGTCCCTGCTCCGGGTTCTTCTGCTGTCTGAAGTACTGTTGCTTTAAAAACCAGAATGAGAGGCATGCAAAAACTGAGACCAACTGAGGGAACAGTCGATTCAAGGGTCTCCAGTCTCACACTCACTCCAGGCCATACACTCATTGAGTGGAATGCAGCCTATGCAGCAGCATAGGTAGCCCCCCGCGCGGGGGTGGGGGCAGCACCCCGTGACACCCCCGTGATGTCACATGCCCCGCCCCTCCGGCGGGTTTTCTGGCTAAAAATACCCCCTCCTGGCATTTTTTCACTGGAAAACGGCCACTGGGTGCCTGGGTGACTGACTCCCTTTCCCCCCGCCTCGCTGAAAAAGCACCGAAAACACGCTTTTTTCCGGCGTAAGTTCAACCCCCCCCGCCAGTTTGTGCACCCCCCCTTGACGCCCGGGGGTGGTCTGCGTCCACCCCCCCCCATCCCTATGCTACTGGAATGGTGGGTAGAATTGTTGGCACTTTTTAAATGGTTCTCTCTCCGTATCTCTTTCTTGTAGAGAGTATTTAGTTGAATAGGTTAAATGTCCTTGTGATGAGACTCCACTGTACTCCACAAGTATGCTAGAAGCATTGCCTTCGCCCCACTGAATGGCTCTGAAGGGAAGGGGGCGGGGCCACCTCGTGCCAGTGAGTAATGGAGGGTCACCGCGGTGTGGAACTTAGAGTTCTGCCCCACCTCCAGCGATGCTACTGTGTGTACTGATGCTACCAAGTCCTGACCCTTCTGCTTGAAGTGGGATCATGAAATAAAGACAACCAAACCAACAGGTCACATTTAGCAAGGTTCACCTCAACTTGAAAAGGAGACAAAGCTGTGAAGAATATCAGATGCCATCTAGCAGCCATGGCTCAGTAATGCTTATTCTCATTAACTTGCAAATGAGTTCTTATAGGCTTGCATGAAATACTTTGCTTCAATCTAATTTCAACACTTTCACAACTTGAAAACAAGCAAGTTCAGGAAATCTAGTGGAAACTGCAGCAGTTTGAGGGAGAAATGTTTACCTTCAACAGACACTGCATCTTACTCTCCTTCTTATTGGTCAAGCAGTCTAGCCTTTTCTTCATGCTTCATCATACATCCTAAGTGGGGCACCCTTGAATAAGGCGGTTTGGTGCTCTATTAAGGTAAGCTTACGGTGGACTGAGCAGGTCTGAATTCATATAAGACGTATAGATTTTCTTGGGCTGGTCACTATCTCACTGCCTATATAACTTATGTTGCTAGATTGTTTTGAGGATAAAATTAAGTTACAGTTGTGTATGTGGAATGGTAACACACTAGACTTCTCCTAATAACCCAACTATTTTTTTTATTATTAACAACTCACTGGAAAAGTGCATGAAACTTAGATTGGTTAAAACACACACACACGCACACGCACACACACACACAGACACAGACACAGACACAGACACACACACACACACACACACACACACACACACACGGGGAGAGAGAGAGAGAGAGAGAGAGAGAGAACCAGAACCAGAACCAGAACCAGAACCAGAACCAGAACTAATATGAGGTCTGTCTCTAGTTTCTACTCCACCTGGGACTAGGAATGTTTGAATCTCTGATGAGATCCAACCAGTCACAAGGGCTTCAAAACATAAATTATTTCCCCCAAATGATCAGGTTTTAAAACTATTTGCAGTACAGCAAGCCCTCATTAAAGTTGTTTCGTTATAAGTCATTTCGTTTTAAAGTTGTTGAGAAAAAAATCAATGCCCGACCGGGGTCAGTGTCTGTGTGGAGTTTGAACGTTCTCCCCATGTCTGCGTGAGTTTTCTCTGGCCTGGAAATCTCACATTTATTTCAAAGTTTTAAATTAGAAGCGTTTATGGGTCATTATTTAGAAGTTTGGTGATGTTTTTGTGACCAGAAATATGCTGCAAACTCTTGTTTACGTATATCAATTAGCCTACGGTAAAATTGGTTTCATTATAAGTCATTTCGATTAAAGTTGCAGTTTCCAAGAACCTATCAACAACTTTAAGTGAGGACTTGCAGCACAGTTTGTCTTGAGCAGCAACAGATGAAATTTTCCATATTTTCTTCACCAAATTCTATAAAATAGGGACCCAGCTCCATATGCAGTACTACTCCCCCCATATCCACGTGCATCATTGGAGCGTGGCGGGGGGCGGCCCGCCTGGGGGGGTGACGCACGCAAAGGGTGACATGCGGACCCACGCGTGCACTCGCGCGTGGACCCGCACGCCGCACGCGTCACCGCAGCTCCAGGAGAAGGCCTCGGAGCATAAACCCTGGGCGGAGGTCCGTGGCCTTCTGACGAGGCCCAATGCAGCGCGACGTCATTTATTAGATTTTCGCGCCTGTGCAGAACGTTTGAGGCCAAAAGGGCAGCCCTTTGCCCTCAAACGTACTGCGCATGCGCAAAAAACCTAAAAAATCACGTATCGACGCATTGGGCCTTCATCAGAAGGCCCAGCACAGCTGGCCAGAGAGGATGTCTCCAGAGCCGGCAGCAGCGGAGGTAAGACGGCGGCGCGGCAAATGTGCAGGTAGTCAGGGGGTCATTAGGGTGGCGCGCGCGCCCTCGCTTTAGGGTGGCTCACACCCTAGTGACGCCACATCCGCTGGGGATATGTTCTAGGCCCCTCCGTGGATACTTGAAACTATAGATAGGAGTGAACACCCCCTCGATGGTTTCCTGAGGGGGCCCCCCGCCCTGCCTCCCCTGCGGGCAGGCGTGTGCGTCCTTCCCCCGCTCTTATTTTTCTTTCAGCAAGCTTTGTTTCTTCCTTAAAACAGAGAAGCAGCATCCATTGCAGGCAGGTAGAACGAGACTAAGTCCTAGAGAGGCTCTGCAAGGTTTCTGAACCTTGCAGAGCCTCTCTAGGACTTAGTCTCATTCTACTTGCTTGCAATAAGCAGCCAGAGGCTGCTTATTGTTTAAGGAAGAAACGATGCTTACTGGGGAAAAAGTAAAAGCCTGGGGGGGTCCCTGCGATCCATGGATAACTGAAACTGTGGATAGCGAATCAGTGGATATGGGGGCCCACCTGTATCTTTATGGACCAGATAGTCCGGCTTGCTTACACCCCTGCTAACTGGGCAAGAGGCACTTTTTCAATTGGTGATCCTCTTATATTTAGCAGGGGAGAGTAACTGCCCCCCTTTCACCCCAGCACAGTGTCTTTCTGGTGGCTGTTTGCTGGTGGTGTGCTGCATTATTATTATTTTTTTAGATTGTGAGCCCTTTTGGGACAGAGAGCCATTTAATCATTTGATTTTGTCTGTAAACCGCTTTGTATACTTTTTGTTGAAAAGCATTATATGTTAATAATACATAGTATCCCCTTTCTATGCAGCTGGGCCCCCATATCCGCTGGGAATATGTTCCACGCCCCTCCGTGGATACGTGAAACCGTGGATAAGAGCGAACACCCCCTCCATGGTTTCCTGAGGGGGCCCCCACCCTGCCTCCCCTGCAGGCAGGCATGCTTGCCCCCCCAGCTCTTATTTTTCTTTCAGCAAGCTTTGTTTCTTCCTTAAAACAGAGAAGCAGCCTCCATTGCAAGCAAGTAGAACGAGACTAAGTCCTAGAGAGGCTCTCCAAGGTTTCTGTTAACCTTGCAGAGCCTCTCTAGTACTTAGTCTCATTCTACTTGCCTGTAATAAGCAGCCAGAGGCTGCTTCTCCTGTTTCTTTAAGGAAGAAACGAAGCGTACTGGGGAAAAAGTAAAAGGCTGGGGGGGGGGTCCCCACGATCCGTGGATAACTGAAACCGTGGATAGCGAATCAGTGGATATGGGGGCCCACCTGTACAGTCTTTTTATTATGACATTGAAGGGAGAGAGAGAGAGAGAGAGAGAGAGAGCTTTATTTATTAAAACCTTTTAGCTATATTTGGATTAAAGATATTTGACGAAGAAACTATCCAGGCTTAATTTTTATTTATTTATTATTTTATTTATTTAAATAATTTATATCCCGCTTTCTCCCAGCAAGGGCACTCAAGGCGGCTTACAACACAGACATTAAAATACATATATACTCATTAAAATAATTAAAAACAAATAATTAAAACAATTTAAAATAAACAACCCCAGTGGTTTGTTTAAATAAAATAAACAACTGCAATTTTAAGAATGAGTGAAAATTCATCGCCCCTCTTGAAAGCGGTTATCCTCTTCCATATAAAAATGGTGTCTCATTCTTAATTGAGCCTTGCTCAGTTTTAACTTTCAGCTGTTAGGTTTTGATGTCTCTATCATGACAGATTAAATAGCCTTGAGTAGCCCATTGTCTCTTCCCCTTGAGAAGGAGTTGTCATTTTCTACTTTTCTTGTAACAGTCATACGTATGGGTGAACTCAAACTCATTATCCAAATTTTACCTTCTAAAGGCTATTTGCTTAAGAAAGGAAAACATTAATTCTCCTAAAATGCCAGTTCCTTCATTAAAAAGTGTGTGAAGTGGCTTTTATTTCCGCTTTCCCCTCTTTGCGTGGTCTTATTCCTTGACATATTTTCCTCCTTATTACCTATATGAATAAGCTCCATAGCAACCCTTTGATCACTGATTGCACATTAATATATTGGAGGCATATTAACCAGTCTTCTTTGTCTTTCATTTCATTTGCGGTCTTCCCATAGAGAAATCTAAATATGGATAAATGAAAAAAAAAATACCCACTGAGCTTAGCAGCTTGATATCAAAGTGGACCTGGCACCTGGCTCACCTCCTCATCATCATCCAGTTTGATTTTACTAAGTTCCATGATTTTCCAAAAATGAAACCTTTAATCTGTTTCAGACATCTATCAGGTATGAACAGAGATGTGGGAAATTAAATCCCCTGAGAAATAGTGTTGCTAATCCTATAGAAATGGTTTAAGGCTACAACCCCATACCCACTTACGTGGGAGTGAGTCCCATTGAATTCAGTGGGACTTACTTTTGAGTAGATATGCATAGGTAACTATGCACTGTAACTTCCCTCAAAAATTCCTAGCCTTCAAATTTCACTTTTGATGAAATCTGGCGGCAACAGTTTGGAGGTGTGGAGTTCCTCGTTTTTTCACAACATTGAAAAATTTCCCTAATTTTATAAAAACAGTTTTATCGCCTCACACCCCAATTCTTATAGATGTTTTTTTTTATACTATCAGACTTATTGCCTTATACTTTAAGATTCCTCAGTTTGTTAAAGAAACTTTTCAACAGAAAGAGATTATCCACCAATCAGTTATGCCACCAAAGAATCTGGTTTATAATTTACATTTGTCTACTCTAGTAGCTCATAATGCTCAGATATACCATGAAGCAAACATGGAGTAGTGTATTATGAATTCCCCCCAAAGTTCTTCTCTGCCTCCGAATGTAAAACAAGATTTGATCAGTGGGATTTCAACTTGCCCCTCAAAGTTAGAAATGCATCTGTTTGGGGCCAGACCATTTATGAGAGCTATTAGCTCCACTGCTCCTCCTCCTCCATGCTCGTGCTCTCTGGCGAAGTGGAGCCCACCACTCTCCTCCATTTCCCACTCCATTCCTCGTTTCCTTTTGGAATTTGGGGGGCATGAGGAGGAGAAAGAACAGTGGTGGTGGTGTATGCAGAGGCGTCGCTGTAGGCTGGCGAGGCGGGCAGGGGGCCCCAGGTGACGCGCGCACACGCGCGAAGAAAGGTGACTCGCGCACACGCGCGCATCGCCTCTCCTGCGCACACACGGGCGCGTCACCTCGGGGCCTCCCGCCCGCCTCGCTGGGTCGGGAGAGCCGGCTCGGGGACGTTTTCCCCGGCCGGCTGCAGTTCCTCAGAAGGCCCACTGCGCGAACGTTATTTATAACGTTCTTTTGCGCATGGGCAGACCGTTCCTGAGGGAAAAGGGCTGCCCTTTTCCCTCAGGAACAGTCTGCGCATGTGCAAAAGAACGTTATAAATAACGTTTGCGCAGTGGGCCTTCCTCAGAAGGCCCTGGGCAGCCGGCCGGGGAAGACGTACCTGAGCCGGCTGCAACGATTGAGGGGGCTCCCGGAGGGCGCCCGGAGCAGCAGCCCGTCAGGCGCTCGGAGCGGCGCCCATCGGATGCCCCCACCCCCAAATTTGGGGGTGGGGCCGCCAAAGGTTATTAAAGGGGGTGTGTCCGGGGGGAGGGCTCACTAGGGTGACGCATGTGCCCGGCCCTCTGGGTGTATGGTGCACTGCCAGGTAAAGGGGCATATATTTGGTACCCTTCCTCAAGTGCTAGAGGGCCTTGGGTTGGCCCTGAATCTGACAAAATGATTTTGACTGACAGGGGCCATCAAATGTCTTCCTACAGTACTGCATGATATAAAATTACAGTTGCCATTGGGTATGGGGACTCTGGTGTTGTGCCAAAACCTTCATGGGAAATGTGGGTTTTGAGGAGGGATTTGAAGATGTGTCTTTTCTTTACGATGCAATCCTGCGTAAGATTAGAGCAGCAGAGCTCTGCCACTCTAAACCGACACAAGCATGCCATAAAGCATATTTGCAACAACTTGTAAGGGCCACCGGCGTGGAGGCCGGAATCCCTCACTGTCTCCGCTGCCCTCCAGACCTCGCGGCTACCGTTGGAGGGAAGTGTACCTGTCGGTACAGAGGTGGGGGAAGACTGGGCAGGGGCAGCCAGGGGATGGCCATTGGCTGGTCCGAGCTGGGAGAGGGCGGGGATATCGGCAGCGTGCTCTGCCGATATCCTCTGCCCGTTTCCAGCCCGGTGCAGCCTTACTCCTCCACCTCGGTTGTATGTCAGCTTCAGAGCTGGAATACATCCGAAGAGGCCCATAGGCCCCGGGCTTCCCTACACTTGGGGAAGGGGATGATCATCCCCTTCTCCCAAGGTGTTCCCGGAATGCGCCGCCGAGGCCCAGGATCAGGCTTAGGATATAGCGGCTGACCCTTTAGGTCGGCTGTGAATCCTTACACAGGATTGGGCTGCCCATCTCAATATTTGGGCCACTTATAGAGGGTACCTGTGACAGAGTACAAAAGGAGCAGCCTACTTTTTTCACATTACTGCCCGTTCTAAAATTGCATGCTCTGTGAGGGGAAAAAATGAGATGTTATACAGCAATGTGTCATTGTATGCTTCAAGGCAACTGTCAAGGTAATAGTGCACACAAGAGAGGCGCAATGAACTTCTCTTTCATTGATTTCCCAGTTGCCACCTTGCCATGTGCTTGCCACCTAGAAAATATGTACAGCACAACCAGTGCAATAGGAAACCTGAATATATACTGAGTTCATCACAACACTCACAAGTTCAAGTTGACCCTTCAGGAGAGCCACACATTCTCCCATTGTGTTCTCTCCCCAAACCACACGACCAAGTGCAAAAACGAAGAACCCGATCTCTTTCCCCGTCGGATTTTCCTTTTCTGATAGAAATCTCAATTTTGAGATTCCTGCTTTTCGGAATGATGAAATAGCGTTGTGTCATGGGGGTGTTAAATCATGTGCAACAAATAGTTCACCGTATTTCTGTTACTTCTGCTCTGTGCTTCTGTCAGAAAAAAATGTAGCATGTGGTTTACTAGCCCAGAGCAAATATCACATCAAGCTAAAGATTAAGAAAGGGTGTGAGGAATGATAAATCCTGCTGTCATGCATTCCCAAACCATTGGATTGTGGATGCAGTCTCTATCCTTATCTCCACCTAATCTTTGGCTCTGGGTTGTCTGCCTTTGTTTCAACCAAAGGCTTATTTGCACAACTTGTTGACCCTTAATTAGTGCCAATTGGAGGCAGCTGTCATGTCCATCCAATATCTGACCTGCTTTCCTGCAGGGTTTCCAATAATAACATATGGGAATGGATGTAGATGTGATGCTAGAGAATGTGTAACTCTGAACAGGGGCATCGACAAACAGAAGCGCGCGGGGCGGGCCGCCCGGGGGTGACGCGCGCACAAGGGTGACGCGCGTCCCCCCGGAACTTACATTTGGTTCTTGCAGTTGGGCCCTCCCGCCCACCTTCGCGTCCGTTTGGCTCCAAAATGAGCCGAAAACGGTGCGGGGGGTTGCTCTGCGCCCGCGTGTGACATCACGCGCGGGGGCGGAGCCGCTTTCTTAAAGGTGACGCGCGCCCCCGCTCTGGGGTGACGCGCGTCCCTGTGACGCGACTGACTTTGAAGAGGGGCAAATGTCTTCCATTCATCATGTATGACTGTGGGCTTGTGTCTATATATGATGTAGGACAGGGGTTCTCAACCTGTGGTACGAGTACCCCTAGGGGTACGCGGACCAATGGCAGGGGGTACACCGGAGACTGCCCCTTATCAGCATCAATCAGTAGTTAATTACTTGTTAATTAGAACTTAAATGCATCCCCCGTCTGTCTGTCTGTCTGTCTATCTGACTCTCTCTCTCTCTCTCTCTCTCTCTCTCTCTGACACACACACACGAGTCAAGTAAGACATTTTTCACATTTAAAATTGTTTTAGTAATTTTTATTTAATGATTAATTAGCTAATTAATTGATTGATTAATCCAATTAATTAGCAATAAATTAGCAAGGGGTACTTCAGAAAATTGGACCATGATAGGGAGTAACCGGGCCTCCAATGGTTGAGAACCCCTGATGTAGGATAGAATACTGGTAGACACAGAAGTCTTCCAACACAGACAGCCCAAAGAGTGAGGTAGAGAATTGTCTCAGAGTTTGTATTTTGGCACAAGGCATGAGATGGGAGTGGGAATGTCTCATCACAGAGCTAATAGTGGCTAAGTGATGTTGCTGCTGTGGGTAGACAAAGCTATTAGAGCAAAGTGACAGTGTTGTACTGAAGCAGCAACTGATTGAGGATGGGAGAAGGCTAAAAAGGTATGGGGGATGGAGGGGCTGAAGGCAGCTGGATGGAAGCACGGAAACGGGAGCACACGGGCACACTCATGGCGTCTGCTTGACATTATTGTCCCTTTTACTTGGCCCATATGAAAGCCAGCAAACCCCCCCCCCCATGAATAGAGGTGATGTGGTTGCCACAGTCTATGAGCACTGCTACCCAACCACCTGTCGCCACTGCACAACCCTGTTTGCCTGCTGCTGCCACCTGTCCTCTTTCCACCTCCCCATGCACACACACACACACACACACACACACACACACACACACACACACACACACACACACACTCCCACCAGCCAGCCACCTCTACAATCGCTGCTTCAAAGGCAAATTCGCCACTTCAGGGGGTGATTTTTGTGTTTAAAGTGGCATGGGGGGGGGAAGTGAACTTCCCTCTCCCTGCATGTTCAAAATCCCAACCAGAATCAACGTTCCCTCCTGTGTGGCTGTTGTTGTCAAGCAAGAAGAGCTTGTGGTTGGAAGTATGCATAAGTAGCACATGTTTGCACGGACATCGAATGTGGCCCTTAGCTGCTTTAGCATTCCAATCGAAATGCAATATTTTCTGGCCTAGCTGCTGGGTATTCATCCATTAGTCCATCTGCTATATTACAGTAAAAAGACATCAGATATGTCCCAGGCGTGTATGACATCCTGCCATCATTGCCCAGGAATCTTACATAAGTGAACACAAGGATTCTATGGAAACGTTAACAAGAGTCTGGATAGGGGAGGGGGATCAAAGGTCTTAGCATGTGGTCTGACGGCACATGATGCAATTTGCTGATACTGACTAGGGTCGAAGTCTGACCAGTGCCTGCAGGGGAAACGACCTTGAGAGCCTTGAGTTCCACCATGGAAGAACGATAGGATATAAAAGAAACATATGATACGGCAAATTTCAAATTTCATGTAACTTAATTGTGCCACAATCTTTGTGCATCCCCTTCTTATTCTTGGTGGTGGGCACATACAGTAACCATAAAATACAGTTACAGGGAATGTCAGCAAAGGACATGGAAAGCAATTACAAGTGACAATGCTTCTGAAAGAAAAGTAGCTGGGGGGAGGGGGACCTCATCCAATTGACCGCTTTTTCAAAGTGATGTTTTTCTTTCTTGTGGTTAAACTGCTTTCTCGTTCCCTGGGACAGCTTGATTCACTGTATAGTAGGCCAATAGTTAATGCGATGAATCATGTATCTCTAACCCAGCATGCTCTGAATGCATTTGCTTTATATATATATATATATATATATATATATATATATATATATATATATATATATATATATATATATATATATATATATATATATATATATATATATATATATATGCCTCGGCATAATCAGAGCTTAAGACATGTGAAAACATGCGGCCCCTTTGTTAACACGTTCAAATGTGAAAAGTTGACACTAGGTGGTTAAACATAAAATTGCTTGGCCTTATTCTTTCCACCCAGTAGAAGGGGGGGGGAGAATGGGGAACAAAGGGGTGGAGGGAATGCTTTTCTGCTACCAGGAGAAAACTGCCTCCTTAAGAACTGCAGCAGAACAAATATAAGGATTTCCTAAACAATGGGGCTGACAATTGCTAATCAGGAGAAGCACAGCAATGGTATGGATTTGAACAAAAGCCACTGAAGAGCCTTCTGCAGCTTGTGGAGCTTTTAAAGAGACCAAGGAAACACACTTCAACAACGTGTTATTTCCTTTGAAGACAAACTGCAGGCCGAGTGATTCCAATTCCATCCCAGAGGTGTACAGAAAACCTCTGAGTAACCATTTTTCACAAAGCAAAACATGTTGCCTTTGTCATTTGTAACCTTGCTCCCCATATGAAAGAGGGCTGGAGCACCATAACCCAGATGTGATAGTTCCAGTGTAGCAGCGTAGCTAGCCTGCCAGGGGTACCCACGTGATACCCCCCATGACAGAGGCATTTCTATGGTAGGGGCGCTACCGTAAGTTGCACTCCATCCTAGTCTCCATTTACAAACCGGAATGAGGAGGCTCACCCCCTCGCCGTCGGAACCATTCTGCGCGGCAAAGGCGACTCTCCTGCCCGTTGGAATGGCGAGGGGGCAGGGCCTCCTCGTTCTGGTTTGTAAATGGGGACTAGGACAGGGTGCAACTTACAGTACCACCCCTACCGTCTGTAGAAACACCTCTGCCCCATGACATCACATGCCCCGCCCCTCTGGCGGGTTTTATGGCGAAAAAAACAGGCATTCTTTTGCCGGAAAACGGCCACTAGGCACCTGGGCGGGCGGGGGGCAATTCCTTTCCCCCTGCCGCACCGAAAAAGTCCCCAAAACACACTTTTTCCTGGCATGTGTGCACCCCCTGTGGCTTGTGCGCCCCCCCTTGATGCCCGGGGGTGATCCACCCCGCCAACCCCCCATTCCTACGCTACTGTTCCAGTATAAAGTTGGACTGCTTGTTAATATGCCCATCTGAGGTAGTATCTCTTCCTCTGGAGCAGGGGTTCTTTCAAGGGAGCAGCTCTGGATGCTACTCCTGATCTGTACACACTGGTGAAATTGTCTGACATAGTTCTCTTTTCTATAAGACATAATGCATTTATTTATTTATATTTATATAAATAAATAAGCATTGATTTATTTGCATGCTACATTTCTATCCCATCATGCTTCCATGCTGGTTCTCAAAGTAGCATACAAGGTAGGATGCCCAGATGTCTTCCAGACAGACACTGCCCAGACCAGACTTGCTTAACTTCAGTAAGATGGTTGTATCACCTGCCTTCAGACAATGCCCAAGTATAGTAAATAGATTTTCTTAGCTGCAGGTATAGGAATGCCAATAGGAGTACTATGTCCCTGTTTAAGCTATGCCAATGGTATCTATTATAGCTTGTTGGACTCTTGTTGATATTTCTATAGAATCCTTGTGTACCCTTGTGCAGTTTTCCATGGTCAATTGTGACAGGATATCATGTGTAAGGTAAAGGTAAAGGTATCCCCTGACAATTAAGTCCAGTCGTGTCCGACTCTAGGGTGTGGTGCTCATCTCCATTTCAAAGCCGAAGAGCCAGCGTTGTCTGAAGACGCCTCCGTGGTCATGTGGCCGGCATGACTCTCCTTGCCGCAGTGCGTAGCATGCGGCTGGAACACGGAGCGCTGTTTACCTTCCCGCAAGCGGTACCTATTTATCTACTCGCATTGACATGCTTTGGAACTGCTAGGTTGGCAGGAGCTGTCCAAGCAACGAGAGCAAACCCCGTTGCGGGAATCGAACTGCCGACCTTTCGATCGACAGCTTATGGTTCAGCAGTTTAACCTGCTGTGCCACCCGCTGGCGATATCATGTGTACCTGGGACAAATGTGATGTCTTTACTGTAATGGAGCAGATGGACTCCTGCAAGAATATTCAGCAGCTGGGCCAGATAAAATGGCAATGAGGCAAGAGAGATCCATCAGCTATGTTAATCATGGAATCAGAGTGGGAATCCATTCACTGTAGAGGTCAACATGGCATGGCATGCTCAAAACATTGTAAGGTAGGATTTCTAAGACGGGCCAGGTCTCTTTCCTAAGAAAAAAAAACAGCCGTGTGGGACCCCAGTTTGGATTGGGACCATGACACACAGGGGTTTTAACCATTTCCCCCAGTTGCCTTTCCCACCCAAAAGCTTCCCCCAACACTATTTGTCCCGGAAGCTGCTACTTGCATCAAAGTCAGGAAGATGGGACCAAGAAGCCAGTGTGGTAAAAACCCTCTTCAGATGTTTTCTAAAGTTTTCAGACATTTCTGTGGAAAGTGTCTATAGTTACAGAAAGTCTTGAAGTATACCAGCATGCCCTGCTGCAGACCCTATGTAGCTTCCCCCAGAGACACGACATTTGTCTAAAGAGGCAAATGTCCCCTGGGAGAGAATATTCTCATTATTGGTATCCAGCACACCACATCACAGGGACAATCTGAGCCTGCCTTTGCAGCTTCAGACTGTCCCCAGGGAGGTGAAGCTACCGAGTGCTGTGATGGAAGGCAGAGCTTGCCAGCATCCTCGTGATCCTTTCTGAACTATGGGTGCTTTCCATGATTCAAAAACATCTAGAGAGTGCCTGAGGGCTATAGGGAAAAGAAATGGTTTGTGATCTCCTAAAAACAGAAAGGAAGTTCTGCTCCTCCATTCTCCCTTTGGAATCTAGGGCTGCAATCCTGTGCACACTTTCCTGGAAGTAAGCCCCACTAATCACAATGGGACTTACTTCTGAGTCAACATGCATATGGTTGTGCTGTAGGAAGCACAATGCACAACGATGTGGAGTCAGAAACAGTTAGGTGTGATGCTTTGAAACCTTTGTTTAGATGTGCCATATACCGTACATACATGGAATAAAATAAACTCAGTGCAGATAAAGCAAATGCAATTCCCCGTTCATTTCTTTTCTGAACCCTTCCCTAAAAGAACACCTATCCAATTGGTTTACTAAACCAATCTTTAAGATAGTCGCCCACCTTTTCCTGACCCCTCCAGAAGATCAACGCCTGAACCAGTCCACAGCAATGTGCGGTCGGTTCACAGATAAAGAGCCAGTACTTACTTGCTTGCATAGAAGCTTCATAGCTATGTTGTTTACGCCTAAATGCATTCGCATTTTCCAGCTTCCTTATTTCTTGTCCCTATTTTCACTGTTTTTGCAATTCACACCTCTCTTGGTGTGAATCTTGACATCCTTTTCTTCTCCTTTCTTCAGTGCCAGCTGGAATCTGGTTGCCCCATTTCTGTTTTTGTTCACTGCAGTTTCCTGTTTGGCCATTTCAGGACACAGTGACCTTTACTATATTGTCACCAGTGCCTAGTCGGGTCTACAACCTTGAACCAAACTCTCATCAGAAATCTTCTGCTCTCCATCTACCCCTTCTTCTATCCATCATCAGTAATTCTACATCATAAAGAATTACTTTATTATTTAAAGTAACACATACTTTACTGGTGACAGGGAACCATTTATTGATTTATTTTGCTATGTAAACAGCTTTGTGGACTCTTTTGTTGAAAAGTGGTACTGTATATTTTAGACTGGCAACGTTTAATCGCTCCTGCAGAGCTGGGAGACCGAATTGTATGGTCCACCCCCAGAGACTGATGGATCCGGATGGTTTCCTGAGGACTCTGAGGGACTTCCCAGCTTCCCGGGTCAGTGATTCATCTGATGCTCTGGCTGCCCTGTGGTATGGGGAGGCAGCGAGAGCCTTGGATCAGATCGCTCCCAAACAGCCACGGCCCTGCCATCGAGCCAAGGCGGCTCCTTGGTTTACTGAAGAGCTACAGGCAATGAAACAACTGGGCCGACACCTAGAGCGATGGTGGAGGAAAACTTGTGATGAATCTGACCGAACACGGGCTAGAGCCCATTTCAGGTCCTACTCCGTGGCGGTGATGGCAGCGAAGAAGGCGTTTTTCTCTGCCACCATTGCGTCTGCGAGTAGCCGTCCAGCGGAGCTCTTTCGAGTTGTCTGGAATCTGCTCCACTCAGCTCCTGTAGCGAGTGAGTTGGAGTGTTCGACGGACCTCTGTAATGAGATTGCACGGCACTTTGCAGATAAAATCGCTCAGATTCGCCACGACTTGTACTCTGGTTTAACTGGTCCAGAAGTTGTCCCTACGGCATCTGTCGATTCCATCATTATGGATTCTTTTCACCTTATACAGCCTGAGGATGTGGATAGGGTGGAGACAAACCCTACGTAGGTAGGTAAGTAGGCTCAGGTAGGTAAGTATGCCATCCATGAATTGGATGATGTGGCTCGCATCTAGCGGCAGGTGGCAAGGAGCGACAAACAGACTTGCTCTTCCAATCCACTTCCTGCTTGTTTAAAAGTGAGCAGAAAGAAGATACCTACCCCCTTGCCTCGCTCCTTCTTCATGTGGTCCTTTTAAACAAACCAGGAGTAGGAAACCCGATTGCTGCTGCTACCACCACCAGCTCCCAGAGTGCCCCCACTTCCTGTTTTGTTGAAAGGAAGTGCATAGGAAAGAGCAAGGTGAGCGAATAGGGAAGCTGATTTCCACCTTCCACGCAGTTGGGGGGGGGGGCATGTGGCTGTGGCCGGTTGGACCATCTCATGGTATACTGTCCTAAGTTACTTGTGGCTGTAAGTGTTGGAGAGAGAGGGAGGGAGGGAGAAAGGGGGGGGGAAGGAAAGTTGATGCATGCAAGTTTTCAAATAAAATAATAATTTGGATTTGAATGGCTTCACATAGCAGTCCTGAGAAAGGTTTAAATATTCTTGAAAATTAAACCAGAGCTTAGGCTGAATGCTGTAAAGAACGTTATAAGATGGTTAAATCCTTCCCTGCAGGCAAAAATAGCAATTGACTAGGAAAGCTTGAAAGATATGTAAGTATTGTCTCAACGCATTTCAGATACTGCAGTGTCATCATAACCAGCTGTGCCTTGCGTTGCAAATCCCAAAGCGATGAGGCCAGGAACTTGGAGAGAGATGTTGTCACTTCCAAAACATGTCATTCTATTGATGGGAAACTAGAAAGGGAACCAGTTTCCCAATAATGCCAGAAGGCAAAGCTTTCAAGGTATCTGGATACAGAATTCATGAAGCCATTGACAGTGATGAATTCACATCTGTGACGTCGTTTGATCAAAACGTTGACAAGAAAGTCCAGATTCTCTTTGCTAACGATGCAGGCGTTGAGAAGCATGTGGACCATTTCAAATGAATAATGGTTTTCCCCCATTTTATTTATCAGTCTTTTGCGTAAGCTGAAGTTGCGCTCTCCTCTCTCTCTCTCTCTCTCTCTCTCTCTCTCTCTCTCTCTCTCTCTCTCTCTCTCTCTCTCTCTCTCTCTCTCTCTCTCTCTCTCAAAGTAATGCACTGTATAAAGGTTTAAAAGTAAACTTCACAAGCACTTTAGCTTACAATTTCCCTCAGATGATGGATTGCTTCATGTTTTCTTGTAGTTGCTCGGCAGCCTCCCCCTCCTTGAAATAATAGCCCGTTAACAAAGAAAAAAGAAAACAATTGAAATGTACTTGTGGTCTAAAAAAAATTACCACACAAAAAGGTGACCCGGAGCGGTCCAGCCCTCTAGTGACATCCCTGGGTATTATCTATTAAAAGGATGAACAGGAAATGCTCAAGCAATTGCTTTCGAAACAATCATAAGGTCGCCATTCTGGAGTAACATCAAAACAGCTGCGTGTTGATAAGTATAAAACAACTTGACCAACAGCAAAATCCTATGCATGTGTACTCAGAACGGGCAACCCCATCCTGTATAAAGATCTGCGGCTGGCCCATACGGCTGGCCACAGGATCCTACACTCTTCCCGGGCCACTCCAGCATGGCACGGGGTCTCCTCAGGGGATGGGGACATTCGTCCCCAGTGTAGGGTGAAAGGCCCTGATGGGCCTCCTCAGATGTCCACTGGCTCTTGAGCCGGCGGATATCCAAGGTGACGGTGTAAGGGCCGCCGAGCCTGGGAATGGGGACGGGGATATTCCGGCCAACATCCCTGACCCCACCCCGGACCAGCTCGGCCAACGGCTGCCCTTCCTCACCTCCTGCCCCACGCCTACTCCCACCGGAGGAAACCTTATCTGGTGCTGGTGGTGGTGGGTCCACTCCACCGTGGAGTGAGGCCTGCTGGCCTGTGCGCCAGTGGGCCTTACTCACTGGGTGCCAAAAACATGCTTTATGGTGCGTTTACGGCAGCCTCTGCCTGCAGATCACGCTCTCTGCAAGCGGCATTTTATGCAGGATTGCACCGTAAGTCCCATTAAATTAATGTATAGCTCAATAATTGACATTGCTAATCTAATGAGAAATGTTGTTATGTAAGTTAGGATGTTGATAAGCCTTCATATTTAAACTGGTATTTCTTATTTTATCTTTTTGTCATATTGCCTTTTCCCTCTTCTGTTGCTTTAATAGTGACTCATAGCATTGCTTTCTTTGTCATTATCTACTTGTGTCATTTGTAACCAATCATTTCAAGCTGTAATCTGCTTAGTTTTAAATAAACAGAGTATCGCAGGAAGAACTGACATTTCACCCAGACCTGAAATAGAGAAGACTCTATTTATTGAATTGGACTTTATTAACAATTAAGTTATCGAGAATGGGGTGAGATATAAAACTATTTTGGACGAATCCTACCCAGGCCTTCCGCTGAAAGATTGTGCGATCTGTCAGTATAAAGCTGGGACTGCTGGTGCCACAGTCACTCTGTCATCCTGTAGCTCACTGGCAGAGTGGGAACCAGTAAGCCCTGTGTTAACAACAGCAGGCCACAGAATCTACGCTGGAGCAGGTAGGTCAGCAGCGTGGGCAATTCAGGGCAGGGTACGGGTTGGGCCAAGGGTAGGAGGGGATGGGAAGGGGAGATCTTGTTGGTGACAGCCATGTACACTGGGTCTTATCCCCCCTTCCCTGACCCAGACACTCCCCCTGGTTCTTCAGCCTTATGCCAGCCAAAGAGCTGGTGTAGGTCTGAGGACCATGTTCCCTTTGGGAAGGTCAGTCAAAGGTGTCTTTACTTACCACTCCTGGGCTTTGGTCACCAGAAGCAACATGGCACTGGGGGCGGTGAGCCCCAGGGCGCGTGCTTTCTCCCGGATCTTGCCGCGTCTTCTTCGCAGCAAGAACGGCTGCAGGTTTGGCCCTCCCACCCTCACAGGTGCCGTTTGGCTAGAAAAAGGAGCCAAAAAGCACTGGGGGTGTTTCCGGGTGCGCTTTGCTAGGGGCGGGGCATGTGGTGGCCGTGGGGGCGGGACGTCACGGCAGCAGCCCCCACCCCACGGAGATCTACGTTCGCCTCTGTTGGTCTCTGGCCGGCTCATACCATGCAGTGGAGGCTGCATTGATGGAACTGCACAATGTGGGCCGTTGAGGATAGGATTGGACCCATTATTTGATTTCCATTCCCTGATGAAGGCACTACCTTACAACATGAGTCTAGAAGCCCTTCTCCCTCCACATATAAAAGGGGTGTTGCTTAGGATGAATCAACCTCAGGATTTTTTTGACCATCGTTGTTAAGATATCTGGGAAAGTGATATTGCTGACACTTATAGGAATATGGCAGTGAATATTGCTGCCATGTTTACATGTATAGTCACTGTCTATTGTCCAGACTCACTTGCTGTGCAACCTTTCTGAGTCCTCTCTTTCCACCTTTGATCGACAGTGTTGTGAGAATGGACTTAAATTGGGGTCATGAAGGAGGGGAAAGTGCCACCTTCTGCACTGTTGCCGCTGCCGTCCCCCCCCCCCAAAAAAAAACCTCATACACCTAACCTGGCTGCTTCCTCCATGTGGACTGTTTAAACAAAGCAGGAAATGCAGAGCACACTGGGATTACAGTGCACTCTGCATTTCCTGCTTCATTTAAAGAGCTCGCACAGAGCAAGGGGCAGGTAAGGAGTCTGCCTCCATTGGCAGTGGACTAGAGGGAGGCAGGAGGAAGTTTGCTGCTCCCCTCCCCTAAACCTGTTGACCGATGGAAAAAGCATTGTTCACTTTGTGGACAGGCTGGGGCTGGCTGCATTGCTAAGAAATGTATGCACAAGGTATGAAATACAATGCTTCAGCCACTCTCTGTAATAAACTCAACGAGACTAGTTTATAACAAGAGACAGGAGTCATCTGGTGTAAGTGGTTTGAAGAATTCAATTCGCACTCAGTTATGCATATGTAATTCTAACTGAAATGAATGGGATGTGCATTTACCATTAAATGGTAAATGACACTAACAGTCCAATCCTATCGGGATGCTGTACTGGTGGAACATGCATTACGCCAGCGCTGGCTGTGGAAAAGCAGCCTTAAAGCGCAGGACGCCAGTGCAAGTTGCCGGTGGGAAGGCCGGAGCCTTCGCACGCATGCCGTCAGAACTCAGAAGACTCGCTAGAGCAGGTAAGTCCAGTACATGGGGTGCAACGGGACAGGGTGAGGGCAGAAAGGGAAGGAGATGAGGTGGGGATGGGCGGATTGGGCCTGGAAGGGGGTGGGTTCAGTGATGGTGCACGCCAAGTCCAACCCCCCCTTCCTGGGCCTGACCTGCCTGCATCTTCCACCAGCTTGCACAAACTTACACCAACTTGTACTAGCTATAGAACTGGTGCAGATCTGAGTTGACCCATAGCGACTGCTGGGGCTTACCCCAGGGCAATCCTAAGGAGACCTCCAGCAGCCAAAACTCCCCTGAGAGATACAGCAGAGGTGTGCTGCCACCACTGCTACATCGCTACATAGCCGTAGTATTGGGCTGTAAATCACTGCTTTAGTTAACGATCCTCTTCTTGCCTTCTTTTGTTAACTGACCCACTATTTTTCGTCCAAAGTTTGGAGTACAGAATTCTGCATCTTCATGTTGTGCTTAAAGTATGGAATAAAATAAACTGATTAAAATATTGGCCAATGTACTGTAACTGACATTTGATCAATGCTTGTCCATTGTGTTTGTTCACATTTGTATCACTGTGAACCTGAAAGCTATTTTCAACTCATGCAGAACTCCTACACCTTCAGCTTACAAAAAGATGTCAAATAGACTTTCTCTGCAGAGATCCCATTGTTTGGGATCTCGCAGCAAAGTGCTAATGTGTTACTACTCTTGTCAAACATGCAAGAATGAACTTCAAGACAACTAAACGTTGCTGGGAGTTTTGGTTCTCTAGTCTACAATAATAGACTTATGGAAGTTGTTCAAATGTCAGAAGTCCAATAGCAGTGGGGATGACTAAGGCCATCCATTCCTTTGTCTTTATGGTGGTGGTGGCTCATCTGAAACCACATGCTTCTCAACTCCCAGTACCTTCTGCTCTTCTGTACGAAAAGAGCACCAGATTGAGTGAGAATCCGAAAAAGGAAGCAGGAGAGGAGTAGTGGTGGCCACTCTAGCTAGAATGGTCACCAACTCTACGCAGTGGCAAAGCTAGCCACTCTGGCACCTGGGGCACAGTTCAAAACACACACACACACACACACACACACACACACACACACACACGGAAGTGACGTGGGTGTGACATCACTTCCAGGTGTGATGTCACGCCCCATGGTTTTTTTGTTTTTTTAAAAAAAATTAAAGTGCGAGTGGTAGCTGGACACCAGTATCTGCACCCCGCGGATACTGGGGTCCAGGACTGATCAAAAATTACTCACTGGGGGGGGGGTCTTCCAGAGGTCTGTTCTTCATTGTGTATGCCTGCAGAAACCTCTGCAGGCCTCTGCAAGCCTCTCCAGCATGATTTACGTCACTTTAAATTGCATCGGAGAGGCTAGCAGAGGCCTGCAGAGGCCTCTGCAAGACTGCCCGATGAAGAATGGGTCTCTGGAGCCCCCCCCAGTGAGTAATTCATGATCGGGGTGCACAGGGGAATTCTAGAGGGTTCTACAAGAGGCTTCTGGCACCCTCTGGAGCCCCCCCGGCACTTACCTAGTGCCAAACAGCTGATTGACACTGCAATTGTATAACACCCACCAGCTGTTCGGCGCTAGATAAGCAGGGGATGCCATGGGGTTCTAGAAGAGATTTCTGGCACCTACTGGCACATGCCCCTGGAGCATGGAGCCCGGGACAAAGTACCCCCCAGCCCCACTTTAGCTACCCCACTGACTCTATGCCTCCCTGTGCTTCCTTTGTCCTGGCTGGCTAGAGAGAAGGCACACAGTTGGGGTGGCGATGGCAGCAATTGCAGGTGTCGATTGGAGGCATAACTGTGGCTTTGGTGGTGCTGCTCCCCCAAATGTGCTGCCTGGAATCTGGGATCACCGAGTCCATTGACCCTGATCTTGTTGCATCATCAGCTTAGGGATAAACAAAAGAGAGGTAAACATTTTTCCTAATTATGGAATACATTGTGTACTTCCATATTACTTGGTTCCCATGATTTCAAATATCTTAGGAAAACTGGTCATAGTTTTCACGTAATCATCACAAAGAACCTAGCCCCATTCAAACCTCCAGTACATTAACCCAAGGGTGCAGTGCTTGCCCCAAGCTAGCAAGCACAATACACATTCAGAACCAGATTCTCTATGCATGATCTCATTCTGGAATAAGAACCACAAGTGCAAAATATTTTCTCTGGGCAGTTTCTATAACCACATGTCTGTGTGCCGTTTACTTTGGAAGACTGGGACTAAATGTTCAGCACTGAATACGGCGGCATCACAGCATCAGTTACTTGTCTGGGGAGATTGAATCCAAGCTGTCCTTCAAACTGGTGATCAGTGCTGTGATGTGAAAGCTGAACGGGCCGACTCACGGAAGACACGTCTGTCATGCGGTAGATGTCTCGTGTTAAAATCATCACCGGCTTTGCAATTGACTATTAGAAAAACCGCAATTTTATTGTATAGTTTCAAACAGAGCTTTGCACACGATGCTTGCTGTAAATTAATGAGCATCCTTTACATGTGGCCAGATAAAAGATTCAGCCCCTTCTGCCAGCTTGACATACTGATAGGAGAGGTTTCCAGGTCTGTCGTTTTCTGGATTGCAAAGAAGCAGGACCTGGGCAATTCCAGTTCATAGCAACCTGTACAGGGCAGCCTCCCAAAATGTACACACACTTTATAGTGTTAAATTTATTATGCTGTAATTCACACATGTACCGCATATGGTATGCACAGAAGCAGTTGCTTGACACAGTTAATTAATTAGTTAGTTTATTAGTTAGTTAGTTTATTAATTAGTTAGTTTAACTAACTGGTGTCAATTAATGACACCAAGTACTTGAAATGTTCTCTGTTGGTATCGATACACCACTGACGTAGTTGACTAACAACCCAATCCTAACTAAACTCCCACGCGGCAATGGAGAGCTGCCAGCACGGGTTGCACTGCATCCTGCAGGGGAGCTTTGCATGTGGGAGGTTTCCTCAGGGTACAGGGACATTTGTCCCCTTGCCCCGGGGTAAGCCCCAGCAGGTGCAATGGGTCAACTCGGACCTGCGCCAGCTCTATAGCTGATGCAGGTCCACGTTGATCCATATCGGTGGATCAGGCCTTGGAAGGGGGTTAGACAGTATATGGAGCCAATCCTGGGCCCGATCCGCCCACCCTCGCCCCCATTGCTAAAATAAAGGAGTTCAGGCTGAATGCTGGTATCTGAATAGTTCAGATGTTGCTCCAGCAAAGATCTGGAGCTCACTGAGGCTGCAAGTGAGATTACATGCATGTGCATTTGAGTTGAGACTGAGCTACATTACAGGCAGAGGCTCTGCCGCCGCCTCTGCCTCTGCCTACGCGCTTGGAGCGGGGGAGTGTCTTCCCGCCTGTTGTCCCTCCTGTTGTCCCGCCTTCTTAAGAAGGTGATTGGAGGTAGTTCAGATTGGCATGCAGCCACCCTCCCCCCTCTCCTACGATTGGTAGGCTGCAGTAGCTCCGCGATACGCCCCCTAGCTCTGCGAGCCCGCCCCCTCAAAAGTAGGATTCCAGCTTGAGGTACGTGCCGGCAGTGCGGAGGTCGCAGCGGCTCCGCTTGCTTCAAAAATGATGTCAGAAGCTCTGCGACGCGTAATGTAGCTCAGCCTTTACTCAGGCTCCATTTCTTCCATCATAGAAACCTCATAGAAATCCCTCAGATACTGAGGCAATATTTGGCTGTCACATAGGCCCCTCAAGGAAGTCCTCAAAAGCCGAAAAGAAGGGTAAACACAAAACACTATTCTTGTGGCAGGGTGGAGGTAGCGGGACCACTTCTTGAGCTTTCTTATGTGTAGGCTTACCAGATCTCCCACCGGGACAGAGTGCTAGACCTTTAGGAGAAGGAATGTGGGCAGGTGTAGCTTGTTAAACCCTTAGAGCACAAACCTAGGCATGTCTACTCAGAAGCAAGCCCCATTGTGTTCAATGGGATTGTGCTCTAAGGTTTAAAAAGCCTAGGATTGTGCTCTAAGGTTTAACAAGCTGCACTTGCCCACATTCCTTCTCCTAAAGGTCTAGCACTCTGTCCCGGTGGGAGATCTGGTAAGCCTACTTATGTGCAGGAGTGTCAGATGGAGTGGGGGAGAATTCCCTTTCCGCACTGTCTCTTCCCCTGGGTCTTCCACCTCATCCCTTGATGAGAGGGTTCTGTTCCTGGACCGTGGCACCTACATTCTTCCACGCACAAAAACCATGGGAGGAGTCACAAAATGTACAGGAGCCAGTTCTCCTCTCCTCCCCTGTCTATTTGAGCACTGGCAGACATTCCATTGCTCTCTATTGAATGAGCACAGAACATGTATCTCATGATGGTCACAATCCAGTGTGGCATTTGCTGCCGTGACATCCCACTTGAGACGCCAAGCAGAGGCACACCTCTCCACTTGAGTCGCCCAGTGCAGATGTCATCGCTGGACACCAGCGAATGGAGGCTGAAACAGGGAGGCCTTGCAGGCATCTGTAGGGGAACAAGGCAGAGCTGGGGCAAGTGGTCCAAGAGTAGGCTTACCAGATCTCCAACCGGGACAGATTGCTAGACCTTTAGGAGAAGGAATGTGGGCAGGTGTAGCTTGTTAAACCTTAGAGCACAATCCTAGGCTTGTTAAACCTTAGAGCACAATCCCACTGAACACAATGGGGCTTGCTTCTGAGTAGACATGCCTAGGATTGTGCTCTAAGGTTTAACAAGCTACACCTGCCCACATTCCTTCTCCTAAAGGTCTAATACTCCATCCCGGTTGGAGATCTGGTAAGCCTATCCAAGAGGGAAGTGGAAGGGGGAGAGAGGAAGACAGAGGATGGGGAGACTGAGAAGGGCAAGAAAGAGGATGAGGAGAGATACATGGAGTGAGGGGGGGTCACGTTGCACCCAGAAAGAACCAAGCACTTCTATAACTCACTGACTTCAATAGAATGGTGCTGTAGTAGTATCAGCTTCACTCCCCAAGGATACAACGTGACTCAAAATGCTGAGCTTAGGCTGGACCTTCATGGCCTGTACTCTTTTTCTACCTAATAATAGAGACAATTTTATCTGGTTGCTAGAATACAAAATGTCCTGCTCTGGCACTGGACTACTGAACAACTGAAAATAGAGTGTTCTGGTCTCCATTCTAGATTTGGGAATGAATTACAGACAGAAGGAGGACGTGTATGCTATGCATTTACGATTTCAAAAAGCTGCTAATGAGATGAATGCTCACACAGGCCCTACAGCAACGTGTGTACTGTACCTCTTTTTATCTGACCAATGTGAATGGTCAGGGTAGCTATTATCTCAGCATAATTTCTCATGAAGGACACTGACATTTCTGAGACATATTATAGGCTCTAGTGATGCTCTCCTGTGCTCCCTATTGGTTGACTATGGAGGATGGAGCATTATTTCAGGTATTTGAAAAATGGCATCTGCCAGAACTGGCCATTGAGGGCCAGAGGGGAAGACTCAGAGCTGTGAATGGCCTCCAACATCACAGAGTATTTTCTTCTCTGACAAATGAAGATGCATATCTATTGAAAACGACTGTGGCTGCAATCCAGAATGACTGCAGTCTTGTAGTTCCAGCTCACATACATTAACTTTTTTTTAATAGATCCCTATATTACCTTGTGTGATTGACAGCCAGGCAGTAATTCCCAAAATCTAGTTACTATCATTTGCAGTCGCGTCACAAGGACGCGCGTCACCCCAGAGCGGGGCACGTGCGTCACCTTTAAGGACGCGGCTCCACCCCCGCGCGTAACGTCACGCGCAGGCGCAGAGCACCCCCCGCGCCGTTTTCGGCTCATTTTGGAGCCAAACGGACGCGAGGGCGGGCAGGCCGGTGGGCCCAGCTCCAGTGACAAACTGTAAGTGCCGGGGGACGCGCGTCACCCTTGCGCGCGCGTCACCCCCAGGCGGCCCGCCCTGCGCGCTTCTCTTTGTCAACGCCAATGATCATTTGGACATTTCCCATTGTGTGTCCTATGCTGCTGTACCACTACTATTATTGTTCCTGTGCTCCTTGTTCTTCTTTTTCTTTAGTCCTTAGCTGGCACTTGGGGACCAGGCCATGCTCTCAACCAATGCGCCGCTGTAGGTGCCACAGGAGTTCGTACATCATTCACGATATGCTTCCACTCTTGGTGGTTGGTGGCGATATTGCAGGTCATTGATGGCCATTCGTTGGTTCCTTAGGTCTTCCTAAATGGGTTTAAGCCACATTTTCTTTGATGCTGCCCACTGGACCTTCCAGTGGGCAGGTCTCTCTCACCAGAGGAGTTTATATGGCAGCCAACTGGTGCTCATTCTACAAACATGGCCAAACCATCACAATCTGCCTTTTGGGATTTGTTCTTTAATTAAGGGCTTATAGTTGCATCTTGACCAGATTATCTCTTGTCGTTAAGAATATTTATACTGTATACTGTTTTTCATCAGAATGTTCACAAACTGGATTACAAAGCAACAGAAATGGGGAAAAAAATCTATATCACTTCTGTATCAATTCCATAGCCTTTACTGATTAGTGAAACATAACCAGGTTTAAGGACCAAACTAGAAGTGATGTTAATGTGTGTTTGCCTTTTGTTCATTGTAAATAGCAACCATGCCCCTCCCAAATCTGCTCAGACTGTGGTGTGTGTGGGAGGGCATTAACCTTTGGGCCCACAGTGGTCCCATGCTTGAATTAGCCCCCTCCATAGCCACTTTTTGATCTAAGAGGGAAGCTGCCATTAGCACCAATTATGTTTTGTCATATTCAGTTTCCCCTGAGGAGGCATGTTAATGAATATCTCTCAGATCCGTTGTTTTTTTGTCATTTTTCATCTTTCTTATGAGGAAAAGTTGATGTTGTTGAGTATGTTTAGAGGGATTGTTAAGAGGCGACATGATTACTATCTACAAATATCTGACAGGCTGTCATATGAAGGATGCAGTGGATTTGTGCGCAGTTGCTCCGGAGGGTAGGCCTAGAGTTTAGATTTCAGCATGGAAGATTTTGATTAAATGTTAGGAAGAACTTCATCTGGTACAAACTGGTGGTGGTGGAAGAGTCTGCCTCAGAAGGTGGTAGAGTCTCCATCATCGGTGATCTTTAAGCAGAGGCTGAATCCATCTCTTGGGGATGTTATACTGTCGGCATTGGCAGGGGGTTGGACTCGATGATCTTATAGGCTCTCCCAATTCTATGATTCTATGATCATTCTGCAATCCATTCCCTATTTACCCTACAGTAGCTCTGTTTTAAGGCCAGCAGGTGGCGCAGTGGGTTAAACCACTGAACCATGAGCTGTCGATCGAAAGGTCGGCAGTTCGAATCCGCGACGGGGTGAGCTCTCATTGCTTGGCCAGCTCCTGCCAACCTAGCAGTTCCAAAGCATGTTAATGTGAGTAGATAAATAGGTACCGCTTGCGGGAAGGTAAACAGCGCTCTGTGTTCCAGCCGCATGCTACGCGCTGCGGCAAGGAGAGTCATGCCGGCCACATGACCACGGAGGTGTCTTTGGACAACGCTGGCTCTTTGGCTTTGAAATGGGGATGAGCACCACACCCTAGAGTCGGACACGACTGGATTTAATTGTCAGGGGTCACATTTACCTTTACCTTTTAGCTCTGTTTTACTGGGACAGCTCTGAAAAACACAAGCTGTGGAATGTGGCTCCATATTAACTATGGATGTGGATCAAGTCTCTGACTCCAAGTCTCGAATCAAGTCCCAAGTCTCTGGGTCCAAGTCTCAAGACAAGTCCCAAGTCTTTGCTCCCAAGTTCTGAGTCTTTGGTTGCAAGTCCCTATTTATTTAATGGGGAAAACGGGCTTAAACCTGAATAAAAATTGATTTCATGTAAAAGGCTCCAAGTCTCGAGTCTCTTGAGTCTTTTACAATTGTTGAATCAAGTCATTGATGCGACTTGAGTCTGACTCAAGTCTACATCACTGATATTAACGGGGCACCCTATGCATATATTAATGTTCTGCAACTGAGAAGTAAGTGTTAGCTTTGCATCTCATGCATTTTCCTTTTGGAATTCCCTGCAATTATTTTAATAACTCTCCTGCAATCATCAATTCCATCCTGAATGTGTTCTGCATAGTGCACATACAATGACTTTGTGCATCTTGTTTAACATCATACAGAGAGATCTGGTATGTAATATAATATTAACTTCCTATTCCAAGCCCGTGGACCTATTTGATAAAGTATGATAGATGCACCTTTAGAAAGGGTTAGATTTAAGCAGTGATTACCCACACAACGTTACATTTTTTATGATGACATAGACACAAAGATGCTGAAACTCCATACCACTTTTCAACCAGCTGTTGAGATGGTCCTGCACAGGATAAGCTTTTTGAGCAGCCCTTCGTTCCTATGTCTTTAATAGCAACTTGATCTGTAAACATCAACAGGTGATCATCTTTATCTCTATGCCATGAAAAACTTCACCTACTGATTCCTACAGCTGTGCTATGTTTTTCTGGTCTGTTTTTTCCCCCCCGGACACATTAGGCATTAGGAACCACTACCCCTTTTGCATATCCAACCCAACAGCGCAATCCTGTGTACATTTAGAGCGGCGGAGCGTGCGTGCCACTATTCTAAACTGTTGCAAATGTGCTGTAAAACACGTTTGCAACTACTTTTGAGTAAAGGCCGGAAGCCCTCACTCCGCCGCTGAAGCAACCCAGCTGCTGATGGGGATGGTAAGTCTCCTGCCGGTGGGTGCAAGGGCGGGATGGGTGAGCATAGGATCCTTGCAGCGGCCCTAGGGCCGCCCGCAGATCGTTAAGCAGGATTGTGCTGCTAATTACCTTCCATAAATCCTGAACTGTTTTCTCAGTTTACATTACAATTTTTTTTCTCCTTGAATATTAAGTGATGGAAAAACACTTGATTTTGGTCCACTAAGCCACACCATTGTGCCCAATAAATGCACCTTTAGATGTGCCTTTTATCAGATCACTGTATTTTATGTGTTCAATTTGACTGTTAACTACAAAAGTATTTCTTAGCTGATAGCCATGACCACTTAGCAAGATTATTGTGTTTTAAACATATTGGCATGACTTGAGGCATTAAGCAGCCTTGCATATTAATTTGTACTACTTTTAACAGTGCAATAAAGCACTCTTATCTGCAATGTCCTTGGGTTGCTTAAAAACGTGCCCAATTCAGTATGAAGATTTAAGAATGCACTTAACAGGTAAGGCTCTTCCTTTCTGGAAGAGGCATTTCATCCAGTGCGAAAAAAGGAGGGATGCCTCTTCTAAGATTACACCTTCTGCCATGATTTTTAAAAATATTCATATTTAAAAAAACAAGTTAAAGGTAAATTTTCAAAATCTGCTGGTCTGATTAGTCAGTAGAAACTTGCTAATGAATTACATTTTTTAAAAAAAAAATCAGAAATCTAACCCATTACTCACTTAAACATTTCAGCCCAAGTGACTAACCTCATTTGTCAAAGTGTTTAAACACGTGGAATGCCCTAGAAATGTGTTTTAAGCCATCTGTCCCCCTTTTTTAAACTACTGCCTGAAATGGCAGTCGGATATAGGTGTTCCTCTTGCTAACTGATTTGACAGAGGTTAATGATGCCCATTGTGATGGCTGTAGTAGTCTGTTATGCAAAATGGAGGAGAAATGCCTTTCTCTCCTAAGCATGGCCGATCTGCTAATTGATGGGCATAAACAGCATTGTGATAGCTGGAGTGCAGAGATTTTTCTCCTGAAAATCCACTTGCACCTGCAGAAATCTGTTGGAGTTTCTTTTATTTGTTTGTTTGTTTGTTTGAGGTCATGGCATGAAAAAGGTTGACCACTGTCTTAGAGGATTCCAGTGAGGTCAAAGTTATAGATCATACTCATTGATGTCCATTCTTCATTTTATGAAGCCCATGGCAGCTTTCCAAAAGTGATCTGAAAACAACATGTTCTTTTAAAAAAGACAATAAAACCATACCTCCATGCACAAATATTACATACAGACATGGCATCATTACGGCAAGAACACAAGCACTATCTTCCAGTACCTCCGAACTGAAAGGTAAGCAGTGACTGGGCCAGGTGGACTTCCTTTGGGAGGACATTCCACAACTGCAATGCCACAGTCCTGCCACTCATGCTCACCTGCCTCATTTCTGAAGGTGGGGCAAAAGGGTGTAGAGCATCAGATGTTGACCCAAATGGGGAAGAGCAGCATCACTGCAGGGGGGGGCGGAGCTCCAATTCCGTCGGGCTCTGACCCTCCGTGCTTTCTGACCCAAGTGCTTTCGTCGGCCGGAATGGCTCCAAAGGCGAGGGGGCGGGGCCGCTTTCTCCCGTCTTGTAACGGAGGGTCAGAGCCCGATGGAACTTGGAGCTCCGCCCCCCCCTGCAGGTTTCTAGCTCAGTGGTACAGCACAGGAGGTCCCCTGTTCAATCCTTGGCATCTCCGAGTAGGGCTATGAAACCAAACCCATACACACAAATGTAAGTGTAGAAGGAGCAAAGTATGAGCCTACCAATGAGCTAGGTAGGAGGCACACCATAGGTTAGTAATATAGAGCACATGATTTGTGTTCAGGAGGCAACTCAATTCAATCCCCAGCATCTTCAACTTAAAAAAAAAGTTGCAAGAGAAGAAAATATCTTTCCCCAACATACTGAAGAATCAAGAATGCTAGGCTAGACTGGCAAATGATCCAAGGCTGGATCACATTTACCTGGGAGTGTATTCCATGAAACTCAGTGGGGCTTACCTCTGAGTAGACACGCTTAGCATTGCACTGTAAGGCAGCTTCATATATTCATAGAGGTAATGATGTGAGTGAATGCAATTTGGTGTTTTGTGGTATGGGGGTAGGAACAAATTTTGGGGCATTTTCAGATGGAGCAGCTAAGGGGGGTGAGCTAGAGCTCCTGCTCATGGTTGATGTTCTATTGATGGAAGTTTTCAGATTCAAGTCATTGTAAGGCACGCGAACCTTTTCCTATGGAAAGCCGTGTGTTGCTTTTAATACATAAATAAATGGTGTGGTGGTATGACAGTATAGTCTTCTACCCTGGAAGCTCTTGAGATGGGTCAGCTTGGTTAAAGGGACCTGGCTGACCACACCTTAGACCCGAAAGAGATATTTAGTACTCAGAACCCTGCAGCAGGAAGAACTGTCTGTCTGTTTGTACCTTCTCTTTGCTTATTTGATCATTAACCAAAGTGAAAAAAGACACCTGTGTGACGTGCTTCCCGACTGTTGCTTGAAAGCCTAAGAGCTAAAGCAAGCCCTGTTGCCTGCCTGGTCCTGGAGGGCAGGTTTCCATGGCAATGTAACTGGGAGGGCCGAGGGGACAGAGGAAAAAAAAAAAAGCTTTCTCACATTGTTTCTGTGTACCTAGTAATGCTACAGAATTCATGTTCGGTATTGGGGACATAGCCTTAAAATGTATCTGTTAGGCTGGTAACATCGCAATGTTCTTGTTTTGTTGCCCCATCTATTGATTTTACTACTATATTCTGAGATTCGAAATGGGGATATGAAATATTAGCACTTCCTTGGGTGGTACAGAATGTCTGGCCGTACCGTACTGTTCTGCCACCGCATTTCCTGCAGGGACCTGATCGGTCCCTCATTCCTTTAATAGTTCTGCATCCATGCATCGAGGGCTGCTTTGGATGGACTCCCCTCCACCCAGTTGCATGATTAGGCAGGACAGCATACTAGATTCGAGGGACGAGAAATGTGCATCCTCATGCTCCATCTGCCGCATGATTAGGATATCCGGTGGATTGATCAACTGAATTGTTCCACAGCATATCATATATTCTATCCAATTACAGCAACATTGCATATCTCCAGCTGAAGCTCTTTTCTCCCTATCAGGCTGCAGAGAAATGTCTTAAATCTATAGCTCATACTGGAACGTACCGACCAGCCCGAGCTACCTGGCTTGGAAAATCCGATCCATTTCAGCATTTCAAAATGTTGTGATCATGACCTGTTTTTTATATTCTTAAGAGTTTAGCATTTGCGGAGTGAAATCTTATATGACGGCAAATATGTGCAAATTTATGACATCTAACTGCTCTTTCTGTGTGGCAGGGAGATGCATATTTAAAAGGGACCGTTTTAAGGATGTTTGAAATAGGCCATGCCATCCAACTCCATAGAAGCAGCGCGGTCATTTAGCTTGCTCCCTATAATACATGTTCACTTAACATGAAAAGTGTACTTTTTTTTTTTTTACCAAACACCGGAGGGTATGACAAGGCATCCCTAGCCTCTCGACTTTCTCTCTCTAGTTCCCAGGCAGTGCTGCTTCTAAATAGTCCCCTCCAGGACAAAATATACGACTTGAAAGTGTCTGCTAACACTTTCATATTGTTACAACAGTGACTGAAAGCTCTCAGTGGGTGACGGAGGAACTGGCATCCCAGACTCCCAGATCTAGATAGGAGCCTGGGGCAAGTGTAAGGATCAGGAAAGCAAAGCAGCTGAGCCCAGCGAAACTCCAGATCCGCTGGGGAAACGGGAACGAGCTCAACACGAGCGCTTCCTTAAGTCACTTGCTCAAACCCAGTCCTTCTGGGAAATGAAAATGAATGAGAATTTTGCCCAGGGCCCTGCAAAACCTGAAGCTGTCACCTGAATGTCACACGTTCACGATAGTGATGGATGCTAACACATTTGTTACTAGTAACATTGCAGTCACTTTCTGACACTTTTGTTCTAGAATTGCTAACTCCACATGCAACCCACTCCTCAGGACAAACCTTAACCAATCCCACTAGCTGCCCGATTCTATGCATTATGTGGTCAGTGGAGTTTACTACCAGGAAAGGGTGCATGGGTAGGCGGTTCCTATTGATCTTTTCCCAGCGTCGTTCCCGCCGGGGAGCGTTTTCGCAGCCGTAGATGGGGTGACATCGCTAGTGGGGGTGGGGCTAGCGACATCACCGGGGGGGGGGTGCAGCAGTGGCTAACTACGTCACTGATTCACCCCAGCATGGAGTACTTTCCAGTGGCTGTTTGCTAGTGTCTTTTTTAGTTTGCGAGCCCTTTGGGAAGAGGGGACCATTTATTTATTTGTTTAGCTATGGAAATTGCTTTGTGAACTACTTTTTGTTGAAAAATTTTAATGTATTAATCAATCAGTCAATCAATTAATTAATTAGTTCTGTACCACTGTGTGCATGATTGCACCCACCGGAGCTACTCACCACTACATTCAACCTTACCCAGTGGTCATCTTGAGAGCATAGCCATCAGCTGCATTCTCCTCCTTGGTCATAGCTAAATAGCAAGCCACATTCTGTGCATATGTACTGGGTTCTGCTCTGGTCTCACAAGAACTCATCCCAAGGCCAAGAGCCAGAGGGTGGCACAGTGCCCATGGCTACTGTGGCATGCTGGAGCTCCCTGGCATCCTTTGTGCTGCACTCAGTGAATGTGTACACTTCTTCCATCTCACCCACCCTCTGCCCAGTGGCAGGGCTACTGGAGCAGACTGGCTCATTAGCTGTTTCTGGAAATCTCTGATACGTTGTAGGAAGAGGTGAGTCAGGACTGCTCTGCACATCATATGAAAGCTTCTTTAAATGCCCTGTATGCCCTGTTACCTTCTCCATACGACCACGGCACCATGGACATGGCTTCTCAAATGTAAATCTTTTACACTGTATGGAAGTGTCCGTTCTTTGCGGTCATTGGCATGAGAACTCCCTACGAGAAATCAACAATTCTGGTACCTGGCCAGGTCTTGAAACAGAGCTCTTTGTACCAGTCTCTAACACTGAGAAGTGTTTGGGAATATTGCAATCCACATCAGCAGGGCTGATCATCTTTCCCATCTTATTGTAGCCCTCCTTTCCAAACAGGTGAGTAGGAAATGTTCATGTTGTTGTTGTTGATCTTACTTACATGGTTACTGTATCATCACATAGGTTATGTAGGATCACACCATTCAGAAATCCATCTATACCACTACCACTGCTTCATGTGTGTGAAGAGACTTCAGAAGTTGACTGATGTTGACTTAGACTGATGTTGACGCCGGCTTGATTCTGCATCTATCATTCTCGTGAATGACTCAGCTGTTCCTACTGCCTGGCCCCGCCTCCTACACACTTGTAGAGGTTCATCCTTTCTGAACCCCCCCCCAATATGCTGACATGTAGCTAGTTGCCACTTTCTCCCTTCTCGCCCCCTTTCCCATTTATGTGATATTCTCTAAAAGTGGAAGTAAACTTATTGAAAAAGCAAGGTTGGACACTTTAGGTAATTGTTTTTATGTACTTCAGTGCCTGCTAGGCTTGTCATCAATACTCTCTTTCCATTCATGCCTAACAAATAACTATGGTGAAAACTGCAGTGTCTTAATTTATGTATGTAGGTTGTCTCTAATTCAAGTTATGCCCCAAGACTTTAAAAACCCCTTCCGGATTGGCCTGTGCCTGTAATATGCCTTCCCAAAGCATGAAAACTCTTGAATGTCCAATCAATGGTGCAGAGTTGGGTGGGAGGACTGAGAGGAAGTTGAAAGGAATATATATTTTTAAGTTAGCATTGCTGTCATAACTCACTAGCAGTGAGTTGTGCAAAGTTGCTCTCAAATTAGAACTTACAAAATCTATTGGCATTGCTGCCGGCAATTCGTCCGTTTCTGTTTTCCCTTGCCTTCAGAGAAATCTCTCCCCCCCCCCACACACACACACACCATTCCCCCAAATCATCCTAAATCTTTAGCGTTCAAATAGTCGATCTGTGCAGGAAAGTCCACTCTGAAACTGTCTTATTGCATGTAAGAAGGGCAATGAAAAATGGGTTTGGGCTGACAAAAATCTGATGAAAACACAATTCCCAACCCTGGAAAGTAATAAGTTGCCTCCCTGCCCCTAGGTTCATGTTGAATGATTACAATATGTACTTTTCCACGGGCAACAGACACACGCCCCAACTGACTCGCAGTGAGCTGACAAATTCTAAGCCCAGGCCACGGGAGACTCATTGAGACTGTTTGCTTGCAGGATAGAAGAACAAAACCATACATTTCTCTCCAAATTTAAAAGAACCACGTATTCCGATCACACACATTAGAAATTTGTTCCTTCATTGGTCTTGCTTTTTCACCTCCCTCGGTTCACAAGCTACAACAAAGTTGTTTGTGTCGAGCAGGCCATCAAATCAGAGCCAAATTGAAATGTCAGGTTTAGTTGAAGTTTGGGTGACGGGTCCAAGAGCATTATGGGAGAATCTGCATGTAGGAAACGATGAGGCCAGGTAGATTTGCTGGGGAGTGGGAGTGCTCTACCCGTTATCCTTCCTAACAGACGCAAGTGATGCTTTACACGCTCTATTTCTATGACAGAAAACATAACACTATGACATAAGCGTTTTTATGGTGGTGCCAGACTGTCTGCATAGGCAGTACGTCATTGGTTGTCTCTGTTTCTGAGCTCAGCCCATTGTTCCAATGGACCAGGGGACCTGCACTAACACTGAGTGGGAGGAAGAGGTTAGAACGAATAAAAGAAAATTTTTCTTCACCCAGAGTGTAATTCACCAGTGGAACTCCTTGCCACAGGATGTGGTGATGGCACCGGGCCTAGATGCCTTTAAAAGGGGGTTGGATAGATTCATGGAGGAAAAGTCCATCACAGGTTTATTTATTTATTTAAAGAATTTGTATTCTTTCTTCCAGCGAGGGCACTCAAGGCAGCTTACAACATTAAAATAAACATGTACATTAAAATCATTAAAAACACATAATTAAACAATTAAAACAAACAACCCCAGTGGATCACCTGTATTTACATTTGTTAAAAGCCATTTGTTAAAAAGCCACCATGTCAGACATCGAAAGCTAACCTAAATAAAAATGTCTTAAGGCTCCGCCGAAAGGTCTCTAAAGAGGGAGCCACTCATTCTTAATTCCAGGGGGAGGGAATTCTACAATTGGGGCGCACAGCTGAGAAGGCCCTATTCCGCGCCGCCATCCTCCTCACCTCCATCAATGGCGGCATGGTTAACAGGGCCCCCACTGATGACCTCAGAGTACGGGTCGGATTATAAGGAAGGTTACAAGCCATAAGCAACCTCCTGGTTTTAGAAGTAGGTTTTCTCTGTGCCAGGTGCAAGGGAGTGACAACAGGAAACAGGTTATCTTAATGGCTGTGTGCTCTCGGAGGCATCTGATGGGGCCACTGTGTGATACAGGAAGCTGGACTAGGTGGACCTTTGGCCTGATCCAGCAGGGCTCTTCTTATGTTCTTATGTTAACCCTTAATGCTTTGGGATGAGGATAATTTATCACCTTCTCCCATACATTCAGGTCAGTATTGGAGGCCTTGATCCATATCCTCCCACAGATTGAAATGTGGCGCAGAGATGTAACCACGGTGCAGCGCGTGGTTCACTCGAACCAGGCGCTCGGGTGGGAGCACGGGGGAAGCACCGTGTTGTGTCGGCCCTCCCTCCCTCCCTGGAGCCCGTTACGCTCAGAAATGAGCGGAAAACGGGCGGGGGGTGCGTCGACGCGACGCGACGCAGGCCCCGCCCCCACGCGCCAGGCGCCGGGAGGGCGCCCAACATTTCTGAATGTGGGTATGCAAGACTGGGCCTTTTTGGTTTTGGCACCTCACAGTTGTGGAATGCACTCCCCATGGAGGCTTGGCTTCTTTCTTGCCCATACTTGCCCATATTTCTTTGGATGGCTAATGTCCGTGAGCCCCCGGGACCCCCAGACTTACCTGGGATCCCCAGGACCAAGACACCACCTCTTCAGGGCCGGCCAGCCCGCTGGCGAGGCCTCTGGGCTGTGTGCGCCCCGGCGAGCGGCGTCCCTCGCCGGAGCAAGAACACCCCCGCAAGCTCCCGCCACCTCCCGACGAGGCGGAGGACGTCCGGCAGCCTCGCCCTCTTCCTGGGCGACACCCGATGTCCGGGGCTGGGGGTGATGAAGCCAGCGACGGCGCCAAGGCCGCAGCAGCCCCGCCGACGTCCCCGCTGCTAGCTGGAGCGAGGGACAGGCAAACTGGGCGTGCGCGGCCCCAGCACAGCCGGCACAGACCCAGAGTTGCGGCAGGCGGTGAGCCAATAGGCTGAGACGCCTGCCAATCACCCGGGGGTGGGCGAACCTTCCGGGAGGAGGTGGGACTTCCCCCTTGTATGGGCTATATAAGAAGGCAGCCGGCCAGTCATGAACTAGTCGGCTGCGACGCAAGGGAAGCCGTGTCTCCCCTCCTGCCTAAGACCAGCCGGCTAGCTGAGAGAGGTGGCTTGCGTGGTGCCTTAACCCCCACCCTCCAGCTACCCTGAGGCCAACGCTGCCCCCTGGGGGATACTTATCGAGGCCCCAGGGCCCCGATCCTCAACCTGTGGGTGCCGGTCTGGAGATCTACCCCCCACCCCTGGGACCGGGCGAAAGCGACCTACCGCTGAGCACCCCCGTTCCGGACTCCCCCACGAGCACCCGCTCACAGCTAAGAACATGACTCTTTCAGAAGGCTATTGGAAACAGATGTGAAGAGTAGGGCTGTGTTACTATATTTTCTACTGCCATTGAAATTATTGCACTATTGTGCTTTTTTATTTTATTTATTTCTTTTGGGATGTACAGTATTTGTTTCATCAGCTATCATGCATCACCTTAGATATCTTCTGTAGCAGAAAGACATGTTACAATTACTAAACGAATAAATAAGTGGACCCCTGGTCCGATGTACATATTATAAGGCAGCTTCATTCTTCCGAACTTTGCTTCGGCGTTTGACATCTTGGCTGCATATTGTAAATCCCATGTGAGGAAGCTTTTGTAGAAGAGACTTTGAAGGATAGTGAAGTATCGGAATCTCAAGCACAGAGAGCAGCATCCATCACTGGAGGCAACAACTCCTATAAATTCAATCAGTGAAGGAAACGCAGAAAGCAATAGCGGTGACACCTGGTCCTGTACCCCAAGACAATTGCAAGAAAAAATTGGAATGTGTTTTCGAGGCGAAGTTTGCATGTTTTTGTTATTGTCATTTCTTTCCGACCCGAAGTCCAACGTCAATCAGACTTGAAGGATTTCATGGCTGAAACTGGCATAGTACTTACAGCAGAATAATCCTCTGGACTATTCAGTAGGATTTCCCTAGAGCAGTGGTTCTCAAACCTTTTAGCACTGGGATCCACTTTTTAAAATGACACTCTATTGGGACCCACCTAGCTTTATGAGACTTTAAAAAAAATGTGATCTATAAATTTATTTACAAGTAAAGAGCTCTGCTGCTTGTAGGGTAATTAGCAGCTATCTTGCAAACTGCAAGAGCTCAGCTCTTTGCAGGGCAATTAGTAGCTATCTGAATTTTGAATAGCTTCAGGGCTTATGGAAATTACCGATACTTATCTGAACTTTCCATCAGCTGGAACCCACCAGAAATCAGGTCCCGACCCACAGTTTGAGAAACACTGCCCTAGAGTAAGTGGTTTGAGAATGGCAGTCTGCATTTTCTATTTTTTTCATATTTATATAGAAATGTATCTCCCGCCTTTTGGCCCCCACGCTGAATGCTGAATGCTGAATGAAATGCATGCTGACTCTTCTTAAACAAAAAAGGGGAAATGCTGTTCCCTAAGTAATGTCGGCATAAGCTCAGTGATGGGAGAGCAATTAGCTTTAAAATGGTTTACTGCCATGCTGTTCCAAGTGGGTACCTACATCCATAGACATGCAGCTTCCTGTGCCGGAGACAGGCCCTTTTGACACATTGGCAGTAGTTGAGGTATGCGGTCTAGTTTGCAGCCCACTTAGCGTGTCTCCTTCTTGAATAAATGAGTCACCTACTAAGGAATGGGCCACATACTTGCCTCATTTAAAATAAAATATTAATCCTTGCAACTTTGGAATACCTTATTTTTAATTGCATTTGTAGCCCCCAGCACAACTCTGATGCACGACCTGTGTGCATGACACCTCCCCATCACATAAGATGAAACATTTAGGGAGGGGGCGGCTCAGTGGGAGAACATTTCCTTTGCATGCAGAAAGACTCACATTCCATCCCTGGTAGGACTGTGAAAGACAGACCTCCTGTCTGAAATCATGGAGAGCCACTGCTAGTTAGTGTTGACTAGAGCTGAGCCAACCCCCCCCCCTCACACACATGCACACATTTTTGCACCCCCTTTTCAGGCAACAACAATGGGGGCAGTTCTGCAAAGTTACCAGGGAACATTGGCAATAGTTTTGGTATGGGGATGCTTGTGGCTTACCATCATTGCAAATCCTCTCTATTCACGGCCTGGTCAGGTGATGCTAAAAAGGGCAGAGGGGCTTTGAGCCCCTTGACAACTTGAATAGGGGCCCAGTCATTTACGCACCCCTCCTTGGGTGTAGGTGGGCAGCCAGATATTGGTAGGAGGGTTTTTTCTGTGGGATTGACATCCCCCTCCACCTATGGGCACATGATTAGTGTTCAGTCTGATGGAAAAGGGGGTCTAGGCATCTAAAATTAATAAAATAGGCCCAGAGGCAGTAAAAGGTTTCAAAGGAAAAATACTATACTCACAGTTCACAAGCACATACCTCTTTGTTGGCTGTACAGGCCCTAAGCTTTGGAACAGGGAATGCTAGAGCTATTCCCTTTGCATGCACTGGCATCACTGCAGGGGGGCGGAGCTCTAAGTTCCGCCGCGATCCGACCCTCCGTTACACGGCCCCGCCCCCTCGCCTTCAGAGCCTTTCAGGGCAGCGAAAGCAATGCGCAGGGAGTCTCCTGTGCTTCGTTCACCCGTGTAACGGAGGGTCGGATCGCGGCGGAACTTAGAGCAGCAACGTTCTTCAGCAGCAGCTGCTGCTCACCCCCGGCTGTCGTACTTGTTTCCCCTCCCCTTTTGTTCTGCAGGCTGCAGTTCCACAGGGGAAGAGACCATGCCTCCAGGTCCCTCGGCTGCTGCTGCTGCTTTCAGATCGGCTGCTGGGCCTGTGACCACCCATGCCAGCCTCGCCTGGCCAACTCTGCTTTGGTTCCAGAACAATAAAGACGCCCCTCGGTCAGAGCCCCCTTGAAACACATGTGCCACACGTTACACAAGCATTGCCCCCCACACACAGACAGCCCCCACCAGTCAAGTCCCTGCACAAATCCCATCCAGGGACTGCCAATACCTTCCCAGGGGGAACGCAGCAGGAGGGCAGCTAGACCACCAAGCCACGAAGGGGGGGAGTCGGGGGGCGCCCCAGGTTGCCAAACACTGAAAGCCGCTATGGCGCCCGTAGCGGGAACGCTCGCGGCAGACGCGCCAGGGTCGCACCCGTTCGGCAACCGGGGTTCACCTGCGCACCACACAAATGGCACCTGTTGCGCATGCGCCGTGGCGGCCGCCATTAGGTTCCCCACTCCCCCCATATGACACCCATGTACAACCCACCATGGCATGGGGTTGGCAATGCCTGCTTCAGGTGGGGGGGGGCGGGGACTCTTCCCTCCAGCAGGTGGCTGAGGCACAGGGTGCTCTGTGGCATTTGGCACAGTCTTCACGAGCCTCCGGCAACTGTCCTGCGACCGTCCCGTGACAGGTGCGAACAGAGTGCCGGCGCCTGCACCCAGGCCCCTAGCAACCAGGTTGCTACGGACGCGGGGCAGCTGCCGGCACCTGTGCCCGGGTCCTTGCCGACCAGGCTGCCAAGGACGCTGCAGTAGCTGCAGTTGGTCAGCACTGACAAGCGCGGGAAGGGTGTGGCGCATGCGTGAGATGGACGCCGAGCCGCGGGAGCCTGCCTGCTTCAGAGGTAGGTTTTGCCTTGATCCTGGGCTGGTGCTGGGCCACAGATATTCCGGACTACCTAACTCAGGAATAGCAGTGGCCTAACTATGGCCTAGCTTAGGCCCGAATAGCCAGAGAAGTTGGGTTGGATTGAGCTGCAAGTCAGATGACATTTTCCACCGTTATCTGCCTCAGCATGGCAGCCTGTGATGCTGTCATATCATTGTTTCAAGCTCAAGGGCGATAGAGATTGGGGGGGGGGGCGGAGGGATTACAAATCAGCACGATAGACCCTAAATTGGTTGCAGAAGTATGCTAAATATTTTTCAATATAATGGCAGGGGAGGGTGGAGGTTGGCTTGTCATCACACCCAATTCCAAATCGAACTGAGGCAAGATTCACTTACCAATGAATCATGCAATCAGCAACCCTCCCAAAATAGATGTGCCAGCTTTTGATGGGGGGGGGGACGGGGAACCACAGACTAGACCTGTGACTTCTCACTTCAGCTCTCTCATACGTTTAGATCATTTCTTTTGTGACTTTTCTAGAGTCTGGAACCTCCTATATTGTTGAAGCAATCAACAATAAACGACATGCAGAAAATACCAGAGGGATGTGTGCATTTATTTCATTATTCGTCTTTTCTCATCCACATGCAATGCAAACAACGCAGCCGATCTTCACATTACACGTATCAAAGCATGCATTTCCCCCCGTTCACCATGGCATTACTTTAATTTCACATCTCAGCAGTCCGGGCATCTCCTGAATTCCTAAAAAGAATTGAATAATTGATCCACAATAATTAATGGATGCACTGCGCTAGATAAGAAGGGTAACATGATACTAGTTAATACACCAGTCAACTATGGGGAGTGAGGCTGTGTGCTTCGCCTGCTGCATGTAATTAATTTTCATTAACTCTTCTCACATCAACACAGTTACATTTGGAAAGACACTTCTAAGGACAAAAGGCAACACAGTTTAATACAAGTTAAAAGTCTTGTATGAGTGCATGTTTCACATCATTGGAGAAAGACGGTTCAGGGAATGCGCAATTGTTTGAACAAGGCTGCTCATGTCATTTGTGACTCAGTGACAACGGTATGATACTTGCTCACAAGGCAAAGTGGTATGAGCCATACAAGCCCTATATGCCTGGGGCCAGGAGTGGGCAAACTGATCTGTCGGTCAAGCCCTTTGTGTGTGTGTTGGTACTTGCTGCTGCCCTTGCAGCTTCCTCCACCACTTTGCCTAAATTGGAAATACAGTACTCCCCCCCCCCATATCCGCTGTTCGAGGCCCCTCCATGGATACTTGAAACCGTGGATAAGAGCGAACACCTCCATGGTTTCCTAAGGGGGCCCCGCCCTGCCTCCCCTGCGGGCAGGCGTGCGTGCCCCCCCCAGCTCTTATTTTTCTTTCAGCAAGCTTTGTTTCTTCCTTAAAACAGAGAAGCAGCCTCCATTGCAGGCAAGTAGAATGAGACAAAGTCCTAGAGAGGCTCTGCAAGGTTTCTGTTAACCTTGCAGAGCCTCTCTAGTACTTAGTCTCATTCTACTTGCCTGTAATAAGCAGCCAGAGGCTGCTTCTCCTGTTTGTTTAAGGAAGAAACGAAGCTTACTGGGACAAAAGTAAAAGCGGGGGGGGGGGGGTCCCTGCGATCCGTGGATAACTTAAACTGTGGATAGCGGATCAGTGGATATGGGGGCCCACCTGTATTTCTTTACCCAGCATGTAATTAATCTATGTAACTCCTTGCCACTGGATGTTGTGACGGCACCTGGCCTAGATGCCTTTAAAAGGGGATTGGACAGATTTATGGAAGAAACTTCCATCACAGTTTACAAGCCATGATGACTATATGTAACCTCTGGATTTTAGTGATAGCCTATCTCTGAATGCCAGATGCAAGGGATTGACAACAGGAAATGGATATCTTGTTGTCTTGTGTGCTCCCAGAGGCATCTGATGGGCCACTGTGACATACAGGAAACTGGACTAGATGGGCCCCTGGCAAGATCCAGTCAGGGGGAGGAGAGGAGCACAGCAGAGAAACCCAGAATCCCCCCCCCTCTTGTCTTCCTTCCTCTTACCTTTATATCTGTTGCTTCCTCCTGTTTACGCTTACCTGTGTTCAAACACGCAGGCTGAGCAGAACATCATGGGAGGGCACAGTCTTTTTCTCCTTCTTGCCTGACTGGCTTTCTTGCCAGGTGGGCAAGAAGGAGGTGGAGTGATCCTGTTTTGGTACTGGTGGAAGAACTGTGTTTCTGGTGCCCCAATTCTCCTCTCATTTGCTCTCAGTGAGTGGGAAGAGGACCAGAGTGCCAACTGAAGGAACAGGGCATCCGTCATCCGTTTGCTGCCTCCTCCAGCCTATCACTCAAAGCTCCTGCTTCAGGCTGCAATCTTACACACACTTTCCTGGGAGGAAGCTTCATTGAACACAATGGTACTTACTTCTGAGTAGATATGCATAAGATTGTGCTGTCAGTCAGCCTCACGGCTGGACCAGCCCTGGCTCAGCCCCAAATATCTAAGAAATACCTGCTCCCATACTTAGATCAACTACAGTGGACCTCCACCATGTGTCCTTGCATTAGGTGAGGTGGGTGGCAATAGACAACAGGGTCTTTCCTGTGGTGGCACCCTGTTTATGGAATGCTTTCTATAAACATTCTTTTGGAGCCAGCTCTGTTCCCATTCTCTTCCTCAAGATATGCATCAGAAAAAAAGTGAACGAGCACTGAAATGCACATGATACTACGCACCTTCCCTTTAGAAATGTCTGTTCTTGTTTTCTCATGTTGCAGTTCCAGATTTTGGCTCTATAATGTAATCAGTTTTGGAGATGACAAAGACTGTTGACTCCAACTATCAGATGTTTTTTAATGTCAACGCTTTGGTGCTACAGTGCTCTGTCTGCCTGAGAGACTACAGGACCATATGGCTCTGCCGTGTTTCCGATTTCAAATGGTACTTAAATATGGTAAATCGAAAATATTTGCACTAGGCTGTTGCTATACACGCAAGTCACTGCACTGCTATAGTTTTTCCAAAATGACATTCCTCGGCATGCTTCTTGCTTTCTGAGCCTTTCCAGGCTAGTCAAAGTCAACTTTTTCATGGGCAACAGACAAATCTTTTAATCCAAGTTAGAATAATGCTCTATGCAGCAATGCAACTAAACTCTAATGATCACCATTTATTTCCCTGTTTAATCTGCCTCTTTGAAGGCAGATTCCCTCGTCCTCTGTTGCCTCCTTTCTGTCCGTTTCTAGATTATGAGCCCCTCGGGGCAGGGACTTGCCTTCTCCTCGGTTGTAAAGCACCATCTATGTAGAGGGGAGCAATATAAATACGAATAATGCAGAAATCTGTTTGCATGCTGTGAATATCCTCAGAGGCCCTGCTCCACGTCTCTTTTTACATGCTGAGGTACATAAGAACATAAGAAGAGCCCTGCTGGATCAGGCCAAAGGCCCATCTAGTCCAGCTTCCTATATCTCACAGTGGTCCCACCAGATGCCTCAGAGAGCACACAGACAACATCAAGATTTCCTATTGTCACTCCCTTGCACCTGGCACAGAGAAAACCTACTTCTAAAGGCAGGAGGTTGCTTATGGCTTGTAACCTGTGATGGTCTTTTCCTCCATGAATCTATCCAAACCCCTTTTAAAGGCATCTAGGCCAGGTGCCATCACCACATCCTGTGGCAAGGAGTTCCACAGATGAATTACACGCTGGGTGAAGAAATATTTTCTTTTGTCCGTTCTGACTCTCCCTCCACTCAATTTTAGTGCAGGTCCCCTGGTACATTTGACGGGGACAGGACTTTCTCAGCCGGTTAAGAGAAAGGTGATGGGATGCCCTCCTCCCCGTGAAACTATGCTCCACTGTCCGTTTTTAAGAGACAGGTCTGGCATTTCTCTCTCATTTGGCCTTTTGTTACCTGGATTGCTGTTCTGTTTTCTCATTAATAGTAGTTGTGTGCTCTCTCCCATTTGGATTTGCTTTTAAAACATCTATTCATGTATTTATAAAGATTTGTTTTTACTTTTATTTTTAAAGATCTTTGATGATCCCTTTAATGGGACCAAAAGGCGGCAAATAAATGTCTCAGATCATAAATACATACATAATATTGCTGTATATATATAAAAAAATCTCCATGATCTGAACACATTTCAGCCAAAAATGAGAATGCAAGCTGCACTATGGTCAAGCCTCTAGATAATGGCAGGACCCTTATCTAGAAAATATACCATATTTTCCATAAAAAGTTTGCAAAATGTACATGGAAAACATACTGCATCCTCGCTCTTCCAAAGCATAGGCTTTCATTATAAACTGACTTTTCTGACTTATAAGCACTTATCCGACCAATAAATTGTTATAATTATTATTATACAGTTGGCCGGCCTCTTGTATCCACGGGGGTTCCGTTCCTGGAACCCCCCGGTTTGCGAAAATCCGCGGATGCAGCTGTTCAGTATCAGTTGGTTGAAGGCCTTCTGCTTGTGAGTTCTACCTTCTCATATAAGAACGGCAAGTCCCCTTTAATTTTGCATGAGAAGGTAGAACACACAAGCAGGAGGCCTTCAACCAACTGATTCTGAACAGCTGCTTGGAAGTGCACACAGCCATTCCTACAAACTCTCTTGAAGCTCTTTGATCCCCGAGGAAGGCAGTTAGAAACAACTGCCGAAACGTTGGCAGTTTTATAGTTGTATATTTTAATAAAACAGGAACATGGCTTTAGACCTCAGAAGCTTTTATTCTACTGAAAATACTACTTTCAGTAGAAAGTATAATAGTACTTCTAACTAAGCATGCATAGGCAATACTTGGATATACCTTTTATATTTATTGGGGTATTTTTTAATCCCATTTTTCAATTTTTATACATTTGTTTCTAAACTATTGCAGCCCATTCCAAGAGTTTGGGATTACATGAGCTGGATCTTTGAGGGCGCAATCGTGACTAAGCCTCCGGCACCGGAGCAAGTGCTCCGGCACCAGAAGTAGTCGCAAACGGGCCGGAAAGCACGTTTGCGACTACTCGGGAGTAAGGACGGCCAGCGCAGAGGCCGTCCGCCCTCACTCCATCACCGGAATGCCTGAGCGGCCGCCGGAGGAAGTAAATCCAGATCCGGCAGGTGCGGGGGCCCGGCGGGGACAGGGATATGGCGGGAGCCATCCCCCGCCCTCTCCCAGGCCGGCTAGGCCAATGCCCTCACCCCTGAACTGCCCCTGTGCCTGCCAGATCCAGACTTACCTCCTTCGGCGGCTGTTCGGGCATTCCGATGATGGACTGAGGGCGAATGGCCTCTGCGCTGACCGCCCTTACTCCCAAGTAGTCGCAAACATGCTTTCCGGCTAAATATTCCGCCAGCTTAATATGTAGCTGGTGGAAATCCGAGGAGGCCTATCGGGCCGACCCCGGTTTACACCCGGGGAAGGGGATGCGCATCCCCTTCCCCAAGTAGACCTCGGGCTTGCCGGTCGAACGGCAGCCTGGGCTCAGGATCCGGCGGGCTGCCCTGGGCCACTGGCTGGATCCTTAGGATTGCACTGTGAATGAAGTAGAAATAAGTGACATGAGAAGAAAACACTCTAGTGAAGAAATTGGAAGTAGATTTTTGTTGTTATACAGTCTTTGGCAGGGATGTGGATCAAGTAAGTTTTGAGTCAAGTCTCAAGTCTTTGCCCTCAAGTCCCGAGTCTTTGGATGTGAGTTGCGATTCCATATCTATTTACTGGGAAAAACGGGTTTAAAACTGAATAAAATTTGACTTCTTGTAAAAGGCTCCAAGTCTTGAGTCGAGTCTTTTGAGTCTTTTACAATCGCCGAGTGAGTCAAGTCCGAGTCAAGTCATTGACGTGACTTGAGTCTGACTCGAGTCCGGAGTCAATAGACTCAAGTCTACATCACTGGTCTTTGGTAGGTATGACTATAGAAGCATAGCTGGGTGTGTGTGTGTGTGTGTGTGTGTGTGTGTGTGTGTGTGTGTGTGTGTGTGTAGGTTTATAATGATGAGCTCCTGCTCTTTAACACTGAGCACTACACCACTGTACATAACATAAGGTAGCACAAGCCTCTTCTTTGTGGCGACAGGCTCAAACAGCTCACTGCTCTGGAATCTCTCCAGAGGCTTGGAGGTCTGCAGAATAGCAACTGGCCACACTTTTCTGCCTCCTCTTGTTTTTCGACTCTGGTATGTGGATGGCATTCTTAAAGTATTCCAAATCAGGGTGGGATGCAGATAATGGGAAACCCCTCACGTCTTCACTCTCTGAAGATGGATCTTAATTTCAGGCCTTAATTCTGGGTGCAAAGAAATCATAAATGGAGATAGGTACAATATATAACGGAATAGATTGTGTCACATTTGGTTTCTGAGCAGAACTGGGCTTCCAGCGTCTGGGTTGCTGAAGCATCCAAGTTGCTTCTTGATTCTGTTTCTTCTTGAACAGATGGTGATTTTGCAGTCTCCATAAAACACTGAAGGCATTCTGGAAAATGCAAGGGATAAAAATATTCATTTACGAGCAACATTATATTTTGATTGTATGAATTCCCTCTTCGTTCTCTTTTGGATTCTGTCTGAAGAGGACTGTTATCTCTCTGTCTTTAAATGCATAAATCCCAGAGAGTGTATATATTTTAGAAGGCTTTAATAAGCCTTGGCTTTATGAGTCACTGCAGTTAGTTAAAGGTAAAAAAAAAAATCCCCTCATGTTGATCATTTATAAGAATTGGCAGCTCCGGCTGCCTGCCTTCCTCAAACATTTGGCTATGGTTGGCATTCCTGATGTCACAAGAAATTAGCATCCCGTTTGTTTAGGATTTTTCTTTTCTTTTTTGAGGCAAAAGGCCCAGATCTCAGGATATGGGTGTCTTCCTTTGGCTATGCTTAGATCAGGAACCATGGCACATTCCATTCAGGGCAAGTGGTGGTTTGAACCCCTTCCGCTCACTCAGAGAGCCCGCAACTGAAGTGAGATGGAGGCAAAGTGTTGGCTTTGGAATAATTATTAATTAACAATATTTATATACCGCTTTTCAACAAAAAGTTCACAAAGCGGTTGATAGACAAAATCAAATGATTCAATGGCTCCCTGTCCCAAAAGGGCTCACCATCGAAAATGGATGCAGAACACCACCAGCAAACAGCCACCAGAAAAGACACTGTGCTGGGGTGAAAGGGAAGCAGTTATTTATTTATTATGTATTTATTTACAGTATTTTTACCCCGCTTTTCTCCCCGAAGGGACCCAAGGCGGCTTACAACATGAGGAAGGAATACAATACAATACAAAAAATAATCACATTTAAAACAATAAAAACAATTCACGAAAACTAGTAAAAAAACAGCATCTAAAAATTGATAAAAACAGATCAAATTACAATTAGAACAAGAGCATAAAAACAGCAGCACTCCACCTGTACCAGCAGGATGTTAAAAATGGCAAGAGCTCAGAAGGCTTCCTTAAACAGGAAAGTTTTCAGGCCTCGCCGGAAAGTCTCCAAGGAGGGAGCAGTACGTAAATCAAGAGGGAGGGAATTCCATAGGATTGGCGCCACTACTGAGAAGGCCCTATTCTGGCTGCTGCCCCTCACACCTCCCTGGACACCCGCAAAAGGGCCTTCTCTGATGACCTAAGGAGACGAGCCGGAATATATGGAAGTAGGCGGTCTCTCAGATATCCTGGCCCCAGGCCGTATAGGGCTTTAAAGGTCAAAACCAGCACTTTGAATTAGGCCTGAAAATGAATTGGCAGCCTGTGCAGCCATTGAAGAAGCGGCCTGACAGAGTCGAACCGCCTACCTCCAGTGACCACACGGGCCGCCGTATTCTGCACTAATTGCAGTTTCCGAACCGTCTTCAAGGGCAGCCCAACGTAGAGTGCATTACAATAATCTAACCGCGACGTCTTCGTGGCATGGATCACCGTAGTCAGGTCTGCACGATCCAAGTACGGTCGCAGCTGGCGCACCAGCCGAAGCTGGGCAAAGACCCCCCTGGCTACAGCCGCCACCTGGGAATCCAGGAGCAGCTGTGGATCCAGGCGGACCCCCAAGCTGCGGACCTGCTCCTTCAGAGGGAGTGCAACCCCATTCAGAGCAGGACGATACTCTAGTACCTGCATCGTGGATTTCCAGACCAGGAGAACCTCTGTCTTGTCCGGGTTTAATTTCAGCTTGTAAATTTCAGTTACTCTCCCCCTGCTAAATATAAGAGGAGCACCAATTGAAAAAGTGCCTCTTGCCCAGTTAGCAGGGGACTGGAAACAACTTTCCAGAATTTCAGACAGAGTTTCTTTCCCAGTTCTACTTACATAGGGTGCCAATATCCAATAAGGGACAGGGTGCCTATACCTTTAACCATTATAAGAAGAGGGAATTTGGGCAGGTGCAACTCATCATGGAAGGGTGCAACAAGCCGCACCTGCCCAAATTCCCTCTTCTTATAATGGTTAAAGGCATAGGCACCCTGTCCCTTATTGGATATGAGCACCCTATACTTACCTAGGTAAAGGTAAAGGTATCCCTTGACAATTAAGTCCAGTCGTGTCCGATTCTAGGGAGCGGTGCTCATCTCCTTTTCAAAGCCGAAGAGCCAGCGCTGTCCGAAGACGTTTCCACGGTCATGTTGCCGGCATGACTCAACACCGAGGCGCATGGAACGCTGTTACCGTCCCGCTGACTCGGTACCTATTAATCTACTTGCAATGCCTTGGACCATCTGCATACAAAACATGTGCTCCATCACTGAGCCAGAGCAAGTAAAGACAACATGGATTTCTGTCATTGGTTTTCTATCATACATATCTTGGGACTGATTATAAACACCATTTTCATTAATGGATTATTATATTAAGGAAAGAGTAGGGGTACGCATCTGTGTTGTAGCAATTGCTTAAGAACATAAAGGAGTTGAAGAGCTCTTTTTGATTTCTGTTTCCTGGTGGCCACCATTTGTCCCCCAGGCCCCACAATAATGTAGTTCCAGGATATTGAGGGGGGGGGGAGGAGGCAGAGGCTGCCAGCAAGGGGCCACCATTTTCCCCACAATGCCCTAGAATGATGCTATGCTTGGGGCATTATAGGAAAATGACCATCAAAGGGAGTTCTCCTTAAAGCAAAAAAAAAAAAAAAGCCTGTTGCTCCACAATTGACAAGGGTACTAATGAAAATGGACAACACTCGCCACAAAACAAAAGGAATATTTGCAAATAGTGACTAAACAAATGAGGGTTTTAATAATGAAAGTGACATAAATCACAAAATGAAACAAAAATTCTTGCACGTCTGGAGGGAAGAGGGAAACTGCACCTGGAAACTTCAAACACACATGATAGTATCAATGGATTCTAATTCATCAAGATTGATATTTGCCAAAACAATGGCACTGAACAAGCACTTAAAACTATTGTACTGCCACCTTTTGGGGGCTCCTGTGTTAGATCTATGCTGGGCAGCTTTGCTGTACTTGTTGAATGTGTGCATGCCACTCTGCTAATAAAAAGCACAGGAAACCTCTGAAGAAAAAAAATGTGACAATCTTAGTAGAGTACAAATAAAATAAAATATAATAAAGGATCCCCAGGCAAAATGCAATTAAGAATAAAAATAGACAAACTATCAGAGAGCTAGAAGATGAAAATATAGTACAATAAAGAAATATTGGTAAAAAATAAAGTTGCTGTTATTAACCACTCTATCAACCTAGACCATCTTATCAGCTTTCCTATACGGAGTTTTATAATTTATTTATAAACACATACAAAAAATGCATCAGAGCTGGTCACATGGGTACTAACTTTGCAAAGACTCCCCCCCATCCCATCTTTATTGTTCATTTCAATGTATGGTGGGAAGAGGCAAATCTTAAAGAAATATAAATCTACCAGTGCTAGTCCTCTGGGGTTAATATCAATAAAAGCAGCACTCAGACAACTGGATCTGATATTCAACCTTGGCAAGCATAGCTGGAACACTTGCATGCTAATGTCTGAAGATGCATTACAGAATAGTAGCCCTTGGAGGTCATGAGGTCAGTGCCACCACCAGATTGCTGGGGGTCCCGGGACAAAGACTTGCACTAGGCCCCCGTGGCACCTGCTGCCTGCTGATGGTGCCCTGAGTGTTTTACCTTTACCTGGGTCACGGTGCCCTTCAGTGGGAAAGGAAATCCTGCCCAGCAATATGGGAAAGATGTACTCTGCATGACTGTAATATATTGCAGAATTAGCCTGCTATAGGAAGATTCACCTCCAGGACATAGATGAGGGTGTGTCATTACTTCCTGCATAATGCTTCTCTGAAATTCATCTCACGTTCAGCTCGTGCCTGCCATTATCACACTGCCCACCATGTCATCCTTCAGAAATGAGTCATCCAACCACCACCCCATTTCGGTTCTGCCATCTCTTCTCGCTCCTCTGCTCTGCAGAAAGTCATTTCTATTGTAGGCCTTCCATTTAGTCGTTAGAGTCATCGTCTCTGCCTTCAGATCTTTAAGAGGTGTCAGAGAGCATTGCTTCCTTGCCTGATCTTGTGCAGAGTTGGCTTCTATCATATCTTGCCGCCTCCTACCTCAAGTCATCCGTCTAGATAAGTGAACATTTCCCCACTCCTCACGGCCCTTCCCCTACGCGCTGCTGCCTTCCGCTCTTTCCCCACTTTCATCAAGCACACGTCAACTCCTACCCACTGTAAGCTCATATCAAGAGTTTTTTAGCAACATCTCTGTAGAGATTGAGGAAGAAAAAAGTGGGCAAGGCACAGTTACAGTCAGAATGGGAAACCTGATGCATGCACTACTATCTCCCTTAAGGCCCACATTTTCCTTTATGTTGGTTCTGGATGTACTTCTTCGAGAAATTGGAACTGTGAGTCACTTCTGCCTTAATGCTGTCCCAGTGGTGCCGCTGTTCAAATGCTATGAAAAATGTACAATTGCTGTGAAAGAGGTGAATATACAGTATATTGGCATTAGGCGCATGCACAACACACACACACATGCATGGTGAGTATTTTTATACTTATATCTAGATCAACGCCAGCTGGCTGGAAGGGATCAGGTAGACTGGACTGTCACATCTACCTCTTGAATCAGAGTTGAAAGCCAGTGCGTTGTAGTGGATAAGGGTATTCAGCTTCACAGGGTTGAGGATGAAATTGGATTTGAACCTGAGGATGCTGCCCTGAACGGTTTGGAAGATGGGTGGACCACACATTTAATCATAAAATAAAGTAGTAGAACGTGGCATAAGGAAAGGGTACTTGACTGGGGTCTGGCAGGTACTTTGATTTGGAGCCTCAACTCTATTGGTTGCTCTGCCGTTCCAAGGTGGGATCCTGAGCTTGCAAAAGTGTTCATCAATCTAAACTGTACCCACGTAACCCCTAAATGCCCGATGAATGATATCACAGTCCTTGAACGATGCAGGCACTTTGTGTGACTGAACCTGCAGAAGAACGCCTGTATAAATGCAGAAACCCATGAGCCAGTTATCCCAGTTGCAGACGATCTTCTGCCTCTGGATTGTTTCCTGGCCTCTCTGAGGCTCCCCTACCTTCGGAACGGCTTCTGGCTCACAGAGTAGCAAAGTGAAAACATCCATATACTCGCCCCACACCATGTCTTCTCCGTTACTGTGGTGGCCAAGTGTCCTCCCAAAGGCAAAGCCACTGCACCATAAGACATTTGCTGTGCCACAGTCATGCTGTCTTGTGCCTGCTCCATGAACCCACTCTGAAAAGGGACCTGATCCCAGGATCACGCCCTCACAGAGGGAAGTTGAGTTCCTAGCATAGATATGGAAGGCCAATGCTGCAGAGCTTGGGGAGACATGACACTAGTCCTCTCCTGAGCTCTCCCAGCTCCGGAATGCCTGAGATGGGGGCCACATACTTGTTGTACCTGCCATGGCTCCACCCCCTGGCCATCTGAGCACCAGTCAGGTGCTAGCTTCATCCCCTGCCTCATGCAGGGTGGTGACCAGGTAAAGGATGCCCCTGCCTCCAGTCATGGGTAGGGTGGGGACCACTGTCGTCGCTGCAGGGGGGGGCAGAGCTCTAAGTTCCACTGCGGTCCAACCCACCATTACACTAACTTGAATGGCTCCAAAGGCGAGGGGGCAGGGCCGCCTCGTGCACCTGTGTAATGGAGGGTCGGACTGCGGCGGAACTTAGAGCTCCGCCACCCCTGCAGCGAAGACAGTGGTGGGGACATTTCCCACCTGCAAATAAGGTTCACGGGCGTACATGCCTCCTCCTCACAATGATTAAATATACAGGAGGAACCCGATCCATTTGGTTACCCTGATGATGTTAGAACCCCTTTCTACAACCCTAGGCACTGGTACTGCTTTCACCCAGGCAGGTGATAGCAGTGCAAGAACTAACGAATGTGTTTCAACCATTGCCAGTAGCAATTCTTTTTTGGAAGAGCTTGTGATCAAACCAATGCTAGGAGAGAGAGGATGAATGTGCACATTTGATATGTATCCCAGAGTTCTCCTTATGCCCCCCCCCCCCCGCCCCTTCTAAAAAGACTGCTGTAAAACCAGTGGCATGCCAGCTTAAAAAGCCAATGTGGTAAGGTCCAAAATGTGTCACTTTAGCTTCAAGATGCCTTATGTGATCACATAGATTTCTGGTTAATTGCCTATTTTTCCAGTGCAAACATTGCCAGCCTTTCTGCCCACAGCTAGCAGGTCATGCAGCACAATCCTAGGCGTGTCTACTCAGAAGTAAGCCTCATTCAGGTCAATGAGACTTATTTTCCAGTGAATATAGGATTACCAGAGGCGTAACTGAGGGGGGGGCTGTCCACCCCCAGGTGACAAGCGGGGGTGTCATTGCTGCCGCATTGACAGCAATTTGGCGGTGGCAAAGTTTTTTGCACTGCTTTGGAGGCGGCTGCTGCGGTGTTTTTAGCGCTGCTTTGGAGGCTCCTGGAGGGCAGGAAAGGTTGCCCTGCCCACCCCCCAGGCTTGTTTTCAGCCACTGGAGGGCCAGTGACGTCACTTCCGGGGGGCAGGTCGTCCAGTTTGTGATGTCATGGGGGTGTCATCTTGCACGGCCGCCGCCGCCCCCTCGCAGGCCGTAGTGACGTTTCTGAGGATTACAGCATTTGTCCTCTAAAAGGGATATAAATTCTTTTCAATACACTGATGGACAACAAGGGGTGCGTAACAAAGATCTCTAACAAATTGTGGTATTTTGCTGCTCCGTTCAACAATTCACTGAAGAGTAGAACTGAGCACTGTCTGTATAGGAAGACGAGCTCAGTGCTTCCCGGTCACTTGGTGACAGCTTTGGATTCTGCTCAAAGGAGCATGGAAGGCATCTGTCTCTGAACGTGCAAACTGATTTCAACCTTCTCTTGGTTCGGCTGGCTCTTTTCTTCCCTTGTCATGGTGACTAGGTTACTATACCTTCCACAGAAGGAAGAAAAATAATGTCATGTTGTGCTGCTTCTTTGAGGATTGCTAGAATACAAATGCATCTCCTGCCAACCTAGCAGTTCCAAAGCATGTTAATGTGAGTAGATAAATAGGTACCGCTTGCGGGAAGGTAAACAGCGCTCCGTGTTCCAGCCACATGCTACACACTGTGGCAAGGAGAGTCATGCCAGCCACATGACCACGGAGGCGTCTTCGGACAACGCTGGCTCTTCGGCTTTGAAATGGGGATGAGCACCACACCCTAGAGTCGGATACGACTAGACTTAATTGTCAGGGGTCACCTTTACCTTTACCTTAGAATACAAATGCAGAGCTAGTGTCAATTTAAAATTGCAAAATTAGCCTGGAATGTGAAATCCTACAACTGGGAAATCCCACAGGCCAGTAACTGGCTACAAGGTGGAAACACTTTCTCAGTAACCCCTCCACAGATTTCTCTCAGTAGAGCAGCAGAGAGATACACTGCAGAATTAGGCAATGCTGCTCATAACATATCCAGGTTGAGTGAACATGCATAGAGAAGATATCTGTATGTAGCTCTCTTCTCAATTCAGCTTTTCTGCATTCAGTAAATATGGAGGAGGGGAGGGGGACTGACCACATCTTCTAATGCCAACACGATTGCTCACTATGCCTTCCCATGAGAGACTACCGTGTGTGTGTGTGTGTGTGTGTGTGTGTGTGTGTGTTTGTGTGTGTGTGTGCGTGCGTGCGTGCGTGTGTGTGCGTGTGTGTTCCAAAAAATAATGCCCTTGGAATGATGCTATATCACGATGTAGCATCATCATTCTGTGGAGGGTTCTGGGGAGAAAATGGCAGTTGGATAGAGCTGGCCGCCAGGAACACTTTCATAGTTGCAAGTGTTGCTGCCCTCAGCACCCTCAGAGACACAACATAAGCTGACATCTGCCCAGCCTTCACCAGAAGTGGTCAGCTGCTTGTCCACCTTGAAATTTTCAAAGAATTTTGAGCTCCCCACCACCATGAAATTTGCTAATCTTTCCCCACCATGAAATTGCCATTTTTTGCTACCGGCAAACAGGATGGTGAAAATGGGGTGGGAGGGTCTGTTTAAAATCATTTGTAAACACTCCCTGCATATAGAAAAATGGAAATGAATATTGAAAAGTGACTAGGGTTACCATCATTGTCTTGGAGACAATGGACACCGTATTTGGGAGCTTGGACCAGATTTGGAATCTGCCTTCTGAGCTTACAAGAGAGACTCATATATATCTACATTGAAAAACATATGAGTGCATTACACAGGGAAGGCTCACTACAGCACAGTTGGGGAAACCTTAATGCAACTAAGAGTTTCATATTTTTCCCTTTTAATTAGTAAAACTTCAACGTAGTGCAAATATGGTGGTTCTGACTTCCTGCAAATTAGTTTGTTTGCTTAACGAAACTAAATTCTACTTCTTCTATTAGCCTGATTAGTTTCCTAGAATTGCAATTAGCGTGTTTAAAATCAATCTAATTGAAGTCAAATTTTGACAGTGTTCAAATAAGCACCTTAAGTGAATTACACAAAGTGGGAGCAGATCGTTCATTTCAACTGCTGCACTTTTACTCAAGGTCCCAAGGAGGTTATTCATGCTTACCTAATGCTGCCAGTTAGTTACACCAGAGCTAATAAAATGAAAAAGAAATTGAGATTGTCTAAATAAACAATACATACACCAACTATAATATCAGATTGAGAACCATTAATATTAGGTGGATTGAATATATATATTTACTAACTTAAAAATGAATATATACTGTATATCCATTTATTTGAGTTTATATCTGCCTTTCCTTCTGAATAAACAGAATGCTCAAGAAGCAACATAGGGAGAAAAAGATTGACAGTGCAATCCTGCGCAAAAAAGCCCCGGAGGAGGCTGCGCTCCCCTGGTGCTGGGTGTCACGAAAGTGCCATAAAGCACTTTCGCAACACCCAGTGAGTAAGGGCCGCCAGGGCAAAGGACAGTAGCCCTCGACCTGCCGGTCCATGTGCCCGCCGGACTAAGTAAACCCTGCACCGGCCAGTGCAGGGGCGGAGGGAGGACAGACTGGGTGACGAGGGAGGGCGGCCATTAGCCGCACCAGGTGGGGGGAGGGCGGGGGTTTTGGCGGCAAGCTTCACCCTCTCCTGGCCTGGTGTAGCCTTGCATGGAGGGTTCGAATGTACGCCAGCTCCAGCTCTGTTCTGACAAACAGACAAAAAGGAAATATTTCTTTACCCAGTGAGTAATTAATCTGTGTAACTACAAACAAAGACTGGATTGACACGGGATTAAAAGCCATGTAGAAAAAATAAAGATATATTTAAGTTTAAGTTATATTTTAAGATATTTAAAAATAAAAAATCTGTGTAACTCTTTGCCACAGGATGTTGTGATAGCACAGGGCCTAGATGCCTTTATAAAGGGATTAGACAGATTTATGGAGGAAAAGTCTATCACAGGTTACAAGCCATGATGACTATGTGCAACCACCGGGTTTTAGAGGTAGCCTATCTCTTAATCCCAGATGCAAGGGAGTGGCAACAGGATACAGGTATCTTGTTGTCTTGAGTGCTCCTTGACAGTGGTGGCGTTGGAGGTGGGGTGGAACATTAAGTTCCGCACCGTGCTGACCTCCGTTACTCACCAGCACAAGGCGGCCTCGCCCCCTCATCTTTGGAGCCATTCAGTGGGGTGAAGGCAACGTGCAGGGAGTCTCCTGCACGTTGCCTTCCCCCCAATGAATGGCTCCGAAGGCGAGAGGGCGCGGCCGCCCCATGCCGGTGAGTAACGGAGGGTCAGCACGGTGTCGTCCGTCCCACCTCCACCAACGCCACTGCTCCTTGAGGCATCTGCTGGGCCACTGTGAGACAAAAGAAGCTAGATAGGCCCTTGGCCCAATGCAGCAAGGTTCTTCCTATGTTCTTAAGACCAAGCTATATGTAAAAGGGGCATCTGGGTTTGGAGCTCCCTGCATCTTTTTATTTTTTAAAAAAGCAACCATGTGGGGTCCAATTTGAATTGTGGTCACATTGCTGGGACAGGAGAGTTTTACTCCGTGCTGATTCGTGCTTCCACAACCTGAAGCTGTGATTAGCCTGGACAAAAGGAGGAGGAGGAGGAGGAGGAGGAGGAGGAGGAGAGAGGCACTCATACGTATGCCTGTATGTTTTAGAAACACCTTCAGGCAGAGGCATCGCTCCGGTAGGGGCGGCACCTTAAGTTGCGCCTGGTCCTAGTTCCGTTTACCAAGCCGGCAGGAGGCGGCCCCGCCCCCTCGCCGTCGGAGCCATTCCCGTGCGGAGACTCCCTGCCCATTGCTTTCTCTGCACGGGAATGGCTCTGACGGCGACAGGGCGGGGCCGCCTCCTGCCGGCTTGGTATACGGAACTAGGACCAGGCGCAAATTACGGTACTGTCCCTACCGGAGCAACGCCTCTGCCTTCAGGGAGGTGAAATTATATTTGAAAATATATGGGTATGCTAATCTCAGAGCTCCATATCACATCTGATCTGACTCTAGGTGCTGTGTTCGTACTTTTATTAATTTTGGCCCTCCCATATACAGTATATGAAATGTATACTAGCTTTACAGCTAGAACATATTGTCCAACTGTACCTGCTTTATCAAATTATTTGTAAAATTCTTGCTTTTGTACCAGACCCTACAACTTTGTAAATAATTATAGAGATATGAAATTCTGAAAACTATCATCTTTGGCAGCAAAATCCACATGTTAGAAAATATACAGGTTTGTGATATCTAAATGGCAGGAAAAAAATGTACTGTATTCTCTAAGCTGATGACAGTCAGGAATCTTTCTAACTGCCCGGCCTGTCTGTATTTTAAAGTACACATTCTGCATTGCTGATCTTGGGAAGAAAAAAAAAGGAAGGCTTCAACACATTTTGCAATATGCATTGTTTAATATTTCCTTTCAAAACACTGAGGCAAATGTGCTATTAAGTGTTCCAGTGCCATTTACTTTGAACTGCTTGTTCGGAGATTTGTTATTGTCTGAATTAGAGAAATTTTGTTTGCATAAATAATAAAAATGTTGTAAAGAAGATCTCTGCATGCCCTGGTTGGGTACCTGACAACAGTCAAAACATCGATTCAAGTGCCAGGGCACCGCATGTTGCTTCAAGGGGTAACATGTCACATAGTCAAGAGATACACTGAGATTTGATGAAGAAGAAAGAAGATTAATGGGAAGGAGGAACAGTGGTTCATTCATTCGGCATGCTGGCATTTGCAAGCTCCTTTGAAGTTCAAAGGTCAGCTTTGCCTGTTCAAGCTGTCTGGCTCAACTGTAATTTGCACCTTAAGAGCAGAGCCTCTTCCTGAAGAGGCTGCTAATAAGACTTCCCAGATCTTCCAGGAGTCAATCAATATGACAACTGCGGCTTGATAAAATGGTTGGAACTGAACTCGGCTTCAAAGGATCATGCCACACACACAAAGAACAGCGCTATCTGGCTCAAATATGTATGTTTGTATGCCACCGGAGACACTGTCTCCGCAGCAGCCTATTTTAATTTCATTAGTCTGAATTTATCTTTCTCTCTGTTTTCATTCTGAAATTGCAGAAGGGTGGTTTTTTTGTTTTGTTTTTTAAGGTGACTTTTTGAAAAGTGCAGAGAGGCTTTACATGACAAGAGGGGAAAAATGATCACAAGGAGTTTATGGTAGAGGAAAAAGAAGTCAAGGAAGCTCCCCCCATCCCAGCAAATGATGGATGGCAGGGAGAAAGAATTCAATATATGATGAATGTGCTCAGCTGTTTATTTGCTGTTACGCGAACCCCTGTGATGCAGTTTGCCCATCCTAAGTCTATATTTCCAAGGGAAATTGCATGCACTTTGCCATGCAAATTCACAGCAGCTGTCGTGGACACGGAGCATAATGCAAGCATCAAGCCACTCGTCAATCAAAGGCAGCAGCTTGGTCTTCCTCCTTGGGGTTTGGGGGGAGAGAAGCGAGGGGGGGATGTTTGTCTGTACACTTGATCTCTATGGAGATATTCACCAGAACACGTGGTAGACATGATGGTCCATTAGAAGAAAAAGTCCACAATCCAAAGTAACACAATGACCTTATTAGGATCAACTGCAAGGCAATAAGGGATCAGACAACAAGCTTTGCAATGCTTTGTTTTGATATAAATTATAAGACTCAAGGCTGGAGCAGGGGCGTCACTACCCCCGTTGGCGCCCGGAGCAACGGGGTGTGTGGCACCCCTATAATTAATATTGCCGGGGCCAAAGGCCGCGGCGCGCTCCGGGGGGGGCGCGATCCGGAGGGGGGGCGCGATCCGGAGGGGGGCGCGATCCGGAGGGGGGGCGCGCTCCGGGAGGAGCCAGTTTGCGCGCTCCTGGAGGCAGCGACCCCCCCTCAACCGGGAGAGCCGGCTCGGGGACGTGTTCCCCGGCCGGCTGCCCGGGGCCTTTTAAGGAAGGCGCGCGAGAACGGTATTTATACCGTTCTTTTTGCGCATGCTCAGACTTACTGAGGGAAAAAGGGCAGCCTTTTTCCCTCAGTAACAGTCTGAGCATGCGCAAAAAGAACGGTATAAATACCGTTCTCGCGCGCCTTCCTTAGAAGGCCCCGGGCAGCCGGCCGGGGAACACGTCCCCGAGCCGGCTCCCGATTGAGGGGGCGGTCGGACTTGAGTCTCCGAGTCCGACTCGGACTCGAAGATGCGAGTCCCCGAGTCCGACTCGGACTCGCGGGCGGGGCGCCCTTCGGGCGATGGCGCCCGGAGCGGGTGCTCTGCCCGCCCAGCCCTAGTTTCGCCTCTGGGCTGGAGGAATCTAGAGAATAAAAATCAGCCAGGATTGTTTGCCGTGGTTTGTTCAGAGCATCGTTCCCTGACGTTTCGCCGGCCTCTGTGGCTGGCATTGTCAAAGGTAAAAAAGAAAAGATGGAGCACCAAAGTACTCTGGTATAGTTCTGGTCTCTGCAGAGCTTCCAGGCTCAGATACCTTGTGACTATATCTGAGCCTAGAAGCTCTGCAGAGACCAGAACTATCATGGCCAACAATCCTGGCTGTCTGATTTGTATTCTATTGAAAGCTTTGTTTTATTCATTTGCCACGAGGTGGTGATGGGGGGGAGGGCAGAATGAGGCAGCGACGGGAGTGGGGGGAGTGCAGATCGGGCCTAGGACGTGGGCGGGTTCAGAGGCAGCAGCAGCTGCCAAATCCTAGCCCCCTTCCTAGCCCCCTTCCTGGCATCTCATGGACCCCTGAGATGCGGGTCCAACAAGTTTACTAATGCAGGTCCGAGTAGACCCCTTTGTGCTGGGGAGGCGGTGCTTCTTGTCTTTGGGGCTCCCCCTCCTTCTCCATCAGGATGTTCTTCCTTGATTATCCCTCCTTTCAACTGTGTTGGATGGGAGGCGGGGGGGCAGGGGGGTCTTTGAGGTTGCACACAAGCAGGGGCCATCTAGTGTTTTTTGCGCTATGGCCCAACATCACAATCTGACACCACTGTTGAGGCTACAGCCTGCCTGTGGGCCATATATCATGAAAGTCCAAGCTGTAAAAACAGCATTTTTAAAGAACTAAATATACACATTTCATTGGAGTGAAAGTATTTCACACACACACACACACACACACACACACACACACACACACACACACACACACACACACACACAATCCGCTGAGCATAAATATTGCAATAATACAACTACAATGGATTTTTTTCATAGCAAAACCGTTACGTCTTTCATTTGTTGATTTGAAAACTCTTCCTGTGAAATGAATTGGGAGTAAGATTGGGGGGGGGGGATTACAAAAGCCCATTTTGAGTGCTTTTTTTGGCTATTTCATATCAAGCAAAGTGATGAATGTAGCAATATCATTTCTACCTATAGCGCAAAAGATATTATCCATGGTTAACATTGCAGCATAAAACAAAACTGTTTTTATGACTAGTCACAATGATGTGGCATTCCTGATAAATGCTACTTGAAGATTCTTTTGGGTGCCGGCTTCCCTTCATGCTTATTATCAAGTTACTAACAGATTCGAACAGTCTTGTCTGGCTACCATTTTGGAGCATCATTGCCTCTCCAATGACAGAAAAGGAAAATGCTCTTAAACGTCCAATTTTCCTCTTTTTCCCTGAGTGAGCAACTAATGACTAAGAAGAATATCTTTTATTCATGTTGTCAAGGTGACAAAACCTTGCAGAGTGATGAATATGAAATACCGATATTTTCATTTAACAAAATTGTTAAAAAGTCAACACCAATTTTTGGACCTTAAACAAAAGAGGTTTGTTTTGCTTTTGTGGGAAGGGACAATCAGCACCCCACAGATTCACCATTGCCGTATCCTATACAGCATTCATGGCAGCTCTGCATGGAGTCATAAATGTTCTGTGGATGTGAATTGCTTTCCCATCCATTTACACTCTCCCCTGCTTGATTCAGTGACTAGCTTGGCCATTCCAGCTCTATCTCCTAGGATTGTATTGATATAAACAGAGGCATGTCAGATAAGGTATCATGTAGAAAACCAAAGTTCTTATTTCTTTACTCCTGTTTTCTTCATGTGCACAAACATACTCACTGCTTTTTACCAGATCACATTCAATAAAGACATGTGAAGATAATACAGTGTTTTCCCATACGTGCTTTTAAGAGAGAAAATGATCAATGTCTTATGGCCCAATCCTACTTATGCCAGTGGAATTCATGTCCCGGCAGCGTAAGCAGCTTTATGTCTATCTCAAATGTGACAGTGCCAGTGCATGTGGCCAGGCCACCACCACCACAAGTGACCGGGTTCACACAAAGACAGATGCCGGATACCCACCTGAGCAGGTAAAGCAGCGCAGGGATTGGGATGGAGGCAGGAAGGGGTGGAACATGGCAGGGGTGGGGCGGAACAGGGAGGAGATGGGGTGGGAGGAGGGCGGATTGGGCCCGGGAAGGGGACGGGTTCAGCGGCAGCGGTACCTACTGAATCCTAACCCCCTTCTTGGTCCTGATCTGCCTGTAGCTGGACATGCCAGATACAGAGCTTTTGCAGGACTGAGTGGAGCCATAGCGGCTGCTGAGGCTCACCCCAAGATAAGGACACAAATCAAAAGATAAGGGAACAAATCTTCCCTTTTGAACAAAACAAAAGATAAGGGAACAAACCTTCCCTTACCTCCAGGTGGCCTCAAAATGCAAAAACTCTGCCATGGGATACAGCGGTCACCATGTTGGCATGGCAACACTGCATCGCCACGGAGCGAGTTAGTTAGGATTAGGCTGCCCATGATGGATAGAGGCAAGCTGAGAAGAGTGGAAAGAGCCATACTATGTTAACCATACCTTTAACCCTGGAAGGACAGGTACTGAGGCTGAAACTCAAATATTTTGGCCACCTAATGCGAAGAGAGGACTCTCTGGAGAAGACTCTGATGCTGGGAAAGATTGAAGGCAAAAGGGAAGGCAAAGGATGAGATGGTTAGACAGCATCACCGATGCAACGAACATGAAAATGAGCGAACTCAGGAAGATAGTGGAGGACAGGAAGGCCTGGCGGGATATGGTTCATGGGATCACGAAGGGTCAGATACGACTTAACAACTGAACAACAACAACAATAGGAGTATTTGAATCCCTCTTTCAATGGTGCTGCTTAGGTGGTCTCCCAGTTGCATAGAAGCTTCTTATACATGAGCATGGCTGGGAGAATTTTTACATGGTCCAACCAACCAAAGGTTTTTCACATAGAACTGGCATTTCATGGACCAGTGCCACATGATCCACTCCTGCCCACATTAAAAGATCTCCCAGCTGTGTTTTCCCAGCTTTCTCATAGATCAGTGACAGCCATGGCTGAAAGAATGACTGTATGCAACCTCTGGGTTTTAGAAGTAGCCTATCTCTGAATGCCAGGTGCAAGGGAATGGCAACAGGATACAGGTATCCTGTTGTCTTGTGTGCTCCCTGAGACATCTGATGGGGCCACTGTGAGATACAGGAAGCTGGACTAGATGGGCCTTTGGCCTGATCCAGCAGGGTTCTTGAGTTTAAGGCAGGGGCGGGGAACCTTTTCCCTGGCGAGGGCCGTTTTAAATATTAGAAATATTAGAAACTGTAAGGCCGGGCACCATTTTTATTTATTTAATTAATTTTTGCCACGCCCCCCATCGGCCTCCGGAGGCTCCGCGCTCACCGTCCGAAGCCGCCACCGGGTCCACGCGTCACCTCCGGCATACCATGCCAATGAGGACAAGAGGGCAAGAGCTTGCCCTCATCGGCGTGGTACGCGTGTGTGCGAAATGGCCAATGGCCTGGTGAGAAGGGGTCGAGGCGGTGGCCGGGGAGGACATACAAAGGCCCTCTCCCGGCTTCCGGAGGTGACGCGCAGACCCGGCGGAGCCTCCAGGGGCCGGTTGGGCGGCCTCCCAGCAATCTCTCCGGGGGCCGGACCGGACGGCCTCGGGGGCCTGATCCGGCCCTGGGGCCGGAGGTTCCCCACCGCTGGTTTAAGGGGAGTTTAATGTTTAAGGGGCATCTTACAAAATGTATGTCTAAAAGGGACTTTATAATGAGCTATAAAATAATTATATGTTTTAAGTTACACCTCAAAATGTAATATGTGTGGCAAACCTGTTTAGAAACAAGTACATAGCACACAGATATTTGAGTCAGAGATCCAAGATGGCTGTAATTCCCTGTCAGGTTTAACTCAGCAGCAAATCCACAGTTGCTGCCACAGAATATGATATACTATTGAAATAAACATCTTCTTTGGATGGGAACATATGGCTGTTTCCTGGCTGTATTTTGATAATAGTTATAATTTTTGAAATGCCTTTAATTTACCACTAGGTGTAGCTATAGTGCCTAAGGCACTATAGAAATACCTCTTTAAAAATTAAAACATTAACTCAAAGAAGAAACAAGGAGCACTTCCCTGAAAATAACTCTTCCTTCCTCGTCTATGGTAGGAGGGAGAAACTGTTGTGTTTCATTTCATTTCATTTAGATACTATATTTATGCAAGCAAAGAGCTCTGAAGGAAAGCTAAAATACATTGATCAGGTGAGAGGAACTTTCATTGTAAAATAATATTTCAGAGTGTGCTGAGAGTTTTTTTTCCCTCCAACCACTGGTTTTAATTATAACGATAGAGCGATGTGGAATGTAGAGTAGGGAACAAACCCATATGATCCGCATGTATAGTATGTCTTTGATTTATACTCAATCTCAGTGAAAAAACACACAACAGAAACTAAAGTGTGTTTCATTGAAGGGGCTCCTGCTAAGACGAGGTAGCTGATCATAGCATCATATCCTGAATGATATGGAGATATTTCTTGGCTTTGTTTTTGTTGTGTGTTGGACTGGGTTGCAGGGTCGGTTCTGTTATTCAGGCAATCTGGGCAATTATCTGCAGTGGCACAATATAAAGTCACCCCAGAAGGAGCATGAACTTAACTTCTGGCACAGCTTAGTCTTCATGCAAATGAATAGGCTTACCAGATCTCCAACCGGGACAGAGTGCTAAACCTTTAGGAGAAGGAATGTGGGCAGGTGCAGCTTGTTAAACCTTAGAGCACAATCCTAGGCATGTTAACTCAGAAGCAAGCCCCACTGAACACAATGGGGCTTGCTTCTGAGTAGACATGCCTAGGATTGTGTTCTAAGGTTTAACAAACTGCACCTGCCCATATTCCTTCTCCTAAAGGTCTAGCTGCACTCTGTCCCGGTTGGAGATCTGGTAAGCCTACAAATGAAGATCATGGATAGGCAGCCCAATCCCGTGTAAGGTATGGTGGCCAGCCTAAAGGACAGGCCGCCATATCCTATCAAGTTCCCAGGCTGCTCCTGGGAAGCCTGCGTGCATCTCGAGGGAAGGGGATAATTGTCCTCTTGCCCGGGTTTAAGCTGCTTGAGGCCCAATGGCACTTTCTCAACACCTAGCGCAGGGGAGCACGTGCTCCCCTGGCGCCAAAGATACACAGGAATGCGCCATAAAGGTGCCCTCTGGCAATGTTAGAGATTATAACAAGGTAGCATGTAGTGCTTTCTCTAGCTAGAAGGGATCTCAGCATCATGTGGCTCCAGCTTGCACAACTTAGGATAGCACAAAATCTTGACCCTGCCCTGGGGCAGATGATATTGAGATCTCTTCCAGCTAGAGGAAGCACCATGTGCTACTTTCTGATTTATGCCTCTCAGTAGAGGCTTTCAACTAGAAAGGAACATGCAATAGGCAGCATGCAAATGGCAAGATCAGGAAGTAGCGTATGCTGATTTCTCTAGCTTTTTAGAATTGGAGGTACCTTTAGAATTGAAGGCACCTTAAAGGTACCTTGATATCAGAAATGCCACACACAAGCAAGGATAAATGAACGTTTAGCAAACATAGTGGCGCTACATGGAAAAATGTTCCATTTCATCATTTAGAGGGAATCCAAAGTACTTTCGCTGATGCAAAGATCTGTTGTGGTTGTATGGCAGGTTGTGTAATGTAAACTCTGGAAAATAAACATCTCTAGCTATTTTCCGACTTTCCAGTTGCACTGCTACAAATACAGGATAACATTCAACATGTGTCGGAAAACAGCAGATGTCAATCCAATCTTCTTTCCTAACTCTTCTGTTTCTGATTTTCGGCTTGTTGAGACACCCTCGCCACACCTGACTCGCTTGTGACACAGCTCTTATCAGCTCCTGAAATGTGTTGCTGTACGATGCTAAGATATATGGCTAAGCAATTTGAAAAGTGTGACATGTAAAAGAGGAAACAGCTGTGCTTGAAGGACAGAGTAAGTTATGTCTTGAATCCAATTGATAAGCTACGAGAATGGGCAAACTTTGTACCATTAAGGAAGTGCTAAGGGGAAGTGATGTCATGCAATTCTAAAACTAAGTCTATCACTATGATGTTGGTATTACAGTGGCCCTCCTTATCCGTGGATTAGCCATCCATGGATTTTTTGTCATATATTTTTTATTTTATTAATATAATAATAAAACATAAAAACAATACATATTTTGTAAAGTTACAGCAAGCACAAAGCAATATATTCTACTAGCATATTATTCACTATTTTCTACGTATAATATCCAACTAAGCCAAAATATCACCAACATTCTATTCATTAAATCCACATATCATCACATCATTCTTCTCCTCTCTCTCTCTCTCTCTCTCTCTCTCTCTCTCTCTCTCTCTCTCTTATAAAAGGTTTACTAATTTTTCCTTAATTAAAATTGTAAGTTTATCCATTTCAGCATAATCCAAAATTTTTAAGCACCAATCTTCCAGTGAATTCTCTGAATTCTTCCAATGTTGTGCATATAAAATTCTTGCCGCACTTATCATATATAAAAACAAAGTTTGAAATTTTTTGCCTACATGATCATCCCTCATACCCAACAACAACAACAAAATTCCGGTTTCATTTGCACCTTAATCTTTAAAATCAGCTGTATCTGTTTCTGAATCTGAATCCAATACTTCTTTGCTTGAATACATCTCCACCACATATGATAAAAAGTTTCCTCTTGCTTTCTACATTTCCAACAGCTATTCGACACCTTCCCATACATTTTCGTCAATTTGCTTGGGGTTACCGTATTTTATGCTCCATAGGACGCATCGGTCCATAGGACGCATGCATCCTATGGAGCATAAAATAGAGAAAAAAAGATTTTTGCTTACCTGGGCTTGGGGGTGCTTTGGGGAGGCCTGTGGAGGCTTCGGGGAGGCCTGCACGAGCCTCTGCAGGCCTCCCCGATCTTCAGTTCGGCCGAAAACAGCGATTTTCGGCCATAATGGCCGAAAATCACTGTTTTCGGCCGAACTGAACATCGGGGAGGCCTGCAGAGGCTCGCGCAGGCTTCCCTGAAGCCCCCACAGGCCTCCCCAAAGCGCCCCCAGGCCCAGGCTTCTCACCATAGGACAAACGCTTTCCCCCCCTATGTTTTGGGGGAAAAAGGTGCGTCATAATGAGAAAAATATATACCATTTATACATCATTTTATACATGTTTTCTTTAATATTAACATTTAACGTAAATTTCAGCTATTTTAACCATAATTGCTCCCATTGTTCCATTAAAATTTCATGACTTATTATCTGCGGATGGCCATCCGTGGAGGAGGGATCTCACTGGGGTTAGGGGGTGGTGTCATAGTACAGTTGTGCGCGCAACTGGAAGTTGCTTTCAGTCGCATTTTTTCTTTTTATAGGTATTTTACAAGCTTAGAAAATGGCGTGAGATGCAAGAAGTAGGCGGTGGGCCTGCACAGCTGTTAAATAAGGTACTGTGGTGCCACCCCCTGCCCCCACCCCAACCACATTCAACTGCGGATCTGTGCATCCGTGGATTTTCGCATCCGTGGGGGTTCCTGGAACGAAACCCACATGGATACAAAGGGCCAACTGTATTTATTTTGGTACATCATTGTATGTCATTTCAAAAGTATCTATCTGTCTAGTTGTTTGAGCCAAGGGGTTCACCATTAGTTAAGCTCTCAAAATAAATAGAGCCAGACAAATTAAACCAACAACCGTTAATCAAATAACAACCAACAATAAACTAACTGGATCAGCTTTCAAAAACAAATTCATGAGAATACCAATCAACTCACTGAATGTTTGGTGAATCAAAAATGCCTTTGCCAGCAGCAAGGGGGCCATGTGGTTCTTATGGAGTAGTGCATTTCAAAAACAGGGTGGTATGATAGAAAATGCCCTCTTACTGGACTTCCAGTAGCTGAAGAGCAGGTCTCAGGTGCTGATCATACCAAGTAGGCAGATTTGTTCAGAGAAAGGTGATCCTGCAGATAATTATGTGAGTATACTGCTAAAATAACCCTATATTCTAAAGCACAGAACATGTAATCCAAAACATATATGTGGCGTAGTGGTTTAGAGTGTTGGACTTGTCCAACAAAGGTCTGGTTTCACATCCCTGCTCAGCTGTGAATGGGCATTTGCCTTTGGCATAGGAAAAGGCAGGATATATTTTTTTAAATAAATAAATAAATAGTCTTATTGGGTCAGTCATTGTCTTGCAATTTAACCTACTACAAAAGATTGTTGTGAGGATAAAAGGAGCGGAGTCATGTACACTGCCCCGCAGGGGTGTATTAATCATGGCCGGGACCATAAGCTTCAGGTATTTTGGGGGCCCTCCAGCACTTCAATCAGGTATTTTGGGGGGCCCTCCAGCTCTTCAATCTTCACTCTCGCTATAGAGTGAGTTCCTCTCACTCTATAAAGACTTGTCCCTGTGGGGCCTCTGTCCCTGCAGGGCCCCTAGGTTAGCCTAAAGTAATGTTAGTTAGCCTAAAAGTAAAGGCTAACCTAGTTAGCCTAAAGTAATGTTTCCCAAATGTTTTTGACCTGTGGCTCCCTTGACCATTGGCGACCATTGGCTGCGGCTCCCCATTACATTATGTTGATGCCTGCCAATTGGCATTGCACTGTTTTCCGAGAGGATTCTGTGGCACTTCGCGGCTCCCCTGGCTATTTTCTGCAGTTCCCCTGGGAGCCACGCCTCCCAGTTTGGGAACCACTGGATAATACACCCCTGCTGCCCTGAGCTCCTTAGAAAAGCAGTGAAAGAAATACTGTATATCTGTTTGTTTATATCTGTGATCCTCCTATCTAGTTATGGCCTGTAGACATAGAAGCTTCTGTTTCTTAAGTGGTTTGGGATGTGACTCTGCTAAAAAAATCCTTTCCTGAGTTGAGGCCTCAAATATCAAGAACAACAAACTTCCAATATGGTTCAGGAAGGCACATGAAGATTGCGGAAACAAAAACATTCCAAGCAAAAGCAAGCACCAGCTTTTGTGAGCGAGTCATGCATTTGTGGTCTTCTTTAATTGAGAATAATGAAATGCATCTATTTTCTGCCTAGCAGGCTGAGTTGGTAAGCACTGTTCATTGAACACATTCACTTCATCACCATCCCTGCTAATGTGACTATATCCACATCTCCTTTTGTTGCATGCCTGCACAACTCTGCCTCAGACTGTCTGGACACTGGCTGTTCACGATGAAATCAGACGCTACATGGAGATCATTGGTATGTTTGCAAATCACCTTTAACGTTAGAATAGGGTGACTTAAGAGGCAGCATGCATGCGTAAAAAAAGTGTGCCTTTTCAGTCAAACATACAAATCAGGGTAATTAATGAGCCAGTCCAATGGGGGACTTATGGCAGCAGATCTAGTGATCCACTGCCATAAGTTGCCTTGCGACAGTGTGCAAATTGATCTGCCATTGCGTGCTACAGAGCTATCATCGGAAATAGTCGGAGGCTCCATGCACATGCCATGCAGGTAAGGTGGTGGAGGAGGTGGTTTGGGGGAGGATCAGGGCTGTAAGTGGGCTGAACCAGGGGCGGTTCAAGGGCAGGAGGGGGTGGGTCTCGGCGGTAGTCAAACAAGCCATCCCCCTTTCCTGGCCTGGACCCACTCCCCGAGGCACCTTGGCCTTACACCATCAAAATAGGTAGCATTGGTCTGAGGAGACCCACTGACGACCAGGCAGCCTACCTGGAGGTAAGTAACATATTTTTATATGTTATAAGGAACCCAAATAGAGGACATGATTTTTTGAATCAAAATGCTATTAACATTTGTAAGATGGACTGAAATTCAAATTGGTCTGCAAAGGCGTGTTTAAAAAAAAAATAAACACAACTCAAAGCAAGGATATTAAAATGCTTATTTGAAATTATTCTGAATTTTTATCAGAAGACTGAATGGCTCTTAAAGTCTCCATTGCAGAGCTTGGTGACTGTTTTCACGTTGCCGGAATATTTTTGCATTATATTTTAATTAAAGTTATAATTACAGAAATATAATTAGCTCCTTTCTTCAAAAGAAATCGGAAGCCAACTTACTTTATTAAATTTTCAATTTGTTTCCCGCAGTGTTACATAGTTTATTTTAATTAATTGAAGGCGATCTCATAAATATTTGATCAACATAGGGATGTGATTAAAAGCTGAAGGTCTTTCTTTTTCCACCCAATTTTTCAAATGCTTCTCTCTTTTCCTTTTCCTTTGTCCATATTCTCCCTTACCTTTTCTATTAATAATCGTTAAAAGAATGCTGTAACCAAATCCACCACTTTATTAGATAAACAGACTACGTCTGAGCAGGTCCAGGCTGCTATCAGCCTATCAGCCCTTCTTACTTTTCCTCTGGGAACAGCTGTTAAGGAAGAGATTCCGGGCTTGATGCAGGCCAAGGAAAAGGTTGTCATTGCAAGTATGATTTTCAAATTCAGTGACCTGGTGTGTCAGGTTAATTCCTCAACTCAACTCACAGTCAGAGGATCCTCTCCAGCTCACTGGTTCCATCTCGGCTTGGATCCATAGTGATGGGAAGGAGCAAACGGCTTCTTTCTCTTCCATGAAGTCTTGCTCAAGGGGCGGAACCCGCGCGGAGCACGTGGAGCAGCTGCTCCAGGTGGGGGGCTGGGTGGGGGTCACACTTGGCGCGGGGGGAGCACTTACCGTCGCGATGCGCCACCTCGCTTTGGCCCGCCCACCCTCCCTGGAGCTCGTACGGCTCCGAAATGACTTCAAAACCGGCGGGGGGGGGTTTTTTACGTGACGCAGGCTCCGCCCTCGCTCCGGGCGCTGGGCGGGCGTCCGTAATTTCTGATGTGAAGTCACAAAATATGTAATAATTCCTAAATGCTGAGCATTAAAATTGTTAAATTGTTCATCATTAAAACTCCAATGTAAGCTGTAGAATTGTTCTGCATGAACTGTGATAGATAAAAGAGCATATGCACTGTTAAGCTATATTTGCTATTTGTTTGGTATTTTTCAAATTGTCAGATGTTTCCAAAAACATATCCACCAAACTGTTTCAATGAGTATTTGAAACCCAGCCAATAAATCATTCCAGGAATCCTGACCCTGGCAACAACAGTGCCTTCATGATTATTTGAAGGGCTCATAGATCATTGATGGAACACCTGCCTTGCCTTAACGACCCCGGATTCTACCCTCATGTCTTCAGGCATGGCAGAGAAATATCTACCACTGGTTACATTGTAGACAATGCTGAAGTAGATGGAACAATGACTTGACTCCGTAGAAGACAGCTTCCAAAGTCCCTTCTGATTTGTCAGTGTTCCATATTTAGCTATGATATTGGTTTTTCCTAAGTGCCAAATGTACTACTGTGAAGACCTGAATTGATACAGGCCACACAAAGTAACAGCGCAATCCTTACTCAGTATCTGGTGGGCGGCCCTTGGCCACCCGCCGGATCCTATCCCCATTCTGGGCCGATTGAGATCGACCCAGAGGTCTACTCGGGGGAAGGGAACATTCGTCCCCTTCCCCCGCTGTAGTGCAGGGAGACCCCAATGGGCCTCCTCGGATTTCCTCCAGCTGTTTAGCTGGCGTAAGTCCGAGGAGGCCGTGTAATGGTCGCGCCGGCCCGGGAACAGGACGGGGATATGGCAGGCTGGCTTGACCAAACCCCGGCCTCCCTCGCCGCCTGGACCGCCCCACCGGTGCTTCCCTTACCTGTATCCGGCGGCCGCAGGGATGATCAGGTGGTGGAATAAGGGCTGCTGGTCTCCACGCCAGCCACCCTTACTCTAAAGCCATCGCAAACGTGCTTTAAGGCACGTTTGCAACACTTTAGTACTGCAAAGCACTCACTCTGTCGTTTTAAAGTTACACGGGATTGCACTCTATGTTTCAGAGTAAGTTCTGAATTTTATCACCCATTTCTACCACAATCCAAATTAGCAACACACGGGTGATAGAGCCTAGTAATAATTGTCTTCTGGTTATGCTTTACAGTATACAAGCACACCACAAGCCAATATCATTATGCCTTTGTACAAATCGATGGTAAGACCACATCTGGAGTATTGTGTCCAGTTCTGGTCACCACACCTCAAAAAGGATATAGTTGAATTGGAAAAGGTGCAGAAAAGAGCGACCAGAATGATTCGTGGGCTGGAGCACCTCCCTTATGAGGAAAGGCTACAGCGTCTGGGGCTTTTCAGCCTAGAAAAAAAGGCGCCTGAGGGGGAACATGATTGAGACGTATAAAATTATGCATGGGATGGAGAGAGTGGATAGAGGGAAATTCTTCTCCCTCTCGCACAACACCAGAACCAGGGGACTAAATGCACTAAAATTGAGTGGAGGGTTAGAACAGACAAAAGAAAATATTTCTTCACCCAGCGTGTAATTCATCTGTGGAACTTCTTGCCACAGGATGTGGTGATGGCACCTGGCCTAGATGCCTTTAAAAGGGGTTTGGACAGATTCATGGAGGAAAAGACCATCACAGGTTACAAGCCATAAGCATAAGGGGAGTGGCAGCAGGAAACAGGTTATCTTGTTGTCTTGTGTGCTCCCTGAGGCATCTGGTGGGGCCACTGTGTGATACAGGAAGCTGGACTAGATGGGGCTTTGGCCTGATCCAGCAGGGCTCTTATGTTCTTATGGGTTAAGGAGATGTTGCTTTCAACCTGTTTTGATCTTGCTCTCTTATAGACCTATTTCCAGAGTACTGTCTTGGAGGTCCAGTGGCTTACAAGCCATGATGGGGATAAGCAGCTTCCTGGTTGTAGGAGTAGGTTTTCTTTATGCCAGGTGCAAGGGAGTGGTGACAGGATACAAGTAACTTGTTGTCTTGTGTGCTCCCTGAGGCATCTGGTGGGGCCACTGTGTGATACAGGAAGCTGGACTAGATGGGCCTTTGGCCTGATCCAGCAGCGCTCTTCTTATGTTCTTATGTTCTTAGGTTCACAGCTAGCTCTTAGGGCTTTTCAGCCATACCATGGACCTGCCCTCTCGTAATTCACTGTCCCCAAATCAAATAAACTGTTACTTGTACAGCATCAACAGCAATCATAGTGGTAAACATGATTTTCATGCAGTTTCCTTTAGCTGCATTTTTTCATTCCTAATATGCTGAGAATGATGACAATAGGCAGGAAAGTTGTGCTGCCATTAAAGTGACAAGATTATGGAGATTCTTCTAAACTCATTACAAGAATGTCCTTGGAACCATATGTAATATTTAAGACAGATCCTAAATTGTTTAGGCGTTTACATTATTTATCACAAATGCAGTATATTTCCTGAATATTTATTGAAAATGCTTCAAATATTGTTCTTGGAATAAAGTGACTTTTAAAAAACATAGACTGGCAAGTTTTCCATTTTATCAGAATATTCAATATACGAGACTATACCGTCCCTTTGTATAGGGTAATGTAACTACCATATTCCAAGCTTTTGCAGCAATGAAGTGCCAGAATTTTCCTTTCCAGATCTCTTCAAACATAGGACATTTTGCACAAACTTTCAGTATTCTAGAAAGTACTATAATGTCTGAGAATATAAATCAGCAGTATTGTAATATTCACGTAAGTCTGGAAACAATAAAGGCGGAGACACACCGCACGCGTCTGGCTGCGTCATGTCCTAGAGTAGCCGATGTGTCAATTCTGATTGGCCCAATGTGTTGCTCCCGTCCCGCCCCCACAACACAGCCACTGATCACAGCCTCTCATTGACCAAAGATCAATTTGTTCAACGTCTCATGCACCGGAATGAACTTCGGCCAATGAGAGGCCATATTCAGTGTTTTGGGGGTGGGATGGAATCAGAATCAACACGTCGGCTACTCCAGGACATGACACACAACGATGTGTTTGGTGTGTCACAGCTTTAAAGGAAAAATGTCAGTGTCAGATTGTGCCAGGGCTGGGGGGTTGAAGTCATAGAATAATAGAAATCAGAATTGCAAGAGACCTTCGAGACAGGCCAAGAGGCAGTGCAAAAAAAGAGGTAGAGATTTTTATGGGTTTAAAAGATCATTTTAAACCATAAAAATCTCTACCTCTTTTTTTGCAATATGTCTGATCATGAGAATATCCATGCTACAAGAGGCAGTGATTGGTCTTGTAGTCATCCCAAGTCCCAAGTCATCCAGTGAAATTATCATGTGTGCAGAAATTTGGTCCTGGATTCTCATGGTCAAAATCCAACACACTATCCATCACACCATAATGATATTAAAATAATATAATGGCAGCATTTCAGAACCATGATCAGACACTGCAGACCAGTGCTAGATGCTCCCTCTCTCTAGTTGAAGAGCTTGTATGGCTTTGCAAGCCCTGCAGGGCAGAATAAGAAGGAGCTGCAGTGAGTGTCTAAAATAAGGAAGAAATAAGTTATCTATGCTAAAGGTACTGAAGAATACAGTACAGGAACTTCCCTAGGCCCTAAAAGGATGACGAATTACGAGGGGGGGGGCAATGGCTGGCACGATGCATCTCTATAACCATTTGTCCAGGATCATTTTACGACAAACCTCTGTCTTCCTGGCAGCAAAATTTCTCCACCATATAAATATTATTAGCTTGGATGCATCAAGCTGGCATACTTAATAAGCCAGAACTCCTGTGAATGATCACAGTGGGATTTAAAAAGGAGACGGGCAGAAAGGTGGCGGTGAATTTTTCCCTGCTGGAGCCTCACCTGCTCGGAAAGGGCGGCTGAATTCATTACCGGGATTCTTGTGATGCATCAACTTTGATTAAATATGTATTTTGGCCATGTCCTAAGGAGCAAAAAAGAAAAAAAAATCCCGCATAACCTTCATGGTGCAGTGTTCATCTGGCATATTGCATCACATTACTACATGCGTGGAGGAGAGCAGGGGCTCGAGCTGACAAGTATGTTTTGCTTTCTGTAGCCTGGCAGAAGTTGGGGTAAGAGCTGGTACTAGAAAAACGGCTACGAGGATGGCTGTGTGCAGCCTCCTGTCATAGTAGCACGACTGGAATAATTCACCCACCAAAGCTACATTTGGAAGCAGGAAAAGAACACTTTTGCCATCTTTTATTCCCTGCTTCAATGGCTGTTGCCGCATTTTAGGACTACATACTATACTTCCATATCCTCAGAATAGTATCAGTGACCTCTGTTCTCCCTTCCCTGTTTTCCTCCTTTGTCATTGCCCCACACTTTTATCTGTTGTTCCATGGTTATATTCCCCCTCTGAAGACAGAGCTCCCCTCAATTCCTTCTCCCCCCCCCCACTTGTTTCCTTTGAGGAAAGCTTCAAGGAAAGAATCAATAGGGGGGGAAAGGCTTCCTTGGGACATTTTTAACATGTTGCCATTGCAGAAAGACCACATGGATAGGTTGAAACGTTGTTTTGTGAATCACTAGCCTCCTTTGGCTGGCCACTGAGGAACATAGACCCTAACCAACTACCTGCTGAGATTGGCAGGTGACAGTTCATTGGACACTCCAGCTCACGTGGTCAGATGGTGTAGTAGTGAGATGCCCAGGTGGGCATGAAACATCGAATTGGGTAGGACATGTACCTAATCAAACCTAGGTTATTTAATGTTAAGCCCAAGAATGTTCATGCGTGTTCCAGCCTGGCTCCCTCAGAGTTCAGCTTGTGTATGCTCAAGCTCACCTCCTTGTCCTGGGTTTGGAGAAGTGTAATGGAGTGTAGAAAACTAAGGCCCTGAATAAATACAGTTAGGGGCCAGGAAGCCAGCGCTGGCAGGCCTGGGGATGGAGCTGCACCTGCCAGAGGCAGGTAAGATCTCCACTGGCCAGTGGGGAGGAGGGCGAGGGCAGTGGGGAGGCGGGCAGGAGGTTTTCGTGGTGGGGAGAGGGTGGGGAGGAGGGCAGATCATGCCTAGGAGGGGGGCAGGCTCGGTGGAGGAGGCTTCCGCCGAATCCCAACCCCCGTCCTGGGCTTGAAAGCCCAGCACGGGGCTTCTCTGAGCTGCACTAGCCATTTTGCTAATGCACCTCCAAGTAGCCTCTATGGGGCTGCTAGGGCTCAACATGAGGGAAGGGGACAATTGTCCCCTTCCTTCGAGGAGACCTCCAGCCCCACGCTGGATGCAACAGAGCTTTCCTTGGTGTCGCTGCATCCAAGCCCGGGGCTTTTAATAGGATTGGGCTCCCAGACACAGATTTGGGAAGTTCATCTGCAGAGTAGGGCCCAATATCATGAATACCTTATTTTGGGGGCATCCCAGGAAGCAGTCACTTGGGACACTCATGCCGACAAAGTCCTCTACTGAAGAGAAGACAGAGTCTGCCTACCCATCATCATCCCCTGGAAAGATTCCTTTCAACCATCCTCAAGCACCATTGATTTCTTTTGAGAACCTTCTACAACAACCCACCAATATCCAACCTTTACTGCCACATTGGAAGTGGCAACAGATGCACTAGAATGCAAGACTTGGGGCCTAAGAGCATGACTTAGGGCCAGAGTGATATCACTCCAAGGGAGAGCTAACCTTTCAGAATGATGTGAGCTCGAAGAGCATATCTCTTTGCAGCAGCACTTCAGAGCTATAGGATCCCAAGTAATTCTTGAGCAACACTAAGCACTACCTAAAGTCCTTATTGACTTTATCTCTACATCCAGCCTGTTGTGTGCTGTCCATGGTCCTGATGCTCTGCCTGCTACTTTTGATTCCTGATCACACTTTTCTGATGCCTGTTGATATATTTCGGGTTTAGCTTTCAGTTTTAACTTTCTGTGGAAAATCTCTCAGTAAACCAATTTAGTTAATGTGGGAATAGTTTTGGCCTTCTGCGGGGAATATGTATGATATATTGTTTGAGATGCATCTTGAATTTCCATCACTTCCAAGAGGCAACACATGGTGCAGGGAACCTAAGGCAACCTCGTCCCAACCTTTAGTGCCATTTTGTGCTACAATGTGGTACAGTGCCTACACTTCAGTACTATACTTCAGTTTCACCCATAATTACGCTGCCCAAGTATAAACCATGGAATGAAAGTGATCGTGGTGCTAAAAGGCAGTGAAAAGGCATGACCTCGAGTTATTATTTAGTGTACATTACTGTCTAGGAATGATTTTTGTACTGGGTTCTTACATGTTCATTTCAAATATGCTAATTTTGCTAATTTATTCCAATTTGTGATTTATGTTTGGTTGCCTTCTATCTTCCTTACATTTTTTCCCCTAAAAAATGGGAATCTAACTCTATTATTCTGGTCAGGCTTAAGTTTTGGCTTCCACTGTACTTTCATAGAACACAACTTTCACAATATTCAAGGGTCTCTTGTATCTTGATCCACCTACTCATAGGTGGAAATGTACAGCTTTGTCCAGTTAATGGGACATATACATAAGCATATATGAACAGTATCATAAGGAAACATGTTAGCTGAATATCTGACAGAGCAGCAGAAACATAGAAGCTATAATGGCTTTTGAATGAGCAGGTCAGTTAACTGTTTTTTTTTTTTTTACTGTTTTAAAAAGTAATTATTTATTCATTTATTTTTATTTAAAAAAATTATATCCCGCCTTTTCCTATGCCGAAAGGCAAATGCCCAAGGCGGCTTACAACAAAGGTTAAAATACATAATTTAAATTAATACATATTAATTATAATGTATAATTTACATTAATTTATATAATGTATAATTTACATTAATACATTTCCTGTTCACAGTCTGTGTGAACAGGAAATCACATGACAACACCAGTTCAGGCCCTACCTAGTAAAACAGCTTGTCAACAAGAAGTTAGACTGCACCTATGTAGGTGCAGGAAGGGTTATCCATGGAAATCACTGAAACAAGCAATTCTCCAACTGTGGCCTTATGATTCTACTAATGATAAAGTGACCCGGGCTACAAATATTTGTCAGATCTTGACTCCAGCAGAGGAAATACCAAGAATAACATTTAATTCTCATGCCTTTCAGAGGTGTAGCAGAACCTGACTTTACAGTGCTTTCTCGTATGTCACCAAAGGGAATGTTGTGAATCTGTCAGGGAAGCAGCAAGCAATGCATCGTTTGTCATGTGGCTGTGAGTCAATGTTACCTGAGGGATTGTTCTCCATGGCTTAACACTTGAAAGGCCTCAAAGCTTCATTCTCAGCCCAGTCCTATCCTCAATATATGCCAGCGTATGTCCATGTACGCTGGCGCAATGATGGCCCTGCTGGCGCAGAGGTCCGCCCACCAACAGATGCGCCAGCAGATGCACCAACACAACAGACACTAGCACAATGCCTGAAAAACACTGTGATAGCATTGCTCAGATTCCAGAGCAACTTGGCTGGCAGAAAGACCAAAGGGGGAGGAAATTGGGGTGCAGTGCAGGACTGATGAATTAGAATTAGGGGATACATTTCCTTCAGTATCAATAACCCTACCTCCCAGGCTCTTTTCAGCTTCCAACGAGCCATCTTAAAAGCCAGAGGCGGAGCTAGCCTCTCCGGCACCTCCCACGTGGAACAGAACAAGCCCTGCCCCTGCCAGTGGCATCTCTGCCCCGCTGCATTGCATTGAGGAACATGTCCTCCCCCCCCCCCCCGGCGTTTTCTTTGTCAGATTAGGAGCTCTAGGAGCCTGGGCAGGTGGGCCAATCTTGAGAGCTGTGTGGCCATTTTCAAACGCCGCTGTGGCACACTTCCCCCCCATGGCCCGCCCAGGGGTCCACCCCATCGCTTCATCCGCTACTGTTAAAAGCACCTAGCATCCAGGACTGTGGGTGGCTGGGAATTTAGCGTCAAAGGATTGAGTTTCTGTTACTCCTTCAAGAATATGTCTCCCATTCTTTCCTCTTTTTGTTTAATGTACAAATTAACATTTTTCCATATTTAGGAAGTCTCCAAAGTAGGCAGAATCTCTTGGCCTCATTTCCCTGCCCTTCTAATAGGTATGGAGCACTAATTTTGCTCTTAGTATATAGACAATGTTAGTTGTTAGGAGTGTAAATGGCACTGGACAAAATTCAAATAGACAGGTTTTTCACAGAAATCTACCACTCAGCCTGGGAAAATGGAACCGAAAATAGTTGAGCATGTGCTTAACTCTTCAGTGACACTCAACAGTGCTTAACTAGCTGGATTGCACCTTCTGTTTTCTTTCTCTGGGTATAATATTTTACATTTCTATGACCCTTGACATATTTGTTGCTCATTCAGTCCAATTAGAAATGCACACGGCTCAGCTAAATAAAGATATTGAAATACAGGAAATCTGGCTGTAAGCTTTCACTAGGCACCAGCATCACAGAATTATAGCCCTTTAGGACAGGGGAAAGTGGGATCGTGCCACTGGCCCCACTGCCAGCCTCCACCCTGCAAGCAGAATGTCAGTTTCCATATATGTCCAGCTCCACATGCAGGAGCTCTTTGCATAAGCACGAATCCTATCTGTGCAGGTTTCACATCACACCAAAGAGTCTGTATGTGTACAGGTGCATGCACAGGGGAGTACTTGTCTGATATAAGCATTCAGGCCCCAATCCTATCCAGGCTTTGCACTGCTACAACTAGCAGTCCAGCAGCAGCGTAGCTGACTGGGGGCACCGCCGCCCTTGACGTGACAGTGGTCATTTTCCAGCATCTCCACTGGCAGGGGATCAGCAAGGTGGTGGCGCGTGAGCTGGGCCCACCTTCACCTCACCAGGGCATTGTGCAGGAGTGTCACCCAGGCATGGGGGCATCGCAAGGTGTCCTGACATCGCCCCAGGCAGCGGCCAGCCTAGCAACGCTGCTGCATTCCAGTAGTGCAAGGTGCTATACAGCGGCATGAAATCTGGGCCACTGTCATGTGCAGCCAGGGCACTATCACACTGCAGTGGCTCCAGGAGGCTTCACAGGCACTGGTAAATTGGCAGCATGGGTGGGCCATGGGCAGAGGGGGAGTAACAGGGTGTGTTGGGGGAAGAACCAGGGACTTGTCAGGGGAGGGAAGGGTGTGGATCCAGCAGCAGTGACTTGCACCCTTTTCCTATCCCAAAACCCCTCCACAGAATGCCCCTTGGACTTCCTTTGATTTATGCCAGCAAAATGGCTGGGGTAGGTCTGAGGAGACCCATATGTGCTCAGGCAAATAAATAACCATCACCACCACCCACCTAGCATGCAGCACAGCCTCTGTTGGCAAAGCTACATGCTAGAATGTGGTGGGGGATAGGATTGGGCAGATAGACTTTGCATGAAGGGAATATCTGAAAAGGAGAAGGAAGGAAAAGATCAAAGGGTGATCCACTCCAATCCTGCTGCATGGATGGAGGCATTGTCTGCTGCCATCATAGAGGAAGTGCACTGCAGAAATAGCACTGTAGTTGTTAGACTTCCAAAGCGAATACTCCAAATCAGTCATGAACAAACGGAGTTGGCTTACAATGAATTAGAGTTGGTCCATCTAATTCAGTGACTGGTAGGAGTCTCAGGGTTTGGGTATTTTTTAACATTCCTACTCCTGCTTGGAGATGACAAAGATGGAATCTGGGGCATTTTGTGTGCAAGGCCGATTCTCTACCACTGAATGCTGTGTAAGGAAACCAAGTCAAGCACTACAGGCAATTTGTCTGTTGGTCTGACCTGGAGGGAAATTCCTTCTTTGCCCCAAAGATAACAACATTCCATCTTTTCTTTGTGTCCCAATTAACTGTAAAACATATACATCTAAAGCTTCTAAAAGAGTTCAAAGACTACCACGAAAATAAAGCGTGAGCAAGAATTCCTGCCCTAACTCAAAGGAAATGTCTCAAAAAGGCCCATGTCTTATGTTTCAGCAGAGAAGAAGAAGAACAAAAGCAACCAGGCAATTGTGGGTAATTTAAATCAAGATACGCACCCGGTTTTTGAACACTGGTATTCTCATTTGATACAGTGCAGTTTCCTGTAATAAAGAGCTCTTTAATAAAGACAAAAGTGAAATTCTAAGGTTAACTGTGTGTGAACATTTTATCAAGAAGTTGGCTCCTGTTTTCAATCCTACACAGTGGCAATGGCTAATAATTTCATCAGATTCAAGACTCATTCAACAGAACGGGGACTACAGTACATCGACTGATGTCAACGCCGAAGGACCAAGCCCCATACATTGGAAGGAGGTAAGTGTGACTCACCTGGCTTTGTGTATGCTGCCGTGTTGCAAGTGATGCTCTTTGAATGCTCCCGTTGTTGCAAGAGATGTTTGTGTCACTAGCTTAGTTGAGACTATCTGTCTGGATCTCAGACTGTCATTGGTCATGCCCTGGATGTTCTGGTCACCATCTCTGTTACAGTCAGTGGGACTTCTGGCACTTAAGGTGCCACCACCACTGCGCCCACTGGCACCCACCTCATGACCTGGGCACAAATCCCCCATCAGGAGAAAGGAGCAGTGTGAGAGGGGCGGACCAAGAAGCCCTCCCCTCTCACAAAGTGTTTGAAGCATGTTTCCCAGTTGCTAAGGCAACAAAGACACCTGATACGGGGGCAGAGAGAGAAGGGAGGGGCCCAGAGCACACACGACGGCAGCCAGGAGGGATTTGAAGGCAGTGTCTATGGTATGAAGGAGGAGGACATAGGGCTGAAGGCTCTCCAGAAGTGTCTGGAGAAGGAGGTAGAGGTGCTGGGAAGCTCCAGATCAAAAACCTGAAGGGGGTCTTGAAATGAGGAAGCAAATCAGGGAGGTGTCAACGATTGACAGGGTTGTAGTCATGGGGGACTTCAATTATCCTCACATCAACTGGGTCAACTCATGCTCTGGTTTTCTCTGTGCCAGGTGCAAGGGAATGACAGCAGGAAACAAGTTATCTTGTTGGCTGTGTGCTCCCTGTGGCATCTGGTTGGGCCACTGTGTGATACAGGATGCTGGACTAGATGGGCCTTTGGCTTGATCCAGCAGGGCTCTTCTTATGTTCTTATGTTATGTATGTCCCTAAGGAGAAGGGAGTTGCAGTATATCCCCTCTCTTTCCCTGCATTGACTGAGAGGGAGTGATCGCCCTGCTGGTGGTCTCTGATTGTGAAGTGTTTCCATCTTGGAGAGGCTCTTGTCTTGGTAGCTACCCATACCTCTGGAGAAGCTGCCTTCCCTGTGCATTGAGAGGCACCTTTTCGGCTGCATTTTCTCTTTTTCCCTGGGATCTGAGCTATGCAGTCCAGCCTCTCTCTGCAGAAGGACATCATCATACCCCCAGCAGACTAAGGACAAGTAATTTTTTCGTCTCCTCTCTCCCTCTAACACTCATAACACCTCTTCCTTTTTAAAATCTTCCATTCCGCAGTGTCCATTTCAAGCCTCACAATAATCTCCTTTTCTTTTATTGAGTTGTGTCTGGTGGAGAAAACCCTGCCCAGCTGGCATCCCAACTCTCACTCTCTCATTCCCTCCTTCACTTTAACCAATCCAAATGGAGCTATCCATTTGCCTATCCAAATGGAACTACAGTATTTACAAAAATTATTTCACCTAGTAAAGTTAAAGGTATCTCCTGCTCGAAGCCAGTTGTGTCCGACTCTAGGGTATGGTGCTCATCTCCGTTTTTAAGGCCGAAGAGCCAGCGCTGTCCAAAGATGCTTCCGTGGTCATGTGGCTGGAACGCTGTTACTTTCCCACTGCAGTGGTACCTATTTGTCTACTTGCAACATCTTGCTTTTGAACTGCTAGGTTGGCAGGAGCTGGAACAGGAGACAGGAGTCCGTCCCGCAGCATTCGGGTCTCAAACTGCTGTCCTGCCTAACTGCTGTGCTGTCCTGTCCTGTCTGCAGTTCAGCGTCTTAACCACTAAGCCACCGCAGCCCCTTATTTCACCTACAACCACTTAAATCTCTGTGCAGCTCATCTTGCAGGTAAACATTGCCTTTTCCTTGTCTTGCTATATCTCTTAATAAAATCTATATTCTTTTGCAAAACTCTGTCTCATGGTTACTGTTAGCCTAATTAAAGCCACTGAGGTTGTTCACTCTGCTAGCCAGTCAATGGCCCCCCAAACAGCCATTCACTGCATTCTGGCCTCTCTTATTATAAATTCCCCCAATTAATTTAATTCGGGACAAGGCAGACCAGGACCTGAGATTCTGCACGTGTTTGCATGAGAATTGTTAGACTTGTGTGCATTGTAAGAGAGCAGTGTTGGAAACATAGGAGGCTCCATTTGAATTTTAGAGCTGTGAAAAGTCCATTTGAAAATGTAAGGAGTAAAGAAGATTCCTTTCAAATTTGGAGCACTGAGCTCCATTGGCCAGCTAAGGGGTGGTGGTGGTGGTGGTGACTGCATGGCTCAAACAAAAGTGTGGCCTTCTTGCCTGTGGATCTGTGGCCTCTTGCCATCAGTCCAACATAGAGCCATGTTCCTGCTCTGTCCCATGCTCTCCTGGCAGGCATATGTATAAATGCACCAAGTACATGTGTAAAAAATACATGTCCCTGCACACCTTGAAAGAAACAGCCAGTGGCGTAGCTAGACTGGAGCGGAGGCAAGTAGTTCTGCAAGACTCCGTTACACCGGAGTCAGCGGCCCCTCCCCCTTGCTGTTGGAGCCATTCTGGCAGCAAAGGCAACACGCAGGACACTCCCCTGTCGCTGCCAGAACGGCTCCAACAGCAAAGGGGAGGGGCCGCTGACTCCGGTGTAACGGAGTCTTGCAGAACTACTTACCTCCGCTCCTGTCTAGTTTCACCTCTGGAAACAGCAATAAAATATTGACCCTGTAACAATGGCTACTAGACATAATGGCTTTTCACTCCCTTCCAGGTTCTGTGTTAATATGTCTCTGACAGCACGATTCTACCCAGCTCCTCCACTGGTGCAGCCAGTGGTGGAGGGCAAAATGGGAGGCTTTGGAAGGGAAAGGCGGCTTAAATGCTGCACCAGTGGAGGAGCTGGGTAGGATTGAGCTGTGAATGCCAGTTGCAGGGGATCAGTAACTGGGGAGAAACCTGCCTTTCTCTCCTGCTTATGGGTTTCCCAGATGCAGCTGGTGGGCAGCTATGGGAAGCAGGATGCGGGACTCGATGGGCTTTTCGCTGGACCCATCCGGGATCTTCTCGTGTTCTTATGAATAGGCTGATGAGTCTGAGTAAAATCTATTTCTAATTAAAGGATACCCAAGAGGTAAGCAAGATTTATTGTCAGCTTTCTGCATGGAGATAATTTTGATGTGAGTGAACTTTCAAAGAAGCAATCCCCGCACGCATCCTGAGATAGCAAAGGCCGGTGTGGGCTGCGCAAGATGAACATAGCAAGAAAAGAGACAATTTTCTAGCAACCTGTTTCCCACTGTGGCCAAGCAGATGCCCCTAAGATACCCACAAGCAAGAGATGAAGGCAGTATCGCTCTCCAATGGCGTCGCTATGGGGGGGGGCAGGGGGATGCAATAACCCCGGTGACAACCACAGTCTCCTTGTGAGGAGGAGCTGTGGTGGGATTCTTGCGCTCCATGGCTGCTTTCTTTTGCAGCCAGGGGGCTGCGTTTGCAGCCATGGAGCATAAATACGCTGAAATTGGTGCGTTTTGTGGGCCCTCCCTCCCGCCCTGTGTCCTGGAAGACTTGAAGTCATCATAAACTCCAGCCAATTGCCGTGTACACAGGATTAATAAATAGAATTTCCCAGTCAAAAGGAAGGAAGATCGACATGAGGATCACTTCTGAGCCTCTGCATTCAGCATCAATTAAACAGTGATTGAGATAATGATAACGGAGTTTGTTTTTCTGCTTACCATTCTATTTTTTTTCTTCCGTATTTGATTTCTTGTCTTCCTTGGCCTCATCTCTTTTGCCTTCTATTTTTGTCTGAGGGAATATTATGTATGTATTTCATCATACTGTTATTTCAGCACTTTATGTTAATTGCCTGTCTTTTTCAAAACAGAATGTAGCCAAGCAGACAACTTTTCCTCCTAAAAGCATTCTGTTTATTTGAATCACAGTTGTCATTGTGAAGCCCACTTATTACCCTAACAATATTGTCCCAAAGGATATTTTCATTAAGTGATGGGGGGGAGGGAATGTAAGGACAATCGGAAGAACTAAATGCAGAACAAGTCATAAGACCACAAGAAAAAAAATCCAGTGAAATTTAACATGTGAGAAGAAAAAATACCCCTTTTTTCTAAAATAATCACAGGCATAGAAAATAAAAAAAGACGTTCAGATTAAATTTTCATGGCTGTAGGGCTTTTGCTAGCTATGCACAACAACAGCTACAGAATTCATATCCACTTGACATCAGAAATGCAGATTCAGGGAATTCATTTAAGGCAAAATTGAAAACTTATCTTTTGAGTCTGTCTTTGCAAGCCTTAAATGCAGCTAAATTTTCAAGCTGCTGGATATTATTTTATGTAAAGCCCTCTGAGAGCCTTTGTATAAGCAGTGCTATAGACCTTTACTTAGGCTTGTATTTAGTCTGTGCACATTTGGAAATAGCGGAGAAGTAGCAAGAAGAGCTTAATGGGATGGGAGAAGCAGTGGAGTCATTTGCACATGCAAAAGAGCAAGCATGGAGGAAATTGAAAGCCCCCCAACCTTGAATTCATGCATTTAAATATAAAGGGAAACTTAGTGACTTCAATATGCCATCATATATTTTGACTGTATTTTACCTGGATTGTAATCTTCAACATCACGAGGGCAATGGCTTCTATTCACGACACAATGATACATCTTTTGCAGAGCAGCAAAATCACCACTTTCTTCACTTTCCTGCTTTAGAGCAGGTCAGGCCATGGGTCCATCTAACCCCTTATTGTCTACGCTGACCTGCAGCTATTCTCTAGGCTTTTGGACAGGGGACAATCCCAGATCTACCTGGAGATTATTCTGCAACCACATGAGCAGCAGCTTGCTCAGATGCAGCTCAAATACAGCAATAAAATAAAAACAAAAGAAACAGGAAATAAAATGCTTGCCTTCTTGTTCTTGCCCGCTCCTTCTTGCCTGCGCCACCTAGTGGTTCAATGATGTATATACAGGAAGCAATAAGGAACAGTACAATATGGCAATATGGAAAAAGGAGCGGAAGCAGCTAAGAGAGAGCTTGGAACGGCAGATAAGAGACCTCCAAGCAGCTGATTACTGTTCCTAACAGCTAATTACTGCTGTCCCAGAGAAGAGGCCCCAGGTGATCAGCGTTCCACAGGTGAGATGGAGGAACACTGAATTGCAAGACAGGAGGTGAGATCAGAAAACCAGGTTGGGAACCTCTGTTCTAGGAAGACTTCCTGCTACAGACTTTATGGGTCCCTTCCAACTCTATGCTTTTATGATATCCCCCAGCAATACTTTCTGGCCAAGACCAAGTTTCTGTTAGCCAAAAAAACACTGGAACCCTTGCAAAACACTGTTCCTGAGTCCCAATTTGGCCAAACAGCCCATAAGGACACTATGACTGATGGCATCAAAAGTCACTGGGAGGTCCAGGAGGACCAACAAGGACATACTCCCCCTCTCCGGTCCCTGGCATTGATCATCCAGCAGTTTAACCAAAGCTGTTTCCACCCCAAATCCAGACCTGAAACTAGAGTGAAAGGGATCTCCATAATCTGTTTCAGCCAAGACCCCTGGAGTTGAGACACCACCACCCGCTTGATCACCTTGCTCAAAAATGGGGTGGCCAGTAGTTCTCCAGTCCAGAGGAGTCCAGAGAGGGTTTCTTCAGGAGGGCGTCAATCACAGCCTGCTTTAAAGCAATTGGCAACATCTGCTCCATCAGTGATGAGTTAACAACCCACCCAGTCCAGTCAGACAAGATCAGGGGTCCTCAAACTTTGGAGACCTGTGTAACCCCTACACGGGCCTCCGGTTCCCCATGTACTCCCAGATGTGTACCCCGTGTACCCCCAATTACCCCCAGTACCCCCACGTATCCCCTTAAAATGTATTTTTCCTTGGTTGCGGCGCAGGCGGGAGGACCCGCCCACCCGTGCTGCAACTCAGGAAAAATGGCTCCCGATGTCCCCCATGATCCAAGATCTGCCATTTATATGATTCCTGGATTTAAAGAAAAAAAAAACCCACACAGTCACAAAAGGAATGAGCAAATTCAAGGCAGAACCGAATTGTCATTTCCTGTAATGATTGTCTGGTGATACGACTCATAACATTTGGAACAGATGCTAGATATGATCAACAGAAACCCGGTTTTCTGTTACGGTTCCATACTTTTCTGTCTGGAGTGATTTGTTATCACGGACAGGATACTGGGGTAGAGTAACCATTCATTTGAACCTGTTATGGCACCTAACTTTCGTATTTATGTATTCATTTATTTAGAAGGGGATAATGCATTACAATAGATGTACAAATCCCATTAAAACTACCATATAAAAATAAGATTACTCTGATAAATTGCATAAAACAGCCTAACAACCAGCACATAACACACCCAAAGCAGCAAAGCATTCAAATCTATAAGCACCAGCTTAGGTGTTATTCACTGAATCAAAAAGCACAAGTCAGAACAGCCCAATAACAGCAACAAAAGTATCACATAAAAATAATCACATGAATGGCAAAACGGTGCTTAGAAAGTGGTGTTACCGCAGTGAGAAAAGGAGATGCGTCTGGCACAATGGAGAGAGATATGGCCATGCATGTTATGTCCTGCAGAGCACTGTTGCTGGTGGTTACAGACTGCATGCAGGTAATGGTCATGACCCAAGTCAGTGGCATTTGGCTGCTTGTTTGCTGATTTTTTTTCTTGTATTTTCACGCCTTTTCTTGTATTTTCAGCCCTCCAAGCTCACAATATTATTATTATTATTATTATTATTATTATATCAACATCATCATCATCATAATCAACAACAACAACAACAGCAGCAGCAGCAGCAGAAGAAGAAGAAGAATTTATATACCGCCTTTCTCTGATCATCGGATTTCTCCTCCGACTTTAATTCAAGGTGTTTTACATAGGCAGGCTATCTAAACCAAAGCAGTTTTTACGTATTACAAGTTCTAATCTTTCATAGAACACTCATTCCAGGTGGTTTCCTTCACGGTCTGGCCTCACTCTGGCACTGGCCTCCTATGCATCGACGATGGCAACACTGCCTCCCACTCAGTGTGCCAGCTGCAGAATTCTCTCTCCCACTGAGACTTCTGCAGCTTGTCAGTGACGTGTCGACAGCTCTCAACAGGTCTCGAATTCAGAGCAGATTAAAATAACACAGAAGCACAATTAAAACCAAAATGTATTAGTCTAGAGAAGCATTCCTCAGTGTGTGCTCATTGGAGCCCTGTGGTTCCCTGAGACCCCCTTCAGGGGCTCCATGAGCAAACCATAAGTGGCCACCATTGGCCTCCTGCCCAGTTTACACTGGCACTCTGGGGCTTCCCAAGTCTCTTCACATGTGCTGGCAGGGGTCCATGAGACTTCTTTTAGGAGTGTAAAGGGCTCTGGAGACCAAAATGTTTGAGAACTGCTGGTCTAGAGAATGGAATTTCAGGATGAGTCTAACCAAGCCAAGGAAAAGCAACACATTTCCCAAATCACAGCAGACACATCTTGGGGTGGTCCATGCAGGATATAGGAGAATGATGTGCTGCACAGCGGACACCAACCTGTGATCATCAAGCCCATTTCGAATTGGCTTCTGTTGGTGTTAAATGCCAAACCACATTCTTGCTAAAATATAGCAGCTGAGTTCCATTAAGAACATGGGATCAGCTTAACGAAACCCTTTCACGTATTTTCTAACAAAACAGTTCAATATTGACATAGCACCTAAACAGAAGCAGGATTCTGTTCTTCAAAGCATGGCGTCGTGCACATGAAGACGTCTAAATGGAAACAGTCTCCCGAGTAACATATGGGGAAGTCGTTGCCTAGAATACTAGAGACTTGTGGTGCATCGCTTTGAAGCCTTCTCGGATGGCAAAGAAGAACTTCAATATACTTGCATGAATTATAGATGAAGCCTGATTCTCTTGTTAAGGGAGTCGCAGTGAAATTTCATTCTTTCTTCTTCTTTTTCTTACCCGAGACCCTGCAGCTTTTGGAATGCAATTTTGCATGTGCAAACACAAACAATTTGCTTTTTTGGACACTTTTCTACCATTGGAGATGCTTTCTGTAAACTGTATACCTTTCTTTGTCACTGCCACTCATTTTAGTATTTTCTTTTGTCTTCCTAATTCAGAGTGTTACAGAGATATCTCCTAATCTGGAAATGGAGTCATGGCTTTTAAACAATTAGTTTAAAAATGGAATTGATTAGAAGGGAATAAATGCCTATAACGACAAGGGAGACAAAACCAAAAATTGATTCCAAGGGACAGTTCCTAAACAGTTCAGACATTTTGGTGCCTTGAATTAAGCATCCTGTCAGTACAGAAGCATAATGATATGTGGCGAGGCAGATCAAAGGCTAGGAATCATCGCATTGTTGTTGGAGCATCGCAAGTGATTTCGTTCCTCTTCTTTTCATTCTGCTTTTGGATTCAAACAATGTGCTAGTTATGACTTTACTTGATGATTATAGAGTGATACACAGCCCAGTCCTATTCAGCTGCTGCATCGCCAGAACGCGCATTTGGGTGGCGCAGCGTGCTTCACCGCCATCACAAAATGTAACATACCATACAGTGCAGCCTGGCTGCTGTCACAAATGCTGAGCGGTGGCAGCCAGGTGCCGGTATGTTGGGATGGAGGGCAGGGGGTAGGTGGGGTTGGTAGGATGGGGTGGGCAGAGGGAAGAACTGGGCAGGGAGTGGGACAGGGATGGAGAGGGTGTTGAAGTGTGCAGTTATTGGTGGCAGCAGCTCCACTTACATCTTATACCCCTTCCCAGCCTCCATCCACCTACCTAGGTCCATTTGGACTTGGCCAGCAAGATCGCTGGTGCATGTCCAAGTAGACCCATCGGGGCAGTGGAGGGGCAAGGGAACAAATGTTCCTTTACCTGAAGGAGCTCTCCAGGACTGCCCACCCCATGGCAGGTTGCAGCACACATTCTGGTGGCACAGCTGCATCAGCAGGGGGGATTTCAATAGGGGGTATTTCAATAGGGGGTATTTCAATGGGAATGGGTTGACAATGTCTCAACTCCCCCCTCTGTTGATATAAGTCAAAATGGCAAGCTGCACTGAATATTCCCCATTTAAAAAACAAAACAAAAAACCTTTGCATTAGAAACTTACAATTTCAGGGTGGTAGTATTGCCCCCCCACACACACACACATAGACAGATACTCACCCTTTAATACATGTGAAGTGAGATGCCATTGTTTCATCTGGTGCTGGCTGCTTCTGTTGGTTTTCTTCTCTCTAGCTGCTTCAACATCCTTCCTGGATTCGTCACATGGAGAATCCTACCCAGTCTGGGATCTTGTACCCGTTGGGACGACAGCACCGGGCTACACAGTCAGTCACTGTGCTATCATCTCACATGATTCTTGACTGAGCAAGATGTTCCATCTAACTAATCCAGTAATGAGGAGGTTGCAGCACAGGCGTCATGAGGCCGGTGAGGGGTGACACCCCCTTGGCTCAGCGGCTCTGAGCAAAGATGCAACTCGGTTTCGACTCGGTGGCGAAGCCGCTGAAAATGGCTGAGCAAGGCGCCACCCTTCCCTGTAGGCTGCAGGGCGGGTGATACCCCCGTGGGTGTCCACATGTCCTGCTGTATTTAAAGAGCCCACGTGGAGGAAGGGGCAGGTAAGGAGACTGGCTCCTCCAGCAGACTGGAGGGAGGCAATGGGCATCTGTTTCCCTTGCTCCATCTGCTTCCAATGTGAACTGCATTGCTTGCTTCATGGTTGGACCAGCAGTGGTCAGAGGAGCTAAGCTTTTTCAATGAGCTCTGCTTTGACCTAGCAAATCAGCTCTTGCAAAACATCAGCTTTGCTTATCTTTAAATGCCAATAATTTGACAGAGGAAAGAATGCATTGTGACAATTAATGCCTTGTGGTACTTTCGATAAAACAACCAGAGCAAAAAGATAAGACAAGGCACAGATAAGACTCAAAAGTAATATAAAAGTAGATCACCCATGATCTACAACCAATATCAGAGTTGGCAGCTCTGCCTCAATATCCACATATTGCGTGTTTCAGTGTAGCCAGCTGCCTACTGAGAGCAAGACAATAAAACTATGCAAATCTCATTGTAATAGATGCTTACGGTGTGTAAGGGTTGCTTACTGCCTGTTTATTTCAGGGGGGTTCTTAAAAGCATTGTTCCATAATTGTAGCACAGGGCTAGTGCAATGAATAGGTTTGATAAGTAGGTGGTTTAGAGAAATAAAGGAAGGCTGGGTGAGAAAAAAAGAGACAAACAAAACTGGCCTCACATGCAACCCTTCAGACAGCAGCTACTTAAAGCCAACGGAGAAAAGGGCTTGATGGAAACTACGATGCATTTTCTGGCTCAACGACATGACAGGGATGAGCTAAAAACAGGGATTAGTTCTTTTCTGAACAGAAGCTGGTCTGAAACATGCCAAAGGGGTAGCACTTCAGAATGACACAATTACAGGAGCACCAGACTTTGACCAGGAAATCAAGATGGGGGGGGAGCTGTGGGGAAGGGGAAGGACTTCCGGGCCTTAAAAGGCTTATCCACACAATCTCTGCCCAGGCACATTTTCTTCATTCTGTGATTGGATTGAATACATTAAAGAAATTATTGTTCGAAACATGGAAATGAAGTTGTGGTTTCTCCATCCACGCCAGTGCTCGGAGTCAGGTCGTTCAACAGGGATGTTAGGTTTTGTTTTACAATCTACAGGAGTATTTCTCACATTACGAGCAGGATGCATGCTCACAAACTTACACATCTCTGTATATCAAAATGTCAGTTCCCCACAGTCCGTCACACTTGATCATGATCAAAAAACAGAACTGAGAAACTAGACGGGATGTGCGTGATGACGCAAGAACCATATCTACTGATGAGGCTGGAATTCCCATTGTAATTTCAAATAAATCCTCGGGAGTGAGCATTTGTTTTCTCAACGCATTTCTTAAATGTGTACCTTTAAATTTCGAATAGAAAAAAATATTAAGATTGGATCTGGAATTATCTCTTATGCGCATCTCTCCAGGACTATTCCTAGGAGGGCCCTAGAAAGTGGCTCTCTGCAAATATCAAGGCCACCTTTCTGCTTCGCTTGTCAACACATTGTGTATCTTGCTTATTTGCTAATCATTCCCCAGATAATTCTAGCAAAGTCAGCCAAGTAGCTGTAACACACATTCTAAGCCTGCCATCGGTATTTTGCCCATGACTTCCATGTACATAAACAGAGCTGACCTACGACTTGGGGGAATTATTTTTTTTTAAGTGTGGGGGCTTTGTCCATAAAAAATAAATGAGTGAGGGAGATCATTAAAACTATAAAAACAAAAGCATTTTTCTTGTAAAAAACATATTATGATTATATAATTATCATATAATTATCAATATATAACATATAATTATCAAAATATTTTATTGATAAGTCCTGCTTATTTAAATACTTTTAAATTTAGAAATCCAGTTCAGTGCATAGATGCAGTGTGTCATGGGACATGTGATCTACCAAATATCTACCCTAGTGAACATAAGAACATAAGAAGAGCCCTGCTGGATCAGGCCAAAAGCCCATCTAGTCCAGCTTCCTGCGTCACACAGTGGCCCCACCAGATGCCTCAGGGAGCACAAGACAACAAGGTAACCTGTTTCCCGTTGACACTCCCTTGCACCTGGCACAGAGAAAACCCACTTCTAAAACCAGGAGGTTGCTTATGGCTTGTAACCTGTGATGGTCTTTTCCTCCATGAATCTGTCCAAACCCCTTTTAAAGGCATCTAGGCCAGGTGCCATCACCACATCCTGTGGCAAGAAGTTCCACAGATGAATTACACGCTGGGTAAAGAAATATTTTCTTGTATCCGTTCTCCCTCCACTCAATTTTAGTGCATGTCCCCTGGTTCTGGTGTTGTGCGAGAGGGAGAAGAATTTTCCTCTATCCACTCTCTCCATCCCATGCATAATTTTATACGTCTCAATCATGTCCCCCCTCAGGCGCCTTTTTTCTAGGCTGAAAAACCCCAGACGCTGTAGCCTTTCCTCATAAGGGAGGTGCTCCAGCCCACGAATCATTCTGGTCGCTCTTTTCTGCACCTTTTCCAATTCAACTATATCCTTTTTGAGGTGTGGTGACCAGAACTGGACACGATACTCCAGATGTGGCCTTACCATCAATTTGTACAAAGGCAGAATGATATTGGCCGTTTTATTCTCAATCCCTTTTTTAATGATCCCGAGCATGGAATTGGCCTTCTTCACAGCCGCTGCACACTGGGTCGACACTTTCATCGACCTGTCCACCAGCACCCCAAGATCTCTCTCTTGATCCGTCACAGACAACTCAGAACCCATTAGCGTATATGTGAAATTTTGGTTTCTTGCCCCAATGTGCATCACTTTGCACTTACTTACATTGAAGCGCATCTGCCATTTTGCTGCCCATTCTCCCAGTTTGGAGAGATCCTTCTGGAGCTCTTCACAATCCCTGCTGGTCTTCACCACCCGGAAAAGTTTAGTGTCATCTGCAAACTTGGCCACCTCACTGCCTATCCCCGACTCCAGGTCATTTATGAATAAGTTGAAAAGCACCGGTCCCAAGACCGATCCTTGGGGCACACCGCTTTTCACCTCTCGCCATTGTGAAAATTGTCCATTGACTCCCACTCGCTGTTTCCTGGTCTTCAACCAGTTCCTAATCCACAAGAGGACCTGCCCTCCTATTCCCTGACTGTGGAGTTTTCTCAGGAGCCTTTCATAAGGGACTGTGTCAAAAGCCTTCTGAAAATCCAGATATATAATATCCACGGGTTCGCTCGCATCCACATGCCTGTTGACCTTTTCAAAAAATTCTAACAGGTTTGTGAGGCAAGACTTCCCCTTGCAGAAGCCATGCTGACTCTCCCTCAGTAGAGCTTGTTCTTCTATGTATTTTAAGATTTTATCCTTAATGAAACTTTCCACCATCTTCCCTGGAACAGAGGTTAGGCTGACTGGCCTGTAGTTTCCCGGGTCCCCCCTCGTTCCTTTTTTAAAGATTGGCGTGACATTAGCTATCCTCCAATCCTCTGGCACAGTGGCCGTTTTAAGGGACAAGTTGCATATTTTGGTCAAGAGGTCAGCAACTTCATTCTTGAGTTCCTTCAGAACTCTTGGGTGGATGCCATCCGGGCCTGGTGATTTATTGATCTTTATTTTGTCAATTAAGTCTGAGACGTCCTCTCTTTTAACCTCTATTTGACTTAATTCTTTAGTCAGGGGAGACTGTTCCGGCAGCGGTATTTGCCCGAGGTCTTCTGCCGTGAAGACAGATGCAAAGAACTCGTTTAATTTCTCTGCAGTCTCCAAGTCCCCTTTTATCACCCCTTTCTCTCCCTCACCATCCAGCGGACCAACCATTTCCCTGGCAGGTTTCTTGCTTCTAACATCTCAAGTGGCATCTCAAGAGTACGATCCATCAGGATTTTGGCTCCTCCTCTCCCAGAGCTGTTTTAATCAAGAATGATTCCACCTGCCTGTTTCAGATGGTGAATGGGAAAGCAAGACCCCCCTCTATTGTCTGGTGGTGACCAAGAGCCCCTTGGCCCCTCCTCTCTCCAAGAAGTCTCATGCAATTCCACCTGGTTATTTGTTTGCATTGATTATTTAATAGTAGCAGCTTTCCATTTCATATCTGAGTGACAAAAGTAGAGAAGGAAATCCCAGGCTTCTGGAAACAAAGGAGGTGACTTTAATGTTCAACATATCAAACCAGCAGCATGTCAAATTATTGATGCAAAGCATTCAGGTGATTGTCTTTAAGAAATAGGGACGTAGGCTGTGTCTAGACATGATCAGAAATCAAAGTCTATGAGTTTTGCAATCTGATTGTTTTGTTGTTCTTTTGGCAGAGGTAAAGAGGCACCTGTCAGGACCTGACAGGCTGCAGACACCGTGATTATAGCAAAAATCACAATAACTGCTTGAGGTAGTACTATCCGCCTTAGAATAATGATGTATTAAGTACTCTATTGCTACTTATGCTTTTCAGTTCCTGTTCCCATTTAGAGGAATGGGTATGAATTTAGTGGCCTTGGCTTGCTAGTTGCAACAGTTTCCAAATACATTGACATGGATTTTCTACTGACAATGTATCTAGTTCCAAATTTTTATAATAAATGGGAGTTCTAAATACTGTAAGTAGTAAAGGTCTTTCAAATAGTGCTGGGAGACTGCATCCCCTCTATATATATACATGTGGAGGGCCCCCTGGGGCCCTCATCCCATGGATAGAGATGGGAGAAAATAGTTTTCTTAAAATGAAACAGCAGAAAGCGGTGTTGTGTGTTTTTATTCCATATTTTCCTACTAGGTAGGTGGTATAGATTATCTGGATCCATTCCAGTCTGGCTTCAGGCCGGGGTTCGGGACAGAGACGGCCTTGGTCGTCTTGGTGGATGACCTGCGCCGGGGACTGGACAGGGGGAGTGCGTCCCTGTTGGTCCTGCTGGACCTCTTGGCGGCTTTTGACACCATTGACCATGGTGTCTTTCTGGGTCGGTTGGCTGGGTTGGGGCTTGGAGGCACCGTTCTGAGGTGGTTCCGCTCCTTCCTGGCTGACAGATCCCAGAAGGTGGTGATGGGGGATGCTTGTTCGGCACCCTTGCCCTTGAGGTGTGGAGTGCCACAAGGGTCAATTCTATCCCCCATGCTGTTTAATATCTATATGAAGCCGCTGGGAGAGGTCATCCGGGGGTTTGGGGTAGGGAGTCATCAGTATGCTGATGACACCCAGCTCTTTCTCTCCTTTCCACCTGACTCCAAGGGGGCGGTCGATGTCCTGAATCGTTGTCTGGAGGCAGTTGGGAGCTGGATGGGGGCAAACAAGCTGAAATTAAATCCTGATAAGACAGAGGTTCTTCTGGTCCAGAAGTCTACGACTCAGGTATTGGATCATCGTCCTGCTCTGAATGGGGTTGTACTCCCTCTGAAGGAGCAGGTCTGCAGCTTGGGGGTTCTCCTGGATGCGCAGCTGCTCCTGGATTCCCAGGTGGCAGCTGTGGCCAGGGGGGCTTTTGCCCAGCTTCGGCTGGTGCGCCAGCTGCAACCGTACCTGGATCGTGCAGACCTGGCCACAGTGACCCATGCCCTAGTGACATCTAGACTAGATTACTGCAATGCACTCTACGTGGGGCTGCCTTTGAAGACTGTTCGGAAACTGCAACTAGTGCAGAATGCGGCGGCCCGGGTGGTTGCTGGGGCCTGTCGGTTCGACTCAGTTGGACCGTTGCTTCAGCGGCTACACTGGCTGCCGGTTCGTTTCCGGGCACAATTCAAAGTGCTAGTTTTGACTTTTAAAGCCCTTAATGGCTCGGGTCCAGGGTATTTGAGGGACTGCCTCCTTCCTTATAATCCGACCCGTACTCTGAGGTCATCAGGGGGGGCCCTGTTAACCGTGCCGCCACTGACAGAGGTGAGGGGGATGGCGGCGCAGAACAGGGCCTTCTCGGCAGTGGCGCCCCAACTGTGGAATTCCCTCCCCCTGGAATTGAGAACGGCTCCCTCCTTAGAGACCTTTCGGCGGGGCCTTAAGACATTTTTATTTAGATCAGCTTTTGATGTCTGACATGGCGGGCTGGCTTTTAAACAGCTGGCTTTTTAACAGATGGCTTTTAACATGTAAATGTGGATGACCCACTGGGGTTGTTTGTTTTAATTGTTTTAACTGTTTTAATTCTTTTTAAATGTAAATATGTATTTTAATGTTTTATTGTAAGCCGCCTTGGTTGCCCTTGTGGGAGAAAGGCGGGGTAGAAATTCAATAAATAAATAAATAAATAAATAAATATAGGTTGCCAGCAATTGAGGAATGACGCAAAATTATATGGTTTTATTTTTTTTCGCAGATATTTTAAAGCAGAAAGCAGTGTTGTGTGTTTTTATTTCATTATCACCATTTTCTCCTGCCCCTACCCATGGGGGGAGTTCCACATCCTAGGGTTGAAGGTACAACATACCTATAGACGAGGCGTATGGAAGAGGTGCATTCAAAGGATGTATTGCAACAACAAAACAAAGTCCTAGTCAGGATGATCAACACAAACAATGGTTGCTTCACCTTTTCTACTTGTTATACAACCCCATAGTAGTCCATTTCATGGGGGGGGGGGGTAATCTGCTTCCGAGCTTGTTACAGGTAGGTCCTGTGTATCCAGGATGCTAAGGGGAATGGTGGGTCTCACAAAGCCCACCCAACTTCTGTGGCCAGATGTGCCCCAGGGTCCTCTTCTGAAGGTGTTCTTGTCTGCCTAAGATGTGCCCATACAGCTTGGGGTTCCTGAGTTCACCTACCTGGGGTGGGCCCCTGCCTCTGTTAGGTGAATTTCTGCTGGGGCCAGCCAGGGTGCAAATAATGGCTACTCTGTGATTCTGCCTCAGAGGTGCTCAGCGACGATGTAGTCCCCCCAATGTCTCCAGGGTTGTTCAAGGTGAGCCTGGGCAATGTGGGGATCTTCCACAATCATCTCACTCAGTAACTGGTCCAAGGTAAGCACCATGGACAGCTCAACCATTAAGTACCAATAGGAGAAGGCAAGGAATGGAGCTGATGTCATATTCTTGAACGCATCACAATGAAAACATATCTGTGCACATAATAAATTAGCATGCCCAAGACAGGGCTGTACTAACCTTTTCACAATGACATGCTAGGCACTGATTTGTGGGAGCAATCCCGCACAATCTCCCCATGAACAATCTGAAACGGTACAGTCTAAGGACTCTGCAAATTAGCTGCTACCTCATTCTTCATAGCATGTGCATGTATGCAATTTTATATAATTTATGTATTTTTATTTTTATTTTATATTATAGACATGACAGGAATTCATGCAAACACACCCAAAGATGAACAAATCCTCAATTGATTTTGCACTGCTGACAGTCAGTAGCAATATTCACAGAAGTTGCATTGCCCTAAATTATAGATCAAGATCTCCCCCCCCCCTCGGTATATTGTCGTGAAGACAGTCAAATTTAACTGAGCTTAATCAGCCATACTGCTTCCTAAGTTAACATCTTATTTATTTGTCTCTAACATCTAATTTTCTGGAAGATAAATCTGCATTGAAAATATGATAATAGTACAGATTTCCTAGCAGCCATTATCTTCTACTTTGACAGTAGCCTTGAGTTCAGAGAGCACCTCGGGGCCTCTGTCTCTACAAGCCACATTTAAATGAATCCAAAGATTGTAAGATAACTGCTATAAAGCTTGCTTGCATTTTGAGATTCCTGGTGCTTTGTGCCAGTAGACTTTAAAATGGGCCAAATCTGCATAGGGCCAGACCCTGGAATCTCTCAAGCCTATGACATCATTGTTCACACTGCATTACAATTATATATTTGCAGTTTACCAAGTTCCTTATTCTTCTGATTCAGAAGTTATGGCTCTGTTTGTCTATGTTTCCTTTCCTTAGGGGTTTGAGGAACACAAATCAAAATTAGGATGGGAAGGAAAACACCTAGCAGAAAAACTGTGAATAGGGGACACCTAGAGGATGAAGCACTGTTACTGAAGAGTCTGGCTCAGTTGGGAGAGCTGCTGCCTTCAAAGACCGAAGACTGGTGAACTTGATAAGTTCGAGACATGCCGCTGGCAAAAAGCTCTGAAAGCCTCCAGGAGGAGAGATAAGAGCTTCCAGCTGCGTCAGTTGAGTGTGGGAGGCGCCAGCTCGCAGAATTGTCAGACTGTAAAAAGGATACTATCTGGAAAGTAGCCGTCCATGAAAGATTGGACATTTATATATATTGTAAAAAAAACCAAGGGGGGTTAGGACAGCCTACCCATGTACACCGCCTTGGATTAAAGTTGGAGGAGAAATCCAGTGACCAAGAAAGGCGGTATATAAATATTGTACATATATTATATATTATTATATTACTGTCTGCACGCCAGGCTAGAAGGGCTTCATTTGCATACTGGATGGGTTTACAAAAGAACCATAGAGTTGGATTAGCAGTAAACCAACTTTAAGAGTTTGCTGCAACCTTTGCTTTAGAAAATTCTGTTTGGGATGTTTTGAATGTGGCTCAGCAAGTCAAACTGAACCCAAACCTGAATCCAAACCCTGTGAGTGTGTGCTTGTGTGTGCGTGTGCGTGTGCGTGTGCGTGTGCGTGTGCGTGTGTGTGTGTGTGTGTGTGTGAGAGAGAGAGAGAGAGAGAGAGAGAGACTCAAATCTTTTGATTGCCTTCAACCTAAACCAGAACTGTACCTATACTGTACCTATAAACATAAGAAGCGATGACAGGTTCAAAAGGGGTTCAATATCAAATAAAGAAATCACAATAATTAAGCACTCCAAAGATCCAAATACGACTTGAAATTTTCATGGCCAGCAATGATTTTAGAATGAATCACATTTACAGGTAAAAAAAGTGCCATGGCTGTTTTGTGCCATGGCACGCTACTGTTATGAGCATCATAGCTAACGGCGCAAATGACCAATGGCTCTACATACCTGCCACTGATGAACCCAGTCTGTGTCTGAAAAGGTAATGTGCTGATGGGGATGGGTCATGGGTGGTTCATTGGTGGTTCGGGACAGGGAGTGGGGGGACAGAGTGATTTGGGGAGGGAGGGGATGAATTCCGGTAACAGCAACACACACTAGGATAGTATCCCCATATGGCAGAAGCTGATGGGGGATAGAATTCAGCTCCTAGTGGGCCATCTAGAAAGGAGAGGAGAGCAAGCAAAGTTGATAGGCTCAAGCATAGTCCTCCGACTTGCCCTCTCAAGACGTTTGTCCAGCAACAAGACATCACTAGGGCGGATTTTGGAGTGGAGGCAAGAAGCTTCCTGCATCTTCTTGGCACTGAAATTCATCCTTGCTGTCAATCTATGATTCACCCCAAACAGAGTTACAGGCTGCAATCCTATAACCTTTTCCTGGGAGTAAGTCTCAGTGAATTTACTGGAACTTACTTCTGAGTAGACATGCATAGGATTGCACTGTCAGTCTGCTCCTAACTACGACTATGCAGTACTTTATGATGGCAGAACACTGTTCTACTGCCATAAAATGGCTTCTGGCAGTGGCTGTGTATGCATGTCACCAGTGGCCATTTTGGAAGCGTCACTACAAATGGCAGCAGCCCGGGAGGTCTAGTCCTGCAGTCAGCTACCTCCAGCAGGGCAAGTAAGCTGGCAGTGGAGGTGGGCAGTGGGTGGAACAGGGGAGTATCCGGGAGGGGTGGTGGAACAGGGGGCGGAACAGGGCAGATACTGATAATTTACACCGGTATCCTTGTATTGTTTTTCCCCTATTCCCCTTCCCCTACTCATGTTGGACTTGTGCCATCAAAGTAACTGGAGCAGATCTGAGGTAACCCATTGGGTAATGGAGGCTTACCTCTGGGTAAGGGAGTGGATATTACCTTACCTGGAGGAAAACTCTGTGACACCCCCCCCCCATAGAATGTAGTGCACTCCCCACTGGTGTGACTGCATTGGCTGGGGGTGGGGGTAGTTAGGATTGGTCAGTAAGTTCTTTTTTCTTCTTAAATTAGTGATGTTTTTTTTTTAAGATAAGATGTTTATAAGATCAGGTAACAGATTATATTAAAAATGAAGGAAGGAGATTGGGTAGGAAAGGAAAATAAGCTCAATTTGACAGTACTTGTGTAAGTGTGTAAATTGTTTAGCCAATTTAGTCACTCATCACTTTGTCTGAGGTCTCCCTAGGTGAGGGGACTAAAGGTCTCCCCACCCTGGGCCACTAGCTAAGGAGATGTTTTGAGGAGAATTTCTTCCTTGATGATGATGATGATGGTGATGATGATGATGATGATGATGATGATGATGATGATGATATTTATACAGTATAATGCTAAAAGTAGTTCACAAAGCCGTTTGCATAGCAAAATAAACCATATCAATTCAGACTATGTTGTAGATGTCACTTGAGTACATACCTGTTCACAAAATTAGATAACATTGTTGTATGCAAGAGATGCAGTGATCGGATGTAGAATTTCGCTATGATACTATAAAGAAGTGGCAGAAATAAGTTTAGGATTTCCAGAAAATGAACAAAAAGGGATCACTATATTGTCTCTCTCATTTCATTCTACATTGAATTTTACACCACTGCTAGCAGGACGTGCTTGGCTTTAAAATAACAACATGGTCTAGCGATGCCTTTGGGTCAGGTAATACTTGTCGTACGTGATATTATCTCTGCTGACCTGCTTTTACAAAGCCTAGCTAAAAACTAGCATCATGGGATACATAAGCCCAGGATAGCCAAGGTGGGGTGTTTTTTTTTGGGGGGGGTGGCTTTTACTGTGATATTTTTAAGGTTGTCTTATTATTTTAGAAGACTTTAATTTTTACACTGTTTTTAATGTGATTTTATGTTTTGTAAGCCGCTTTGAGTGCCCTTCAGGGAGAAAAAGTGAGGCCAGAGGGTGGCGCAGTGGGTTAAACCACTGAACCATTAGCTGTCGATCAAAAGGTCGGCAGTTTGAATCCGCACGACGGCTCCTGCCAACCTAGCAGTTTGAAAGCAAGAAATTGCAAGTAGATTAATAGGTACCACCTCGACGGGAAGGTAACAGCGTTCCGTGCGCCTCAGCGTTGAGACATGCCGGCCACATGACCATGGAAGCGTCTTCGGACAGCGCTGGCTCTTGAGCTTTGTAACAGGGGTGAGCACCGCACCCTAGAGTCGGACACGACTGGACTTAATTGTCAAGGGATACCTTTACCTAAATACAGCAAATAAATAAGTTGCTCGGCTCAAGGTCCCATTATGACTGCAAGTGTGGAGGGGTGGATCTCAGAGACAAAAATGCACACTGGATTCTACCCACAATTTCCCTGCACCCTTCCTCTCGTCGGACTTACACAAGCAAAATAGCTGGCGTGGGTCCTAGGAGACCCATTGGCTATTAGACGGTCTAGTGGGAAGGGGGTAAGTAAAATGTTTTTTACTTATTGCTGGCTTGCTGGCTGATCGCCTCCCCCACCGCATGCAGCATGTGCTCCATTAGCATGGCTGTGTGCTATGGAGTGGTGGGGGATAGGATTGGGCTGTCAGAATACTGTTGTTACTCATACTGAGCTATACATCTTTCTACTTTTTAATATAAAAAGCTAGGGTTACAATCTTATACACCTTTTTTCTGGGAGTAAGTCTCAGTGAATTCAGTGGGTCTTACTGTATTTCTTCGATTCTAAGACGCACCTTTTTTCCCAGATAAGCATCTCTAAAAATGGGGTGCGTCTTAGAATCGATGGCCTCCTTTTTTGTGGTTTTTTTCTCTGCATTTTACCTCACCATTTTGACCCCTCTGTTCAGCGGCGCTCTCCCATGGCTGCTAGCCCAATTCGCTCTCTTCCTGAACTTGAGAGCTTGCCCCAGCATGCCCCACGCTGCAGCTGACGAATCAGAGAAGATCACACTAGTCAGTGAGGGCTGGCAGGGCGTGCTGGGGAGAGTTCCTCTGCTTGAAGTGTCTACTCCGTACTCCTATTGACAATTAAAGCCTGCATACCTTTCCTGCAAAGCCTGCAATGCCTTTCCGATCGTCAGCTGAAATGCGAGGCAGGCGCTTCAGTGACGAACTCTCCCTAGGACTGGGAACCTCTTCCTAAAGTGGGAGGGATGCTACTTGTGCTGCCGCCACCGCTCCTACCGACTTGCGCCCAGCCTGGAAAGCGCCCTGGCTCTCCACCCCGCGAGTGTGCATGCCCCCAGTCCCCCCTCTGCCTTCCACCAGCTGCTGCCAGCTCTCGCCAGCCTTTGCAGCCTCCAGTCCTTAGTACTTGTCAGCAAAGGCGTGCGGGGCGTACTGAGGAGAGTTGTCTGCCTGCCCCGCACCCCAGCTGACAAACAAAGGCGCTTGCCAAGTGGATGTGTCAAGGAGGATCCAAGTTTACCGCGCCACTTTCGCCCCTCTGCTCAGCAACGCTGCAGCTGATGATCCTCACGCTCGAGCCAGTCTTTCCCTTTGACTCAGCTCGAGCGTGAGGATCATCAGCTGCAGTGTTGCTGAGCAGAGGGGGCAAAATGGCGCGGTAAAAATCGGATTGTCGAAATGGAGCGGCAGGCAAGCTGGGGAGAGTTGGTGCTGAGCAGACAAATTGAAGGAAGGAGGTGCGTCTTGCAATCGATGGTTTTTGTTTTTTTTCTACTGGTGTTCCTGAAATTAAGATGCACCTTAGAATCGATGGCGCCTTAGTACTTCTGAGTACGCATGCCTAGAGACTGCACTGTAACCCAGTAAGGTAAAGAAAGCATGCAGTGGCAATGGCCCTTTCTCCCAGCCTTGTTTGATCAGGCATTTTGCTCTCCAGCTGCTTTCATTAACCAATGTCAGTGAGTAGCTTGACATCAGCACTTGCCTCTCCCATTGTCAATGCTGCCTTTTGAAAGGTTTACAACGTCCTCTAAACTCTTGACAGAAGCAGGATTGTTCTGTATTATGAGTAACGGTGGCTAAGCAATCATGGAGAACATTACAAATATGCCCTTCCATCCGTCTTCCGAAATGAGCAAACTTTTGTCAGTAGATATCATCATTTTGCCGATGCCTGTAGAACTGCTTAATGGACCAAGAAAACTTTCCATTATTATTATTATTTTTTACACACACATTTCTGTAAAACATTTTATATCAAGGAAGCATGCTTCTCCTAACACCATATATATATATGGTATTCATTTTTGGTACAGTCCCTGCAATAAGATATTGCATATATACAGTTAATTGAATAATGGACAGCTGATCAGAAACTGGAGAATGGGACCCACACTGTCGTTTATTAACTTTTTGCCTCCTTCTTGGGGCCACTTACATCTCAGCCTTTTTTCTTTTTTCTTTTTTTGGACATCAATTGCAGCGTTCTAATTGAGCTGCCTGGACATAGAGGAATTGCTTTGTGCTAAAGGAAAATGGCTGGCAGAATTACAAAAAAATGGTGTTATCAGGGGGGGAAAGTGCAGTGTACGTTCCTGCTTTTGAAATGTCATACTCCTGGGCACCAATTTATCTGACTTACATTATATTGCTACAAATAGTCAGTGAGTGTAACCGGGTCATTTTTCACAATAAAAGTACTTTCAGAACTGCTATTTTAGTTCCATAATGATTGTACAGATCTATTTATTATGCATTTATGTTTTTCTCTCTAACTAATACTTTGCTTTTGGCAGTGGAAAGCCATACACGTGCGATATTAATCAGGGCAGACTGCTTATTTCATGAGAAGCATGGATTTTGGAACAGAGAGGTGGAGAGAGTTAATGTACAGAAAAGAGTGCAGGGAAAAAAAATCCATACAGAAAATTAAGAAATCTTTCTTGTCCTTCTAATTTGATATTATTTCAGCTTCTTTGGGGAATATATAACGCATGTATTGATGGTGGCGATGGGATCACACTGATTGCAGAATGCAACATAAAATGAATATCTAAAAGGTCAATAAGGAAAAAGGGCAACATCCCTGTCTTGGCTCGTTTGGCCTCTATGTCAGTGTGTTGCATTGCTTTTTATTATAAGCATTGGCACAGGTAGATTTGTCACATTCTGGAGGACAAAAGGCAATCTGCTTTCAGTTGGCCCAGACCAATGAAATGGAAATTCTCTTCTAACCTGTGTTTGACATTAGAAACAGCAGCCAAACACAGACGAACAAGTGTAAGGGGTTCTGCTCCAATATTGCTGGCCTGCTGCTGTGTCCGTGCTCCTGCTGCAGCTCCAAGTGCTATATCATCATGAGAAATAACTCCTTTGCAAGCAGGAATGGTGGGGCACAAGACAAATGCTAGGCTAATCACTAGCTGGTACCATTATCGCTAGTGTAGCATAGCAGCAAATAGTGCTAGTGTAGCATAGTGCTAGTGTAGCACAGGGCTAGTATAGCATAGCAGCAAATAGACTGAGCTACAAATCAGAAGTTCCTGGTTTGAAGACCATCTGCTGCAAGACCATCTCAGTGCAATCTCTCTCTCTCCGCCCGCCTCGCTATGGTGGGGTAGGTACCATTCCGTCCTAGTCCCCCTTTACTTTCCGGTACGTGGCCCCGCCCCCTCATCGTCGGAGCCATTCAGTATGGCAAAGGCAATGGGCAGCGAGTCTCCTGGCTCCAATGGTGAGGGGGCAGGGCCACCTCATACCGTAAAATAAACAGGGACTAGGACGGCGCAGAACTTACAGTACTGCCCCCACCATAGTGATGCCTCTGCTCAGCAGCCCCAAACTATCCTCCCTCTCCGGCATAGGGTGTTCAGCATGGGCTGCATGGCTCATGCTGAATCCTATCCGGGGAAGGCCCTGGCTGGAGGCTGACTCAGAGGAAGCGAACATTTGTTCATTTACCCTGGGTAAAACCCTAGCCTCTGCAATAGGGATACACAGTCTCTGCTGGCTCTTTAGTCAGTGGAGAAACAAGCAGCCTCATGTCGGCTGCAAGGGCCTGGGAGGGGGGTTAGGATACAGTGTCCGACAAGGACACCAGTCCAACGCCTCTCACAGACCCTATTTGAGCTAGGCCAGTAATTTGTCTCACTCAGGGGCTCAGAGGTAGAGCCCTGCTATCTGGTCAGGACCTCAGGCAGCTCCAAGAGAAACACTTTGGTTGCATCCTGTGATCTGAAGGGCTCAGATGTTGCCCCAGCAAGGATTGGAGCTCTCTTAAGATCTGAATGTGTGTCAGCTTCTTAGGAATGTTGGCTCTGTGCCTTCTCTCTGAGGAGACCTTTATCTTAAAGGCTCCTCATCTGAGTTTGAACGTGCTGACTCCAATGGCACAGGAAGGATGTTTGGTTCCTGTGTCAGGCCCTCAAGGAAGTCCTCAGAATCTGAAGAGAGTGGGAGAGCGATATCCTCAGGCCATGGAAGGGGTAGTGGATCTGGACCACTTGTCCACTCGTACAGGAGGTTCAGGTGTGCTGGAGGAGACTGAAGCCATGGAAGCCCAATTCCAAGGGAATTGCTCTGCCCAATTTGTCCTTCCCTGGGTCTTCTGCTTTATCCTCCGATTGAGAGAGATCTGGTCCCAGGGTCATGATACTAATGTTGGTACTGATCATGTGGACTCAATAACCCCACCTCTGCCAACATCAGCATGCAGAGGAGCAACACCTCTCCTAAGGATCTCTGTGGGCAGGCAGAGCCATGTGGAGATGGGAAGTTCTTCATTGTGCTTGGATGAAATCGGGAAGCCACTCTAATCCAGTCTCGCTTCTACGCCTACTCCCACGTAGCCTATTCCATGGCCACTTCTGTAGCGCGCCAAGCCTGCATCCTGCACTTATATGCCTGCCACAGATGCTTGGGGAACATCATTTCCTGGGCCAGCCAAACTGCATTCAGACCCTGAATATGAATGGAAAGCAATTCAGTGCCTGCACTGCAAACAGATGCTGTCTACGCAGAGCTACTCTGCTCCGTGTGTGAGCGTGTGTCTGTAAATTAGACTCCTTAAAATAAACTCTGGGAAGATGCCACAAATTAATTAGCAAATAAAACAAGTGGAAAGGAGCTCAGCTTGTGGTTTTGTATGTGAGCAACATCCTCGTTAGGCATTTATGTTGCATATGTTCCTAAAATATTCGTGGGGAGGGCCTACAGGCCCAGCCGTTCAGCAATTGCCGTAATAATCTGACAGGAGGAAATGAGGGAGGGAGGGGCACTCAGCAAAAGCTGGGAAGAAGCCATCAATAAAGAGGCTCTCTCTCTCTCTCTCTCTCTCTCTCTCTCTCTCTCTCTCTCTCTCTCTCTGAGGGAGCTCTGCTTATGGTTCATGTAATGCACAGAATACCGACTAGCAGTAATTCCCCTCTTGGGGAATTTAGATCTCGCTCTGGTAGAGGGGAAGCACACTGATCTGATCGCTCTGATTCCTACAGCCTTATGAAGAAGGATGGGTTTGTATTGGACTGTAAGAAGGGAGGGGATGTGTAGTCGTACCGTAAGAGCCATGGCAGATCTATTATTATTATTATTATTATTATTATTATTATTATTATTATTATTATTATTATTATTATTATTATATTAATAGTATTTATATACCGCTTTTCAACCAAAAGTTCACAAAGCGGTTTACAGACAAAATCGAATGATTAAATGGATCCCTGTCCCAAAAGGGCTCACAATCTAAAAAGATCTAGTGGGAGAATGGAATTTTGCTGAACCTCAGAAGAAGCAGTACATTATAGATGGAACAAGTGTTTGCCAGGTGGCCTATACTTTGTTTGTTTATGTATTTACTTGATTTAAATTCCGCCTTTCCCCCCAAAGGGCACCCAAGGTGACACAACACATTAAAATACGTGTAAATAAAAAAATGCATAAAACTATAAAATACATAAATACACCATATTAAAAAGCCAACCATCTTCAATCAGCAGCTATAAAAACCATCAGTCTTTAAAACATTAAATAATTAAAAGTAATGGGCCTCCTAGTCCCATCCTGGCAAGACAGTCCAGAAGGACACCATGGGCTGTCCCTGAATAGACATCCTATCTGAAAAGGATGGATTTGATGTGAGTGACTCACTCTCCAGGTACCACCAGGCTACTGCAAAGCATTCTACATGGGGTTGCCCTTGAAGACAGTCTAGAGATGTTTCAGCTGGTGCAAAATGCAGCCACCAGACTATTGGTGGGGGCAAGGTAGATGGGCCATATAACACTGATCCTGCATCAGTTGCACATTGGCTGCTGGTTCACTTCTGAGGTAATAATTCTTAGCATTTCCATAGTGCTTTTTGAATGTACAAAGCACTTCACATGTACTAAAAAGGTAAAGGTATCCCCTGACAATTAAGTCCAGTCGTGTCCGACTCTAGGGTGTGGTGCTCATCCCCATTTCAAAGCCAAAGAGCCAGCGTTGTCCGAAGACACCTCCATGGTCATGTGGCCGGCATGACTGTCCTTGCCGCAGAGCGTAGCATGCAGCTGGAACATGGAGCGCTGTTTACCTTCCCGCAAGCGGTACCTATTTATCTACTCGCATTGACATGCTTTGGAACTGCTAGGTTGGCAGGAGCTGGCCAAGCAACGAGCGCTCACCCCGTCACGGATTCGAACTGCCGACCTTTCGATCGACAGCTCATGGTTCAGCAGTTTAACCCGCTGCGCCACCCGCTGGCGCATGTATTATCTTGATGTAATTCTTACTAATACAACAACCCTGTTAGGTAAGTATTATTATCCCCATATTGCAGGTGGGGGACTGAAGCTTGCCTAAAGCCACCTGAGTTCACAGCAGAAGTAAGATTTGAGCCAGGGACTTCATAGTTCAGTCTCTTGGAGCAAACTGCTAGGCATGTCTACTCAGATTAAAGTCCCATTGTGTTGAATGGGGTTTACTCCCAGGCAAGTGTGTACAGTGTTGCGGCCTTAGCCATTACACTATAGCCGTTACCAATTTAAAGTGCTGGTTATTATGGCTTTTTGTGTGTGTTTTGCCAGGTCTGCCATTGGAACCAGTGCTGGTTCACAGAAAGCACACCCACTTTCTCTCTAGTTAAGTGCAGGGAGCAAGAACAGATCTCCCCCTTTAGCTGCTGCCCCAGTAAAAATGAAAGCAGAGAGTGTGAGCATTAACCATTAGACCCTACTCCCCTCCTCGATTTGCTGCTTTCTCCAATACCTTCCCTGACCGCTGCCATCGGGTGACTTGTCTTGGGGAAAGTGGGATATAGAAAATGCCTACACTGAGTGGGGGTTTGAAGTAGAACATTGCCAAGATCTCTTCCAACTTTTAACACTCTGATTTTATGATATAAATCCATATATGATATATTATTAAATAAATATTTTTTTTAAATGTTCACATTTCTATGTATCTCACATAAGCCTATCAAGTGAAAAAGTAAATCACAATAGGGAGGGTTCATTGTAACTAGCTCTTGATGGGAATGACAGCCCTATTTGTGTTGTTAAACAGTGCATAATTAAAAGTCAATACACCCAGATCGTAATAAAATTTGTGGAACTAGTCAACCCGTCCTTCTGAATACTAGCGAGAGTCTCTCATTTACAGCCTGGCTATGTGTAATTTGCCCAAAAAATACCACAAACCCCCTGGAATAGAAAGTTTCACTGTTATATCAAAGTTGTAGATTAACATCCATAGGCAAAGTTCAGCTTAGGTTATCCAGCTTGCGTGCTAAGCTGGGGAGTACTATGTAGAAGAGATAAATGGCTGTTTGCTTCCACAGGTTGTCTGTAGTATACTGTGCAAAAATGAGCTTAGATCCTTAGAGAATATCTGTCATATCCAAACAGGAAAGAATACCTTATTAGGCTGTGCCCATTTCATAATGAACAGAAACTGTGAATCCCCAGAGAGGAAAGTCGTTCACTTACAAGTTCTGGGAACACATTTTTAAAAGTAGGCAACTATTTTCAGAGACGGAATACACCATCAATGAATTGTTCATCTTGCTTAATGTGAACATACCTTCCTGAAACCGTTTCATTAACCCTACATGTGCCTCTCAAACAAGAAAAAGATCTTACACGTTTTGTGCAAGCCACAAATGCTTCGGGGATTAACAGCACAATCCTAACCAACGTTCCAGCATCGACGCAGCTGTGCCAACAGGATGCACACTGAATTTGCAGTGCAGGGGCAGTCATGGAGGCCTCTTCAAGGTGAGGGAACATTTGTTCCCTTACCTCAAGGCTGCATTGCGGCAGCACCGGTGCTGAAATGTTGGTTAGGATTGCGCTGTAAGTCAAATTTCAGAGGTGGAGGGCATGCACTCCCCAGTTCAATCCTTGGCTAGGGCCAGTAATGTCTCCAGGAGAGCCAGTCTGAGTAGACAACACCAAGCTCGATGGTCTGACTCTGCCCACGGCAACTTTATATGTTGATGAAGAGCTACACTTCGATGTGGAAGAGCGGGGATCCATTCTGACACTACCACATTGTGAGGTTTTGCCGGAGATGCTTTCAGACTCCATTTTCTCATCTGAAAAATGGAAGAAATAACCTCACTGAGACCTGGTCTATATGTGTAGCAGATTGAGTTGGAAGAGTCCTAAGTCTGAAGAATGGACTACAAGTAACAGTTGCCTCCGCTATGTTTCTCCAGAAAATAAATGTCCTGTAAACAGCAAACCAGTGTATCATGGGGGGGAATGATTTTATATCAGCCCTTTGCTTGCTGTGCTAGTGGTCCATTTGCAGGGAATCTGTAGCATTTGTTAACATTAAAATGTTAAAGGGAACATTTGAAAAGGTGTCTACCTGCACTCTGAAGTGTTGCAGTCGATTCTACCACCTCAGTAGCTTACCTCAGTCTGCCTGCATGTGCACTGGCGTCACTACAGGGGGGCGGAGCTGTAAGTTCTGCTGAAATCGGAGCCTCCCTTACACGGAGGAACGAAGCGGCCCCGCCCCCTCACTTTCAGAGCCTTTCAGGGAAGCAAAAGCAATGCGAAGGGAGTCTCCTGCACGTTGCTTTTGCTGAAAGGCTCCGAAGGTGAGGGGGCGGGGCCGCTTCGTTCCTCCGTGTAAGGGAGGCTCCGATTTCAGCAGAACTTACAGCTCCACCCCCCCCTGTAGTGGCGCCAGTGTGCATGTGTAGCCCTGCCCAGGCTTTATTGTAAGGCTGACCAACACAATTGGCCAACTTGTAGAATAATGGCATAGTGTCTTGCCGCAGGGGCAATGGTTCTTTAAGGATACAAAAGCAATGAACATGCCAGCGGATGAAGAACGTCTATTTATTAAAGCAAGTCATGAATAACTTCAGTTTATCAACACAAGCTATCAATAGATGAGCAATGCCTATGGCCATTCTGTTGCCCTGAGACACCCTTCTGTGTGCTTCCTGACTCCTCTTGAGCAACAGACACACTCCAATGGCCAATCGGGTGTGTAATGCCAGTCCTGCAGCTTAGGCTTTTACACCAAGGTGTCCACCTCATAAAGATCTTGGAGGGTTAAATACCTTGTAACCAGGGCCTCTGAGAGGGGGGTTAATGGGGTAATTTGTACCCGAGCCCAGGGCGAAAAATGGATCAAAAAGGGGGCCCTGGAGCAAAAAAGGGGGCCCAGGAGCCAAATTCATATGTAGGGAAGGGGCCCAAAAGAAACTTTGTAGCCCCTGATAAAATTTGAAGCCCCTCCTCTGAATGGCCCTGCTTGTAACTACACTTTACAGCTACATTAAGGGCCAAATCCTATCCAACATTCCAGTGCCGATGCAGCCCGGTGGTAAGGGAACAAATGTTCCCTAACCTTGAGGAGGCCTCCGTGACTGCTCCGCATGGAGCGTACGCCCCGTTGGCACGGCGCGTACGCCCCGTTGGCACGGCTGCATCAGTGCTGGAAAGTTGGATAGGATTGTTCCCTTCTTAATGATGTTTATGGTTTAATTTATGAGGTGGAAAAGGCATACTCATTTAGTTCCCAGGCCCTCGTGCTTTCCGTGCTCAGGTGTCTGGCCTTGAAATGGTGCCCAGTGCTTTGCAAACCGAGACAAGCAAGGGCTTCCAGCTGCCCTATCCTTGCCTGGGAACACTAACACGGCTTAGAAGATGCATCCAGTTAAGAGAGAGGGACGTGTTTCTGCAAATTAATGATAATATACTCCAGCAGGCTGTCTCAGCAGGCTTTTAACCCCTGAAGGGTCCAAAAGGATCGAAAGGGGCTTGTGGTACACCACTCACTCCTTAAGATACAATGGACTTCTGCAATATGCCAATACACAAATTTAGCAAGGGTTGGTGGTACCACTAGGTATGAGCAAGAAGGTCTGTGGGATGAGATGTAGTTACGTTCACATGATGAGATGATGTTCTCCACCTAAGGTGCTTGAAGTGATGTGCAAAACCTACATATTTCAAGCTTTTGTCTGTGGTATAAAGCCACATCTACACTCCTGTTTACTTCTCCTGTACCATGCGGCTGCCTGCTCTTCAGTTAAGTAGAAGTAGAGGTCGCAGCCCAAGGCATGGGAGGACAACATATGTGATAGAGTTTCACTATGACTGTCTATATCACGGGTGGCCAACCTTTCAACATAAATGTTCCTGGCCCTTTAATGGGTATATAGGTGAGGGCATTTCAGCAGGTGCAGTTGCTCTAGCAGCACCATCAGCACTTGCAGCTGCCAAGATTCTGTCTTCTACACAACTCTTAAGAACACAGAGGCCCTAATCACTGGCGTGGATTACACGGAAGAACGAAGTGCCCCGCCCCCGCGCCTTCCGACCCATTCAAAGCGGTGAAAACAACGCGCATTCACCGCTTTGACTGGGTCGGAAGGGGCGGGGTGCTTTGTTCTTCCGTGTAACGGAGGCTCCGATCACGGAAGAACTTACAGCTCCGCCCCCCCCCCGTAGTGACGCCAGTGGCCCTAATGGTGGAAGGTTGGACACCCCGGTCTATATCATAGACTTGAGTAGCTGCAAATTAGTTCAAGGTGTCTAAAGAACTGCTTGCTCCTCCAGTACTGTATTCTGTTCACCCATGGGAGTCAGACAGGTGAGGATCCTCTCCACATCCCACATCAATCTGAATCTAGGCTGGTGGGTACATGGGACAGAGCCTTCTCAGTTGTGGCACCTAGGCTCTGGATTCCCTCTCCTGAAAGGCCTGTTTGACCCCTTCCCTTTCAATATTTAGAAGAATTGTAAAGGTATTGGAATTAAGCATTGCTTAAATTGCTCCTTGATTGGATTGCTTTTGATGCTACTCAAGGGAATGATAACTATGCCTGAGTTAAAGAAATGGCTTCAGAAACCATAAATCAACAAAACCAACAATAATGTCTTTTGAGTCAGGTATTTTAAGTTCTTTTCAACTTTCACAGAACTTTTGCAAAGTATAGAATAGAGGACAACAAATCCAACTGACAATTGTGTTGCTAAGTCTGAGTATAATTTGAACAGCAGTACATGACGGCAGGCAGGGGCTCATTGTCTCTCAGCTGAAGATCAGCACAATAGCCCTAGTTTACCTGGTTTCCCTCATTATCGTGTTGCAAGTTCCTACTGAGAAGCAAAAGAAGAATCCCGAGCAAAAGGTGGGGTATGCAAACGATAAATATAGCTAGAACATCATCGGGGTGTGGTACAAAGATGAAGAGGTGAAAAAACAGCCTGGATGTGTTGGAAGACCGTGAATTTTTCTTGCCCACTCATAGGAACCTTCATTATTATTTTTTTTGCCTGTGTATTCCTGGTTTCTGACTTCCTCTGCCCTTGGTATCTGTAACATGCTGTGAAACAATTCAGACCCCACCCTCAAGACAAACCATCTGTGTCCAGGCACAAAATCATGTTGAGTAGGGCCTTCCTGTGTGCACTTTCTGAACCATTCACTTTGCATCTCCGTAAAATTCACAGCCCTGAGGCTACCTACTTTTAGGTCTGTACGTTTCTGTGACATATGATAGATTGTAAAGCACCAGGTAATTACAAGTGGTACATTTTCAGGGACAGTTCTTGTTATCTGTGAGTGGGGAACTATTTTTTAAAAGATCTACTTCCCCTCATGTGCCCAGCAATTAGTTGGCATCTTTATTGTCAAATGCACTAATTTTATGGGGCTACCTTCTGGTTCCCATTTATGGCAATTTAAAGTCTGCCTTTATAGTGTATCACCAAATAAAAAAAAATAGAGGGCTGCTGATACTCTGATGTACTAACAGCCTATTTAGGAGCTATAAAGCAAATGCCGTACACAGATTTAAATTCAGGTGCAGTATAAGGTCAGCCTTGAATTGTATGTGTAATATGTTTGTCAGGCACCCCATGTGTACAACTGACAGCTCTTAACTTCCTTGCCACAGGCTGTTTTGTACTGCTGGGAATATTCTATCTTTTGGACTTGGGTGATGTACACATAAAAAGAAAATTCTTCTACATTGAGAAATCTCACAGAGGCAGGTCAGATCTGGGAAATAATTGCAACACCGATGTACATAACTGAAGGAATTGGGTTTTGGAATTAATGTAGCCAAGACAACCCCGCGCATATTGACGTTAGATACATGTCTTTCTCTGGATGTCACAGATGAAGGCTATATCTATACCTATCTATACCTATGTCATTGGTGTAAAACATAGAAAGGACAGGACAGGCAGCCCAATCCTGTGTAACTTTTGTAAGTGGTTGGCCTAAAGGGCTGGCCGCTGTATCCAGAGAGGCGGTGTAAGGGCAGTGCAGGCAGGGTAGGGGCTTAGGGTATCGGTGACAATATCCCTGACCCCTCCCAGCCTGGGCTGGCCAATGGCCCCCTCCCTCTCAGCCCCGCCCATCCCCACCCCTGCACCTAGCAGCGCAGGTCCAGGTAGGTGGTGGAGTGAGCGGCTCCGGCTTCCGCGCTGGCGCCACTTACTCTCTAGGTGTCAAACATGGCTTATGGCATGTTTACGACACCCTAGGTCGGTGGAGCACCAGGTCCGCCGGTCTATAGTTACACAGGATTGCACCATTAATTTCAGACTGAGTGCCCCTAGGGTAAGCATACCTTTTAAATTTTGGCAGGTGGACAAAAAACCCTCAGTGATCTCATGCTTCTGAACAAACCCCTGAAGAAGTGCTTAATGTTGCCAGTGGTGTCACTGGCGTACAGCAGGATCTGGAGGCATCTGGGCAGGCTTGATGCATGGAGTACCGTAATCAAGGCTTGATTCATACACAGACTCCTTCCATTCCGAAAGGCTGGGGTGCAAAGGTGCAGTGACAGAGCACTCAGGTTGCCTGTAAAATGTTCAACCTGTGACATCTCCAGTTAAAATGTTCTCAGGAAGAAGGACAGGAATTGTCACCAGCGATCTTGAGCATCATTGCTGGGGGAATAAACAGTTCAGGTTTATTAAGGCAGGTTTATTAACTCCTTAGTTATCTTAGTACCTGCCAACCCGCCCCAATGCCTCTGTTATAGCACAGTCCTATGCATGTCTACTCAGAAATAAGCCTCACTGAGTTCAATAGCTCTGACTCCCATGTAAGTGTGTATCGGATTGGAATCCAAGACTCTCAGGATCTGGCAGCATGCTTACGAGTGATATGCACACCTCAACCGTCACTCAGCGGCAGAATGAAGTGCATTCGCATCCATTAAGGTCCTAATATTTCTGATTGTCCTTAAATACATTCTCAATGTCTTCTGAGCACCTTTTAATTAAAAAATGGGGAGCATCTTATCATCCGCCTGTATCCATTTCCATAAATGGAACAGGCAATACATTCTCTAAGGATAGCAATCAATTTCTACAGTAAACATTACTTCATTGTACTGTATAGTAGTTATCTCTGTTGTTTTTAATTAAATTCACAGTATGATCTGTCAGTTGTCTTTAAGAAATAAACCTTCTTGAAAGTTAATTCCGTATCAGTTTGAACACCTTTGCCTTCCCAAAAGCTTGTCAAGTCTATTAGATTGCTACCATTAAAGAACACTATTATCTTTGGTGCATGCAAACCACACCACAGTCAACCTAACCATCAGGCAGGGCCACTGCCTGTGGAGCATATCTAGAAACATTTAGCTATCTAGAAACTTCTTAGCTAGAGGTTCAGGAACTGAACCTTTGAATCTTAGGTGTGCACTATCGCCTCTCTCCCTTTCCCAGCAAGCTCTTTCCCATTTAGCGCAATGCTAGAAACTGGCAAGAAATGCTGCCCAATATTGACAGCACCTCTCCAAGGTTTCAAAGTGGGGTCTTTCATCCCTGTCTGGAATGCCAGCAATTGAACCTGGTGCTCTCTTTGTACAAACCATGTGCTCTGCCATGAGACTACAGCTTGTCGCCACACTTACACCATTGACATGTCCACCTGGTATGGCCGCAAACTAGAAACTTCCAGTGCAAAGCAAATCTGTCTTCTCCTGCTGAGCAGTTGCGATCTCATAAAGTTGCGTATTATATCAGAATCAGAGTTGTGCTGGCATGGATGGCTCCATGGTGCCCTAAAACAGTGTTTCTCAAACTGTGGGTCAGGACCTAATTTCATGGTGGGTCCCAGGTGATGGAAAGATCAGATCAGTAATTGCCACAAGCCCTGAGGCTATTCAAAAATCAGATAGCTGCTAATTGCCCTTCAAAGAGCTGAGCTCCTGCAGTTTGCAAGATAGCTGCTAATTACCCTGAAAGAAGCTGAGCTCCTTATATTTATTGATAGATCATCTTTTTTGTAAGTCTTGTAAAGCTAGATGGGTCCCGATAGAGTGTCATTTTAAAAAGTGGGTCCCGGTGCTAAAAGGTGTGAGAACCACTGCCCTAAAGAAACATTTTCTTCTGTCCTTCTCTCCATGTGCCCCCCCCACTGTGGTAAACTCTGCACACCTTTGTGCCATCAAATGGCATTGTACACATGTGTACACATCCTTGTGCCAGAGTCCTCTAGCAGGCACAAGTGATAAGCTGGATCTATTTGCTGGAAGACAGTGCAGGTGGTAGTAGACAGTGCTGTGAAACTGGAGATACAGGGTATGCAAAGAAACAGAATTATGCAGGATGCCCACAGAGTTTGGCTCCTCCTCTCCCAGAACTGCTTCCAAACAGCAGTCAGTCCATCAAGCTGTATCAGAGGTTGAGGAGCAATAGAAAGGCCCCTTCCATTGGTTTGGACTAACTGCCATTGGTCTCCTCCTCTCTCAAAGCTGCCTTCTGCAGTGACCATTCCATCTAGTCCAGTGTTTCTCAAACTGTGCGTCACGACCGACTTGGTGGGTTGCAACCTGATTTCTGGTGGGTCCCAGGTGATGGAAATAAAGTAATTGCCTTAAGCCCTATTCAAAAATCAGCTGAGCTCCTGCAGTTTGCAACCTTATGTAAATATAGGGAGATAAATATTTTTTCTGGTGTTTCCCCACACACACACCAAGTCTGTCAATGACAGATAGTGGGGACAGGTGAACGCTGGGTCACATAACTAAGCCCCTCAAGCCCTGAGGTTATTCATTAGGGCTACCTCATTATAATAAATTGATTGAGTTTTTTTTACAAATAAATAAAATATTACTTGTAAATAAGTAAATATATCATTTCTTTCTAGATCACCTTTTTTTCTGAAGTCTCATAAAGCTAGGTGGATCCCGATAGAGTGTCATTTTAAAAAGTGGGTCCCAGTGCTAAAACGTTTGAGAACCACTGATCTAGTCAATATGTAACTATTAGGTAACATTATCTATGTGGTACCTGAATTTGCCTTTATCCTTTTTTGTGTCATGTATGTTAGATTGTACAGCAGCATTTCGAGTTGTAACACACACACACACACACACACACACACACACACACACACACACACACACACACACACACCTTCCTAACCTTGTAAATACATGAATGTCAACTCTGGGTTTGTGTGGCTTTGAAGTAGAAGTGTGTGTGTGTGTGTGTGTGTGTGTGCGTGCCCGCATGTGTTTGTGCATGCTTTTTGGAGAGGCCTGTACAAACAGAAAAAGGAAGAAACAGTCACAGCAAATAATAACCATGAAATAGAGACCGCGGGGAGAGAGAAACAGTACAACATGCTCCTTTAAAAATAACTCCAAACCTCTGCTTATTCAAGTGTTATATAGATGTCCTCCACACCACTTTCAGAGAATATGAGGCCTTTTAACTCCCTGTGCTTTGATTTCATGGTTGCTAAGAAAATATTTAAAGTGGACAAACAAACAGGTAGATACTGGAAGCAAACTAATTGGATCCCTTTCCGTATATCCTCTGTCTTTTCCACAGCATTATTTTGTCTGTGTAAAGGCAGCAAACATTACAGGGCAACTCTACACATGTTTACTCATTTTTACTCAGAAGTAACTCCACTTACTCCCAGGAAAGTGAGTACAGGATTGCAGCCTCAGTCAATTAATTGGCTAGCAGCTCAATCCTATCCCCCTGTTCCACCAACAGAACACTCATTCTGTTGGCGGAAGTGAGAGGATGCCAGAAGTAGTGTGACATTCTGCCTGCGAGCACAACATGCATGAGCCAGTGGAGAGCTACCTTCTGTCAGTGCCAGTGAGTTGGTGGAGGGGGCAGGTGGTGGGAGGAGCAGGGTAGGGAGGGGGAGGAGCAGTGGAGTGTTGGGGCAGGGAGGGAGGAGAGCTGCTCACAATTTTGGCCACTAGTGATGTCACCCCGCTGAAGGTGTCACCTGGTGCGGTCTGCACCACCCACACCAGCATTGGGACACCACTGCTCCCTCTCCGCTCTTTCTTATGCGCCTTGGTTCTGTGCCAGCAAATGGATGGTCCAGAAATGATGAGACTCATTGGGGAAGCGGAGCCTTTCCCCAGGATACGAGAACAAAAGTTCCTGTTCCCTGAGAAGACCACTGTGACTGCCCCAACACCATAAGATGCAGTGCATCCTCTGTTGGCAATGTTGCATTGGCAGGGGGTGGTTCGATAGGATTGGGCTGTAGCTTAATCAATATAAAATATTTTGAGTCACAAAAATGTCACCCCTGGTTTTGGGGGCAACACATTCAAAGGCCAAAAAAATATATATACTGATAAAAGTCATCTTAGAGGATGCATTCCACCAGAGGTATTCCCAGGAAGGAATACCTCTTCCAAGATGGTGCTTGTTTCAACATATACATCCATAATCAATATATGCTTTTGTTCCAATTTTTGCTTTTATTCACACACGAATCTGCATATACAGATTGGTTTAAGCAGATGACAGCCCAAGATACAAATGGTTTAGTGGGTGTCAAAGAGTTACAAGTCAAGTTTATTAGGTTAAATAGCACATTGCCATACACCTGTAGAATTAAAATTTAAAAACACATTGAAACAAAATTTACCATACACCTATGAAGTTGAACTTATACACACAATAAAACAGAAATTTGCCACATCTACCACACATTCTTTACAAAAACTACTTAAAAATATTTTCAGCCTTAAAGAATCAGAGAACGTTGAATATCTTTGCAACCATTTCTGTAAAAAACGTTCTCTAGCTGTTTCATATTTAGGACAATAGAAAAAAACATGTAGCAATGAATCTAATTCGTTCAAAGAACAATCACAATATCGTTGGTCAGAAGGTATCTTTTGAAAACGACCTTTCATCTGCGCAGTTGGTAATGCGTTACAACGTGCAATCATATAAGCCCGCCTAAATTTAGGCACTGTAAGCATATTGAAGTATAAAGGTAGAGTAAATTCTACTGGAGACCTTATTCCTGAATAAGATGGAGAACATGTCCGCTTAGCCTCTAATTGGAGACAATCCCAATCCAAAGTGGTTAATTTTTCCACTAATGATGACGGTTTTCTTTCGTTCAGATCTCCTATTCTCAGTAGACCCAACTCATGTAGTTTTTTATCAGTCTTGTTGTTCCATTTTGTCCAACAACGCTCTTGTGTAGCTAATTTAGTAAAAATAGGGAGATCATCTGCATTGGCTAATCGACATTTAAAATTAATGATGACTTTCCATATCAATGTAAGGATCTTTGGAAGCCCTAATTCAAGCCGTAATACTGCAGAGGCTATACATGGAGGTGTGGCCAGCACTTTCCGAAAGAAAGCTTGTTGAAGTCTTTCGAGATTTTCTATTGGTCCTAAGAACCAAATTTGAGAGCCATATAATATCCGCGGCAGTATAGTGGCTTTATAAACTTTTAAGAGCGCTGGTATATATTGTCCTCCTTTAATATAGAAAAATTTCTTCAGTGCCAATAAAGCTAGTTCTGTTTTGTTCTTAAGATACTGGACGTCTTTAGTCCATGTAAGATTAGATTGAAATACAACTCCCAAATATCTAAATTCATTGACCTGCTGAAAACTATATGGACCAATTTTCCACTTTTTATTTACCCTCCTTGTTGACCTTTCAAACACTATTATTTTAGACTTATCCTCATTAATTTCCAGCAGTTCTTCCTTACAATATGCGATGAATGCTTTCATAGCACATTTAAGTCCGACTGGAGTTCTTGACAGTAAGACAAGATCATCAGCATATAGTAAAGCTGGCACTGGACTATTTCCCAGACATGGTGCATGCGTGGGGAGGCCAAGTAATTTTGGGACAAAGTCATTTAAATATAGGTTAAACAAATGGGGTGCAAGTACGCACCCTTGTCTAACACCTCTTTGAACAGTGATTGAGTTGGAAATGGCTCCCTTGTTATTTAACTTAACATATAAACAATTCCCAGAATATAATGTCTTTATTAGATGTAACAATCTTTCAGGCATTCCCGCAGCATTTAGTTTATTCCAAAGACGTGCATGTGACACTGAATCAAAGGCAGCTCTTAGATCCATAAAGGCTGCATATAAAGTGCCAGGTATACCAATTGCATATTTACTTATCAAGGATGCCAAGGTAAGGCAATGATCAATACAAGAGTGTCCCTTTCTAAATCCTGCTTGTTCATCTCCTAGAATCTTTTCCTGCTCTATCCACTGAAGTAACTTCCCCTGCAACAAAGATGCATAGAACTTGCCGATTATTGACAGAAGACATATCGGCCGGTAATTTCCTGGGTCAGTTTTATCCCCCTTTTTATAAATAGGGGTGACCAACGATGTTTTCCAAGCAATTGGCATCTGGCCATCTTTATTAATCTGAGTAAAAAAGGGGGCAAGTACCTGTGCCCACCACATCGGGGCTACCTTCAGTAACTCTGCAGGAATTGCATCAATGCCAGGAGATTTCCTCACTTTAAGATTATTAATCAGGATTACTACCTCATTGTATGTAACCGGGTCCCATTCTGTAAGTTGGGTACTACTGATTTCAAAATTTAAATCTGGCTCAAGATCATGCTTCCTATAAAGTTTTCCAAAATGTTTCTCCCAAGTTCTTTTAGGTATAGAAGGTCCAGTGCTAGTACGTGGCTTCAACAGAGGGGTAATCAAGCGCCAGAAAGAGGTACCAGACCTCTCTCTGGTAACACTGATTACCTCGTCCCATGCAGACTGAATCGACAGGTGTTTCTTGGTTTTTAAAATTGTTTTATATTTCCTTCTAGCCTGCACTAAAGAAGTTCGTGTAGTCAATGTGTTATTTTCTTTAAAGGCTTTATGTAATTGTTTGACTTGTTTTTTTGCGATCCTACAGTCCTTATCAAACCAGTTCTTTGTTTGGTGATAGGGTTTCTTAGACACCTTCTTTTTCCCTTCTTGTATTAATAGGATCGGGTCAAACAGTTGAAGGAGTAGTTGCATCTTTTCCACAGTGGTAGTTGTAGTCGTTCCTTCTATGATATCCTTTTTTGTTTTTAAAAACAGTGTGCTCATTAAACCCTGCTCCTATGCCAATGTGCCTGCTAAGCCCAGCCCCCAGATGCACACCATTTGTTTGCACTGACAAATGCTGCAGCCAGGGAACGTTTCTTCCCATGATCTCAAACACCGATTGCCTAGCATTCCAAGTCAAGGTATGAAAGACAGACAAATACTGTATGTGGTGAGGGCCACTGGCTTAGATGTCATTTATAAAAGGATTAGATGCGTTCAGAGAAGATTGCCATTATGCACCGATTAGCCATGATCACCAATATGCTCAGAGGAGCTACATCTCTGGATACACCAACTGCCAGAAGCATTGAAAGGGGTGGGTGGGGCGGTTGCCCCCCAGGCAGCACGTGGGGGACAACAAAGTGGAAGCAGGTGGTGCAAACGTTGGGCCTGCCCGCCCACCCTGCGTCTGGGAAGCCCTTTGCGGCAGTGGCGGTGGTGACGTCACTTCCAGTAGTGACATCACAGGGAACATTTTTTTTGCTGCACCCCCCCCCCCCCCGCAGGGTGTTTGTTTAATTCTGCCAACTGCTGTGGGACAAACAATGGGGGAAAGTTGGTGTTTTCATAACTGGCTTGTGAGCTTCCCAGAGGCAACAGCAGGATGCTGGATTAGGTGGGCCTTTGGACTGATCCAGTAGGGCTTTTACATTCTTAAACACACCCTGCAGCTAGCCCTTTGCACTATTAGGACACGACTACAATCAGACACTTCAACAGTCTTCAGCACCACTAGAAGGTTCAGATTACTTCCCCACATTGCAATCTGAGGTCCATGATATATCCTTTGTATGCCCCATGTGTGCCATAAGGACAATGCATTTGTGAAAGGGGGAAAAGCCCATTGATCCTTTCTCAGAAGTTGGGTGTGAATCATCATTCTTCATATCCATAATGTTGTATGCCCCCCCCCATCTGATGTGGGTTACAGTTATAATGAGAACCACAACTGCACAGATGGTAAATTATTACTCATGAGATTATTTTAGCAGTGAAGAAAACAGAAATACACCCTGATTTGTTAGAATGAAAGGTTATCTTCTCCCCACACAAATAAATGTACAGTATACTCATTTAATTAATTCAACTTGAAAAACGTCTTTCCTAGTGTTCTTCCTCCAACACAGTTCTGCCCGTGAATAAGGCATTACGGCGATTATCCTCACCTCCTTCCTTCTGCAGGTGAAAGATGTGGATGTTGGATCCATGCAAGATGTAGGTTACACTATTAAAGGAAAAGTATATCGTTTTATTAAAAACAATTTCAAGTTTTCATGGCCTGCAATGATCAAAGAGTGTTCAAAAGATGGGCAAACGGCCATGGCCAAACGGCCATGCGGCTTGTCAGTATTTAGTTATCTGTAGAGGATCGCTAGATGTTGACTGGTCGTCCCAATTTCCGGCGTTCCAATGGAGGCCAAAGACAGTGGTTGGCAACCGACATACGTTAAATACGAAATACGTTAGTTACATGATTCCACATTATCTGGAATTATCTGTCAATGCAGTATGCCTTTTACAGTTGTATCCCTCCCTGTTGAATTGCTGGTTGCTTGGATTATAATGTTATTTGTGGCCAACTGGGCAGTGAACTTTGCGGTACGTATATAGCCTTAACGCTGATAGATTGTATCTGCTGTTAATTGGGTTGTGTACTTTGCGCTGCTCGCATAGCCTTAATACTGACAGATTGTATCCATTGCAGACAAACGGACTACGTGTCTCCTTGTTCCACGGCATTTCATATGGTCAATGCTAACACAGACCGCTAGTGTGTCTGTGTTGATTCTGTGTTTTATGGAGGTTGAAGATGGATATCTGTGCCTGATGTTCTTTTGTAGTATAGGTATGGTGAGTGTTAACAGGATACCTACACAGGTTGCTCACTTGTGGTTCCTCAGCAGATGGATGCTTTCATTATCCTCCCTGGTCACCTGGTCATCTGAGGCTGTTTCTGCCTTTATGTATTGTGGCTTCACTGCCTTGGGTAACATCTTCCCACTACATAAGGGTGTTTGCTTGAAAATGCTCAATGAAATTCGAGCGAAACAAAGCATTTTAGATTTTTGTTTTACTTTTAAAACCTTTGTACTGGGTTGTAAACGTGTGGATGTTTTTGTTCCAAGTTTTTAATGTTTTTAATGTTTTTAATCTGTTTTTAGCTTTTAAAGCTGCACTAATACAATCTCCACGTTTTTGACCATCTACCTCTTTTATCATTTTACTTATGTAATATTTTGGCCATGGCCGTTCACCCGTCTTTTGAACACTCTTTGATGATTGTTTTATTGTTAGCATGTTTGTACCTATGTTGACATTTCAAAGCAAGTGATTCATCCTTCCTTACATCAACCAAGAGCCCCACAACTGAAGCACTTGCATATACCACAGGGACTTAAGAGCTAACACAGAGTCCCCTGAGCTGGAAATGAGCCAGGATGGTGTAGTGGTTTGGGAGTCGGACTTGGACCTGGAAGATCCACGTTCAAATCCCCGCTCAGCCACGAAGCTTCCTGGGTGACCTTGGGCCAGTCACTATCTCTCAGCCCCACCTACCTCACAGGGTTGTTGTGAGGACAAAAAAAAGGAGGGGAGGAAATATGTACACCACTCTGAGCTCCTTGGAGGAAGGGCGGTATAAAAATGTGAAAAATAAATAAATGTGAAATAAATAAATCTGATCTCATGGTGTTCGAACATTATTCAACAACGCTCTTCACTATGTGTGGAGGCAGACGCTCTTCAAACTCTTGCCAAGTAACTGGTTCCTTTCCTCAAATAGCTTGTTCTAATTCCATTAAAAGCCTATTCTTCTCAGACCTGATCCCACGGCTTGGGTCCACATGGACCTGCACCAGCAATTTCACTCATACAGGTCCAAGTATCTCCATGTGGAGTAAAGCTCCACGCTGTGGAGGCTTACCCCCAGGTGAGACCTCCAAAACGTCCCCAGACAGGATGCAATGGTAGCCATTTTGGCATTGTTGCATCAGCAGAGGGGGGAACAATAGGATTGGGGTATTAATTGACTATTCAGGAAGACATATGCTTGCAAACAGGACTATACCAAGGTGGGCCCCCCAAATTTGAAGACCTTAGAGTGACACACAGAAGTCCCACAGTGCTGCAGCCCTCTGCTCTGATCAATGTCCCTTACTTAGCATGATCTTGCCTCACCCACTCTAGGAGAAGATCTGGCTGACCTTCTGGGATGTCTGCTAAGGAACCAAGATGGAGGTGGGAAAGACTGTGCCGGTTTGGAAAGGGAGGTCACTGGCAACAGAACATTTAACCAAAGCTTTGCCTACCATTTATCCTAGTTTTTGCACCCCATTAACCCTGGTGCTTTGTCAGGATGTTGATTTCCATGGACACGACTGTTAAAATGAACTAATTATTATATCATTAGGAAGAAAGCCCCAAGTATCTGGCAATTCCTGCACCCTTCCAACGGTAGCGGTTCTTGCATACATTAGGAAAAATGTGGTGTAACTCTGACCCAGTGAACAAAGTCAGTTCATTGTCTGGTTGGACAGAGCAATTGTCCAGGTCAGTGGTCAGTAGGCCAGCACCAGGGCAGATAACTAAAAAGGACTGTGGCAATGGCGAAACGCTCTCTCTTGCTTAGTCTTGTTTATACACTTCCTAAAAAAAAAAAAAATCACATGTGCAAAAATAACATCAACAGCTGCTTGGCTTCAGCTTGAAATAAAGAACACACAGAAGGTAATACCACCTGCATACATCTAATTGCAACCCCTCACAATCTGTTCCATGGCTACAGTGTAATGGGGGGAATAATAATAGGTGGCAGTTTTCATCCAAGGCTTGCAAGGAGTTCTACAAGCAGAAATTCATTAAGCCTCAGAAAGTCCCATGAGAAATAAGCGCAACAGATTCTGGGCCTGCTTTGTCCCTCTCCGAATATCAGTCACTCCTTCCACTGAGAAGGCATAATCTAAACCGTTATGTGAAGTTGCAATTTAAAGGACACGGCTGAGGGAAAACAACACCTAGGGTGCACTTACATGCTTATTCAGTGCATTTTTTAATATGTATGGTGCTCTTGATAATGACGACATATATGGCCTCAAGTCCAAACGGGGTTAATTCCTAGGTGCACACCTAAAGAAACCATATCTTTCAAAGCAGTCACGGGCTTGTCTCGACAAGCATGCTACTGACTAAGCATTGCTATACAAAATATGCACAATGTAGTCTGGGGGGGGGGGTTGTCATCTGTTGGCTTCTCCGGAGCACAGATGTTCCCATCAGGGAAGGATCCCATTCCACAGTTTGAAGATCTGGATCCATATTGAATCGGAGTAATATGCAATCTGAAATGGATTGAGGGCATTCTAAAATCCAGTGTCAATCCCCTAATTTTACAGTTTGCCACAGTCATTACTGCAAATCCAGCCTCAGAATAAATCACTGTGGGACTTCAATTTGGGATACCTGGGATCAAATGTTATGTCGTCTTTGAGTACATCATTACTTCTTAATCCGCTCTCTAATCTAAAAGGCATAAGAATATGGAGAGTATGGCCATGGAGACTATCATACATTTAGCAAATAGGGCAGTAATCTCAATATTCCTAATATAGTCTCTTGCATGCCATTATTTCAATGGAATGCCACATTTTAATCCCACCCTTCCTTCAAGGAGATCAGAGAGTTATACCATTTTATCATAATACCTGTGAGATAGGTTAGGCTTTGAGGGTGTGACTTGCCGAAATCCATTGAATGGGCTTTATGAACTGAATCAGATACAACCCCCCCCCCCCAAACTTCCTAGAGCAAACCCATTGAAAGACATTCCGAGCATGCCCAGAGGTTATCCCTTCACCTATAAGGCGGTTAAATGATTCAAGACAGGAGCCAGTAATTGATACATTTTATCGCTCCCCTTTCCCCATTCATTGAGTGGCAACTGACTAGAATACTCTCTCTGCACATTTTCTCTTATACCCCTAGAAATAAAACAGAGGTTTTCTTTGTTCAATGAAAACTTGCAGTTCGGAGATGGGGACTGGAGACCCCCTGTGGCTATGACCCTCACTCTGATACCACTGAGTGCAGGACTGAAAGCTAAGGAAGTACGTAACCAAAGGGCATTAAGCATGCTTAGGTTTTTTCTGGATGTCATCCTAGAAGAATTTTATAGTACTGTACTGCCTCTTACCCAAACGTGAGATCTTTTTGAAACTCAGGTGACATTTGGAGTTGAAAAAGACAGTCATACTTGCCTCAAACCAACGACGACATTTCCTTAAAGTGAAAATAGGACTCGTGTCAGTTTGCAATTGGCTTCCCAAAAAGTGCACTCCCTCACACTGAAGATGAGCGCTTCAGGGAATAACTGCAAGCACTTATCAAAAGAGTACATTCATATAGTAAAATTCATTTCCAGCGTTCCCCTGTTTACTAGAGAGCTAAAAGTTGGAAAGAGATCTAAATGGTGAATTCTATGAGAAATGGTTAAAGGATCTGGATACGTTTCAATCAAAGAAAAAGACCATTTGAATTGAGATATGCTGCGAGTTTACAAATATTTTAAGTACAGAAAAATGGTAGGTAGACACACTGTTCCTTTGAAAAAAAAATTAAAAAGCCACAATCTGGTAATACCCTTATTAGGACCAACCCAAATAATACACACCACACAGGCTTTGATGTTCCCCAGAACTCTTCAGCAGCTAGGATATTAAGCAAAGCAAAAGGTGTGTGTGTGATTTTTAATGATTTTAATGAGTTATGATTTTTTTTTACTTGGTACTACGTTTAATCATGCAGGAAAGGAACTTTGAAACTAGAGAAAAATGATTGTCTACTACGTGGAGGTAGGACTTTGCTCCTTGGGGTCTAAATGCCCTCCAACCACAAGATAAAGAGCCAGGATGATGTAGTGGTTTGGGAGTTGGACTTAGACCTGGAAGATCCAGGTTCAAATCCCTGCTCAGCCACGAAGCTTCCTGGGTGACCTTGGGCCAGTCACTATCTCTCAGCCCCACCTACCTCACTACGAAAAAAAAAGGAGGGGAGGAAATATGTACACCACTCTGAGCTCCTTGGAGGAAGGGCAGTATAAAAATGTGAAAAAAATATTGATTTTTCTACCTGCTGCATGCTTACCTTAATATGAAGACGACCACATTTCTCTTTTACATCTATCATCTGTTAAATAGTGCTGAGGATGTAGCAGAGCAGAACTTTATCTTTTGGAAGTGGAGGATAAGCCATGATTGCCTTCTGTTCTCCTTTCCCTGCATGCAAACTGAGATCCTGTACCAAGGGAGGTACCAAGGGAGGTCAAGCCACACTGCTTGACTGCCCAGTCTTATCCCCTGCCATGTTATAGTATGCAGCTGTTCCAATGGAGGTTGTGTTCCCTGCTGTGGTGGTGGTGATGGTGGGTGATCAGAGAGCCTGCAAGAGGTAAGTAAAAATATACCTTCTGGAAGGCTGCCTGATCGCCTATGGATCTCCTGGGACATTTTGCTGGCATAAATCTGAGGAGAGCCAGGGGGCGTTTTGAAGAGGGGTTTCAGAGATACGTCCTAATTTCTGCCACTGGATCCACCCCTCCCTCCCCAATGTGCCCCGTTACTCCCCCCTACCTGCCCAACGTCCCCACTATCAACTTACCAGTGCCTGCAGAGCCTCGCAGGACTGCTGCCACATGTGCCACGCCTCTTGCCATTTATGGCAGCGGCCCAGCAGCATGTGACAGTGGTCTGGTTTATGCGCCGCCATTCTAGTAGCGCAAGTCCCCAAAAGGATTGGGACCTGAGTCTGCTATATGACTTCTGTACCTGTATTAGGACTGTTACAACCTGCAGAATCATCACGCCCTGCCACTGCCACCCTTTTGCTTTGCTTAACATCCAGCCTGCTGTTCTAGAGAGCTCCAAAGCATGCTTAAGATTTCGCATTCATAAACCACTGAACCATGAGCTGTCGATCGAAAGGTTGGCAGTTCGAATCCGCCAGCCAGCTCCTGCCAACCTAGCAGTTCCAAAGCATGTTAATGTGAGTAGATAAATAGGTACCGCTTGCGGGAAGGTAAACAGCGCTCTGTGTTCCAGCCGCATGCTACGCGCTGCGGCAAGGAGAGTCATGCCGACCACATGACCACGGAGGCGTCTTTGGACAACGCTGGCTCTTCAGCTTTGAAATGGGGATGAGCACCACACCCTAGAGTTGGACACGACTGGACTTAATTGTCAGGGGTCACCTTTACCTTAATAAGGTATTATACGATTCTGGCTTTTTTTAAAAGATGGCAGAAAGATATGAAGAAGGGATAGAAAAGGGATAGAAAGTTTGTAAGTATGGATACCACGATAATGATATTCATAATGATAATGAAATTCAGGATAATGTCACATACAAATGGAAACTCATTGTTAGTACCTCTAAGAACATAGAATAAGCCACAACAGCAAAAACAACCATCCAGAAAACTAGCAGTCAAAAAAACCAACCTTATACAGTGTCAGCCGCCTCCAAAAGCGGTACAAGAAAGCCCCACTTGAACTTGACATCTGGAGGACTTTAGCATGGGAGGACTTTAACATTTAGCTATGGGTCTCTGGGGGAAGAGCATCCCCCAAAGTTGGCAATGCTACCAGAGTCCCTGCTTCTAATGGATGCCCACTGTACTTAAAATGGCAAGCAACCCATAGTGTGGCCTCAAGTGATGATTGTCACTAACAGGAAGTCCTATGCGAGAAGGAAGTCATTTGGGTACCCAGATCCCAAGTCATTTAAGGATTCGAAGGCAAGAACCACCTTGTTGAGACTGGAAGCAAATAGGTGACCAATGTAGATCAAGTAAGTCAGCATCATATGCTCCCAATGAGTAGTCCCTGTTAACAGCTGGGTTGCAGCATTTTGTACCAATTCTTCAGATGAAGTTTCCAGATGCTTTTTAAAAGGCATCCCATGTAGAGGATATTACAGTGGACGAATACGGAAATGAGAAGAGCATAGATAACTGGGGCTAGATCAGGGTTCACTAGCAAAGCCTGCAGTTGGCATACTAGTTGAACCTGGGAGAAGCCAGTGCTATCCCCTGGGCATGCAGAAAAAGCCTGGGATCATGGAGTACTCCTAATCTGATTCTTCCCAAGCAAAGGTGAACACCAGACCAGCCAAAAAGCCAATCAACAGTATCTAAATTAAGTTGCAGCTTATTTTCCCCCATCCAGTCCTGCACAGTCTTCAAACACTGATTTAGGGCTTCACGGCATCATTAGGATCTGACGAAAATGAGAAGTAGAGCTGGGTTTGTTGTAAAGAACTGATGACTCTACAGCCAAAACCTCTCTAGATGATTTCACATAGCAGTTTGATTGTAGATATTGAAGAGCATGAAGGCAACAGGCCAAGGGAAGAACAGAAGTTGCCTAGCACCACTTTCAGGCATTTCCTTCCCAGAATGAGTCAAGCCACCTATGTGCCACCCATCCAACCAGATAGCCCAAAAGGACACCATGGGTCAAAGGTAGTGAATGCTGTTGAGAGGTCCAGAGATAACCAGCAGGGCCATGCCTGATATGGTCATTAGGGTGACCATTCTATCTCCTGGCATGCCTATCTCCTGGCATGGTCATTAGGGTGATCACAGCACCTTCCGTCCCAAAAAAACTACACTGAAACAGGTCCGGATAATCAGCGTCATCTAGGAAAACCTAGGATGTCACCATGTGATTGAGCACCTAGTCCTAAAATGGAATTCTTGACACAGGGCAATAATTATTTAAATCGTCATGATCTAAATGTCACTTCCTTAACAATAGGGTTATTGCTACCTTTTATAAAGTAATGATGAGCCCTTTCCCCTTGAGGTGCTTATTGCCTCTGCTGCCAAGACACCAAATCTTGACCTGGCTTTTTTAATTAACCAGGATGGTCAAAGGGTGATTGCCCAGATGGTTGGTCTTCCCACCTGTTGTTCACATCCTTCAGGTTGCACACGTTTCGAAATAGCTAACAACGTCTGACAAAAAGGTATCCCGGAGGTCTTTGAAGCTTCTCTCCCTCACCTGCACTATTGTCATTCACTCCCTTGCCTTGTACAGCACATCTGGAGTCCTGCTCTTTACAGCACATCAGGGAACGGCTGGGCAGGCAGGAGTAGCTGTCGCCGCCTGATTGCTGTTGCCTTACAGGAGCTGTCGCTGGTGCGTCAGGGGAGTTTAAAGGTGCAGCTCAGATCTGCAGGTTGCAAACTGGAAATCCGGAACTGAACAAATTGGATTAATGGCATATATTCTATTCGCTTCTTATGCACCATTATGAAGCTCATGAATAAGGCATATTGCCCAGGTTGGCTACAGAATGGCGTGCGATTCAAATAGGTCTGCAGCTGTATGCAACCCAAGTGTAGTGCTGAACATCTGTCTGTCTGTCTGTCCACTATTACAACACGGTGCCGGAGGGAAGAAGCAAGCGGAGGGCCTGCACAGGTCTTCAATAAGGTACAGTGGCTCCACCCCACTGTATAGCTGTATAGCGATGCAATCCTGATCACAATAAGAACTACCACTGAAAACTATATTCTAGTTATAACATTACATGGAAAAATGCCACTATCTGGCTACTTAAACTGCTACTCTGATTATGTTGAATAATATGATGTCTTTTTGCTTAGGCTTGATATTAAACCAATAAATTGGCGGAGAGAAAATATCATGTAATAAAAAAAGGAAATGTGTATTTTTTTCATAACAACCATGTTTCCTAATCATGCCAATGCGAATTCAATACAACCAATCTATTTCTGCTGCTCTCTGTCTTGGCGGAAATCAATTCTTCAAACGGAGAAAGCAATAAGAACATTCACAAATGTAAATGCCTGCTTAGGATCAATACAATTCATTCCCTGGTCTACTTTTTCTTTTTCCTTAAGGTACACTGAACCATGGCTACTTTTCATGACTTGCCTTCTGTCATTCCTGTTGTTCAGGGAGATCAACCATTCTTGGAAGTCATGCATTCTCCAAACTGTACATTTGGGAGCCACGACATTGGCTCCTGTATCAAGAAGATCTACAAGATCCTCAAACAAACAAACAAACAAACAAACAAAACCCAGGAACTCTTGACAAATCAGCTGCACTTCTGAATGACACAGCAGCTGTTAGAGGCTCTCAGAGGGTCCTCTGATTTGGGGCGTTTCCATCTGACAATCCAAGATTCTCTGCACTCTCCACAAAGGATCTCTTTGGCTAAGAGGCTCATTCAAGGAGCTGAGGCTCAAAAGAGCTCGACTATTTACCTCTGCATGCCATAGGACAGACAGCACACCCTTCATGACATACAGTTGTATTCCAAAGAACCCAGCTCCTTTGACATCTAAACTGCCTCAAATTGTTCCAGCTTTCATAGGTAACCAACTCAAAACAATTTCTTCTCTCCTTTGAAGGTCTACATTTCTTCACTGCCTTGATCCTTTATTCTCCCTTCTCTGTCTCCCCATCACTGAAGCTGCACCTGCAATTTGCTGTTCATCATCATGTCTCACCACTTCTCCTTACAACAAAGTAATTTTTTTTAAAAAAAATTTTTTTAAAAAAAGTAAAATTGTATAGAATCATTATGCACTTCCTCCAACTCCACATCTGGTCCTGTGAAACTCTTGACAGCCTCTCCTACTGACACCTGTGCCATTAAAACGTTAAAAATTAAACCATTTTTGCCCTCCCCTTTTCCATCAGTAGTAGAAAAATAAATCTCTGCAAAATTATCTTGAGCTAAAAGATCAGAACTTGCGGAAGAAACAACTGTCTCCTGCCTCATATTATCTGTCATCTCCAAAAAGTTAACCTTTTCCACCACTAGTTCAATCTCCCTCTATCTTCCTATCCTTCATTGCTCTATTTCAACTCTTGTCAGTTCTTTGGTATCTGGAAAATAACTGTTGGGAAGGGAATTGTTTGGAACCAAAGAGCAGGACTTTGAAGAAACAACCGTTTTCTCCTCTGTGTTGAGAGGTCCACCATTACAGCTCCTATTTTCTCCCTCAGCGCAAGATTTTTCTGCTAACTGATCCTGAAGGGAATCAACTGTCGTTCTGAACACTGCATTCCATCCTATCCACTGCTTCTTCCAGCTGACTTCTTAATTCCATGTCAGTCTGACTGACTCCTGTGCAAGCACCCTGTTCTACTCTTGCAGATAAAGCATTTCTTCCTCTCCGTCCCAGAGGATACCTGCTAAATCTTCCTTCTTCCACAAAAATTGTCTTCAACGCTAAGCACAAAAGTTGCAGGCTTACTATTAGTTGTTGCTACTGCTACTGCTACTGCTACTGCTACTACATTTTTTCTCATTAACATTTTCCATTGCTCTCTGACAAGTGTCGTTCTCACCTTTCAGAATGACCACCTTGGAGAGAAGCTTAGAGAGAACTTAGAAACCCCATCCATCGGGTCTCAGGTGGGTCGCGGTGGGGGGAGTTTGAATCCAGTAGGACTTATTTTTAAGTAAAGGTGCATAGGACAGTGCTGTCCGCCTAATCTACCTCATAAGGATTTTGGGTGGGATAAAAATAGATATCTACTTTTGAAGAAATTCTTGTCTGCATATGAATTTTTATCAGAGCATTTATTTCTTTGCTTAATTCTTTGCTCTACAGGTTCTGTTGACCTCAGTTTCCTCGCGCTGTTCACCTCTCTTTTCCCTTTATCCAATGCAGCCATAGGAAACATTTGTACATTAGCAGCTTTATAGGAGCATTAGTGTCTCCGTTGTGTAGCCATCATTCTTGTTTCATATTGTCTTTGACAAAGGTGGAATTTGGTTGAGTTAGTTAGCTGATGAACGGCTCCATGTTCCAGCCTACAGGCTTTTCAAGCTTCCCCTCAGCATACAGTAACTTATGTCACTGCTGGAATCTAATTTAAAGTATTCTGTGAAGTCTGATTATAAATTATTCTGTATTATGCTCTGAAGGGTAGAGACTGGGAAGCTAGTTATACTATATCAGCAAAACCGCCCTCTGACTTCAATGTTTCTTAACAAACTTATCTGACTTACAATGGGTGCCTTGCTGCTATCTGAAGGCAGGGCAAGAGAACTCCAATGGTATATTTCAGAATTGTGAGTATACTGTAGATACAACATGACTGGAGACTTGGGAGTAAGACTACATCTTATGCCTGAAATGGGGCTACCACTGAAACCAGTTTCCCCATTTTGAATCATTTCCCTCCCCCCCATAATGTGTATAACAGGGGTTCTCAACCCCTTTTTGGCCAAGTACCACCTCCAGCACCACTCTCCTACTGCGTACCACCATAAGTGGCTGGCAATGACCTTCGGTTTTGAGAGGCCAGAAAATGCAGGTAAGAGGCTCAGAGTTGGGGGGGGGGGCTTCTTAACATTCCCGAGAGGCTCGGTCAAAGGAAGGAGCCTCTCGGGAGTGAAAACGTGGTGCCGAAAGCACTGCATCGGAGCGGGATTCTGGCAGGCCAGCAGTCCAATTACCACCAGCAGTTGGCCAAAGTACCACTGGTGGTACGAGTACCACTGGTTGAGAATCCCTGATGTAGAATCATTTCCCCATGGCATGACACCATCACGTTGTGCATTTACTTAACACCTCCAGTGGTGGTAGAGATGTCAGTGTAATGACATCACAAGAAGGCCAGGTACAGTTGGGGAACAGTTACAAGTTACCATCTGGTGCCCCCCAACAAGCAGCATGGAGCTTATGAGCTTGAGGCAAACTACTCCTCATCCTCGGAGAGGGAGCAGGATTAATCCTGCTGCTGCCCAGAAAGAGCCAGAGATGGCAGGTAATGGTGGCTGCTACTATGCAGGGTCATATCAGGGATTTGCAGTGGGTCCTCCTAGTGCCAGTCCTACCGTACAACATGGGATAAATTATTCTACACATTTTAAGGGAGAGCGAAACATGGCCATACAGTTTGGGGCAGCAACTAAGTGTTGGGCATCAGCTGTAATTCTGCATAAAGATGATGATGATAAATATGTATGTGGCTCTTTTCAACAAAAAAAGGTCACAAAGTGCTTTGCACAGCTAAATAAAGGGGGGGAAGGGGGAAAAATCCTCAAGTAGACAGGACACTGATTTATTTCTTCTGACCCCATCTGTGCGTCCCACCCCCATGGTTTGTAATTTTTCATGACTATTTTCCCTTCAGAACTCATAGTTCCAATTTCTCCTTCTCAGACAGACTGCAATCCTATACTGTACGCACTTACCTGGGAGTGAGTCTCATTGAACTCAGTGGGGCTTACTTCTGATTAGACATGCCTAGGATTACGCTGTCAGGCCCTTACAAAAGGAACTCGGCGTGCCATGCAAAATAAGAAATCCATTTTGTACAGCTGATTCATGGTAAGTTGCTTGCTCTGATTAGTTCATCCTAGTCACTGAACTTAGGCTTTCTGATCACAGATTTTTTCATTTGTGCATTACTGTAGACACTGTGACTGATGTCTAGACAATACTTATTTTTGGATGGAAAGAAAAAGCTTGGCCAAAATTGCTTGCTAAGAAGTAAACCTGCACAAGTATGTTTGGCATCATTGCTGTTACTTTTGCTTGTTCTCAAGTTCAACTTCTGTAATCACGGCATACATTTCATTTTTTATTTGCTGCAATTGTCCATTGTCCCTATCCTTGAGATGCTCAATGCCCTTGAATTCAAATGACATTGTACCTTTTAAGTAAGAGCTCCTGCCGAAATTAGCAAACTGATAAGATGAGTGGATCCAGTAGCGTCACTGGAGGTGGGGCGGAACGTTAAGTTCCACACTGCGCTGACCCTCCGTTAAGGCCGACACACACCGCACAAATTCCGGCAAATTCCGGCACGGAGGCGAGCGAGTAAGCGAGCGAGGCTGGCTGCTCTCCTCTGCGCTCTGAACTTGTCTGTAGGAGTGTCTTCCAGTGAATAGTCCCTCCTGTTGTCCCGCCTTCTTAGAAAGTGCAGCAGTAATTGGTTAAGCACAAGTGCGGTCCGATACACGAGAGAAGAGAGAGGGGCAGGAAGGAGAGAAAACTTCCAAAACAGTTTGTGCCGGGAATAGAATTCATCTTGCTAACTTTTGTGAGAAGGAAAAATGGATCCAAGAGAAATCAGAGACTCAAGTGAGTTCCAATTGATTGACAACCCCTTTCATCCCACCCTCTCATCTGATTGGCTGAGTGCAGTAGCTCCGCGAAGCAGCCCCCTCAAACATGGCCAGAATCATGTTGGCTCGTGCCAGAAATCGGGAGATCGCATCTGCTCCGCTCACTTCCGCAATGGTAACTAGACACCTCCGCACAGCTCGGCAAAGCTCATCAGGCGTCTGGGACGCGCCGGAATTCGTGCAGTGTGCCTCGCCTTTTACTCACTGGCACGAGGCGGCCCCACCCCCTCACCTTCACAGCCATTCAGTGAGGCAAAGGCAAGGTGCAGGAGACTCCCTGAGAGTTGCCTTCGCCCCACTGAATGGCTCCGAAGGTGAGGGGGAGGGGCTGCCTCGTGCCGAAGGTCAGCGCAGTGCGGAACTTAGCGTTCCACCCCACGTCCAGTGATGCTACTGAGTGGATCCACAAAAGGAGGTGGGTTCAGATGGCAGCACGCCTTGGGTTCCTCATACCCTGCAACCAGGAAACAGCGAGTGGGAGTCAATGGACAATTTTCACAATGGCGAGAGGTGAAAAGCGGTGTGCCCCAAGGATCGGTCTTGGGACCGGTGCTTTTCAACTTATTCATAAATGACCTGGAGTCGGGGATAGGCAGTGAGGTGGCCAAGTTTGCAGATGACACTAAACTTTTCCGGGTGGTGAAGACCAGCAGGGATTGTGAAGAGCTCCAGAAGGATCTCTCCAAACTGGGAGAATGGGCAGCAAAATGGCAGATGCGCTTCAATGTAAGTAAGTGCAAAGTGATGCACATTGGGGCAAGAAACCAAAATTTCACATATACGCTAATGGGTTCTGAGCTGTCTGTGACGGATCAAGAGAGAGATCTTGGGGTGCTGGTGGACAGGTCGATGAAAGTGTCGACCCAGTGTGCGGCGGCTGTGAAGAAGGCCAATTCCATGCTCGGGATCATTATAAAAGGGATTGAGAATAAAACGGCCAATATCATTATGCCTTTGTACAAATCGATGGTAAGGCCACATCTGGAGTATTGTGTCCAGTTCTGGTCACCACACCTCAAAAAGGATATAGTTGAATTGGAAAAGGTGCAGAAAAGAGGGACCAGAATGATTCGTGGGCTGGAGCACCTCCCTTATGAGGAAAGGCTACAGCGTCTGGGGCTTTTCAGCCTAGAAAAAAGGCGCCTGAGGGGGGACATGATTGAGACTTATAAAATTATGCATGGGATGGAGAGAGTGGATAGAGGGAAATTCTTCTCCCTCTCGCACAACACCAGAACCAGGGGACGTGTACTAAAATTGAGTGGAGGGAGAGTTAGAACAGACAAAAGAAAATATTTCTTTACCCAGCGTGTAATTCATCTGTGGAACTCCTTGCCACAGGATGTGGTGATGGCATCTGGCCTAGATGCCTTTAAAAGGGGTTTGGACAGATTCATGGAGGAAAAGACCATCACAGGTTACAAGCCATAAGCAACCTCCTGGTTTTTAGAAGTGGGTTTTCTCTGTGCCAGGTGCAAGGGAGTGTCAACGGGAAACAGGTTATCTTGTTGTCTTGTGCTCCCTGAGGCATCTGGTGGGGCCACTATGTGATACAGGAAGCTGGACTAGATGGGCTTTTGGCCTGATCCAGCAGGGCTTATGTTCTTATGTTCTTATGTACCTATCGTAGATGGCAGTTGCTTAATGCTTAATGCTAAAGGCGCTTAATGGTAATGAAGGCATGCCATAACTCACTGGCAAAGGCTGATATTATCATAAAGTCCTTTTAGGCTGTGGCTGCAATAAGCAGTGTAGCAGTCCACTTTACAGCACCATTCTGTCTAGCGCTGGAGCGGCAGAACGATCGTTTCGCTGCTCCAGAGTGTCTCTGCATCAATGTGCGAAGAGTTACGGTGGATTAGGGTGTCCAATATTAAGTACTTTGTTTTACATGTATTTCTTTTCTATTTATCCCGTGTTCAGTCATTATTCTCATTATTCTCAGCCATACCCAAGAGAGCCATCACCAGGCAGAGGAATATACGGTAAAATAGGATATAAGGGTAAAATAGGAAAGAAACATGCCTGGAACTCCTTCAAGGAAGGTCAAGATATAAATCATGATTGGGGGGGGGACACACACAAATCTATGGTCCAGCAAATGCTCCAAATAAGTCAGGCTCCAGTCTCAATCCCCAGCATCTCCCCCCATAAAACAAGGTCCTTGGGAAGCAGATCTAGCAGCAAGCCATACCCAAGAGAGCCATCACCAGGCAGAGGAGGCAGATTTGGGCAAAATGGACCAAATTCAGCACAAGACAACACAAGAGATAGATACTACAATCCTAATGAGCTTCATGCTTGGTTCCCTTGTAATCAGTTTACCCTCTTGGCTGAGAAATGGATAAAGATTTCAAACGCAACATCTTTTAGTGAGCGATTCATTATTTTGTTGGTAAACAACTTCATGTAATCACCACCACCCCCGCAACAGGGTGAGCTCTCGTTGCTTGGCCAGCTGCTGCCAACCTAGCAGTTCCAAAGCATGTCAATGCGAGTAGATAAATAGGTACCGCTTGCGGGAAGGTAAACAGCGCTCCGTGTTCCAGCTGCATGCTACGCGCTGCGGCAAGGAGAGTCATGCCGGCCACATGACCACGGAGGCGTCTTCGGACAACGCTGGCTCTTCGGCTTTGAAATGGGGATGAGCACCACACCCTAGAGTCGGACACGACTGTACTTAATTGTCAGGGGTCACCTTTACCTTTTTATGCCAAGTCAAGATCACCCATTCTTATGGGTGCCAACTGGACATTTGGATAGATATACAAATCAACATTTCCAGGATATTTTGCCTGCCCTGGTTGCCTTCAGCCACATCCTGCATATCTTCTTCTTCAGACCCCAGACCAACACAGGGTCACAAACAATCAGTAAGTTTGTCTTTTCTACACTGTAGGAAGGTTCCACTGGGGAGACTATAATAGTTAATAAAACTTTCTGCTTGTAGCAAATGCCACCTATTTTACAAGTTTTGGCAGCTTGTAGAATGGCTTTCTTCTGAATTTCTCCTTTTGCATTCTAAAGTGTTTCTATTGTCATACATACATACTTGGCGTAAATGACAGGACCACAGCATGGGGCTGGCAATCTGTCAGACCTTCTCCCACAAGCTTGTTGCCTGTATTCACTGGGGAATGGTGAGTTTTTCTAGTTCTTAAAAATGTAGTCTGCAGTCTTAAGATACGCAGGGTTCTGCAAGGTGCAGCAACAACAATATTCAGGCCAAAGGTGGAAACTGGGAAAAAAAACAAATCAAAAAACCCTATTCTCTATTTATACTACCAATCCTCACAATATTCTAAAATAAACCATCAGCCTATCTAAAGGTATAATTCATATACAGTACTTTATGCACTGTGATAATGTGAATCCGGGCTGTAATTTTTAGCTGATGATAAATTGGCTAGATTAATCAGGTGAAAAATATATAACCTATTATAAATATGTCCCTGAATAATCGGGGAGCAGAATTAGACAGACAGACAGACAGAAAACACAGGAGGGGGGAGTGTCATCTTGGAAGAGGCATTCCCTATTTTATTTCCAGACAGGAGATAATGTTTTTTTCCCCCCAGGGTAGGGGTGCCTACTCCCTTTTTAGAACTATTGCTTCATTAATATGCGAAGGCATGAAAGTTTGATTAAGCATCATAGAACCTACTTAATTAATCAATTGGGTGAAAGCCCGAACAACAATATACAGTATTTAGCTTTCCTATAGTGTTTTGGAATGGTTTGCCTGGATGCAGACTCACCTAGAGCCAGAGAGGGCTTCGACAGCCATGCTGCCCCTAGTGGTGGTGTGAAGAAAGAAGCCCAGATGCTGGAGAAAGCTCAGGTAGGTGCCTCAACAGCACACAATGCTGCAGGTCTTCTCTCCTGGGTCTTGCGAGACCTCCGATGAGGCCAGATGCAGCCACAGCAGCACAGAAGGAGTGAGACCACCTATTATGCACTTCAACTAGTAGGGAGCTTTGGGGAGCAGCCCAGGGTAAGCAGCTGGATCCAGCCCAATCTCCCAGCTAAGGAGGGAAGGTATACCCCCAAGCCAATCATGGCAAAAGCACTTGGGGAAGGGGACTCAGGGACAGAAGGAGGACACAGCAGGAAGAGGGAGGTGGGGCAGGATGGGGGGAGGCTGGTGGTACCCAGGGTTTAAAACTCAAGGCCTGACCTCCTGTGATAAGGATTGCTGAAGAGCTACGGGACTTCTTGATCCTGGTGATAGAACTCCCTCCCCATCCTGAACTCTGAGGTCTCACTGGGGCCCATCCAGGGTAGGAAACCTGCTTAGGCAGGGAGCAGGCGGCAAGCCCAAAGAGCCCTCTCACTGACATGGGTGCGAGTGCTCTCCTCGCAAGGTTCCTGCCACCCGTGATGCTGGCTCTCACACACTTTGGAAAAGGACAAGAGTCCTGTTAGGACAAAAAGGTGATAATCTCATAGAAGAACAGCGGGTTTCTCACTCACTGCGGCTCAGGTTCTCGTTCATGGTCCGAAGGGCACAGGGCAATAGGGACCATCCTTGCCTCTCTCTGTGTTGAATGAGTGCTGGTTGTCTGGGCAGAGGCAAGATAAATATGGAGATGAAGAATGGATAGCAGGTACAGTGAATAACAGCGCAATCCTGCGCAAACTGTGGCTGATGGAATGAGCGGTCCGCCGACCGAAGACATCGCAAAAGTGCCATAAGGCACTTTTTCGACGACTTGCGAGCATGGAAGGCCGGTGCGAGGCCAGCCGCCCATGCTCTGCCAACAGGACCGACGCCCACCTGCCGGAGGACACAGGTAAGGATCCAGCCAAGGGGTGGTGGTTTGGGGGCAAAAGGAGGGTGGCCATAGGCCCAGCCGACCCGGGATGGGGCAGGGGACGGTCTCGGCTGTATCCCAGTCCCAACCGGGCGGCTGGCTCCAACTTCCGCCTGCGATTTTGCTGGTGGAAATCCAAGGAGGCCGATTGGCCCCAGCGCCCTTTACACTCAGGGAAGGGGATGAGTATTCCCCTCCCCAAGGAGACCTTCTGCCGAGTGGGAGCCTGCCCGCGGTGATGCACGGGATCCAGCAGGTGGCCTGGGCCGCCTGGCGGATCCTTAGGCAGGATTGGGCTGTAAGACTGGTAAGTAGATGTTCCTTAGAGCACTTGACAGAGTTCTCCATTCCAGTCAAATCCTGGGAGGATCTGGAAGGAAACTCACTGGGTCCATCAGATTTAGAATGGCAATGCTCCTCCTAGCAGTCCGAGGCTGGCACCTGACTTTCCCCCCTCAGATGCACCCAGGGAATGATGCTACGTCAAGTAGCGCCATTTGGTGGGGAGAATATTCTAGGGGAAAATTATGGTCTACAGTCCCTAGTTTGCAGCCATTTTGCTCCCCTTGAAATAACACTGCATCGCTGGTAAGCCCCCTTCTCAACAATTGCTGATAAAGCCCCCCCCCAATTCCACTACCTGTGAATGCATAGCCAGCCATGATGATTTTTTTTTTCCATTGAAATATAAAGTGAAATAGTGTACATTGCTGAGCCATTCTTGACAGACGTTGTCTAATTACTTGTACAACAGGATAATTTCAGACAAGCTTTCATTCAAACAGAACTCAGGAAAAAAGGTTTTTGGAGGTTCTCAGCCATGAAGAATCCACGCTGGAGAAAGGATAGACATCCACATCACACTCAACGGCAAAAGACGGTGTAGATCTGTACACATGAGAGCATTATTGAACAAGTAATAGACTGTGTGCATGCAGGTCAAATCGAAACCAGATGAAAATAAATCAAGAGATGAAGCTGCCTAGGTTGGAGCATGTTTGCGAACAGAAATCACCCCACACAGTCAGAAGAGGAAGCTTTACAGCCAGTGCATCTTCTGACAGTGACAAATGGCTCTGACAATGTGGTCCCACGCAAAGAAAATGGATCAGAAATGTCTCTGAAATGCGGTAGCAATCAGAAAGTGAAAAATGATGTCGAGCATTCCGTCTCCGCCACCATGCCATGATGGTTGCAAGTCAGAAGTACCGAGTCTGAATTGAGCAGCTTGTTATTTTGCTGAGAAGGGATGGGAGAGTGATGCTCGAGGTGTGTCTGCTCAAACCACTTTCATCTCTGCGGCACATCTCTGCTCTCACAAAAACCTGCAAAACCTGTTCTGCAGGTTTTTGTGATGTCAACAAGCTACGGAACCTGTTTGAGCCATGGTGACAGTGACTAAAAGAGATGTGCATGTACGCCTGAGAAACAATACACCTGTCTACACTTTTATTCTGGAAATGGCCATTTGTCATGATTGTACTTCAGCTTTGGAAACTTTGTGCACTGCTTCTCCTGTGATTTCTAGTAATTTATTTCATGATGACATCACCAGGATGATTTGGAAGTGAGAGTTTTTAACTTTGCCTGTTTGACAATGACAGGTGTAGAAGCTCCCCTATATAAGAACAGGATAGGTTCCAAAGGCCTGTTTTTAAGCTGCCTTCAGCCCAATCCTACCCAAATTCCCCCCTCCCCGCCAATGCAGCTGCGCCAATGGAGCATGTATTGTATCCACGGGAGGGGGGCAATTAGAAAGGTCTCTTCGAGGTAAGTGAATGTTTGCTCACTTACTCTGGGGAAAGCCTCCATTGCCAGCATAGGACTCTTTAGATCTACACCTGCTATTTAGCAGGCATAAATCCGAGGCGCGTAATGGCAACGGTAAGAGAGACAGATGGGATTTGAATATCGGCGCACACAAGTGCTGCCACTACCTCCCCAGTCTGCCTTCCTCCCCTCCCTGTTCCGACCCCTCCACACCCTCCACTCCATCCCCTCTGGGTCTCATTCTGCCCCTGCCACTGTTGCACATACCTTTGTAGGTCTGGTGACAGTCCTTCAGCACTGCTGCCAGGTGCGGTAGTACACCTAAAATGACCACCACCGGAAGCCATTTTACAATAGCAAAACTGTGTTGCTCTTGTAATGCCCTCCATGGGCGTTGGTCCAATCCATGATAGGATTGGATCATTTGTTCTTAAGTCCAACATCACTATTATCAGTAGTGAAAATGTTGTCACGGAGACCTGGTTGGATGAGACTTGGGGGTGTAGTCTCACCCAGCTGTGTCCATCAGGTCTCTGTGTGTTGCACCAGCCACGGCAGCAGGGGCAGGGGTAGTGGTGTCTCGTTAGTCTACCTGGAATCCACTCCCTTTACTGGGTGACCTGTCCAGCAGTGTGTGGGTGTCGAGTGCCTGAGCGTGGTGCTGGATATGACAGGAATTCTGCTGGTGTACCGATCACCTTGTTGCATGGTGGACACCCTGCCTGAGCTGGTTGGGGCAGAATGGGTACAAAATGGGGTGGGGGCGGATCAGACCTGGGAAGGGCTGGGTTCAGTGGCAGCAGTGCATGCCAAATCTCGATCCCCTTCCGAGGCCTGATCCACCTGCACGGATCAACTCAGACTTGCACCAGCGATATTGCTGGCGCAGGTCCGAGTTGACCCATGGCGGCTGCTGGGGCTTACCTTGGGCCAAGGGGACGAATGTCCCCTTACCCCAAGGAAACCTCCAGTAGCTGAAAATCCTCTGTGAGGTGTAGTGTAGCCCATGTCAGCGCCGCTGCGTTGCTGCACAGGAATTTAGTTAGGATTGAGCTGTAAGACCTGCTGTGCTTGCACACAAACACTTGAACATGGGCACCTCAGCCATGGCAAAACACCATCTGGGCACTCACTGATGCATCTCGAACACTGGTTCCGCACGCTGAAACAAGTGGAAATGCCAACTCAGGATGAATTTGATAAGTTAAAAGTGGTATGAATGCCTTCTGAGAATAAAGCCAAAATCCATCCACCCAATCTCTCTATACATCTTCTTCTCAGATGTAAGGTATGATTGAAACCCTACAGATTTTGAAATTCCCTGGGAATTATCCATTTATGGAAGTGATATCAGCTGCACTTTAGAGTTTTGAAGAATATTGATCCCAGGCTTCTGAAAGTACACACAAGACAATCAGCCATTGGAAGGCAAAAAAAAAAAAAAGGTGGCAAACTGAAATATATGTTCATTGTTTCCTACTGTGCATTGCTATTGGATTTTCCACCCATCATAGACTGGTTTTTTTTTTCACTTCACACTGAATTTATGTAGTTTATTGAGGGAGTAATAGAACCAGTGAATAAAATAAAAATATTCTATCCTATAAGTCATCCAAATGGAATCGGATTTAGTCAAAGGGTGAATAGAGTTCCACTCTTCATCCACAATGTTAACATTCACGTCTCCCTATCAAGATTGTTTATCCGATAAAAGCTCCTCCATCTGGGGCCTGATATTAATGCATAAATCCCAGAGATGTGTCTAGAAAAACACATGCAACTTGAAGAAACAAAAAGATAAATAAATTACACAGAAAACGAGAGCAAAATAATAACCTTTTGGAGCTAAATGTAACTTCTTGACCTCCAGTTGGGTGAAAGGATTTGGGATGGGTGCTTCTGCTGCAAATTCACAAAATAAATAAGCACAAAAGGACATCATAAATGATATTCAATAGAATCTCACTGAATGAGCTGAATGGAATAAATAGTTGCAATGATTATTTATACTTTGCTTGTTAAATCCTATTGATATTATGAAGATGCATACAGTTAAAACACTGGCAGTGCAGTCATGGGCGTCGACAGGGGGAAGCACGGGGGGCGGGCCGCCGGCGGGTGTCGCGTGCATAGGGGTGACGTGCGACCCCCCCACTTACAGTTTAGCGGTGGAGCTGGGCCCGCCTGCCCTCCCCTGTGTCCGTTTGGCTCCAAAATGAGCCGAAAATGGAGCGGGGAGGGTGCTCTGCTCCTGCGCGTGACGTCACGCATGGGGGCGGAGCCTCTCCCTTAAAGGCGACGCGCGCCCCCGTTCTGGGGTGTCGCGCATCCTAGCGACGCGACTGAGTGCAGTCCTAAGGATGGCTACTCAGAAGTAAGACGGCCTGACAGCACAATCCTGTCGAGGTCAGAATTGACGGAACTATTTTTCGATGGCCAGAGAATAAGCAATGCTGAGGCCAGCGCCGCTCACTCTGTCCCAGACGCAGACCGCAGCTGACGGATGCAGGTAAGGACTGTGCCGGCCGGTGGGGGGGGCATTGGGAGGGTGGAACGGGAGGGGGGATTGGGTGGCCAGGCCTGGGGAGGGATCCTTGGCGGCGTACACCGCCACAACCTATCATCCTTCCCGGGCCTGGCCAGCGTTAAACAGGCCTCCCGGATTTGCGCTGGCCATTTTGCCAGCACACATCCATGGAGACCCATTGGGGTGGTTGGGCATTACTCGGGGTAAAGGGAAGAACATCCCTTTAACCCAAGGAGGCCTCTATATATGCCGGCACTGGCCCGATCCTGGATAGGATCCGGCGCAGCGTGTTTTTGCACGCTGCAGCGATCCTAGACAGGATTGGGCTGCAAGTATGCAATCTTGTGCATACTTTCCTCAGAATAAGGCTGTTAGGCTGCGATGCTATGCACACTTTCATAAGAATATGCCCCACTGAATTCAATAGGGCCTACTTCTGAGTAGGTATGCATAAGATTATACTGTTGTATTCAGATTCTATGCATGTTTGCTCAGATACAAATCTCACGGAGTTCAATTTTATTTTATTTTTTAATTTGAACCCTTGCCTTTTCAGCAAAAGCCACTTTTAAAACATAGCATATACACAAAAAGGAAAACAAGATCAATAGCAAAATTTAATCACAATACTGTCCAACATAGATTGTTGTTTATTTATTTATTTATTTATTTATTTATTTCAGGAATTTGTAGCCCGCCTTTCTCCCGAAGGCATTCAAGGCGGCTTACAACATATTAAAATACATAACACATTAAAACAATTTAAAAACACATTAAAATAATTAAAACACTTAAGTTAAAAATAGACAACCCCAGTGGGTCACCAGCATATACATATATTAAACCAATTGTTAAAAAGTCAGCCCACCATGTCAGACATTAAAAGCAGTCCTGAATAAAAACGTCTTAAGGCCCCGCCGAAAGGCCTCTAAGGAGGGAGTCGTTCTTAATTCCAAGGGGAGGGAATTCCACAATTGGGGCGCCACCGCCGAGAAGGCCCTATTCCGCGCCGCCATCCCCCTCACTTCTGTCAATGGCGGCACGGTTAACAGGGCCCCCCCTGATGACCTCAGAGTACGGGTCGGATTATAAGGAAGGAGGCGGTCCCTCAAATACCCTGGACCCGAGCCGTTAAGGGCTTTAAAAGTCAAAACTAGCACTTTGAATTGTGCCCGGAAACGAACCGGCAGCCAGTGTAGCTGCCGAAGCAACGGTCCGACTGAGTCGAACCGACAAGCCCCGGCAACCACCCGGGCCGCCGCATTCTGCACTAGTTGCAGTTTCCGAACAGTCTTCAAAGGCAGCCCCACGTAGAGCGCATTGCAGTAATCTAGTCTAGATGTCACTAGGGCATGGGTCACTGTGGCCAGGTCTGCACGATCCAAGTACGGTCGCAGCTGGCGCACCAGCCGAAGCTGGGCAAAAGCCCCCCTGGCCACAGCCGCCACCTGGGAGTCCAGGAGCAGCTGCGCATCCAGGAGAACCCCCAAGCTGCGGACCTGCTCCTTCAGGGGGAGTACAACCCCATTCAGAACAGGACGATGATCCAGTACCCGAGTCGTAGACTTCTGGACCAGAAGAACCTCTGTCTTATCAGGATTTAATTTCAGCTTGTTCGCCCCCATCCAGCTCCCAACTGCCTCCAGACAACGATTCAGGACATCGACCGCCCCCTTGGAGTCAGGTGGAATGGAGAGAAAGAGCTGGGTGTCATCCGCATACTGATGACACCCTACCCCAAACCCCCGGATGACCTCTCCCAGCGGCTTCATATAGATGTTAAACAGCATGGGGGACAGAATTGACCCTTGTGGCACCCCACACCTCAAGGGCAAGGGTGCCGAACAAGCATCCCCCAGCACCACCTTCTGGGATCTATCAGCCAGGAAGGAGCGGAACCACCTCAGAACGGTGCCTCCAAGCCCCAACCCAGCCAACCGACCCAGGAGGACACCATGGTCAATGGTGTCAAAAGCCGCCGAGAGGTCCAGCAGGACCAACAGGGACGCACTCCCCCTGTCCAGTCCCCGGCGCAGGTCATCCACCAAGGCGACCAAGGCCGTCTCTGTCCCGAACCCCGGCCTGAAGCCAGACTGGAATGGATCCAGATAATCAGCTTCCTCCAGGACCCTCTGGAGCTGAGACGCCACTACCCGCTCGATCACCTTGCCCAGAAACGGGATATTTGAGACTGGCCGGAAGTTATTCAAAATAGTGGGATCCAGGGAGGGTTTCTTCAGGAGGGGACGCACCACCGCCTGCTTCAGAGGCAACGGCACCACCCCCTCCCTCAGAGATGAATTTACCACCCTCCCCGTCCACTCAGCCAGCCCCGCCCGGGCAGCTCTAATCAGCCATGCCGGACAAGGGTCAAGCGGGCAAGTGGATGGTCTCACACTCCAAAGAATCCTGTCCACATCCTCAGGTTCTACAAGCTGAAAAGAATCCCAGGAAGGAGGACAGACAGGTGCCTCAGGGACATCATTAGATACTGCTAACGCAGCGTCCAAGTCATGCCGAATCCGATCGACTTTGTCCACGAAGTGCTTTGCAAACTCGTCACAGCGAGCCACCGTGTGTTCCTCCCCATCTCCTGGGGGGGCCAGATGGAGCAGGCCCCGGACCACACGGAAAAGCTCAGCTGGACGGTTCTCCGCAGACGCGATGCCAGCAGAAAAGAAAGCCTTCTTAGCTGCCGCCACCGCCACGGAATAGGCTCTGAAGTGAGCTCTAGCCCGTGCCCGATCGGAGTCAGCACAAGTTTTCCGCCACCGTCGCTCTAGACATCTACCTTGCCGCTTCATCGTCCGCAGCTCCTCAGTAAACCAAGGGGCCGCTCTGACTCTGCGGCTTGGTCGAGGACGCTCAGGAGCGATCAGATCCAGAGCCCTGGTCATTTCCCCATTCCAGAGGTCAACCAGGGCGCTGGGTGAGTCGCCGACTCTGGCAACAGGAAAATCCCCCAGAGCCCTCAGGAATCCATCCGGATCCATCATCCTCCGGGGGCGGACCATAGAATGAGGTCCCCCACCACTGCGGAGGCGGTAAGCTGCGACAAGCCTAAATCCCACCAGGAAGTGATCTGTCCATGACAAAGGAGTGATGTTAATTTCCTCCACATCCAGATCACCATCCACCGGCCCCGCAGTAAACACCAGGTCCAGCGTGTGTCCCGCATCGTGCGTCGGGGCAGATATTCTCTGAGACAGACCCATGGTTGCCATGGCGGCCATGAAGTCCTGAGCCGCAACTGTCCTCGGGGCCTCAGCGTGGACATTAAAGTCCCCCAACACCAATAGGCGAGGGCACTCCAACGCCAACGCCGAGACCACCCCGGTCAGCTCAGGCAGGGAGACTGTTGGGCAGCATGGTGGGCGGTACACCAACAGAATCCCTATTCTGTCTCGTCCTTCCAGCACGACAAGGAGGCACTCGAACCCAGTGGACCGCGGGACAGGATACCCAGTGAGATGGATGGTATCACAATAGACTATCGCAACTCCACCTCCCCGCCCCTGTAGTCGTGGCTGCTGCAATACCCGGAAACCCGGCGGGCACATCTGGGAGAGACTTACCCCTCCCGACTCATCCAGCCAGGTCTCCGTAATACACACCAGGTCAGCACCTTCATCCAGGATTAAATCCTGGACTAGGCTGATTTTATTGTTGACTGACCTGGCGTTCAAGAGCAGCAGTTTCAGACTCAGGGGACTGTTGCCCAGACCGCCAAGGGTCAGAGGGATGGGAGAAGGGCCAGAAAGGGGGACAGTCTGCCTGTGACTGACCCTCGTTCTCCTGAAACGGCCTGCCCAGCCCCCACCGCCATATCTTCCATGACCCGTCACTCTGCTAATGGTGGCCGCCCGCCCCTCCCCTAGACTCCCTCGAGGTGACAAACACATAGCCTTTCAGCAGAGCCTACTTCCAGACCACGCAACCTAACTCACACACTCCAACCACTCTGTCACTACCACCCTCCCCAATCAGTCCACAACCCACTATCTAACAACACTTCATCCAAACTCCAACCACTCCTGTCCAGAAACCCCCCTGCCTCCCTCTCACTGAGGCTTGGGTCACTGCACCCCACACCCCTTGCCCCCCTCTCACTGGGGCAGAGGTCCCACTCGTCCCCCCCTAGGCCTCCCTCTCACCGAGACCTAGGTTAAGCACTCCCCTAAACCATTCACAGAAGTCCCAACTTAACCACACACTCAACCTACACACTAACCCTCACCCACATACAAAAATCAATCACTCAGCCTTTCTCTCGATGCTGACATGGTAACTCCAATCTCCGTAAGGTGTCCTATGCACAAACAAACAGCGTGCATGGAGAAGGGAGAGGGCTGACAGTTGGTAGTAAATGGTGACCCACTAGATAACAGCTTGGATGGGCTCAGCAGCTTGGATGGGCTCAGTCGCTAGAAGCAGTGTTCTCGCCTGCGTGGTCTCCGATCCACCGGGCGAAGAGCCACGGGCAAAGAGCCCTTAGGCTCTCGCCCTTCGGCTCGAGCCAGAGGCTCGAGCCACTGGCAAGCCAGTGGCTCTTTCTAGCAGCTCACCTGGGGGAGGGAGAGAAAGAGATTGCTGAATTCCAGTTGTTGTTGTTGTTGTTCAGTCGTTAAGTCGTGTCCGACCCTTCGTGATCCCATGAACCATATCCCGCCAGGCCTTCCTGTCCTCCACTATCTTCCTGAGTTGGCTCATTTTCATGTTCGTTGCATCGGTGATGCTGTCTAACCATCTCATCCTTTGCCTTCCCCTTCTCCTTTTGCCTTCAATCTTCAATTGCCCAGCATCAGAGTCTTCTCCAGAGAGTCCTCTCTTCGCATTAGGTGGCCAAAATATTTGAGTTTCAGCCTCAGTACCTGTCCTTCCAGGGAACAGTCAGGGTTGATTTCATTTAGGATTGACTGATTTGATCTCCTAGCAGTCCAAGGGACTCTCAAAGCAAAAAAAAAGCCAAATACTCCAAACAAGCTTAAATCACCATTTTGAAAGAGAGGCTAAAAAATCAGCCAATCTCAAAAGCTTGTTTTAAGCTTGTTTTGAGTAAGAAGTTCTGATTTTATCTGACACTTACAAGAGTAAAATGAGAGAGTCAAGGGAAAATATAAGGGAACACCTCCTGACTTTGGTCAGTCTATCCTGAAACACTTCTAGATCCGGATTTTAAATGCCAAGGAGGGACTTAAAGAAGACATAGTTTGCAACTTATTTAACTGTTAACTTAAATTGTTTTAATTAATTATTTTAATGTGTTTAATGTGTTTATATGTATTTTATGTATTTTAATATGTTGTAAGCCGCCTTGAGTGCCCTCGGGAGAAAGGCGGGCTACAAATTCCTTAAATAAACTTAAGTTTGCAGGATCCACTATAGGTAAGGAAAAGGGAAGTGCTTCAGTGAAATTCTTGGGAATCAGTGAGATCCTTCACTTTTCCTGCGAACAGGAGAACTCAATATGCACACCATATCTCAAGCTTGAAAATATCCATACAGTCCAATCCTAACTGACCCCCCACCGCCAGTGTAGCTGCTCCAACAGAGTACACTCTGCATCCTGCAAGGGAAAAGTCTCAGAGGCCTCCTCAAAGGAAATGTTTGTTCCCTTGCCATGGGGCAAGCCTCTGTTGCCTCAATGGGTCTCTCTCAGATTTGTGCCAGCCATTTTTTTCTGGCCCAAAGGGAGAGGAGAGGAGAGAGGACCGGAGAGAGGATTCCAGAACATGCCAGGATCCACCTCCTTCATCCCACCATCCCATCTCTCCCCAGACAATCCCCCATCCCTCCCTCTCCCCATCCCATTCCTTCCACTGCCCTCCCCCTGCATCAGCTTACCTGCAATCCTGCATGTAGCCAGCTGTTGCAGTGGGCCTCTGACACTGTCGCCACTTGCAGCGGTGGTTCTGGAATGGCTGCCTGTGATGCAGCCATTGTATGGCCATTTACGACAGCGGAACTGCTTTCTGCTTCCATAAAGCCCAGTTAGGATTGGGCTGTTAGATTCCAAAGTTGTTCGCCATGTGGCAAAGGGAGCTGATTTTCAAGAAACACAAGCCCTCTCTCACTCCCGTTTGCATGCAGAACTAGTTGTGCAGTTATTTAGATACTAAGAGCTTAAGGTTACAATCCTTACTTATCTGAGAGTAAGACCCACTGAACTCAACGGGGCGAGTAGACACGTATAAGATTGTGCTGTTAATCCCACTGATTTGAATGCCATTTAGGCACACTTGTGTTTCTCACTGTCCTTCTTCCACAGCTCTCTAAATGCTATTTGAGTCTTAAGTCTCAAACTGCAACTGAAAGATTTGGAGACAATGAATCTTGAAGCTTCACATGTTCAAGGTTGGAAGATGTGTATGTATTTTTTTTTAATTCATTCTATTTTGACAGTGATTTTTTTTTCCAGCAACAAAACGTTGTAATCTCCAAATAAACTCTGCATAATTTCCTAGGGGGCAATAAACAGAACAATGCACCTTGAAACGAACATCTTGGCCGTGAATCTTAGCTTTTCATTAACAATTGAGTTAAATTGTAATGTGTTCCAGACCGCTAGCGTGGAACGTTTGTATTCGGAAGAATTCGTACTAGAGGTGGTTTTGTACAGCGCAAATGGAGAAGTCGTGTAATAACATCTAAAAAAATGAATTTAAAAGAAGAGAAAATAGACAAAAGCGAAAATGTTTGCCCATAATATATTAGAATATTCAATAACAGAGCATTTAGAGACATAAGTTGAGAAGTAGGCTTTTGAATAATCATTCAAATAAGTATTAGGATACAGTTTTAGGAGCAGCCCGTGTGCATTTACCCATGAGTAGGCAGACATGCCTTGGTTCACTTCGAAGGGGAGACTGCCCCTTCAAATGTCTTTCATTGAAGGGAATTTTTCATTGCTGTCACCATTGTCATTGACAGTGATGTCATCACAACGCCAAGTCTGCTCAGCAGCATACCATTACGGCCGTTCATTTGGTGTGCTCCCTGTTTGGGTGGGATCACGCATGTGGCCAATCCCATAAAAAGGAAGCAGCAGCTGCCAGGGAAAATATGGCACTGTGGCTTGGAAGAACAATGGCACTGAACTGGAATGAAGAGAGCTGAATATTTTACACCAGTGGTTCTCAAACGTTTTAGCACTGGGACATACTTTTTAAAATGACACTTTATCGGGACCCACCTAGCTTTACAAGACTTTAAAAAAAGGTGATCTAGAAATAAATAAATAAATATACTACAAGTAAAGAGCTCAGCTGCTTGCAGGGTAAATAGCAGCTATTTTGCAAATTGCAGGAGCTCAGCTCTTTGAAGGGCAGTTAGCAGCTATCTGATTTTTGAATAGCCTCAGAGCTTGTGGCAATTACTTTTCTGATCTTTCCATCACCTCGGACCCACCAGAAATCATGTCACAACCCACCAAGTGGGTCCCGACCCACAGTTTGAGAAACACTGTTTTACACAGTTGAAACAAGTTTGAAGGAGGGAAAGTACCCCACCAACATTGTTATTTTCTTCAAAAAAGTCACAACTGAGGACTATTTTGTGCAACTCAGTACTGAACTGATTATTAAAAAATATTTACCTTTTGGAAGAGAGTGAACGTGGAAATATTCAGGCTGAAAGCCAAATTAAAAAAAAATGTCCTCATGAAGTTGCATTGACCTCACAAACCCTTGCCTTTCCTACCATGAAGGTTACAATTAAAAACTCTGTCTGTTTATACTGCACCACCTGCTTCACTTCTTTGGCTCACTTTCTTCTTTACTGTAGGCTGTAATTAATGAGGCTTTCTGGATTATTATTGGAATGGCTGGCTTTCTATAAATGAAAATTAGTTCCCTGCTAAAAATGTCATCTTATTTAATCGATAAAAGCTCCTCAAAATAAAACTTATATCTAGCTATCTTGCATTGCATATATGACATTTGAGTGAGTGAGGAGGAACACTTGGTAATTCAACAGAATGATATACTGTCCGCCCACTTTGAAAGATCTAAGTTCAACTGGAATCAAATTCTGCAACATTTGGGTGGAAATATTATGCATGATTTTTTTCCCCTCTTTGTCAGGAAACTGCATAAATGTTTGCTGTATGAAATCATCTCCAACTAGGATCAGCAGTGAAAGAAAAACACACACACCAAATGAATACAATGGAATACAATTTAGAAGAGCATATTCTCAAATAGAATATAATTTAATATAAAAAATGTACCTATCTCTCTAGTTCCAATGCATTTAAGGCAGGTTTTTTCTTCTTCTAGGGCAATAAGAGCACTTCTTCCAACAACTTGGATTCCCACAAGTTTATTTATTTAAAGAATTTATACCCCTTCTTTCTCCCGACAGGGCAACCAAGGTGACTTACAACGTTAAAACAATGATACCACCTACCAATCTTTGGATTGCTCCTGGAGAATGTTTCTGGTTTAAGAAATGAAACGTCAGACTAATACATGCTTAGCTTTGGATTTTAAATGAATTTCTGCCTGTCTTGCAATTTCTAAGTCTTCGGAAAACGGAAGCAGGATTGGATATTGTTTTTTATTCTGGCTGGACTCTTTCTTTACATGGCATCCTTACTCGTATTTCCTAAATCTCTGAAAATAATTGCTGGCCATGAAAGCTTTCGATCGAGAATGATACAACCATTCAAACAATTAAAACAAGTAAAACTAGACAATTACCAATGGGTCACCTAAAGATTAAAATTACATTTGATTTAAAAAAGCCAACCCACCATGTCAGCTATCGAATGGCAACTTAAATAAAAAGGTCTTAAGGCCCTGCTGAAAGGTCTCCAAGGAGGGAGCCATTCTTAATTACAAAGGGGAGGGAATTCTACAATCGGGATGCCACCACCAAGAAGGCCCTATTTCTTGCCACCATCCCCCTCACCTCCATCAGTGACGGCAATGTTAAAAGGGCCCTCTCTGATGACCTCAGAGTACGGATCGGATTGTAAGGAAGGAGGCGGTCCCTCAAATACCCTGGTCCCTAGTCCCGTATAAAGTTGGGACTATCTTAGCAGCAGAAAGGCTGCACACTTGCCAGGAATCCAAGTTACTTAAAAAGAAGTGGCATACTGAGCAGGGAAGAAATGTTGAAGAGAAAATGGAAACAAATACAGCAAGTTCTCACTTAACGTCATAGAAAGGTTCCTGGAAACTGCAACGTTAAGTGAAACAACATACAGAATGAACCAATTTTCACCGGCGGGCTCACTGACGCTTCAGGGGGCTCTGGTGGGCTCGCTGCGTGCTGCAAAGCCACTCTGGGTTCTTTGGCTTTGTTCTCAACCTCAGAATGCCTTGCAGAAGCTACATGCAAGGCATTCTGGGGCATGAATAGGACAAGAAAGTAGGTCGTGAGCCCGGCGCAACCCGGAAGTAGCTGCAGCCACAGAGGATGACGTTAAAGCAAAACGACGATTAGCAAAATGATGGTAAGCGAGGACTTACTGTAATTGGGTGCATGCATGAAATCGGCACAGATCTGTTTGGGAACTGTATCCTGCTTTGGAACATTACATAAAAAGTATGTATTAACTGAATGGAAATCTGGTCCAAGCTACGGAAATCTTTGCAGTTTTCCCCCTTAAAGGGCTACATGACTGCATTGACAGATGTGTCTATCTTTTCACCAACACAAATATTTCTAAATTATTTTTAAACATCACTTTAAACGTTTAGCGGCTACAACCACTTTGGGCATAGATGGGGGATGTCCTTGGCACTATCCAGTAGATACCTATGAGCATCACACTAAAATGAACACAGGAGTGATGGTCACACTTTGAGGGCTTGCATAATCTTTTCAGGATGAAAACCACTACAAACCCTGCAAAGCCAGTTTGTCCAGAGATAAAACAAGTGCACCAATGACAACGATGGCCTCCCCCTCTGCAACGTTGTTGCCTATACACAGCCTAAGACTACACAAATGCTGAAGAAGCCAACATTAAACATCTTTTCTATCAACGATGTCAATTCAAGTGTGCATCCCAATCTTCGATCTCTATTTCTCAGTAAATGGTGTATAATCTATTATCTCTTCTGCTTCCGTACTTTCATTTAAAACAGCTATGACCCTTCTCGCTCTCTTGCTGGTCTAAAAAGAAGGCAAGACTTTTGAAGGATAAAGTGTTGAAAGGTATTATTGCTGTATACTTTGCTATGTGATCAGGCCTGTATCTTTTGATGTAAGGCGGTACCTACCCAGCTACTTCCTATACTCAAAGGAAGATGCTGAAGAACAGAATGTATTCTGACCATGAAAAACCGCAGACCGAAGCTGATGCCACCGCCTCTGCAGTTCCTACTGTTCATTGTCGGTGTTTATCAATCAGAGGGCCTATGCATGTGGCGTACCGCTAGGTGACAAGGAGCTCAAGAATAAGTCACAATGAATAATAGGCCAAACAATGTTTCCTGGTGTATATGTTGTGAATTGCTTCAAGTGATTTCTTATTTAGCAGTATTTAAACAAACAGGATTTAAAGCCTCCAGAAAAAAAAAAAAGGATCAACTGGGATGTTAAAATGCTGTTGAATTTCATAAGTTTTATTCGTACTTTTTTTGTATGCTGTATAGTTTAAATATGCTTCTGGGAGTGTGTGTCATACATATTGAAACACACAAAGCAACCTGTGCTTTTAGGACAGCAATAACTAACCACATTGGCATGGCTATAACCTGACTTGGACATCATTGTCTTCTTTCAAGGAGATAATTTTGACCTTCAGGTGCAAGCAAACCTGTCCAAGGACTTGGTGGCCACTGCAGGAAAGGCTACAGTGAAGGATAACAGTCTGCAGCGATGACTGTGATCCAGACTCATTAGGATGGTTTCAAAAACCCCAGAATTCAAAGGACACTCAGTTATCCAGATCACCAGTGTCATACAAAATCCCCCCCATGACATCACAACTGGAAGTGACGTCACTACCATGGCAAAGGGCTTCCCAGGTGCAGGGTGGGCGGGCAGCCCCAACTTTTGCGCCGCCGCTACCAATCCCGCCGCCCATGCAACAGGGTTGCCGCCCCACCCGCTGCTTTGTCGTCACCCCCCCCCACTGGTCGCACGGGGGTAATCTGCCCCCACCTGGTGACTCTACTGATCCAGATTCGACTTAGACTGACAGTGCCCAAAAGTTAATCTCAGTATCAGAAGCAGTGATAGTCCTGAAAGGAAAGGTCCTGAGAATCAGTGTGCAGACAGGGTGTATTTGAGTTTTCAGTAACAGGCTTATATTTAGTATACAGTCAACACATTACCCACCCACCCCCATGCCAAACATAAGAACTACTCCAATATTGTCCCTGAGTTGCAGCCCTTTACTTTCTATCATACACATGAACAGCTATAACAACTCATAACCATAAGAGGAAAAATAAAACCCTGCAATTGGAGACAAAATTGCAAAACCCACCTAACCACCCCTGATGGTGGTAATACCGTAGGAACAGGATCCACTGACAGGGGCCACATGGAGAGAGAGTGGATTGTGTCTCTCTCTAAAGACTCTCTCTCCACAAATACCCCACCCTTCATAACAAACAACAGCTATTTCATCACTTCCTTTATATTAGGTAGAACCAAAACAAAATGAATCCTTTGCCAGTTCTTACCAACGAAGTCTGGTCTACATATGCAGAAGAATGAGGTGGAAAAGTCCTAAATTGATAGAATGAACTGTGTCATTTCAGAAGCTGGGTTGAGAAAATAACATTTTTGAATGCTCCCTTGTGTAAAAAAAAAAATGCTCTACATACTGAAAACCAATAGAGCAGAGAGTGGGCAGGAACAGAACCTTTATCCTTAATGCGTTAGTTATTTTTGTTTAAATTGATTAATACATGGGCAAACATTAAAAATGGCACCTCCCACCTGCAGTTGGAAGTGGTGCAATCCACTGAAACACCTAACGATTCAACGATTCAGAATCAGATAACGATTCAGCCACAGATAAGAACATACGAACATAAGAAGAGCCCTGCTGGATCAGGCCAAAGGCCCATCTAGTCCAGCTTCCTGTATCACACAGTGGCCCCACCAGATGCCTCAGGAAGCACACAGCCAACAAGATAACCTGTTTATCTGATGTCGACCAGATGCTAGCAGGGCAGACCAAAGTCCTCCAATGATTAAGGTGGCATACAAAATGTATCCTACTCTTACTTGGTGGTACTTGGTGGAGGACTAGGTGGCAAGTATCCCCTACCAATCTGCTACCTGAGGCAACTGCCTCAGTTGGCCTCATGGACAGCCCAGGACGTTTCTTTGTAAAGATATCTAGGCCAGATATAATTATTAGAAACATGTTTAAGACCACCATTTCTTGAAACATTGGAATGCTAACTCTGATCAAAGCTACATATTCCCTGTAGTGATATGCAGATTTCACTGTGACTGTTTAATAGATGAAAATTCAATCAAATTAATTGTAAGGTCTAAAGGATCGTTTAAGACAGGTGAATAAAACAGTGGGTAGCCTCCACAATGGAGGGTACGTTAGGCTCACATTATCTACATTTTATACATTAAATCTCTACTAGCTTTGAATGAGCTATTCATTTATACTTTTCATTCTCCTCTTGGAAGTTTTTGTAGAATATGAACTCTGTCATATCTTTCTCAAAATAAATCACGTTCCTCATATGTTTTTAATCTTTCTTGGTTTTCCATGGAAGAAAATAACAACAACGCAGAATCATTCCTCAAGTATAGATTGATAATATTAAAAAATACAATAGAGATGGATTCTGAGCATTCCTTTTATGCAGAAAAAGGTTATGAGAACTAAAGCATAGGCTGATTGTATGGTAAACGTTTTAACAAGGTTAAACTTGTCAGTGCTCTGATCCTTTACTAATTCAGACTGATAGCAGAACCATTGGCAGCCTGGAGCAATTTTGAACTTAAATGTGCTATTTCATGCAGAATGTCCGGGTAGCATTTTCCATGCTTTTATTACAGTCAAAGGAATAGCATGAGATTTTTAATGAGTTAAAGAGCTGTATGGTGATTTAAAACATTTTGCCTTTTTTATATATTTAACCTATGGCAGCTGTACAATTTAAGTTTCAAAATGTTTTAAAGAGTGGGTGAGATACAGAACAGGTTGATGTGTTTGCTCCAGTCCAGGAAGGAAGGTTTCTGCACAAAAGCAAGCTTCTATCTACACTCATATCAGGAAGCCTGGTAGACCTGGGCTCCAGAGACTATTCCGGCCGTTGCTGCCCTCCCCCTGCCCCGTTTTGCCCCCTCCACCTTTGGGAAGGGGCAGTGGTGTCGCTCCGGTAGGGGCGGGGCCGTAAGTATCACTTCATCCTAGACCCTTTACCGAGCAAGCAGGAGGTGGCCCCGCCCCCTCACTGTCGGAGCCATTCCCGTGCGGAGAAAGCAGCAGGCAGGGTCTCTTGCCTACTGCTTTCTCCGCAGGGGAAAGGCTCCGACAGTGAGGGGGCGGGGCCGCCTCCTGCTCACTCGGTAAAGGGTCTAGGATGGAGCAATACTTACGGCCCCGCCCCTACCGGAGCGACGCCACTGAGAAGGGGCCCAAAAGAAACTTTGTACCCCCTGATACAATTATTCTCAGGGGCCGTGATGACAACCAGTATCCATAACAGCATGCATTAGGACCCGATCCTATGGCACCTACATTAAGGTCAGGCACATTTTGGGAATATAGATTTTTTTAGGAATATAGATTTTTTATTTTAAAATTACCCACTACCAATTACTTTACACACCCGTGCGCAAAAAACACGTAACATCTCGCTTTAAACTTGTAATATTGTCCAATACAATTGCAATCTCACCACTACAATGTCTCTAACACAAGGTTTGAAATTCTATACGTTTCTATGTAATTGCTGGTGTGGTCTCTTGGTTCCATGGCCAAAATTTGGCCCATTTAACTTTTGACATTTTGTCTTTTTCATAATTACTTATTGCTTTTATTTTCCACCGAATTGTTAATATTTATTTCCTTGCCTGTTTCGATTTCTCTACTTCTTTGAAATGTTAAAACTGATAAAACTAATAAATTGATCAAACGTAAAAGTGGACCATGGAACCATCCAACAATTGCTTATTTTCATTTCAGTATGCTTTCTTTTTGTAGGTTTCTTTTTCTTCGGACCTTTGACAAATTCTGTTTTGGCTGCTCCCGACACAATGTTTTCCCAGTTTTGGTTCGCCAGGTAAGTCCAATTCATTTTTATCACTAATTTGTTCCATGTTGCTTTAGCCGTGATGCACTCGCTCACAGAGTGTTGTAAAGTCTCTCTATGTGTTTCACCAGTTCTCTCCGCTTCGCGTTGGCAGGCTATGTTTGGACAAAATTGGTCACTGGTCGCTAACCATGGCCTTGCTGCCTGAATGCCATAGACTTGATGATATATTCTCCAATGTAAGTCCCACAAATAGTATGTTTGTGTGTGCATATATGGCGCAAATACGAAAACACTTAGTTTCAAGTTTTCCATTTGTTAAGAGCTCTTTTAAAGAAAAATCAACAACTAAAAGCCTTCCAGGAGCAACTTCTAAAATGAAATCAATTGTCATATTGTCTTTCTGCTTGAATACAATTGCCAGTCCATCTTTTGCATCAGGACCAAAAGACCAATATGAGGGGCCTAAAAGCCATTCTTTTTGTGCTTGGTTTTGTTCTTTTTGGTTGTTGAAATGGGTTTCTTGCAGGACATAAATGTCTTGATGTAAACTTGGTAATTTAGATAAGATTTCAATTCTCCTTTCTGATAATGTTAATCCTCCTGTGTTCCATGTTAATATATTAATTTGCCCCATGTTGTAAAACAGTAATAATAAATAAGATATATGTACACAGAAGAAAAGTTTTTTTAAAAAAAAAATTCCCTATATGTTGTAAACTGTTTTCTAAGAAGTTGTGATCGCATAATGATACCTTTGTGTAAAAACCCTGTACCCTTTTTACTATTTAGATTCTGCTGAACATGTTTTCTTCTGTTCAACATCGTCTTTTCCTACCCCCTCTGGTGTGACCAGAGATGTAGCCATACCTAATGTGATGAAATTGTCAGGAGGTTTAGGTGATGTGAGAAAACAAGACTCTTTTGATTCTGAGATCTCACTTGTTGACGTCTGTTGATTTTGATGGTGTTGGCTCTGATTTTCTGAATGACATTGTATTTGACTCTGAGCTTCTTGGTGATGTTGCTTTTTAATCTTTGAAGAGTGTTGTTTTTGTTGTCTCTCAGGCACATTTTGGGCCTAGTCAGACACTTGTCCAGGGGCCCAATGCCTGTGCCTGATCACATGTCTGCTGCTACCCAATGAGAATCCTGTGACTAAATGGACAGTGGGGAGAGGAGCAGCAAATGCATTGACTTGTCTGCCTTCCCAGCACCATCCATTCTTAAATTCCTGGATGACTCACCCCTGATACAGCATTGGGGGGTCAGGGCATCTGGGAAGGTTAAAATGGCCAGCAGACACAACAGGAGATGGACTGCTGTGGCAGCTCCCCCCCTCCCCATTGCCTGATAAGCCACTGTGGCTGAAACTCAGATTCACACCAACTGCTGCAGCCGTCATAGGAATACAGTACTGTATGGTCTGTTTATTCTTCTCCACATGTCTGGGCTTCTGAACCAAATCACTTCTGCACTGTCACTCTTCAACTATTACTATACTGTCCCTTTGAGTCAGACGTGGACCGTACATACAAAATACAGGCCAAAGCGTACATAGAGGTTATGGCCAGTTTGTCACCCATGGTATCCTTGTCAGCTACTCCTGTCCTGAATGCAAGAAAACATCACAAAACCAACATATCGCCAACAGCTGCTACAGAATTGTTCCATAGAAAATAAAGCACAAGATCTTAATTTATTATTTATCTGTGCTCTTTTACATTACATTGTGGTTTTTGCAAGATGATGGTGTGGGGGGGACGGACGGACGACAACACGACATACGATCTGGCAGCAGCAAGAATACGAAGACTGTCAATAGGTCAAATGGATAGTTGTGTCAAATCAATGTCATCTCACCAAAATGTTGTCATATCTGACCTTGCTCCAAACCATGAACCTGATGGAATTATACCAGAGTCCTAGTTTAGACCTGTAGCCGCTGCACAATCTTCCAAATGTTGATCCATTTATGTTGTAGTATGACTATATGATACATTGCAACTTCCACTTTTATTTGGTTGGTTTCACTGTATTGCTTACCTCTCCCTCAATCATCTGGATGTATTAAGAAGGGATCATTGCATTCGCCTCTACAATGCAGAGCTGAAGTCCATGAGATATATATCACCTTAAGTTTTAAAAACAATTGAAACACGTTGCAGACAGACTCCCATGTTGCAAAGATGTCCACATGTTTTGCTGAATGGATAATGCATGTTGTGGCTCCCAGCCAGATCTGTGAACTTCAAAACACTTGGAAGGGGGTGGCAGTTGATAGGTCTGAATCTGGAAGACATAGTCATGGATTAACAATTCCAAAACAGCTTCTGAAGGTATTCCAAAGGACACAGGAGCCAAGCACTATCTTTAATTGCAATGTATGGTCAATCTAGATGTTATACACATGAATTGTCTTCCAAGGAAAAGAAGCTGTGAGAGTCAGCCAGTTTGAGTAAGACTGGTGGAAAGGGGCTACTTAACTCTTTCCAGTCCCACCATTTGTCTGTTTAAAGTCACCCTTCCAAATCTACTTTTCTTCCTAAAGGGGATAATACACAGCATCCCCATTACAGTACTTGCAAGCACTCTACCAGGGGAACTGGAAATATTGAATGGCTGACACTTGCAAAGGTTTGACCTTTTGTGCCAGGTGCAAGGGAGTGGCGACAGGATACAAGTATCTTGTTGTCTTGTGCTCCCTGAGGCATCTGGTGGGGCCACTGTGTGATACAGGAAGCTGGACTGGATGGGCCTTTGGCCTGATCCAGCAGGGCTCTTCTTATGTTCTTATGTGGGCACACTGGAGCCTTTGCAAGCAATCAAACTGATGGTTCTCAAAGACGCTTTTGCAGACATTTGCTTGGAAAGTACACAAAAATGACATCCGACTTCTGATCTACAGTTGCAATGCTCATTCATTCCTAGTCCCCATATGTTCTTCTCCTGTATCCATAGGAAGGACGTTTGGCAGCTGTTTTGAGCAGACAATGGCAGTAAGATTTATGCAGCTCCTTCCCCATCTTCCACCCTTCCATTCCCAACAGGACCCTCCAACTTAGGCTGGTTTTGTGTAAAGAAAAAGCCCTCAACTCTCAGGAGCCGGTTCAGCCATGCCTAATTTGGCATTTAACAGAAGTCCTCTAAAACATTCAGTATACAGTACATACCTCAGATAAATCTCTCCTTCCTCTCACACCAATGCATGTGACAGCTTTGATCCCCTAGCTGTCCTCAAAAAATACTATGTCCTTTGTCCTTGTTAGACGGCTTTTCCTTCCACAGTTGTATATAATATTTTTAAAGCATCTTCTTAACAAATCTTTGAAGGGATATAGCCATATTTTCTCAGTGGTCCATACTCTGAGAAGTCATTTTCCTCCACTAGATCTCACAGCTCAGACCTTAACACTTTTTATCTTCATGGTCCTCTATTGTCTCTGACAGAAATTCAATAAAATGCTTTCTCCCCCTGTCCCTCTCCACACACAATATTGAGTGTGCTACCTTTCTGGAACCAGGTGTTGAAGACTTACAGCAAATCTCTCTCCATAGACTGGTGCTTCCTCCCTGTTTCATTATATGACAGTCCCTTAGCGAAAGAGAATACATCTCTTTTGTAAATTGATGTGCCACTTGTACTGTTTTCAGTCAATTTGTTTCAATCATAATTACTGTGCTTGTTTCCTCTCCCCTCCCCGCATTATTTTTGTAAGTTCACACAGTCTGATACCAAAAGAAAGAGGGATTATGATGACTCTCTCTGCTCTATCCACTCCAGTTGTAAATCTCTTTTAAAAAAACACACACACAAAAAGAAAAAAATGCAGTTCTTTCGCTCTTGTTTCTTCCCAGCTTGTTATTTTCTCTTGAGTGTTATTAAGTGTTCACTCTGGATGAAATCTGGGCTCTATTGAGGTGGGTGGAAGAGCTATTGACTTTTGTGAAGAGAGGATTTCACTGCAGGACTCCTCAGAGAGTGATCAAAGGTCACGTGCACAGAAAGGCATACACTGGAACCCCTTGTCTAACCCATTGTCCACCCTCAAACTAGCAATCTACATAAAAAACACAGAGAGTGTTGCCCACTTTTTTATATCATACCTCTTCTTCCCGGAAGGCGATTTCACAATCCTCCTGCGAACATGTTGATCAGTAAGCTGCCACAGGAGAGTATCTACAAACTTGGTAGACTGTCTCAAAGGAAAAAATTAAAGAACATTTTAAGATATTGCCTTTTCTTAGGACAAGATAGTGACACCTTTTGTTAGGAAAATAACACGGTATTCTCTTTTCTTTGTTTTACTAGTTAAACAAAGTTTACTACTTTACTGAGGGACCAATGCCATGGTCACCCGCACTGCTGGAAATCGGGTTCCAGCAGTGCAGGGCACTTTCTGGTGGTGTGAACGCCAAGCCTCTTGTCACCCACTTCTGGGCCACTGCCACAAACAGACAGTGGTGTGGCATGTGAAGCAGCAGCTCCAGAGGTCTCTGGCAGTGGAGTTGGCAGTGGAGGTGTGTTGTGGGCGGGAAAGGAGAGTTTTAGGGAGGATCGCAGGAAAGCAGGGGGCAGGGTGGGGGAAGGAGTGGTGGATCTTGGCAGCACCAGATCTTATCCCACTTTTCCCAAGCCGCCACACCCTTTTCCTCTCCTCAAACATATGCTGGCAAAATGGCTGGCATATGTCCAAGGAGACCTATAGGCAATTGGGCAGCCTACCAGGAGGTAAGCAATATTTTTACTTACCTCCTGGAGGTTGCCTAATTGCTCCCCCGCAGCATGTGGAGCAGCGTCCGTTGGCATGGCTGTATGCTATGATGTGGCAGGGGATAGGATGGGCAGTTAGGGTGCAATGCTATAATTCTAAAGAAAATTTGTCTGAGTGGCATAGGATATAGCAAAAGCCCTCTGATGCTGGTGGAACTTTGCTTTGTCCAAAATGCACCCCATCCAGCAGGGCAGGAGTGCCAAGACCGAGCAATGCTCCAGTTTCCAAGGAGGGTATAAAAGGCAAAAAGAGGGCTTGGAAGCAAGCCCCAGAGGCTAGGTGGTAGCCTTACCTGGCTCAAGGAAGCAAGGCAAGAGAGATGAATCTTCCTGGGCGGGAAAAGAGGTGTGTTGTGAGTCTGTCCAGGAAGGATAACTATCCAGCTCTTGCTGGCATAGCAGCTTTGAATTTGCTCCGGGAGAGAAGTGGGGGAAAAAGGCTGGGAAGGAAAAGGGAATGGGGGCTACTGATAGAAAAGTGACCCAGCTTTTTATCTCTTTCCCTCCCGGAGAATTCTATGGAATCTTTTGTGGGGTAAGCTGATCAAGGGACCTTTGTTTGTGGCTTGATGGCCCATGATGGCTTATCCCCAGTCCTAAATGGGTCTTTCTGTTGATCTTGCCCCTTGCTGTGGATGCGGCAGCTAACTAGCTTAGAAGGCCAGTTGTGTCCTTGGCATGGCTCTTTCAATTGGGCCATGGTGTGGGTAAGGACAGCTAGGGTTGGGGACTCTTTTTTGTTTCATTATCAACTGATGTGCACCATCAGGAAGCTCCTAGGGGGTAGCTCTTGTCAAAGGTGCTGTGCAATCAAGGTGCGATTTCCCAGGGGATTTTCCAAGAAGCAGGCAATTCTGATGATAGAGGTAGTGGTGGTGGTGGGTTGACAATAAAAAGTGTGTCATTCCTCTTGGCTGGGGATCTGAGACCTTTTGCCATCAGTCCTATTTCTGAAGCCACATTACTGTCCTGGATTATTGTCGTTTGGGAGGCACCCAGCACCACGTAGCCGTGTATACATGTGTATACATGTGCGTCTCTCTGCATGCTCTAAAACAAAAGAAATAAAAAGGTTTGCCAGCCAATAGCATTCTGTGTTATATCTGAATGCATTTTGAACCAGAAAATTCTAACAGTTACTGGGTAAAGCTTAAAGGTAAAGATATCCCTTAACAATTAAGTCCAGTCGTGTCCGACTCTAGGGAGCGGTGCTCATCTTCGTTTCAAAGCCGAAGAGCCAGCGCTGTCCGAAGACGTTTCCATGGTCATGTGGCCGGCATGACTCAACACCGAGGCGCATGGAACGCTGTTACCGTCCCACTGACGCGGTACCTATTAATCTACTTGCAATTTCTTGCTTTCGAACTGCTAGGTTGGCAGGAGCCGTCGCACGGATTCGAACTGCCGACCTTTCGATTGACAGCTCATGGTTCCGTGGTTTAACCCACTGCGCCACCCACTGGTAAAGCTTACTAGCTTTCAAATTCCACTGTGTTCTTAAGAACATGAGAAGAACCCTGCTGGATTAGGCCATGGGCCCATGTAGTCCAGCTTCCTTTATTTCAGTGGTCCATCAGAGGCTTCAGGGAGCACTGAAGACAACAAGATACCCATATCCTGTTGCCAGTCCCTGGTATCTGGCAGAGACAGGCTACCTCTAAAATCCAGAGACTGCATATAGTAATCATGACTTGTAACCTGTGATGGACATTTCCTTCCTAAATCTGTCCAATCCCCTTTTTAAAGGCATCTAGGCTAGGTTCTTCTTCAGCTTAGTAGGTCAAATGTATTACAACTTACAGCACAAACCTATCCAACTTACACCACCGGTGTAACCAGCGGTGCAACAAGAACAGGAGGCCCCAGAACGGAAAGGGGATTCAAATCCCCTTCAATGGGGGGTTAAATCTCCCCTCCCCTCCAAAGCCTCCCACCCTGCCCTCCCCCGCTGGTTACACCGGTGTTGTACGTTGGATAGGATTGTGCTGTAAGTTAGCCTCAGAATAAATTAGTCATGTTAACAGTAAGGAAATCGGACACCTTGCACATGTTTTCTTGAAGACTTCCCATTTAAACCAATGGGACCAATAATGTGGTGGTTCAAGTGAAGCCAAATGTTCTCTGTCAACTTCACTCTAAATTAGAATAAGTTCTGTTATCCATACACACACATACACAAGCCCATAAATTTTCCTTGCCTCACTGCTGTAATAGCTGTTTTATTCTTGACGGGTATCAGCAGGAGCTCAGAAAGCATTCAGGGGATTTATTTATTTATTTATTTTGAAAGCTCCATGCAGCCCTGCTGGTTATAATGAGTTTGTATGTGTCATATAGTTTTTTTTTGTGTGCTTAAATAAAAGGTTAATGATAAACAAGTACTTTCTTGAACTTCTGGGAACACTGGGCAATGACGTTCATCTTGAATAAAATTGTACAGAAAATAACCTGTACAAAAGATACAAAAACGTGCGTGCTATTTCAGCATTAACATACAGTCCGGAAGGAAATAAAGTGACGTATTGCAAGAACAGTTATACGTTCAGAAAGTCAACATCAGATGATGGCCTCAGCCTCCGTTCACCAATTGTAGAAGCAGAAGCTACAGGAACGTAGCTGAGTGCTAAAGCACTTTGGACATCATCATCTTTTAAATATTTAAACTTTTAAATACAGTATTAAGCTAATCATGAATCACTGCTGCTCCCCAGGTGTTGTACTCCCAAGTATGAATCCAGAATGGAACCCCCTACCTCATCCATAGGTAAGTTCGGGAAGGTATAAGAATGCACCCTGCCATCACTCTATAGCAGTGGTTCTCAAACGTTTTAGCACCGGGACCCACTTTTTAGAATGACACTCTATCGCAGGGGTGGGGAACCTATTTGGGGTGGGGGGCCATTTTCTCATGGGGAAAATTGGCTGTGGGCCGGCCGTGAGGCTGCCCGAAATTTTTGGGACCCCCCACCGCAAATTTGACCCCCGGCGAATTTACCGCTCCCACCCACCTGCCCACGCACCCACCCACCCACCACTCGCTCTCGCTCCCTCCATCCCTCCCACCCACCCGCTCGCACTTGCTCGCTCATTCGTCCACCCGCTCTCCCCTCACCCACCCACCCACCCACCCATCCATCCATTCTCCTTACCTCAGCTCCTCAGGCTCTGGGCCGCCGCCGCCGCCGCCTTCTTCCCGCGTCAGCTCCTGTTTAAATCGGCCTTCCTGCAGCTGCATAGAGCACCGCTGAGCTGAAAGGGCAATCTCTTGGCCTCAACGGCGATCTGCGCAGCTGCAGGAAGGCCGAGAGATTGCCCTCTCGGCTCAGCGGCGCTCTATGCAGCTGCAGGAAGGCCGATTTCAGAAGGAGGAGGCACCGAGGTGACCTCGGCACCTCCTCCTTCTGAAATCGGGCTTCCTGCAGCTGCGCAGAGCGCCGCTGAGCCGAGATGGCAATCTCTCGGCCTCAACGGCGATCTGTGCAGCTGCAGGGCCGATTTAAACAGTAGCCGATGTGCGGCGGCGGCAGCGGCGGCGGAGCCTCCGGTCCAGTCTCACGCGGGCCGGACCGGATCGTCCCGTGGGCCGAACCGGCCCGTGGGCCAGCGGTTCCCCACCGCTGCTCTAACGGGACCCACCTAGCTTTATGAGACATAAAAAAGGTGATCTAGAAATAAATAAATGAATTTACAAGTAAAGAGCTCAGCTGCTTGCAGGGTAATTAGCAGCTATCTTGCAAACTGCAGGAGCTCAGCTCTTTGAAGGGCAATTAGTAGCTACTGTATCAGATTTTTGAATCACTTCAGGGCTTGTGGCAATTACTTATCTGATCTTTCCATCACCTGGGCCCCACCAGAAACCAGTTCGCGACCCACCAAGTGGGTCCCGACCCACAGTTTGAGAAACACTGCTCTATAGCCATGCTAATGGTCAACAGAAGGTAAAGCCAAAAGGTGTGAGAGATAATTAATGCGCACAATGTGATCCAGAATATCTGGATCTCTTACATAAGGGGCCCTTTGCATACAAAATGAATGTGTCGACCCAAGTGTTCTGGCAAAATAAACGTTGAGGCTGTGCTTCACAAGTAACCAGAACCTCTGACTTAAAGACTCTCAGAGACCCAGGGGCTGAATGTTGAACCCGCATCCTTCTTTTCACAGTTGGCGTGCACAAGTTGTCAGTGTTGATGAGGCCCCCCTCCTGAAGCAATTGCCCCCACTGCCCTCTTCCAAAAGGCCTGTGAGGAAGTAACATAAGTTCCATCTCCCTACATGGAGTTGCCACAGTGTGGGAAACCCAACATGAGTGATTCATCCCTAAATGGTCAATAAGAATAGTCATGTTTATTGCTCAAATAGGCCCTATTAGGGTGACCTTCTTTGTTTTTCTGGCAGGGTTCCTATGCCTTTAACAACTGCATAGCAGGCAAACCACTGGATATGTGCAATTCAACTCCACATATCAATGGGAAGGTCTTCCCTGCTGAATTTGGGCCATTATGTTACTGGAAAAAAATGGCAATCCTAATGAGTGCAACAAATACAATTCCAAACTCACCAGTCCTGGTCACATTTACTTCATAGATCACATTGAATGCAATGGAGCCTGTGCAATGGAGCTCTGCTACATAAGCCAGCCTAGTACAATCAAGAGGCTAACACCTCTGCAACTCTGTTGCCTGATACCTGAGGAGGACCGCAGTGTGTGGATGAAACGTTGTATCCTATAGATTAGTGTGTGTTTTTAAACTGTTTCTTATGTGTTAACGTTGTAGACCTTTGTAAACATAAATATTTCTACATGGCTGTTAATCCTGTGAAGTTGGAATCAATTTGTATCATCTTTTGTGTTCAGCAGAAGCCTCCCCCCTAATGGCAACGCACAGGAAAACAATTGGAAAAGAAATGGGGGGGTGTTAAGGTAGAAGAAGGGGCAAAAAAGAATGTACCGGTATAAAGTTTTCAATCTAAAGAGCCAAAAGGAGGGCTATATGTGGCAAAGAACTCAGTTTAAGTGGGCAATTGCTCTTCAAGCTAGAGGGTTTTTTTTTTGTTACAGCTGCCTAAAAGATTTTGCAGCCTCAAAAACTTTAAGGCAGCTGTAACTCAGTAAAAAAAAAAACAACCCGATTCTGCTGAGATTGTGCTAGTTCTCTTTTGGTTCCATTTTCTCTCTCATTCCCACCCCCAGTGGAGATTGCAGGAAAGCAAACAACATGGGGGGGGGGGCTCCGAAAGGCTGTTCAGACCGACTCTGAGTTTCAGTCACCTGTTAGGGAGCTCAGCTGTGGATGAACACGGTTGCTGTGTAGTTCTGTTTGCAGCAGAGGCGGCTAGAAAAAGTGTGGAGAGCTCGCTCGGTCTCAGTGAAGACGCTGAGGTTCCCAGCGCAGCAGCATCGAAGAAAAGTAGCCTGTGTGCCCACAAGCTGCCTCTTTCCTCGGCTTCCCAATCCGTGGAGCAAACCCCAGCCAGAGCAATTATCTTCTTGCTTCAGTCATTGTCCCCCCGATGCTTGGGGCCAGACCGAGCAGTCTTTCCCAGCTTCTGCACAGCCAATGCAAACCTCCGAGCACAGCGCTCCGATTTTGCCCTCAGCTCAGGAGGCTTGCCGCTGCCATCGCCACTCATTTTGCCCCCGCTGCCCATTTTCTCCCCCTTGCCGCCGCCGCCGCTCGTTTTCACACACACATGACCCAGGCTCGATCGGCGGCAAAGAGGAGAAGACGAGCGAGAGCGGAGAAGTCGAACGGTGCGGCAACTGTACATGAAAGGGACAGGGAATGCCAAAAGTTTTACTTGTATTTAATATCCCCAGAACTCGGTCGCCACAGGACAAGACCCACATATTCCCAGCAAGCAAGCAAGTTTAGTTGGCGTGAGTGACACACCCACGACCCATCCCGTTCCCAACTTTCCAGGACCTGTCTGTTCCTCTCTCACAGTCAAAAAAGCGCACTGCCCCCTTTACCGCCGCTCGTTTTCACTCACTCACTCACTCACTCGCACACGTGCGCGGCTCGAGCGGTAGCAAAGGACAGAAGACGAGCGAGAAGAGAAGGGTGCGTGCGGTGCTTGCGTGCACAAGCGCCGCACGTCTTCTCCCCTTTTTGCTGCCGCTTATTTTCACACACACACACCCGGCTCCAGCGGCGGCGAAGGGGAGAAGACGAACGGTGTGGCAAGCTGCTCGTCTTCTCCCCTTTTTGCCGATGGAGTTCAAGGGGGGGGGGGTCACTTTCTAGTTACTAGTAGGTGTGTGTATAGGCTTACCAGATCTCCAACCGGGACAGAGTGCTAGGCCTTTAGGAGAAGGAATGTGGACAGGTGTAGCTTGTTAAACCCTTAGAGCACAATCCAAGGCATGTCTACTCAGAAGCAAGCCCCATTGTGTTCAGTGGGATTGTGCTCTAAGGTTTAACAAGCCTAGGATTGTGCTCTAGGGTTTAACAAGCTACACCTGCCCACATTCCTTCTCCTAAAGGTCTAGCACTCTGGCCCGGTTGGAGATCTGGTAAGCCTATGTGTGTAGGACTGTAGGCAAGGCAGGCGCGCACGCATGTTTGACAGACAGCCGCCCGGACTCCCTGCGAGCGGGGAGGATCCTTCATTCAAAAAAGCCTATCTATTCAGAATCGCTGCGTAGAGAGGAACGTGGGACCGCGAGCGAGGAAACGAGCACAACTGGGCTGCCACCTGCTTCTCGCTCTCCAAAGCAGTCTACTTTTTCCTTCCGCCCTTCCCTCCCAACAATTTCCCTTCCAATCATGGCTCGCTGCTTCCGAGGAGGCCTCTCCCAAGCAGACGCCGCCTTCTCGCACAGGCTGGGTGGTGGCGCGGAGCTCGGGCCGGCCCCTGGGCTGGCTCCTCTCCGGCTCGGCTCCTCCCCGCTGCACACGTGTGGCTAAGATGGCGTCTCCCATGGCAAGCCAGGCTGGCACGGCGCTGAGGGACTTGGCTTTGCTCAGAGCCTCCCTACTCGGGAGGCGCAGCCCGGTGAGTGCACTCGCTGTCCCGGCCAGGCACCTCCCCACGCCCCGGTGTGCCAGTACAGGAACGTGCGGGAGGACGCGGGCAGCGCATCATGCCCCGGCTCCCTGCCTTGGAGGAGTGCAGCGCTGTCCGTTCGGATGCTGCACGCTGCTTCAGGGGTGTGTGCAATCCTATATCCCTGGCTAGGAGATAGCAAGCTCCTGCCTGCTCCCTGGGGGCGGTCTGATGACCTTCGCTTTCCCTCAGCCAGTTGTAGGGGATGTTTTGGGTGCCTCCAGTGCCTCATTTCTGCAATGCCTACGTCGAACCTTTTCTCCTTCATAGATGTGCTGGGTTACTCGGGAATAACACAAACGTACTTTGCCTATGCTCCAAACGCCCTGTTGCAGTCAAATACAGCGAGCTGGTGGTGCCCGAGAAAGCTTTGCAACCAATACATGGATTACACTTGACTGCACACCTATATATTTACCTGGGAGTAAGTCCCACTCATTTTAGCAGTACTTACTCTCTAATGTGTGTGTTATATTGGATCCTTAAAGTTACATTTTGGACCTACTCTAGACTTTGGTGGCTCCTGACATCATGCCCTCGATGGAGCCCCCCATTCTCCAGCTCGCTTCCCCGCCTGTCCAATTTTCACTGCCACCCAGAAGGAGGGTAAATGAATAGAGGCAGAGACTGCTCTTTGGAGCTGTGACGGCAATCCTATACTACACACTGTCCTGGGAGAGTAAGGCATGTAGTAGACATGCATAGAAGTGTGCTGTGTGTCTTGCAGCTCACCTGAGTCACTGAGTGGGTGTCAGAATAGCAGAGGTGCTACGTGCTACGTAGGAGCAGGGTCTGATCCTCTATACTACCCAGAGGAAGCTGACAAGGTGAAATAGCAGCTACTTCCTTGTCACCCTTGGCTTCCTTACCCACTTGCCAGAGAAACAGCTTCCTCCGGAACGGCTATGTTGGCCCCAATCCCTACTGCTATGCAGGGTGAAAACTGGCACACATGGCTGCTTCTCTTTGAATGGCCATTTGGGTGCCAGGGGGTGGACTGTTGTTGCTGCCACTGCAACAGGCCATCATCATACAGCACAGGGAGTCCTTCTGCCAGTCACAGTGCCTGCTGCTCCTTCCGGACAGCTACTTAGGGGTTGGTGCCTTCTAGAGGTCCCAGGGCCTTATTAGCATCTGCCCTGTGTTGCTAACTTCTCATCCTATCTCTGCTTTTGTACAACAGAAGAGAGACTTCTCTATAATTTGTATCCTCTTCATAATTTGTCCTCCTCAGCTCACCTATTCCAAGAGTGAACCTTCACAATGCAGGTAAATTCTTGGGCAATGACCTAGAAAAGACCCTGGCTTTGCATCTAGGTTAGTGTGCAACATGATAAATAGTAGCAATAGCAATTATGTAGCATTTTAGAGTGTTCAGAGTGTTTTGTGTACATTGTCTCGCTAATCTTAACAGCTGCCCTATAGGATTGTTCAGTGTTATACTGAGGATGAGAGACAGCTGGGCAAAAGCTCACCAAGAGCTGAAATACTTAATTCCCATGTGCTTTCAAAAGGAATGGTACCAGATGTTTCAGGTGTACTGGGTGGGGGCAATACATCATCTCTAGTGTATGGAGTGAGAGTCTAAAGGCCACTGTGTGAAATCTCTACCTACCTAACTACCTACCCACCCAAATGGTACATAATAGCCACTGACCCAGTGGCAGCGCTCTGACCGCCCCCTTGTGTCGGAAGTGATGTCACTGCTGCTGTCGTTTTTCGATCAGACAGAGGCGCTGGATAGGTGTGCGGGAGGGAGGCCCAAACCCGCTGCTGCCCGCTCGTGATGCCAAAACGGCCCGATTCGCCCCACCGCCATACGCTTTGACAACCCCCGCCTGCCTGCTGCCAGGGGGCCTCCCTCTCCCCACCCCCTGCCCAACTCTGCTTCTGCACTAACTCCCTCCCCCCCCCAGCCTGCTGTTTCCGATGTGCTTGCTCATCGTTTTTATTGCATTTATTGGTCTATCATCCACTGCTAAGCAGTCTGGGTTTGGGGGAGTTAAAAGCTTAATATTTGGCTGGGTTGGGTTCTGTGCATAACTGATGACATATGGTAAAGTAGAACAATATTTAGCAAGATGAAAGGATGGTTAAAAACCATACACCACCTGGAGCTGCAGAAATGCAATTAATTGGTCTTGACTGACTTGCAGTTACAAGAGTTTTCCAAGCAAGGTGTATATAAAATGTGCTTCTTTTTTATCTTTACATTTTATGAAAAACAAGAATGGGTGGATCCTCGCATGTACAGGCAATTTGTGGCATCAAGCCTTAGTTTCCTTAATGAGAAGGTTAGTCCACTGAGTGAGAATCATGCTTGAAAGCAGCTGGAACTTAGCAATTAAAGAAATCGTGATGATACATATACAGTGTTGTGCTATGGGGTATTAGAATTATTAAGTGTGTACCTTCATTGTACTTGGCCCTGGAAAGTCACATAAGCATAAGACCCTAATACTGTTGATTATCAAATTGTTTTAGAGTCGAGACCACAAGCATTGTATTTGTAAAGTTAAAAGATATTCATGGCGATTGGTTGTATGCTCTGATGTCCAGTCCAGTTTAACCGTTGTTGACGTTCATGAATTTATCACAATCCCAGAAAAGCTCAGTTATCCTGACCTCTATTGCCATTTCCTGATTAAACAATTTCCAGACATCTAGTTTTGCACTCTGTGGAATGAAGATAATCATTTCAAAAAGTTCAATGGGCATGCTAATTTTGCTGGGCATCCTTCAGTTCAAACACTTGGGGGAAACAGCTGACAAAGGTGGCCTCTTAACCTTTTTCCAGATTATCCATTCATTATCAGTTTGTATATCGTAAAGCCAATGCAGGGACTCCTGGTGGATAATTGAAGGCTCTTCTTTCCCATAGGGTGTGGTCATTGCTGAGTGACTTTTTGCAAGTTGCTGTTTCTCATTCTTGACTTCCTCACTCTTAAGCAGGGGTGGCCAACTTTTCAACATGAATGCACCTGGACCTTTAATGGCTGTATAGGTGAGGGCATTTCAGCAGGTGCAGCTGCTTTAGCAGCCCCATCAGCACTTGCAGCTGCCAAGATTCTTCCTTCTACACAACTCTTAAGAACACAGAGGCCCTAATGGTGGAAGATTGGCCACCACTGCTCTAAAGTTAGAATTCATCCAGTTTGATCCGATACATCTTTACTTTGAAGTAAGTCTTACTTTGTGCAATGCGACTTACTTAGGTAGGGATGTCAATGAGGCTTGCAAATGGTGCACACTATGAGTTTTACCTGCTTACAGTTGCTTGTTTGTGTTGTCAGGTGAGCACTTTCAAAGCTCTTAATCTGTTTGTAATTAATTGCAAGGCATCTAGAGTCAACATCCCGGTTTTGTGTCTGCGTAGTCGGCATTCATCAGACAAGGTTGGCTGCTACTGTGGGTGCATGCTTAGAACTTGGTTTCATTACCCCTCACTCAGTCTCAGCAACTGAAGAAATACATTCCTTCTTGAGGAGTGTTTAAAATTTGCCCTTGCTGATTAGATAGTGGGAGCCATTACCGATAGTGCATTTTAAAATGCATGTAAAATACATGCATGGGGAAAAAAAACAATCGTGTGTAGGGATGCCCATGGCACAGTTATGTAGTTCGGTGGGAAACAAAAATGGAAATGAGGGTGAAGATGCAAGAGAATTTACTTTTGTGCTCAAAGAGCAACAAAGGGATTCAAACGGGGACCTGGCTGAAGGAACTTGCTCACACTACTCTAGACCAATGATTCTCGAAAGTTCTCCCCGTGAGGTGGGGAGATCCTTTAGTCTTTGCAGGGACCAGGAAGGCAGCGGTGGCAATCACGGGGATCGCCACTGGGGGAAAAAGGTAGTTTTTGAACTTATCAGGGGTCCTGTGTTCCTCCGAAGGGTGTGGGAAGGGCTGCATAGGGGAATGTGGGCCTCCCTGCACCCTCCGGAGGCATGCAGGGCCAACCAATGGGCCAGATGGGCCAGCCAATGGGGTGTCAACCTCGCCAAGAAGGTGACACCCCTCTCTGGAGAAGGGTGACACCCCTGTGCTTGTCCATTTTTTGGACCACTCAGAGAGGAGTTGCTTTTTTGTGTTCTCGCTCGCTTAGCTTGCGAGAACACAAAAGTGCAACTCCTCTCTGAGTGGCTGAAAATAAAATGGCGGTGGAGCAGCCTTGGTGTCACCCCCCAATTGGTGTCAGCCAGTGTGCCCCATGTTTAGCGCACCCCCCAACAAAACAAGCCAGTGTGCTGTTCCAGCAGGATTTGGACTTCGAAGGCTTCATCTGAAATTAGAAGGATATAAGGAGTAAACAAATCGCCATTAAAATTTGGAGTGTTGAACTCCATGGATCAATTAAGCAGGAGCGTGATTACACGGTTAAATCAGAAGTGTGGCCTTTCTGGCCTGTGGATCTGTGGCCTTTTGCCATCAGTCTTGTAGATGGCTGCATTACTGGTCCTGCCGTTTGCTATCCAGGCAGGCACCTCGCACCCAGTACACATGTTCACATTTATGTCTCCTGCATGTCTTGAATTAAAAGGAAGTAACTGAAATAAAATATTGACCATGTAACAGAGCCCAATTCTAAACAAAGGTTCTAGTTGATTAATCTACCACATACAGCCCTAACAGTCCAGTTAATATCTTACCTAAATGTCATTTGAATACATTTGGAGTAATTGTAAGAATCTTATATAAACACTTTAAAATCTATTTTAGATTCTTATTTATAAAAAGGGACATTGAGCAATGCCCTTATTGGTTTTCTCTACTAATTAATAAGAACAAAATTAATGTTCATGCTAAATCAACTTTAATGTTAATATTGTTTTAAAATGAGATTAAATCTAGTCTTTAATGGTGTTTAGGGTAGCATTTATTTGTCATTAGTATTTCATCTGCAAGTTTACTTTTTGAGGTCATTTCCTCCCATTCTCCTTGCAATTCAATTTTAAAATAATTTAGTACAGAGAGAGGTTTATTTCAATTAAAACTGCCATTAAGTGTTGTAATGGAAGGCAGAAGATCTCTGTGTAATGAATGTGTAACCAACGCATTCATTAAATAACATGATGAAAATCAATATATTGTGGTTTTGCAAATAAATCCTTGTTCTTATGTGGCCTGGTTGCATTTCATGTTATAGGTATCCCGTTTTTCGATGGACCTTTTTTGACGTTCTGCTCTTTCAACGCATTTCAGTTGTACCCGGAAGCCATTCATTCGCCTCATGCTCCGCTCTTTCGACTTATTTTGTTTTCTCTCAGTCAACTTAGCCTCTCTCGATGGGGTCCCGTGGCTTGGGAGCCAGGCAGGGTTGCACTTCCAGCACTGTTGGCGGTGCCCTCCACCAGGCCTCAGCTCATGCACCTGTGTGTGCTGGCAAGGTGGCGCCCTAGTAGGCTTTGCACGCCAGTGTTCACCGGCTGTCTCTTCCAAGTCATGTGGCCCTGAGCCAGGACTGCACAAGGCTGACGAGGGAAGGGGCGAGGGAGCTCGCCCTGCCACAATGAGTCCATGCCCTCACATTCATAATGGCAGCCATTTTGCATTAGAACATAAGAAGAGCCTTGCTGGATCAGGCCAAAAGCCCATCTAGTCCAGCTTCCTGTATCACACAGTGGCCCCACCAGATCCCTCAGGGAGCACACAAGACAACAAGATAACCTGTTTCCCGTTGACACTCCCTTGCACCTGGCACAGAGAAAACCCACTTCTAAAACCAGGAGGTTGCTTATGGCTTGTAACCTGTGATGGTATTTTCCTCCATGAATCTGTCCAAACCCCTTTTAAAGGCATCTAGGCCAGGTGCCATCACCACATCCTGTGGCAAGGAGTTCCAAAGATGAATTACACGCTGGGTAAAGAAATATTTTCTTTTGTCTGTTCTAACTCTCCCTCCACTCAATTTTTGTGCATTTAGTCCCCTGGTTCTGGTGTTGTGCGAGAGGGAGAAGAGTTTCCCTCTATCCACTCTCTCCATCCCATGCATAATTTTATACGTCTCAATCATGTCTCCCCTCAGGCACCTTTTTTCTAGGCTGAAAAGCCCCAGACGCTGTAGCCTTTCCTCATAAGGGAGGTGCTCCAGCCCACGAATCATTCTGGTCGCTCTTTTCTGCACCTTTTCCAATTCAACTATATCCTTTTTGAGGTGTGGTGACCAGAACTGGACACAATACTCCAGATGTGGCCTTACCATCGATTTGTACAAAGGCATAATGATATTGGCTGTTTTATTCTCAATCCCTTTTTTAATGATCCCGAGCATGGAATTGGCCTTCTTCACAGCCGCCGCACACTGGGTCGACACTTTCATCGACCTGTCCACCAGCACCACAAGATCTCTCTCTTGATCCGTCACAGACAACTCAGAACCCATGAGCGTATATGTGAAATTTTGGTTTCTTGCCCCAATGTGCATCACTTTGCACTTACTTACATTGCATTGGTTCCGCTTTTCTATGATTTTCGGTTTTTAACAAAGCTCTGGTCCCTAACTTGTCAAATAAGCAGGGGATGCCTGAACGTTGAAATAAGTTAAGTCATGTTCACATTAGTGGCATCATGTTGTGCTTTTTTGTAGTTGCTGAACACAAGCTAACCTCAGGATTTATTTGTCTGCCTGCAAAGTGCATTTTCTCCTCTTTCAATGCTACCATGTGGTTCCTTTATGGCAGTGGCTCCCTAACTGGGGCGTCGCGACGCCCCAGCCGGGAACAAAGGGTTGCTATGCCCTTAAGGGGCATGGCAACCCGCGGTGACGTCGACGGCGCGCCCGGGATCGCGCCGCCGCCGCCACTGCCGTGCCCGGGATCGTCCTTGTTACCTTCATTGGTGGGCAGTGGGTGTCCGGCGGGGGTTGCGGGGAGCCTGCGGACCCCTCCGCAGGCCTCCCCAAGCGTCGGAGCAGTGCTCCGACGCGATTGCAACCCACTTCCGGTTTTACGCGAAACCGGAAGTGAGTTGCGATCACGTCGGAGCGCTGCTCCGACGCTTGGAGAGGCCTGCGGAGGGGTCCGCAGGCTCCCCCCAACCCCCGCCGGACACCCACTGCCCACCAATGAAGGTAACAAGGGCGATCCTGGGCGCGGCGGTGGCGGCGGCGGCGCGATCCCGGGTGCGTCATCGCGACCCCTGGGAAGGCCCCACTTGCTACTTAGAGCAGCGGAGGGCCTTCCCAGGAGTTAGGGAACCTCTGCTTTATGGAATCAAGTGTAGTCCAGTTGTTCAGGCAGGGTTTTAACTGTACAAAGGGATGTTATGGTTGGCAAAATTGTAACCAGTGTTAAACAGTTGCTGGGGAAGGGAAGGATGAAGGAGGTGAGTTAATGCTTCAAAATCCATTCTCTTTGTTCCCCAAATGCTCCAAAGTGCTCTAAAAGAAGGGACTGTGAAATATTAAACATGTTGATAAAACATTTCAATTAATTTCTACAGTCAAAGGAATAGTTTTTCTCAAAGGCAGCATTCTTCACTTTACTGCATTAAGTGAAACTGCCTAGGCTGGTAACCTTAATTTTTCTTGCCCTCCTTGTGTGATTTCTTACTGAGAAAAAACTGGATTTTGTAAATTATCCTGAATAACACACATGGGACTTGTCATGCCACGAAAAGCAAGAATTTTAACACATTCAGTGGTGGTGGGACCACTGTTCTTTCCATGCAGAGACCTGCATCAGAAATCCATATTTAGGAATGGTGCATTTTAAACTGTTTGGCTTGTTAACTGAAAAAGTAATTTGCGATAAATATGTATAATGACGTTTATTGTTGGCACCCCATTGCGGATTCATGTGTTCAATTTCTTCTGGTTTCTCTAGTGTAAGACGACAATGGTTGTGTTGGGGAGATGGACTTACTAGATGTTAATCTTTGAGAATGATTGCATGTTGGTATTCCTGCTGCCTTTGACAAAGTTTCCATTAAAGGAGGTGTTCCTTTGGGAATGGTTACAAATAATCTTTGGGCAGGAGAGACATTGATTGTTGACATCCAGCTCATTGTTACTATGGTGCTTTTGTACAAAATCCAGAAACAGACTTATGTCTGTTGTCAAGAGGTCATGTCCATGCTGACGTTGCACCTTGGCCCTATGGCAAGTGGTGTGTGTGTGTCGGTGTTGGCCTTTCTGTTCATGTTTAGACGAGATCAAGTGCCAGATACCCTTGGATATGCATGCTTTGTAGGCTTAAGTTCCTTTTTTTAAATACATATATGAGCAACCAGAATGATCAAGGGGTTGGAGCACCTTCCCTATGAGTAGGCTTACCAGATCTCCAACTGGGACAGAGTGCTAGACCTTTAGGAGAAGGAATGTTGGGCAGGTGTAGCTTGTTAAACCTTAGAGCACAATCCTAGGCATTTCTACTCCGAAGCAAGCCTCATTGTGTTCATTCGGACCATCTTAATTAGATACCTAAAGGAGGGGTCATGAATGATAGAAGAAGTTTATGTAATGTATGTATGATGTGGATTTCTCTCTCTTTCGTATTGCTAGATTTCTATGTCATCCGATACAAAACTATGGACGGTAGACTCAGGGCAGACAAAAAGGAGTGTTCATCACACAACACACAGTTAATTTAAGAATTGGCTGCCCCAGCTTGTGGTGATGGCCACTAGCTTAGATTGCCAAGGGACAGTAATAGGGGAGGGCTCCTGGGTCCTGCAACAGCAGGAAAAAAATCATGATGCCTTGATTGTGAGTTCCTGATTGCAGCTGATTGGCCGATGTGGGCAATGATGAACCTTGGCTAGATCCAGCAGGGATGTATTTATATATCCCTTTATATCTTGGTTGATATAAAATTGTGGCACTGCCTAGCTGAAAAAGTATGATTCTCAACCCCTTGACATTGTAAGAAGGGTTAAATAGTAACAGGTTTATATGCCCAGATTACTTTATATTTACTGTCTAATTCCTGAGCCTATAGGAAATGTAGTACTGCAGCTTTTGGGCGTTCTCCTCCACAGCCCACAAATCTGGGTGGGTTATAAATCTGTTCTTCCTGAATTCCTTGGGAGAGCAGAATTTTCCCCATCTTCTTTTACAGGGTGACAGGATTCTCTTGTAGCTTGTGTTCTGCTGATTATGTTCAGACTCCAAGCCTAACTTCATTCACAGTTCTTTGCTCAGTAATCACATTTGCTAGAGAACGCTGGTCCCCTTTTATGTACGTATGATTCATAGGCCACACTTCAGCCCCATGTGATTGGTTTTTTTAGGCATTGTGACACCAGAGAATCTCCTCTGGCAGGTTGCTATCAGGAAACGGCTGTTTTTATTAGCCTGAGGGCATCCTCAGTTTGTGAATCTTGTAAGTACATTTGTCAACCTATGTGATGAGGCAGAATTAATGGTTAATGTTCAGTTATTGCCAGGAAGGCTCGACCAAACTAAAGTCTGATATGGCATGATTTTCTATCCCAGCCTGAGGATTGTGTTGCTTTGAACACACGCAGATGGTATGAGTGTGTGTGTGTGTGTGAGTGAGTGAGTGAGTGAGAGAGAGAGAGAGAGAGAGAGAGAGAGAGAGAGAGAGAGAGAGAGAGAGAGAGTCAAGGAGTCCCCCTTTCCTCCTTCCTTGATTGCTGGAAACTTTTACTTGAAAGCAAGGTATGTTTCACATACATGTGTGTTCCCCCCCACAACGACGTTCTGCCTAGCAACTCCCCCGATATACGATGGGGGTCTTTAGGCAAAACGTTGTTGATCGCTTTCCCTACGTTTTGAAGTTTGAGGCCTCTCCACAGGCCTGTTCCTGGTCTCTGAGGGCCTCAGAATGGCCTTCACAGCGCAATCCTATCCAACTTGCACCGCCAGTGTAGCCAGCGTTGCAGCGAGAACGGGAGGCTCCAGAACGGAAAGGGGATTCAAATCCCCTTTCAGTTCCCCTTTGGAGGGGATTTGAATCCACTTTCCATTCTGGGACCTCCCATTCTCGCTGCACCACTGGTTACACCTGGTTGTGTAAGTTGGATAGGATTGCGCTGACAGAGGCCTCTGTAACACACTTCTGGATTTTGGAAGCAAACTGGCAAGTGCCTTATGGAGGCCTCTGTGGGCCATTTTGAGACCCTCATAGGCTAGGAACAGACCTCCGGAGAGGCCCACAACCAGGAACAGGCATCCAGAGAAGCCTCAAACTTCAAAAGGTAGGGAAAGCATCACTTAACAACGGACCCACTTAATGACGGGGTTCAGGGAATGTATCCCTGTCATTAAGTGGGGGATGCCTGTACTTGGATTGCATGGTTTTACTATAATTAATAGAAAAAAACAATTCCCTATATGGGCTCACTTTCATTTACATTTGGTATGGAAGCATTAAAGATGTCATTTTCCCCCCAGAAATCTCACATGCTGAGAAAACCTTGCTGATTTTGTGCCTTCCCATCCCCCTTTTCTCATGGCATCACTGAAAACACAGTGGTTACTCATCACAGAACTGGGGACAGTAGCAGCATCAGTAAAATGTGAATATTTGTTCCTGGGCTTATGAGAAACAGAGAATCTGTGGAAGACTTCAGAAGCAACAAAGCTGATGGGCAGAAGAGAGGTGTACAGTATTTTTCTTTGTATGGGCTCATGTCTTTGAGAATGTTGGCAGGGGAGAAAAGCACAGCTTGTTTATGGTCTTTCTTAGCTGCTTAATTTTAGTAAAGGAATCCAAATGCAGTGTACAGCATTTAAACATCAACACGATAAAATAAATACAATTATAGTTTCGTAAACACAATATGCAGCATAAATACTTCGAATATAAACAGACAACCACAAATTATAGTTGGGGAGTGGCAATTCCAAGAGAAAAGGCTCCCTTGGTAGGATGGTCCTTTTCTGTGGTTACATAACTTATGTACCCACAAAAATTGGTCAAGGGAGACACCTTTCCCAGTCGTAGTGCCCTTCTTGTGGAATTCATTCCTGAGCGAGCCTTACTTGATTGGCAGCAAGTAGCGTCCCCTGTTGTTTCCCCTTAGGAGCTTTTTCCACAACTAAAAAGACCCTTCTCTTCGCCGTTGTATTAGTAGGAGACGTTTGTAGTTCAGCACATGGCTTCTGACTCCATTACTCAGACCTGACGTGTGACCTTTTATCTCCCTTTCCTTTCGATACCCTGGAACAAATGTTCTGCCAATCAGTTATATGTATTTTGCTTGAAACTGCAGTTGGGCAGGCTGTATGGTTTCTTCATTTGGGAAAACGTCTGTGGCAAAGTTTGAGATCTCTGATCTAGCTTAGTATTGCCAACTGTGTTGGGTCATGAACTTTGAATTCAGTTCCTTTGAGTTCTCCCTCGGATTTCATTAGGCCTGCTACCTTCATTTTTACCCGCTGTATTTTGTTTTGATATTTGCATGCTGTTTATATTTGTAAGCCACTTTTGAAGTCCCTTGGGGTGGAAAAGCAGGCTAAACATATTGATGATAAATAATACCTGAGCAATTTCGAATGGAAGCTTTCATGGCCTGCAGTAATCACACAATTGGAGATCTTGTGTGAATACCTTAGCAATTGTGCAAATGAGCGAGAGGTGTGGATTACCATTAAACAAAATGTTTACCTGCATCCATCACTAAGTATATAGAGCATCATATATGGGGGTTCTGGCCAAACCTATAATCTGCTGTACTTCCAGAAAGTTCCTGAACTCGAGATTCCAGAGCCTATCTTTCAAAACTCATATCTACAAAGCGTGTGTGATCTACAGCCCTTTTGCCCCAGTTTGCTCAGGCTGCAATACAAAGAAGTAAATAACTATATAAACTTTTAAGAGCTGTTTCTCATGATAGCCTCACCAGAGAGACACATGTCTTATTTACCTTCATCTAGGTCAAAGATAATTCTTGGTATTCTTTTAGTGCTCCTTTATGGATATACAGTATGTTTCCTGAAACCCAGTCACACCTACATCTGACGTGGCTTAAAATAACATTCAGTTCAAAAAGAAAGTTTTGTACTATAAAGTTGGCCTCCAGTATATTTTACATCTGTGTTAAGAAAAATAAAGTCATTTGAAAGACGATATGTGGACCCTCACTGTCCTCAGAAACATCCATAAAGCTTTGTCTTAGGCATTTCAGATTGCAGATCTGGATGCGTTTCAGATTTCAGATGCAGATTTCAGGTTGCAGATTTCAGATTGCAGATCTATTTTAGGATGCGTTTGTCACTTTTATACTGATACTCCATCTTTTGCTCCAATGGGACTAACTCAGACAGGAAATTCTTTGCTATGTGTTATCTTTTTTGTGATTTTGCATGTTTATGTATATATTGCCTGTGAGAGGGTGCAGTGCACTGGTACATTGGTAATGCAAAGTGTGTGTGCCGGGTAGAATTGTGTGATGGAGGTAGTGATGTGACTTAGTACCCCCACATGGGGCATGTACAGATAACGATTGTGATTTGTGCGATTGTGACAGTTCAAAAATGTAATGTGTATACTGTAATTCCATTTGGAGGTGCTGGTTTGTACTGTGTCCACTGGGTTATAAGAGCTAGATTTCTCAATGTAATGTAACATAGGACCGATTCAGATGTCATACAGATACATTATTATTTTATCTAATATTATTGTTGGTTTGATCATCTGAACTGAGATCTCTAGCTAGTTATGGTCTATTTTGGGTGAACAAACCAGGATTCAACTACAATCTGGACCTGTGATTTGAAAGTAGGCTTGTTAACCACAGTTAGACTTAACCATGGTTCCATGTGACATCTGAACTGAGAAGCCTAGCTTAATCCTGACAGCTCCACCCTCACAGCACAATTTAATGCAGAGTCGCAAGCCTAGATCAGCAGTGAAACAAAGTTGTACTAGGCTGCAAATTTCTCTCGCTCACCCTATCTCTGAACAGCTCATGTCGATTTGTCTATCTAGCAACACCTTTACTCATACGCCTCCCCCTTGCTTTAAAGTCAGTCTCTCTGCTTAGCCACCATTCCAAACAGATGCAAAACGTCTCAGACATCTTGTCCTCTAGCTAGTAAATAAATAAACATATCTTTTAATCCCTTTTTGGTGCCAGACCAGGGATGAGAAACGGAAACGGGAAAATTGTTTCTGTGAACATCAACTTAAACTACTCCCTTTGTCTCAGAACCAACTGGAACAGTGTAACTGATGACATGGTAGCTGGGGAGAGCAAAGAAGTTGGGAATTAGCCAGTACTTAGGAGGACTAAGGAAAGGAGTTAGAGTGAAAGCAGTTCGAATTTGATGATTGATTTCACAGACAGATTTACCATATTTGCCCGAGTATAAGACTCACTTTTATCCCCTAAGGCAAGTCTTTAAAGTAGGGGGTGCAGGCTACAATCAAAGCCTAGCGTTTCTGCCTAGTGTTTTATGCAAAGCACTTTCAAACCAAGCCTCTCCGAGTCTCTTTTCAAAGTAAAACGGGGCTTTTTTTCTCTCTCTCTTTTTTAAACTGCAGAGCACTGTGTTTTCAAGCCTCTCCTTGCAGTTCTTAATCACTTGCTAAATGGCTGAATACCATGAGAGATCATTATCTCTCAGCAGCCTCTGGAAGCATTTGAAAAAATTAACCCTTAAGTTTCAGCCCCAGGACTCTGTGGAAACTAAGATATTTATTGATCTTGCAGTTTAAAAGTTGAGAGCACAGTTTGAAAGTTGAGAGCAAGAGCTCCTGCATAGGCTTACCATATCCAAAGGGGGACAGAGTGCCTACCTTTAGGCTGCAATCCTATGCACACTTTCCTGGGAGTAAGCCCCATTGAATGCAATGGGACTTACTTCTGAGTAGATATGCATAGGATTGTGCTGTTCATTGAAATTTGGGCTTGTGCAGCTCATCATCATGGAAGGGTGCAACAAGCTACATCTGCGCAAATTCCAAAGGTTAAAAGGTAGGCACTCTGTCCCCCTTTGGATCTGGGAAGGCTACTAATACTAGAGTGCCCAGATTCAATAAGGGACAGGGTGCCTATGCCTTTAACTGTACTAAAGCTGTACTGTTCTACTAATGTGTATATTTAAGTTAAAAAAAGTTAAAAATGTATTATTTAAAAAATAGCACCAAACTTTAAGGGTGCGACTTATCAGGAGCGTCCTATACTCAGGACAATACGGTACTTAACAAGCCATAATTAAAATACACATGGCTCCGCATGAAGTCGGAACCAGCTCATATCACTCGCACACATACACACAGAGGTATATCTGGTGTACACATCAGGATAAGATGAGATAAACACATTTTCTTCATTTGGGATCCTTGGAGAAAGAGGTGTCTTACAAATGTGATAACTGGAATCTGTGGTTTTATATTCACGGTTTTTGCCGTAGTGAAGAATGCTGCACGTGTCAGTTAGATGAGCTTTGCTATGATTTCTTGGAGAATTATTAGTTTATTTGGTATACTGAAATGCTTCAAACACTGTAATTGTTTTAAAGTATCCACATTCAAGACAAATTTGACCATTTCCCCATGTTTATAGTTCTAAAATAATTTATATTTAAAATAATAATGTTGAAAACATGCTTTCAGGAAATAAAAGTAGTCGAATGAACTCAAAATGACATTGCAAATATAAAATAAATATAAAGAGGAATTATTTTATAAATGCAAGGAAAGAAGAGACAGCTCAGTCCTGACATAGTATCTCGGGAGCTCTGCCCTAGAGAGCAGATTCAAGTCTTCGGCCCTGGAAATGTTGCAGCTCCTCCAGCAACAGTGCAAACCGTCGAAGATGACCGTCAGAAAGGACAAATTGTGTTTTCAGATGCACACGTGACGTTCCTGCCGTCATGAAAGATCTGAGAAGCCTTCTGGAATTTTTGCTGTAGGCAAGGAGGGTGCAGGGTTTGTTAATAAGTTACCTGCAAACCCTGCTGGACACTTTCATTAAATGTGCCTCTTTGGAAGGTGGTGGGAAGACCTGAATCCCTCGCCAAGTATTTTATTAACAAGAATACAGCACAACACATTTGTCCTCCTTGAAACCAGCTGTATGTCCCAAGCGGTAACAGGCAGTTGGACACCTTTGCCTGTGCAGCCACCTGCTTGACGTCTGTGGAGGTCTGGGAGACAGTTTAATGAGCAAAAAGCCCATCACCAACTTTGCCTTGCATCTGCTTTTCTTCTCTCATCTCAATAGCGTTGACTGCCTGTCACTGAAAAGAGATGGGCAGATGTTCAGTTTCATAGAGGACAGTCTGGGAATTAAATTTATATATTTATTTAAAATCCCCCTGCCCTTTGTTAAGGTCAACGTAAGCTGGCTAGCATCCATAAAACATCAAAATACAGTAATATCAGTTTGAAACCAACAGAATATCCTATAAACCACCACCACCACCCCCGGTATAAAAGTGTTCATTTGTAACTTTAAGCGTTCTTGATTTGCAACTCAGGTTCTCGAGGGAGTCCGATATTCATATTTACTCAGAAGTAAAGCCCACTGATTGATCCTTAAATAAGAGTGCATCGAGACTGTACTTGTATAGTTTTTGTGTGTGTTTACTTAGATGTAATTCTACTGAGTTCAACTGGAATTACAAGTACCGATTTTTTTGCTCTATAAGACACACTTCCCCCCCCCCCAAAAAAAATAGGGGGAAATGTATGTGCGTCTTATGGACCGAATGCTGTAAAAATGTCTTTCTTTTAACAGTTTTCTGGCCGATTGGCCGCTTACCTGGTTGTTGTTTTGCAGCTCCAATCTTCGTGTACCCCAGCTCCCAGTCGTGTTCGGCGCCTGCACTAAGTTCCCAGGCGCTGGATGCAACCAGCGAGCCCTGCGCAAACATCGCAGTAACTGCAGGAGGGATGCAGACACCCTGTTGGCACGGCTACATCAGCACTGGAAATTTGGATAGGATTGGACCCTAAAACAAGTGGGACTTGCAAAATTCTATCTGAATTGGGCCCATCGTATAGTGCTTTAAGTACATGCTCAAAGCACTTCACGTGCATGATCTCAGCAGTAGTTATAACATCCCTTTAAGGTATGCAAGTGGAACTTATGAATTTGTGTTGATCTTTAGTCGTTTTAATGAGTGGTACAGTTTGATTTGCATTGGGGGAAAATAAAGCTCAAGCTCAGTTTGAAACATTTACTTCCCTTGTTGATGTGCATGTATTTAAGTGCTTCTGTTTGTTTTTTGGTGTGGAGGGCAGAGGTAGGAGATAAGTAAGGAATCTGGCTGTTTGCGAGCAAAGGACCAAAGGTCCTGTGCGTGTTGTTATCAGCTAAGTGAGACTGAGCAGGCATAATTGTAAATGTTGGCAGCAGTTTTGTGTTTGGGCTCCCCCCCCCTCCCTTTCACTCTGCAGGATGAATATGCGACTTTATATATAAAGTGTCCAAGCGGTTTAAGTTAATAAAGACTAGACTTTATCTTAAGAGTGTGTATTAGAAAGAATACTGACCTTCAGGATTCAATGGACCTTAAATGATATCCTGCCTTGTCCTAAATTGAATTAGCCTTTTATGACTGAACTGTAAATGAAAGAGTATGTTTGCCTGAAAACAGATGGTTACTTTTCAGAGTATCACTTTCTGTCGCTTAAATAGGCAAGCTGATGATGGTAATCGCTGGGGAAGGTGAAAATAAGGGATTGCAAGTTTGTGACAATCGCAGAGGCAGAGCCAATCCCACTGCTGTGCATGGGGGACGTTCTTTCTCAATATTCATGAACCCTTTACAGAAGATCCCCCTCTACGTGGACACTGAACATGTGGAGAGACAAGTGTACTCTAGATGTGAAAATGTACCCACTGGCCATCCTTATTCATGCACATAAGTTCCTCCATACACTCCAGAATTGTGTGGAGAATTGAGTGGTTGTGTGGAGAAGCCCTCTGCATGTAATGATGTATGTGAGTTGTGCCCCCTGTACACTGCAGTTGTGACTACAAAATCAAACTCCCCGCTAGTTGCATGGTTGAGTGTTGGTGAGACTCCTACCAACAAATGAGATAATATTGTTGAGTTTTGCAGAGAGAAAAAAATGAGGGTGTGGTAAAATTCTAGTGGAATTATGATTAGTACCAAATTGATGATTTATCATATCCAAACATGATCTCAAAATATTATGATGATTTGACCCTGCAAATTTGCATAGCTGGGCTCTCACTGATTGGCTTATTTACCAGCCGCTGAACACCCTATAGATGCTGTTTGTTACCACACTGCTTTTTATGAGTGGCTGGATGGACTGGCATTTGCTTTGGCAATGACCTCTATTACTGCAGTTTAATTTGGTATTGTCAGCACATAGGTCTCCTCCAAGAACTGCTGAGTTCTGACGAAAAATTGCTCTTCACTGCTCCTTCCACTTAACTGATTTTGCTCTTCCCACACATAAAAGTTAAGATACGTCTAAATGAGTTCAAATGGAGCGCAGGCTTGTGTTTCCAGGAAGAAAGAAATCAAAGGTTGCTTTCTTTCTTTTGTAAAGATAAATAAATAAAATAAAATGGACTACTGCTTGCTTGGAATGTTTGATCTGAGATGTTGGGAAGTGCAGGAATCCACTTGAGCGTCGCTCTCTTTGATCACAGTGAATAGTTGATACAGCTTGTTATTGTGATTGATATCGGTGCTTTTGAGATTTGCTTGATCTCGGGTCTGTGTCTCGCCAACTTGCGATTTCCCAGCATCTTATATCAATAATGTAGGCATGATAGTGGAAGATGACTTGAAGCATGCAAGGAAAATGGAAGCAGCCTTGTAATATTCGTCACAAATTCTTAACACTCCTAGGTTGGTACACTAGGCATACAGTATTGACTTAGAAGTAAGGGTGGCGTAGCACGTTGCCCCATGCAGTAAAACCAGGTTCAAGTCTACACACATTAGTTCATTTGCTTGCCACTGTTATGTGAAAAGCTGCCCTATGTTAGATTGAAACCACTGGGATTTCCAAGTACAAACAGATAGGATCAGACTGCTAGTAGCCTGAAAAAGCAATCGATTTTTGTTCTTTGCAACCAGCTCTTCCTTACGTCTTAGAGAGTATTGCATATCTTCATATAATCTTAGATTAGAAAATGAAAGTTGCAATAATCTGATCCAGCTATATTTCCTTGGAGGATTCGTTAGTGCTAAGCCGTCTCTGATAGTTTCTCAACCAGGATTCATTCTTTTTAATTTCCAGAGAAGGCAATTCTGCAGCATCCTCACCAGCTTGCTCCATTGCTCAACCATCCTTGCAATTAGAGCGTTTTGCTCATATGCTGTGCAAACCTAATGTCCTGCAACATGAGCCCATTGCTTATGTTCCTGTCCTCCCAAACTGTGGAAAATATCTTGTTTTCCCCATTTCTTTCTCATTAAGGTAAGTCGATGCATTCTTGCTCTTTTTCTTTCTCTTTCCTTCCCCCACCATCCACATCTCCACAGGTGCTGGTGTGCTGTCCAAAATGGATGGTCCAGAGATGAAGGATAGTAGTTTATGTTTGTAGCATTGGTTTACTCTTGGAGAAAACCATGAGGGCAACAGAAGTACAACCTGGCCCATTATTTGGGTTGGAGAGAACCATCATTCTCAGGAGGTGTGGTCTGATGGTTGAGCTACCATACTGCCTGAAGAGCTAAGCAGGAATCTATGCCCTGGATGGGAGACAAGAATGCTGGACTGATGCTGCAGTTACTCATTGTGGCAGGACGGAGTCGCTGCTGAGTTGACGAGCCCCGCAGTGGGAGTGTGTGAGAAGGTCGGCTGGCAAGAATGGTGAACAGCTTGAGAATCCTGTCTGGGCGGATTTACGGTTGCCGTGGAAGCTTGAAAGGCATGCAGCCAGAAGAGATAACCATGCTGTGAAGGAAAACATCTGGTCTATTGAGGGTTCTGTGAGTTCCACAGAACAATATTGGAACACCCCATTGAAAAATGGTGGTTTGGATTAGCCTGCCTGTGTAAACCGCCTTGAATGCTGTGTAAAAATGGAGAAAGGTGGTATATAAATACTTAAATAAATAAATAAAATCATTCTGCCATGAATCTCAGGCAGTCAATATTTTTAGCCTAACTTCTCAGCTCCTGCGATCGGGATCTCAGCAATGTCTGTGTATCCCCTGAATCCCCATGTTATGGACACACATCTTGAGTACTCATTTTCTATCTGTCTGCTTCTGTGTGGAAATTTCTGCATAATTATTGTTCAGAGAAACTAGACTGCCTACTTTTGGAGGTTGCAATCCATTAATTATATAGTTGGATGGTATGAGATGGGTTGGGGATAAGCAGCGTGGTGGCCAAGTTTGCAGATGACACTAAACTTTTCCATGTGGTGAAGACCAGCAGGGATTGTGAAGAGCTCCAGAATGGGCAGCAAAATGGCAGATGCGCTTCAATGTAAGTAAGTGCAAAGTGATGCACATTGGGGCAAGAGACCAAAATTTCACATATAAGCTAATGGGTTCTGAGTTGTCTGTGACGGATCAAGAGAGAGATCTTGGGGTGCTGGTGGACAGGTCGATGAAAGTGTCGACCCAGTGTGCGGCGGCTGTGAAGAAGGCCAATTCCTTGCTCGGGATCATTAAAAAAGGGATTGAGAATAAAACGGCCAATATCATTATGCCTTTGTACAAATCGATGATAAGGCCACATCTGGAGTATTGTGTTCAGTTCTGGTCACCACACCTCAAAAAGGATATAGTTGAATTGGAAAAGGTGCAGAAAAGAGTGACCAGAATGATTCGTGGGCTGGAGCACCTCCCTTATGAGGAAAGGCTACAGTGTCTGGGGCTTTTCAGTCTAGAAAAAAGGCGCCTGAGGGGGGACATGATTGAGATGTATAAAATTATGCATGAGATGGAGAGAGTGGATAGAGGGAAATTCTTCTCCCTCTCGCACAACACCAGAACCAGGGGACATACACTAAAATTGAGTGGAGGGAGAGTTAGAACGGATAAAAGTGTGTGTAATTCTTCTGTTCTGTGGAACTCCTTACCACAGGATGTGGTGATGGCACCTGGCCTAGATGGCTTTAAAAGGGGTTTGGACAGATTCATGGAGGAAAAGACCATCACAGGTTACAAGCCATAAGCAACTTCCTGGTTTTAGAAGTAGGTTTCCTCTGTGCCAGGTGCAGGGGAGTGGCAGCAGGAAACAGGTTGTCTTGTTGGCTGTGTGCTCCCTGAGACATCTGGTGGGGCCACTGTGTGATACAGGAAGCTGGACTAGAAGGGCCTTTGGCCTGATCCAGCAGGGCTCTTCTTATGTTCTTATGAGATCAATAGAAACTGATTCTAGTAATAAGAAAATTTTTAAAAAGTCAATGAGTACCTAATTCTGAGGTGGTGGTTGTAGTTGTTTTTACAAGAAAAGAAAAAAAGAGGATCCCCCAACCTTATTTAAGTTGCAATATTCCATCGTATTCCAATATTCCTGAGGATATATCTTGTAGGTACTGGGAAAAGATTCCCTGGTTAGTAGTTGTGCCATTTATGGTAGCTATCATGATTTTCGGGTTGGAATTTCAAAATCAGTTATTCTTGACCAGGTGATTTATCACAACTTTTGGTTTTTGAAAGACCTGAGAAAAGTTAGGACAGCATTATATTTAGAAAATCCACAGGAAAGCGTATGCAAACATTGTAAAATACAGTGGTGTGGTGTTTTTTTTTTTCCAGGCGCTATATAAAATCTCTTGCTGTGTTTCTTGGCTGCATTAAATACGCAAAACACAGAAGTGTTTTGCATAAATATAACTTTAATGTAGTAAAATTATGAACTTAGGCAATTTTTATAAGATGAGAGCAAAAAACATTAAACTTTCCCTTAAGGTACTTAAAATTAAAAAAAGCATTTTTAATGCACAGGGAGAAAATGTTTCCATTTTACCTTTTGAGTTGCAGTGCATATCATATGCAATCTTATTTCATTTGCAAATGCTGTGAATGTATTACTGTATTTTCCACAATTGATTATACAGTTGTATGCTGCGGTGTGAATCTATTTTCGTCAAACTTCAAAGCTCTTGTTTTTAGGTCAGGAAAGCATGCCTGTCCCAAAGCTTTGAAGTTTTAAAAAAGCAAAATGATCATGAATTGACTTAAGTTAATTAAGTATGCAAAAGAAGTTCAATTGATACTATCACATTGAAATTGACTCTGTGCACTTTATATATGTCTCATTTTCACAAAAATGTATTTCAAAGTTTTTAAGAATCAGCGTCGCTACTGATATCTGGTGAAGTGAAGGTTTCTGTGATAGTGTCTGATTCAAGAGTATGTTTGTATCCATTCTCCACCTTGATCTAACCATGATTGGTGCCACATTTTCTAAAGAAGATTGTAGTCTTCTTGTAAAGTTTAAGGCTTTACACTTTCCCGTACCTTTTTATTTTCTCCGAATTAGATTCAGGAAGAGCTGACAGAACTCAATGCATGAGTGGTGCCAGGAGGGGGGTTGGATTTGTTAGACCCAGGGGAACATTTTAGGACAAGCTAAGCGCTCCACGTGAACGAAAATGGAACCAGGCTGCTGGTGCTTAACATCAAAAAGGATGCAGAGAGCTGGTGGGAAGCTGACATGAGTTGGGTAGAATCTGGCTTGGGCAGATTCCACGTCAATGTGGAAGTCACTTTCCAGTTGCTTCTGGAGGCCTTCTGAGCCCTTTAAAGGCCTCTGGAGGCTGTCTGAGGCCCAGTGAGATGCAGGAGCAGCAGGACAAGGTGAGTCACCGCTTCTGGTTGCTTTCGTTTGGCTCAAACGGGTGGGCCCTCAGCATTGACCCACCTCAGCATCGGCCCGCGGCCCACAATTGCAGTTTACGTAGTAAAATAAATTGATAAATGGTTCCCTTTCCCCAAACGGCTTACAGTCTATAAAAAGGCATGGGGAGGGATTGGACAGCTGGTCCCGGGAAGGGGGAGGGAAGGGGGGATAGGATACAGGCCTCCGCTGTATCCTATCCTCGATCCTGTACCTCACTGTCATTTCACGGGGCTCTCGGAAATAGCTAGCGCACATTTGATAGACCCATCTGGCAGCTGGGGCTCTACTCATGAACATTCCCTTCCCCCGAGGAGAGCCACATCTGCACCAGCGCTGTGTCCTATCTAGATTGCACTGTGAGGGAGTAAAAATGCATGCCCCACCCATGTGTGCTCTGTCGTTCGTTTGTGGTGAATGGTGGTGGTTGGGTCCATCCCTGTTGGCTTCATAGCAAAAAATATTGGATTTTCCTGCAGCAGTTGATAACAGTTTGATCATACGTTAATATTGGAACATATGAAGTCACTGTGGGAAGGACCATTTGATGTTCCAATTCTGTTTTCATGAAATGAAAAGTGTTCTTGTGTCCCCGATGTCACATATCAGGTTTTATAATTCTCAAAGAGAACCCTCCTAGATTAGAAGGAGTTGCCACAAGCATATGTGCAACTTTTACTGAGAGAGAGAGAGGGAGAGAGAGAGAGAGAGAGGAGACCCTGCAGTCCTAAGGTGCTGGAAGCTTCAGCCAAATCTGACTTCGGGCCAAATCCTATCCAACTTTCCAGCACTGATGCAACTATGCCAATGTGTGCAGCTACAGTGGCGTTCCCAGCCCTCCCGGCGCCTGGGGGGGCGGGGGTTGGAGCGCCCCCCCAAGCAGCCGGGCTCAGGGCTGAGTGCCCACTCGGCGCCTCCGGAGGCTCCGCTCCGAAGGCAGGGGACAAGCCCTCCTCAAAACGACCGCCCAGTTCGGCGGTCGAGGGCTTTATGAGAAAGCTGAACGCGTCGCCGGCTTTTATATGTTCTGCGCATGCGCAGAACCTTTCTGAGGGCAAACAGGCTGCCCATTTGCCCTCAGAAAGGTTCTGCGCATGCGCAAAACATATAAAAGCCAGCAACGCGTTCAGCTTTCTCATAAAGCCCTCGACCGCCGAACTGGGCGGTCGCTCTAAGGAGGGCTTATCCACGGCCTTCGGAGCGGAGCCTCTGGAGGCCGGGGACGCGCCGAATGGGTGCACTGCTCCAGGGGTCGCGCCAGCCGGGCTCCGGTGCCACGCCGCTCTGCGCAGCCCTGAGCCCGGCTGCCGCACCCCCGCGCCCGGCTGCCGCACCCCCGCGCCCACTTGGCGCCTGGGGTGGAGCACACCAGCTCCCCCCATTAAAGAATGCCACTGTGCAGCTGTGTGTGCTCCATCCTGTGGTGGAGATGTCATGGAGGCCTCCTCAACATAGGGAAACATTTGTTTCCTTCTGTTGGGGCTGCATCAGTGCTGGAAAGTTGGATAGGATTCGGCCCTGACCCCTGAATTATGACCTATACCAGTGTATCTCAAGCATTTCAGTACCGGGACCCACTTTTTAAAATGGCACTCTATCGGGACCCACCTAGCTTTGCGAGACACTCAAACATTTATCTCCCTATATTTACACAAGCCTGCAAACTGCAGGAGCTCAGCTGTTTGCAAACTGCAGGAACTCAGCTCTTTGAAGGGCAATGAGCAGCTATCTAATTTTTGAATAGCCCCATGACTTGTGGCAATTACTTATCTGATCTTTCCATCACCTGGGACCCACCAGAAATGAGATCGCGACCCACCAAGTGGGCCCCGACCCACAGTTTGAGAAACACTGACCTATACAAAGCATCTTGAAGCAGAGGGCAGGAAGGGAAAGGGGATTTAAATCCCCTTTCCCCTCCCAAAGCCTCCTGTTCTCCCTCCACCACTGCTGCACCAGTGGAGGAGTTGGGTAGGATCGCGCTGTTAGACAAAGATCCAGCTGGAATAGTTTGACAAACAGGGAAATGACTGAGCTTTGAACCCCTTCCCAGTGCCGTTACTTTGCATTTGCAGGGAGCTTTCCTTCAAGGTTGCAGTCACTTTGCTCTTCTGAGCATTTCCATTGGTTCTAAATGGCCTTCAGATATCTCGCAATGTTTGTTTTTGTTTGTTTGTTTTATTGGAAGGATCAGAGCACGCAAATCTGTGCCTTTGCTTCAAGACTCCTTTAAGGTTTCCTAACTTCTAGCAAGCTTAAATTGAGTTCTTTTAAATTCTTTGAGTGCTAATGAGAGGATAGATTCCTTTAAGTCAAAATGTTATGGTGAGTTAGTGCTGAAGGCTGAACAAATGAAGATAGACTGAATAGAAGCAGAATAAATACTTCAAAATGCATTAAAATTTAGTTTCAAGGGAAAAATGGTTCGATTCACGGCTAAGTAATATAGTTTATGCCGGTTTCTTGTTTGTAAGTGTTTCACTGTCTTGCAAGAGCTCGACTTAGAATTAACAGATAATTTCAGCTGCTTTTTTTTTTTTTTGCTATTATAAGTAGATAATCCAATGTTTTCGTGGATGAATTAATCCGGTTTCAGTTGTATGGATTTTCATTCACTATTTTTGGTTTTGCTAGTTAGTGGGTTTAGAGGCAGATGAGCTTTGTATAGTTTGACACTTGGTTCTTGTTTTAATTAGAGACTATTTAGAAAAAAGTTAAGTATTGCACATTGCTTACCCTATTTTCCTATCAGAAAGGACATTGGATGCCATTCTAACAAAGCAATTTTGTGTTCTGCTACAGCTCGTTAGTTGCAAAAACTAAAAGGAGTGAATTCCCAAGCTTATTCAATCTATCACTATTAGAGACCCTTGACCTCTACTTGTAGTTTTGTGAGCAGTTTGTGATAGCAGTGCTCTATTCAGTCTTCCAAATCAGCATTCTCTGCTCAGCGGCTATCAGTTAAAATTAAAATTGTAAGCTATGAAGGAAAAATGACAGCCTACTCTGGTCCGGACAATTCCATAGTTGTGTACACACCATGATGGGCTAGAGACCTACCCTCAGCATAGGGTCATGAGATTGGACCCATTCCAACAGTCATTTAAACCATAGTTTTGATTATTGTGAATGAGTCTTTCCTTCCCACTGGCTCACTGGTTGAAGACCAGGAAACCGAGAGTGCGTGTCAATGGGCAATTTTCACCGTGGAGAGAGGTGAAAACCGGTGTGCCCCAAGGATCGGACTTGGGACCGGTGCTTTTCAATTTGTTCATAAATGACCTAGAATTGGGGATAAGAAGTGAGGTGGTCCAGTTTGCGGATGATGCTAAACGTTTCTGAATGGTGAAGCCCAGAAGGGATTGTGAAGAGCTCCAGAAGGATCTCTCCAAACTGGGAGAATGGGTAGCAAAATGGCAGATGCACTTCAATGTAAGTAAGTGTAAAGTGATGCACATTGGGGCAAAAAAAAAAAAAATCAAAACATATACACTAATGCAGCAGTTCCCAAAGTCCCCGCTGCTGTGACCCACTTTGGCCAGCCATTCCCATGCCATGACCCACCTTAACCAGCTGCTCCTGTGTTGCTCCGACATGGGAATGGCCTCCAGATGCCTCAGAAAGGCCTCCTGACGCAACCGTCACATTGTCAAAAACGGAAGTGACTCTGGAAGTCACTTCTGGAGGCCTTTTGAGGCCCATTGAGACCTCCAGAGACCGTCCCTGGGCCGAAGCTAGCGGGAGTGACTGGCTAAAGTGGATCGACCAGAAGTGACTTCTGGTTGCTTCTGTTTAGCTCCAATTTGGAGCCAAACAAAGGCAATGGCAGACGGATGGACTCAACTGGCGACCCACCTCAGGTAGCAACCCACAGTTTAAGCCCTGCACTAATGGGTTCTGAGCTGTCTGTGAAGGATCAGGAGAGAGATCTTGGGGTGCTGGTGGACAGCTTGATGAAAGTGTCTTCTGTCTAGAAAAAAGGCGCCTGATGGGAACATGATTGAGACATAAAATTATTCATTGGATGGAGAGAGTGAATAGAGGGAAATTCTTCACCCTCTTGCACAACACCAGAACCAGGGGACATCCACTAAAATTGAGTGGAGGGAGAGTTAGAACAGACAAAAGAAAATACAGTATTTCTTTACCCAGCTTGTAGTTCATCTGTGGAACTCCTTCCCACAGGATGTTGTGGTGGCACCTTGCCTAGATACCTTTAAAAGGAGATTGGACAGATTCATAGAGGAAATGTCCATCACAGGTTACAACCCATGATGGGTATGAAGCAACCTTCTGGTTTTAGAAGTAGGCTATCTCTGAATGCAAGGGACAGGGGTGTAGCTACACCCACCAGGGGCCCACTCGCCGTGCACCCCCCGTGATGTCACAAGCCCTGCCCCCTTCGGGGTGTGACATCACAAACCCCGCCCCTTTCAAAATTTGGTGGCAAAACGGCAGCGCGAAAGCCTGCCCAGGCTTTTGGGGCCTGTTTAGGGTGGGCGGAAGGGGCAGGGTGCACGCCGATGTGTGTGTTCTTCTTACCTGAGGTTCGTGCACCCCTCAGGTGGTGGCTGGCCAGACGCATCCTTCCTGGCTGGCCGGCAGTTTAAAAGACGTTGCTGGAGAGGCTGCGCCTGCGCAACCTTGCTGCAGCCTCTCTAGCTCCCGTAGTCTCGCTGGCTGAAGGACTCTGTATTCTTGATTTCTAGTCACTCTTTTTTACCTTTAGCATTTTGAACTATAATTTACAGTGAAAGTTGCCATGTTGCATAACTAGGTCCTCCGCGTGAAACTCTCTTGAGAACCTCAGCTCAAAGAAGTGTTCTTTTTGAGCTTATCTTTTGCTATGCTGCTTTGCTGAAGCAAATTCTTGTCAACCTTTGTGCCAAGTTGTTTCCTGTATCCTTGATCACTTTTTTTTTTTGATGTAGAGCAAATATTAATTGTAGGATCCTTATTTCTCTTTGCTTTAATCTTATCTCATGAAGGCCTTCTGATTAATTTCAACTTGCGTTATCTTTTGGATTCTCCAATGTGCTTTCATATTTCTGAGCAGGAGCAGTGAAAATTGCTCAAACAATAAGGAGACTGTCTCGGAAACTGCTCCCAGCAAAACGTATCACCACAACAGGGCATAGAAGAATGTAGTGGAGGACATGTTATTGTCCACATTGTAGTGTCCAGGCCACTACAAAACACAATGGAAAGTTTCCCCAGCAACCATTCCCCCCCCCCCAGTGGCAGACTTTACACTTTGGTCACCTGATTATGGATTGTTTTCATACTGATATGTAGTCAAACCATGTGTTGGGAAATTGTGGGACTAGACCTGGGAAGCCATATGTTGTGCATAGCTCTCCCTTGGGCTGCAAATTGGAGCAGCACCCTGGTCAGGGAACCCATCTACTTACGAAGTCTCCACCTGTCCAAGCTGACTGTTGACTCAACAGGAAGGTCTATAATGGTTTTTCCTTTGCCGTTCCAATTCCTGGGCAATGATGATGGATTCTGATTCTGGCTCACTCTGACTCTTGGCTTGACCCTTCAATTTTAACTCTTTACATTGAGGGCAACACGTGGCATATGACTGCCAACAGCTCGGTTTTGAGACCATGAAATCCGCATTGTGACATGGGTTAATTGTATATTGAATATTGTTGGTCTGCTGTCATGGAGGTCAAGTAACAGTGGCTGGAGGGTTCATCACATCTCAAAGCTAACAGTTTGCTGCTGCATCATCCTATAGTAATAGGCAATCATTTCCCACAGGGTAGTGTTCAAGAAGAGTAGCTGGGATCCTTCAAGTGGACATAACCTACCAAGGGAAGGAAAGAGGGGCACGTCTTCATTTTCAAACTGGAATCTTCTGCATTTAAAGCCATTGCCTTACTTCTGTAACCATGTACATGCTGTAACAGATGCTTATGGTCTATCCTTCTGCTCAGGGAACTCTGGGACAGTGATATGGGGGGGGGCTGTTGGTTGTCATCCATATAGATGAATTATTATATGGATCCATTAATGAATCCAATATGAATCCATTAATGAGGACTTGCATGCTGGAGGTTTGCCTATCCTCTGTGCCTTGTGATTTTTGTTGTGGTTGAAAATCAGTATACAGTATGCATCTTGGTCCTACCTGTCCCACTGGTCTTCCTGTCTGCCACTAGCTCATTTCAGTTTTTTCAGATGGTCTGCAACTCCTGTACCTTTTCTTCAATCCTCATGCACCCTCCTTCCTGCAAACGTCTCCCTTATGTCTGCCTCCTTGGACATGAATACTAGGACTTTTGTCAGGAACTGTTGCTTATCCCCTTGGGTACAGATCCTGAAAGGACTTACTTCGATGCATAGTTGCCCTGGTCTTGCTTCCCCTCTGATTTCCTTCACAAAGGACTGTGATAGATAAGGTACTCTGATATAGCCTATTGTGTTTGTTAGACCCACTGAAATTTTGTAATTTGTTTAAAATTAACATTTTAGTATTTTAGATGAAAGCAATTAAGTTAGCAACATTTCCCTTCCAGTGATTATTCCTTTGTCCCTGAACACCTTGTGAACAGCTACCATCTCTTCTTCACCACCTTCTCTAACTCAAGCAGCTGAAAGAATATTGGAAATAAGAGGAAAGACAAGAAAAAAATTAAAGGGGGAAAAACCCCCAGCAAAAGGAAATCCAGTTAATCAACTAGACTAGAAGCCTTTAACCATTTGATACCCCTGTGCATAAATGAATATTGAGATATGAATATGTATGTGCTAAATCTCATCAGTTTGCCTTCATAACACCGCAGCAACAATGCCCGATTTTGCATCTCTACAGGATGAACAGGCCATTGAAATTTAAATGAGAAAATAATGTTTTATCCCACTTGAAGAAATTGCCTGTGAATACATGATAAAAATTTAATTGAAAGAATAATAAAGATATTGCTTCGAGTCATTTTTCCCACATATGGAAAACCAATTACCTCATCTGTCTCACCTTCAGAGCAGCTCAAGTTAGTCAGATTTTTTTGAAGAGATTAAAGGGAGACATGGCAGTCAACCAAGGTAGTGTGAATGAAGGCTGAATATTTATGTTTGTTTTCAGGGCCCCTTAACGCTGCAGTAAATCTGAGATAGCCTCTCTCTCTCTCTCTCTCTCTCTCTCTCTCTCTCACATGACTATAAGTATGCAATGATTTGCCATGAATCCTGCACAGACCTTGTGGGATACCTACAATGTTACTTGCCAAAAAATTATCATACCTTAAGGTACTTGAGAATTATTGTTATTACCGGGATTTTGCTTTTCAGGGTAACATGTGCATCCCAAAGCATCCCAGTTTAAGTATGTTGAGTGCTGACATTTGCCATGAATTTAGACTTGCATACGTTCAGAGTTATCAAATCTGGTAAAGGGAACGTGAAAACACAGGAAGTTTGTCATGCATAGTAGAAATGCTTGGGGCAGACCAATCAGATATGTGCTTGTTTGTTAGCAAGAAGTGCTGGTGTAGCTCCACATGTCGCTGAGGTGCTTGGGCCCTGTGACCTAATGTGTGTTGTGCTTGGTTCATGTGAAAGCTATATCAGCACATGTTATCCTTTCTAACACTTCTTTGGCAATGAACTGCTGCAACAATGGTGTTGTCAGTTATGTTTTATTGAATAATTCAGTGTCTGCAATAGAAAAGCTTTGCTCCTTTTATTGATGAATAGTACACTTTTTCATTATAGACAACTTGGCGTACTTCCTTTCACGTCGCCTTGGAATTGCAAAGAGTGCTTCATATCACAGGTCAGAGCACACAAGCAGATCGAATAAAATGTGGAACAATGGAGAATACAATATAAGTTTACTTAAGAACATAAGAAGAGCCCTGCTGGATCAGGCCAAATGCCCATCTAGTCCAGCTTCTTGTATCACACAGTGGCCCCACCAGATGCCTCCGGGAGCACACAGCCAACAAGATAACCTGTTTCCTGCTGCCACTCCCCTGCACCTGGCACAGAGAAAACCTACTTCTAAAGCCAGGAGGTTGCTTATGGCTTGTAACCTGTGATGGTCTTTTCCTCCATGAATCTGTCCAAACCCCTTTTAAAGGCATCTAGGCCAGGTGCCATCACCACATCCTGTGGCAAGGAGTTCCACAGATGAATTACACGCTGGGTAAAGAAATATTTTCTTTTATCCGTTCTAACTCTCCCTCCACTCAATTTTAGTGCATGTCCCCTGGTTCTGGTGTTGTGTGAGAGGGAGAAGAATTTCCCTCTATCCACTCTCTCCATCCCATGCATAATTTTATAATCTTCTCTCCCCCACCTCCTCTTTTCTTTTTGAGAATGGATTCCTGCTCTATCTGCCTTTTCCTGTTAAAGGCTGTTTTCTAAATGGCTTTCCCCCATCTCCTCAGATTATTTATTTCCAATATAAGACATTTTAAGATATTCCGTATTTATAAACCCTTGCACTATAAATAATTGATAGATAATTAGGCTTACCAGATTTCTTCCCGAGACAGAGTGTAGCCCTTTAGGAGAAGGAATGTGGGCAGGTGTAGCTTGTTAAACCTTAGAGCACAATCCTAGGCACGTCTACTCAGAAGCAAGCCCCATTGAATGTCTTCAAAAAGCAGCTTCATGCAGAATATATTACAGTCGTGTAATCTGAAGTTACCAAAAGCCATTTCCTTGCTATTTTTTTTAGAACTTTCAAAGGACTGAACTAATATTTGTTGTTTCAGTTTTATTGGCCCATACGTTTAGCACTGTATGGCTTTGGAATGCAGCTGTGCCAATAACCATGCACCTGCCTGCTTCTGAGATGTTTACCGTAATTACATTTCACTGGCAGAACTTGGTTGTGTGGCTTATTCATGCTATACCACTGTTTGGTCAAGGTAGTAGATGGAGCACTTAAGTCATCTCAGATCAAGCATAGAGGGTGGGGTGAAGAAGACCAGTGCAAGGCCTTGGGACATGTTTTATATTCATCGGCACATTCCTAATAATAATAATAATAATAATAATAGAATTTGAAATAAATCACTCTTAACTTTTGCCCCAAGGTCAGATTTTCCCAGAATTCCCAAATGTCAGTGTGTTCCACATGTTTAAGGGACCCCCAAAGAGAGATAACCACCTGCAAAAAAATTCCCAGGTGTTCTATATACCTCTGTAGCATAGGCGTTGCATTCACCACTCATTGGGGTTTAAGGCATAACAAATTTGTCCATTCATTCCTATGTAAAGCATAGACCTGACAACACAAGATCTAAAACGAACACATAGTTGTGTTGTGCACACAGCTTCTGTGCTTTAGGGTTCTTTAGGGGTATGTCTCAGCACAGTGTACCCGAAGTTACAAGTCCCTGCCTGCCAGGGTTTTTTTTATGACCCTTCAAACCCTGTAAGTGCTGCAGCTTTAGTTGTGAGTTCAGCACAAAAACGCTAAAAAAACGTAGTTGTGTTGTACACACAACTTCTGTGCTTCAGGGTTCTTTAAGGGCATTGGTATTTAAAAATTAAATGCAAAGCAGACACCTTTTGTTATACAGCCAGCCTTATAACAAAGCCTGTTATTCTACCCACCCCCACATAGATGGAGGCTAGTTCCTGACCCTTGTATGCACTTGTTACTGGAAAAATACCATGTCACCAGGCTGGGCTCAGCCTGGGGGGTGAAGAACCCCCCCAAAGAAATAAACAGCTAAATTGAGCTCCCTGCAACAATCCAGCTAAAAATCAGTATATAATGACAGCTGCCTTCCAGGTTCTTGCAATCACTGAGTTGAGGCTGGAGACATAATTCTGAGTAGCCCAGCCTTCAACCCTGTTGTGATAGGATCAGCCTGATGAGGGGGGGAAAGACCCCCCCCCAGAAATAAACGTCTACATTGAGCTGCCTGCAAAAATCCTGCTGAAAATCAGTATAACACAGCCACCTGGCAGATCCCTGCAAACAGTCAGTTTGAGGCTGGAGACAGAATTCTTAGTACCCCAACCTTCACCCCCTCCTAGGCTCAGCCTGAGGGGGAAATAGAAAAAAAACCCAGAAACAAACAGCCAACTTACAGGAATAGCATTAGATTACCCTCTAAGGCCCAATTAGTTTTTTGCACAACGTCACTGTGTGACCGATGAGTTGTTTGCGCAACGCCTTGTGTTTCTCCTTCTTACAGCTCTGTAAAACTGATCACCTGCACCTGAGGTGCTCCAAACATTCAAAAGCCAGGGCCCTGGCTATGAAAAAAAAAGCCAAAATTTCATTTCTAATTTCAGTGGGGAGCGGTTACCCTTCAACCAATTCCTGCACCTCATTTTCCCTAAAAACAGTGATCTTTGCTCTTCTGGGGGGGGGGGTCAGTGGGGTGACCCTAGAACTCTGAAAATTGTTTTAAAAAATAGTTTCACCTGTCTAATTTCCAAAAAAAATTCCGAAAAATTGGGGGAAGCCCTTTTTTTAAAAAAAAAAAACAACTACCGTATTGTCCCGAGTATAAGACGCACCTAATTATAAGACGCATCCTTAAAGTTTGGTGCTATTAAAAAAAGAATTAATGAAATCACTGGCATTAAATTGCAACAGCCTGATTATAAGACGCACCCCCAGTTTAAAAACTTAAATTAGGAGAAAAAAGTGAGTCTTATACTCAGACCAATACGGTATTTTCTTTCAGGCTTTGCTCAAAGCACTCATTGGGGCAAAATGGGTAAAGTTGGATTGGCTGGTGACCCTTGGCTCTTTTTCTCTCCTTTGCAAGTGAGTGGACTGTTTGCATATTTGCCTAAATTATCCGATTGTATGTTATCAAATTTAGATCTTATTCTGAAGTCGCCTCTGATGTGGTATACCTTTCTCTGTGCATGGATGAACCTCCTAGGAATTTCTGAGTCATAGTTCTCAAACTGTTGCAGCGAAGGCCAGTTGACGTGTTACTGCTACTGTATGGACTTCACTTTTAGAACACTGCATGTTGTGTGTTCCCTGATAGGCTGGCTAGAATGGTTGTTGAAAAGCCGAAAACGTATGACTTTTCTAAGGTGACCTAGTACGTCGAGGGCAGAGAAGAGAATCAAACTAGAGAAGTCCTGATTCTCAGCTCCGATTCTTAACCAGTATGGTACACCAGCTCTCTGGTGCATTTTTTTCTGGTGATAAATCTAGAAGGAGAAAGGAAGAGTGGTGGGTGTGGAAGACAGCAGTCCTAAGGGAAACAACGGCACCAAGCAGAGTTGAAAAAATAGTTGAATATTTACACTGATCAAAATGTTCCTGATATTTCTACCCCACTGAAATTGATATTTTCAGCTGAAAAGCAAAACAAAACAGGAGGCTATTTTGCGTAGCCCTAGGAATATATATTTAAACCTCCAGATTTGTATCTAAATCCATCCTTTGTGGAGCACTTCTCTCTACAGCAATTTGCATTTCACCCATGCTTTGTATTTGTTTCACTGGCCACAAAAACAACCCACACCATCAATATTTAACGTGTACAGATAGTGTTTAAAGAGTAGAGTTCTTTAGTCTTGTAAACCAGGAGAAAAAGTGCTGAGAGTGTGTATGACAGGATACATTTTGCCCTCCTAAATTAGTTCTTAAAGTCTCTCCAACAGTGTATCACAGTCACTACCTATTGAGTTGGCAGAGTTCTTGGAAACTGACTTACAGCGCAATCCTGTGTAACCTTGCACCGGTGTAACAGTAGATACATTGGTGTAACAGCAGATGCACCGGCGGCGTAAGTGCACTTACACTGGCATAAGTGCACTTTCACCGGTGCATCTAAGGTTACACAGGATTGCGCTGTTAATCAGTGTAAGGAAGACAGAGGGCGAAGTGGGCACAGCACCTAGCGACAGCACTCACTTCCCTGTGCCCCATTTTGCAATTTTTACTGGGTAAACTGGAATTGGAATGGGGAAAAGTAGTCTTTGCTACCACCACCCAAAGCTAGAAAGCCCAGGCAAAGTCTTCTATTTCAGATTAACTAAGAGCCCCCAGAAATGGCAGCGGGGGGGGGGGAGAATTGTCTTAAAACTGAGTAGTACTGAAACATGTGTAGTGTAGTAGATGGGGTAACTGCCCTTTTCCACATGAACTGAGACCAGGCAGGTAAACAGTAAAAGCAAAAGAACGTTATGAAAGGACTACAAAAAACAACACAATGGAGGGAAAGGTGCATGGAATAGAAGCAAGGGGCTGATCAGCTAACAAAAGGAAAATGGTGGGAGGGGGGAGGAGGAGGGTGACAAAAGTTGACAAGGATGTTAAAATGCAAGTGCAAAGAAAACAGCAAAATTTGATGGAGCTAAGGCCTGGACCAAATATGCATCTAGTGTGAGTTAAGATTTTCATGGCCAGCGATGATTATCGAAGACAAAATGACGGGATTATAAGCCATGACAAGAGCTAAAATCTTTAAGTTAAAAAAAAAAAAACCATCGTTAAAACATTAAAAATAGTTATTTAAAATTGCAACGTTTCAATCATCCTTTGATGATCTTCTTCAGGCAACAAGCAGGCTGCAGGATGGTAATCGTCTGTCTCTCAAATCTCGGGGTTTAAAAGACGCGCGTTTTAAACCCAGCCAGCCAAGCCAGCAAACATGCGCCTTTTAAACCCTGAGATTCACGCTTCTAGGCCCAGGGCTTGGGGCTGGGTGGTGATGTCACACCTTTTTCCTTTTACCCCCTTTTTATCCCCTTAGGGGTGAAATTTCAAAAACCGTGAAATCAATTTCTAAAGATTATACAAAGACACCCGCCTGCCAAAAAGGAACGTTTTAGCTCCACAAACACAGGAGATACGAAGGGTTCTACAATTGACCCCCGAATCAAGATTCATCCCTTTCCAGGTCGATTAGGGCAAAATCCCGAAATATGTTTTTCAGCATTTGGACGGGTAATTTTTGTAAGCCAAAACCAAGCGGCTATTTCATTGGGCCTGAGAGATATCGAGGATCCCTGAAAACACATTGCACCCCTTTTTGCCCCCTTAGGGGGCGGAATTTCTAAAAAAATCCCTTCTTAGTGGGTGCTTGCTTCACGGAAGGAATGTGCTCCCCGAATTCCACGTATCTAGGCCCGGGAGGTTGGGCTGGGCAGTGATCAGCGAGTCAGGACTATATCTTTCATATATATAGGAAAACCCCAGTTTTCCTTGCTGTCCATCTGTCACGCACAGGCCAGTAGGCATTGCTACCTCTGACATCATGCTGCTGTGGATGCCTAGGTTGTCGACAGGTGTGAGCAGATTGTGAGAAGAAGCACTACAGCTGGCAGGTACCTGATGCAAGAGCTGGATTCACAGGCTGCTTTGCTTCCCTGCCAAATTAAAGCCGCCTGTTTCAATAAGTCTCAAGGGGAAACGGGATGCTACATTGCAAGAGGGATGGTCTGAGAAATGTGGGATTTTCTACATTCTTTTCAAACTTAGCATTTCATAGTTCTAAATGCAAATCTGCAGCAGTATGGAGATGGTAGTTAGTGCTCCCCCTTCTGACTATTCACTGTGTTTTAGTATACTGAATTATTTCCTACTAACTTGAATTTGATGCTTGTGAGGAGACCAGTAGCTATTTACTTGAGTTGGCAGTTGAGGAAAACTCTTGCTAGATATTAAGCCTCCCTTCTTGGATAAAAATAATAATACACATCCTATAAACATCCTTAATGTCCACACTGAATCTCTTTTACCGTATGACCTGAGAATAAGACTCACTTTTGTCCCCTAAGGCTAGGCTTACCAGATCTCCAACCGGGACTGAGTGCTAGACCTTTAGGAGAAGGAATGTGGGCAGGTGTAGCTTGTTAAACCTTAGAGCACAATCCTAGGCATGTCTATTCAGAAGCAAGCCCCATGGATGCCTAGGATTGTGCTCTAAGGTTTAACAAGCTACACCTGCCCAGATTCCTTCTCCTAAAGCAGGGGTGGGGAACCTCCGGCCCGCGGGACGATCCGGTCCGGCCCTCACTGGACCAGCCAGATCCGGCCCGTGAACGGAGGCTCCGCCGCCGCCTTCCCACACTGCTTCCTTCCTGGACCTGCGCAGAGCGCGATGCCAGCCACGAGGGCAATCTTGGCCTCAGCTGCGCTCTGCGCAGGTCCAGGAAGGCCGATTTTAAAAGGAGGAGGTGCCAAGGTGACACGTCACCTCGGTGCCTACTCCTTCTGAAAGCGGCCTTTCTGTACCTGCGCAGATCGCCGCTGAGCCCAGCGGCAGTCTGCGCATGTACAGAAAGGCCGTTTTGAAAAGAAGGCGGCGGCGGCGGCGGCCCGGAGCCTGGTAAGTTGGAGAGGGGTGGGTGGGTGGGAGGGGGCTGGCTGAGCGAGAGCGAGCGGTGGGAGGGAGGGGGCTGGCTGACCTCTGCGAGATGCCCCCTGCCCACCAATGGGATCTTTCTTCCAAAGGCCCCTGTTATAATGTGGGGAACGCCCACATTTGTGGATGGGATGGGGGAGAGGAGAAGATTATGGAGCAACTCTCACAGCCTGGAAAGCCATTCTGCTACATCTGTGCCATGAGCGCAAGTGGCCAGGGATTGGCAGTCAGCCTTCCTGGTGGCCCAGAGCTCTTGGCAAGTGCCTGAGGATGCTGACCTCTGCTGCTGGTCCTGCAAAGTCGCCGGCTTCTTTTCTTGCATTCAGATCTGGTAATGCATTTGTTCTTTCCTATGTATCTTTAAAAACAAAAACAACCCCCCCCCCCGAACAAACCAGGGATCATTTACTAGGATGAGATTCACAAAGTAGTTTAAGGTTTCCTTATTCGCAGGAGAGAGATTCTCTTCTTCCTTTTGGAATGCCTTAAGACAAAGGTTCTTTTTCTCTCAAGCTTGTAATGTAACTTTTAAACAAGTATTCGTATAGCTTCACAGAGCTTTTAATGCACAGTCAATTTCCAGTGATTTCCAAAGTGTACAGATAATCAATGGGCTGTTGCATACAGTGGTGGGCTGCATTCATTCATCTTCACCAGTAGTTCATTTATCACAAGGAGTTTGTGTATTGTGAAAAATCCTGATTGAAAGCCTGTCTTGCTTGAAATTCAGCTGAAAAGTGGCCATTCACTGCTTGAAACTTTGCCGTCTACAAAGGAAATGGTGATAAATAAGAGAGGCAAGTATGTGCATTTCTGTTTCTTGATTGACACTATGTTAGAATTATTTCTTGATGCTCTCATTCTTGGGAAGAGTTGCTTGCTTTATTTCTAAGTACAGTACATTTATTTCTAAGGATCTGGATGCACGATGTCGAGTGAGTGTAAAGGAGTTGGTCAAAAAATGGAAGGAATTGCGGTCTCCATTGTGTAGCCGCTAATTACACCAATTGTTACTCACAGTCACAGTTTTGAACAGTGGTTTCTCCTTGGGGATTGGAATTAAACAGTTCCCCTACGTATGATCTTTAAAAGCAAGGATCTTATGCATCCTGGTGGGTGGGTTGCAAAGTTTGTTCCTTTTGTGAATGTGGGCCACATTTGAATGCTGATGATGTATATCCGGATCCCAGCCAATGAATTAATGAGCAGGTCTCCGTTTGTTTGTTTTTGTATCCCCAAAAAAGTCAAATCTGTGAATTCCCATACATAAAGAGTAGTTTTACAGATGATATGCTGCAGCTGTGAGCTTTTGACAAGAAGGCATATTTCTCTGCAAAATAGCTCACAGCCAGCTTGTACATCATGCATTCCTTACCAAAATAGCTCTCAGTTGTTGACTTCTAATCAGGTATTCTTATTGTCTTGCATCCTATTTGCCAATGAAGCAGTGGTTTATTGCCTATACAACATAATGCACATTTCGAGCTGTCGTTATGTACCAGTTGTTTTTGAACGAAATGGATAAGTTAATGACTAGAATTTTCAGAGCACATTGTTCTGTTAAGTAGTCCTTCAGGTGCTTAATTAGCGCAATAAAGAGAACATAAATACTGTAAGTACCTTGGAACATATTTAGACAATGGAATTATCCTATTGGGCAGCCACCAATGAAAGCGCTCTTCGTTGAACTCTGCATCCTGAAGGGATGTCGTGCCTGAGGACTCTGCAGCTGCTATTCCTTGTTAAAGTTGTCTTGTTCCAAGCCTGTGGAGTCCATTGCATGTTGGAGCTCTTCTGAGAATCAAGATCCAGATTCAGGAGTTGCACTTCAGTGGAAAAGAATGTCGAATCGACTGTATTTCAGGAGAGTGGTTTAAGTGGGGTGAATATCAATGAACATAAAAACTGTACTGGTTAATCTAGTGATCCAGCTAACTGAGAAGTTTAATATCTCCTGAGGTTTCTTTTTTATTGAATACCCTGGGTTTGATACATAGATGGGGGGGGAAGGTTTTGTGGACATTGTTGCATCTGCATTTTTGGAAGAAACATACTATACAAGTTGTGAGTTAATTCATGAATATCTGTCAGCATGATCAGCATGTACATTTTCCGGTGCCAGAGAGCAATGCATTTGTTGGGTCTGAAATCCATGAGTTTATTGGCCTGTATGTTAAATTCTCATAAATGCAGGGAGGACACCAAATATCTGCAAAAAAACCCAACTCAACCCTAACCAATTGTGACGCCAGAACAGATCCCCAGAATTCTAAGGAAAGGATAAGCAGCTTATTAGTTCCTTGTATTCCCTTTACTACAACCCCGTCGTGTCCAGCTAGTGTTAATGGTTTGACACTGAGAGAAACACATTCTATTTTTTCCCAGTGCACAAGTGCTTGAATGACTTGGGTTAAGTGACTTGTTCTCTTCTGCCTCTGCCTGAAATGCTGCTTCTTCTCTAGGCCCATTTGTTACTTTCCTCCTGAGGTTCTGGTTCCTGCTGCTCCTTAGTTGCAGAGCCAAACAAAGAGCCTGTCAGAAACCCCAGCTAACTATGCAGTGAATCTGGCTCTACGCCTCAAGGTCACCTCTGACAGCTCTAAGCATCTGTGCAACTCCATTCCCTACTGCAGTGATGTTTGGCTTTCACTCAAAGGCTACGTGTGTGAATGGGAAATTCTGGCAGACAAAGCGCACTTGGCCGTCTATGCAGCCAGGCTCTTCTTCAGCAGGAAAGGGATGGAAATTAAATTGTGAAATCTTGAGTCCTTTGCAGTCCTTTATTTTGCACAAGCACCCTGAACTGTTCAACACACACACACACACACACACACACACACACACACAGATGCAGAGTAGAAATCAACGTGCATTGACTTTGTTTTATTTTTGCCTTTTCAGATGATAGTAGGAAGTCCTTGGGTTCTAATAAAGTGGTTCCTTCTGAGGCTCTAGTCTAGTTCATGGAGATGAGACAATGGGCTTCTCAGGCTTCTCGCATCTTACTAGCTCTCACAGACCATGCGTGCAAGAACAGCCTGTGCTGTAGTTTGAATGGGAAGGAAATGATGAACTGGCTCATTAATGTGAGGGGGGGGAGGAGGGAAGGGGAGGGGCAAGGGCTGCTGACCAGACAACAACAGAACATTTGGTATCCTTTAAAAGTTATGTCCAAATGCTGCCTGTTTAGTGGAGAGATGAAATAGTTTTGGTGGTACGGTCGGAGGCTTCTGAATCGCTCAGTTCTCAGCTGGAACTGCAGGCGCACAGCACGACTGGAGGCTTCTGAGTCCCCCAATTCCCAGCCAAAAACTGAGCGACTGAGCAAACTGTGGGGCAGTGTCGCAATGCTCCAGGCTCAGCTGGGGAGCTTGAGGTTGCACTGAGTTCAAAGCTGCTTGGAGTTGCTTCAAAGCACAGTGCAACCTCCTTTCCTGCCCTTCCCATTCCATTTAGGGGGAGGATAGGGTCTTTCTTGGCCGCCCATTTTGGCTAGCTACAAAGGCCACCAACATGTGTAGATCTTGGTGTACTTTGAACTTATAACTTGGATGGGAAATATATTCGTATTACAGGTTGATTATCCCTTATCCGGACATCCGAAATCCAGATTATTCCAATATCCAGACATTTTTGGGGCTAAGACTTTTGGTAAAAAAAAAAAAAAAAAACCACAAACAAAACTTTTTTTAACACCTGGCTGGCATGGCGCAAGGCATGCTGGGACACAAAAAATCGTTTAAAATATTGTATAAAATTACCTTCAGGCTATGTGTATAAGGTGTATATGAGACATAAATGAATTTTGTGTTTAGACTTGGGTCCCATCCCCAAGATCTCTCATTATATTGATAGAAATATTCCAAAATATTCCAAAATCCAGACAAATCTGAAATCCAGACAGCGTCCCACCCCAAGCAGACAGGATAAGGGATACTCAACCTATATTACCAATACTCAATGGAATTTGTTTTGGTTTGGCTTATTCGACCTAACATGAGCGCTTGTCTGCTTGGCAACAGAGAAGTATTTTACCTGGTGTCTCTAACATATGGTGGCCAAAATATTTGAGCTTTAGCCTCAGTACCTGTCCTTCCAGGGAACAGTCAGGGTTGATTTCATTTAGGATTGACTGATTTGATCTCCTAGCAGTCCAAGGGACTCTCAGGAGTCTTCTCCAGCACCACAGTTCGAAAGCATCTATTCTTCGGCGCTCAGCCTTCCTTATGGTCCAACTCTCGCAACCATACATTGCTACTGGGAACACCATTGCCCTGACTATACAACCTTTTTTTGGCATGGTGATATCTCTGCTTTTTATTATGCTATCTAAATTTATTTATTTTTCACATTTTTATACCGCCCTTCCTCCAAGGAGCTCAGAGTGGTGTACATATCTAAATGCTTAGATTCTAGCCCTCATCTCTAGATTTTTATTCTCCTTGAAATACTCTTAAATACCATTCTATGACCAAACAAAAATCAACGTGTTATTCTTGCTACTGATTATTTAAGTTATGTGGGAGTGTCTTATGGCATCCTACATAACCATATGTCTCTCATGGGTGGATGGGGGGGGGAGCTTGTGGCTTTTAATGTCTGTTTGCAAAGCAAGAAGCACAAGGTGGGTGGTAGTGGTTTTGATATATTGTAATACTTTAATATTATATAAAAGTCATATATAAAATGTGAGTGTGTAGTATTGAGAGATTACAATTTTTTTTTGCAATGCAAAACTGTAGAGATAACACATTTTCATAGGATGCTGTTTTAACATCAAGGTATTAATGTAATAAATAATGATCTGTGTTTGCTTTGTCTCAACTGGTGGACTCCATCATGCTGACAGTGGCTGCTCTTGATGAACAGCTGTTGGATTGTAGCAGGTTAGCTGCCAGAGGGGGACAGTTCATCTCTCCATAAGGAGGTTGTCTTTCACATGACGCAGCTTGTAATTACAACACTGCTGAGTAGCACTGCTCTTATTCAGGGTGACTTCTCATTGCTATTGACTTTTGCGTATGTGACAGCCAGAAAGCTCATTGTAGGGATGCGGAACTCGAGCCTCTTCAAAGCTGGCCTGCAAACATAGTTACATGAGCCAGGGGAAAGAGCTCAAAGGCAGAAGCACCTTAGGACACTTAGGGCCGATGGGAGAGAAAGCTGGGGAACCTGTGGGTCAAGGTGGCAAGGTTTAAGACTAGATAAGCAAGTGAGACCTGAAGCGTCTAATGGAATTGCTTCACGAGCTGAATGCTTGGCAGCATATAGGTCAGCTTCAGGTCTGATCCTTCAGGTGGTACAAGCAGTGATTGGATGGAGTATCTGTCAGTTTCCAGTAGCTGGTCTCAGAAGTTCTCGCCAAAACTGAAGACTTGGTGACAGAGGGGTTCACTAGCTAGACCCCATGTCCAGGGACCATGGTTCAGCACCTGTGGCACAAAATTAGTCACACTCACAATTGTTAAAAAAGGCAACTTTTTTTTAAAAAAAAAATGATTTTTCATTGAACTATAAAGCAGGGAAAACCAATCAAGCTTGTCAGATCCTAAGGTAGCTTTTTTAATCGTTTTTTAGATTGTTGTTTTTGAGTTTTTAACTAACTGTTTTATTACTTTTAAAGGTGATTGTTGTAATTGTAAGTTGTACAATTGTACAAGTTGTACAATTAAGTTGTAATTTGTTTATTTGTAATTGTAAGTTGTAATTTGTAAGCCGCCTTGGGTCCCTATGGGAGAAAGGCAGGATAAAAATATTGTACATAAATAAATAAAATAAATAAACTTGGGGTCAACCTCAGTAACACAATCCATAATAGTTGTGGCACTACATAAGTTCATGCTGTTGGGAGATCTGACATGTTCAGCTTGTTTGACAGTGAAGACTACCGTTTTTTTATTTCTATCATCACAAATGTTCAGACATGTATCTGCAAGGACTAGAAACCCAATGCTATCTTCAGTTCTATCCATACATGTCTCTCTTTCCCCCTTTTTGATTTGTACCTCTATGCTAATTGAAAGAATTGGTGCATAGCTGAGGAGAGTGATTGGCTTTGGGTCACCTAGCAAACCCATGGCTGATGATGAATTGCAGCATTGGGCTCTCTAGCCAGTACTCCAATGGATATCCATCAGTGGAAATGGGACAAATATTCACTAGGAACACACGGAATTCTCAGTGCTGCTTAATAGATTTTATTTTGAATCTATTTGGCTTTGGCATTTAAAAACAAAGTCTGTATATTTCTTTGTGGTTTGCAGTTGATTTGAAAGTCTGAGAGTTGGATACAGTGTGGTGAACAAATGATATAAAGGCTGACATCTCTTCACAATTACTCAGGAGTGAATCCCACAGGTACAAATGGAACCTGTCTGCATGCAGTCCTGTAACGTATTGCAGACTAATATAGTAACCTGATAATAGTATTTTTTGTACTTCAGGAATGTGTAAAAGCAAAACCATAAATATGCAATGAGGTTTTTTTACCAGGTGTGCTCTTGAGTTGCAGTCCTGTGCATATGAAATTCCAGCACACTCTTGTCGCATCATTTTAACGTTTTCTAGGTTTCAGGACGAGTTGGCACATAAGCATTCAGATGGTGTACTTCCCACAAAATATTTAATCTTTTCCAGCCTTGTTTATTGCTGGTTGTAGATGACCACAACCATGAGGCTTAATAGCTCAGTTGACTGTTGTATGAACTGTTCATAATGATCATTATGATTTTTCCCCTCCCCCATTTCATTTCTGTAGGCTGTTCAATTAACCCCTAGACGATGGCTAAACCTGCAGGAATACCAAAGTAAGAAACTGATGGCTGATCATGGGGTCACAGTTCAGAGATTCTTCGTGGCTGACACTGCAAACGATGCTCTCGAGGCTGCTAAGAGGCTAAGTAAGTTGACTAGTAATGGACTGAAATCTGCAGTGGCTATTAAACCGTCCTGGAAAATCGCATTGCTTTGTAGTAAATACATATGTGCTTTGTTGCATGCAGTCTAGAAAGCCAAGACACATTTTATTCTAGAGATCAGAAGTGTATAAAATATGTAAAGATGAGCATGATTTTATTTGTACTGTATGGTTTTATTTAGATTCTCATCACATTTGATTCCAGAGACTCTGTGTAGATTAAGATAAATGTAAATACTGTTTAGTGGTTAAGACGCTGAACTACAGACCAGAAGGTTGGTAGGACAGCAGTTCGAGACCTGAGTGCCAAAGCTCCTGCCAACCTAGCAGTTCGAAAGCAAGAAATTGCAAGTAGATAAATAGGTACCGCTGCGGCGGGAAGGTAACAGCGTTCCGTTAGTCATGCCATCCACAGGACCACGGAAGCATCTTCGGACAACGCTGGCTCTTTGGCCAGAAACGAGGATGAGCACTCACACCCTAGAGTTGGACACGACTGGCTTCCGAGCAGGGGATACCTTTACCTAAATACTGTATATATAATAGAACATACAATATAGTGGACATGTTTGTTTAGTATGGATTTCTAGAATTTTATTTCATTTCCTTGGTTGGATTTGAAAACATTGAATAAAAATAAGCACATTATTGGAAAATTATCCTTGCAGACCAGTACAATAATATCTACCCACAAAAGATGTTTACCTGCCAGCTGTCCATTTGTGTTTCATAGGGTTGCTTGAATAGCAAGTTGAATAGTTGGCAAGTTACTTATTCAGAGGGACTTGCTACTTAGCCTGGGCAGTGATTGTCTGTTGTCATTGATTGGTTACTGCAGTGGTTCTCTAACTCCTGGGAAGGCCCTTCGCTGCCCTAAGTGGCAGCGGAGCCTTCCCAGGGGTCGCGACGGTGCGCACCGCCGCCATCACCATCGCGGATGAAAAGGTCCGTTTTACCTGCATTGGTGGCAGTGGATGTCCGGCGGGGTGTGTGGGGAGCCTGCGGACCCCTCCACAGGCCTCCCCAAGCATCGGAGCAGTGCTCCGTCGCGATTGCAACCCACTTCCGGTTTTTGCTGCTCCGATGCTTGGGGAGGGTTAGGGTTCATTGAATCCAATAATCAAGAAAGGCAGTATATAAATAATGTATATTATTATTATTAATCTGGTTGGGCACTGTGGCAAATTCTAGCAGGGCTTTTCTTATGTTCTCATCAGGATCTTGGGCTTCCTCTGTCTCTGGAGACGTCACCCTCAATCAAACGCATGTTTATTTTAATGAAACTTGAAAGCCAGTTCTGAGTACATGCTTAGCGCTTAGGCGTTTATGTTCTCCATTAGTGACCTAAGCTCTGCGTGTACAATCTTATTCTTCAACAGCGGAAAGTTGTTTTAGTGATAGTTCTTCAAATTGCAATGACAAAAAGGCAGCAGAAAATATGTGCCGCTTCAGCAGATAACATGAAAATTGTCTTCTCAGAGTCTCCGAACCAATCATTTTTAATCTCTCCTTTTTCTTCTCTCGTCTGCTCACTTTAAGTACTGCTGAGTCCAGATGAGATCTTGTAGCATACCTGTTGTCTGCTCTTAACTTGAGATTTGGTGCTACTTAATAAGAGGAGGTTTTATAAACAGGACAGAAAAAGAAAAGCTAATCTATTAAGATCATATGCCTGTCATAATCAAAAGAGAGAGCCCTCCAGATTGAGTAATGTTCTCACTGTTTGGCATTTCCATGGTTTATTAATGCTATTGTCATTGATTATGGCATGTGATTACAAAGGTATTAATCTAGGGCATGGAACATAAAGTATATTTGCAACGTTTTAAAATGCGGAGAAGAAAAGTTTAAATATATAGTATGCCAGCAAACCGTATGACAATATAAAGAAATTTGTACAACTGACTTATTGAACTTGGCTGTCTTCCATCTTTCATCTCCAAAAGCATGTTTCCATTATCACTGCAGTGCTATTGCTGTTCATTTTATTTAAGTGCATCAAATGCACAATGGATTCACTGTGTTGTATAAGGCACTGTGTTAAAACAGCTATGCTTTTTAGTATAAGGGGAATTATGGGACTACAGAAGCATTGCCATGCTCCACTAAGCTATCAGTTGGCATGATCCTTGTTGTTAACTTGCATGTTGTGCAGTTATTTTGTCACATCCAGTTAGAATTCAGTCTGATGAACACATGTTGATGTTGGTATGCTGCTCTTCTATTACCCTTCCAAATCAGCAGATGTTTATCTCTCATTTTCAAACCGTTAACTGACATCATCATTTGGAGCATTTTAGGACACGAAGCCATGAGTGTACAATGTTTGTTACCTAAAGAGGGACTACAGCTATCCCTTTGTAGATTGTCCAGATTTCCCACTGAGCCCATATTAATGCATGGTGCTCATTTGGAGTTTATGTAGCTTCCTTTGTTCAAATTGCTTCTTGGTTCTAGGGAGTTCTGACTGCTGACATAGCTTTTGGGTTTCAGCTTCATAGAAGTGAAAAAGCAGAAATTCTTAACCATGGTTAGGAGATTGTGAAAGGTTGCACGTGTGGTGAGCAACTTGGAATGATGGTGGTTCTTTTGTGTGGCAGCATAAACTTGTCATTTCGTAAATTGATACCAGAGAATCTGTTGTAAAACCAAGGATCCAGTGGGTTAATACAGTCACTTTGAGTGAAATTTCAGCTGTGTTGAAGTCAATGGCAATTTTGTAGTGCCCTATCCATTTAATACATTCCTTGATTAATGGTTTCCCTGGAAACATGTCAAAAATACACTAATAGCATAAGAGGGGAAAGAACATAAAGGGATTTGTAAATAAGTTTAAAGGGGCTGGTAGATTTTTTTTACTTCTTTCACCAAACAAGGAAACAAAGCATAGCAGATGCCTAGAAAATTAAAGTCATGCCATTAATGCTTGCCTTCAAAGGCAGTTCTGTCTAGTAAAAGATTGAACCCAAAGGATTTCCAGCTTTGTACATTGCTAAACGATTCTCAGATGAAACTACAAGGAGCACTGCTTATGAGTCAATATTAAGTCATTTTATGCTCCAAGTCAAGATGCTGTAAGTACTCAACATATAAAAAAAGCACACTCTATACAATCTTGAAAACAGTTTGTTATGCCTGGTATCCTTTAAGAGAGAGAGAGAATAGTCAACTTTGTCTTTTTCAAAAAACAATCTGTATTGAATAGTAGGAGTAAACAGAAAATGTATGCAGTATAGAGTAAATTAAGGGATTTAAAAGCCTGTTTCTGCAATTCAAATGTGAAGCAGCAACCATAATTCTTCATTGATATTTGCATGGGGCTTGTTGTCTGTGTCAGATATAAAGCTGGACTTTTGCAAGAATCGGAGACAGATGGGGCGAAGGTAACAGTCTAAAAATATCAGTATCGGTATTATCGTTCACTGAGTCTGAATAAACAGCTACATTTGTGTGAGCTGTAGATGCATTTAATATTGCTAGACATTAGTAACCACTGTTTAATGAACAGTGATCCAATTCCCGTTTACACATAAAAGAAAAAGTCAGTTTTGAACATAGTTTTAAATATCACTTATACAATCAATGCCAGCCTGCCCCCTTATTGCCACCCCCTCTCTATACTTATATAGTAATTCCTCCCACCCTCTCTCTCAGCTCTACAAACAAACCCTTATTGTGCTGACTGAGTAAAGGACATGAAAAAAAAGAAACTAACAAGACTGCACAGTTCCACATTTTTATAAACTGAAAGAAGGGAAAGTGTTGTCTTTAGGGGTTGTGAAATGGGGGTGAGCTTAGATGGCTCCTGTGTGCTATGATCTGAATAGCATAGCTAAGTTTCAAATGTTTCCTAAAACAAATACAAAATATCCAGATATTTCCAACTTTCCACAGACCGGTTGAATACACACACACACACCTTGGTTGCAAGATCAAGCATTTCTTCTACCCATTTCTCTATCTATGAAGTCAATGACTCTTTCCATCTCTATAATATGTTGTGCTTGGTGATAGTAGCAGCCCATAAGAACCAGAGTCATTGATCACTGCAACTTCCTAAGTCGGGGTTGTCCCTGGCGCTGAACATACTCGTGGAACTCCATGTATGTTCCAAAGCCTATATGGAGCTTCTGTGTGAGCAGCTCTTTCTATTCACTTCCAAAGAGGGAACAACTCTTTGTAGGAGTAAACTGAAAATATATGCAGTTTTCTAGAAAACGTTTCTCGAAAAAGGCAACGTTTCTGGGAAAATTGCCTTTCTGTACAAAATTGGGACCCCTTCATCTTACTTGACAAAACACTTGCCAAAAGAATAGGACAGATGCTGGTTGGCTCCACGTATGGGTGCAGTTTATCTGTTGAAATGTTTGCTGCCGCCACTTTTAGGGAAGAAGTCCCAATGCGCACAAAGTGAAGTCAAGAGAGGGAGGGCTGGTAAGAAACAAGGGCACGTGTGTTTCCCTTATTTACTCAGTTCACTGTTCAATCTTGAAATGTCCGAACCACCGCTAATGGCATGATTCCTATACTAGGCTGTCTTGCCAAGGGAAGGAATGGATTGCCTGGGAGTCTATGTTACTGGGTGTGCTTTTCAACATGCGCACGGGGGAAAACTAATTTGCGTACAGTGATCCTGTGTAGTGGCTGATGACACAGTTCGGTGGTTTGGTGTGGAAGGAAGAGGGAGGCGAGGGTGAAAGGTGCAACAAAACGAAACTTTATTGTGGGGATAATTGAACAATTAGAGGGCAGGGGAATCGAAACAAGCAATGCAATATCTCTTGACTGTTCATTCACAACTATGGAATTGTTTCTTGGATGCAAGCTGGAATGGAGTGGCTTCCTGCAGCACCAGCGGCTCGATGCACAACAGACTGGCAGCAAGGCAGGATGAAAGCAAGGACAAGAGGGTCTAGTGATCCAGGTTTGTATGTTTTTCACCCATAGGATTCTATGGAATCTTTTGTGGGGTGAAATCGTCAAGGGACGTTTCTTCGTTAGTTGATAGCCCTTGATGTGTCTTTGTCTTTGCAGTTGACTGAGGGTGCTGTGGTCTGCTCAGAGCATGCCTCCTTTATTGAGTTTAGCCCTGGAGTTGGTGAGGACAGCAGGAGTTGGAGATCTTTCTTTTGCTCTACTACCCCTTGTTTTTCAAGTGAGGGAGCTCCTAGGCACAGGCTTTGGTCACAGGATCGATTTTGCTGCACCAGCAAAGTGCAAATGCTTCATGGGAATTTTGGAGCAGGCTTTGTCTGAGCCAGCCTTATTAGAGGAGGAGGATTGCTCTGCTATATCAAAAGTATGGCCTTCTTCTTGGCCTCTTGCCATTGGACCTGGTGCCATCACAGTCCTCCAGTCCTCCAGCCAGCAAGACTAGGAGCTAGAGAGGCTCTGCACTAATTGCGCAGGTGCAGCCTCTCTAGGGACATCTCTGGCCAGTGAGTAGACAAGAAGGCCAGAGATGTCCAGCGAAGATGCCTCAGAGGCACGGCGAAGGCCTGGTAAGGGGTGCTGGCTCGTGCAGCCCCCTGGCGCGTGTGGCCATGCGTTCCGCAGCGTCCACGAGCCGGGGGGGGGTTGCCACTGAATTGCCACGGAAGCGGTGACTCGAACACACCCCGTGCACCCTGTGCCCAGGCCCCCAACCCCTCCTAATGATGCCTCTGAGCTGAGCCACATACAATCGAGGAAGATGAGTCTTGTATTGTGAACAGCTTTTCAGTGAATGAAACATAAGCTGGTTTTGCACCTACCATTTTTAAATACCTAATTAATCTTCATGTGAACTAATTATCATCTCTGCAGCATTCTTGCTGTGTATGTCTCATTTACCACCTATCTTTGCTTTTCTGCCTGAGCCAGAGGGCACAACTTTGTTTCTGGAAATTAATATCTTGTTAAATCTTGCACCTTAGCAAGAACTCTTGCTAGAGGAATTCATGCCTTGTGATGAATGCCCTGTATTCCCCCCCCTATTTTTGGATGCTTCGAACCCCTCAGAAGCTCTGTGCTAGCTCAGCAGCCAAAAAAACTTGTTGGTACATATCCCTGCAGTACCCTTTGTCTGAAATGCCATTACCAGCTGGCTATGTGCTTTTGGGTCCTTCCTCATGTCTGCAGTAGCTAATGCTCCTACTGATTGGTGTGTGCCTTCCTATTGGGCGCCAAACCTGTCTGTCTAGGTAAAGAGGTGGGACAGAGTAGTCAAGAGGGCTCCACTCCTCCAGTCAGGTCACTTTATCCCATCATCAAACCTAGGGTACTTAAGTTCAGGCACAAGGATGCTCACGTGCATTTCTGCCGTGATATCTAATGTTAGTTTGCAGAACTAACAGTAGAAGGCATACCCAGTTACTCTCCAGTAAGTGCAGGACCTGGGGTTCCTGGGATAATTTAAGTAGCTAGCACTAGGGACTGTATTTCTAGCTAGGCATATTTAGGGAATTTTGTTTTTGTTTGTTTTCCCTCCGCGCTGATGCCGCTTACTCTCTGGGTGTTAAAAACGTGCCTTACGACACGATTTTGACACCCTAGACTGGATAAGTGCTAGGTCCACCGGTCTGTAGTTATGCAGGATCGTACCATAAGGGAGGGGGCTGTAACACTTGTTTTGCATGTTGAGTGTCCCAGATTCAAGTCATGGCATCTCCAAGTGGGACAGGACAAAAAACCTTTTACTGAAATCCTAGATAACTGTTGCCAATCTGTGCAGACAATAATGAGCTAATGGATCAGTGCATCTTCAGTATCAGGCTGTTCCTCGGTTAGAAAATTATTCCCTCCCCCAGTATTAAAAACTATCCATTTATGCTTCTAGAAAGTTTTACTGAGGGCACCATTGAGTCTGATGAACTTCAGCATACCTTCAGTTATTTTATAACCCTTCTCTGCCTCCAAACGTCTTTGAATCAAATAGATTTATAGTAATGTGAGTAATGGATAGGGGGGTAGCAAATCAAAATCTCATTTCAGATGTTTGACACTAATGTTGTGCTGAGTTACTGTTCTCCGTGTCAGATTTCTGATCAAATTACCAAAATTGCCACTTGGAAGCAGGAATAGAGACCAAATACAAACAAAACATTGTTAGAAATGAGAACTGAATTTCATAGTTAGCATATGTCATAGAAAACATTCTTTAATTCAGGCTATGTTAAAAAAAATCAAGGAGTTTGGTGAGTTTTTTTTCTCTGCACAAGGCACGGTTCCAAATATATCAAATCTTATAAAAAGCCAAATTATGTTACAAATAACAGCTCCTAGAATCATGTAGCTTTTTTCTCCTAATTTATCATGATGCATATTATTATTCGTTAGCAGTAAAAATAACAAGATCTGCAATGAGAATCTGTTGCAGGAAACCATTTCTTTTTAATGCATATAAACTGGGGTATTACACATTAGTTTTATGTGCAGCATGAGCAGTATTTGCATGAATGGTAGTTTAACATTAGCTTAGTGCACTTTTAACTGTTGTCACTCAGAGGGAGTCTAGATGCTACTGTTATCCACGTCTAGCCACCACTTCATGATGAGTTTCTATTGCACTCAATTATTGACTACAAATCACCCCCATACGTTGCATTGAACGTAAAAGCTCTGATGGATCAAGCCAAAGGCCCATCTGGTCTAGCATCTACCGGTAGTTTCCCACGATGGTCCGCCGACTGGCGTAGCGAAGCCCACAATCAGGAGAGAAAGGCATGTTTCTCCCTTGCCATTGATCCCCTGCAACTGGTATTCAGAGGCATAGTAAACCTGGAGGTAGCACAGAGCCCTCATGACTAGTAGCCATTGTTAAACCTGTTCTCCAAGAATTTGTCGAATCCTTGTTTAAAGCCTATCAGGCTCGTGGCCATCATCAGTAGTGGCCCTACACCCCCACGTGGGAGGGGGCCGTCGCCACGACACCCCCATGGGACGCAATACGCCCCTCCCCTTGGGGGCGTGGTGTCATCCTCGTGCACCACCGCGACGCAGAAACACCCCCTCCCGGCGCTTTTCGGCTCCTTTTTGGAGCCAAACGGCGCCTGGGGGGGGCGGAGGGCCGAACGTGCAGCCGCAAACGGCTGCACAAAGATGAACCAGCACGGGGCGGAGCACCAGAACCAGGTACACCCCCCACGACCCACCACTTGGGGCCCACCGCCCCCACTGTAATGACGCCTCTGGCCATCGTCACATCTTGTGGCAACAATTTTCAAAAGCTAATTATGTGTCATATGAAGAAGTAATGTTATGTACAGTCGACCCTGTCTTTCCACTGTTTTGCTGCCCACGGATTTGTCTCAACCTGGGTGGCCTCCCCGCACCTCAGAATAGCTCTGAGACACGATCTGAAGCCACTTCCACAAAAAAGTTGAAGACCCCTGCTGTAAAGGTTTGGTACTGTGGTGGTCTTTGCTTAGCTTTTCTGTGAGTGGTCTTTATAGTAGGGCCTGTTTGAGACAAACAGCTTGAAGGGCATCAGCAAAGATGGACTATGGCTTGCCTTCTGCCTGCCTGCTTTAACCGCTGTACCTAGTCAACAATTTGGTTAATCCCTGATTGCTAAAGAAATAGTGTGGAATTTTTATGTGTTCCTGTTGGAAAATAAGTTAAGCAGCTGTTTAATTTTTTTTTCCTTTTTGTGCTGTCAGTGCGTACTAGGTATGAATGAATCGAAATATTCTCAACAGCATAAAATGCATTAAGGCTGTCAGTTTGTTTTGACATTCATTTTGTTGTCACTTTCATCTTACTGAAACACACAGACAAGATGTAAGATAATAGCAGTCATGGTTGAGAAGGCAGATGGTGTGTTATTGCCCTAGCTTTATTTTTCTTTTAAAAGCTCCATTCTTTTATTGACCACTGCTACCATAAAGACTTGTCCAGAAATCAACCATTTTTCTTTCAGTCTTTATTCAGCCTAAGAACATCTTTCTTTCTTTCTTTCTTTCTTTCTTTCTTTCTTTCTTTCTTTCTTTCTTTCTTTCTTTCTTTCTTTCTTTCTTTCTTTCTTTCTTTCTTTCTTTCTAAGCATAGATTGGCTGTTCATGCTTTGCCCGTGCACTCACCAGTGACCACGTGAGACAAAGATATGGGTGAATGGGCCACTTTTATTAGTGGTAAAATACAGAGAAATGTAGGCCAGCGGGTGGCGCAGCGGGTTAAACTGCTGAACCATAAGCTGTCAATCGAAAGGTCGGCAGTTCGATTCCCGCGATGGGGTGAGCGCTCGTTGCTTGGCCAGCTCCTGCCAACCTAGCAGTTCCAAATTATGTCAATGCGAGTAGATAAATAGGTACCGCTTGCGGGAAGGTAAACAATGCTCCGTGTTCCAGCTGCATGCTACGTGCTGCAGCAAGGAGAGTCATGCCGGCCACATGACCACGGAAGCGTCTTTGGACAACGCTGGCTCTTCAGCTTTGAAATGGAGATGAGCACCACACCCTAGAGTCGGACACGACTGGACTTAATTGTCAGGGGATACCTTTACCTTTTTACAGAGAAATGTGAGACCTGCAGCAATTAAGGAATGACAGTCTGTAGTGCTGAGGCTAATTCACTAAAGGGGCTTCAGATGATTGCCCAATCCCATGTGGGCATTCCCACCTTGAATCCAAGCCGCACCCCCTGCCAGGGACACGTGAGCATATCACAGTCAACCCCATAAAGGGCAGAGGCAGCTGGACTGCACGAGCCCGCCCCAAGCTGGGAAGCTTTTGAGTTGTTGGCCCAGGCGATCCAGGCGAGGGACTACCTGGCCATCCCCTCACACCAGTAAGCAACTGAGGAGTGGGAAGTGGGTCCTTGTCCTGCCTTCGATGACCTCAGTGTGCACACCAAGAGCTAACTTCAAGCCTTCGTGCCCCACTAACCTGCAAGACAAAGTGACCAGGTGAGTAAAGAAAGAGAACCCCCCCTCCCCACAGTCTGGGTTAGGGTTAGGGGCAGTCAAGTGGACAGAAAAATTCTTAGGTAAAGGTATCCCCAGACAATTAAGTCCAGTCGTGTCCCCTGACAATTAAGTCCAGTCGTGCAGCTCTAGGGTGTGGTGCTCATCTCCATTTCAAAGCCGAAGAGCCAGCGTTGTCCGAAGACGCCTCCGTGGTCATGTGGCCGGCATGACTCTCCTTGCCGCAGCGCGTAGCATGCAGCTGGAACACGGAGCGCTGTTTACCTTCCCACAAGCGGTACCTATTTATCTACTTGCATTGACATGCTTTGGAACTGCTAGGTTGGCAGGAGCTGGCCAAGCAACGAGCGCTCACCCCGTTGCGGGAATCGAACTGCCGACCTTTCGATCAACAGCTTATGGTTCAGCGGTTTAACCCGCTGCGCCAACCCCAAACAGTGACCAGCTAGGCCCAGATTGTGTCCATGGAAGGGTAGGTGGGGATCCACAAACAGCATGCAGCTGAACCTCATACAGAATGACTGCTGGTCACAGAGTGGTCAGTAGAGAGAGCTACCAATGGGCTTAGTAGGTGAAATCTCATGTGATGGGGAGGCCGAGCAAAGATGCTCCTCATGCAAGAAGCATTGAGGATCGGGATAGTCAAATGCAGTCATGTGGTTCAGCATCATGTGCCTTGTTTCCATGGGTTGGAGGTGGCATGGCCAGCCTCTTCCCGAGAACCAAGATAGCCTGTTGCAAGCAATCATTGGCTGCTATTTCGCTAATCCTTCCACTTCCCATCACCTCCCTCTGTAATCTTCTACCAGGGAAGGGGTAAGCACTTTCTCCTGTGCACCCCTTCTTGCTTTGCACACCAGACCTGTGTGTGTTTCAACATGTCTCCTTCAGCTTTGAGACTACTATGTAGTTGTGAGAACAACCTTTTATATGGCAGCAAACCAGAGGTCCTTCTCGCCTGGCATTGGCTCTCTATTTGCCTCTGAAAAGTGATCCTGCTGCCGAGATACTTGAACCACAGAGATTTTTGGGATGCCAGAACAGGCAAAATATGTACTATACGATGAGCTTCTACCCCCTGCCTCTCTGAAATTAAGGGGATGGCTAACAGTTGGAAGAAAGTCATTTATCAGTGAAAGATTCTTTTTGACAAGCAAATGTTGCAAAATGCACTCTCCGACACTGAATGTAGGTCAGGCTGTGCTGAATCTGGTGTCTGTTAGTTCTTTAGGAAGTTGGGCGCTTGTGTCTGTTCACTTCCCTTGAGCCATCTGTCTCTGTACAGTCTCAGTAATCTCAGGGCCTATTTCTGTGTTACTTTTCTCGACGTGTAATTTTAAAATGCATGTTGACAATAGCAAAAAATGCCCCGTGTTGAGTATTATTAGAGTGAATATAAAACATCAAGTATTGTAATGACCTTCTACAGATCTGTGGTATGCCATACTTAGAAAGAAGGGTTTGTACCAATCTAGTAGCCACATATTGAAAGGGTCTGGTAAAGCTAGCAAATGCACAGAAATGTCAACTAAAATGCTGCAAAGGCTGGGGCAGTGTTTCTCAAACTGTGGGTTGCAACCCACTTGGTGGGTCGCGACCCGATTTCTGGTGGGTCCCAGGTGATGGAAAGATCAGATAAGTAATTGCCACAAGCCCTGAGGCTATTCAAAAACCAGATAGCTACTAATTGACCTTCAAAGAGCTGAGCTCCTGCAGTTTGCAAGATAGCTGCTAATTATGCAGCTGAGCTCTTTACGTGTAAATAAAATTTATTTATTTATTTCTAGATCATTTTTTTTAAAGTCTCGTAAAGCTAGGTGGGTCCCGATAGAGTGGCATTTTAAAAAGTGGGTCCCGGTGCTAAAATGTTTGAGAACCACTGAGCTGGGGCATCCAAGAAAAGACTGGAAACGTGCAGCATTGTAGTTTGGAAAGAAAAAGCACACCAATTCTCCTTTCCCTATATGCCTTCATTTTCATTAGGGATAACAGTGTTCATTTGTAGTGATGGATTTTGTATTTTTTTTTGGGGGGGGGGAGAGACATAAGTTTAATAAAGAGAGACAGAGAGTCATAGGACTGGGGGAAGATGGCCCTGGGGACATGTGCTGGTCATCATGAGATGATACACAAACCAGGAAGGGAAAGGAGGAGGTGAGTCTGTGTATTATGACCAAATGTGTGTAAGAATTGGCCATTTCAGCTGGTTTCTTCTGTACTGAGAATACAGTTGGACCTAGCTACCCGCGCGGGGATCTGTTCCGGATCCCCCCGCCGATAGTGAAGATCCGCGGATACTGAGGTCCACCTAAAATATGTTAAAAAGGGGGGAAAGCCCCCAAGGTGCCATTTTACCTTTAAATAGGAAAATCGTTGTGGTTTCAAGTCTCTATGAGACTGCTTGAAACGTCATGACCCACTTCCGGGTCGGGCGAAGGCTCTTCCCCTTCCCAGCTTTGTTCCAGGGTGCATTCTGGGACAAGGCTGGGAGGGAGGGGAAGTGCCTTCACGTGGCATGGGTCGTGAAGCTTCAAGAAGCCTTGTGGAGGCTTGAAAATGCAGTGATTTCGCTATTTAAAGGTAAAACGGTGCTTTGTGTTTTTTTGGGTTTTTTTCACGTTTTTAGTGTGGACATTCACATGTTTTTAGTGTGGACATCCCCATGCTGAACCAAGACTAAAAAAAAGCTGAGTACTATTCAGCATCTGATTCTTAAATATCAGACTTACGGACCAATCCTATCTGGCCCTAAATCCTACCTGATGTGAAAGCTGGCACGCTCCGACAATATCCAGTGCCCCTTCCGGGCCTAGCTGACCTTACACTGGCAACTCAAATGTGCACCAGCAAAATTGCTGGTGCACATTCAAGGAGGCCCATTGAGGCCGCTTGGGCTGACACTGGGGAAATGTGTAGAATGTCGGCCACTGCATCCTACGCAGCTGGCCAGTGAATCCTACGTGGGATGCAACATCCTACACAGTATTGTGCTGTAAGTTGTAAGCAGTTGCGATATGGAAGAACATGTTACTGCTTATATGGCAAAGAATATGATGTGAGTGTCTCAGCGTACAAATTCCATACTTTTTGGTGCATGAGGGAATTTGTAAGCACTTGAACTCTTCTCTTTAGCTTCCTAGAATGGAAGAATAACAGCACAATCCTGTGTAACCTTGCACCGGTGTAACAGTAGATGCACAGTAAGTGCATCTGCTGTTACACCGGTGCATCTACTGTTACACCGGTGCAAGGTTACACAGGATTGCGCTGTTTAAGAGATGAGGGTTGGTATAGGCAAACTTAAGCAAATGATAGTTTAACCTCCTTTTAAGATGACATGGAGCTGTTGGAATCATTAAGGGGCAGCTGAATTGAGTTATAGTTCATTTCTGCAAGTACTGTAGTTTGGTTTTTTTTTAAATAATTCCGTAGATAAGACCAATGAATGAGATCCAAGACTGTCTTGGCTGTTTAGCTTTGTTTTTTCTCTGCTCTCTCTCTCTCTCTCTCTCTCTCTCTCTCTCTCTCTCTCTCTCTCTCTCTCTCTCTCTCTCTGCATGTGACTCTGGCAGCAAAATCCGTATTTCTGGCATCTGCTGTGAGGTTTTACATATCTCCTGAGCTATTTATTATTTTTAGGACTGTGTTCACACCAAGCTTTTAAAATTGCAGTAACCATGTTTCTTTTCTTGTACTGTGTCACTGCTGTACAGTTCACTCTGACCAATTATTAATGGTTAAATCGGAAGCCACAAATTCAGTACAGCTCCCACCTCCCTTGCTAGCAAAGTGTATATGAGGTGGACCCCTTTCTCCAAAAGCAGCACCCCTCTTTTTCCCACCTTCCTTCCTGCAGCCTTCCACAACGTACTTCCATCTTTTTCACAGTGCTCTTCCTGGTTTTGCCATAGGCTCACTTCTTTATATGGATCACTTTGGTCTGTCTGTCTGTCTCTTTCCTGACCCCTCTGCATTGTGGTCTCTTGCTGTAAAATAGCCACGTTACTTATCTGGGCCTTTGCTCTCCAGGCACCTAGCACATAGCTCACATGTATGTCTTCTGCATGTCTTGAGTTAAACAGAATAAAATGATGACCCTGCAACACAACGTAGCGTGATCATGTCATGCCTTTACTATATATTTTTGGAATTTGTTTCCCTTCTATTTGTGTTGACACGTGAGTTCAGAAAAATAAGAGTATTGGTTATACCAGTACCTGAGAATATAACATACGTTCTTCAGGAGACAGAGAAAAGGAGCAAACTTTATTCTAGGCAACTGTGTGTTTCCAGGTGAAATAAAATATGTGGTTCTGCATAGCCATTTTAGGTCTAATTTTAAAAAAAGAAAAAAAAGCAAATATGTGCATGTATGCATGTTAACCAAAATTGAATTTTAACATTGAAACAATTTCTGACAAGCAAATTTAAGCTCCATTAGCTATATGTGCCGTGAACATTTTTCCTAGCTAATCTCTACCTAAGATGGGAGAGCAGTTTGTAAAGCTGAAGACGTTCTGACGTTTGCATAAACTGCTCCAAATCTGAGAAGTCACTGTGACTTTCTATTGCTTCCAATATTTGTAGAGTTTCCTTTCTTTTAAGAAAAAAATGAAAGCATTTCAATATGCCTATGAATATAAAATGTCTCTTTATCTTGGATTCAGTTGGAGGAGATGAATTCTTCTGATATTTACTGTGTATTCTTTCAGATTGGCTCTCAAAAGTATCTCCATATGTAGGTCCATCAAAATACACAGGAATAGAATGTGTAAACAGGAGTCCACAAATCGTCAAGTGTAGTTGGTAACAACAACCCATCTATACCAGATCTTCCAACACCAGATCTTCTTCCCTTTTTATTATCCATGTATTGCAGGGGTCTCAGAGGTAGGTAGGTAGGTAGGTGTGTGTGTGTGTGGGGGGGGGGCAGGTGTACTCAATTTGTCCTGGATAGGAATAACAGACCCTGTCCCTCCCCAGGCCCTCTGGCACATGCACAGAATATAGTGGGAAAGACTCTTGCGTCACACTAGACTTTGGTAGACTACCTGTTGTTGAAGTTGTTTCTTGTTCATATAACAGTCGGGTTGCCTAAAGGAAAATAATATCTTTTATACAGTACTTTCCCTGCTAAGTGCTGAAAAGGCTTCATGTGCCCCTGTTTAGATGTTCATAAGTGTGGACAGTGCTCATGGCACCAGAATGTCCTGGAGCATACTGGCTAGCCTCATACGTCCTGCCAACGTGCTTCATAGCTGTGCCTCTCGCTTCCCCAGGGCCTGAAGAGGCAAATGCTGTATCTGACGAGGATTTTCCCATGATGTAGAATACTGGACACCCAGTATTCTACATCATGGAGATGATCATGGGAATTTGTACCCTGGGAAAGAGTGGATGAAGCTATGGCAGTGGTTCACAAACTTTACACGAAGGTTGGAAACACTGAAAGTAGTTATGGTGGGTGGCGACAGCACTTTTGGGGTCCTAAGGTAAAGGTATCGTGTCCGTTTCTAGGGTGTGGGGCTCATCTCCGTTTCTAAGGCCGAAGAGCCAGCGCTGTCCAAAGACACTTCCGTGGTCATGTGGCCGGCATGACTAACAGAACACTGTTACCTCCCAGCTGCAGTGGTACCTATTTATCTACTTGCAATTTGTTGCTTTCGAACTGCTAGGTTGGCAGGAGCTGGGACAGGAGACGGGAGCTTACTCCATCACATGGCATTTGGGTCTCAAATTGCTGTCCTACCGACCTTCTGGTCTGCAGTTCAGCATCTTAACCACTAAGCCACTGCAGCCCCTATCTGGGGCCCTAGAGCCAAGAAAAAAGGGTATTTTGCACTTATCGGGGGTCTTGTAGACCCTTTGGAGGGTGTCTACGTCCCCCCATCTCCACGCATCCCGGAATAGCTTCCAAATGTGATTGGAAGCTACTTCTGCTACAGGCCATAGTCTGCCGCCCATAGCTTATATAGGATTGCGCTGTGATGTGGTGGTGAACTTTATTTTTGTATCATGTGTGAAGTTCGTTGAAAGCTTTCCAACTCTTGGGGCATAGTGGAAGCTCCTCTATTGCAACATAGAGGATGGGAATGGACATATTTGAAGCTCAGTGTGAGGAGCGATAAATAAAACTATATTATTTTCTATAGCAAATTCTCCCAGCTCTCCGTATCTCCTGGGGCTTGTTAGTTTCATTTCTAGCCCCAGGGGACCAAGCATCTGCTGCTAGGAGGAGTGTGTGTGAGAGTGGGATAAGGGCACATTCCTAGTTGTGGCCAGGGTGGACTGAAATAATTTTTAAAAAAGTTAATTTAAATGAGTTTTGTACTTTTTACAGCATTTTTTTTTTAAAAAAACAACTTGCTGAATTTAATAGAAATCTGCGTGTTGAAACTGATACTTAACCTTTTGAAATGGCATCTACAATTCTCTGTGAAACACATTGAATTAACGCCTGCTTTTCAGTGTGAAAGAATCATGAGAGAAACTATCTTACTTTTGCTGTCAAGAAATATATGTCATGTGATGTGGCACATTCTGACATGGAGGATGGCGTAAACATTCATAGCACAATCAAACTAACATTAAAGCAATTTTGCTTCTTCTTGAGTTCAGAGGCTAAGGGTTAGTACTGTCATTTGTTCCACCACAAAAATCACTGGTATTTTTAACTTTGACTGAATGTGTCCTTTTTTTCCCATTTCATGGAAAACGTTCTGCCCCATAATCACTCGCTTCTACTTCTGGCTTGTATCTAGAGACTAGTGCTTCTGACTGGACTCCAGGACACTCTGGGAGAATAGTCACTGATCTATTCCCCTCTAGGCTTCCAGGGCACAGGCTGCAGAATCAAAACCTGGGGGGAGAGCACACTGTTGGATTCTCCTATGCAAAAAAAAAAATTACTTGAAGCAAATTTTCAGTACCTGATGGGAGCACGCAACTGTGAGAAGGAGGTTCTCTTTGGCTCCTACAGGGACCACTCTGCACTCTGCTCTCAATGCATTTTGTATATCAAGATTGCTGCCCAGATCTGCATATGATTTCTAAGCCCATGTATTATAACATTCCTTGTTGTTGTAACCTTACAATGTTGACAATCACTATTTTCTACTTTTAGGTGTTGTTGTTTTTAACTAAAATTGCAGGTGGGACATTTGAAGAAAAATCTAGAGTACAGTACACCCTTTCCATCCATAAATTCGGGACCCGCGGATTTGTCTCACCGCGGGTCCTGGACCTGTGGGGGTCCACGTGTAACATGCTAAAAAAAGAGGGAAATGTTTTAAAAAACTGTGGTTTTCTTATCTTTTAAAAGCAAACCACGCCATTCTGAAGCCTCCGTAGGGCTTCTGGAAGCTTAACGACCTACTTCCGGGTCGTGCGAAGGCTCTTACCCCGTAACCTTGCATCCTGAAAAAAGGCTGAGAGGGGGCAAGAGCCTTCGCGCAACCCGGAAGTGGGTAGTTAAACTTGCAGAAGCAATGCGGAGGCTTCAGAATGGCGCAGTTTGCTCTCAAAGGGTAAGAAAACCACGTTCTTTAATCTTTTCTTCTTTTTTTAGCGTTTTACACGTGGACCCTGGTATCCGTTGATCCACGCTATCCGCAGAGGGGGTCTGGAATGGATCCCCCATGGATAGCAAGGTCCGACTGTATAAGGTTGAGTAATGCCTTTATTAGGACCAACCAAAAATTAACCAAGTATCAAGACTTGCCACACACTCATACTCTCTCTGCCCCCTGCAACATTCCTGTATTAGCTTGCGATTTCGTCTGAAAAGGGCTTAAGTCCTGTATGGTTGTTCAAAGTGTCTCACACCCTTCAGAGGCTGATTGAAGCCTCTTCAAAAACCTCTAAACTCCATCTTTTGATTTTACAAACTGCAGAGTGTTGGAGGACCTCATTGTGTCCCACTCTTCTCCCGTCACTCTCTTGCTTACCATCTAACCTGATGAAGAATCCTATTGGATTTGGAAGTTTGTTGATTGATGCTTTGTTTCTTTTTGGTTGGTCCAAATAAATGCATTAGTCTAATTTGGACCATGTATTTTCTTCATGTTAACTAAATGCCAACAGAATAAGCAGTTGTGTCTCAGAGTGTGGAACCCTGTTGCTTTATCACTCGTGTGGTAGTTGTAATTATTCTTTTGAATGAAAATGGAAGAATTCATACTTTTTTTTAACTTCAAAACATACCAAGCGTTGTTGTTTTATGTGCAAACTCCTGTCGTCAGCTGTAGACAGCACATTTGAAGTTCTTCAAGTAGTGAGTTGGGTTTGATAAGTCAATCAAAACTGCACATCTTTCAGTTGATCTCCAAATTTCTGATTTCACTCCCAGAAGTCCCAACCCTACCTTTCACTGCGGCTTCAAAGTTTTTGGATAGAAATTGTATAACTACCCAAGTATGGAAGTCTTCCTTTTATTAAATGTTGACGCTAATGGGGCTGATTATTAGCAACACCAGGATGGAGAACCAACACAGAGATCCCTAGAGCAGAGGTTCTCAACCAGTGGTACTAGTACCACCAGTGGTACTAGTACCACCAGTGGTACTTCAGCCAACTGCTGGTGATACTTGGACTGCTGGAACCCCCACTCTGACGTGGCGCTTTTGGCGGTTTTCATTCCTGAGGGGCTCCTGCCTTTGGCCGAGCCTCTTGGGAATGCTGAGTAGGGCCCTTCCACCCACCCAGAAGTAGAATAAAAAAATAAAATACAGCAAAATGTAACTGCTAGTGAAATAATACACTGGGTGGACAGTTAGTTTTCTCTCCCCAAGTGCTGTCCTTCCAGTTTTGAGACTCTGCAGTTTTATGTGTTAAAGTTTTACATGTCTCTAGTTACATATGAACAATGATTTATTGCAATACATCTTTTAAAATCTGGATTTTAGTTGCGATTTTAACATCTGACATACCGGTACATCTTACACACATAACTTGAAGGTAATTTTATACAATATTTTTTAATAATTTTGTACTCCGGCATGCCTTATGCTATGCCAGACAAAGGTTTTTTTTTGTTTTTTTTTAAAGTCATAGCGCCAAAAATGTCTGATTTTGGAATAGTCTGGATTTTGGATGTCCGGATAAGGGGTAATCAACCTGTATTCCACATTTTGCAGCCTGTTGGCATGGGAGAGCAGGCACTTTGTATGTGTGGCAGGGCTAAGTATAAGAACTGGAGTCATAAATCACATTGCTAAGTTAGAGTGAATACATTATTAACCAGCTGTTTTCGCATTTGTGGAAGTGACAGGGAAGTCTATAAAGTTCTGTGCATTATTAACAGCTGGTGTGGGGGTTATGGTCAGGTCATACACCTGTCACTTAAATGCAGCATAGCTGACGTCAGAAATTCCTTAATGGTCTGTAATCATAAAACTGTAATACAGATCTACCTCTCCGCTTCTTGACAAGTTAAAACCTCATTTGGCGCAGAGTCTGGATGATAGGTATCATCAGAGCACTCTTTCCATAATAATAAAATAAATTGCCATTTGGCACTTAATATGAGGTCTTGCAAGACTTGTAATGTGCCCCATATTGTAACTCTAATTATAGAGGAATATCTAGGAAACCTCTTTGCACTTTCGCACTTTCTACCCAGGTAATTGGCTGCTGCCTCTTTTCAAATTGCCACCCAGATGGCAAAGCAAAATGGTGTTACATTTCTTAAATGGCATAGATGGAAGTTCAAAATGATGAGCTTTAGACTTGCGCTCGGGGTAGAGCCTTCAGATTATTCCCGTTTCCTTTCTTTCTAGTCTGCACACCAGTACATCCATGAACCCCAAACCATTAATGTTTTACAGCACAATCCGACTTAACTTTTGTGCCAGTTTAACCAGCGGCGCAGCAAGAACGGGAGGCCCCAGAACGGAAAAGGGATTCGAATCCCCTTTGAATTCCTCTTTTGGAGGGGATTTGAATGCATTTTCCGTTCTGGGGCCTCCCGTTCTCGCTCCGCCACTGGTTACACCGGCACAAAAGTTAAGTCGGATTGCGCTGTTATACTGATTTTGTTTAACTATTTGTTGGGCTCAGCTTGGTTTCCTAGTACCTATGACCAGCAGACCATCACATTTATTTTTCGTTTTGTTCTTTTGTTCTTGCTTAGGATCCAGTAGATATAGGGTCAAATTAGTGGTTTTTAAAAAATATATATATTTAAAAGTAAATAACATGAGGAATAAAACAGGTGAAAGTGTGTGTGTGTGTGTGTGTGTGTGTGTGTGTGTGTGTGTGTTAGCACATTGCTTTGAGCCCCTTGTGTGCTATTCTTAATTAATAGGGGGGAGGTTTATGTTGAAAACCAGTAGTGTACAAGGGAAGCATGATCTGGATTGGAACTGCAACAAGGACAAAAATAATAAAGCTACCAACACATTTTGACCCATTTATCATCCCCCACGTGTAGTATTTACTTTTAAAAAATCCCAAACTCAAGAAGGTTTTCTTGCATGTTTGAGATTGTACAGTGGTATCTGCACAGTATCTTTGGTATCCACGGGGGATTGGTTCCGTGACCTCCTGCAGATACCAAAATTCATGGATGCTCAGGTCCAGCACCCGATGCTTGCTGTCATGTCACAATGCCTTACCAAGAAGCTCCAGAGACTGCTTTCGGGTTGCGCCGGGCCTGTGACGGACTCCATTGGGCTCCGCAGGCCCCTTGGGAAAGCGACTGGAAGTAAAGCGGAAGTTGCAGATGCGAAACCCGAAGTTGCTTCTGGTTGCTTCCCCAAGGCTTCCTGGGGCCCGTGGAGGCCAATGGAGTGAGTCGTGGACCTGGTACAACCTGGAAGCGGCCTCCGGAGGCACCTCTTGTTCAGTCTGCGGATGGTTAAATCTGCAGATGTGGACAGTCCACTGTATCTAGTTCGACCTTTAATTTGCTAAAAAAAAAAAAATCATTGGTTATGTAAACACTTGAGACTTGGGGGTGGAGGAGAGAGAAATATAATGATACTTAGCATTTATTTGTGTGTGTGTGTGTGTGTGTGTGTGTGTGTGTGTGTGTGTGTGTAAGACATGTTACCTTGATGTCCTTATCATGGCCATGCCAGCCATGAGGTGGAGTAAAACAGTCTGCCTCAAAGGCAGATGTACGCAGGCAGCACTGTGCGGCGATCGGCCACGTCTGAGGCAGCCTCACCTTACCTCTGCTTACTGACTGCCACCTCTGCCTTCACTCTGCTCCTCTGTGTTTTCCAATCAAGTAACAGAGCGCATGGAAAAAGGAAGTTGGGAGAAGTACATCTACAGTTCCAAAAAATGGACTCCCCCCCCCCTATTAGAAGTAGGGTGGTGTTTCTCTCAACTTTCTTCTTCTGTCTCCACTACTCTGAAAACAAAAAGTGGTACAGTGAAGATGGAGATGGAATCATGTAAGAAGGAACAATGGGGCAGAGGGGTCTCCCCTCTCTCTAGTGTCATTGCCAAAGATTGTGGCGGCAACTTCACCTCCTGGCTGGGGGATCTGACCATGCTGCTGTGGCCACCTCCTCTGAGGCCGAGATGAGGAGGATGCCCCCCTTCACCTGTACTTGGCCCAAATGCGGGAGATCTGGCTGCTGCCATTGTTGCCCTTGCTTCTCTCCTGCTTCCTCCGCTACCCACTCTGCCTCCTCTCCAGACCTGTGCAGAGCAAGAAAAGGGGTATGTGTGTCTTATGGATGTGTATGTGTGTGAGTGGTGTGTGCACTTTTGTGGCAGTAGTAGGGGGCATCTGAATTTGGCCATGTTTTGGGAACCAAATCAGCTGGGGCCACCCCTGATCCTTACAATAAGTCTGTAACTTTAGTAGTAGTATCCCTGTATTGCAGATGGGGAACTGAGAGGCATTGACTCAGTGAATGCCACCTAGTGAGTTCATGGCAGAGGCAAGAGTTGAACCATTAAAGTTCTGATTCACAACTCGATCTTTCCACCTTTTATACTACACCAATTCTTCGAATATTGCTTATAGTCAATGGCCATTTCAAAATCATCCAGAGGTGGTGCAGATTTGGATGCATTCAAAGCTTTTGTTGCATGACTTCTTTCCTTTTCCCATTCTTGAGATCAGACTTTTAACACCATTGTGGGATTCACCCCGTGTTGGCTTTAAGGAAGAAAAAAGAACAACCAGCCATCTCCTCCAAATCGAAACATGTTTGGAACAATTAGCAATTTTTGTGAATGAATTTCTCCGAGTTTTCCTTTCTTGTAAGCATATATATCTCCCCCCCCCCCCGAAAGAACAGACAATTGATGTTCTTTGTGAATAAATAAGGAGATAAAGGTTTGTGGGAAGGATGAAGGATCTTTTAATAAAATATTGTCTCTCTTCTACTTTTTGTTCATCTGGGAAAATACATTTTTGTGTTTTTCTAGCGCAGAAGAGAAATCAAAAGGAAGAACTGGCAATCTAAACAAAGGGCAAAGTGTGATGTGCTGTTTGCTCTCTTATTCCCTGGTGAACTTTACGCAGGCATTTTTCTAAGCAAGAATACATTTATTAAAGAATAAAGTTTGTGCTGCACACCTTCTCCTGAAACCAACGATGCTTTGAAGAAAAGCAAAAAAAAAGCTGTGAAAGATGCAAAGTGTTTGATTTTGATTGATATTAGGAGAGGTTTGAAGGAAGAATGATATTCAGGGGTACCAACCGTGTTCAGATGTATATGTGATTCTGTCACTAATTCTATTTCCATTTATTTCTTTATTAACCTCACTTTTCTGTACAAGATGCTAAAAAACAATGTAGTAATAGAATATTAAACGTAACATGTTCGACGCAGGCTTTCATGACCCATCCATTCAACATCAGAAATTCCCGGGTTTTCTGCCATGTTAAAATACAAGTTAAAAAAGTTAAAAAAAGATGTTACAGTTCTGACGTTTCGTCTGCACCTATGGCAGACCTTTTCAAGGCGAAACGTCGGAACTGTAACATCTTTTTTAACTTTTTAAACTTGTATTTTAACATGGCAGAAAACCTGGGAATTTCTGATGTTGAATAACGTATGTTATCATATCCAACTTTCCAGTGCCAATGTAGCCCCCACTGCCTCCATGATTGTGCCCCCACTGCAGGATGCAGTACACTCCCCCTTGACACGGCATCAGCACTGGAAGTTTGATGATTTAGGGCCCAATTCTATCCATAGTAAAACACATGTCTAAAATGAGTAAGAGCATAAAGAACCGAAGCATTGGAACAGCATCAGCTTTGCCCTATACACATCCCCTCGGAGATCTCCTATACCAAGTTAGAAAGTCCACAATTTACCATCTTTCTTCGGATACTTATTCCAGCTGCAAAGAATTTAGCAACGCTGTATATAACAGCAGAGTTGGAGTCTGATAGAAGCAAAAATCTATAGAACTGGCTCGTACGGCCCAGTAGCTCAACCAGCAATAGAGAGATAAGGGTGGTACGTATATCTCTATATAACATAAAGTCCAGCAGAACATGTTCAGTAGTTTCTATTTGTTCCGCCCCACAAAGGCATAGCCACTCTGCAAAAGGGACTTGTTAACATTGTGGCTGTGTGTGTGGTGAGAAGGCAAATGCAAACCTTTTTAAGTAGCTCTCGGCTCCAAGCAGCCTGTTTAACTTTGTGGCTCTGTGTATTTGAGGGAAAGAGCAACCAAAAGCAATGCAAATGTAAGGCTTTAAAGTAGCTCTCAGCTCCTAGCAGCATGTTTAACATAATAATTGCCCCTGAAAAGTACAGTTGGAATCACTTTTTAGAGAAGGAAATAGCTGAGTTCTGTGACAGTCTTGGAAGCTGAGGTCTTGGAACAAATTACCAAAAAGCAATGTGTTATTGGGTTCACATCACATTACAATATTTTCACAATAAAATGGTGTCTCTGGAAATGATTGCCATTGTAAAGCAGGGGTACAGTGTACTCCTCAGCCAGACCCCTCCCTCTCAGCCTCAACTCCCCAGTCACAATATGAGGAAAGAATACTTACCTTATGGTACAGACTACATCAAGATAATGCATGGGTGGTGTTTTACTCTCATAGAAAGCACTATACAAACATTATGTGTTATTTATTATTATTGTGCCTGCCCATGAGACATCTGGTGGTGACAGGGTGCAGAGCTAGACCTCTGTTGCTGATGGTAATATTCAAGTAAGTATGTAAAGGATTGCATCAAGAGTGTCATGGCTTAAACTGCTGACAGGTTTTTGATTACCAGAATCAAAAGAACTTGTGCCCTTAGTTCTGCCTGCTGAACTTTGAATATCTGTCTTGAGCAGAAAACACACCCACCTATTATCTCATGCTGTACGGGAAATCCTGGTTTGTGTTTTTTGAAAGTACAGCTGTACCCCTGTATCCGCGGGATAGATTCCAGCTCTAACCGCGGTTAAATGAGACCACGGAAAAGAGCGAACTCTATCTCCATGGATAGCTGGTGCCAAGTCAGCGTGTTTCTTGCTTGAACAAAATGCTATAAGTAGCAAGTGACGAAGCAGGCAAGCAGCCTGAATGCTAGAGGGGCTCTGAATGTTAACAGGAAGCAGGAAGCTTCCCAGCAAGGATCCTGAGACATGCAGTTCTAGTCCTAACCAGGAAACTTACTGCTTCCTGTTAATGGAGCCTCTCTAGCATTCAGGCTTGTTGTTGTTGTTCAGTCGTTAAGTCGTGTCCGACCCTTCGTGATCCCATGAACCATATCCCGCCAGGCCTTCCTATCCTCCACTATCTTCCTGAGTTCGCTCATTTTCATGTTCGTTGCATCGGTGATGCTGTCTAACCATCTCATCCTTGGCCTTCCCCTTCTCCTTTTGCCTTCAGTCTTTCCCAGCATCAGAGTCTTCTCCAGAGAGTCCTCTCTTCGCATTAGGTGGCCAAAATATTTGAGTTTCAGCCTTAGTACCTGTCCTTCCAGGGAACAGTCAGGGTTGATTTCATTTAGGATTGACTGATTTGATCTCCTAGCAGTCCAAGGGACTCTCAGGAGTCTTCTCCAGCACCACAGTTCAAAAGCATCTATTCTTCGGCGCTCAGCCTTCCTTATGGTCCAGCTCTCGCAACCATACATTGCTACTGGGAACACCATCGCCCTGACTATACGAACCTTTGTTGGTATGGTGATATCTCTGCTTTTTATTATGCTATCTAAATTTGCCATAGCTTTCCTTCCAAGGAGTAAGCGTCTTTTAATTTCATGGCTGCTGTCTCCGTCTGCAGTGATCTTGGAACCCAAAAAAGTAAAATCTGTTACTGCTTCCATTTCTGCCCCTTCTATTTGCCAGGAATTGATGGGACCAGATGCCATGATCTTAGTTTTATTAATGTTGAGTTTCAAGCCAACTTTTGCACTCTCCTCTTTCACTCTCATCAAGAGGCTCTTTAGTTCTTCTTCACTTTCTGCCATTAGAGTGGTATCGTCTGCATATCTGAGGTTGTTGATGTTTCTCCCGGCAATCTTGATTCCGGCTTGCGATTCATTCAGCCCTGCATTTCTCATAATGTACTCTGCATATAAGTTAAATAGGCAGGGTGACAATATACAGCCTTGCCGTACTCCCTTCCCAATTTTGAACCAATCAGTTGATCCATGGCCGGTTCGAACTGTTGCTTCTTGACCCGCATACAGGTTTCTCAGGAGACAGGTAAGGTGGTCTGGTATCCCCATCTCTTTAAGAACTTGCCACAGTTTGTTGTGATCCACACAATCAAAGGCTTTTGCGTAGTCAATGAAGCAGAAGTAGGCGTTTTTTTGGAACTCTCGTGCTTTCTCCATGATCCAGCGCATGTTGGCAATTTGATCTCTAGTTCCTCTGCCTCTTCGAAACCCAGCTTGTACATCCGGTAGTTCTCGGTCCACGTACTGCTGAAGCCTAGCTTGTAGAATTTTGAGCATAACCTTGCTAGCATGTGAAATGAGTGCAATTGTGCGATAGTTTGAACACTCTTTGGCACTGCCCTTCTTTGGAATTGGAACGTAAACTGACCTTTTCCAATCCTTTGGCCACTGCTGAGTTTTCCAAATTTGTTGGCATATTGAGTGCAGCACTTTCACAGCATCATCATTTAGGATTTTAAGTAGCTCAGCTGGGATATTATCATCTCCGCTAGCTTTGTTGTTAGTAATGCTATCTAAGGCCCACTTGACTTCGCTCTCTAGGATGTCTGGCTCTGGGTCAGTGACCACACCAGCGTGGTCATCAGGAACATTAAGCTCTTTCTTGTATAGTTCTTCTGTGTATTCTTGCCATCTCTTCTTAATCTCTTCTGCTTCTGTCAGGTCTCTGCCTTTTTTATCCTTTATCATGCCCATCTTTGCACAAAATGTTCCCTTGATATCTCCAATTTTCTTGAAGAGATCTCTAGTCCTCCCCATTCTGTTGTTTTCCTCGATTTCCTTGCATTGTTCATTTAAGAAGGCCTTCTTATCTCTCCTTGCTATTCTCTGGAAATCTGCATTCAGTTGTTTATATCTTTCCCTTTCACCTTTGCTTTTCGCATTCCTTCTTTCCACAGCTATTTGTAAAGCCTCATCTGACAGCCACTTTGCTTTCTTGCATTTCTTTTTCTTTGGGATGGTTTTAGTTGCTGCCTCCTGTACAATGTTACGAACTTCCGTCCATAGTTCTTCAGGCACTCTGTCTACCAGGTCTAGTGCCCTAAACCTATTCTTCACCTCCACTGTATACTCATAAGGGATATGGTTTAGGTCATATCTGACTGGTCTAGTGGTGTTCCCTACATTCTTCAATTTAAGCCTGAATTTTGCAATAAGAAGCTCATGATCTGAGCCACAGTCAGCTCCAGGTCTTGTTTTTACTGATTGTATAGAGCTTCTCCATCTTTGGCTGCAAAGCACATAATCTATCTGGTTTCGGTATTGACCATCTGGTGATGTCCAGGTGTAGAGTCGCCTCTTGTGTTGTTGGAAAAGAGTGTTTGCTATGACCAGCGTGTTCTCTTGACAGAACTCCGTTAGCCTTTGCCCTGCTTCATTTTGCGCTCCAAGGCCAAACTTGCCTGTTGTTCCGTTTATTTCTTGATTTCCTACTTTAGCATTCCAGTCTCCTATGATGTAAAGGACATCTTTTTTGGGTGCTAGTTCTAGAAGGTGTTGTAGGTCTTCATAGAACCGGTCAACTTCATCTTCTTCGGCATCAGTGGTTGGGGCATACACTTGGATTACTGTAATGTTGAATGGTTTGCCTTGGATTTGAACTGAAATCATTCTGTCGTTTTTGAGGTTGCACCCCAGTACTGCCTTTCCCACTCTTTTATTGACTATGAGGGCTACTCCATTTCTTCTAAGGGATTCATGCCCACAGTAGTAGATATGATGGTCACCTGAATTAAATTCGCCCATGCCCGTCCATTTTAGTTCGCTGATTCCCAAGATGTCAATGTTCAATCTTATCATCTCATCTTTGACCACATCCAGCTTGCCTTGATTCATAGACCTCACATTCCATGTTCCTAAGCAATATTGTTCCTTGCAGCATTGGATTTTCCTTTCAACCTCAGACACATCCACAGCTGGACGTCCTATTGGCTTTGGCCCAGCCGCTTCACTCTTTCTGGGTCTACTTGGAATAGTCCTCCGCTCTTCCTCAGTAGCATATTGGACACCTTCCGACCTGAGGGGCTCATCTTCCGGCGTCATATCTTGTAGCCTTTTGGAACTGTTCATGGGATTTTCTTGGCAAGGTTACTGGAGTGGGTTGCCATTTCCTTCTCCAGTGGATCACTTTTAGTCAGAACTCTCTGCTACGACCTGTCCGTCTTGGGTGTCCCTGCACGGCATAGCTCATGGCTTCATTGAGTTACGCAAGCCCCTTCGCCACGACAAGGCAATGATCCATGAAGGGGAGCATTCAGGCTACTTATCTGGTTTGTCGCTAGAAGCAGCATGCTTATAGTGTTTTGTTCAAGCAAGAAACACACCGATTTGTCTCCAGCTCTATGAAGATAAACAAAGGCAATGGGCATGGCTCCCCCCCCCACAGTGAACCACAGATAAGCGGATCCGCGGATATGGGGGCTCTATTGTAGTTGGCCATGTGCCTTTGTAGTGGATAGGTCTGCAGTCTGCTGTAAAAATGAAAAAGAAAAGTCAGATCTCATTGGGCATGCACAAACGTTTTGGTGTGTCTAAGATAGTTCTTTGGATTGTCATTGCAATTCTTTTAAAACAGCAGCTACTGAGGCTCAATTTCTTTTTTCCTCGTTTTTTAAAAATGAAAATTGCATTCGATCAACTTTTTATTTGGGCTCTTAGTTTTAGAAACAGTATTCTGGTGTAGGGAGGAAAGAATCACTTGCGGTTGTGTTTGAGTAGTTTCAGGCGACTCGCTCACTCGATAACATCCTTGGAGATGTCAGCAGAAAATTGCCAACTGTGCCCCCTTGGTCTGTGGTGTCAAGGAAGTGACATGGTAATATTTCATTGCTTTATGTCACCAACAAAAGCTTGTAGCATTTCTTTCAGTTTTAAAGGAACCCATACTTATATGTTCCTCCCCGGAATGCTGTTGAATGGATATGTGGGGCCAAATGAAATGACCATCTTTCAGCAGGAGCAGTTGCTATGTGGTACTCTTTTCTCTCAAACCCTTGGGCTTCAGAAAGCAACCCCCATCCCCAGTTAAATTGATAGCTACCTCCTTACAAAAGAAACAAACCCCCAAAAAAGAGGCATGGCTGCGTTTGATTTCTTATGCATTAAACTGATGAGAATATATCTGATCTTGAATTTCATATATAGAAACATGTTGGGGATGGATATTGAATTATTGAGATTGTATGAATTATTTTATTGCAGTCTGAAATGTTTCTTATTTATGAGCTGCAGTGTCTATGTTTAATCGTAGGTGATATGCTTATAGTCCTTAATCAAAGTTTATGCTTGTGATCATATTTTTGTTGTTCTGTTTTGGCTCACGGTGTGACATTAGAACTAAAATATTATCTGCAGATTCACTTTTCCAGAAGACTTGGTTGGTGGCAGAAACGTTTGTGTCCCTTGCTGCTCTCATGATACAGCTCTTTGACCTTCCGTTTGTCACATTTCTGCATCATTCCATCTTTGCTGCAAAGTTGCACAGCCCAGTTTCCCCCAGCCAATTCCACGGCTCTTTCCATAGTTATACCAATTTGTCCTGCTATAAACCAGCCAGATGATGGATGTCCGTCTCCAGCAAGCACTCCTCACCTGGCGTGCAGCCTTTGTTTGCGCAACATCCTCTTGTGTTTGTGCCCCACTTGCTTGTGAGCATGCTCATGCAGGGTTTTCTGCGTTCTGTTTACTCTCTCTCTCTCTCTCTCTCTCTCTCTCTCTGCCTCCTTCCCTCTTGCTGTCTTGCTTCCTTGTTCCTCAGTCAGCCACTCTGTAGGTTTCTGAACCTTGCTGTGCAGAGCCTCAGAGCCATTCGTATCTCCCTCCTCTCCTTGTGCTCTGCTGGTTGGACCTCCACTACCCCTCCTCCTCCTCCTCCTCCTCCTCCTCTCTCTCTCTCTCTCTCTCTCTCTCCTTAGCTTTGTTTCATAACCCCCAAAGCATCACCTCTAAAGACTATACCACTTTGCCACCTTCAAACAGAATGGCGCTTAAGGCCATACTAGTTGTGACACTGACAGCGCAATCCTATCCAGCTTATACCACCGGTGTAACCAGCAGTGCAGATTTATTCAAATCCCCTTTGAATCTCCCTTTGGAGAGGATTTAAATCCCCTTTCCGTTCTGGGGCCTCCTGTTCTCGCTGCAGTGCTGGTTACACTGGTGGTGTAAGTTGGATAGGATTGTGCTGTGGAAGATCTGTGATTGAATCTTCCATTGCTGTTTAGAAGTTTCATACCCAGTGAAGAAGTAGAATCCCTCTCTTTTTGCCATGTGGGTTAAAACGAAGAGGCACAGTATGGGCACAAGTGCTTTTGGCCTGTGGACAGGAAGCAGCTTTGGGGGGGGGGGGGGCGGCATTGGTGTACCCAATTGAAATATCCCAAGGGTGTCCAACCTAGTAGGTTATTTAAACATTGTTTTTAAAAACTGAATATCTGATCTCAATCTGCTGATGTTACATCTAGTTGTGTCTTGATGTCTGCATACAATCCAGACATTTCCTTTGATTCGTCAAAGTTGGAGTGTGAGCATTTGCTAGAACTACCCTAAGGTTTTCTTATTTGACTTATCTGTTAATGGTTGGGGCGAAGGTCGTGTGGGAAGCAATTTTAAGTAATTGCACAATAAGCTGTCTTATGTTTTAATGGTAATTTGCTCACGTTGGTTTTACTGCGTGGTTTTTTGCTGTTGGTCACTGTAATCCCTCAGGTTGGAGTGATATTCCTTTGGATTGGCCACATGAATTTGCCTCTGTTTAGTCCTATGAAAAGGCGGGGGCGGGGGGCGGGTTGTCAATCATTATCCAGTTATTAAAGTTCTAGAGTTGGTTTGTCCATGACAAACAGCTGTCAAGATATGCGATCTTTAATCTAAATGTATGCCAGCAGTCTTTTCATAGGGCTAAACAGAGGCAAATCCATTGTGGACAGAACGTGTGACTTAACAGCCCAATCCTAGCCAACTTTCTATAGAGCCGATGCAGCTGTGCCAATGGGGCGCGGGCTGAATTTTATGTTGGGGGGGGGAGGCAGTCATGGAGGCCTCCTCAAGGTAAGGGAACATTTGTTCCCTTGCCACAGGACTGCATTGCGGCTGCATCTGTGGTGGAAAGTTGGTTAGGATTGGGCTGTCAGTCACACTAATATCAGTGGAACTAAATCGCACAGTTAAATGCTTGTCTCATTTCTTTCCTGACTGAAAGCCCTTTCAAACATGTAAACTCTAGTTGTTTTCTCCATGTGATTTGTGTGCATGAATGCAATAAGCCACTTCTGTATATGAAAGTGGCTGGCAGTGATTTTTTGTGATTGGTTGTGTTTCTACCAGCCATTGCTTCTTTGCAGTTGGTTAAAGCTTCTATGTAATGCTCCATTTAAGAGTCCTAGCAAAGTTATTTTCTTTAAGGAAAAGCGATTTGCAGTACGTGTGCATGTTCTGGTTTCCTAACCTCTTCTCCTTTTATTTCCCCCATTTTCTGAGTGATTATTATTGTTGTTGTTGTTGTTGTACAACTTTTCAGCAACGTTCACAAACGTATAGCTAAACAATAAATGAATGATTCCCTATTCCCAAAGGGCTCACAGTCTAAAAAAGATGCAAAAAGGACACCAGCAATAGCTGCAGGAAAAGACATCATGCTGAGGTGAAGATGGACAATTGCTGTCCCTCTGCTAAATATAAGAGGATACCACTTTATAAGGCGTCTCTTTGCCCAGTTAGCAGGGGCTAACTATTTAGCAACAAATACGTGGTCAGTACTTACTATTACTTGGAGCATGGTGAGTCCTCTGATTCAGGTTTGGCCTTTTACAAGAGACCCACACATTCATTGTCAGATGGTGGAGTGTTTTGTTTTTTGTTTTTTTTGTTTTCCAAAAATGTGTGTATTATTAATCCGCAGTGCTCCAGGATTTGGGCTGGGTGGTGGTGGTGGTGGTAATCCATTCCTATGTTAATACAATTCCCTTTGTAGAAAAACCAGGAATATGTTGATACTTCCACTTTGCTTCAGGCTGCAACTAAGAAGCTCACCTCAATTTAATTCCTGCTGCTTAGATGTTCCATAGGCAGCTGCACTAGGTCTGGAAAGTGTCTACTGAGTTAATATTAGGAAAAAAAGAAAGAAAGAAATACAAAGCCATTTAGTGTTACAGTCTTTCTGGCGGAAGAGAATGACTTGATTGTGCACGTTTAGTTTCTGAAGAGCAGTAATGAAGTAGAAGACAATTATTGCACACATTATCTCATTTCATTTCTCGTTTGCCCAGTAAAATGGGCTTTAAAACACCAGTCCTGAAGGCTGTGTGTCGAATTTGCTTTGAAGAGCAATCGAGTGAGAACTCACCAAGACGCTTTTCATATTGCCTCAGCCATAATATTGTCCTTTTTATTAATTTGGTTGTAACTGTAGTTGGTTTGGAGGAGGAGGATAGAAGCAAGTGGTTTATAAAAGGAACAATTCTAAAGAAAATGGCTGTTTATTTGTTATTTGTTTAGCCAGTTTGTTCCTCACCTTTCTCTCCAAATAAGAGGCACTCAAGGCAGCTTACAGAAAACACAAGTATAACAAAATATATTAACACAGCTAGAAAAAAACATAAAGCACCCCTACAAGTACAGAATCGAATAAAATCAGCAACACCTTGCAACCCGATTTAAAAGAGTGAGCAATAGCATAAAACATGATCTAAAAAGACATCAGTAAAAAGAACGACAACCAAAGCAACCATAAAAATATGACAAATGCAATCGGCATCAGCAACATAAAAAGTTATAAAGTGTACAGTTTATAATATTCTAATCTTAAGCATATTTATCCTTAGCATTGAAGACAGGAGCAGGAGCTTTTGTTGACAGGTCTGGTCTGCAGGTTGTATTACAGCCCGATCCTGTGTGAGGATACACGGCCAGCCTAAAGGGCCGACCACGGTACCCTTTCACCATTCCGGGCTGCCATGGGGTAGTCTGGCAGCACCTCGGGAGAAGGGGACACTCATCCCCTTCCCCGGGTGAAAGGTGGTCCGGGCGAAAGGCAGCCCGGGCCCCATGGGCCTACTCCAATGTACGCCAACTCAGAAGCTGACATACATTCGAGGACGGGGTGTAAGGGCGAACCGGATGGGGATGGGGATATTGGTGGAGCTCGCTGCCGATATCCCCGCCCTCTACCCACCCAGTTTGGCCAATGGCCATCCTTTGCCGTCTGGTTCGTCCTCCCTCCGTCCCTGCACTGCCTGGCGGGCGCAGGGACGGTCCCCCGGTCGAGTGCGGGCTGCCCTGAGGGCACAGGGATGGTCCCCCAGTGTCGTGCGAGCTACTGGCCTTTGCCCTGGCAGCCTTTACTCACCAGGAGTTGCAAATGTGCTTTATGGCGCGTTTGCGACGACATAGAGCAGTGGAGCACACGCTTTGCGCTGTGTGCAGCATGGAGTGCGCTGTGAGGCAGCATCCTGGCTGAAACTAAGCAGATCTAGGTCTGGCCAATGTCTGGATGCAGGGCATGAAGGGCCACAGCCTTCTTCTTTTGTTTGTCTCCAGACGGAAGCAGAAAGAGATAATGAGTTTGTGCTGTGTCAGAGAAAGAAGGGAGATCCCTGTGGGAAAAGAAGCTGCCATAGCAGGATGTTTGGGAGAAGAGCATGGGATGGGAAGGAATGTTCAGACCAGGGAATGCTTCAGTCTCTTTTCCCCACTCAAGCCCATTTCAAGGAGGGCGCACTATGGACTGGACATGTTACCTATCAGACTATGTGAAAAAGGAAAGCTCTTCTCTTCCCTGTTCCATTTTGGGGTGTGTCACCACTTACAGTGGTGGTTAGGATTATTTCCTTTTCCTGGGCAACTCACACAATTGTTAGGACACTGTCTCTCTATCTCGTGTGTGTGTGTGTGTGTGTGTGTGTGTGTGTGTGTGTGTGTGTGTGTGTGTGTGTGTGTGTGTGTGTGTGTGTGTGTGTGTGTGTGTGTGTGTGTGTGTGTGTGTGTGTGTGTGTGTGTGTGTGTGTGTGTGTGAGAGAGAGAGAGAGAGATCTTCTACATTCAGGTGTCACAGTTCTCTCACAAAAAAAAAAAAGATTTAATTGACACATTCTTCATGGTGGACTTTTGCCCATGCCTGAAGTCCATTAACTTAATGGCCCTTCAACTTATAGGCATGGACAAGTTTTTCTTTTTGAGGCAGAGGGTGTGAGGTGTGGTGTATGGTGATACTGACCTGTAGTGTGTGGTGATACTGACCTGGAAAGTTTGGCGATAATATAAAAACCTGGGTAAAGGTATCCCTTGACATTTAAGTCCAGTCGTGTCCGACTCTAGGGTGCGGTGCTCATCCCTGTTATAAAGCCGAAGAGCCAGCGCTGTCTGAAGACGCTTCCATGGTCATTTGGCTGGCATGACTCATAGCATGAGTCTGGACATGGAACACTGTTACCTTCCCATAAGCGGTACCTATTTATCTACTCTCATTAACATGCTTTTGAACTGCTAGGTTGGCAGGAGCTGGGCCGAGCGGCGAGAGCTCACCCAGTGGCCTGGGTACATTGGTTAATATCTGGAGTAGTTCTAATCCTAACTTTTAGGCTGCTTCACACACAGTAGTGCTTTTCAGATATACAATTGGGCTGTGAGGAGTGCACATTGTGGGGAGGGGGTGGCATCATGGATGTTTCAGTTTCCTTCATGGCCTTTCTCCACTCTACACGCGCTCATTAGAATGTGTGTGCATAGATAGCCCCAGCTTGTACAGTTTTTAGTCAGCATTCTCCCTGCCTCCTGTGCTAATCTAATAATTTAAGAAATTATTACATTTCTTAATAAAAATGGGCAGCAGCGTTTAACTAAATATCGCCATTTTCCATCTGTAATGTGCTGATGTGCTACCGTGTCACTGACATTATGAGTATTGTACAGAGGCTGAATGAGTTTGTGCGTATTCTCCTCATTCTGCAGAAAGGCACCATTGGTGTGCTCCAGAATAAGCTGGGCACATTTAAGTTGTGTCAGATTTATTTTGTTCGAATCACCCAATTAAGTCCTGATGACTCCTGTGGGATTTAGGAGCTCTTGACTCTCTGAATTGTGCCCAATATATCTGGTTTTCACAGTACTTTTGCATTGTTCGTGTTAGGTGATTAGCATTAGGTGACTAACACTTTGGATTCCATTTTGTTACACTTTGGATGTAACTGCTGAGTTTGGCCATTTGATCTTAGCGTTGGTACAAATAGGGTTTTGTACGTGACATCTGAAGTTGTGACCATAGTTCCATTTTGTGAAAAAACATTCACATCTTTTTTTTTTTCCCCTTACTGAGTGAAGATTAGAAAATTAGTTTTAATTATTACTTATGAGGCACCATATGGCTACTCTATAATTTTGGCTTCCCATGGAGCTTTGTGTGCATTTGGAAAATGAAATTAATTAGGATTCACACTTTGAAATCTATTATTAACTTAATAAAGCTGGCAGCTTGTAGGGCGCCTTCATACACAGTATGATGTAATTGTTTATGATAACAAGCCTCTATTTATAAAGCCACATAGGAAATCTGACAAAGGTGGGGAGGAAAGGTCAAGAGAGACAAGAAGCTACAAGGTAGATACCGTTTTTATCCAAAGTAGGGCTTACAAGTGCACACCCATCACATAAACACTTTCACCAGACGTCCGTTGTTTGAAGCTGAGAGTTGAAAAGCTGTGACGCAACACTCATTTGTTTTATGCAGTCCTACAGCAACCCAAGCGGCCTCAATGGCTTAGTGGTAAGACACTGAGCTGCAGACCAGAAGGTCAGTAGGACAGCAGTTCGAGACCCGAGTGCCGCGTGACGGAATGAGCTTCCGTCCCCTGTCCCAACTCCTACCAACCTAGAAGTTCGAAAGCAAGAAAATGCAAGTAGATAAATAGGTGCCACTGCAGCAGGAAGGTAACAGCGATCCGTTAGTCATGAACACAGAAGCATCTTCGGATAGCGCTCGCTCTTCGTCTTTAGAAACGGAAATGAGCACCGCACCCTAGAGTCGGACACAACTGGCTTTCGAACAGGGGATACCTTTAACTTACCTACAACAACTTTAATGTATGCTCAGTTTCTAACCCACTGGATTCCGTGTAGCAAGACTGACTTCTTGTATAGTCTCCTCCTTTTTCCTTACTAGCATCCCCTTTGGTTCACCCGTGTGTGTTAACTGCCCAAAGTAGGAGTGCACGCTTAAGATGTTTTACCAGCTAAAGCCCAACTAATCTTTGTTCGGGGATGCTGAATATGCGTTCCTGCTGAAGAGCATACCTTCTTGTAGTGGAACAAAGTCCTCCAACTTTCTTGCAAGAATCTCAGCAATCATCGGGCAGCAGGTAGTCCACATGTGTATTATGGACTAGCTTATGCACATTCGTTTGGAGAGCTATTTCACTGGGACGGGTGACTCTGTGTGTAACATAACTGAAATATCTTCTTGTTTTATGCTAAATGCTTATAGATATTTATATACTGTAAAAAAAAAAACATTAGGGGGGTTAGGAAAGCCTGCACCGCCTTGGATTAAAGTCAGACGAGAAATCCAATGACCAAGAAAGACGGTATATAAATACTGTATATTATTATTATTATTATTATTATTATTATTATTATTATTATTTATCTGCTTTGTGTATAATTGTTTTACTCGACAGCAGAAACGTCATCTTTCCCCGCTTCTCTAGTTTAGTTTCCAACAGTGTTTACTGTCCTGTAAACGTTTTAGAGAAATGTTCCAATTCCTGTCAGACTACCCCCATGGGTGTGAAACATCCCTCTATCTTTCCTGAGGCTAATTAATTGCTTAATACTTTAAAATGCTTTGGTCAAATATTCTTTCCTATGTGTGACAAATAGAAACCTGTGCATGATGTCAGCTTGTATACAGTAGTTGACTCTCGCAAGGCTGGTCTCCTGTTGCTGTGTCTGATTACAAATTGATCCCTTTTCCAAAGAGGGATTGACCATCACCTCTTTTTCTTTTGTCTATTAAAGGGTGGGACCTGGGAAATTCAGGAGATATTTTCAAGCTGAGATTGACTTACCATGCAGAACACTTCCTAGTTCTCGTTGCTTCTTTATTCTGTGACTAAGGTGACTGGGTACAATGGCAATTGGTTGTCATTTTCCTGACTCGACTACCCCCTCCATTAAACTCTTTCAAATTGTTTGGAAACAAAGGACTTTTCAAGCCATGAAACATAAGGCAGGAATTTGTCGTTTTTGCTTGTCCTTGGTGGCCATGCCAAAAATATTGCCTGCCCTTCACTGCTCTGAGCACTTTGGAAAAACAGGTATGAAGGAAGCCCCTCCCCCTTTGGTAGCAGGAAAGTAGGAAGAAAGTCTGGAGTAGGAAAGGGTGCTGAAGGGTGCTTGGCTCAGCCAACTTGGCTGAGCAGCTGAGTAATTTGTTTCTCAGCCAAGCAGGAGCCAAGGCTCCTTTAGATCCCTGTAGTAACCCCCCCTACCATGGGAGAGGGTGATGTGGAGCTTGTTCAGTCCTCCTGAGGAAGTGTACCGCTACCGCTTAGTAATGCAAGTCTGTTCAGTACTTGTACGCATGTGTGTGTGCATGCGCACATAGGGAACGCAGACAATGTTTTTGAGGCAGTCTTTCCTGGCCTTCTACTTTAAAGTTCTGCTTTGTATGAATCAAGGTATGTTATGGATTTAATTCAGTGGTTCCCAAACTTTTTTGACTCGCGACTCCCTTGACCTCCCTCGCCGTTAGCTGTGACTCCCCATTACAGTGCATGGAAGAAACAGGCACTCTTTATATGCTCAGAGGCACCCTTTCTTATATGTATGTGTATATGTATGTGTATATTCCCAAAACGAGCCCTAAAGTGGATTTTCCATGCTTATGCTGAGCAGCAGCTAAGCCAGGAGTGCGCAGGGTGGGGTTGGGATGCTGCCCTCCCTCCATTGGCAGGCCTGGGTAGAGGACACTGATGTCGTCTGTGTTAGTCCTATTCATGGCAAGAGAAACATCAAAGCATGGGAGGGAAGCATTGGTCCTGTCCCACCCCAGTTGCACGAGAGAAAAAGAGAGAGAAAGCTAGCTCCTTTTGGTAGCATCTTTGCAAGATGAAAAACAGATTCTTATACTGCCTGGCAGTTTCCACGGGGGGGGGGGGGTTGACCGAGCAAATAGAGTGGGGAACTAACTTAGAGGTGGGTCAGAAAGGAAGAAGGAGAGAAATCCTAATAATTAATCAACCAAACTAAACATAGAAATCAAAGACAGTAAAGCAGAACCTGCTCTGCACCATTTTCAATTGCAGGTTTTGCATTTGTTTTGTGTTTGCTTTCTTAAAAACATTCAACAGAAAAAAAATACTTTATTTGCAAACCTGCAATGTCTGAATGAAACCTGAATGAAAATACATTATCTGCAAACCTGCAGTTGCAAACCTCAATGAGAGAAACGGGATGCTGTCTTGCTGTCTCCAGGAGCTTGCAGCTTGAGTACTTAGCTTATCAATAGAGTTGTTAATCGTTCTTTAACATAAGATAAGCAAGGGCTTCTCTCACGCTGTGGTTAAAAACAAGACGTGGAAACTGCCTACAAACCTGAAGTGTTTTGAAAGGAACTTTGAGAGACCCGATGTGAAGAGGCAGCTTTTCCCCGGGTCTTTGTTTTTGCTCTCTCTCTCTCTTGCAAGCAAGAATATGTGTTAATTAAAAGACTAACGCGACGCCCCCTGGCTGCTTTTGATGACGCACTTGGGAGTCCCGCCTCACACTTAGAGAACCTCTGATTTAATTGGTCACCAGCTGACAAGGCTGGGAAATAATTGTTTTACCCTGGACTGCAAACTGACAAGGACGACCTTGGGAATTTTTGTGCCCCCCCCCTAGCGATTCCTGTTCTTTTACCTTTCCCTCTGACTCAACTGACAGAGAAACATTTTAAAAGCCAAGCTTTATTATTATTATTATTATTATTATTATTATTAATAATAATAATAATAATAATAATAATAATTCAATTTCTATCCCACCTTTCTCCTCCATTGGGTAACTCAATGGGGTTGGTTGCTTAAGCTTATTAAAACAGCTTTTAATAAGCTGTTTCAGGAACAACCAATTTGTTTCTTGAGGACTGGCCTGGAATCCAATGTCATCTTTTGACTTGGAACATAGCATAGATACGCACTGTTGACAAGATAGTGCAAGGATGAGATTTAAGACCAGTCATTTTGCAGTTAGGCTGATTACGGATGATCAAATTGGAATTAATTCTCAGAAGTATAATAAGATGAAGAGCAGCAAGGAATAATGGCCAAGAAAACATAAAGTTTAAACGCTTTCTTGCTGTAGGGAAGAGTCATTAAATTCAGTCTTTATATTTTAGAAATCAGAAGTTGATTCATTTTGTTCTGAACAATTCCTGTATGTTTTGGGGTTTTCCTTTTTGTTCTCCTTCCCTGTTCTTGAATCTCAGTTTCTTGATAGGCGATGCCAAAATAGGAAAGACCCACTATTTGTTGGTGTGGGGCTGATTCAAGAGGCCAATAAGATGTATTCACAAATAAATACGCCTTCCTTTCTTTTGCAGCAGCATTATTGTATTTAATTAGCCACTTCTCATTCCTCTTCCTCTTAAATCTAGCCTGTGTGTCTGTAAGTGTGGTAGTGGCATTGTAATGTCCACTTCGAGCTTGGATGAACTCTGCTACCTGGATTCTCCATGGCGTTTGGGTTGAAAATAAGCTTTTGACCAGCAATTTCCAATTACTCAGCCTTCACTGCACAAAAAAGAAACATCATAACGAATTTCCATCAGACTTTTCCCCTCCTTCATTTCTATTCCTTTTATATTTTTGCTTTCTGTGTGTGAAATTTGCCCCTAAGCAGAAAGGTCAGTGCAAGGACAGTGAGCCAATTTAGTCCTATTTAGATCATCAAAAGACAACTTAAATAGTACACAAGTCTCTTTGCCCAAGGATAGGTCCCATTCTTTGTGTGTCACACATGTCATTATTTGTCACTTTCATCAGATGGACACCAGACCCAAAGATGATGATAAAGTATTGACTTTTCAGTACACTGTCATATAATGGGACATCAGCCACCTTTTGTGAAAGAGCCAGAAGTGGTAAGCAGGCAAAGATACCATCTGCACAACCATTCTTGAATTGGCTGGACGTTGCCTTCTCTATAGCTCCTATCCCCAGATTAAACTACCATAATTGCTCTCTGTGTGTGATATTTAAAAAAAACTTTTAGCGTTTTCAGTCTGTGCTTTCTTTGTTATGCCTCCCAGTCCATTTATGTAACCTCCCAGTCCATTTATGTAATGCACAAGGTCCCAGGTATCTCCAATTAAAAGAAACTTGGGAATCAAGGCTGAGAAAGACCTCTGCTTATTTCCACCAGCCAGAGTCGAGTCAATAGACAGTACTGGCCTACATAGTCCAGTGGTTTGACCTTGGTATAATAAAGCTTCCCTATGTTCTGTTCTTGGTATAAGGTAGGTTCCTATGTTCAAACTGGCAGACTTCAGGATTCCATGGGCTATACCAGGGTGGTCCAACGTTTCATACCTCAAGGGCAGCATGCGAACTTCGACATGAAACCCGGGGGCCGCACAATAATTTAAATTATTAATTAATAATAATGACCGATGCATGCCCCGCCCCGCTGTCTAGCATGCCCTGCCCACACTCCCCTGAAGATCGAGAAGTATTGTTTGGGCCAAATGCCTTTCTGATCATCAGGGGAGCGTGGGTGACTGCGGGGGAGGGGAGCTCCAAGAGCAGCCGGGGGCCGCAGCAGAGGCCTTTGGGGGCCGTGTTGGACCACCATGGGCTATACATTTGAATGAATAAATAGAAGTTTGTGTATACAGATATGCCATGTCTGGATTAGAATATAGTAAACAATGGCTTGTATCCTAAGGATCTCTTTCACACTTCCGTTCATGCAAGAGGACGGGGGATTTTCACCATTCTCCCCTTAATTCTGCAGCTCTCTATGCTTTCTGAAGCCTTGTTCTGGGGTCCTCTTCCCCCCTCCCGATATTTTGAAGTAATTTTTGGGTGGGCACCAAGATCTGCAGTGCCAAGGATGCAGTGGGGAACTTGGTGTTCTCAGGCTTCCTTCCACACACTCTCCATGGGGTACAAGTCATGGCATGGCATTCTACTGAAGTGCTAAGCGTTCTTTCATGACTCTCCACTGCAGTTCTCTGAGAAACTGTCCCTACGTAGGGATATCAGTTCACGGTCTTATGTAGGCTGACATCTTGCCCAAACAACTCAAATCATTTCTGGGGGCACACCTCCTGAATTACTGCATGTATATTATTTAACATTGGAAGGGACCTTGGAGTGCATCTCCCAAGTTATTCAGAACAGACATGGAGGGGGTAGCAAAGTGTCTTGGGCCTGCTCTGTTCAGAGTCCATCTGCTGTATTCAGTAGCAGTGATCCAAAGCTCTGCATTGCTGTTCCCTGTAAACCTGCCAGGATGGTGTAGTGGTTTGGGAGTCGGACTTAGACCTGGAAGATCCAGGTTCAAATCCCCGCTCAGCCACGAAGCTTCCTGGGTGACCTTGGGCCAGTCACCATCTCTTAGCCCCACCTACCTCACAGGGTTGTTGTGAGGACAAAAAGGAGGGGAGGAAATATGTACACCACTCTGAGCTCCTTGGAGGAAGGGCGGTATAAAAATTTTAAAAGCGGTATAAAAATTTAAATAAATAAATAAAAATAAATAAACATGGAGCTCTGCACAAGCAGGTGCAGTCCCATGTGTGTCAGTGCACATGCAAATATTTTCCCACTGCTTTAAGAGAATGACACAATCCATTCATGTCACATGGGCACAGTGGAGCCTGCTGGCCTGTGTCAAATGGGAATCCTCCGGACTTATTGTGAGGTCAGTGGTTCTAAAATTGCTACATATTTTCTGTGCATGTTTTGATTCTTATATGTATAATATGAGGGCTCCCATTCAGGTTACCAGTGCAGACTCCACTTTCTGAGCTCCAGCAACTCTGCAGCACCAGATGCTCCCAGACTGTTCACAGGACCCCATGAATACTGTGAGATGATCTATTGTCTCATTAAGACTGCAGTATACAAGCCCCCTTATTCAACAACACCAGCTGTTGAGATCATTGTGAGTCTTCCAGGGCTGCTCTAGAGTAGGCAATTTGTAGGCTGTGTCCTTTAAAGTGGTGATCTATGAAGTCTTAAATGGCCTGGGTTCAGCTGATCCTTGTATCCATCGCCATCCAGAGATAATGTCAGAGAGAAGGTGAAGGAGTCAGTCCCCAGACCTAGTAGTTTGGCCCCTGCCTAGCCTATCTTTGCTCAACCTCTGTAGTTAATTGAAAGAGAGCCATCTTTTTTTTAACATACTGACAATATGCTTCTTTGTTGAGCAACTGACCAAAAAGAGCATCAGAAAGAACAGTTCTCCATGGACTCGCGTTCATTTATGTTTAGAATGGGAGGGTTAATGTGAACTATACCATTATCTAGCATTTTTAGATGCATTATTAGACATCTAGCAAGTATTAATTTTCTGGTGTTGCCACTGCCTCTGCCCCTAAATTGCAGGTGGCAACAGGGTTAGCCAGTTCAGGCCGATGCCCATGAGAGGGATACCCCTCCCCCCCCAAAGCTGGGCTCATCTGACTCCTGAAATGGGGTTGGATAGCAGTGCCATGGGGACCCCAGGACAGTGCCCCAGTGCCTGCAGCAACCTGGCACCAGTGCTCTTCTAATGCCACCTTGGCATTCTGTCCTAAGTAGGCTGCACTGGACTGCAAGGCCAAGCAGTAAAACATCATCTGTGGCTAGCCCTCAACTTTGCCATTCTTTGCCCTGTTGATTCACCAAGGCTTGCTCTTCTGGCAGCTGTGTAGATATGAATCAAACTGGGATTTGGTGACCAGGACTAGGGTAAGATAAAGGTCATTCAGCGGTCTTATTTCTCTGACTTCATGACACACCGCCTTAATTCTCTACAATGCCTTCCAATCTGCTCCTGGATTCAACATGAGTTTCTACTCCTTAATTTCAACACACACACACACACACACACACACACACAGAGAGAGAGAGAGAGAGAGAGAGAGAGAGAGAGAGACTTGCCCTCCCTTTAACCCATAGGAGCTTCAGCCAGCCTTACCGTTACTACCGAAGGAAGCATATATTTTCTATTGCGTAACTCTTTTCTGACTTACTTTCACTGACCCTTTTCTGACTAAATAATATTTCTTCACAAAGCAATGCTAATTCTCCATTTTCTGTATTTGGTACTGCACGAGTATTCTACCATCAGTTTGGCAGTTCAGTAACGCATAAGGAAACGGTCCAAAAATTGACTGTTTTTTCCCCCCCTCTAGCTCCGATAGTCTGCACATCTATCACAAAGAGAGAGATTTTGAAAGCAGTCCTGGAAAACAGGTGCGCGTATTGTTGCAGCTAGGGGCAAGCGCCGGGTGTTTTGTTCTTAATGACTGCTTGACTTCAATACTACCCTACTACATGCTGCATAAAAAGTTATGCTCCAAGCTGCATTATAATAAATGCTATTATGATACCGTGCATTTGAGGACACAGCTGAGCAGTCCCCTGCTAACCGTATTTGCATTAATAAAAAAGAAGGAAAAATCCAAAGTAAAGTAGAGATAATTATACTCTCCCGAGTCCCTTCCCTCTTCCTGCTTTTGTAGCTGTTTTGTATATTGCCAAGAATTGGCCAAGGCTGACGTGTACATTTTGTCAATGCTCTTGTGCCCTAGTAGGACATAAAGATTGCCATGCAGCATCGGGGTAGAGGTCCATTTAGTCCAGCATCACCTCCAGCAATGGCTGGCCAAGTTACCCTATAAAACTTCCAAGCATGACAGACTAGGGAGAGCCATCCACCAATGACTGAACAACTCCCACTCAATTTTTACTTCTCTTGCTAGAATCTTTATATTAGATTTGCAGGAGAATTTCAAAGCAGCAGAGGTGTTAATGATGGCAGTCACCATACTGAAGAGCAACCATGCCTAAAATGGGAGGAATTATAATGCTGTATAGCTTCCGGCACTGGGACATGGTAGGACAGATACTGTCTTGGATGGTTTTACACCTGCACAGCATAGCTGCTGAGCAATTCGGTATAAGCCGCTTGGATAAGGGCTGTCTTAATACTGTTTTCTGTACAGCACCTACCACATCACTGGGGTCAGATCAACATAAGTAGAAGCAGTTCCATCTGAACGTACCTGCAGGTTTAAGATTTTCATCCAACACCCTTTTCCAGGTGCTCACAATAGAGGTGAGGAAGGGGGTCACTGGAAAGAGGCTGCTTTGATGGTGGCACCCAGCTTTGCAAGGCATTCTCCAGAGAGGCCCAGCTGGTGCCTTCCTTGTTAAGTTTCAGGTGCCAGGCAAATACCTTATTATTATCCTGAGCCTTCCTATAAACTGAACTTTTGATCGTACGTCTGCTATTTAACCTATTACTTTTATTTGCTGCCTTGTATTATTTTGGTGCTGAATTGATTGATTTGTCTGCAATTTTATCATTTGATGTTGTAGTAAGAAACTTTTCAAACTCTTGGGCTGAAAAGTGGGATCTAGATTTGGAGTGTAAATAAAATTAAGAGAAATGTTAGCATAGTAGGGTGTTTTTTTGTTGTTGCATGTCCATTGGTGCACCTACAGCTGTTGTCAGTGTAACCCAGCTGTTAGCATCATATACTAAAAGCTCTTTTGTTGTTGTTGTTCAGTCGTTAAGTCGTGTCCGACCCTTCGTGATCCCATGAACCATATCCTGCCTTATACCTATTGTCCATGGCTGGCCAAATGACATTGCCATGCAGGCAAATACAGGCAAACCTTAGCTATGTAGAAGAGGAAAAAGAAAAGATAACCATACTGCCCAGATGCAGTTTTGTAGAGGACCTTGTTTGGGAATTATTTAAGATTCCTCTAGTCACCTAAGGTTACTTAGTTGATTTCATCTAGCATTTAACTGTTTTTAATACTGGCCAAGTGTGTAGTAGCAGATATGAAAACAATTAATAACATCAGCTGACAGGATCAATTTATCATTATAGATTTTAATGAGCCGTGTAATTTTTGTAATAAATATACCATATTTTAAAGAGTTCGGAGTTGGAAAAGTGAAGATTTATCTGGCTTCAGTTCTGTAACTAGGCAGAAACAAAATGTAAGGGACAGGAAATGGAAACTTTTATTGTCAAAGACTGGCTGCACGTGTGGGGGAAGAGGCACAAGCAGGATTGCTGGTGTGAGGGAGGGTGGCATTCATTTAAAAGTAAAAAGTATAGAGGCTGCTATGTAGACATTTAACATAAAAGATGACACTGCTGAATTCTGCTGGTGGGTGGGAGGCTGATCACTGTTTGATAGAGAAGCTTCAATTTCACACCTCACTTTCACATCTTGGTTTATTTACTTGTTATTTGTGGGAGTGCTATCTTTAAAACCAGAGGCTGCTTTGGGATGTGGCAGCCCTTGCCAACATTCTAGTTCTTTTTTTCTGTTGGAGAAAAAAGAAATAAATGAATATTACAGTAGGGCTCCGTTATCCGTGGGGTTAGGTTCCTGCCCCCTGCGGATACCAGGAACCGCGGATACCCCGGTATTCATGAGGATTAGGTTCCTGCCCCCCCGCAGATACAAAGAACCACAGATACCCCGCGGATACCGGGAACACTACCCCCATGCCCCCCCTCTGCACGCCCATTACCTTTCTTTTTCTTTGTAGAGCTGGCAGCAAGCCCCTGCGTTTCCTGATAACCTAAACGCTATAAACAGTGTGCTAATTACGTGGAATTCATTGCCATGGGATGTGGTGATGGCTTTAAAAGGGTATTAGACAAATTCAGGCCTATCAGCGGCTACTAGCCAAGATAGCTATGCTTTTTCCAAGTTCAGTGGCAGTATGCAGGGAGCATATGCAGTATGCAGTATGCAGTACAGGGGAGCAATGGCAGCGAAGAGGTTGGACTTTTGTTCTGGTTTGTGGGCTTCCCAGCGGCAGCTTGTGGGCCATAATGGGAAACAGATTGCTGGGCTAGAAGGGTCTTTGGCCTGATCCAGCAGGGCATTTATTATGTTCTTAGAGAAGAGCGTGCTGTGAAATCTCTCCTGTCTGGTCTGAGGTCAAATGAGTGAGCCTAGTTCTACAGCAAGGCCTAGACATGGTCAGGGAACCATGGACTTTAGTACTGGCAAAGGTACTTGAATTGGACTTTAGTACTGGCAAAGGTAAAGCGATATGGACCTGATCATTGCATGGGAATCACGGGTTGCAGCAAATCTAACAGCCCAATCCTATTAAAAACAACAACAAGCCACCAATGCAGCCATGCCACTAGAGCAGGGGTGCACAACTTGGCAGTAGTAGGGGCCAAAATGAATACACTAAACGTCTTCGGGGGCCGCAGATAGGTGTCACGGGGGGCATGTCAAAGAACCATGATGTCACTTCCTCCGGAAGTGACATCACACAGGGGGCGTGCCCATGAAATAAAACAAACAAATAAATAAATAAACAAACAAACAGAAACAAGGAGACCTTAAACAAGTTAAAGAACAAGACATCATAGGAACACAAACTATTAGGCTCACCCACCCACCCCCACCACTGCCTTACCTTTCCCCCCCCCAAGCAGTAACACCCCCCTTCTCTCGAAACCCTATATAGGATCCACTACGTACGAGGACCCTCCTTACCTGCGTTCCCCACACACAGAAGGGCCTGTGCGTTTCGCTGCACCTTAGTGACCCAAATGGAGGGGAGAGGGGTGGAGGAGAAAGGAGGGTGTGTGTGTGTGGAAAGACAGTTGGCGGCGTGTTGCATTCTTGGAGTTGTAGTGCGCAGGAGTGGAGAGAGGGGTGTTCCATTCTCCCTTTCACAGCGGGCCCCAGATCCACGAAGATAAAGGATCCTCTCCTCTCCCTCACCTTTGAGCAGGAGCAGGGGGAGTGGTGCATGGAGAGGGCAGGAGACCCTTCCCCTCTCTCCAAGCAAGGAGGGTAATTTCTACCAGGAGGAATCCCTGGCCAGAGCTGGGCAAACTGCGTCACAACCATCCCCCCCACATACACACACGCTGGCGCCACTCCGTTTCCTCGCTATCGTGCCCCAGTGCTCCGCTTCGGCTAATACTCCCCTCCGCATCCTCTGCCTCATCCCTGCCCCCCTCCCTTAACTTAATGCTGCCGTCGCCCCCTTTCCAAGTGCTGCCTGTTTTTCCCCCAACCCGGGAGGGAGGGAGGGAGGGAGGATGGAACGGCAGAGAACGAGAGCTGTTCGCGGAAGCAACTGCTGCTGCTTTGCTGCTGCTGCTGCTGCAACAAACATCACACAGTGCTCAAACTGCTGCAGCAGCTCCTACTGTTGCCGCCGCGAAAGCTCCTTTCACCTCCTGCCTCTCCCCTGCCTCCTTTCCTTCGCCTCCCTTCGGTGTTTCCTTTCACTGCTCGGCCACTAGCTTACCCATAATCCGCTGCGTCGGGCATGCTCTTGCCTCTCGTAATCGCCCCTCTTGATCGCAGCTGAGGGACGCTGTGCGTTGCCGGTTTCCTTCCTTCCTGGTAGTGGTGCGGGGGCGACCGGCCGCCGGCGGAGAAGAGGGGAGGCAGAGCCCCAGCCTCTGCGCCCGTTCTTCGGCTCCTTCGGCTCCTGGCGGAATGCGGACGCAGCTTATTCAGCTCTTGGCTGAACGCCAGGAGACTCAGCTGATTGGCGGCGATCAAAGCGCCGCCTGGAGTCTCCTGGCGTTCGGCCAGGAGCTGAATGAGCAGCGTGCGCAGCGGAATGAGCCACATCTGGGGCACGGAGGATTTCCCGTGGCCCGCAAAGAACTTGGGGATCCCAGAGAGCGCCCGCTCTCTGGGATCCCCGATTTCTTCACGGGCCACGGGAAATAGAAAGGGGAATAAGTGGTGCTGCTGCTACCGATACCACCCCCTTCCTGGCCTGGACACCCTCCCTCCCTCCCTGCTCCGGTCTCCTCTCCATTCCTCCTCCTCCCCATCCCGTTCCGCTGCCTTAGGAGCCTGAGCAGGTAAAGAAACAGTTTACAGTCTAGTCCAGATGCAGAGATTGTTCCTGAATGGAGATGACAGTTCCTATATACCTGAAGGAGAAATTCAAGAATGTCTCAGCAGCACCGCCTCAAGAAATGGAGTAGTCCAAGCACTAGGTAGTTACCTACAGGTATCTACCTCTTGCCTCCATTTCCCTCCCCCACCTCTGTTGCCTCCTTTTATGTCAATATTTAGATTGCAAACCCCTCAGGGCAGGGACCTGTCTATTTAGTCTGTGTAACCATGGACACCGACAGCCCTGTATATATTGCAATCATCAAGATTATTCGGCATCAGGCTATGATGTTGTCACTTCCTAAAAAGTGTGTATAAGACTATTAGAGGTTGTAGTTCTGTTCAGTTGTGTATTGTAAAAGGCATTGCTCAGAGGTTGTTAAAGAAGTTTTGATAGTTTCTTGAACACTTTGGTACACGACGATTATCTTAGAACAGCCCACGGACACTGTTGTGCAATGTGATGCTCCTTATGTACAGAGAAAAAAAATGTTTCTGTTACTATTCTTGATGTAGCCTATAAACCTCATCTGTATTAATGGAATATTAGAACAGCTCACAGGTAGGTAAAATTAGCAATCCCACATCAGGAGCGCAGTCACTGTTCTTACTCAACCATATTGTTTCGTGATCGAGAATCCAGCAGTTAAATATACACAGCAGTGGGTTGAAAACAAGCTGCTCATGGCTGCTGCAGGCGTTTCCAGCAGACCAGAGCAATCATAGTTCCTAAAGTAGGTCCAATTTTTATTGATTCACAATAAGCTTTCATTATAGTATGGAGTCCTGTTGCAATTTCAAGGTGCAGCGCTTCAATTTGTATTCACAACACTAAAACACTTTGAGATGTATTGTAAAATCTAATACTGAAGGTGTTTTCCCTTGAAAGAATTGCGCCATGCAGATTTAATTCATTTGCTATGACGATAGCCTCAGTCTGTGTGCAAGTCTTTTGAATTGGACACAATCTTCTAAGAGCGTCTTTCACCTACTGTAGTCCCTATTGCAACCATGTGGGACTCCGCAGGAGGAGGACTTACAGGACTGAACACTCATCTTCTCTCAAGCCACTAGCCTTTTGGCTTCTGCTGTTTTGCTGGCCAAATTACTTGTGTTGTGAAATGGCACATTTTTTGCAAAGTTGGTTGCATGTGAACTTCATTTTGATGAAAGCAATAAAGCACACTAAATAGCATATCTTGGGGAAACTTGTTGCCAATTGCAATGAGACCCTCTTTCATTTGGGGGAAGATTTAAGGGTCGGGCAGCCAAGAATCCCACTCGCAATGCCAAAGTCTTCCTTAAAGAGGATAAGACACAATTCCAAGGCTTTGTAAGGGGTAGGGAGTGTTGAAATACCTAGCGTCTTCTATGACAAACATGGAAACCTTTCTAGCTCTCAGACAAAACACTAGGGGAAAAAGGCCTGCCTGTTGTAACAATTAGGTGCAGGTTATATCTCTGACTTTGAATTAATTTATAGGCAAATTATTTTTCAAGAGACATTTGAACAAAATTTCAACTCAGGAAGAACAAGGCCCTGTGCAGGTGTCATACTAAATCGTAGTTTGTGCTACACAAAACAAACCTAAGGGAGCTGTGGGCATGGAGTGGGTACCACATGCCTGTAGGGACCTGTTGGCATAGACCCAAATCTCATGATCCAGCAGTTCTCAAAGTCACTGCTGCTGTGACCCACCTTTACCTGCCGCTCCCGCATCACAACCCATCTCGTCTTGCTGCTCCTGCGACGCGCTGGGTCTGGGACATCCTCCGTGAGCCTCAGAAAAGGTTCCGGACGCGACTGGAAGTTGTACTCTGGAGGCCTTTCGAGGCCCCTGGAGGCCTACGGAGTCCATCCTGGGTTCAGCGCAACACGGGAACAGCAGGATGAGGTGAGTTGCGACCCAGAAGTAGCTTCCGGTTGCTTCCAGTTTGGAGCCAAATGGAGGCGCAGGTGGGCAAACGGGCCCAACTGGCAACCCACCTCAGCATCGGGCCACGACCCACACTTTGAGAAGCCCTGTCAGAATCCATACCCTGAAAAATTAGAATGGGCAGGTGGTATACATGTTGGGTTCTACATTTCTTATCTGTGCTACAGGTGTAGCATTCAGTGCATGGTGGTGTTGAACATACTAAAGGAGGAGGACTCGCAACCCAAACTACACACACACACACACACACACACACACACACACACACACACACACACACACACACACACACACACACACACACACACAATAATGTTGGAACAGGGCTTTGGTTTACTTTGCCTTGAATACTGTAGGGTTCCATGTATGTAAGTGATTAGCAATATAGTAGAGTATAAATTATTAGGAAAGTTTTTCATGATTAGTAAGGTTTTGTAGCTTTCATGGCCAGAAACTATACAAATTGATTTCAACTTCACAGGATTAACAGCCATGTAGAAATATTTATGTTTACAAACATCTACAACGTTAACACGTAAGAAACAGTTTAAAAACACTAATCTATGGGATACAATGTTTCGTCCACATGCTGCAGACCTCCTCAGGTATCTGGCAACAGAGCTGCAGAGATGTTAAACCCGAGCTACATTGTCCACGTCCGCGTCGCGTCCGCGTTCCGTGCGCATCTGGTGTCCCACCCCCAGGTCAAACAGGCTCTGATTGGCCGGACGTAGCGCAGATGCAGCAAAAGTCGAGGCCGCCTCAACTTTTGCTGCGTCCGCGCTACGTCCGGCCAATCAGAGCCTGTTGTTGGACCTGGGGGCGGGACACCAGACATGCATGGAACGTGGATGCGACGCGGACGTGGACAAAGTAGCTCGGCCTTTAGCCTCTTGATATACTAGGTTGGCTTATGCAGCAGAGCGAAGCGTCAGTTGGAGGAAGACGGTTGACCCCAGTCCATCCGACTCAGGGGGGTAGCTGGTCTTTGTTCGTCCGAGGAGTTCTCATTTTATTCAGGATGGGAAGCCAGATGTTGTCTACGAAAGAGAACTCTTGCTATCTGTTAATTAAATTTAAATGTTTGTTCTTGCTTATCTCAGTCGCTTCATAATGAAGTCTTAGCCTCAGGCTTGATTCATGAATTAAACTCCTCATATTTTCAAATTTGATGGTATGTCCTGTGTTCATTGAGTGTTCCGTTAGGGCTGAATGTTCTGGATGTTTATATTTAACAGCTGTAGTATGTTCTTTCAACCTTGTGTTGATTGAGCGCTTAGTTGTTCCAATGCAATTTCTTCCACATTCGAGACTTCATTATGAAACGAACAAAGACCAGCTACCCCCCTGAGTCGGATGGACTGGGGTCAACCGTCTTTCTCCAACCGACGCTTCGCTCTGCTACTTAAGCCAACCTAGTACATCAAGAGGCTAGCATCTCTGCCACTCTGTTGCCTGATACCTGAGGAGGTCCACAGCATGTGGATGAAATGTTATATCCTAGAGATTAGTGTTTTTAAACTGTTTCTTACATGTTAACATTGTAGATGTTTGTAAACATAAATATTTCGACATGGCTGTTGATCCTGTGAAGTTGAAATCAATTTGTATTTTTTCATGATTGGTAATGCATTTTTTGAATTTTACACTGGAACACTTAATGACTAAATTAGTGACAAAACCAATACACTTTTAACAAGCAACTGACTTATCTTACTAATTTGTTTTTAGTTCGGAGCTGTGAAGCAAACACTCTAATGAATTTCACACTAAGTCTTATCGGCCAGTAGAGGGGACTGGAAATTGATTGAGAGGCCTTAATTGCAAAGTGAAGTGTTGTTGAGAATGCCACATTATATTGCACTGCAGTGCATTCCATGGTTGTAAATATTGACATGACACTTGATTAGTCGTGCTAGGCCATTCCAAAGCTACAGCGTGTGTGTGTGTGTGTGTGTGTGTGTGTGTGTGTGTGTGTGTGTGTGTGTGTGTGTTTGTGTGTGTGTGTGAAAAACAACAGCAGCAACAATGTAAAAGGGAGAGAATCTCCTGGAGTGATTTGTTGAAGCCACTTTGAAAGACATTAACCAAAGAGATCCATTTTAATGTTGTTTTCTGAACGTGGGCTTATTTCATTTCCATACCAAGTCTGTTAGAGAATGGTGCTTTTTTGGGTGCATTATCCTGCGAGGATAGTTAAATCATGTATATGTTTCAGATACAATTAAATTTCCTGTGTGGGGTACTCTTTCCTAATGCGGTCTGGGAATTCAAGCAGAAGACAACGCAGAAAGCAAATACGTAGTCATTGTGAGCGCTTTTCTCAAAATGCGATCTTTAAATACAATAGAAACGGTGACACTGGAGAAGTGAATCAAGTTGGTAAATACGAACCCATCCGGCCTGGTTACTGTAAAATAAGATTTGGCTGGTTTACTTCATTTTCCAGAGCTTGGGCAAATAACTGTGGAATTGAATTACTGTGTGTCACTTTCCCCGAGGGTGTCAGGAACCTGTTTGTAAAGTGTTGTGCTAAGTCGCTATATTGATTACTACTTGAAGTCTAACCATTACATAGTTATGCTTACTTTCCTTGTGCACTTCTCTCTTTCACACTTGTTTCCATGCAAGTTCTTTGACTGCCTCGATGCTCTTTTGGCAGGTTAATGAAAAGGGAAGAAAACAGCCCATTTCATTCCTTGCTCTGCTTCTTATTTGTTGTTGCCAAGTCAAGGTAATCAGTATGCAGTCTCCCAATGCAACTAACTTGGCCTGAAGAGCCTGTGGCACAAAGGGTAATGATCGCAGTCATAATTGACAGCACTTATCATGGCGCATACAAGACTTTCATTGTCGGGATGGTTAGTGACTCAAAGTAATCTAATTAAATGCTCGTAGCGTCCATTAACAATGCCAAAATAGATGTTTTATCACAGCAGACGGAGCCATTTCTGGCTTTTGCTCTTGTTGCTTGGAAAGTGATTTATTTTTAAATTCATCTTAATAATTTGTCTGCGTAGACAATGCAGATATAAAACTGGATTTTTTTTTTTTTTTGGTTGCATTTAAATTTCCTTGTTATCTGCCTTTTCGGTGGCATGAATTATAGAAAAGTCGGGGCCGGGAAAGGGGCTGTATTGGAATGCGTAACAGTGCTTCAAGGGGAAAGATTGCAGGTTCAAACTGATATATATCAAAAGTAAGTGCTTGAAAAAAGATATTATGTATTGGCCTCATGCAGACTGGGTGGAAAGGCAAACATAATTTATTTTCCTTATTTTAAACGCCATTCCTTTGTAATAAAGAACGCATAACAGATCTGAGGTGATCCCTTTTTGATAACAGTTCGACTCATTCATCCTGTTGTTACGCTTGACCTTTGAATGCATATTCCGTAGGAACTTCAGACGCGGAACATTGCCTCTTAGAATCAAAAGAAATAGCAGTACAGTCGGACCTTTTTATCTGTTGGGGTTCTGTTTCTGGAACCACAGTGGAAAAGAAAATCAGTGTTATATGAAATCGGGGGTGGTGGTGGTGCCACATTGCCTTTTCCCCAGCATCTTCGCTGTTTCCTTCTTCCTGAGTTTGTTTAAACTGACTAAAAAAACAAAAGCCATTACTGGAAGCAACCTGTAAATGGCGCCAGAGACTCCCGGCTGCATTTTTCAGCGGTTTGAACATGCGCAGGAGGCTGGAAGTGGCTGGCAGGCCCCCGGCAATGCTGAAAAAAGAGGTAATGTGGTGTGGTCGGACTCCCTCTTCCACAGTTTTGCCATCCGTGTTGAGTCAAATCCGTGGATAAAAAAAAAAAACCATGGATAAAAAAGTCTGACTGTAATCAGAAAACTGGAGCAAGGAGTACCGGAACCATGTCAGTTCGGCAGCTATTTGGGAAGCCTGAGGGCCCACCATCAAGCACTGACCTGCCACTCAGTAGCCGTCATTCTGAGTGGTGGTGACAACATGGAGTCCAGCCACCCTTGCCTCCTTTCTGAACAAACTGCCATTGGCGGCAGAGGTGCCTCCTCTTCAGTAATACTGCTTGCTTGCTTGCTTGCTTGCTTTCCCTTCGTTTACCCACCCAAACAAGCAGTAATGGCTGCTGGTGCTGCAGCAGCAGCTGGTAATGCACTTAATAGGCTCAGATATCATCTTGCTCAGGCCAGCGGGTGGCGCAGTGGATTAAACCGCTGAACCATGAGCTGTCGATCGAAAGGTCGGCAGTTCGAATCCGCGACGGGGTGAGCTCTTGTTGCTTGGCCAGCTCCTGCCAACCTAGCAGTTTCAAAGCATGTTAATGCAAGTAGATAAATAGGTACCGCTTGCGGGAAGGTAAACAGCGCTCCATGTTCCAGCTGGATGCTACTCGCTGTGGCAAGGAGAGTCATGCCAGCCACATGACCACAGAGGCATCTTCGGACAACGCTGGCTCTTCTGCTTTGAAATGGGGATGAGCACCACACCCTAGAGTCGGACACGACTGGACTTAATTGTCAGGGGTCATCTTTACCTATCATCTTGCTAAAGGTACCCCAAAAGAGTGAGCTAGTCCTAGAGAACATAGAACTTGTGAATACACTCTTCCATATTTTTCCTGCCTCCAAATTGTTTTTATCCTCATGCGCTGTCTGTAGAGGGAGACAGATCTCTCAATAGAATTAGAATGGAGATAAATGGTAAGAGTAGCAGTAACTCTTGGATTTTGTAGTTTTGTGCTAAGAAAGTTTGTGGACTGGCATGCTTGCTTGAGCCAAATATACTGTATACAGTTGACCTCTCCATATCTGTGGGGGTTCCGTTCCTGGAACCCCTGTGGATACTGAAATCCATAGATACAGGGAGCCAGCCGGAAAACGTCGTAAAAAGAAAAAAAGGTAAAAAATGTGGGGTTTTAACCTTTTAGAAGCAAACCGCTGCGTGTTCTTGCTTAAACAGGCTGAAAATCGTACTCCGGATGTCTCTTCCAGGTTGCGCAACACCCCCTCCCCTCTCCCAAGGTCACCGTAGAATGCATTGCAATGCATTCTGGAGCTATTTTCAGAGAGGAAGGGGGAATCATGCGACCCGGAAGAGGCTTCCGGAGCGCGATTTCAGCCTGTTTAAGCAAGAACACGCACCGGTTTGCTTCGAAAAGATAAATCCCCTTTTTTAACTTTTTTTTTCTTTTTACAGTGCTGGAAAGGTGGGCACTGCGGGTCCAGGATCTGTGGTGAGTCAAGTCCGCGGATAGAAAGGGTCCACTGTACTTGTTCTTCAGGCACTTTTTGGCACGGTCTACCTTGCTTATTCTTTGCTTGTAGCACATTATACCTTAGATGAGAAGCTTTTTGTGATTGAGGAATAAAAATTGGCAGAGATGTTGTTCTTCTAAACATTACAAACAATTTTCAGATGTGAATGAAGCCATGATCATTTCTGATTATTTCCATTCAATTTTAAAATGGAGATTATATGTATCATGCTGTGTCCAACACCAAGATTGCTCCTTTTGTGATACTAGCATGAAACCTGGTGAAAGTGTACCTGACAACATTATAAAGTATCTCAGATGTAGAGCCAACACCAATGCTGGAGCAGTAATGCTCATTTTGCATTATGGCTGCCAGAAGACTAATGGGGATGTATCATCCCATTCAGTAGACATGAAAACTGCAGGTCTCATTAAACCGTATGCACCAACATTGACCAGACTGAACACATGTACATGAATAGCGTCTAAAATGGGTCAAGAATTTTTCATGTAGTCAGAAGATGAATGCACACCTCACAACAGGCTTTCTGACCATATTGGGGGAATGAAGCTTGCTGTGATGAAAGATTAGCATTGTGGTATGTTTTGAACCTTTTTTGTTTTTCAAAGATTAGCCTCATAAACTGATATTGTATCAAAAGCTCAGGTCGGCTTGAAACCAGGATGGTGTAGTGGTTTGGGAGTCGGACTTAGACCTGGAAGATCCAGGTTCAAATCCCCGCTCAGCCTCGAAGCTTCCTGGGTGACCTTGGGCCAGTCACTATCTCTCAGCCCCACCTACCTCACAGGGTTGTTGTGAGGACAATAATGAGGGGAGGAAATATGTACACCACTCTGAGCTCCTTGGAGGAAGGGCGGTATATAAAAATGTGAATAAATAAAAATAAACTGCTGCCAAACAAGTTGCTTCTCCTCCACCTGATTTTCTTTAATGTTTGCTATTATGAAGTAACCGTGTTCCATATGCTCACTGTATCGTTAGATGTTGTGGGCAGTATCTTACAAACTATGGCCCAGATCCAAAGAACTGCACAACTAGTTGCTCATGCCTGAAGTGGGTTTGTGCTTGTGTTCCTTCAAAATCAGTCCCACCACCTCCCCATTCCATGTCATACATTGCATTTGAAACTGAAAGGACTTTTCTTGAAGTTCAGGGGAAAGGCCATAGGTGAGTGGAAGAGCACATGTATTGCATGCAGAAGGTTGCAAGTTCATCTTGGAATGTCCACTCTGAAGAACTCAGGTAGCAGAAGATGAGAGAGATCTGACTATATGTTGAAGCCCAACCACCTTTGATGGGCAATATGAGCTTATTCATAAGTTGCACCGTTTTGTTCACGTCATTACTGTTTTGATTGAAAGTGTGTGTGTGTGTGTGTGTGTGTGTGTGTGTGTGTGTGTGTGTGTGTGTGTGTGTGTGTGTGTTAATGAAGCGATTCTAATATTGACATTACTATAAGACTGTAGCTGAGTTGTAAACTGTTGTTCGATTGGCTAATCGTTGCTGTAATCTGTGCAATTTTGATAGCAACATCTAACGTGGAATTTTGATGGTTCTGTTTTCTTTTACAGAGGCTACAGAAATTGTGTTGAAGGCTCAAATTTTAGCTGGAGGAAGAGGGAAAGGTGTCTTCAGCAGTGGTCTGAAAGGAGGCGTGCATCTAACAAAAGAGTAAGCCTGACAAAATGTACTGTAAGATAACAAATTCCTTTGCAAAGAATTGGGAACCTGTTTAAAAATTCTGTGTGTTGATATGAGTTCTCCCCCCCCTCCTTTCTGTTTTTCTTTGTAGCCCTAAAGTGGTTGGGCAGCTTGCTGAACAGATGATTGGATACAATCTCACGACTAAGCAAACGCCAAAGAGTGGTGTTACAGTTAAGAAGGTAAGGGAGTCTTTCACTGCAAATTAGAATAAACTTACCGTAGTCAGACAATGTTTGATGCTCTTGGGCATGTTACAGAATGTTACCGTGCATGTATATCTGTTCATTTTCTTTCTTCCAGATTCCTGAATTGTATACTGTTTCTCTGATAAGAAAACATACTGATTTTTGGCATAACTTAAGCCAAATGTTTGGTCAGATTTCAGATGTCCACCCAGAAGACCCTGATTCTATGCAATTTTTCCTTGTTTGACTTATGGCCCAATCCAATGGGCCATCTTGCGATCTGCTGTCATAAGTGACCCAATGATGGCACAAAAATTGCACCGCCATTGTGCATGACAAACCTGCTGGTGCAAATGCCCAGAGGCTCCATGCGCACACCTGAACTGCCTGGATGCTTTATTGATCCAGGTAAGGTGGCAGAGGGGGTAGTTCAGGGCAAGGAGTGGGCCGAACCAAGGGTAGTTCAAGGGTGAGAGGGGGAGGATCTTGGTGGCAGTTGTGCACCCCGGATCCTATCCACCTTTCCCAGCCCAGACCCAATCCCTTTCTCTCCTCAGACTTATGCCAGAAAAATAGCTGGTGTGACTGGTGTGGGTCCAAGGAGACCCATTGGCTATCAGGCAGCTTACTGGGAGATAAGTAAAAGATATGCTTACTTACCTCTCCATGCCTTGTGCTCTGTTGGTGCAGCTGCATGCTGTGGACTGGCAGGGGATAGAATTGGGCCGTTAGAATGTTAGTGCGATATAGTGGTTTGATTCTAATCAGAATATAGTGGTGGTTAGTGTGATATAATGGTTAGACAGGACTGTGGAGAATTGGGTTCAAATCTCCATGTAGCTACAAAGGCTATTGGGACATCTTGAGCTAGTCAAAATCTCTTAACTTACTTCAGAGCATTGTTGTGAGGGATGGGGTGAAAAGTCAAAGATTTAAAGAAAGAGTAGGCAGTACTTAGTACGTAGGCAGATGGACTTCAGGTGTGACACTGTAAAAACACTCATGTATGAAGGTGCATCTCCAAAGGTTGGAATACCATCTGTACTCCAGGAGGCTCCCAAGAGATGGTTGAAATTTCAGTTTCCTGCCTTTTAACAGCAGAACATAGCTGATGTGCTAACTTGATGGATGTATGGGTAGAGAACCACTTAATGTGATGGAATAAAAAGCAGGAACCAAATCACCAAATTACCATATTTTCCAGCGTACAAGACGACTGGGTGTATAAGACGACCCCCAACTTTTCCAGTTAAAATATAGAGTTTGGGATATACTCGCCGTATATCCCAAACTCTATCTTGGGCATATCTTGGCAGGTGCTTTGCTCATAATAACTAATGGGCAGGGGGTAGTAGTAGGAGGAGTGTCTGCACTGTGCAGAGGAAACACTGGCGTCGCTCGAGGTGGGGTGGACAGCTACGTTCTACAGCTTTCCACCCCACCGTTACCCTCCTGCATGAGGCGCCCTGCCCCCTCGTCGTAGGAACTCGTCAGCGGAGAGAAAGCAACGTGCAGGAGAGTCCCTGCGCGTTGCTTTCTCTCCGCTGACGGGCTCCTACGACGAGGGGGCAGGGCGCCTCGTGCAGGAGAGTAACGGTGGGGTGGAAAGCTGCAGAACTTAGCTGTCCACCCCACCTCAAGCGACACCAGTGACTGAGGAAAAGAAGGGCCGAGGTTCAGCAGCAGGGCCGAGATGAGGAGCGGAGGAACTGGAGGCTCGCTCTCTCACACACACGTACGCACAAACCAGCAGCGTGCTCTGAATGTACCGTATTTTCTCAGAAAAAGCGTCCCTGTTTCACGGCGAGATCCAACACACGCCGCCACGCCTTTTCCAGCCCACCTGTGATCCGTCAAGTGCTCACTGCCTCATGTCACCACACTAGCACGGGGGGGGGGGGAGAGCAGCACCCGCCCTATAAGACAACCCCCGACTTTTGAGAAGATTTTCCTGGCTTAAAAAGTCGTCTTGTACGCCGGAAAATACGGTATGCCCAACACAAAATGCAGTAAGCAGATTAGGAGACATCATTCTGTACTTAACATTCCTCCACAGGCTGCAGCCATCCATTCAGTTGTATGTGCAGAGCAGTCATTTTTTTTCCAAAGGATCTTACGTGCATGTAATAATTGCATGCAGAATGGCTACCTGCATGTTTTAGGTGGATAAAAATGACACCCATGTTTCCTAAATCGTCTAATATCTCTCCAGTTAGGATTTAAATGATCTTCAGTGTACTGACAGGCAAATGTTGCTCTTTTGCTTATAATCACAATAGTGCACATCCATTTTTAGACGATTATGCTTGAAAAAGCAGGATTCTGCTTTTCTTCTGAAATCGATTGAAAATGAAAGGCTTGTAGGTTTAAATAGAGTATTTAAATGAATGCACACTGAAGTGCCCTTTAGATTCCTCTCTTCCCCCCCCCCCCCAGCCCCTCTGTGTGAGAGCTGCTTATCTGTAAGGAACTCCTGTGCAGTTGGGAAAGTGCTTAAATGACCCAACCATGTGGGTGGTTTTTATTAATGACTAATTGGAAGGGCAGGGGGAAAAGAGTAGGAGGGATGTAAAAACATGTTGATGGAATTTGCAGATGATTTTAAGGTAGGAGGGAAGTATCAAGTCATCTGAGAACCAGTGATGAGCATTTTTATTATTGGCTGGGGCACATCTGCTGGAAACCACTAAGGCAGAAGTTCCCAAACTCCCAGGCAGAGCTTTCCGTGCTGCAAGTTGCTGCGAGCCCCCCCTCCTCCCGACAGCAGATGCAGCACTCCAGGGATCGCGCTAGAACCGGGGGAAAAGGGGGCTTTTTTAAAACTCACCAGGGATTTGCTGGCCCTTTGGAGGGTGCATGGGGGTCGCGGACCCTATTGCGGGCCTCCCCGCACCCCAGATTAGCTTCCAAAAGCGATTTAAAGCTACTTCCGGTTTTCGACAAAACCAGGACGTAAACCGGAAGTAGCTTTAAATCGTTTTCAGAAGCTAATCTGGGGCACGGGGAAGCCCGCAGAGGGGTCCGCGGCCCCCCTGCACCCTCCGGAGGGCCAGCAAACCCCTGATGAGTCGAAAAAGCCCCCTTTCCCCCAGTTCCAGCGTGATCTCTGGAGTGTTTTTGCATGTCACAGAACATTGCCACCTTAAGGGGCTAGCAACCAATTCTTCTTTGGGAACCTCTGCACTAAGGAGAAGACCTCGGAGAAATCACAAGGTGTCTGTGAATTACCAGAGCAATGGGGCTGCAAAGAAAGGGGTTGTTCAGTCTTTGTGATGTATCAGTTTTGGCCTTTCTAACAGTGATATGATGGTGCCACTATTATGGTGAGACTGCATGTGCAAAAACGTGTCCACTTTTGGTCACCCAGGTTCAAAGGAGGATCTGTTCAAACTGGAATTGATGCAAAGAACTACAACTAAAATAATCCTAAATATGGAGAATTGATCTCAGGAATGGTGGCAAAAGTTTGTTGACGTACGAGAGGCAATGTAATAGCACTCTACAAGTAAATTAAAGTCATTGTCTTTGATTAGACCTGTCAGAGTACGCAGGAAATTTATGGCTTGCAGCTTCCCAGTCCTTGTCCACAGCAAAGAATAACACAGACACGGTAGTTTCCACCACCAAAGTCTATTTACAAGTATATACAGCAGATAAGCATAGCAGTCTTTCTTCAGCAAGTTTGTACAGAGTAACAGAGCAACTGCATAGAGAATTGAAGCCTCAGATACTGGTCTTGGGTGCTTTACCTTTATATAGTTGCTAACCAATCAGATTCAAACATTGCATCCTAGTCAGCATGACACAGCACTTTTTTTCTACCACCTTGTTAACCATTTACTATAAGCATGATCTCATCTTTTGTTTAATCACTATGACACAGCATTTTTGCCCTGCATGGTTTTTTCTGTTCATGCTTGTGAATTCCCAGGTTACAATAACCTGACACCCCTCCAATTTACAGCTGAACAGAACTTACAGGAACCAAACCAAGCTCTCTTGTAAGTTTTGCATGTCTTTGTGCACACAATGGTTTTGTCATGAGATCAGCCAAATTGTCTTCTGATGGGCAATAAATTAATTCTATTAACCTTTCTTTTATGGCTTCTCTTACATGACAGTACTTGATGTCTACATGTTTACTTCTACTTTTTACCCTTTCACATGTTGCCATTTGAATACATGTTTGGCTATCTTCAAATACAGAGATGGGATGATGTTTCATTTCAAAACCAATATCTTCAAGTAATTGTTTATACCAGGTGGCCTCTAAACACATTTCAGACAAAGCTGCGAATTCTGCCTCTGATGTTGATACTGCTATGGATGGTTGTTTTCTTGCTTTCCAACCTATCAATGCACCTCCAAACATTATTACTAGACCAGAAATTGACCGTCTGTCTTGCATATTATTACCCCAGTCACTGTCAACATAACATTTCAGATCATACCATTTCAGTTCTGGTGAATCACAAGGTTGCAATATTAGACATTGATCTATTGTTCCCTTTAAATAACGAAAGATTCTTTTTACTCCCAACCAATGCCTCTGAGTGGGTTTTGAAGTGTATCTGCTCAAAATATTTACTGCATTTGCAATGTCTGGCCTTGACCATTGCGCTAGATACAACAAGCTTCCAATAGCTGACTGGTATAATTCTTGGTCACATAGATTTTCATTTTCTTCTTCTACTTTCTGAAAGTCTGTTATCATTGGAGTCTGCACGCTTTTGCAATTGTCCATTTCAAACTCCTTTAAAAGTTGCTCTATTTTCTTACTTTGACTCAGGATATATCCCTTATCCTTTAGTTTCTTTATCTCAACTCCTAAGTAATTTTTGATTTCTCCTAAGTCTTTCAATTGGAACTTCTGTCCCAGTTGTTTTGCAAATTTGTCAATTTGTGACTGGTTTTTTGCCAAAAAACAGATATCGTCGACAAATATAAGAAGGATGATTTGTTCCTTTTCATAATTCTGTACATACAGACATGGATCAGCTAGGCTGTTTTTAAAACCCATTTTCTTTAAGGCTAAATCTAAACATTGGTTCCAATTTCTAGCTGATTGTTTTAATCCATATATGGCTTTGTTAAGCTTATATACTGTCTCTGATCCAGTTACTTCAAATCCAGGAGGCAACTTCATAAAAACACATTCTTCCAACTTTGCATTCAGATATGCAGTGGTAATATCAAAATGATTCACCTTATATTCTTTTGCAGCTGCTAAAGCTAATGCTAATCTCACTGTTTCTCCTCTCACTGTGGGTGCAAAGACTTCATCATAATGAATGTTTTTCTTTTGAGCAAACCCTTGGGCAACTAGTCTTGCTTTATACTTCAATTCACCATTTACTAGCATTTTCTTTTTATACACCCATCTACATCCAACAGCCTTTTGCCCTTCAGGTAATTTTACAGGGGTAAATACATTGTGCTTGTCCATTGCCCTCATTTCTTCATTCATTGCTTCTTTCCACTTCTCCTGCTCTGCCTTAGGCAATTGTAAGACTTCTTGATAGCTTTGAGGTTCGTAATTAACATGACACACTCTCACCTCCCCTGCTGTAAATCTATCAGGGGGAATTCCTTTAGTCACTCTTTCTGACCTACGCAAAGTAGCAGGTTCTTCCTTTACCGGGACCTCATGAGTTAATGTGCTCTCTAACTTATCAACACCTGGGGCAATTTGTTGCTGTGGCAACGACTTTTCCTTCTGCAAGGAACCTTGACTGAGAGGAAGAAAAACTTCTGAGTTGGCATGTATCCTCCCCCAATTCTCATGCTCTGAAAAGTTTGCTGACCGAGAAATTACAACATTTTTACTACCATCAGTAAAACGATATGCGTTTGAACCAGCTTCATAGCCTATGAATTTCATCTTCCTGGCTTTTGCTTGCCCCTTTCTTCTGAGTGCCTTTGGAATGTGTACCCACGCACTACAACCAAAAACTCTTAAATGTGACAGAGATGGTTTTTTTCCATAAAGTTTGAAATAGGGAGTATCATTTATTGCTGAACTCCACAGCCTATTGACTGAATAATTGGCAGTCAAAATGGCCTCTCCCCAGTACCCCTGACTCATTCCTGAGTCAGACAGCAGAGAATCTTTCATGGTCTGTAATACACCATTTCTACGTTCTGCAACGCCATTTTCTGCTGGTGTGTATGGGTTTGTTTTTCTGTGGGTAATCCCCATTTTCTTCAGCCACTGCTGGAAATTAGAATTGGTGTATTCTGTACCCCTGTCAGTCTGAACCTGGGATACCTTTTGCCCATAACGTTTTTGTGCCCAAAAAACCCAATTCTTGAATTGTTCAAATACTTCAGTTTTGCTTTTTAGTAAAAAACAAAATCCAAATCTAGAAAAATCATCCACGATACAAAGCACATATTTAGCACCGCCAGCAGATGGCGCTAAAGGGCCAATTAAATCAGAATGCACCAACTGAAAAACTCTCTCAGATATCCTTTCACTTTTCTTTTTTACAGGGAAAATCTTTGACTTTGCAACTTTGCAAGTTGCACAGTCCAGAAAGTTTTTACATGCTTTTACATTCAGCCCTATTGCATGTTCTGGCATTTTTTCTAGCACTTTAAAACTTGCATGCCCCAATCTTCTATGCAATAGGTGCACACACCCATCATGATCTGGCTTGTTTGAAAATGCTGTCTGAGCTGTGATTCTCTCAACTTGAGTTTGCATAACATAAAGTTTGTTCTGTAGTATACCTTGTGCACACACTTTGTCACCTCTTATAATTTGACATTTGCCCCCTGAAAATTCAGTTGTATAACCAGCATTATCTAAACATGACACACTTAATAAATTATACTCTAGGTCAGGAACACACAACACCCCAGAGAATGTCTCACCAATACAGGGTACATAAATAGATCCCTGCCCCCTAATGTTTGAACAATGCCCATTTGCAAGACATACGTGTTCTCTGGCTGCTGGTCCAAGGGTAGAAAATAGTTCTGGATCATTCACAATGTGCTCACTAGCACCACTGTCCAACAGCCAAATGTCTCTGATATTTCTTCCTGCTGCTTCCACCACAGAAACATGTGTGTTGTCTCTTTGTTGTCGTGTTGCATTTCCTTTGAAGGGGATTCTTGCTTTTCTCACTTTACAGTCTCTCTGGAGATGATTAGTAGAGCCACATCGGAAACACCGTCTCACCGTGTAGACTTTTTCTTGCTCTTGACTGTCTCCTTGGAATGCCGTTTCTCTCTGCTTATGCAATAAATCACTATCATTCCTCCCTCGGACATGGGATCTTTCATCTCTTTTTTGCTCTTCCTGTAGCAATCTTGTAGTCAAATAAGCCATCGTAAGCTCCTCTTCTTTCATTGATTCAAGGCTTGCAACTATCAAATCCCATGATTGATCAAGAGAACTTAGAACTATATACACCTGATGGGCTTGAGGAAAATTTAACCCTCTTTCTTCCAGTTCAAGAAAGATTTTTCTCATGTATTGAAGATGATCTGACACTTTAACTCCTGGCTTCAACTGTGCCTTGTACAACTTTCTTGTAAGAAAAACTTTGCTGCTTGAAGTTTCTCTTATATGAATAGTTCGCAATGCACTCCAACACTCTGCAGCAGATGTCAGCCCACGCACATGAAATAGCTGACTGTCTTCTAAGCACAAAATGATGCTAGCCAGAGCCTTTTCAATGAGTCTCTTTTCAGCTGCTGATGGGTCATCTGGAGGGTCACTCACCACTGTCCAGAGATCCTCTCTGCGCAGAAACATTTCCATCTTGAGGCTCCATGACAGGTAATTTGTCTCATTAAGCTGGGTGAGGGGAAATCCTCCACCTGCTCCCACGACAGACTGCATTCTGCTGTTCAAGCCGTCCACTACCCCTCCTGGGCTCAAGGACGCTGACCTCTTTGCCGGACCTTCAGCAGGATCTGGAAATCACCAGGCACTGATTTATGGCTGGGCTGGGCCCATAACCTGTCAGAGTACGCAGGAAATTTATGGCTTGCAGCTTCCCAGTCCTTGTCCACAGCAAAGAATAACACAGACACGGTAGTTTCCACCACCAAAGTCTATTTACAAGTATATACAGCAGATAAGCATAGCAGTCTTTCTTCAGCAAGTTTGTACAGAGTAACAGAGCAACTGCATAGAGAATTGAAGCCTCAGATACTGGTCTTGGGTGCTTTACCTTTATATAGTTGCTAACCAATCAGATTCAAACATTGCATCCTAGTCAGCATGACACAGCACTTTTTTTCTACCACCTTTTTAACCATTTACTATAAGCATGATCTCATCTTTTGTTTAATCACTATGACACAGCATTTTTGCCCTGCATGGTTTTTTCTGTTCATGCTTGTGAATTCCCAGGTTACAATAACCTGACAAGACCAGTGGTGGCCAACCTTTCAACATGAATGCTGGCCCTTTAAATGGTTGCATAAGTGAGGGCATTTCAGCAGGTGCAGCTGCTTTAGTAGCACCATCAGCACTTGCAGCTGCCAAGATTCTGTCTTCTACACAACTCTTAAGAACACAGTAGCCCTAATGGTGGAAGGTTGGCCACCCCTGGATTAGACATTTGCAGGCTCATCAAAGCTGTCTTTGAACTTTTGTGAAAGTAGACTTTCTTCATTCTGTCATTCTCCTAAAGTCTTAAACACTGTCTGTCTGTCTGTCTGTCTGTCTGTCTGTCTGTCTGTCTGTCTCTCTCTCTCTGGTTATGCATACCTGTCAGCCCACACTTTCCTCATATTATTTCACTCTTTAGTCTTGTTATCATCTTCATAGCTTTCATTGGTGCATACAAGGGAGGGAACATACCAAGTATTAACATACCACATATCCAGTTGTATATGCAGAGCATTCATTTATTTTGAAGGATTTTACGTGCATGCAATCATCGCCTGCAGAATGACTACCTGCACGTTTTAGGTGCATAAAAACTACACATACCGCATAGTCACCTGCAGAGTTAAAGTGCAGGTGCCTCCCCCTTAACGACAAATCGCTGAATGACGATCCGCATATATGACGGAGGTTCCCAAAGTTTAAACAAAGAATTAAAGCTACAGTACTGTATTTTAAATGCAAAAAAGGTCATCTTTAACTCTCTGTGTTTGTGTGTGTGTTTCTACCTCCATTGACAGGTAGAAATCTTGTGCTTTGTGTTACAGTCATAATGTACACTGTGTTTGCCATTCATTCCCTATTACAACTCTACTGTGTTACATTGCATAACCTGTACTGTATTGGTTTTACACGTTATACCACAATCGGCCACTAGATGGTGCTGAAGACTCGCTTAATGACGGTTTCACTATATGACGAGTTTTCCAGAACGTATCCCGTCGTTAAGCGGGGGACACCTGTATGTTTTCAGAACAAAGTTTCCTCAAGTGCACCCATTTTCACGTAGTGCGATAACATAGGGTGTAAAATATTCTACAATTAACAGTGCAGTGAGTGTTCCCTGTCTGTGAACTCGGAAATGAAAGTGAGTGGTTGGTGCCCAAGGAAATCAGGGAATTTTGGATCTATGAAAAAGGATAGCATTCTCAAACACGGAATTCTTCTCAGTAACACCATGCAACTACAATTCCTAACTTTGCTTTTGGAAGGGGGAAAGAATTATGCCATTTCAGTCCACAGTGCAGAGGTGTCCTTATCAACAAATGAGCTTTAGAAAGTAAAGACTTTTCCTTCCCTGCAGTAATACTTAAAATGTTTGGTGCAAGATCAATCTGTCTTAAATAAACAGAGCTTCCCCCGGCTCCTTCAGAAGTTGGCAGCTATTTTATAGGTTTACATAAAATTCTCTTACGGCATCATGGCATTTGGAGAACCTGGTTATCTGCAAAGACAGTTGCTGCTTATCAGAACCTGCTACTGGCCCCTTTTCTCCAAGCAATAAGAGAATTAACCCTATTAAAGTTTGAATTAAAGACCTTGGTTTAATTCTTCTCTGCAATGGCCGATCTTTGGAAGATACTAAAGGAGCCTTCAGTAGTAGAGAGTTTCTCAATGTAGAATTCTACACATTACTTCACATATATATTTATTTCTAGCCCATTACATCCCGAAGATTTGAGTCAAGTAGCGAAAGGAACTCAGTATAAAACAGGGTAAAGTGTATTCAGACTGGGATGACCACTGGCTTAACCCTGTGGAAGCTACTCTGAGCAGCTAGGTCTTTTTGTTGTTGTTCAGTCGTTAAGTTGTGTCTGACCCTTCGTGATCCCATGAACCATATCCCGCCAGGCCTTCCTGTCCTCCACTATCTTCCTGAGTTCGCTCATTTTCATGTTCGTTGCATCGGTGATGCTGTCTAACCATCTCATCCTTTGCCTTCCCCTTCTCCTTTTGCCTTTAATCTTTCCCAGCATCAGAGTCTTCTCCAGAAACTCCTCTCTTCGCATTGGGTGGCCAAAATATTTGAGTTTCAGCCTCAGTACCTGTCCTTCCAGGGAACAGTCAGGGTTGATTTCATTTAGGATTGACTGATTTGATCTCCTAGCAGTCCAAGGGACTCTCAGGAGTCTTCTCCAGCACCACAGTTCGAAAGCATCTATTCTTCGGCGCTCAGCCTTCCTTATGGTCCAACTCTCGCAACCATACATTGCTACTGGGAACACCATCGCCCTGACTATGCAAACTTTTGTTGGCATGGTGATATCTCTGCTTTTTATTATACTGTCTAAGTTTGCCATAGCTTTCCTTCCAAGGAGTAAGCGTCTTTTAATTTCATGGCTGCTGTCTCCGTCTGCAGATAGGTTTTTTAGCCTTTCCAAAAGATGCTCAAATGCTGACTTTGCCAGGTTTCCAAGGGAAGGATGTTATGTCATTTTGAAGCATTAATAAAGTATCTTTGTAGAAGCAATTTACATAGCAAACCAATATATGGCTCCCTGTCTCCAAAGGGCTCACAGTCTAAAAGTAGTGCAGAGAAGACAACCACCAACCACCAATGGAAGAGACACCCTGCTGGGGTGAAGAGGGACAGTTGCTCTCCCCCTGCTAAAGATAAAAAGACATCACTTTAAAACGTGCCTCTTGGCCCAGTTAGCTGATACTGTATATACATTTCTTTATTAGCAGGGCCTCCTTGTATGATTGGAAAGGCCAGGGAATTGAGGGGAAGAGGTACGCTGGGCTTGAGATGTGGCTGTTCTATCTCTTCAACAGGCATGCATATTTTTTATACTACTTTGTAATTCAGGAGCGAAATGTTTCTGCGTCACAATGTTGGGATGCGCTGGGAGCCCTTTCATGATTTTTTGAGAACTGGTCTATGTTAGAAGGTTGCTGTGCTGTTTCCCTGAAGGCATTTGAACATGGGTTTGACTCATGATCCTCAGCAACCAGCTCAATGTTGCATTGTTGCATTTAAATTCTGGTCATGCACCCGGTTCTACAGGTCAGTAATTCTTTTGCCATCCATGCATACAGAATGGCAGGAAATGTGTACAGATTCTCCCACTACTATGTTTAACAACCCAATCCTACCTGCTTTGGCCGACGTTCTAGTGCCTCTTCCATTGGTGCTGACTGCCATATAGCAGTCGGCGCCAGTCATAAAAGGTGCTCCAGAGTAGCGTGAAGACAGCGACAGTGGAGGTAAGGAGGTGGGGGAGGGTGGAATGGGGATAGGGGTAGGATGGAACAGGGTGGGAGATGAGCGGATCGGGCCCAGGAAGGGGGTGGGTTTGGCGGCAGCAGCAGCCATCGATTCCTGACCCGTTTCCCGGACTCAATCCTGCGGCACAGGTCCATGTGAACATGCACCAGCTATTTAGCTAGCGCAGGTCTGCGTAGACCCCCCCCCCTGCACTGTGGAGGTTTACCCCCTGGTAAGGGAAAGACCTCTGCAACTGCCCTCTCCCCCAGCAGGATGCAGCAGTAGCCATTTTGGAGCCGCTGCATCGGCCGGGGGAGGGGGGAGAATAGATTGTGATCTAAGTGCAGTATTGGAAGTTGGTTTATCCACCAGTGGGTTGCAACCTACTTGGTGGGTCATGGAACCCACGCGGGTGAGTCATGAGTGGGGTCTCTGAACGACTCCAAATCAGAAGTCCAACAACTCACCGGCAGGTCGTGGAGTCCTTTTCCACGGAGGTTAGTAGAGTGGGTTGCCAGCCCAGCGCTGGACTCCAGGGTCTGCTGGTGAGTTGTTCCCACATTATGACCCACTGCAGAGGATGAGGTGGGTCACAGCCAGAGGCGTCGGCTGATGGGGGGCGGTGGGCCCCAGGGCGGAGGGGCGGAGAGCCTCTGGGGGGGGAGCCTCCTGAAACTCTTTTTTTTTGCCGTTTTTTCGGCGATTTAAAGTGTGCTTTTTTTAAAAAAAAGTTTAAATGTATGCTTTGCGGCACTTAACTGAAGTGAAGGGCGTTTCCTTCCGATCGCCGATCTTCTTCCCGGGCTTCTCCCTGCCCGGGCGCGAAGTCCCAACGCCCCTAGCTGCTCTTTCCAGGGTTTCCGCATGTGCAAACCGTCACTGGAAACTCCGTGGGTTTGCGCATGCGCAAACTCTGGAAAAGCGCTAGTAGGGGCGTTACGGAGTCCACCCCTAGCAGGCAGGGAGAAGCCCGGGAAGAAGGTCGGCGATCGGAAGGAAGCGCCCTTCACTTCAGTTAAGTGCCACAAAGCATACATTTACACTTTTTTTAAAAAAAGCACACTTTAAATCGCCGCTTTAAATCGGCTTTAAACCTAGCGCCCGGGCAGGGAGAAGCCCGGGAAGAAGATCGCCGATCGCCGATCGGAAGGAAGCGCCCCTCACTTCAGTTAAGTGCAGCAAAGCATACGTTTACACTTTTTTAAAAAAAGCACACTTTAAATCGCCGTTTTAAATCGGCGGGAAAAAAGCAATAAAACTGTCAAAAATAGGTTTCGGTTTTTGACAGTTTTATTGGGGGGCTTTGGGGGGCCCGCCCCAGATGCGGGGATGCCTGGCGACGCCACTGGTCACAGCGTGGGACCCCCTGCACCAGAGTATCAGTACAATGGATCACTTTGAGAATAGATGAGCACTGATGCAGCAAGGCCAGTGCAGAAAGTGGGAGGCTGCAGGATACATTGAGGTAAAGGAACGTTTGTTCCCTTACCCCTGCTAAAGCCCCAGTAAGCTCATTGTGACCGGGACTTGCTCTGCTTCTTGTTCCTCTGTAATGCTCTTTGCACAGGACTAGTTCTATTTAAATAATGTTGCATTCCTTTCTCCTTGTTGGAAAGCAAGGTAGGCCCAGAAATATGCAAACCCAGTGGATGAGTGTCTGGCTCTGTCAGGCACATTTTGGAATAGTGATATTCAGGCAACATTATGTAGTAAAGAAGCTCACCACAGAACTGTATCACTGTATAAAACAGATAACACCGGAGAAAGTGATAGCAAAGAATAAATGGATATAAGGAAAACTGCACTTGAATTCAACATACAAATTAGGGTGTGCTTTCAGGACATTTTTAATTGTTTTTTTGAACAAGAAATGAGGAAGAAAGGAATGAAAACTAAATGGAAAGAACACACACACATGACATGTGTAGAAACCTTGGGTTGAATCCTAGGAAGTTCTGTTGAAAGCTCCATTTGGTGTTCATAGAATGCAGCCAATATTAAATGCTTTCTTCCCAGTCTAGAAAATTTTAGTCAATAAAAGGCCAATTCTACAGTAAATACCAGATAGAATGGTGTGTGTGTGTGTGTGTGTGTGTGTGTGTGTGTGTGTGTGTGTGTGTGTGTGTGTGTGTGTGTGTGTGTGTGTGTGTGTGTGTGAATTTTTGCAATCGGCTTGTGTATTTAGGGCTACTTGTTCCCTTAGAATCAAGATATATTCATTAAGTTAATGTAAATTTGCTAATTTGAACGTTGCTTAGGGAAGGCAGTTTTAATGTCAAAAGAACCGCATTGAACCAAACCTTGCCAAATGCAAGGAGTTGGAACAATATTAATTCCAAATCTCCATAGGATACAATGACTTAAAAATTATTCATACTGCCATTCCATTGACATGTCATCTTATCATGGATGGGTCTCAGAATACCATATGATGAGTTCAGATGAGACAGAACTTGGGGCCATGCCCAACCATTATGGCACATTTGCTTTGATTGACCTGTGCAGCATTTCAAACTGAACTGAGATTTTATCATGTTCTGAAAGAGGTGCTAATAGTTTGATCTAGTTATAACAATGTAACAACATGACATGTTTACTTCATTAATGTTAGCAAGTGACCGAACTATGCTTGCTGAGCATCTGAGGTTTTGAACTATTACATTTTAACTATGTCGATATATTAAATAAAGCAAAACCAGAAGATAGCAACAACAACAAAATAGGATTATAGCAAAACCCCTCTGTTAGCCACTGTCTGCCCTCTTGAAATTTTACAAAAGATTGACATAAAGTTATGGCCACCCATTGTAATTTTGTAGAGCTCTGTAGCATGATGGTTTTGTCAATTACAGTGCAAAGCTTTTAAAACAAACCCTTTATACCATGGTTTTACAATACTTTGTAGTACTGTACAATACAATACTAATATTATATTAGTACAATACAGTACAGGTGGGCCCCCATATCCACTGATTCGCTATCCACGGTTTCAGTTATCCACGTATCGTGGGGACCCCCCCAAGCTTTTACTTTTTTCCCAATAAGCTTCGTTTCTTCGTTAAAGAAACAGGAGAAGCAGCCTCTGGCTGCTTATTACAGGGAAGTAGAATGAGACTAAGTACTAGAGAGGCTCTGCAAGGTTAACAGAAACCTTGCAGAGCCTCTCTAGGACTTAGTCTCGTTCTACTTGCCTGCAATGGAGGCTGCTTCTCTGTTTGTTTTAAGGAAGAAACAAAGCTTGCTGAAAGAAAAATAAGAGCTGGGAGGGCAAGCATGCCTGCCTGCAGGGGAGGCAGGGTGTGGGGGCCCCCTCAGGAAACCATTGAGGGGGTGTTCGCTCTTATCCACGGTTTCAAGTATCCACGGAGCGGCCTGGAACATATCACCAGCGGATATGGAGGCCCACCTGTATTAATACAGAGTGAGTCATAATGGTTTCTGGGATTTTGGCAAGCCATAACACCATTAACGGTAAGGGATATGGAAACACAGTGCATGGTGATAGAAAGAGAAAGTCTCCAAGTTTTGTACACGTGCAGTGGCACATCCTTGGCCAGAAGGGGGAGTTCCCATCGGTCAGGATGGCGTCAAGCGCAGAGAAGGCCTACCATGTTTTGGAGTACGAGAAAACAGAGTCCAACAATGGCACTTCCATGCTCAATTTGGAAAGGATGCACTGACAAATAAAATAATATGCCAGTGGTATGATAAATTCTAGAACATCGGGTGCTTGTGCTCAGGAAAAAGCCCGGGCCAGTCAAGTCTCCTGGAGGAAACAGTTGTTCGAATGAGGGAGGCCTTTCAACACAGTCCCTGCAAGTTGACTAGGTGTTCCAGTCAGCAACTGGAAATCCCACAGAACAAAAGCTTTGAAATTTCTCTTTCCATTCCCATTAACTATGTTACCTTATCCCTTTACATTATGATGTAGTGGTACACTAAAATCCTGGAGACCATTATGGCTCACTCTGTATTTATGGTCCTCCACAACTATTTTTTTCCCGTTGTCTGGATTATTAAATCTGGACAAGACAGAGATGCGATTAGATGGATATTTGCAACCCAGCTAATGTGTTGTGAATGAGTTCTGGAGGGGGGGGTTGCATTCTCCTTGAATGATCAGGTTTACAGTTTGGGGATGTTTCTAGACCTGGCTGAGCCTGGATTTCTGAAGTGCCATGGTCCAGAGTACCTTAATCCAGTCAACCTGCGCGCCATTCATGGCACGTAAGATGTCCAAGCAATACTCAAGGCCCCCCCCCACACACACACATTGGGCTCTTATTGTCCATGAATCTCTTGACATGCATTTTCCTGGGCACAGGGTTGGGTGTGGTGGACCGATTCTGTCCCCATCCCCGTCCCCTCGCTCACCTGATATTACGCCCCTTGACTTCTACTTGTAGGGATACATTTAGGACATTGTGTACGGGACCACTGTGACCTCCCTCTGAACTTATTGAATTATTCAAGAATTATTGCTGTGATACAAACAGTTACTCCGCAAATGCAGGAGAACACATGGAGGGGACCTGAGTATCGCTTGGACATCTTACGTGCAATGAAATAAAATGTTTTGAGTTACTCTTTCACATTCTGTAAGCAGTTTCATTCTGCCATTTCTAGTTTGAGATTTATAGACCACAGAAATTCCTACAATAATTTTGAATCACACTGTATTCCACAGTAAAAACTGGGGAGGCAGATGTCATGGAAGAGAGGTGCTAGTTGATAATGGAAATAGTTTCTGGGCTGGATGGATTGAGCAGGATTAGTAGAAATGAAATACGCTTGCTTAGGCATTCGTGTTTTGAACAGCTGCAGCTCCATTGTGCCTTTTTAAACAATTTGAGCTACTCTAATAGTGCTCCTTATGCTTGAGTAAAGCAAATGGAGAGGGAAAAGGGAAGCAGAATAACTCAGCTTTGTGGCATTGCTTAGCACAAACTCCTCACTATATTCTGTGTGGTGTAATGGAAAGAGTCTTGGACTTTGGCCTAGGTTAAGTTCCATGGTGGTTCGAACTGTGGTGCTGGAGAAGACTGAACAACAACAACAAAAAGTTCCATGGTCTCATGGAGGAAAAGACCATCACAGGTTACAAGCCATAAGCAACCTCCTGGTTGTAGGAGTAGGTTTTCTCTGTGCCAGGTGCAAGGGAGTGACAGCAGGAAACGGGTCATCTTGTTGGCTGTGTGCTCCCTGAGGCATCTGGTGGGGCCACTGTGAGATACAGGAAGCTGGACTAGATGGGCTTTTGGCCTGATCCAGCAGGGCTCTTCTTATGTTCTTATGTTCAGCCATAAATAGCTCACTGGGTGGTTGTCCCTCTTTTTATCTCCACCTGCTTCATACCGCTGGCCTTCAGCTTCCTGGAACAAGGGTGGGATAAATAAATGTGTCACTTCAGCTGTAGAAAAAGTCATATTTGACTTTTAATTTATTTTCTCTTGTTTTTATTTCCTTTATTGTAAGGAAGTGCTAATTGGACTAAGGTAAGTATATTGCTACTGCATTAATACCAAATAACTTCTTGTTGTTGAAAAAGAAATGCTTGTCCTGAGTTTATAGTAGTAATTTTTCAACTAGAAAAAGGAGCATATGCATCAAAATGTTTAAATCTGCATTGTGGGTGCTTGCCTTAAACCCAAGGAGTCTGAAATTGAAAGGAGCTCTGTGGAACCTATAACCGAATGGGGTCATTGATTTATTTCGTGATAACCAAAATAATAATAGTAATGGATTCAAGGATGCGAGTCCAACCCCATTGCACATTTATTACAGCACAATGCGTTCTCTCTGAATAATGGTCATTTCCTCACTTGGAAGCCTGTGTTTCTAATACAGCCAACCAAATACTGTCACTGTTGGATATTGCCAGCCAGGACACACTAATAATACATTTCCGAATGATGCTTTGTAGGTTATGGTGGCCGAAGCACTGAACATTTCCAGAGAAACCTATTTTGCAATATTAATGGATCGAGCTTGCAATGGACCTGTGCTGGTCGGCAGCCCACAAGGTGGGGTTGATATAGAAGAAGTGGCTGCTAAAAATCCAGAGCTCATCTTCAAGGTACTGAAATTGCATGTTGCATTTCAAAAATAAAAATAAAAATGGTGGCAGAGTTGAAAATTCTCACTTTTCTGAATGATGATTATATGAGCAATTTAGGCTATCCATGGAACTACTGATGGCGGGGAAACCTAGTTGCCCAACTTGAGAAGCCCTGCCAGTTCTCAGCCTGTGGATCTGTTTCTCCCTTTCACCCAGTAGTGTGTTGCTTGGTTCATTTTTATTAGAAGCAGCAATGGCCAACTTGCCTTTCAGATAAGAAAATATATTGGAGATAATCAAGTATGTTGTCATGGTTTATTACAGGTTTATATTTAAATGAAGATGCAATTGACACAGTCATGTTCCAACATTTTGCATGCGCATTTGCACACAACTAGTAGAGGTTCAGCTACACATCCAGTCCATGTTGTTTACATCTTAGCACTTGGCAAACTATACTTTGAACTGGGTCGCTAGTTCTGGTTCTCAGGCAAATTACAATTTGTGGTGACTAGAGTTTATTTTTATTTACAGTATTTTTACCCCGCCTTTCTCCCCAAAGGGACCCAAGGCGGCTAATCAGCGGTTAAGCTGATTATGACGCAACAACAAATATGGTTATTGCAAATCAGGAAATGTGATACAGGAAGCTGGACTAGATGGGCCTTTGGCCTGATCCAGCAGGGCTCTTCTTATGTTCATTTGAAAGTATGAATGTAACAGGGAGGGGAGAGCATTCAAAGCCTTGCCTATGTTTGTGTTAGGTAAGCTTATGCAGCTTTACTTTTCTAAGTACAGAGCGGGATTTTGCAGAGAGAGGGAGAACACTGAAATATGCAGTGTCCCCCCCCCCCATCCTGTACCCTGAAGTGGCACAGTCCAACAATAGTTTTACCACTTCATTCTGCTGCTCTGTTCACCAAGCCCACCCTCTTTACAACAAGTAAAACTTTCCCTCCTATGCCACTAGCAAATTTATTAGTCATTAGCAATGCAAGTGGTTTACTCATTGTTAACAATGCATGTTTTTTTTTCACTTTAGAGTTATCCAATCTAATCCAAAAGCCTTTATTGGCATATATTAGTGTTATCTATAATTTCATATTACTGTGGTGGAACTGTTGATTTGTATTATGACCTTCTAGTAAGGGCTATGGCACTAAAGTATTTATAATGAGACAGTCACTTAACACTGAGTCAGTCTATACGTTTGGCGAACTAACAATACATGTTGGTTTGAGCTGTGCCAAAAACTACTGAATGCACATTTGAAATGTACACCAATGGAGAAATATTACTGGGCCATGACACTATTGCTTTGGCTCCCATCCAAAGCTAGTCATAAAAATTAACAGACTAAGTATTCATCAACGCCATCTGTACAGTAATTAAAAGTGAAAACTGGTGTCAGATTGTCTTGTCAGCACGCCACCCAGAAGAATTACATCGGTTTTTGGAAGGACTCTTTTTCCATGGCTGGTGTGGTAATTATAACATACCCTATAGGCAGTTGCTGAAGCCTGCGTCTCAGAAGGTTGACAATTTGCCACATTTTAATTATTAATGTGCAAATATATATATTAAGCATTTTTTTTTTGTGTGTGTGTGTGTGTGTGTACACTATTGAAGTTGTAAATCTGCTTTCAAACTGAATGTCTTAGTTCTGTCTTCCGCACTTTGTTGTAACAGGAAGAAATAGATATTTTTGAAGGCGTGAAGGAAGCTCAAGCACAGCGGTTGGCAGAAAATTTAGGATTTCGGGGGACTCTGCAACAGCAGGTAATTTTTCCCAGGAACAAAACCTGAACCGTATTCACATGTAAGGGGATCATTTTGTTAAATACCATACCTTTCTGGTGCTCAGAGAGCTTTTCAGTGTACTGTATGTCCTTTGTGAAATAAAGTGTAAGATTGTTCCCAGTGTATTTTGCTGGTGAACTTGATATCATCCTTCCCTTCATACACAGCACCCTCAATACTGTTGTCTCAAGGCATATATTGATGGGAATGTGAAGACAATATCAAGAATATATTGACTGAAAATAACCTTTCTAGCATATTTGGTTTAGAAAACCAGTACAACGTCTTTCAGGGTTTTCTTGAAAATATTCACATTCCCGCTCAGGAGAAGGGGGTTCTGGAACTGTAAGCCAGTCACCAAGAGGACCCAAAAAAGGGATTTCATGAGAGGAGAATTCCGCTAAAAGCTGATTCACACAGTTGTCGATGTCCTCACAAAATCACCATGGGGTTAGATCACTGGCGTCACTCGAGGTGGGGCGGAAAGCTAAGTTCTGCAGCTTTCCACCCCACCATTACTCTCCTGCATGAGGCGCCCCGCTCCCTAGTCGTAGGAACCCATCAGCGGAGAGAAAGCAACGTGCAGGAGAGTCCCTGCGCGTTGCTTTCTCTCCGCTGAAGGGCTTCTACGATGAGGGGGCAGGGCGCCTCATGCAGGAGAGTAATGGTGGGGTGGAAAGCTGCAGAACTTAGCTTATCGCCCCACCTCGAGCGACGCCAGTGGGTTAGATGCCCATACGTAGGGGGAACTGTGTTACATTCTTTTCTGTCTCTTTCTCATGCATGCTCACACTAAAGTATTTTTCTGAGTTTGATGAAATGAAGAAACCAGTCAACAGAGAACTTACCAGGAGGACAAGTTTAGCCCTCCTAAGATATCTGTGAAAGCCCAGTCCTATCCCTCTCCACTGGCAATGATGCAGCCACACCAATGGGACATACACTGCATCTACTGGTGGGAGGGAGGGTCAGGAGGCCTGGGAGAGGTAAGAAAACATAATTTTCCTTTACCTCTCTGTAGGCCGTGTAGAAAGAACAAGACATCTTCGGGATTCCGGTTATAAAATAATTTATAAAATGTAAAAATTGTAAAATATGTACAGTGACTTTTTAAGTCAAATTAAAACACAATTGAGAATAAAATACTTTAAAAGTCCATGGTTAAAATACAATAAAAACATTCAAAAATTCCTGAGCATTACGTTTCGTTCATAATCTATGAACTTTGTCAAATGCGAGAAAAGCCTAAGTAGGCAGGAAGATGGTAAACGCACACATCGCAGTCCTGCTACTTTTAAAGGAGATTTTGGCGCGCAATTGGCTACAGAGGTAATTAGCGCCGGAAGCTATGCATAGACCAAGACATGTAGGCCTGTACTTTGCTTATGTGTGTGAATAGCTACCATTTGCAATACTATGTAAGTGCTGTAGTTGGGGACAACTTTAAGATGAAAGTAACACCGACCCACCATCTTTAATGCTGGATCAGCTCACGGACTATGAGCAATATATCTCTGTGTACAGAGCGTACAAGGACATATGGAGTCTACAGCCCGATGTCTGCAGTATACAGAACCTACCACCACACTCACCTTGCACATCATAATGATAGTAATTTCTCTAATATATTAGCTGCTAGCGCTGTTCTTTGGGAGATGCTTAATTATTGACCGTAGGAAGCTAATCCTGCAAAAAGGTGCATTGGAATAGATCAGGGGCTCTCAACCAGTGGTACTAGTACCACCAGTGGTACTTCGGCCGACTGCTGGTGGTACTTGGACCGCTGAAACCCCACCCTGACTCGGCACTTTTGGTGGCGCGTTTTTGCTCCCAAGAAGCTCCTGCCTTTGGCCAGGCCTCTCAAGAACGCTAAGAAGGGCCCTCCCACCTGCCTAGAGTGTTTCTGGCCTCCAATAACCTGAAAAACCAGCCGTAACTGGCAATGATGCCATCCCCAGTCACTTCTGGTGGTACGCAGCAGGAGTGTGGTGCCAGAGGTGGTACTTGGCTGGGAAGGGGTTGAGAATCCCTGGAATAGATCATACTATCCACTCCATTTTCATTGTATAATGAATAAGCTGTGTGCCTAAGTCATTTATGGAGAAAAGGAGTAAAACCCACATCATGTTGACATGAATAGGGAAACACTGTTTTATATGGCCCCCAACTGTTTCTCTTTTTGTGCTGCTGCGGCCTAATTCAGCTCTCTTTTACAATTTTGCTACTTTTTTTGCATTTTTTTTAGTTAAAAGGAAATGCTTGCAATGTGATTAATCAACACAAACCCAAATGCAGAGTTTCAGTATGCATTTCTCTCCTCTAAGATTTATCCTCAGAGTTCCAAAGTGGAACATGAAATTGCAAGCCACCATGTCTGTGCAACTCATTTTGTAACTCGCCTAATCTTTCATTTGCTGCTACTGGAAGAGAGATGATGATGATGAATTGTTTTTTCCACAGAATTTTCCATATAATCAAAATGCCACTTTTGTAAAACCTTTGAATTTTTAATACACCACTTCTAATTAATTTCTATCCCAACTGTGCAATTAACAAATGCATAATCATTAAGATGATTAACACCCATTTGAAGATTTAACAGTATCTTTAATGAGAGAGAATTATTATTAAATCTTTCTAGCTTTGCATGTTCTAGCATTTAATTATTAGCACAATGCATGAGCTGCTTAACTAAACAACAGCTAATACGTTTCTTCCCATGTGCTATAACCTTTGCTGTGTGATTTACTGGAGCAAGGAAACATAATGGCTACATCAGTACAATCAAAGGTCTATTTAATTTGGTCTTATCATCATCGTTTATATTCCCCAATATGCAAACACCGGAAGAATTCTAGTACTACAATGAAATTTGGTTGTCTTAACATGCCATGGAGTCATTGCGATACATTTTGATACTGTTTGCTAACTTCCTACTTCTTCATCTTCTTTTTTATCTTTTCTTTTTTTGGGGGGGGAGAGAGAGAAGTATCATCCAGATTATTTTCAATCATTCATCCGGAGAACATATTTTCCCCTGAACTCATTCCATAGTAACCATGTCATATTGGTATCTTGAATATATATTTTCCCTGCCAATGCACAATATTGAGTTTTGCACTATGTTTTTAACGCACAGTCCTTTTGAAACCCTATGCCAGCACAGCGGTTGCTGCGCGCCGGCTAAGTGTGTCACAGTCTTGTCATAAAGCACATTCATGACACCTGGAGAGGAGGCGGCACCAGTGGGAAGGCTTGTGCCGTCCCGCCAGTGCTGCATCCAGTTGGACTGTGCGCCGGAGCGGGTAAGGCCACTCCGGGTGGCGTTGGGGCTGGGGGAGTGGAGGGCGGATTGGGTCCGGGAGGGGGTTGTGCACGTCGAATCCTACCCTTCCCAGGCCCTTCTTCCTTGCATGAGGTTGGTTGGTTCTGCGCCAGCATTTGAGCTGGTGCAGATCCGAGTAGCCCCATTGCGCAGACTGGGAGTTTACATGGGTTAAGGGGAAAATGTCCCCTTATCCTGGAAAGACCTATGGCCTGCTCCTAGCCAGTGCTGGACACAACGTGTGCTGCATGGCCCTGCTGCATCGGCACTGGATAGGATTGGGCTGTAAGTGAAATTGTTAATTCAAATTAATATTAGATTCATTTTTGAAAATGTTTTGGCAGCTGTTCTGTGTGCATGTGTAAGTGCATAACATTTGTCTAAAGTCAATGGAACGATAAAGTCTGGGGAAATGGCTTACACTGATATTAGGTGCCACAGCTAAAACCTGATATTGTGCCTACATACAGGGAAGAGCCATCCGGGCTCTGGGGGCTCTTAGTATATTTGGGTTGTTCCTTGATACGCTGTCTTACTTCTGAGGATGCCACATATGTTTGGGGCGAAACGTAAAGCTGCTAGAACATCTTGTTAACTTTGAATAAAAGTTTTTTTTTTTTAAACAACGGAGTTGCCCGGTAATATGTTGATTTTCAACTCGGAAATTTGGTCATGTCGTGACAACTTGCGAACTTATTTAAAGACTCTTCTGTTTCAGTGAATATCTTCTGGCTGCTTCTCTGAAACATAACCGCTGCTAATCTTGTTGGATTGCTGTGGGTTTTATTCCATTTTAGTCCTGTAATTTTGTTGTAACTTACAAATACGCTGTTAATTATGTGGCTTGTAGGCACTTGGAGTCCTTTTTAGAAATATTTACCAGAAATAAACAAACAGATTTACCATGGTGTGTAGGATGTAATTATAGAGCTAAATTGGGGAGGAGCCACTGAGTTACTGTACCATAACTACCAAGTGTGAGTTGTAGGTTATGGCAGACAGAAAGATTTAAAAGGCTAAACAGATCACACGGTTCAATGTCTCCTCGAAGTACTGGCCGTCCCTTTTGGCTTTTTCAAAACCAAATCAGATTAGCAAATATACAAGAGTTGTTTAGGAAAGTTTATTCCTCGTCACACATCGGCAGTGCTTAAAACAAAATAAATAGACCCAAGTTTTCTGAGCAAATAACCCGATTTTTCAACTGTTGTTTCTGGAGTGAAAGTAGCATTTTGATGTCAGGCTTTATGTATTTGCCAAACAAATTCAGCAACTAATCTGCATTTGTCAGCTGCATATTGCTTCACAGTTTCTGAATTTAGTCTCATTAAGGTAATCACTTTAACTTCAATATCAGCATAATGTATTCATTATGAACTCTCCAACTTGGTTCATTGTACTTAAATTAAGTTTGTTTGAATTAATGATGCTGTTCTCTCTTACTGCAAAGGACCTATTTAGTGCACTGTAGAGACCGAGCCTAGATGACACGTTTGACAACGTTTTGCACCAGCAAGTCAGAGTGCTTTGGGTTGTGACATGGGCGGCTGATTTAAAAATAATATACGGCATTTCTGTTTAACAAAGGAACGCTATTTTTTTAACCTCTTTTAGGTTATTGGCACACAAAATGAAAGCTTTTTCGTATTTTAATTTAGGATAATTCTCTCTTTTTTCCCCTTGGATTTCTTTTTGTTTAATAACAGACCATGTTTTCAAATTTAGGCTGCAGATCAAATTAAGAAGCTGTACAATCTTTTCCTGAAAATTGATGCCACTCAAGTCGAAGTGAATCCCTTTGGTGAAACTCCAGAAGGACAAGGTATGTGATTATCAAAAAAGAAAAACTGTGTATTGATCTAGCAGAGAAACAAGACTTTTGTGTCTTTTGTCACAGACTTTTGTCACAGCCCAATCCTATTCCTCTCCCCCCCCCGCCAATGCACAGCGCCAAAATGCCTACTGCTGCATCCCGCGGTGGGGGGCAGTTGCAGAGGTTTCCTCTGGGTAAGCCTCTGCAGTGCGTTGGGGGGGGACTGCTCAGGCCTGTGCTATCGAAATTGCTGGCGCAGGTTCACATAGACCCATGCTGCAGGAGATTCAGCAGCCACCACTGCCGCCAAACCCGCCCCCTTTCTGGACCTGTTCTGTGCTCCTTGTCTCTGTTGCCACCTCGTTCTGTGCCCCTGCACTGATTCTGTCCTCCCCCCCACCCTGTCCAGCCTTCCTGGCCACCTTATCTCCATCGATAGTGTCATCTTGTTGCTCCAGAACACGCAGGAAGTCTCTGGCGTTCCTGCTGACGCTCCACCAGCGCCACAAGTTTGCACACTGCCAGTGCACCTTTTATGGCTGGCGCTGACTGCTTTATGGCAATCAGCACCAGTGGAACGTTTGTTCTGATGCCGCCTGGCCCATTTACGATTGGGCCATCACTTTAGTATTAGTATTTGATACTACAACCTAGTGTAGATGGAACGTTACTTAATCTTCCTAACTATGGTTAGGAAACTGGGAAGATGTGATGCAAACCATTCCCTTCTCTCCTCCCGTCTTCAATGCAAATCCCATTTTCTTTCCATGATTTGTCTTTCTTTGATTTGTCTCTTTTCAGGTGCTCAGAACAGAGGTGTGAGATTATCACGGTGGTAGACTCTTCCCTGACTTATGCATGTTCCTTAGAATGCTTGTAGAGAGTCCCTGTATGCGTATAGCTACTGTGCATGGAGGGCACTCTCCATTCATACAGGCATACATGTAGGACTCTGCAAACACATTTTAATGAACGCGCATAGGTCATAGACATGCTTTGGCCTCCCATGTGCACTTGTGTTCATTGTAAGAACTGTGGATGCTTGAAAAGGTCAATGGTCAGCACTGTGGGGTGTCTTTTTAACTATATGCTCTTTATATGTGTACTCAGCCCAGCACTGAACACTGCTCTTCATTTGTATTTAAATCCCAGTTGTATTGAATTAATAGGTAGTCTATCAACAGAAGATTTTTTTTCTTCTTAGTAATTTCTTCATGTAAAAGGTTTATTCCTCTTTCTTCTTGAAAACAGGGCAGTTAGTTGCCATCTTTTTTATTTGTAGAATATGACCTGTTCTTCCAACACAGAATCTTCCACTGTTCTTCCACAGAATAATCTGTGGAACTCCTTTACCACAGGATGTGATGATGGCACCTGGCCTAGATGCCTTTAAAAGGGGATTGGACAGATTTATGGAGGAAACGTCCATCACAGGTTACAAGCCATGATGGGGATAAGCAACCTTCTGGTCTTAGTAATAGGCTCTTAATGCCAGATTCAAGGGAGTGGCAACAGGATATAGGTATTTTGTTGACAACATGATCCCTGAGGCATCTGGTGGGGCCACTGTGTGATACAGGAAGCTGGACTAGATGGGCCTTTGGCCTGATCCAGCAGGGCTCTTACGTAACATGTGTGGTATTGTGACTACTGAACTCTTTCTAGCCAGTTAAATGAATAGCATTGCAGTAGGATGAGCCTTTGGTGGACTCAGCGGTGTGAATATGAAATAAAAACATATTAAGTTCGTAAACCAGAATAACATGAAAAATGTTCCTAAATTAAAGGAACCATTCATGGTCCTATTGATTTAACATATAAAGTAATATTCCTGTGTTTTTGTTCTCAAAATGCAGAAACGTATCGTCCGTTGCAGCCAGCACTATTGGCAACAAATAGTATAATCTTGTCCGGCAAATATTTTAGCTTGTAAATCAGTAAACTGACCACATTAGTGAACTAAATAGAATGTTCTGGGCTTTGGAATGAAATGCTCGTGTTCCTTAACTCTTAAAAGCCACCGATCTTTGGTATTGTAAACAAGATATATTTTTCTTTTGCCTTAAGGATCTCTTCTTCTGGACATGAAATGAAATATTAGTACAGTGACTTTTTTTTTAAAAGCAAGGAAGTCATAAAAATAATTCATTTACTGTGTAACATATGACAATAATTCAGAGATTGAATTACAGTCATGATCAAGTGTGTGTTTGTTTTTGGACTGTAATGTACAATAGTCAAATTAAACTGAATTATGGGGGAAAATGATTAATGACTAAACTTTATAAATGTTGCCTCAATACATGAGCTATTTTTCTCCCCCACCCCCCTTCAAATAAGCCCGATGGCATTTTGGATAGATTTGCAGCACTTACAACAACAGTATAAAAATGAGATATTATTTGTGAATTGTCAAACCATACCGTATAGTTGGATTCTAGCCCCTCTGAGATATACTATAACTGCATATAAATTAATGCTGGATTCCTGTCCCTAGTTACGTCTAGTAGCTCCCATCAATGTCAATGGAAAACCAAAATGTTTCATAGCTAATTTCAGCCTAATCATTGCATGCTTCCACATTTCCTGTTCCTGTCAACGGAAGCTGATGCAGTATAATGCTGCAGGTGGCTTGTACTCCAATATCCTGGCCACAATTCATGTGCACTTGTGTTGCATCATGCGACTATAAGCTGGGCGGCCCAATCCTGCCTAACATGCAGCAGCTGGCCTAAAGGGCCAGCCACTGCATCCTAGGCTCATTGCAGCCTGTACTGGCACAGCTGGGCTCACCTCAGGGGAAGGGGACGTTCATTTCCCCAGCCTCCAAAATGGGTCTCCTCAGATCCATGCCAGCTATTGAGCTGCCATAAGTCCGGGAGGCCTGTTTCAGGAGAAACGGGCCTGGGAGAAGGATAGGATATGATGTGCACTGCTGCCGCCGATCCTGCCCCATCCCGAGCCCGATTCGCCCACCCCCCAGCCTGAAAAGCCCCTGAAATACCCTCACCCACCCTGACGCTGTGTTGCCCAGCTGCAGCTTACTTGGCCCGCACACTGTCCGGATACGGCCCACAGGGGCTGGTGCAAGAATCTGCACCAGTCTAGGGCCGGTGCAACTGCTTTACAGCAGCTTTTGCAACAGTCCTGGGCAGAGATCCTATGCTGGCATAGAAGCCAGATAGGATTGCGCCCTTAATCTCTCAGACCACTGCAAAAAATATTTCATACTCTTTCCATTTCAGTCCTGAAAAATGCCTTGGGCTTTGCTATCTCTCCAAAAATCTCCAAACTATCTCCAGAAGATTTTAAGCATGTCAGCCACTGACAGTCTGCTCTGTATGGCTTCCACAGTTCTTACTTGAAAAGTCCGTCTTTGGTAACCGTAGCTATTTTTTTTCCACCTAGCATAAAGTGTTGAAGTACAGCTCTTTTACCCCTAACAAAAACAACAGCAAAAAGCACTCTGTGAATATAAGTGTTGGAGTTTTCTTTGATACTTGTCCAGCAGAACATTTGTATAATCTGTCATGCATGTAACAATGTGATTTTGATGGTGAGAACTCTTTTATAAATATTAATAGCTGGATTTTCCCCACCTGCTATTGTTATACAGTGTCTCTCTTGTTGGAGGATGAATGTTCTGTAGAAATGGAATTTGAGATGTTTTTCAGGTGGCCTGTTAAGAGATATAGCATGGCTCCTGGTGAAGTAGAGCAGGTCCATTTTCTGGCCATCAGCGCAAGGAGAAAACAATTGCCAAAGCTGGTGTCAGTAGTCCGGGAACCTTGATGAATAGCCCTAGACCATGATCCAGTTTCTCTAATGTGTGCATTAAAGTCCATGTTCTGTCCCAACTGGGCAGTATGTTGTTTGGTATACAGTAGGGCCTCATTATTTGCGGGTTCTGCTTCTGTGGATCCCAGTATTCACAGAAGCAGCCTGCGAATAACGGGGTGCTGGAGTCCTTTACCCAATGGTTTGAACGGAAGTCACTTTAAATCTCATCGGAGAGGCTTACAGCAGCCCATGGAGGTCTCTGCAGGCCATTCCAGGCTGGCGCCAGCGTGGAACAGGCCTCCAGAGGCCTCCACAGTGAGTAAATGGGCCATTGGGTGCTGATCCTTGCTATTTGTGGGGGGGATCCGGAATGGATCCCCTGCGAATAGTGAAGGCCCACTGTTAGCCTCTGCTTTGGGAACCATCTGAATTTTCTATCTATTAATCTGTTAAGTAACTGAGTAGGCCTTACTGTTTTTTTTTTTTTTTTAAGTTACCGGTATATGATTAATGTGGGTCCTAGGTTGATTGTCTGTCCTAGGTTAGACTTGGGTAGATGTAGAAAGGCCTTCCTTTGGAATCATGCTCTACTGTCCAGAATTGACCTTCCACTGTCTCTTCATCTCATCCATGTCACCTTACGGTATGCCACCCCACCCCACCCGGTTCAGTCTTGCATTTGGTGTCCTCTACAGCTTAGTTGTTAATTTTCTACGTTTACAAGTTGTTTGCTGTTCCAGTTGTGCTTCCAGTGAAGGTGATGATTAGTTAATAACCGAACCTGTGTGACTGAATGTGAATTTAACTGACTGGATCAACATACAGCTTAACTATGGTAGCCAACCCTTCAGATTGGCCTGAAGTCTCCAGGAATCAGAATTGATTGTCAGGTGACTACTGAAAGCAATTCTGGAGAAATAGGATTTATGGGATTGTCAGCCATGTACACTTTTTTGATTGAAGAAATAAAGTTATTTCAAACTTGAACCCAACTTGTCTGGAGAAATTCCTTATTAACAATATACACCATCAACTTCAGCCAACGGTAGTAACGTTCAAGGATTATCCAGGGCAGACAAGAAAGAGAATTTAGATCCTCTGCTTACGTTTCCTCCCTCACTTGGGACTTTGTCAAAGCATAAACCCGGCAGCAGCCGATAGATGGTCCATCTATCGCCCTGGATAATCCTTGGACGTTACTACCGTTGGCTGAAGTTGATGGTGTATATTGTTAATAAGGAATTTCTCCAGACAAGTTGGGTTCAAGTTTGAAATAACTTTATTTCTTCAATCAAAAAAGTGTACATGGCTGACAATCCCATAAATCCTATTTCTTTACAAATTGTAACTAGCCATGAAAATTTCCATACTACTCTCAATCCTGGAGATTTTAACAGGGCTGCCTTGGCTTCCTAGCATTATGTCATGTAAGAATATGACACAATTCCCCATCCAGGCTGTTGTTCAATAAAGCAGTGATTTCTCCCCCCCCCCCAAAAAACCCTTCTCTCTCTCTCTCTCTCTCTCTCTCTCTCTGTGTGTGTGTGTGTGTGTGTGTGTGTGTGTGTGTGTGTGTGTGTGTGTGTGTGTGTGTGTGTGTGTGTGTAATCGGCAGTGAAATTGCTTTTAAGATTCTGCTGTGTAGATAGGATAAGCCTTAATCAGGATTAACAAAAAAAATATGCTTTAGCAGAACATCAGAATGTTCTTTGGGGATATTGAGGGTGTATGTAAACCCAAATTGTCAGGTTTTTGGTTTTTTTTTTTTAGAGAGAATTTAAATTATGTTTGTTCTATTTTGTTTGAACAACTAATATTCTGCCTGTCTGCAATCCACTCTAGGCACTTTTCAAAATTTAAGACAACATAATTAAATGCATTAAAATCCATAATCAAAACAGAACCAATAAAGCCATTATAAAACTGGAAGTTCAAAAACTCCCATAAGTCACTAGAATGCTTGCGTAAATTTCAGAGCTTGGCCGTGCTTCCCAAACATGTGTGGGCTTCAGCTCTGATAGGTCTTTCTGGACAGAACATTCTGAAACTGCAGGACCATCACTAAAAGACTCAGGTTGCCAGATACCCTCTTCCCAGCTGGAACTTCCGTTGTTGGAGCTGAATCTTCAGCCTCTGGTCTGTCAAGGCACATCCAAACAAAATCTCTGGCTGAGACTGGCGTTCTCATGTGCGGTGACTAAACTGGAAGTTCCAGTTCTCGGTGTGTCTTTCTCAGCACAAGTGAGGCTGCTGCTTCTGCATGCTCATTCCTTGATCCTCCAGCCTCTCTGTGTGAGGAGCCAGAGCACAAGCAAGGAAGTGCAAGGTGAGATGAATCTCCAGCAGTAGGCAGACAGCAAAGAAAAGGGAGCATCCCCAGGTCTGTCTTACAGAGGTGGCCAGAAAAAGACTGAGGAAGAGAGCATCAGCTTGCTCCAGTCCTGTATGCTGCTGTCTCGCTTTCCTCTTCTTGTCCTTCCCCAGAGACCTTGAGGCATTCAATCCGATTCCAGCCAATAAGACCAAGGCAATAAGGCAGCCAATAAGACCTCGCCAACTCCTTTTCAAGCTTGTCCTTCCCATTCCACCCCTCACATTTTCCCCTCATTCTCTAAGCTAGTGGTACTCAAAGTGGTGGGTTGCGACCCACCATTGAGTCCACAAACTGCCCCCTGCCCCCTTAAGGGGTGGGGACAGCATGGCGGCAGAGGTAATCCTGGGGATTGCCACCAGAAAAGTGCACAAAAATAGGATTTTGTTGCTTTCTGGGGGTGCAGGAAGGCCTGCAGAGGGGCGTGCAGGCCTCCCGGCACCATCCCACACCTCCAGTGAGCGATGAAAACCCGTTTTGGGGCACGTTTTTCCTGGTGGCGGTGATCCCCAGGATCGCTGCCGCCTCTGGCCCTCAAAGTTCTCCCCGCCTCGCAGGGAGAACTTTGAGAAACACTGCTCTAAGCAAGCCCTCCAAATGTGCGCACACATATACCCCTCACTTGCACTTTGTTGTTTCACCTCAAACAGCATGCCTTACTGATGGTCCATCTCAAATCAAGGTTCAAAGCTTGGATGTGCATAAAAACAAAACATTAATGTTCTTGGGACAGCTTCATGCCTCATAAAAGGCAGTGGAGGGTTGCAAAGTGTTAAATGTGAGCTGCTATTTGTACTTCAATTTCATTGTTGTTGGGTATCAGCGGGTACAAAAGGTTTTTAAATAACCGAAATCATTGAGAAGATTTTAAAAGACATACCATTTAGGAAGCATTGGAGATGCTGCCCAAACGCATCGTTAGCTGGTTCATAATACAGGTGGACCCCCATATCCACTGATTCGCTATCCATGGTTTCAGTTATCCACGGATTGTGGGGACACCCCCCCTCCAGGCTTTTACTTTTTTCCCAGTAAGCTTGTTTCTTCCTTAAAGAAACAGGAGAAGCAGCAGAGGCTGCTTATTACAGGCAAGTAGAATGAGGCTAAGTACTAGAGAGGCTCTGCAAGGTTAACAGAAACCTTGCAGAGCCTCTCTAGGACTTAGTCTCGTTCTACTTGCCTGCAATGGAGGCTGCTTCTCTGTTTGTTTTAAGGAAGAAACAAAGCTTGCTGAAAGAAAAATAAGAGCTGGGGGGGGGGCAAGCATGCCTGCCTGAAGGGGAAGCAGGGTGGGGGGGCCCTCAGGAAACCATGGAGGGGGTGTTCGTTCTTATCCACGGTATCAAGTATCCACGGAGGGGCCTGGAACATATCCCCAGCGGATATGGGGGCCCACCTGTAGGAATTTGTCTGCTTCAGAGAAATACCACATGAATGCCATTTTCCTCAAACTTCTTTCCTGGGTTGGAATGAAAAACAAGTCCTTTCTCACGCACGTAGTTTACTGCAATCTTTCGCCCAGGTCCTAGACAACAATTGGTGCAAGCCCCTCCAAGGGGATTTCCCCCCCCCCCAATCTTTAGAAATCAGTGAGCAAGCCCAGTGGTGCTCTCAAGCCTTGCCGCCTTGCTCTGAAAATACTGCTTCATCACAGATTCATTGTTAGGAGGAGATTCATCCTGAGGAGTTATTCTTGGAGCATTAGCCAACGTTTTTAGTTAGAGTCACTCACTGGAAACGTTAAGCACATGCTTAAATCTCTCTAATGTGAACTTTGGCTCATTCAGGTCTATAGTTTCGATTCCTCTGAGACTCTGTTGGACCTTTTTATCCACGTTTATTTTTTTATCCACGGATTTGACTCAACACGGATGGCAAAACCGTGGAAGAGGGAGTCCAACTGCACTACATTACCTCTTTTTTCAGCGTTGTCGGGGGCCTGCCAGCCACTTCCAGCCTCTTGTGCGTGTCCGCTAAAAAAAATGCAGCTGGGAGTCTTTGGTGCTATTTATAGGTTGCTTCCAGTAGTGGCTTTTGTTTTTTCAGTCAGTTTAAACAAACTGAGGAGGAGAGAAGTGGTGAAGATGCTGGGGAAAAGGCAATGTGGCATCACTCCCAAACCCCCCCCCCCCGATTTCATATAACACTGATTTTCTTATCCACTGTGTTTCCAGGAACAGAACCCCAGCGGATAAAAATGCCCAACTGTATTCATTTGTTTATGTAGTATGCAGGATATATTAAAATTATTACTTCAGAGCTCTGAAAGTTAATGATTGATAATTGAGTAAATAGAGTGGAATGTTATATCAATATCTGGACCACAGTCATTGATATGGAATGAAGATGGTTTCCATTTTCTGGAAAGTTTCCATTGTCTTTCTCTGCTTCCAATGTTCAGTGGCTAGGTGTTCAAGGTCAGACACATCCCGGGCAAACTGTGTTGTGATCTCTGCTGTTTTAAGTCTCTTAGGTGTGTTTGCATACCAATCGGTAGAAAAAAAAGACATGCATTGATTTTGAAAAGTTCAGGAATGAGCAATCTCAATACTAAAGAGTGTGATTTTTTAATACGCAGCTCAGATTTTGAACTAACCCCCTTCAATACCTATAATGCATTGATTTTGTTTCCCTTTCATTTAGTTGTGTGCTTTGATGCCAAGATAAACTTTGATGACAATGCCGAGTTCAGACAAAAAGAAATATTTGCCATGGATGACAAATCTGAGAATGAACAGATAGAAAATGAAGCTGCTCAATATGACTTAAAGTACATCGGCCTTGATGGAAACATTGCGTGTTTTGGTGAGCAAAAATACCATTATAATATCAAGGTCCAGTCAGAACCCAAAGTACCATATGACTCGTTCCACATTCCCAAAGAACCTTTGGACCATCCTACATGTCAAACTTCCGTTGAAACAATTGTGTTCTAGATGCAATTACGATAAGCCATGGAGGTCTGCCATTCAAATGGAAAAAATAAAGAATGCCAGTGGGCATTCCCAAGTCCTCTTTTGGATCACAGACTTCCTAAATAAATTATCATTCACTTACTGCACCTTTGTACAATTTGTTTCATTAGCAGCCCAATCCTGCCTTAAGATCCGCCGGGCGGCCGAGGCTGCCCGCCGTATCCCGTGCTCCGCCGTGGGCAGGCGCCTGCTCGGCGGAAAGTCTCCTCGGGGAAGGGAACACTCGGCCCCTTCCCCGAGTGTAACCGGTGGGGAGGGTGATCAGCCTCCTCTTGAATTCCGCCAGCTATTTTTCTGGCGAAAGTCGGAGGAGGCCAAGTAACTGCTCAGCCGCGCGACGGGGGACAGGATTCGGCCGAAGCCATCCCCCGTCCCCTCCCGGAGTGGCTGGGCCTATGGCCAGCCTGATTTCCCGCCCAAACCGCCCCCCCACCCGTCGGCTGGATCCCTACCTGGCTCCTCTGACGGGCGGGCGAGGATCCTGGTGGCAGAGCAGGGAAGGCCGGCCTTACGGCACTTTTACGACGGCTTTGGACGGTGGAACGCACGTTCTGCCACCTCACAGCGCTAGGATTGCACTGTGAGAGGGTAAGGCGCCGGAAGGGGGGGAGGAGTGGTCTCAGACCAGACCTCTTAGCAGTCCCCTTACCTCCTAAGTCAACAGTGATTGCAATGTAAGCCTGCCAGGGCATGTTTAGGCCATGTGGGGCAGGGGGACCTTGGCTACCATACAGTCTGCCTGCATACCTAGTCACCTGACCGCCACAGGCTGATCTCTCTCTACCATGCCATCTTGAATTCCAGCATCAGAGCTTGCTTTGCGAACTGAGCAGTTTGTCTCTTGTGGGGATACATTTCCAGCAACTATCTTTTAAATGTAGAATGGATATCTTCTGGCTACCTTGCTGCATGTATCTCATGCAGTAGTAATAATAAAAAAAGAATTCTGGACAATGAATCCCTTAAAGCCTTGTGTACTCCTGTGCATACAGTACACTGTGCCCCACCTACCCCCCCCTTAACCCTCCCACAGCTAATTTTTAACAGCAACAAGATCAACAGCAATTCAAGGGTCAAACTATGCATTCAATGCAGCATGAAGTTTGGCCCTTACTCTCTTCTGAAGATCCAAGTTGCCTGCAGCTTAGTTATTTTTCTCTCATTTTGTCTTCAGTGCCATCCTAACCCAATCAATAGAATTTTGTTGTACAGCGCAATCCTGACTAATGATCCGGCCGGCGGCCCAGGGCCGCCCACTGGATCCTGTGCACAGGCTGCCTGACGCACCCCTCTTTGTTTTGCTGGCAGCAGCTCCTTCTGTTGGAACCACATCTGAATTTCCCCCAACATTTCAGAGAAGTTAAAGGCTCAACTAGACTTGATGTGGTCCTAAACAGAGGAGAAAGACAGGTGGATGATATCTCTGTGTTCTTGCCCCCTGGACTAACAGCAGCTTGGTGGTGGGTGGGCGGATTTAAACTGGGGGAAAGTTGCAGGATGAAAAGGTTAAAGGTTCCTTCCCCCATGGAACTTCCTCAATCAAACTAGCGACCCTAACATGGCTGCTTTGAAGTAAAACAACAAAAATGTGCAGGAAATCCGTTATCTCAGATGTTTATGCCACATCACATCTAGTTTGACTCTGATAGTGGGAACCTCAGACTCCTTTTTTGTGCACAAGGAAGGTCCCTCCCCAGACACACACACACACACACACACAGACACAGACACAGACACAGACACACACACACACACACACACACACACACACACACACACACACACACACACACGCAGAGGGGGGGGGTTGGAGGTTTGCAAAGAATGCATTATTTGAACATGTTCTATTTTTTCCTGTCTAGTAAAATGAACAAAAGACCCAAATCATCCTATACTGTATTTTTATTGAGTGTTTCATCCACAGATTTTTGAAAACCCATCTAGGAAAATAATATAACTTTTTTTGCATGGCTGTTCACAATTTATAGTACATAGATTTATGCTCTCCGTGCTTATAGTTGCAAGATCTGAGATGGTGATAGAACCAGTTTGTAGCTTTGGTATGGCAATCTTGATGTTAATGAAATCAACATTTCAAAAGGATTTGTAACTCCTTAAACCAAGAGCACCATCAAATCTATATGCAGAACACATCCTGTTTGGATGGTAGGTTCTTGATCACTTCTAGTGAACCCTATATGGGAATTGCATCTTATTTATTTATATATACAAAGAAGCTTGTTTTGTATAGAAACCATCATTTTAATGTGCCAGCCCATTTTCTTCTATCTCACCCAGGTGAGCAATGTACTTGCAATACAGGCGGCTTTTAATGTTGCAGAGATGCCAGCAAAATTTTAAAATAAAAATTAAAGCATGATCGTCAAAAGCGACTATCCAGTGGGGTTTTTGGTTCAGAGTAGGATTGGGTTTTATAATATTTTGCAACTGAGTGTTAGCTTTATACCAAAGTTAATGAAATTACACATGATTCATAAATCTGCCATGGGAATTAAGGGATCAATGGGAAGTGAAGGAGACAGTAGAGAGGGTTTCTCCTGGTCCAAGAATAGGGTTTGTCCTTAATTCCCTGGGAAAACACCTTCAAGTTTGGTACATTAAAATATGAAAACATCATCATAAAAATAATGAAAGTGAAATAAGCTAGGCTGTGTTTAGTAGTTACTGCCCTGTTTTCTTCAGCCTAATGAAACTGATATTAGCATTTGAATACGATGCAGCCCCCAAGAAAGTTAGCTTTAACTTATCTTGGTGGGATCTGTCAGTGATGCTTTCACTGTTCACATGTACCGGTAGTTATATGCCCTGCTAACTGGGCAAGAGGCACTTTTTTCAATTGATGCTCCTCTTATATTTAGCAGGGGGGAGAGTAACTGCCCCCCTTTCACCCCAGCACAGTGTCTTTTCTGGTGGCTGTTTGCTGGTGGTATTCTGCATCTTTTTTAGATTGTTAGCCCTTTTGGGGACAGGGAGCCATTTAATCATTTGATTTTGTCTGTAAACAGTTACTGGAGTCCACCTTCAAACTGCTGTAAAAAGGAAGAAACCCCACCCCCCCATCCCCATTCGTACCTTTAAGTGACCAAATGGTGCTTCTGCAAGCTTAACAACCCACTTCTGGGTCACGGGAAGGCTATTCCCTCCTCCCAGCCTTGCCCCTTTTTACAGCAGTTTGAAGGTGGACCCCGCAGATGCGGGATTTGTGGTAACTCAAATCTGCGGACAGATTTGACCCAAATCTGCGGACCCAAGACGGACAGGTTGTAGCAGAGAGTTCTGACTAAAAGTGATCCACTGGAGAAGGAAATGGCAACCCACTCCAGTAACCTTGCCAAGAAAATCCCATGAACAGTACCAAAAGGCTAAAAGATATGACGCCAGAAGATGAGACCCTCAGGTCGGAAGGTGTCCAATATGCTACTGAGGAAGAGCGGAGGACTATTCCAAGTAGACCCAGAAAGGATGAAGCGGTTGGGCCAAAGCCAATAGGACGTTCAGCTGTGGATGTGTCTGAGGTTGAAAGGAAAATCCAATGCTGCAAGGAAGATAGTGGAGGATAGGAAGGCCTGGCGGGATATGGTTCATGGGATCACGAAGGGTCGGACACGACAACGACTGAACAACAAAATCTGTGGATCCCGGATCTGCGTATAGAAAGGGTCCATTGTATTTATTTATTTGCTTGCTTGCTTATTTGCATTTGCATATTTACATTGCATTAATCTTGCACAAGTCTTCATTTTACCTTTTAAAATACAAATGTCTGACTCTCTTAATTACAGTCAATGGAGCTGGGCTTGCTATGGCAACCTGTGATATAATTTCCCTTAATGGTGGAAAGCCTGCCAATTTCCTGGATCTTGGTGGAGGTGTGAAGGAAGCACAAGTGTATCAAGCATTTAAATTGCTCACTGCTGATCCCAAGGTAAATCTGTTAACTTTGCATAGAAAATATCCTAATGCAATTATATGTTGTCTTCACAAAACTGAAAATATACTAGAAAACACAAAGTGAGGAAAGAGTATCTGATGCACCAATTTTCTGCAGCTCTGACATGCAGTCTCGCGTATTTAAACTAGTTCCATTATGTAGCTTGTCCAGTTTTATACCGCCAACAAGCGGTGTGCATAAGCAGCCTGCTGTGCATCAATGATGTGAATGCACATCTTCATGTACAGACCTATCCAAATCCCAGTGTTAGTTGGCTGTATGCCTTTTTTTTTTTTACAAATGGGGGGTGCACATCTGCATTAAGGGCTACCAGCTGTTATGTGTCACTAACACACTAACACAAATTCATTCTGCCTTCATCATATAAGAGCTAGTTATGTCACCCCTCCCTCTAGAGTGTTCAACTCAAAATTACTGTACAGTCTAGTACATAACGTCTTTAAGACGTTGAGTGTTTTAACAGTATAACCAAACATCTTTTCAGTCAACTACAATTTGTATTGTGCATCACAATGCAGGCAAATAGGTGGAAAACACTTATATCTTTGTCAGAGGCATTTCTGCGGTAGGGGTGGTACCGTAAGTTGCACCCCGTCCTAGTACCATGTTTACAAACCGGAACGAGGAGGCCCCGCCCCCTCGCCGTTGGAGCCATTCGCACTGCAAAGGCGACAGGCAGGAGACTCCCTGCCCATCAACTTCACTGCGCGGAATGGCTCCGATGGCGAGGGGGGTGGGGCCTCCTCGTTCCGGTTTGTAAACATAGTACTAGGACGGAGCACAACTCACGGTACCACCCCTACTGCAGAAACACCTCTGATCTTTGTATTTATTTATTTGAATTATGTGCATCCTACTTTTAGCAAGTAGCAACTAAGTAATGGGCAGCGCAATCCTACTTAAATATCGGGTGGGTGGCCAAGGCTGTCCGCCCAATCCAGTGCTCCGCCGCGGGCTGCCTGTAGCAGGCAGACCGCAGCGGAAAGTCTACTCAAGGAAGGGGACGCTCGTCCCAATCCCCGAGTGTAACGGTGGCAGGGGCCGGTAGGCCTCCTCGGATTTCCGCCAGCTGTTTTGTCAGAGGTGGTCGTGTAATGGCCCAGCCGCCCGGCGGAGACCGGGATATGCCAGACGCCATGACGCTGGGCCTATGGCCGCCCTCCTGGCTCTGCCGTTCCCCCCATCCGCCGAGCACCCGAGCCATCCGCCGGATCCTACCTTGCTTGAGTCCAGCGTTGGTCCGAGTCCTCGGCCAGCGGAGCAGGGTGGGCTGATCTTGTGCTGGCCTGCCCTGCTCTGAAGTGGTCTGCAAACGTGCTTTACGGCACATCTGCGACTACTCCGGGCTACTCTGGGCGGCAGATCACTCTGGGCGGTGGATTATGCCCCAAAGAAGATAAAATGTATCAAAACAATGAAAACAATGGAAACAGCAGCTTTAAATACAATCACGCCATAGCGTTGGACCCAGTGACTACAAAACCATCAGCAGTCATCTGGAAATATTTGATAAGTTTCAATAGAGCCTTTTTATTGTCAGGTTAATAAACTTGAAGGATTTAAGAGTTTCCTTAGTTTGAATAAGCCCCCATTCACACTTATTGTTAGTGGTACGGAGGCAATTTCCTTGTGACAAAGCCCTATACGCAACACTGATAAGCATCCAAATACAGAAACTACATTGGACCACTTTCACACACTCATCCAGTGGAATACGAGCAATTTCACACCAGTGTGTGTGTGCAAGAGAGATAATAAGATAGTATAACCATGTGAGTAGAGCCAAGCACATAAACCTTTCACATCTAGTCGTCATCACCATACGGATGCAATCAGGTGGGAAGAGTCCACATGATAGGGTGAGCGTGCAAAGGGGGCATCGCTAGAGCACATGCAATTGTCCTTGCCCGTGGGTTCCTGTAGTCAGATAATAATTACAGCAGTAGTGTGATATCTTGCCACAAGAAAACAGCTTCATTGGTAGTTGTAACTGTGAATAGAGTCAAAGGAGCAAAGATTAGTTTATTGGGGGTCCAAATACTTTAGCATCCTTGGGGACCAGCTTGGCAAGGTGTTGTTCAGAATGTACAAGTCAAAGGATCTCAGGTCTAAGAAAGGTGTGAAAAAGAGAGCTTTTTTTTTTAAAGAGTGAAACATTCTGTGGGGCAAGGGGATAACACTGTGGGAAAAGGACGTAGGTGAAGGCAGAAGTCAGATCTTACATATGGGAGGAATCGTAAATCTGTGCCCTGTTCTGTTCAACAACTTATGGCAGTTGCCATCGGCAACTGGAGTTTTGGACTAGGAATGCTGAAATGAACACTAGGATTCACTTCTCAGGCTTGCCAGAGATTGCCTGTGGCAAAATAATAAAAGATATTTGTCTCCTTTTTTGGTCTAGTCCAGGGATTCTCAACCAGTGGTACTAGTACCACCAGTGGTACTTTGGCCAACTGCTGGTGGTACTCGGACCTCCAGAACTGCGCACTGACACGGCACTTTCAGTGGCTTGTTTTTGCTCATGAGAGGCTCCTGCCTTTGGCCGAACCTCTCGGGATTGCTGAGAGAGCCCTCCCACCCACCCAAAGTCCCCTACCAGTGTTTTCTGGCCTCTGAAAACCTGGAAGTAACTGGCAATGATGTCATCGCCAGTCACTTCCAGTGGTACACAGCAAGAGAGTGGTGCCAGAGGTGGTACTCTACTGGAAAGGGGTTGAGAACCCCTGGTCTAGTCTCTTTTTTTTTTAAACAAGTTGTCTACCTTTTATTTAATAATCTTGAGAGTTTTTTTAATCTGTCCCTTTGTTTTACTGTTTCATCTTATGTGTTCTATTAATATCATCCACTTGCCCTTTTCCTTCTCCCACTAAAGGAACGGCCTTCCGCATCCCATTGCAGAGAATCACCTTGGCCTACTTGAGTTTTCCCCTTTGATCGCTTTCTTCCTTTCCATTTTCACTTTCTCAGTTCTCCTGCTTGCTTTCCACTGTTTTTCAGAATGTGCCTTTTTTTAAAGCATCCCATTGGACAAGTTAGGCTCTCCCCCACCCCTTTCCCTTGTAAAATAAGCACCCTGCTAAAAACACTGACTGCCCTTGGGCACCTTGCTAATTGGAATGTCAGACCTTGACATGTAGGGACAATTGGTGCCTGTGGCTTTGTCCTCTGTAGATTTCAAATCAAACAAAAATTATTGCCATCATCATCATCATCATCATCATCATCATCATCATCATCATCATCATCATCATCTTAAAAAAAAAAAGTTCACCTCCATTGCTTTTTCTGAATCCCTCTGAGCTACTTATTGCTCCCTGGATTTTTTTGTATTATTATTATTATTGCAGTTCCCTTTAAATCAGGCACTTTCTGAGCTGCCTGTCCCTTGTCCCTGAAGCGTGATTGGTTTTAAGCTTTTTTCCCCCCTTCTGGCACTAGGTGACGTTGCTTCTGTACAGACAAGCCATCAGATAATTTTAGTGTTCACTTTCAGCAATAAATTGTGAGGAATGCGTGGGGAATTAAATCGGGGTTTTCAAGGATATATTTCCTAGTGATCTGTCTCCCATTAAATGGAGACATGCATCAGCTATGCAAGGTTTTAGAAGAATAATTACAAATTGCCTTTTATTCGTAATCACCCTTCCTGCAGTGCAGTTTAAGACCACATGCGAGCTACTGGAATGTAACAGCCAGGGACGGTGATTGCATGGCTGTTTTAAATCCTTTCATTTTCTTCCTCCCTTTCTACTACCTCTGCCTCCTATTCACCTCTTACCTTCTGTCTATAATTGCTAAGAAGATTTGTGCTGGCTGCTTTTCCTGTCCCTTTAAGACAGGGACAGACAAGTTTATTAGTACCAGGGCATTCATACTCTGAGTCACAAGGAACACTGGGACACTATTGCAGATGCAAGCCCTAAAGAGCCCCCCTACGGGGGTGGGGGGGGGTGAGGGGGGAAGTGGGATAAAAATCCAATAAATAATAATGATAAAGGGGCTGGAGAAACTGCTATAGTAGCAGCCTAGCACCTTCACACAATCACAATTGCATGTCATGCCCCTCCCACTCTGAAAATCTTCAGGATAGCCTGTTTAGTATTTTCACCTGGGGAAAAAAATGTTGAAGTGCTGCCACTTACTGGAGAAGTGGCTGCTAACTGTATCTCTGAATTGGAAAATCTGTATTATTTCTCTGGGCAAAATGCCCACGTACTTGCTTGCCACTTCTGTGACCATCAGATACTAATGAGCTCAGACAACTCATTTCGCTAGACCCTCCTCATGTTTTAATCGTCCTATTTAAGTCTGTTTCTGATTATCTGAGTGATGTTAGTGTCCCTGTACATGGCCAGCTTCCGCCATTGTGACACTTAAGTCAAAGGCGTTATTATTTCAAATGCATTGATTTTAGAAGAAAAATTGGGTGAGTGAGGAAGCCCTTTTAAGGTTATGTGTCATCTGGTGAGGTTCATACCCTGACTTTGCTGTCACTGATTTCAAGTGGTCCTCTGTGGTAGGTAGGGAAATGTGAAAACTCATGCTCTTCCCCTTATGATGCAGCTATATATGCATGTGACACCCTTCTCCCATGACACAAAAGGAATGATGTTTGTATCTCTTTAAAAATAACATTATCCCATTTGTGTATATAAAATATCCAAGCAAAATCAAAAACATGCAAAAAGAATGATTAATTAAAACATGATTTTATTTATTTATTTTTCACATTTTTATACCACCCTTCCTCCAAGGAGCTCAGAGTGGTGTACATATTTCCTCCCCTCTTTTTTTTTTGTCCTCACAACAACCCTGTGAAGTAGGTGGGGCTGAGAGATAGTGACTGGCCCAAGGTCACCCAGGAAGCTTCGTGGCTGAGCGGGGATTTGAACCTGGAACTTCCAGGTCTAAGTCCGACTCCCAAACCACTAATTTTCAATTTATCAAGCTGATTTCAACAGCAAAATATTAACAGTAAATAATAGCCAGTTAAATTGCCATGACATCAAAGGCCCTCTAATACACTTGTTCCCAAACTGGAAAACCAGCCAGGGGAGCCACGGAGTGCCACGGAATCATCTTGGAAAACAGTGCAAAGCCAATGGGCAGGCATCAACATAATGTAATGGGGAGCCGCGGCCAATGGTTGCTAATGGTCAAGGAACCGCAGGTTGAAAACGTTTGGGGAACACTGCTCTAATGGAAGAGGATCTTTACCCTTCTGCCAGAAGGCCGAAAGGAAGATACAGTAGTTCATTATCCTAGGGGAAAGCATTCTGAAGCCTGGGGGCAACCCCTGATAAAGGATCCTCAAGTATGACCCAGAATCTCAGAGCAGTATGTCTGATGGCAATTCAAGTGCTTGAGCAGGATCATATCGTGATTTGCCCACTTCTTCAACATCCCTTACTGGCAAAGCTAAGTTTTTAGGACCTAAGCTGTCCAATCCTACGGTAGATTCGGCTGCTGTGTGTGGAGCCCATAACGAAAGTGGAAGTGACTTCTGTTGTAAAATGGAAGTAACTAGTCAAACGTAGCTGGTGCCGCTTATATCAGGATGGAACCCCCTCCCAGGTGGCCTGCATGGTGCTTCCTCTTTTACTTGCTTCAGGCTACAATGCTATACACACTATCTTGGGAGCAAGTGTCATTAAACACAATGGGACTCACTTCTGAGTAGACATGCATAGGATTGTGCTGCAGGTATCTTCTTAAAACCCACTTTTGTCACAACTCACTACTGCAGGGGTTCTCAACCTTTGGAGGCCCAGGTACCCCCTATCACGGTCCAATTTTCTGAAGTACCTCCGGCTAATCCCATTGCATCTAAGCCTAGATGTAGATGAAATACGTAGATGAAATGATCACACATTCTTCCTACATTTACCTTACTATCTCCCCCTCCCTTCCTTTGTTGTCTGCCTTGTTTCTTTCTAAATAGTGAGTCCATCAGGACAGAAACCTATCATCATGAGTTGTAAAACAGCATGTGTATAGGATGGACATATAGAAACGATACATAATAGCAATTTAAGTAGGTTTTTTAAGACATTGTTTTAAAAGTAGATTTGAAATGAAAAAATATGGACTTTTTCAACAGCACAAGCTTTTAGCTATAATATTTGAAGACCTGGTCAATAATAACCATCAGAGCTTTAATCAAATCAACTAATTATTAATAAACTGTTTACTTGTCATATTCGGAGGAGATTATATTGACTGACATTTCTCCAACACAGTAAAATGTTAGCTATTGGCATCTGTTAGCTCACATAAATGGAATAATTGATGACAAGCTTAATTTGTTTTCTTCTACATCCATGCCTCAGTCCAAACACAGACTGTTGTTTTATGAATATGGAATATGCATTTCTTATTCATGTCACTTTTCTTAAGCTTGTTTACTTCTGTCCAAAGAATCACTTCTGTCCAATTCAGTGAAGGTAAAATAATGGCCAGGGGAACATCAATGCCATTATGTTGTGTGTATACGAATCGAAGGTCTTCTGGGTTTTCATTTTCTAGACATCTCAGGCAGTGATCAGAATCCTGAAGGAAGGTATCATTAAATATTTCTACCATTTGCTTAGTTTTCAGCTGTCGTTGGTGTCAAAATAATATTGTTTGTCCTTCTTAAATACATTTTTACCCCTACTATTTTTCTTTTGATTTGACGAATTCCTCGGATTTATTTTTCTCCTAAAATTGTAGCCTACCCTGCAATATAACGGGTGGCTTTTGTGATTATCTAGCATAATGGAGGTCAAATGTAGAAGAAACGAAGAAAATAAATGATGTTTGGCTATCTATTTCAAACAAAGAAATTGTGGAGAATTTGCAAGGAAAGAGAGGAAGAAAGATATGGAGCCCAAACCAGTAAGATTTTGCAGTCATAACTCAAGGGCATAGCTTAGCGATAAAGCACATGTTTTGCTTGTTGGGGCAACATGATAACACTTAGAATAGCTCTGGCTCCCATTAGAATCCATTAAGTCTTGGAAAGGTAGTTACAGACACCCAGACCCCTAAAGGAAGCTCCTTTATACTCCTGTCCAAAGCAATGATTTGTACAGGATTTTTCAGGGATCATAGTTCAGTAACAGAGCACATGCCCTGCAGGCTCAGAGGTCCCAGGCTTAATCCAAGTATTTCGCAGTAAACCTGGATTCTCACATAAAGCAAATGAGATGGTGGGAAATTCCCCACGCGTGCAAAAATAACATGTCAAGAAGACTAGTAGCACAATACTGCACAAGTTGCGGTGGCAAGCCTAACATGGTTGGCCGCTCCATCCTGCACAGAATATGGGCCATGCTGGTTCAGTCTGGGCTCAGTCAGAAGTCTGGGCTCAGTCTGAGCCATGTCGATTCAGTCAGAAGGGGACAAATGTCCAGTGTAAGCACCGGAGGTCCCAATGGGTCTCCTCAGATGTGCGCTAGCTCTTTAGCTAGTGCCTGTCCAGGGAAGCGGTGTAAGGCCGCCCCGGCCTGGGAAAGGGGCGTTGGATATCAGTGGAGCCCAGCGCCGATATCCCCGTCCCCTCTCAGGCTGGGCCAGCTCCCACCGCCCGGTGCAGACCTTACCTGCGTTGGCCAGTGCGGCAACTGGAGGGCAGCAGAGTAAGCATTACCGGCCTCTGCACCGATGCCGCTTACTCCCAGGGTGTTGAAAATGTGCCTTACGGCATGAAAGTTAGGCAGGATCAGGCTGTAGGTTTTAGAACTCTTCTCTCCAAAATGTGGTTTTCTTTATGCAGATTTTCCTTTCCCAGTGGAAGATCTTTCACTCATATGAAGCACCTACCTGTAGTGTGACATATCTGGGTTTTGCCCAGAACACAACTTCCTATTCCAAAAGACAAACACCAATCATGGCACAGCTGATGAGCTTGGTGGTGTCTTCCACAGAGAGCCCATGTAGACAAGCATGCTGCCGTACAGCTACGCTTTCCTAATCAGGCATATTTGGATCTCTCCTTGTAGATAGGTTTGACAATAATCTATCCTGACAATAGGCTAAAGAGCAGTTCAGTGAGCTGGATGCTCAGTGAGCAAACTTTGTGAGAAGTCAGAGCTGTCTGTGCTGTGCTCAAGGAGTTCCATCCCAAGGTAGACAGCTATCATGTGCTATCATCCAAGAGGGACAAGATTGCTCATGCTAGGAAGCTATGCTCTTGCTGCTTTGAGTGGACACTCGCATTCCATGAAAACGGAGCATCAAGACTCTTTGAACATGGAAGGAGTTGGACAAAGCTGTCAGTAGGTAAACTGGGATGTGTGTGTCACTATAGAACAGGGGGTTCTCAACCCCTTTCCAGCTGAGTGCCACCTCCAGCGCCACTCTCCTGCTGCGTACCATCAGAAGTGACTGGCAATGACATCATCGCCAGTTAGAGAGTAGATACCTGCCTTGTATTATTTGTGTGTGTGGCATGCTCAAAAGGACTCGGCACCGCTCTCCCAGTGCCACTGTTGCAATCCCCCCAGCTGGTTTTATTTATTTTTTTTAAGTCTGAAGATCTGATCATAGATATCACACACCACATGCAAGTTGGTCCTCAGTTATACCAGTGCTGGTAAAGATGGGAATTCCTGTTTGAAGACAGTTCTAGCTCCACCCACAGAGGTACAGGGAGTTTCATCATAAACTAAACTGCTCTTCTCACCCTAACAAGAATGAAGTTGACAGCCTAATCCTAACTAAAACCTCCCGCCAATGCAGCCATGCCAGCAGAGCATGTGCTGCATCCTATAGGGAGGCAGTCGCAGACGTCTCCTTGAGGTATGGGAGTATTTGTTCCCTTGTCCTGGGGCAAGCCTCTGCTGTGCCTGTAGGTCTCCTTGGGTCTGCGCCAGCCATTTTGAGGGTGCAGAACTAAGGAGAGCAAGGGAGAAGGGGTGGGAAACGGGGTTAAGATCCTGGTGCATGCCAGTGCCACCGGGATCCACTCCTGCCTCCTGCCCTCCCCCACCAAATAATTCTTCCCATTCCTCCCCCTCCCTGCCCTATTCCCCCCACCGCCAACTTACAGGCGCTGGTAGTGGGTCACCTTGTCCTGCATGCTGTTGCAGCGGTACTTCCGCTAGCAGAATGCTTAGTTAGGATTGGGCCCTAAATGGCAAGTCCAACTTTTCTTTTGTTCCATCAGTACAAAGCAAGCACACCTAAGGCCATTTGGGACGACCATAAAGAGGGCTACCCATTACTGTTGCATTTCAATCTTTCATAAAGGACTTTTGTATTCTTTGTGTGTAATCTAACTGGCAAGCAAGATTAAATTCACTAGAGTTCTATTGAAACCCTTGGGACTTGAGTGCAGTGGCACTTAAGGGGATTTAAGAATGCTTCACTTTTTTCTAGATGGCACTTTGTGGCTTCAAGTGTCTCTGTAAAGTCTTTTCTAATATTTTTAAGAGGGTGGTGTTACCCTCCCCACTGCTGTCCTATGCCATTGTTTCCACATGAATATCAAATAAAGTAAAACGTAAACAGCATTCAACTCCAAATGTAATGCAGTATGTTAGTGGTGGATTTATTTGCATTGTCAGATTGCATGTCATTAGGTAATAGAGAAGCAACCATATTTTTCTGTGTTCATTAACAAGCCTTTTGCATTCTGATTCAACTCCCATGCATCTTTTTCACGCCTCATTGCTCAGTTCTTCTTTGCACAGCATGAAAAATTCTCGTTTATGGCTTGCATCCCCCCCCCCCCCAGACTCTCATCAAAGAGTGATGTGAGGAACACAGTATCAAGTGACTGGGATGTTAAGAGGGGAGAGTTGGGATGCTGAAAAGTAAGTTTAATAGCTGGGACAGTAATCATTTTTAAAACTGTGGCCCACCTGGGCAGCCCAATCCTATTAAAAGTTCTGCACTCAGATGTGGAAAAATCATCCCCTTCCCCTGTGTCGAGTTCCAGCAGCCCCTATGGCTGGTGCAGCTCCAAGAAGCTCCGTGTTGGGCTTTCAAGCCTGGGATGGGGGTTGGGATTCGGCGGAGGCTACCGCCCACCCCGCCCCCTCCTTCCTGCCCTTTCCCTGCCCCGAAACACCTGCTGCCCACCTCACCACCAGCCTGCGTTAGCTCACCTGCCTCTGGTGGGCGCAGCTTTGTCCCCGGCCTTCACGCCGGCGGGACAGGGCTCCACTCTGTCGCAACGTGCTTTACAGCATGTTTATGACAGAGCGGAGCCCTGTCCCACTGGCGAAGGCTGGTAGAGGATTAAGCTCCTAGAGAACACCTTAAGCATGCCTAGATGCTTGTGTTGTGGGCAAGGCCATTGCTCACTCGTCAAGCACATATTTTGCTTATAGAACTTCTCAGGTCCAGTCCCTGGCCATCACCATTTAGAATACTGGAGAGGTAGTGTCAGTCAACGCAGACAGTAGTACTCTAGATATTCCAGTACTCTGATTCAGTCTAAGGTGCTATATGTATGCATCCATGTAATGTGCATGTATGATCTTCAGACTTGTGACCTTTTCCTTTGGAAAGCTGATCTCCACATTGCAATACGAACAGTTTTTTTATTATTTTATTCTCCTTTGATTTTCAGAAACGGCTTCCCATGTGCTATAGGAGGCGTTTAACTTAAAGTTAAAGAGGCATACTTAAGAGGCATACTTGCTAGGTGTAAGTTAAATGGTTCTTTTGGATTGTGTCCAATACAAAGTAGAAGAAGAAGTTTGGGATCATTCATTGAGATCAGGGTATCGCTGCAACCATGAGGACTGGCAACTTGGAAAAATAATTTAGCTTGAAAATCCTTAGACTTATAGCAGAAGATCTTCAGCCTCCACTAAAGTGTCTTGTGCAAAGCATATTCTCCACTCCAGCTTAGTGGGCAGAATTCTTTGCAGACATGGGCAGGGTTGTAACATTTGGGTAGGGCCCATAGTTTCCTTTCTTCCCAAGTAAGGAAACAGTGGCTGTTACCTTGTATATGCACATGTTCATTTTTTATTATTATTATTTTGCTTTGAGATCCTCACATAACCCAGTGCCTTTAGGATTTGCCACCAAAGACAAACCCAAGCACAAAGTTGGTGCATTTGTGAAAGGTGTTCAGGCTCTGGTCTTTAAGAAGTCAGTTTGGTGTAGTGGTTAGAGTGTCCGACTTTGGTGGAGAAATCTGGGCTCAAAATCCCAATCAACCATGAAGCTGATTGGATCATTTTAGGCTAATCACTACCTCTCATCCTTTACATCTCATTAGTAGAATAAATTGAGGGGGGGGGGCATTGTAAACCTTCCTAAGCTCCTTTGAGGATGGGTTGAATACATAGAAATGTAGCTAAGGGCCCAATGCTATCCACCTTTCCAGTGCTGATTTTGCGGCATTTTTTAATTTAATTCTAATTTTTACTGGCACCTGTGTGTTCAAGCAAGTGATTTTCCATTATATTGAGACTTTAGTGAATTTAACTTTATTTAAGAGTGTTTCCCCCACCCCCACCCTTTTGGGGATCAAGTGTTTTTGCCATGATTTAGTGTGCTGTCCTTCCTTATTACAAGGTAGAACCTGCATTTGCTGTGTGGGCATTTTTCAACACATTGGAAAAAGAAGTGATTTAATACCTTTTTATTTGATGAATGGAGATGTAATAGTTTGCTTAGAATGGGCTGTTAATGCCGGCATTGTCAAACTTAGCCACAAAGTCCTAAGCTGGCAAAAGCTTATAGCCAGGGGCTTGATGCCAACAAGGCTTAATTAACTATTAAAACCTTCTTACAATTGTAAATTCATTTTCTGTCCAGCTTAGGTACTATTTATCTCTGCCAGCTTTACCTGAAGCCCAGGGATAACCAACCAGTAACCTGTGGGACAGTAATTCTTTCCCTTTGCACCATTTACCCACCAAGAATCATCTCATCCAAGCTATCTCTAGAACAATGGTTCTCAAACTTTTTAGCATCAGGACCCACTTTTTAAAATGACACTCTATCAAGACCCACCTAACTTTATGAGACTTAAAAAAAAGTGATCTAGAAAGAAATAATATTTTTTTATTTATTTGCAAAAAATTCAATCAATTTTTTTATAATGAGGCAGCCCTAATAGCCCCAAGGCTTGATGGGCTTAGACCCAACCTTCACCTGCCACCACTACCTGTCATTGAGGGACTTGGAAATAAAAGCAGCAGAAAAAAGGCTCACAACACAATCCTGTGTAACTTTGCACCGGTGTAACAGTAGATGTGCACCGGTGTAACAGCAGATGCACCGGTGTAAGTGCACTTACACTGGCATAAGTGCACTTACAATGGTGCATCTACTGTTACACCGGTGCAAGGTTACACAGGATTGCGCTATCAAACATTTATCTCCCTATATTTACACAAGCTTGCAAACTGCAGGAGCTCAGCTCCTTGCAGGGCAATTAACAGCTATCTGATTTTTGAATAGCCTCAGGGCTTGAGGCAATTAGTTATGATCTTTCCATCACGAGTGTTTTCATTGGAGGCTCTTCTGGACCCACCAGAAATAGGGTCGCGACCCACCAAGTGGGTACTGACCTACAGTTTGAGAAAAAATGCTCTAGAACAATTGTTTACAAAGTAAGTATCCCATATAGCTGAGGTTTGAAGATGAAAAAAAGGCACCGCAAACTGAAAAACAATTACTGTATTTATCGGCGTATAAGACGCACCTGCGTATAAGACGCACCTTCCTTTTGGGCCTGGGTTTCAAGAAAAAAAGATTTAAAGCATTTTTGGGCCACTTGGCCACTTACTGTTTGGCTGCTTAATTATCTAATTTACATAAATTGCACAAAAATACCAGGATCTCTTTTAAAACACACAGCAATAAGACACATGAACAAAATGCACCAGAACATAAATGCACAAGTACATAAAAAACCCCAGACTCAACTCTTTTTCCCCCCCAACCCACCCATGCAGTTTCCAAAGTAAAAAACATTTACTCCAAGTACAAAAAAACCCCAGACTAAACTCTTTCACCACACCCCACCCCACCCCATCCCATCCATGCACAATTTCCAAAGTAAAAAACATAAAAGTACAAAAAAAAAAACCCAGACTCAACCCTTACTCCACCCCACCTATGCAAGTTTCCAAAGCCTCCCAACTAGGCCCAGTTCAGAAGCTCACCCAAGCTGCATCCAGGAAAGCTGGGACGACTAGGCCTCTGCAGCTCAGCTGAACTGAACTGAGCACAGCGCCCTCTGCTGGCTGCTGAGAAGCTCAACTCAAGCTCGTGCATAAATTAAACCCAGACAAACAGCTGAAGATCGGATAGATTAGACAGGGAAGAAAGCACAACGGAGCTCTCCAGCTCCGGAAAAACCCGGTAAGCCCAAAAATGCTTTAAAACGGACGGGGAGGGAGGGATTTTTTAGTATTGGCGTATAAGACGCACCCTACTATTTTGGGTCACAAATTTAGACAAAAAGTGTGTCTTATACGCCAATAAATACGGTATGTGTTTAACATCACATCTAGCTGACCCCCACTGAGGTGGTAAACATGTATCTGGACTGTACTACTTCAGACTTCAGTGGGTGCTCACTTGATCCACCTCCATCCAGAAGAATTCCCTGAACATCGCAAGCAAGACTTTATTGATATATTATAGGGACTTATATCCCTCTGCTTAATCGCATGACAGCTGAAAATCCAAGTAAACAAATCATGGGATGATAAAACCATAAACAAAATGTCCAGTACAGCTAGTAAAATCTGCATCATAAAACAGCATCGGTGCCAGAGCATCTTACTGTTTAGTAAAAGTCGAGGTGAATAAAGCATTAAACAAAAATATCAAAAAAGGCTTTCGCCCAGGGTCCCCTGCCACTTTCACTGTCTCAACCAAGTCTTCCCTGTTACTAAAGATTACATCCAGGATAGTAGATCCCTTTGTTCCTTCCTCCATCTTCTGAATGTTGAAGTTGTCCAGCAAGTCAAGAATAGATTGGCATTTACCTTTACGTTGTAGTCACTTGTGGTGTTTGCCAAAATAGGTGGGGCTGATGTGTAGGGACTGTCTCTGGAAGAGAACAGTGTTGAGAACAGTATAATAATTTGTTTGGCAAAGATAAGAAACAACTACTTTTACCCTAACCATAGTAAAGCTCCCTATGACCATGCTTGAGAATGTTTGATTTAGAGCAGGGGTTCTCAACCCCCGGCAGGCCACGTACCACCTCCGGGGCCCGCCTTCATCGGGGTACCACCGGAAGTAAGTGTCGATTATATCATCACCACTTCCAAGTTTCTGCTGTGTTTTTGGCCAGAAAACAAAAGTAGATGATCAGGGCAGGCAGGAGGGCCCTTTGCAGCACTCCCAAGTGGCTCGGCCAACAGCCAGACCTTCTCGGGGTGAAAACATGGCTGCAAAGCAACCCCATTGGAGCGGGGTTCTGGCAGACCAGCGGTCTATGGTCTGCCTCTGGTTGGCTGAAGTACCACCTGTGGTCGCATACAGTTGAGGACCCCTGATTTAGAGCATTTCAATTCTTGTGGCCAGTGGCATTCCTAGAGGGGAGGCAGTACTGTAAGTTGTTCGCAGGTCTACTCAGTGTTATACGGTGGCCCTGCCCATTAGGCCTGTGCACAGCTTAGAGTACCACCCCCTCTAGGAACGCCACTGCTTGTGGCACATTTCAAAACTGTGCCATAAGAATTGTGGAGTGCCTTGAACATCCATTTCTCTTTTCTACTTTTTCCAGGAGCATATTTGTGGTTGTTACGTTTTTTACAATGCAGAACTTTTACTTAACTTCCAAAAGAATGAATACGGTATATATACTGTGTGTGTGTGTGTGTGTGTGTGTGTGTGTGTGTATCCCACCTCAGTATAGAACTAAAAACACGGAAAGGGGACAATTAAAATCTAAACTTAACATAGTTCTGATCTCCAATCACGTTATTTCCTCACCTCCAAGTGATTAAATGTCCTTAAAAAAAATAAAAATAAAAAATAAAGCAAGCAATGAACTTCATGCCCTGTGGCAGGAGAAAAGCTGATGAACATTTTCAGTGGACTACAAAAAACAAAACAAAAAAAAGTGCTGTGGAAAATGTCAGCTGTAGGCTTTTACATATTGCTAGGAGACAGAGAAAAGAATTTTGGTGACCTAAAGATTAACAGGTTTCAGAAACTGACAGTAGTAATGCATGTGACATATTCAGCTTTTGCAACAAAAAATGTGACTTGTGCACAACAGACGAGAGGCATAATGAGTTGCTTCCACCACAAACGGTTGGTTTGAAGTTGGTTGTTCTGATTTGTTGTAGCACATTTGTTTTTTTAATTGGAATTGGAATTTATGTATTTGCTGGCTGCATTGTAGACTGTACTGTGGAAAGGCAGAATATAAATATTTTAAAATAAAATAGAAAATAGACTTCTCTTCCATTTGCCCTGCGGCAATTGAATGTGCATTGTACAAAAGCGTGACAGTTACGATGGTCCTTTGCATTTCAATAAATTGTGTTCAGGAGACCTGCACAGCAGAATGCATCAAAAACGTGTGTCATGGACAACCCGGGCAGCCCAATTCTGTGTAAGAAAAGGCAGTTGGCCTAAAGGGCTGGCCGTCGTATCGTATCAAGGTCCCAGGCTGCCCTGGGGCAGCCCGGGTGCGCCTCGAGGGTACGGGACGATTGTCCTCTATGGGCCTACTTGAATGTACACCTGGAGCTGGCATACATTCATGTCCTCCGTATCAGGGCAAACCAGGCCAGGAGAGGGCTTTGCATATCGGAAGAGCTCGCTGTCAATACCCCGCCCTCCCCCTGCCTGGCGCGGCCAATGGCCACCATCCCTCGTCGCCTGGTCCGCCCTCCCCCCGCCCCTGCACCAGCCAGTGGAGGACTTACCTTGCCCGGTGGGCGCGGGGCCGGTCCGCTGGGGGAGAGAGGGCCACCAGCCTCTGCGTTGGTGACCCTTACTCTCCGGGTGCCATGAAAGTGCTTTACGGCACTTTCACGACACTAGCGCCGGGCGAGCGCCCACTCCCACTGCGCAATTTTACACACAATTATGCCGTAAATCCTAATAGAAGGGTGTTGGCTACTCACAGACCTATTCAGACACTTGGACGGTGGAACAATTCATGTGGTGCCCCTTTCCTCCACTACAGCTTCAAAAGATATATGACATCAATGATCCACCTGAATCCTCTCGGTGTGATGGCCTGACTGTGCAGTTCTTCGGTAAAGAGAGGACTTGGCAATCATTCAGTTTGGTCTGTGGCAGCCATACACCCTACCTGGACTGTCCATGACACTTTTGGATAGTGGTGGTGAAGGGCAGTACACCCCCTTTTTACATTACGTTGATTGATACCCGCCCCTCAGTTGTATGAACTGCGCCACAGTGATGTATTTATCCAAAGGAATTAAGTTTGCATTTTACCAAAGTTTTGACTATGCTGTATCAAGCTAAAGGTCAGTTTGCAAGAAAGTAAAATCATTGCTGAAAGGTAGCATTTTAGAGTGAAAGATAAATTTTTTTAATTTAGTTTGCAAGCACATGCCAGATTGAGTTGTACTCACAAAGGAACTCCAGCTGAGAATTTTATTAAGCGTGAGAGTTTGTGAAGCTTTATTCTTGTTGACAAGGTAATGTCAACCATATGTGATTAAAGCAAGCACATTAAGACAAAAATATATATAATGTCTCCTGTTGCTGATAGATTTTTTTGAATTAATCATTTCAGTGTGAACCAGAAAAAGGCGCTCATTAAACATGCCCCTGCTTTTTCTGTTTTGTGTCTGTATTTTTTGTGTGTCTGTATTTTTTCGGTTAACTTTTTTTTTAACTAAGTCCTGATTAAGCTATCCTTTCTGGATCCTATTATAGGTCTCTAAGAGGCAAGTCTTGGAAAAGGGAAAAAAATCAATTACTGTTAAGAGTTGGGGGAGAGGGTACAGGGAAGGGAACGAATGTGCAGAGTCAATATTTTATAGTAGGTGATGAAACTTGAATGCCTGATGCCCAGCAAATCATTTGATTTAAAGGGTTTGGGACTGCAATGCATGACTTTTCATTGAAGAAATATAAAAGAGCAAATTACTGTTTGCTGGAAAGTCACAGAAACCTTATCAGAATTGTTTAGTTCCTGCTACTCCCTGGAGGTTTTCCTCTTCAGCCACTGATTGAGTATGTGCTCTGTGGATTGTGAAGGATTTGCCTTTAATCAAAACTTTCATATGGCCCTATATACTTTTTTTTCATTTTGTGTGTGATACTTACAAGAAAACCTTATAATACATTTTTGGGTTTTAATTTTTTTTTCCTACAAGCCCCAGAAATCATTTGAAGGAAAGGTATTTTTCTTTTTAAAGCTAACTCTAAAAAGTATGGCTCCTCCAATACATTTCACCTTTCAATGTAGAGATCTCTTTGAAGATGATTTTATATATATACTGTGTGTGTGCACACACACACACACACGTGTATGAAAAAGGAGACTTTTTTCGCATTAAATACTGCTGTGCACAAAGAAGGTGATCTAAATGTCCACAACAATCTAATATGCACATGGCATGTCACATGAAGGACTTTTCTTCTCAGTTTAGTAGATTTTATTTACCATTTCTTACCATTGATGAGAATGGGAAAGAATCCACTTGTGGAAACTATCCACGTTTAATACAATAAAGTCGATAAATCAGTGAATGAGTGTATTCTTTCTTTGTTGTTCAGTCATTAAGTCGTGTCCGACCCTTCGTGATCCCATGAACCATATCCCGCCAGGCCTTCCTGTCCTCCACTATCTTACTGAGTTCGCTCATTTTCATGTTCGTTGCATCGGTGATGCTGTCTAACCATCTCATCCTTGGCCTTCCCCTTCTCCTTTTGCCTTCAATCTTTCCCAGCATCAGAGTCTTCTCCAGAGAGTCCTCTCTTCGCATTAGGTGGCCAAAATATTTCAGCTTCAGCCTCAGTACCTGTCCTTCCAGGGAACAGTCAGGGTTGATTTCATTTAGGATTGACTGATTTGATCTCCTAGCAGTCCAAGGGACTCTCAGGAGTCTTCTCCAGCACCACAGTTCGAAAGCATCTATTCTTCGGCACTCAGCCTTCCTTATGGTCCAACTCTCGCAACCATACATTGCTACTGGGAACACCATCGCCCTGACTATGCGAATTTTTGTTGGCATGGTGATATCTCTGCTTTTTATTATGCTATCTAAATTTGCCATAGCTTTCCTTCCAAGGAGTAAGCGTCTTTTAATTTCATGGCTGCTGTCACCGTCTGCAGTGATCTTGGAACCCCAAAAAGTAAAATCTGTTACTGCTTCCATTTCTGCCCCTTCTATTTGCCAGGAATTGATGGGACCAGATGCCATGATCTTAGTTTTATTAATGTTGAGTTTCAAGCCAACTTTTGCACTCTCCTCTTTCACTCTCATCAAGAGGCTCTTTAGTTCTTCTTCACTTTCTGCCATTAGGGTGGTATCGTCTGCATATCTGAGGTTGTTGATGTTTCTCCCGGCAATCTTGATTCCGGCTTGAGATTCATTCAGCCCTGCATTTCTCATAATGTACTCTGCATATAAGTTAAATAAGCAGGGTGATAATATACAGCCTTGCCGTACTCCCTTCCCAATTTTGAACCAGTCGGTTGTTCCATGGCCGGTTCGAACTGTTGCTTCTTGACCCGCATACAGGTTTCTCAGGAGACAGGTAAGGTGGTCTGGTACCCCCATCTCTTTGAGAATTTGCCACAGTTTGTTGTGATCCACACAATCAAAGGCTTTTGCGTAGTCAATGAAGCAGAAGTAGGTGGTTTTTTGGAACTCTTGGGCTTTCTCCATGATCCAGTGCATGTTGGCAATTTGATCTCTAGTTCCTCTGCCTCTTCGAAACCCAGCTTGTACTTCCGGTAGTTCTCGGTCCACGTACTGCTGAAGCCTAGCTTGTAGGATTTTGAGCATAACCTTGCTAGCATGTGAAATGAGTGCAATTGTGTGATAGTTTGAACACTCTTTGGCACTGCCCTTCTTTGGAATTGGAACGTAAACTGACCTTTTCCAATCCTTTGGCCACTGCTGAGTTTTCCAAATTTGTTGGCATATTGAGTGCAGCACTTTCACAGCATCATCATTTAGGATTTTAAGTAGCTCAGCTGGAATATTGTCATCTCCACTAGCTTTGTTGTTAGTAATGCTACCTAAGGCCCACTTGACTTCACTCTCTAGGATGTCCGGCTCTGGGTCAGTGACCACACCAGCGTGGTCATCAGGAACATTAAGATCTTTCTTGTATAGTTCTTCTGTGTATTCTTGCCATCTCTTCTTAATCTCTTCTGCTTCTGTCAGGTCCCTGCCTTTTTTGTCTTTTATCATGCCCATCTTTGCACAAAACGTTCCCTTGATATCTCCAATTTTCATGAAGAGATCTCTAGTCCTCCCCATTCTGTTGTTTTCCTCTATTTCTTTGCATTGCTCATTTAAGAAGGTCTTCTTATCTCTCCTTGCTATTCTCTGGAAATCTGCATTCAGTTGGTTATATCTTTCCCTTTCACCCTTGCTTTTCGCATTCCTTCTTTCCACAGCTATTTGTAAAGCCTCATCTGACAGTCACTTTGCCTTCTTGCATTTCTTTTTCTTTGGGATGGTTTTCGTTGCTGCCTCCTGTACAATGTTACGAACCTCTGTCCATAGTTCTTCAGGCACTCTGTCTACCAGATCTAATGCCCTAAATCTATTCTTCACCTCCACTGTATACTCATGAGGGATATGATTTAGGTCATATCTGACTGGTCTAGTGGTGTTCCCTACATTCTTCAATTTAAGCCTGAATTTTGCAATAAGAAGCTCATGATCTGAGCCACAGTCAGCTCCAGGTCTTGTTTTTACTGACTGTATAGAGCTTCTCCATCTTTGGCTGCAAAACACATAATCTATCTGGTTTCGGTATTGACCATCTGGTGATGTCCATGTGTAGAGTCGCCTCTTGTGTTGTTGGAAAAGAGTGTTTGCTATGACCAGCGTGTTCTCTTGACAGAACTCCGTTAGCCTTTGCCCTGCTTCATTTTGCGCTCCAAGGCCAAACTTGCCTGTTGTTCCGTTTATTTCTTGATTTCCTACTTTAGCATTCCAGTCTCCTATGATGTAAAGGACATTTTTTTGGGTGCTAGTTCTAGAAGGTGTTGTAGATCTTCATAGAACCGGTCAACTTCATCTTCTTGGGCATCAGTGGTTGGGGCATACACTTGGATTACTGTAATGTTGAATGGTTTGCCTTGGATTTGAACTGAAATCATTCTGTCGTTTTTGAGGTTGCACCCCAGTACTGCCTTTCCCACTCTTTTATTGACTATGAAGGCTGCTATGAAGTGCTAACTAGCCATTGTTAATAATCCACAGTACTGTACCAGATAGCCACAAGTATAATGTAAACTACAAATCATAACAAGCTGTTCTTAAGATGTTCATGAATCAATGTAGTTTCCCCCCCCCCCCCGCAGTGTGCCTCTTCTTTTTCAGCCTTTAGCAGGACAGGAGCTGCTCTGGAGGAGATGATACTTAGGTTATAAGTAAAGCACTGATTGCCCAGTCAGTCAGTGCTCTGAGGAATGTAGAACTTCGCAGATTGATGCTTGACAGAATAATTAGAAAACTGTCACTTGAAGTAACCACTCCAGTGTTCCCTAAAGAAATGTGCCTAAGCCAAATGTGTGCTGTCCAAATCTAGAGGTTAAATGTTCAGTAAGACAAAACACAGCCTGTCACTTGAGAAAATTGCTTCAAACATGCTGGGGAAGTGATGCCCTCATGCTTTCAAAAAAAAAATAAAAAATGATTGCACAGTTTATTGAACTTACCTGCTTTGATCTTGTCCCAGTATCAAAGAGATTTTTAGTCAGTTTCCAACTTAGCTGTGATATGAAAGAATAAAGGTATTGTGGAATTCGAAGAAGAGCATTGCCGTCATGTTCACATATTGCAATGTTCGGTTTGAATTTTCATGTTAAATGTTGCCACTGTTTCATGCAAGGGAGGACCTCTGGATAAGGTCCTTGGGAAAGCTGCTTTCATTTGAAGTTGATTCAGGGGTTAAGAATACAGATACTCATCCACTTTCACACTGCTAAAAGGACACTGCGGAAAGGGATGAATTCAGGACTTGTGCACAACCTTCTTTTCTACTTGCAGTGTACACTGCACATATAAATCTGGACTTTTGCCACAGTCAAGATATAAAGTTCTGAATTTCTAATCATCTCTTCAGAAGAATATCTGATTTGTTCTTTTATAGGGCAAAATGTATATGTTCACATTTTTATACCACCCTTTCTCCAAGGAGCTCAGGTTGGTGTACGTGGTTCCTTCCCTTCAACCCTGTGAGGTAAGTTAGGCTGTGAGATAATGACTGGCCCAAGGTTCCCCAGGAATTTTAATAACTGAGGGGGGCATTTGAAACTGGATCTTCCAGGTCTAAGTCCAACTCCAGAACCACTACCACCATCTTGGCCTTCATTTTCAAATATTCTGTTGACAATGCATTTTAAGCAAGCTGTTTGTATTTTAAATAATTCTTTCACGTTATTGTAATTGCTGTCATAGAAATCCCTTTGTTCAAACTATTGACATTTTTCACAGCAGATGTCAAAATTCTGTGCAAGCCAACTTTAGATTGCATCACTTCGCAATCTTGATGTATTAATCGTGCATGCAGCTGGTAAACGTATTTATTATTTATTTTAGTTCTTTTTACCCTGCTTTTCTGTTAATGCAATAAAACAGGGAAAAGGCAAAATAGCATCAATAAAACTGGAAAAAGGCAAAATAGCAAAATCCATAGCATCATAAAAATAAATCTAAGACAATGATGCAAAAAAGCCTTCCGGAACAAAAAAGGTTTTAACCTGAATGTCTGACGTTACTGAGCTACGCTTGTGAATTTTGGGAGTGACCAGTTGGTGATTGTCCGTATTCATGGCTTGCTTTCAGTCTTTCTCTGCAATTTCAGGTATTCACCAGAGCTGGCAACATTCCTTCCTGATTGTCAGCAGCCTTTGCATTTTGAACCTTCTCTGTAACAAAAAGATGATGTTGTTGATAATGAAAACCTTTATTCTCAGAGGAAAGGGAGGGGGAGAAGGAACAAGTTAAAAAAAAGCAGCAGCAACAGGAAAAATTACACAGAATAAACAGCATCAGTAAAATATTTTGGAGATGTGAGAAGCCATGATGTTGTCAATGGTGCAGGGAAAATCTACATAGTTTTCATCTATACAGACACCTTTGGATTTGGAAGCCGTATCAAAAGCTGTGTTCATAAAAATCTCTTTAGGGCCCTTTGCTGTTTCACTTCATACTTACCGTATTGTCCCAAGTATAGGTCGCACTTTTTTTCCCCTAATGCAAATCTTTAAATTAGGGATGCGACCTATAATCACGATGTTACAAAAAACATTGCTGGCAACATTTTTATGCTGGCAACATTTTTAAATTTTCCATCAAACTGAAATAAGGTTTTTCTTCCATAAATATACATGAGGGTGCATGTGCTCCTATTAGTAACTTGTATCCCAGTTTATTTTCCACAAATGGAAGGTACAGTCAGTTCTCATTATCTGCTAGGGTTAGGTTCCTGAAAAATTTAGTGGATAATGAAACAGCAGTAAGCAGAAATATAATATTGACCATGTAAAACAGACCTCCATCGACATTGCGTGAATGACAAGAGGTGTATATGTGCAACTTGCCACAGGTTAGAGGGTCACCATGCACAGTCTTTTAAAGCGATTTTTGCATGGCTATCGTATAACTGACAACAAAAAATCCATTCCTTCTCACTAAGTCCCCTTCCCTCAATGTGGAATAGAAAGGCAGCCCTTTGAAACAGGAAGCCAAATATTGCCATGGTGCCTAGAAAGAAGTATAGCCTGCTTCAGTTTATTCTGGTCCTTCCTCCTTGTCTTATGGATGTACTTTGTGTCTAGGAACTGTGCAATCCTTTTCTCAGTGGGCTGCTTACATATGATGTTGCAAGATTCCATGGTGTTACATTGGCAATGTGGAACTCCAAAGCAAGCCCCCTCCCTCGTTATCGACCACAGCTTGCAGTGTTCACATGAGATGGGTGCACATCATTGCCCAACTTGTGCCCTTGATTTTTTTCATACTGTTAGAGCACCCACTGTTTTTATCTGAAATCAATGGGAGCTTCCATTCCTTTTCCCTTCTGAAATATCAGGCGCAAGGGGGTCACTCAATATCAAAGGCTAAATTGGAAATGTAGACCCTAATGATTTCTCTATGGACACATGTCAAGTGAGTAACAGAACCAGGTATTGATCTACTGTATCTTGTTCTTTAAGCACACATCTATTCTCCTCTTGGCCACTTCTTGAATATTGAATTTTGTAATACCTTGTTTCTTTCCCTGATCCCTTTATTTTCAGTCTTTATCACAAAATGGAATATATCACAAAGTGAAATATTACTCTACATGCTTACTTAATTCTCTGCACTTTTTTTTCCTTTACACAAATCGTACATGATATGTCAGCCTCACCTCATTTCAATCATTTTGAAATTGTGGTCTATTTTCTAACAAAATATGTCCAGTTGGCCTTCTGAGAGCCAAACTAGATGTATTGGTGGAATTTGCATGTGTTGAAGCACAAAAATGTCCAATCATGTAAAGAGGCAGATGAAAGGTCTGTTTTTAAAAGGAAAGTTCACATGTGAGAAATGCCTTATGCTTAATTGACAGTCCAATCCTAACATTTACGACAGCAGAACAGAGGTTCTGCTGACGCAAATGGCCATCAGCAGCACATGCAACGCACCATCGATGGCCAGTTTGGAGCCCGATCCTATGGGCCTTTTACTACAGTGGGACTAGCATCCTGCTGGTGTAAAAGGCCCTGTGATGGTGCGTAGATTGCACCACTGATGGGTTATTTGAAGTTGCTGCCACAAGGCAGCTGCAGCAGCAGATGAGGGGCTTAGATTGCTGAGTGTCAAGTTGGTTCCCCTGACCACACCCCTCTTCTGTCCCCTTTCAGGTCCCCAACCTGGGGGAAATAAGCTGCCACCACATGAGGATTTTTCACCAGACCACGCTACCTCAGGGAACCTGCGGGTCTTGTCGGTTATTTGCGTTGTGAGGCTGACCCCTACCAGGGAGCCAGACCACAAGGTACAAACTGCTGAACTCAGCAACACAGCTTTAGCTGTCTGTGTTGGTAGTAAGCCGTGGCGTCCAGGCGTGATATTGGCCCATCCAATTCAATGAACACACCAGATGGAAAACATATAGGTGTTTTATTAAGCTATGCAAGCATTGGTTTAAAAGGCAGAATAACTGTGCAAAATTAGATTTGACATACAATACACATTTACGGGATAAAACAAAGAAAGCTAATACTCCTCCAACTAGACCAGTGTTTCTCAAACTGTGGGTCGGGACCCACTTGGTGGGTCGCGACCTGATTTTTGGTGGGTCCCAGGCAGAGACAATTCCAGGGGGGCCGCCGACGCCACACCCTCACGTGACCCATCGGCGCGCACCCAGCGTGATGATGCGCGCGCCCAGCGTGGCTCGTCACGCCCCCCACCATTTTTCAGCCTATTTTGGAGCCGAGGCAGCTCCAGGATGGGCGGGAGGGCCCAACTCCAGGCCGAACATGGCGGAGGGAATGCGTCCCAGAGGTAAGCGCGCCCCTTCGCTGCTACGGCTGGTCCCCGCCCTCGGGCCCACCGCACCAACCCCCGTGACGCTTCTGGTCCCAGGTGATGGAAAGATGATGATGATGATGATGATGATGAACAGTATTTATATACCGCTTTTCAACAAAAAGTTCACAAAGCGGTTTACAGACAAGATCAGATAAGTAATTGCCTCAAGCCCTGAGGCTATTCAAAAATCAGCTGCTAATTGCCTTTCAAAAAGCTGAGCTCCTGCAGTTCGCAAGATAGCTGCTAATTACCCTGCAAACAGCGGAACTCCTGCAATTTGCAAGCTTGTGTAAATATAGGGAGATAAATGTTGGAGTGTCTCATAAAGCTAGGTGGGTCCTGATAGAGTATCATTTTAAAAAGTGGGTGCTAAAAAGTTTGAGAATCACTGAATTAGACTGATTCCTATCACAACCAAAAATACACTTTGACAATAAACCAGCCATTTTTCAAGATATTTTCAAGATGGGAGAGCCCCATTATCACACAAACCACTCTTTCAGCAGCGCCACTTCTGCCGAAGCATCACTTCTCATCTTAGCAACTGATATACCACGTGATAATTGGGCTCTCTCAGTGTCTTGGTAGCATTCCCCTTGTTCTGCAACTTCTCCCATAATGTTCCTTGCCTTCAAAGGCCTCCTTCCATCTCTCCCTCCCAGAACATTGACAGAAGTGGCACTGCTGAAAGGGTGGTGCTGGGAGAGCCCAACTATCACGTAGGCAGGAAAAAGAGCTTCCACGGACCATGTTTGGCCTGCGGGGCTTATGTCTGATACCCCTGGTCTACCTGGAAACAGTCGTAGGTACACTGGAAGTAGTATTATGTTGCAACATGACAGAAATATATTTGGAACCTCTAAACAACTTTTCCTAGTACAACTTCATGATTTTGCCCCTGTCCCCACATATTTTGGTCAACTGTCTCAATAGATCACTAACTCCACTTGTCATATGGTCACTGACTGTAGTTTGGCACCCATGTTCAAAGCCTGGTGTCCCTTCAGGCTCATGGTATGTTTCTCTATTCCCTTCTGTCCCCGAACTCTCTTGCTCAACACATTTCTTGCCCCCGTTTTGAATGAAAATTGAAATTAACATGGGAGTTAACTGCTTGATTACTTTCTTGGCTCCTAACTTCAATCTGAGAGACAACTGTATTACCAATGCATTGTATTGGTATTTTCTTTGTTCATTAATCAGATTATCCAATTATGGTAGTTCCACCGCCACCGCCACCTCGGCGTAACCCCCCGCTGACGTCGCGCATACACAGTTCGGATGCAGGACGGACGTTGCTGCAATTCCGCCAGCACAGGGGGCATTTCCAGGGCATTCAGAACGCACATAATGCCCCCTGCACCAGTGGAGTTGCGCTGCCGCTTGTCGCATAAGTGCACTTACACCAGTGGATCTACTGTAACACTGGTGCAAGAGTTACACAGAATTGGACTGTGGCTCTTGTTTCTCTGGCTTCTCTCACACCTGTTGTAATTGCTACAAGGCTCACATTTTGAGCACTGCTGTTTGTAATCTGAGAAGAGGATGGCGTTTCTTCAGAAATTCTGTGGTGTTATCCATAAAACACACAAGTGAGAGGGAAGAAGTCAAGCCATTTTTAGTCAAAATCTATAAGATGACCCATAACAGTACAGTCTAGCATGATAGAGACCATCTGTGTTCCATCATCGTTTTTGGACATTATGTGTGGGCAGGACTGCTCGGGGTTTGCTATTATAATTCAGGTCATGAAATATATTCATGAAATGGTTGCTGTAACCATGTTGTCCCATCTGTGCTGCAAACACAAATCTATTTTGGAGCAGAAAATATCTTAACCATGCCAGACATCCAAGAGCATGCAGTAAAATCTTACATTTGCAGGCAAGACCTGAAAGGATATGTGTAATTTTTTCTGATTCGTTGGATACTGTGTGGGTTTTCCAATTATTGAAAGGCTCAGCTGACTTTGTTATTAGACAATGCTAAAATTGCTGCTCATTTCCTGTAATTTTACTCTCTGCATCTAAAATCTTCTCTGCCAACTGTTATTGTAAACTTTTCTACAGTTCACTGTCGTGATATGCATTGTTACTTTTATTTTATTTTCAATTCCAATGTGTGGCTCTCTGTGCAAGGTGCACAATCAGCTGTGGCAGCAGCCAGTTGTACACAAAAATGGTGTACACTGACATACATTTGGGTTGTCTAAGGTTCACATTAATTCATCTGACACTTATGGGTAAGCCTTCCATTTCAAATGCTAGTAAGAAGCCACAGTTCGAAAGAGGAGCTTTTAAGGTTGTTTACCCTTGACAAAACAAGTAAAGGTGTATATATGGCTGACCAAACCTACAATTGCCTACAAGAACCTACAACACTTGATCTTGTGTTGATGTCACAATCACATATACTTTACTTTTCTGTCATGTCATTGTGAACCTTTTCCAACTTGAGTAACCGATTACTATTACCGTATTGGTCTGAGTATAAGACTCACTTTTTTCTCCTAATTTAAGTTTTTAAACTAGGGGTGCGTCTTATAATCAGGCTGTTGCAATTTAATGCCAGTGATTTAATTAATTTTTTTTAATAGCACCAAACTTTAAGGGTGTGTCTTATAATCAGGTGCGTCTTATACTCGGGACAATACGGTATTTTATTGACTTAACAGGCCTCTGAGCCACTAGAATGCACATTCCGGTGACACAGTATGCTTGATGACCATTGCAAATAATGGTGCACAATTAAACACACTCTGGCCACCACTTCAAGAGGCGACTGGCCGTGCCTACATGATGGCGGCCTCTGCAGGAGCCCCGGAGCCAGTGGGAGGAACAGGGAGAACAGTGGGCACAACAGGGTGGAGACTGGTGGAGGGGATGGCAGATTGAGGCTAGGAAGGGGGCATTATTGGTGGCAGTGGCACCACTAATATCCTATCCCCCTTTCTGGCCTCGATCCGCCTTCCGGGGCCCAGTTGGACTTGCACCAGCAAAATTGCTGGCACAGGTTCAAGTAGACCCAATGGAGCTTTCCCAGAAAATTCCCTTTCTACCCCTTTAAGAGACCTAGGTCTGCTTTTAGACAAATTAGTTCCCCTTTTTCCACTCACAAGTCTGTTAGAGTCCGTGAGCCAAGCCAGAGTCCACAAGCTAGTCCAAGAGCCGTTCCGTAAGCCAAGTCAGAGTTATATTCGTATGTAAGTGCAAAAGTTCTGCACTCATGTATCTGACAAGAGTATTGCTGGGGGTAAGTTTAGATAATCAGAATCACACAATATAGTTTTTCCTGGATGATTCCACTTCATGTTGCATGTTTAATATTTAGGAGCACCCCTCCCCCCCAAGGTACTATAGTCCCAACTCTCCCTATAGCATTAGCGTTGGCCCTGTTCAGCAGCCAACATTTTGTTCCAACCGGTTCAGAGTAAATTGGTCCCAACCTGGCAACTGCCCTGAATAAGCAGTTACTATTTCTGTTAATGCTGAACAGCATGTGTGTCTAATAAATCAAACATGCTGGACATGTTACCTTAATTGAAGCAACAATTTCCTAATTTATACTGTCAGAATAATTTAAATTGTTTGCGGTAAAATGGCCAGAGTGTGACTTTTACTTTGGACTTTTAATCTACAATAAACTTAAGTCTGTGACTAAATGCATGGGTGTGACTGAGGATAAAGTTAAACTTGGTTTATTATTAATTATTTATTATTAACAGTATTTATATACCGCTTTTCAACACAAAGTTCACAAAGCGGTTTACAGACAAAATCAAATGATTAAATGGCTCCCTGTCCCAAAAGGGCTCACAATCTAAAAAAAGATCCAGAAGATGCAGAAGAACACCAGCAAACAGCCACCAGAAAAAGACACTGTGCTGGGGTGAAAGGGGGGCAGTTACTCTCCCCCTGCTAAATATAAGAGGAACACCAATTGAAAAAGTGCCTCTTGCCCAGTTAGCAGGGGTTTACCTCTACATTAATAGGATACGATGCCAGATGTTCTGCAGTGTAAATCATCTGAGCTCCTGCAATTTCTCCTGGGTTATGCTAATCTGCATCAGCTGTGGACCTAGTCCACAGTATCATTTCTTTATTGTTTTGAAAGACTCCCCTCTTACGTAATTCAGAAACTATGGAGCTTGGCAGGCACAAAAGAAAATACTAAAGAGAATGGCAGATCTTTAATCCGATAGACAACAGCACATCCTAAGAATCAAAGTGGTTAGAGAATCCTTTAGAACAGACAAATGTTGGCACTGAATTGCTGAGCTAGTCCAGGATCCTGTTTGCCAAAATAAGAGACGATTTGGAGAGCTACTGTAACACAGGCACTGATGGTGCACTCAGAAGGAAACTGAAAAGGACATGGTAATTTCAAGGTCCATTAGAGGCACGGAGGGTGGGGAGGAAATCAATGTTTGCCAAATAGAAAAGGACGAAATCGGTAGGGAAAGGAATTTTAATTTCAAGCTACTAAGCAGGTATTATGAATAATGCAATGTGAAAATAACCCAGGTCTTCAAAAATATCTGCATTTTAAAAGCTGGAAAAGATAGAATGTTGAAGTTCACCTGGAATCCATGGAAATTTGAAATGAAAGCAGGACATTCTAGCAGGAGGACCAAATGCCAGGACTAATTCAAGCCCTGACTAATCTACCTGCTGCCTCTCCCAGGGATCCTCAGGCCACGAATATAGGAAGAGCCCTGTAAATTGCAAGTTGTTTTTTTCTTGGGGGGGGGGATATAGTCTTAGTACAGAGTGGCTATGGGGGTATGCCATGACAAGCTCCTACCCTTCAAAGTTTATCACCCTGTTGTACCCTAAAATTCGTGGAATGACTTCAATAAGGATTGTGAGCTTCACTGACCCAGTCATGGGTTTGATGAACAATGACGAAAGTGAGACGCAGAGAAAAACAACATCCACCCCTTTTACTGAAAGCTATTAGCAGCTGCAAATGCAAGTGTTCATACCAGGTACAGGGAGAGGGAGTTGACAAGGGAAGGGGTAGGCAGAGAAAGCACATAATTTGATATTACAATTATTTTAATCAACCCAAACACTCTCACACACAAATTTTCTGTAGAAGAGATAAATTGGAATCTATTTTACTGCACTCATACAGTGGCAATTAGTAATAGAAGGAAGTATCTTTGAATATTCTTTGCCTCCCTCTTCCAATCATCCCCTCCCCCCCATATATATTTAGCATTGTTGCGGGAATTGCTAACGGAGTGCTATGTGGTGTGTTGAAGAGCGCAAGAAACAACTGTAAGAACAATAGCCACACATTGGTAGTTAAAGTGATGCAAAGGATACCACGCACAGTTTAATATTGCCGGTTGCCACATCTATAGTCGACAAAGTGAACAACAGCCCAGAGCTATCAAATACCCACCCACCCCAGCCAATTCAGCCACACCACCAGAGCATGCATTGTATCCAGTGGGGGCCGTCATGGAGGTCTCCTAAATGTTCCCTTACCGACAAGTAAGCCTGTGCCACCTGCATGGGTCTATTTCGACCTGCGCAAGCAATTTAGCCAGGGAGGGAGGACGACGTTAAAACGAAACAACAGATAGTGAAATGCCAGTAACAATGACTTACTGTATTTTGTTTCTTTACAGCGTACAAGCTAGTTGTCTAGCAAACATTTTGAAAAACTCCATCAGTTCCTGTGTTTACTAATTTTCTCTGTCTCTCTTTTTTTTTTTTTAAAGGAGAGAATAATGCACATCAGCTTTAAGCAAAGTTTTGAACCGTTGCCCAGTCATTTGAGGAAAGAATTGGATTGGGTAGCTCAAGTTTAGGAACTAATTCAAAAGAATTTTCCAGTCTCTGACGGGCAAGGGATTATAAATGGGTCTATCTGTCTGTTGCAGACACCTAGACAAATGACAATGTGAAACTATGATAATGAATGTATTATCATTTGCTGTAATTCCAGCATAAATTTGTCCTCTATTGCAGTATTCAAGAGAACTCTTAAATTAAACTCCCTGCTCCCACCACCCACCTCCTTTTTGAACTCTGTCACAAATACACTTCCTGTTGTTCACATACAATGTTATAACTGGAGCAAAGGAGGATTTTGATGCTTTTCTGTTGGGCTTGTACAAGGCAGACAAACGCCTTGCATTGTCACCTCTGGTCAGTGCTATTGCCATAGCAAATCCTTGGGTGCGATGCTTTTCTAGTGATTGTCAGCATTAAACTTGCTAAAACTCTGTCTTGACGTGTGTAAGCTTTATCCTTAAAGCCCCGTCGTCTAAGATTGCTGCAGGAACCTATTTTTTCCCTATTAACAGTCATAATCAGGGCTGATTGATGCATCTTGGTATTCTCTGTGCCAGGTGCAAGGGAGTGACAACAGGAAACAGGTTATCTTGTTGACTGTGTGCTCTCGGAGGCATCTGGTGGGGCCACTGTGAGATACAGGAAGCTGGACTAGATAGGCCTTTGGCCTGATCCAGCAAGGCTCTTCTTATGATATGTAGGTGCAAAGAAGTGCATCTCCACACACAGGAAATGAAGTATGAATTAGGAGTAGTACAATTAACTCCACTTCTCCGATTTTTCCCCTCTCGCATGTTGTAAAAATATCAGAAAGCTCATTGCGCTCTGTTAGAAGTTTGAAAGCAAATATCAAACTGTTTCTTTAATAATGTCTTATAATCTGCTAACTGCTTACGCTGTTTGTTCTCAATTACATTATTTTCTTTTTGACTGTGTGCTAAGACTCTGGTCTTTTTTTGTTTTGTTTTGTTTTCAAAGGAAGCAATTTTCTTGGGTGCTAAAAGAGTTATACGGCTCTCAAAGAATTTGTCTTAACCCTTGACCTTTAACATTTCTGCACCAGTAGATTTTTGAAAGAGTTTTCAATTAATAGAGGGTTAGCTGCTTAGTGGTGAATACAAACAGAGAAGCCTGCAATTAATAGATAACCTAAAACAATGGTTTTAATAGCCTGTGATAGAGAGCATTTAATATGTATGGGGATTTTCTTAGTTTAAAGCAACACAAAGACCGAGTGAATGGGCGCGCGATTAGCAACATGCATCAAGGGTATGGCATTGTTTGCGCTGAAAAGAGCCTCACATGTGTAGATAGTTGATAATGCAGATAATCATTCATTTCTATATAGCCGACTTTCGGAGTGGGAGAGGGCTACAAGTTCTGTTTGTGCCTGTTCTATGTGGCCTGAATTAGATAGGGAAATGATTAATTACAGAGCTATATGTCTTGTCAAGTCATGAATAAATATGTTTAGCATCAGTATAGCTGTTTACAAACAAGAAAGTCACCCACTTGCCAAAGATTTGATTAAAAAAAAAATCTCCCAACATTCAATTCATCTCCGTATTCTCTGTAGGAACGATCTTTACATTTGTATCGTGTGGCATGTTGGAATTAAATGGCTCTTTAAATGTTTTAATTAGACTGAAGGGAAGCAGAAAAGCTCTGCTCTTTGTGAGCCCTCTCAGGGTGTTACTGAGTATGAGGCTGTCAAACTTGCTGTGGGTTTATCCTCGTGGCTGCTTTACACCCTGCTAAACCTTACCTCACATGATTTGATTTACCTCACAAGGAGCATGTGATTTACCTCACAAGGAGCATACCTTGGCAATGGGTTCCAATGGGTTGAATGTCTACCATGTGGCTCCAGGTCATCACCTTTATCTCTGTATACCTTCTGTTCTAAGTAAGAATTGCTTGGGCTCAGCTATGTACTTTCATTGGCTGGGACTTTTGCTTTAAGGATAATTCCACATCAATTAGGGAAGGATTATTAGAATCATTCATATATGTATATATATTCAGATATTTATGTCCCACATTTCTGTCACAACAATCAAGGAAGCCAACAATATGATTATGCCGCAAGCTAAAAGTTAAGATTACAACAAATCAGCAGTCAATTATTCATTTAAACATTCGCAGCCAAATGCAGTCTTAAGAGGCAGCACCCAAAAATGCCCAGTGGAAAAAGTGTGTCATCTGCCTGCCTATGATTGGCTGAGATTGGGCAGGTGGACTCAGAAGTATGTTCCCAAGTGTCGGCACCAGAGCAGAATTTCACATATCCCCCTGGGAATTGCCAGCAGGGTGGCTTTGCTCCATCCTCTATCAGCGAGGGAAGATAGACCCTTGAATGAACTGGGGTGTGAGTGGATGGTGGTAAGGCAGCCATTAGGGCTGTGCTGCTTACTTGTCTCTCAGTTCATGTCCCACTGAGCTGTCACTCACAGCAGGCATTACGTCAGGGCGGTTGGGTTCATTTTTCATTGATAGGAATTTTTCATTGATATTCTTGAGGTATCTGTAACAAGGACTGCATGACTTTGTTGTCAGCGGGTGGGGAGGAAGCTAAGCTAGGCTTTCCCCCCCCCCATGTGTAGGACAGAGGGTTTAGTGTAGGACAGAGGGTTAGGAACAGGACATTGATATGCACCCTGAGGTAAGTGAAATTGTTCTAAGGGCTCCCAAGACCAATATTCTGAAGCTGCTCAGCTTGGAAATGCTGGTTGGGGTCACACTGAGCAATATGAGCAGGATCAAGCTCAAAGTGCATTTCAGAACTCCTGCAGTCCTTGAAAGAATCAGAGGTCATAAGCTGGGATGGGCAGAAGCCAGGATGGTGACGCTCACTTAAGAAGGGGGGGGATTTACAACTGCTGTCTCCTCCAAGGTAGGAGCCCACACTAAATAAGGAATGGAGTGTTACGTGAGTTACTCTTCATTGCAGTTTATTGATATTTCTGTAAAGTTGTGGCCCATTTCATTCCAAATGTGTTATCTTGTGTCTTTTGGGCAAAAGACCGTCTGCCATGTCCAGCCAGTATCCTTCTGACAGTTGACAGCATCAGAGCAGCACTTCAGAGACTGACCTCTACATTTGAGCAGGACCGTATTGGAGGAAACTGTTATTTTGCGCCATTGGCAAAAGACTGGCCCTTGTCCCAAAGAGTTTGACATCTAAATTTAGAGGGTGCCCAAGCATGTCAATGTGAGTAGATAAATAGGTACCGCTTGCGGGAAGGTAAGCAGTGCTCCGTGTTCCAGCTGCATGCTATGCGCTGCGGCAAGGAGAGTCATGCCGGCCACATGACCACGGAGGCGTCTTCGGACAACGCTGGCTCTTCGGCTTTGAAATGTAGATGAGCACCACACCCTAGAGACGGACACGACTGGACTTAATTGTCAGGGGATACCTTTACCTTTAAGGAAGACAACAAAGAGAGCCAACAGAGGGAGAGGTGCAAAAGTAACTAGCGATGACTGTGACCGACTGCAGTTATGCTTACTTACAGTCTGAGAGTTCATCTCACTGGAAGATAAAATCTAAGGATGTGGCTGCTGACTCTCACATGTATGGCTTTTTCCGTGTTGCTTTGCTTAAGATTAGCAGGAAAAATGGATTATATTTTTGGAATGAACTCCAGTAATAGTCTGGAACTCTTAAGAGCAGAGATGGACTTCATCATGTCTTTGCCTGCACCAGTAGCATTGCTGGCCTGCCTGGGGGAGGGGGGAGAGAGATGATGCATTTCGTGTCATCGCCCCTGCCCTCTGCACTCCTGGAAGGCTTCATTTCAAGCTTTCCAGGACCCGGGGCAGGTGGGAGGGCCAGAAAAACGCACCCTTTTTGCCGTGATAATACTCTGTAGCTGCAAATACAGCCCTCCGACTGCAAAAAAGCAGCTGCGGAGCACCAAACTCCCGCTAGGGCTCCCCCCCCCGCAAGGAGACCGCGGCTGTCACCTGGGGGCATTGCATCCCCCTGGCTCTGCTGTGACTCTGGCCTGTACTCCTTTTCAGTTCCTGATTAGGATGTTGTTTCATCTGTATGATGTAAACTTCTGTTTGCACCTCTGGAGCTGAAGCAACTCCTGAGGTTTTAGATACCTCCCTAATGGTTCTTCAGAGCTGTTTAAAGTCCTCAGATATGTAGCACGTGTGAATGTGAACACTTTGGTTTTTATGCCTGCTGCAAATTTGGACCAGAACATTGAATCTGCAATGTGATTTGTTTTAAAGCTGCCCTGCAAATTTACAAATATTATAGTTTCAAATTGGCAGTGATAAAAGGACTTCGAACTCATTACTGAGCCTGTGAGCCATCTAGTTCAGCCTTTAATATGAATTCTGAAGTTAGCACTTGAGTTGTATGAATGTTATTACTGATCATTAATTTTTAAACTGTCACAGTTATTCAATTTTTAAAAAATCAAATTAGTTTTATATAACCCCGTAGAAGATAAAAATGAACATTCATCTTCCAAAACCTTTGCTCACAATGGATGGCCTTAATGTACTCAGCAAATAACCTGGCAGTACTTGCAGAAGGACAAAACTTGTTTGCCAAGAGTTTTTTCAGTATAGGTAGACGTGGACAAGAGACCATATTTACTGTGGTAAGAGTTTCCACTCCCTAACTGTAGCCTGCAGTGTCTTTCTTTGCAGGTGGTCTATGACTGGCGCCCTTTTATCCCCAACCCATACTGAAAGAATTGCCAGGGCTTTGTAAGTATCTTTCTATTGCCATGCTGCACTTGCATGCTGTTGCACTAATGCACATTGCATTTGGAACAGTCTGAGCGTTGCCCCTTCCCCAAAAATGTTTTGAGCTTTCATGATTTCAGAGAACAATGTGGAAACCATGGCTGTTGGAAAATGTTTTGAAAAACCAAGGACTCAAAGAAGGTTAGACATCTTCCCTGTGACTGCCCCTTTTATGCGATCATGACCCACTTCCGGTTTCATCGGAAAACTGGAAGTGGATCACAATCCTGTCGGAGAGCCGTTCTGAGGCACGGGGAGGCCTGCAGAGGGGTCCGCAGGCTCCCCACACAGCACACCCCTCAAGAAGGTTGAAAAAAGCACTTTTTCTGCCACGGTGGCAGTGGCGCGATCTCGGGTGTGCTGTAGCTGCTGTCAGGCACCTGCCATTTTGCTGCCTATTCCCCCAGTTTAGAGATATCCTTTTGGAGCTCTTCCCAATCCGTTCTTGACTTCACGACCCGAAAAAATTTAGTGTCTTCCGCAAACATGGTCGCCTTGCTGCTTATCCCTAACTTCAGGTCATTTATGAACAAGTTGAAAAGCACCGGTCCCTAGACTGATCCTTGGGTCACAACGCTTTTCACCTCTCGCCAATGTGAAAATTGCCCATTTACACCCACTCTCTATTTCCTGGTCTTTAGTCAGGTCCTAATCCATAAGTGGACCTGCCCTCTTATTCCCTGACTGTGGAGTTTTCTTAGGAACCATCGTTGAGGGACTGTGTCAAATGCCTTCTGTAAGTCCAATATCAAGTCAGTAACTCAAGTCAACAAAACAAAAATAACTTTAAAATCCCCAAGACTACCATAATTCATTTTTGTTGAGTGTATTCCTATTGTTAAAAGAACATTTTTAATTATTTGAAGGGTTTAAATATTTGTCATAACAAATGCAATTCAGCATCCTGACATCCTGTTTTTATGTATAATTACTCTTCTTTTCATTTAGAATCTTCCCTTCAAAAGTTGCTGCCTATCAATTAAAAAGTGGTTTGACCTACATAGGAGTTACTGAGAAACTGAATTTTCTCCTGCACAGGGAATAAATGTCAAAGACATTTCTCAGGTGACAGACTACTGAAACTCCCAAATCTCTCCAAAGCTGGTGACAAACTGTTCCTCATCTGTTTTTATTCTGGTGGTTGCGTATCAAAAGTAAATGTTTTGACGGGTACAGGAAGTGAATACAGCATATTTTTAGTGAATGTTATTAAAACATGGAGTGAAGTTATTTCAGGGTGAGGCTTTGCTTTTCCCTTGCTATGTGTCTTTTTAAAGTTATATATATATATATATATATATATATATATATATATATATATATATATATATATATATATATATATATATATATATATATATATATATATATATATATATATATAAAATATGACTTTTCCTGTACCCTAGGAAAATATGGAACTCTGCCTATAAAGAGATAGCAGTAAAGGTCAGCCAAAAAGACAAGAACAATTGCAGCATTTTGCAGAACAGTAATTTTCAGAAGATCAGATAGGAGAATGGCTTTTAATTTCTAAGTTATCCTTCCGAGTAGAGGTGGAGACCTTATTCTGAAGAATATGGCTCCCATCCCAAGTTGGGAGTTAGATTTTGGTGGAAATGTTATCAGAATCTGTGGGGTCTTTACAAAGGCTTTATTGCATTGATGTGTGAACATTGTCATTAGCACATGCAGGATTTAAGAGTGGCTGAACAAACTGTAGCCTCCACTTTGGCTCTATTGCCCAGTTCAAGCTATGAAGGCCAAAATGTTTTCCTTGGTAGAACCTGGCATTCAGATCCGGAGGTCCTGAGTTGGGCTTATGACCTAAGTAAGGCCAGGTCAGTTCCATCCAAAACAGGGAGATTTCTGAGGCAGTGCCATCTTAACACATGGGCATGCTGGGCAGTTGCTCAGGGACCCCACGAGCTAATCTATGCACAGACCTGAATTTAACACTAATTTTCCAATCACCCTTCTCAACATTCAAATCTCCCGCTAACTCGGTAGAAGAACTTTTTTAATGAACTTTTTTTTAATGTCAAAACACTGATTTTGTTGGAGGTACCACTAAATATAAGTTTATTTTATCGATAATTTTCATTTTCATTCCTGTGAGCGGTTAGTAGGCAGGGCCCAGTGCACTGCTTTGCCCGGGGGCCTATAATGCTGTTAAGACGGCCCTGGTCTGATGATGCCACAAGACTACAAAGTATTGGAAAATGTGTGGGGGGGGGAGAATGTCAGGTCCCCACAGTTAACAGGGCAGAGTCAAGTAGCAGCTAAAAAAACAGCCTTACATTAATCTTTATCACCTACCGATGTGGGGGGAAAAAACCCTGGAGAAAAAGCACAATTATCGGCAAACTAGCAACCTTAGAGCCAGTTTTATGGAGGTTGACACACAGTATATAAATTCCTTGGAGAAATGTTATATACACATCACCATTATTCATAATGTAGACTTGTCGATTCATAATGTAGGCTATGGCCAGTTAATAGAATTCCTTATTTCTGATACACAAACTTGGTATAGCCAGACTTGCATTGGCACAATACTTCCCTTTGTTCCCTCCCCCACTTCAGAATATTTGCATGCTTGTCACTTCCAAAGATCTTTGAGTTTTTCGGCTGGTTAAAGTTGCTCAGCCCTTTCCTTTGTAACACCACGTAAAACATGATGAAGTTGTACATAAACACACTCTCTGTCACAGCACATTGGTAAAAGGCAGGAGAAAAATATGCAACCTGTTGTGTCGCACTGCTTCAATTATTAATCCTTTCTCCTCGCCACCCCTTTCATTTTTCAGATCACAGCGTAATTCTCAATTCATTGTATATCATTGGAGCTTTAGGTACATTTTTTTCAAATATCAAGGACTCAGGACGGAGAAATTTGCAGCCTGTTGTTTACATAATGCATAATTTGAAGATTTGGATTTTTCAAAAAATATTATATATTTTTGCATTTATCATAAATTGCAAACAAACCAAATAGCAAATTGAGAACCATTTCATAAATCTTCAGGAAAGTGCTTCAAATGACGGTTCTCATTTCTCCCTCCTTCTATGCGCACTGGCAAGGTGTTACCAGTTAGGACTTGCCCTGTATGTGAACGGATTAGCAGTTCTGCTAATCCGTATTGGTTTGAGTATTAGACTCACTTTTTTCTCCTAATTTAAGTTTTTTAACTAGGGGTGCGTCTTATAATCAGGCTGTTGCAATTTAATGCCAGTGATTTAATTAATTTTTTTTAATAGCACCAAACTTTAAGGGTGCGTCTTATAATCAGGAGCGTCTTATACTCGGGACAATACGGTATATATCTTCTCAACTTTTTTTTTTCCTCCCACTTTCTAAGACGTCAGGAAGAGATACCCTGTAAACAAGGCAAAAGCGTTGCCCATTGCTGCCAGCACCGGAGTTGCCTTGCTAGAAAACAGATATTAAAACTGACTTGACGAGCAACGTTGACAGGTGTCACTTGGCTGAGCACCATGTTCATTCTGAACTGGGTGATGGCAAGGGAGGCTAGCCCTTTAGCTTTTTGCTACAGTAGCAGAAGCCTCTGGCAATTTGGCTAAAGGAAACTTTCCTTCAGCTGTTATCGCTAGAAGTCCCGCGACACACGTCCCAGCAGCCATGATTATATTGAGCATTCTAATCACTACACTGATTATACCAATTATACGGTAGGGTACTGATTATACCATACTGAGCAGGGACTGTGGCTCACATACTAGTGAGTTCATTATGAGGTTTGCCTGATACCGCCGCCAAGTAGGAAAATAAGCTATTAATTCCCGAGTCTCTCCACATAACATGACCACTTTGGGGAAACGAGGGCAAATTGGAGTGAGGAAAAACCTTTCAAGTTAATTCCATTGAGGGGCAAGCTGGGCAGTCCCAGTTTATAGCCAAGTAATTCTGTACTACAAGATACGATGGACTCAAGCCACACTGGAAAATGCGTCATATATTGAGGGAACCAACTCATTTGTGTGCTTTTCTTTTAAACAAGAGCATTTCCACATTGTTTGTTTGTATGGCGAATGCCATTGATACAACTGAGGGTTGTGTTTCATTTTCCCTGACACTATTCTCAAATTGTTCATCTCAAAGAAGAAAGCATTGTGAGTCAAACCCTCAAAAATGTCATTAATTCAGAATAAAGTCATGAGGTATTAATGGCTAGAGCTCTTTTTCATTTTTCCTTCATAGTTTGGTTGTTGCATTTTCAATCATGAGGACAAAATAATTAAAGGAGACATTTCTGGGTTTCTAACCAGAGCTGGTGCGGTATTTGGATGCTTTCTATCTTGTCCTTGCCTCAGGGCCCAATCCTACCTAACTATGGGCTGGCGGAGCATGTGTTACGCCAGCCCAAGGAATTGCAAACGTGCCGTAAATCACATTTGTGGCTCTTTGTGAGTAAGTGGCACCGGCGCCTCTCACTCCACTGTCGACCTGAACCTGCGCTGGCCGCTGCAAGTATGTTGTGCGCCAGTCAGCGCAGGGGGAGTGCGGGCAGCGGCTGTAAGGGAGGGGGTCATTGGCCGGCCTGGGCTGGGAGGGGCAGCCAAAGAGGTCCTATTTCATGTTCCACCTGGACAGAGTGGGTGACCCAGGTCAGAACCGGGACACAGGGAAAAGGGGAGATTCACTTTTACTTCCGCTGCACTATTGTGAAGGTGAAAATTGTCCCTTTGAAGCAGTGATTTGAGAACAACAGCATTTCATAGGCTAATCACCATTCGAGGGAGCCATTTTTGCCTTGAGATGATGTGAGAGGGAAGAATGAACCACCTCTTCCCCTTGCATCCCAACTGGGATTACACACACACACACACACACACACACACACACACACACACACACACACACACACACACCTGAGCTTCTGGTAGGAATTTTAACCCTTAGCAGCCTTGTGCTAATTCTATGGTTATTCCATGTTTTCCATAGAACGTGATCTTTCTTCCATTTTTTTCATTCAGCACAGTTTGACTATTCGATGCATTGAATTGGTCACCGTAGTGGTCCAGTGTACTGCTGACTTGAGTTGAGCTTTCTTCAAATATGAGTAGCCAGAAGGCTGACCTTATGTTGAACCACTCAAGTATAAGGCCGGGAGATCTACTCGGGGAAGGGAACGCTCGTTTCCTTCCCCGGATGTAAATGTAGACCGCCCGGATCAGCCTCTGATTTCCGCCAGCAAAATTGCTGGTAGAAGTAGGAGGAGGCCATGTAAAGGCCTGGTGCCCGGCGGGGACCAGGATATGGCCAAAGGCCATCTCTTGCCACCTCCTGGGCCAAAGGCCTCCCCCCTGCCCGCTGGATCCTTACCTTGATCCGGCGTTGGCAGCTGGGGCACTCCAGTGCCGGAGCAAGGGAGGCCGGCCTCTGCGCCGGCCTTCCCTGCTAGCAAGTTCGCAACTTTACGGCACATTCGCGACTACTTCCGGTGCCAGAACACTCGTTCCAGCGCCGGCAAGTTACAGAGGATTGTATCTATCCAGATTAGAAAGTATGGAGGAGATTATCATGTGAATTTACCTTGCATGTTGTCTTCTTTCTCAGCATATGTCTCTTGGACTTTTACGGTAAATTCTTTTGGGCTTTGCATATCCATGCTAAACAAGTAGAACATCTTACTATTTTTTGTGTATTTGCTTCATAAAGCTGCAAGTTATTTTATATGCCTTTTCCACACTGAATTTATACTGTCCTCTAGTGGAAGTCTTGAGCAATTGTTACTTTGCTGTTAGCTTGAATCTCTCCTGTTTATCCAATACAGTGATGCTGCAACTGTTTCTAATACGACTGCTGAAGGTTTTGGTTGTTGTTTTTTCCCCTCTTCTTCAAGGAGTAAGGTTGCAATTTTGAACATGAATGAAAACTGCAACCCCTACACTTCAAAATGGCCATTAGTCACCTTGTTAACTTGGCTTCTCTGTCTCTGGGACCACCTTGGCAGTAAGCTTCTAATTATGGGACTTTGGGTATCACTGCAACTGGTGAAAGGGTTAAGTAGCTCTTGTCTGCCTTGGGAGGGAGGAGTGTTCAACAAATGTATTGAGATACCAGGAGGTGTAAAAAGGTTCTGTCAGATTTCAATCACAGCAGGCTTGAGGCAAGTTCTCTGCCAATATGTAGCTTTTAATTCACTGCAGACACAGCTTCTCTGACAGTTGCTGAGCAGCTTGTTTCAGCTAAAATAAATGGATTAAACTTCAGAGCAACAGATTACAGCAAGGTCAGGCAGCGATATCAGTAATTTTAGAATATTGTTTATCAGAGTTCTTTTTTTCTTGTGGTGGTGTTTTCTGATGGAGACATCCGACACCAGTAGCAGATGAAAAACTCACCCAGAAGATTAGCTTTTCCTACTGCTGCAAGATTAGATAACATTTAATTTGTCTTCAGTAGAAGTATCTCATAAAGGGAACATTAGCAGGCAGCTTTGATTCTTGGGATCTAAGGACTCCTGTTAATTAGCCCCCTCAATTACTCTGTGTGTGTGTGTGTGTGTGTGTGTGTGTGTGTGTGTGAGAGAGAGAGAGAGAGAGAGAGAGAGAGAGAGAGAGAGAGAGAGAGAGAGATTTGGTTTTAAAGTTATTTCCCCACTTTGCACTGAGAAAACCCATTGTGCTTTTAAAGAGGTCTTTATCTCAACTCCATGTTTTCCAATAAAAGTATCAAAGATTGCATCCAGGCTTGCAGTTTCTCATTCCTTTCCTTTAAGTCTGTGCTTATGCTGCTTTCTGAATTAATCAGTGTTTCTGGCATTGTGGTCCAGAAATGGCCGTGGCAGTTGTTTTTCATTTGGTGATACCGATTCTGCTCTTCTCCATGTGCCGTTTAGAATAAATGTATGTCATGGCTGTGAAAAAATAATATGCACCACTGTATCAGCGAATGTTTTCTAGGAGTGTTTCAAATCCTTTTGAAGACTCCTGCACTGCATCCGCCTTGACGTAGAAAGACTTTTACTCATTGTATACAATATTCATTTTACTGGTATAGGATTCAGAGGATACCTGCTAGACGAGATTGCTGCTGCGGCAGACAGCCAGACAGCCAGCATATAGATTTATAAATGAGTTCTCTGCATGGTAGGGCTTTCTTGTTTTTCCTTTAAAAAAAAAAAACTTTACCAGGACATGGTGTCAATAGGCTTTGGTTATTCTGCAAGTATTTTATACATTTAAAAAGAGGGTTGGAAACTTTGGTTGACTAACCAGATTAATTGATTAAAAAGCAATTAAATCAACTAATAGGGCATCCTCAATTTTTTTTTAAACATACCAATTATTTTTAATATAAAAAACTGGAGATAGTATGCACCATGTTAGCGTTCCCCTTTCACAAGTACACAAGAGGAAATTCCACTTCTGGGGTGGCGCCTGCCACATATATACATGTATCGTTCAAAACAGAGAAAAAAATGTTTCTTCAAAATGATTGTTTTGTTGTGCTGATTTAATGAATAAATTCATTACCAGCCGGGCTTCGTACAGCAGAAAGACATGCCAGAGGACACCTCCTGGCTAACTTCAGTTGTTGGGCCATTTTATAAGACGGAGAGCGATCTTGCAGGTACCCTCATCCTTATTTAGGACTTTAAAGATAATATCCAGCACTTTAAAATGCAACTGGAAACTAACAGGCAGTCCATTGGAGCTTTCGTAAGAGCAGAGTCATCGAACTGTCTGGCATTGGTTAGCAATCATGCAGAAATATTCTGCACTGGTTGAAATTTCCAAATGCTTTTCAAAGGCAGCACCACATAGAACGTGTTACAAGAAACCAGTGTTTATGAAACCGATGCATGGACAACCATACTCGGGTTTGACGGAGCTAGGAAAGGATGCAGATGGTGCATCAGCCAAAACTAGGCAAAGGTACTCCAGGCCACAACCACCGCTTGGGACATCGAGCAGCAAAGCTGGGTCCAAAAGCACCCCAAACTACAAACCTCTTCCTTCAGTGGGAGTGAAAACCCATCCAAAACAGGTTGATAGTCCATGTCCCGGGGTTACAGGTTTCCTGTCTATTAGCACCTCTGTCTTGTCCATACTTACTTTCAACTTGTTGCCGTCTACCCCTGACTCAGACAGTGACTTAGGATTTTCACAGCCTCAGGTGATCTGTGTAACTGGTTGCAGCTTTCCAGGGCTCTGGACAGGGACTCTTGGTGACTACAAAATGCATTTTAACCTTTAGCCTTCCTCAATGGCATCAATTTCACAAACTAATGTTTCTAAGTCCATTCATATAGAGACGCATGATTTCATAACAATTGCCAAATGATTCCTGGAATAAATGAATACAAAGGCCCATCCAGTACTTTTTTTTAATCCTATACACACGACAGGGTGTGCTCTCATTGCTTGGCCCAGCTCCTGCCAACCTAGCAGTTCGAAAGTATGTTAATGCAAGTAGATAAATAGGTACCGCTTGCAGGAAGGTAAACAGTGTTCCATGTTCCAGCTGCACGCATTGTGCTGCGGCAAGGAGAGTCATGCCGGCCACATGACCACGGATGCGTCTTCAGACAGCGCTGGCTCTTCGGCTTTGTAACGGGGATGAGCAGCACACCCTCGAGTCGGACACGACTGGACTTAAATGTCAAGGGATACCTTTACCTTTAAGCCTCCTTGACTATAATAGGACTTACTTCTGAGTAGACATGCATAGGATTGGGCTCTTAGTGCTTAAGGGTCCCCCATTCTAAGCAGGCTCGACATGTCTTTGGGTCTTTCTCACCCTATGGAATCTAACCCTGATCCAGCAGGGCTCTTCTTATGTTCTTATGGGACATCCACTCAAATTGAGTGGAGGGAGTATTAAAACAGACAAAAGAAAATATTTCTTTACCCAGCATTGTAATTGGTTTGTGGAACTCCTTGCCACAGGATGTGGTGATGGCACCTGGCCTGGATGCCTTTAAAAGGGGATTGGACAGATTTATGGAGGAAAAGTCCATCACAGCTCGCAAGCCATGATGGGGATAAGCAACCTCCTGGTTGTAGGAGTAGGTTTTCTCTGTGCCAGGTGCAAAGGAGTGGCAACAGGATGCAGGTGTCTTGTTGTCTTGTGTGCTCCCTGAGGCATCTGGTAGGGCCACTGTGAGATACAGGAAGCTGGACTAGATGGGCCTTTGGTCTGATCCAGCAGGGCTCTTCTTATGTTCTTATGTTATGTCACCGCTGTAGGAGGGATGATTCTGGTCATCCCTGGTCATGGTGGAATTTCTGAACAGTAAGAGTGGTTCAGCAATGAAACCAAGGGAAATTATGGGTTTTCCATTGCTGAAGGTCTTCAAGCACATGCTTGCAAGCAACTTATAAAAAATGCTCTAGAGAGGATTTCTCTGCTTCACGCAGGGAAATGGACTAGATGGCCACGAAGACCCTTCCAATTCTATTATGCAGTATGAGCTGGAGCTGCCATTTCAGGACTAGCAACTTCTACAGTGTCTCTTTAAAACAGGAACAACAGGCTATCTCTTTGCAGCAATAATTCCCTGACTTTGTGGATAGAACCTTCTTACTGGGCTCCATTCAGGCATTTGAATGAATGCGTGCAGATGTGCATGCAGGACTCTTGATGTCTTTGTGCTCCCCGAGGCATCTGGTGGGGCCACTGTGAGATACAGGAAGCTGGACTAGATGGGCCTTTGGCCTGATCCAGGCCAGCAGGGCTCTTCTTATGTTCTTAACCGCTAAACTCCATCCTAGACTGGCAGATACTGGAGATCTTCTGCGGGTGGGTTGTGTGAGGCTGTTAGAAAATGCTGACAGCCCTCATATAGCACTTCTTCCCCAACACTAATCCTGAGTATTGATGAGTTGTGCGTTGGCCACAGAAGTGGAGATGATGTCTTCACATATTAGCATCAGTTTTTTGCCTTTGGTGAAAGAGCCATAGCATCCTTTGATGGGTGTTTCAGATCTGCTGTGTCAGTGAAAGCAAACAGTTACTGGACAAAGATGCTTGCATCTAGACTTCCCCCTAAAAGGCTACTTGAAACATCAAGCTCCGTCTTGCAAGGTATGAAGTTAGTTGGAAATGTTCATCATTAATATGCCATGCGAGGCATCTTTCGCATCCACTCTGTTCTCCATGCACATTTTATGTTCAGTGTGCCTCAGATGTTGGCTATGCTAATGAGGGCTTGTTTGCAATATGCAGTGGGTGATTTATTTTTTTCTTTGTCCCCGCTGAACATTTTCTCAGTCTCCTTCTTCTGTGCACACAAAAATATCGGCATAAACCCCTTTGAAGGACTACGTCTCTGGAATGTTAAAACTGTTTTTATGGAAAAGCAAAATCCATTTAGGGGAGCAAAGGAACAATAAACAATGTTCACCAATTTTTAGCACAGTTTGTAACTGAATCTCTTTACTGTTCAGGCTGATCTTTTGGCTTATTTATAAGATTACAATAAAGCCCAAGATTAAATTCTCCACCTGATTCAGTTTCTTATTGATTGAACTCATTCAGCCTCCTCTCTAATTTTACCGATTTTATATATATTATTGTTATTAGTATTAAAGCCAGACACACAAACGTCAGTTATCCAGTGCCAAATCTAATTTCCTCTTCTCTATGTATTTTTTTTCTGTTTTTAAAGTGTAGCTGGAATGGATTAGAGGAACTGATTAGAATTCAGCTTGAAATCTTAAAAGCAGATCTTTAAATGAGAGTGCCTGCAATAGGAATTAAAATGTCTTTATTGGCCTAAAATCCTCTTCCTTATTTTTAATGATGTAAGCACACTTTCTTAAGTTGATCTGCCATGTGGCTGGACTCTATCCTAGGAACGTGTTTAAGAAAAGAGAGGCGATTGTGTAGTATTTGCACCAGAATTTCTTTCTTAACCTTAATAACACCTTAATTTGTCATGGTATTATTTCTCTGTTTGCACATAGGATAGACTATGTATTATAGTTAATTTGCTGCTAAAAAATGGCAGCCATGCATTTAGCCCCTCCTCCCATAGGGTTAGTATCAGGGATCATTCATGTCAGCTACTGGCCAAGGACTCGTGCCCGTAAGAGGACCACTCAGCCAGGCTCACCCCTGAACCCTCAGTACTGGTGGAAACAGTAGCGTCCAGTGTGCCATCAGGGGTAGACAGGGGAGATGGCATGGGGAAAATGTACAGGGTTTTGCCCTAGGACCTCCAGCAACCTGGTGTCATCACTGCTTTCTCATAATGTCTCACGGAACGTACTTCATATAATGATGTCATAGCATTCCATTGCCCTGTGCTCCGCCCACCCTGCTGGCAGCAACCTATGATGTTGGCATGCAGGTGGAGGAATTGCAGAGCATGGTGTGTTGGTTGCCTAGGAACCAGGAGCTGAAGATTTTCTGAATAAAAAGGGACCTACAGTCCATAACAATGGAAACCTCAACACAACCACTCTTCCCCCCCCAAAAAAAAACCCACTCCAGAGATTATTTTTTTAGTAGAAAATGTTTTTAAACTGTTCAGTTTTTTTTTATTCTAACCATGATACACTTTTCTTTTGTAAAATGGAATGTGAGAATCTGCTGAGAGGGATTCATAGCACAAATTGAACCCCACCATGCAAGACGTCTTAGCTTTATGATAATTAGAATGGCTCAAATTGTTTCTTGATTTGGAAAACCTCCACTGCCCTGAAACATCAGTCAATACCAAAAGGGTGATGTTCAGTGCAGATGTTAGAAGGAAATGTAAAGGTAAGCTATGGAGATGGTAGAGTATGTAAAGCATCCTTGAATTTACTGGTAAAGACGGGCATAAAGCCATGGCAAAAACGTTTAGAATGGTGCTAATAAAAAACCAAGGAAATTAAGTGCAGTATAAAATAGTAGTTTAAAATATCAACTATTAAAAACACACATACGTTCACACTCAAAATAACACTGTTTAAAAATTGTATACCTCCAGCCTCCTCCTATCCAGCATAGGATACAGTGTGGGCCGCTTGGCCCCACTGTGCTAGCATTAGTTAGTATTGGGCTGTTACTTTACTTTTGGCTGCGTAGTCCACAGCCTTTTGGCCTCTTGAGGCCCCCTTCCTTTTCAGCAGTGCTCCACTTCCTATCAACAGTTCACAAATTCTCTTCTCTATTGATTCTCTAAAACAGAGATTCCCAACCTGTGGTACGCGTGCCACTGGTGGTACGCGTACCACATGCTGGTGGTACGTGGGCCGGCAGCCACCAAGATGGTGGCTGCCATCTGACCACATGGCATCGCGTTGGAGCCTGGAAAGCGGCAGAGCTCGAGCACGCGGGCTCTAGGTGCTGGCTCTTCCCAACTTACCTTTCTTCTTCAAGCTCCGGCGCAGCCGCAAACCCAGAAGAAAGTGCCGATGAGGTCAGTGGTATGCAGCCGGCCAGAGGTCCGCATAGGTGGTATGCTGTCCAAAAAGGTTGAGTACCGCTGCTCTAAGACATTTTTAATATAACTCAAACAGCCTTCCACATCCCTCACAGCAGCTGCACAGATTCCTGACGTGGCCTTCCTCATAAATAGTTAGAATGTTTATGAAGATCCCGTACCACCATATCAGCTCAAGTTGACAGCCACCATTTGAGGAATCAGTTTTAAAATCTGATAGCATAACATGCTTTTCTAAAGTATGCAGTGGATCACCAAGCATATTGGTCAAGTTTCACCATTCCCCATCTTATTGTGGGCTGGCATTCCAGTTCCTTGAAATTGATGCATAGGCTTTTTCCCGGTGAAACTTATCAATTCATCTGTAGTAATGAATTCTCTGTTACTTACCTCTGCTTGTTAATTATAAAGGTTTTTCTTACCCCTATTTTTCAAGTCAGGGCAAGTATATTACCCTTCTGTCTGTGTTGCTTTGAATATGGAATATGTGCCAGTGGTTTCATTTAGAATCCCCATGCTCAGTGTTGAGGTTCAGATTATACAGATAAAATGCTGACTAAAGAAAAAATAGAGAAAATCGTTGAGCCTTTCTGCTCTCCAATTTGCCATGCACAAGTCCCACGTTTTGCTTTTGGCATTGTAAATGTTGTTGCTAGCTTCTGATTATGATTGCCCATATTGCACATTACGTTTTGGGGCTCCAAGATCACTGCAGTCGGAGACTGTAGCCATGAAATTAAAAGACGCTTGTTCCTTGGGGGGGAAGCTATGGCAAACCTAGACAGCATACTAAAAAGCATACTAGACATCACCTTGCTGACAAAGATCTGCATAATCAAAGCTATGGTTTTTCCAGTAGCAATGTATGGCTGTGAGAGTTGGATCATAAGGAAGGCTGAGCGCCGAAGAATTGATACTTTCTAACTGTGGTGCTGGAGAAGACTCCTGAGAGTCCCTTGGACTGCTAGGAGATCAAATCAGTCAATCCTAAAGGAAATCAACCTTGACTGTTCCTTGGACGGTCAGGTACTGAGGCTGAAGCTCGAATACTTTGGCCACCTAATACGAAGAGAGGATTCATTGGAAAAGACTCTGATGCTGGGAAAGATTGAAGGCAAAAGGAGAAGGGGAAGGCAGAGGATGAGATGGTTAGATAGCATCACCAATGCAATGAACATGAATTTGAGCAAACTCCAGGAGACAGTGGAGGTCAGGAAGTCCTGGCATGGTTCATCGGGTCACGAAAAGTCGGACATGACTTAATGACTGAACAACAACAACAACAACAACAAATATTGCACATTACATTTAATCGTAAGTGCACACTCATGTCGGTGTTAGAGCTCACATTTCATTAAAAAAGTATGAACTATCCATGTAAAACCAAAGTTTATTCTTCAGAAATGTGTGGTTGCTTGGTTAATGCCTAGTGTGTAGGATTACATCTGATCTCTAGGGAATGTGCAGTTGCTTAATTCATGAGGTGGTGGTGGTTATCTCTAGAGTTTGGTTTTTTGTTATTCTCACTAGCAAGAAACATCACCACTCATCACCTTCCTCAGTTCAATTCTAAACCATATATATATTTAAATCATGGCCTTGTGCATTCTCATCACAACCCATTTAAATGCAACATTATTATCACCTTTTAACACTGAACTGTGAAAGTATTCTGATTTCTCAGTTTGTCCTCATTTGGGTCCAGAACTCTAAAATCTGAATCAGATATGGAATGCCTAATAACAATAACTCAACTGGCGGGCATCTGCTTGCCCTGGTACTTTTAAAAAAGATGCTTACACCTGGAAATGTTAATTGTTTCTCAGGATCAGAAGTCTAGTTCCATAAAATGGAAGAATTTGGATTATTTTTTTCCATAACACTATCTTCTGAACCATGCCAGCTTTTACTGGCTCAGTCAACATCTATTCCCTTTCAGCAGTCACTGAAAATTGTTAAAATAGACGAGCTTTAACCTGCCTCTTTCCTTTAATGCCTTATTTTGAACATCTTTTGCCCAAGTGTCAATATATTGGTTTTCCCTCCTAGGTTGAAGCCATTCTGGTCAACATATTTGGTGGGATTGTGAACTGTGCCATTATAGCCAACGGCATCACCAAAGCCTGCCGAGAACTTGAACTGAAAGTGCCTCTAGTGGTCAGACTTGAAGGTAAGTGTGATGGGGTCTTCTTCACCCACCTTGCCTTCACCCTTGCCTCCAAGCTCACTGGATTCCTTGCCCACCTGTTCTGTTATCACTACGCTCCTTTGCAAGTGGCCTCGACATCCCACTAACAAAATCCTTCCCCCCCCTTTCCATTACCTCCTGATTTCCCGAGCTGCAAAATCCCTCTGTGATACCAAAAAGGGAAACAGGACACTCTCTTCCCCAACTCCTGCTGCAGAAATGCTTCAGGTTACAAAGTGCTAATGGTGATGGCAAGCCTCTCTCTTCCTTCTGCCAAGGAGCTTATCAGCTGTTTGGAGAGTTGTTGTGTCATTAGGCTTGCTGCCTCTGCCAGATTTTTTGTGTCCATCTATTGGCAAGCCCACCTTTATGTATCAAGTGGATATGCGGCAGTGTGCGACCATATCTAAGACCCTAGATGGGGGCACAGGGCGATCTGGGATACTGTGAATGCTTTCCTACTGTGTGGGTCTTTTGTAGTGCCCTGATCTAGCAACAGTTGCAGAAGCAGTCTCCGTTCAGTTCATTTCCCAGGCTCACCTTGCTTTAGCGACATGCCATCACCTGGAGCAAAGTGATTGCTGCTCCCTCTATGGTTGCTTCCATATTATTTTGTCCAACAAGTCTATCTTCGGCCTAGAATGTTGTGTGCAATGCTGACTGTATGATCCTCTGATGGTATGCTTATACCATATGTCCCAGAGAATGGTCAGAATGCTTTAGGTTAGACCAGGGGTTCTCAACTGGTGGTATGCATGGTGGTATGTACTCGAACCCACGGCCAGCAAGATTTTTTGTTTTGGAACTCTGCATTTGTAGGTTGGAATCATGTGAGCAAGATCCCCACCCTCAAGCTTTGCAATCATTGGCCATGTGATACGCATTTAGCTTCTTTAAGCTTCCCTTTAAGCTGGTCCTCCATCACAGCCCCTTGATCACATTTGCTGCTTATCTTTGAACTCGCATGATGTGATCAGAAATTAAAATTATTTTGAATTAATAATGCAATAATTTTTAAGGGAGAATGCTGCCACAGGACATTAAAAAATATAGGTGGAATAATTTTATGTTTCATAAAATGATGAAAAAGAGGCCAATGCAGTTGTGGTGTTTCTCCTCTCTCTCTCTCTCTCTCTCTCTCTCTCTCTCTCTCTCTCTCTCTCTCTCTCTCTCTCTCTCTCTCTCTCTCATTTAGTCCATTCTCCCAACAGAAAGTTCATGATTATTCCCATAAATCTTAACAGATTTGTGGCTTGCACTTTAAAGACGCTTTGCCCACATGCAATGTATTACAAATGTCTTGATGAGTAAAGTTTTAATCAGTCAGATCTGTCTTGATTTAGCAGGATTTTCAGGACAAATCTTTGTTCTCAGCTGTATAATAATTACAAGCTGTTTTACCAGTGGATAAAGAAAGGATTACTCTTCCGTTTGAAAATGGTAACTTTATAATTACATGTATTTACTTGATTGAAAAAGAAAGAAAAAAGAGCTCACCAGCTAAAAGGCAAGATTTTTTTTTTTTAAGGGGTAAGAGCAACTGGAAGAATCGTGTGTTCTACATTTTAATGTTTACTGATGAAGTAATTGGGTTTTTGGGGAAAGTGTGGCTCCTTTTAAACTAACATTGTATCTCAGAGGATTTCTGCGTGGAATAGTTAAAAGTATTGGATAAAAGTAAGAAATGCACCATTTCATGAATGACAGCAAATGACAGAATGACAGCAAAATGTGATTTTCTTTCCGCAATCTCTGAGTTTTCTGTTATTATTCCGATTCGTGCCTTTAGCGCATGGATCGGCCTTTGCTCAGCCGTTCTATGAACACATGGGAGGGGGTGGTAACCGCCCCCCCCGATTGATGGTAATTGAGAGTGTGGGTGGGGTCAAAAAAGGGTTTATTTTCCTGCTCCTGGCCGCACTCCTTCTTTTTTCCTTCTCTGCACAGCAAGCAGCCGTGTGTCCATAGGTCTTGTCTGGACCAGAACTCTGTCTGTCTGTCTGCACACGCACACGAGTCCCAGTGCAATGCGATTCTCTCCATTCATTTTAGTGGATGAACAGAGGCGTCGCAGGCGCCCCCGCTAATGGAGCCGCCCCCCCCCCCGACGCCCCCCAATAAAACTGTCAAAAAAATTAGGTTTCGGTTTCGAAACCTATTTTTGACAGGTTTTTTGGGATTCTTTAAATGTTTTTCCGTGATTTTAAGTTTTGAAATGGCATGTATGTGTGTATGTGTGCTTTGCCGGTACTTAGCTTGAATATGGGGCATTCCAGCGACGATCTTCTTCCTGCTCCCGGGCGCAGCTTCTCCCAGCGCCCAGGTGCGGACTCCGTAACGCCCCCAGCAGCGGTTTCCGGAGTTTGCACATGCGCAGAACCACGGAGTTTCCATGGACGTTCTGCGCATGTGCAAACTCCAGAAACCGCTGCTGGGGGTGTTACGGAGTCTGCGCCCGGGCGCAGGGAGAACCTGCGCCCGGGAGCAAGAAGAAGATCGTCGCTGGAACGCCCCATATTCAAGCTAAGTACCAGCAAAGCACACATACACACATACATGCCATTTTAAACCTTAAAATCACGGAAAAACATTTTAAAAAAGTGGGAAAAGCAAAAAAAATGCAATTTGAAGGAGGCCCGCGCCCTCCCCCCAGAGCCTCAGCGCCCCTACGCCCTGGGGCCCACCGCCCCATATCAGGCGACGCTTCTGTAGATGAAGCAGTTCTTCCATATTCCTTGACATGTGCATATGCTTGTTCCCTGCATGAAGTGAGTGAGAAACGGGTTGCAGATGGGAGAGCCCTGTGCGGGCATCATGGCTAAACCACACACACACACACACACACACACACACACACACACACACACACACACACACAAGAAACCACTAAATCAGTACAAGTCTCTTTTTCTCCAGATGTTTAAGTGTTGGGCAAATGTGGCGGTGGAAACACAGGCTTGGCCACATTTTTGAAACTTTATGTCACGTAGATGCAGGGTGTCACGTGAGGATCGTGGAACAGGAAAATTCCACCTCTGACATGCCTTCATTCCTGCCTCACCTCCGTGCATTGGCATAATGTCTTTATGTGATTAATGTGCATTGATTACAAGATAGGTATGCCAGGTACCTTCAAGACACTAAAAGTGCAACTTTGAGAAATAGTTGTCCTTCCAACTACAGAATAGCAAACAGTTGTCCTTCCAACTTCAGAATAAATGATCTGAATCAAGTTTAGCCAACCTGCAAAGAAAATACTTTTAAACTTACCCTTTTCTCTCCTGCTCCACATTGTAGCAACATAGTTGTTTTATATACTTAAGAAGAGGTGTCTGCAATACATGAGTACTTCATGAATTGTGAAGTGTCCATACCTGTCAGACATGTATATGTCATACGTCTTCCTTTGTAATATGAATAAAGGAGGGTTTACCAGCAGAGGGGGACCCATTGAATACAAGCCAGGAAGTCCAGTAGCCACCTATCAACTCAACTAAGCCAAAACTTCATACGTGCCTTTCTGATAGCAGGACATAGAAGAGATTGGGGGAATGGGGGGGGGATGGGGGCAGTAGTATGCATGGTGTTCCTTTTTCTTATGTCACAATGGTCAACATACTGTAGGTACTTCCAAGCAGGTACTTCCACTAATGATGAACCAATTTTTGTTTCCATTAGATTGAATCATTTGATCAGCTATTTACGTTGATCTATCCTTGCAATCAACTACTGATTGTGCAACCGTCATCATGTTTTCCATGCAGAAAAAAAGACTAGTAATCTGTTTCACAGCCATCTGTTCTGACTTGTGTTCCTTCCCCATAGTGTGCAATTGACTAACGTTGGCCCAGTCCTATTCAGATGCCAACGTTGCACAGATGCTGGCACAATGTCCATCCTAGGCTAAGCTCATCCAGGCAATGCCACACCAGTGCAGCCCTCCCAGTAATACTAACACAGCCCTCTCTAGCAAGATATCCATGGGAACCATGACACACTCTGCCACCGCAGAAAAGCATCCTGACATCAGCGTGGCATTGGCACGATATCTGTGCATTATCGGTGTGATGTCTGTGTGTCATCGGTGTGATGTCCAAGGATCCAATAACCGCATCTACTTGGATGAAGGAGGCGGGTGCAGGGCCAATGAGCAGCCAACACCTGGGGGATGCCCCCCTACCAGCCATTAGCAATGAGCCAGCCCTGCTGGGAATAACCCACCCCCAAGGACACCACACACATATCCAAGGAAAACCTTTTTTGAGCAGATCACAGAAAGGGCAGAAAGATAGCACCCTTGGAAGAGGATAGCCATGTGCAATAAACACACAAGTGTCCCTAGGGTTCAAGTCCCCATGGGCGCATTTGCCACTCGGAATGAACTTTTTTGCCAAGAGAGGGACTGGGACAGCTCACAAAGGGATCCTCAACAGCATGCAGACAACACAGAGTGCTGGCGGCTCACTGCACAAAGGTGAAGGCTCGAGCCAGGTGGGATGGGTTCAAGCCCAGCCAAGGACTTGCCCTAACAAGCAAGGCACTCACCTTTTGCATGACTGTCTGGGAACACCCATGGCAGTGACAAAAGGACAGAGGGAAGTGGGTCTAGAACCTGGATCTGCCACTCCACAGAAGACAGGCAAACAGCAAAAAAAAAAAAAAAAACCCTACCACCACCTGGGGTTTAATACCTTATATCACCATAAACAGGCACACTTGCCTGGGAGGCTGTATCACATGGGGCTGTCAGAGGGGATACTGTATGGGCCAACTATTGTGCTGGCATGTGACATGGGGTGCCTGCTGCAGCTAGCCACACCCCTGTACAGAGGCGAAACTAGACTGGATCAGAGGCAAGTAGTTCTGCAAGACTCCGTTACACTGGAGTCAGCGGCCCCTCCCCCTTGCTATTGGAGCCATTCTGATGGCAAAGGCAACACGCAGGACACTCCCCTGTCGCTGCTGGAATAGCTCCAACAGCAAGGGGGAGGGGTCGCTGACTCCGGTGTAACGGAGTCTTGCAGAACTACTTGCCTCCGCTCCAGTCTAGTTTCGCCTCTGCCCCCGTACACTCCCTGCCCTTTGCTGCATGACTGTCAGTATGCTGCCCCCATCCCCTTGCCACTGCCCACCATATCCCTTGCCAGCAAAGAACAGCGAGCCCATGATCACTGAGGAGCATCCTGATCTCAGAGGCCATCACAGATTGAGGATGCTGCAGACCCTGAGAGCAGAGAGGCCCCTTTCCCCTGCAGAATCCTCCCTGAAGCCAGCTGAGGTCAGGAACAACTTGGGTGAGTAGAGGGGATCACTAGCTGCAATCAAAGAGACCAGAAGGGGGATCCAGCCAAAGGTTTTAGTGAACTGTATCGGCAACAGAGTAGCATCTGAAAGAGAAACACACACAAGTGGGGTTGCCAAATGTCTCCTCTCAGCAGGGCTGTTGGGCCATTGCAAGTTATCCAACAGACAGCCCAGGAACAGGTGCTGGTGAGGTCTGGCTACACCAGGTGGTTCACTATCTGCCATCGAGTTTGCAAAACCATAGAGGCCTGACTGGAATGAGTAGTTAACCTACTACTACTAGGTTAACCTCACTGAGTAGTAGCTGGGTTAACACTGGTCCCTTCAGGCAGATTGTAGGCTTCCCTTGGGATCTGCACTGTGTTCTGTGGGACAGCTGCCTGTGTGGATCCTAAGCCCTTTCCTGGCTGCCCTGACGCTGTTAGCGCACACCTTGGGAGAAAGAGACATTTGTCCCCTTGCCCAGGTGTAGGCAAGCCCAGCCTATGGACCTCATCAGATGCACACCAACTCCAGATCTGGTGTACGTCCGGAGAGGCGGTGTAAGGGTGGCATGGGCCAGGAAGGGTCTTAGGATATCAGGGGCTTAGGATATCAGCACCGATATCCCCACCCCCCTCCCAGACCAGGCTAGCCTATGGGCCCCGTCCCTCGCTGCCCCGCCCCTGCACCAAGCAGCACAGGACCTACCTACGTCGGCAGGCGCGGACCCAGGTAGGTGGCGGAGTGAGCGGCTCTAGCCTCTGTGCCAGCGCCACTTACTCTCCTGTAGTCACAAACATGCTTTACGGCATGTTTGCGATGCTTCAGGCTGGCGGAGCGCGTGCTCCACCGGTCTAAAGTTATACAGGATTACTCCGTTAGTTGCACAGCATCTTGCATAAGAAGCTAGCATCGTTTTGAGGTTCACAAGCTTATCTCCTGATTTTGCCCAGTTTTACCAAATCAGGGGCCCCCTCACAGCCTTCTAAACAGTATCTGTGGGCAGGTTGAGAATCACAAAAGCAAAGGAGACTCAGGCTCTTCTGCGCTCCTGGCCCACAGAGGAATTCAAGTGACTGCAAGAACTGCTCAGAAATCAGTTTCTGTATTCATCTCAAACAGAACAGATGCTGTTTTAGCTTCTGGAAATGAAGAATTGCAGATATTTTCTGCATCTTCAGGTGCAGGTGTGCTTGTAAAAAAGAATGTGGAAAAAGAATGTGGAAAACTGTCTTGTAAAGACAAGATGGGGAAAAACCCATCTTGTAAAAAGAATGTGGAAAACTGTCCTTACATCATTTTTCACTACATCAGTGGCCCACATTTGTTTGGATCCCAACTCCAGGGCACATTTAGTAAAACGGGTAGTCGTCCTAGTCCCTTGGCGTGGTGTTAAAATGTGAAGAGAATGGAGGTGAAACTTCCCATTTCTGTAAAGGGACTGGAATAAGGAGGTCTAAAGCTGCTTTCAATCCCCGTGTCTTTCCTCTGTTAAACAGCTGCTGCAGTGCAAGTGACGCGCCGATTATTTTGATAGCCGTGTCTTGAAACTCTGTTTACAGTTCTCTAACACCATCCAGTGGCAGGAGGTTAATGTTGGTTTCGTTCAGTGGGGGATTTTTCTTAACAACTTTCTCGGGGAAAAAAGACAGTTTATTGAGTTTTAAATCCTGTTTCTTGAGCTTTCTAGGTAAAAAAAAAATGTTTAAATGCCTTTCCAGTGCTTTCTGATGATACCCTCATTCATATATCAACACAAGGGTTTTGAATCAAAACAAGGGAATTTGAGGGTTTCTCATATTCCAGGGCTGCTTTTGGGGGGTGGGTGGGTGATAGGAACACAATTTGTTTTTCCAGCAAAATAAATCATTTTCAGCAGTTTCATTTCACAGGGCGTTTTTAGAACAAGCTTGAGTTTTTGACATCTGTAAAGTCTCTGCACCACATACTTTTAATAAGCATTGACATGCTTAGTGCTGGCCATTGCTTGTATCCTGTGCATACATCATTTGTGCACCTATTCCTTTCAGGGCAGCAAGAATGTTTCCTTCAAACTTCTGCTTGGCTGTAGGATTTAGTGCAGCTGCGGTATGCGAGCTACTCATTCATGGCTGATGTAGGGTCTTGGGTGAGAGACCGAGCTGCAAATCAGGCCCCTACCCAGCTTGAAACACATCTCTGCCATGAACTCACTTACAGCGTAATCCTGTGTAAGGATACGCAGCCGACCTAAATGGCCAGCTGCTGTATCCTAATCAGGCCCCAGGCTGCCCTGGGGCAGCCCTGGTGCACCTCGAGGGAAAGGGACGATCGTCCCTTCCCCAGATGCAAGGCATCCCAGGCCCAATTGGTCTACTCGGATGTACGCCAGCACTGGAGGTGGCGTACATCCAAGGCCTCCGTGTAAGGCCACACTGGGCCTGGAGAGGGCTTTGAATATCGGTGGATCTCGCCACCAATATGCTTGCCCTCTCCAGGTCCGGACTGGCCAAAGGCCACCCTCACTCACCAACTAGTCCTCCCTCCCCCAGCCAGCACTGTACTTACCATCCCTGGTGGGCGCAGGGATGGTCAGGATGCAGAGTAAGGGCCGCCGGCCTCTGCGCCACTGGCCCTTACTCTCTCCCTTATTCTCTGGGTGCCGCAATAGTGCTTTACAGCACTTTTGCGGCACCCTGCGCCAAGGAGACTGCGCACTCCCCCAGCGCAGTCCTACACAGGATTGTGCTGTATGTGGCCCTTGGCAAATCACTCCTTCTCAGCCTCAGCTCTGCAGTTCTAATATGGGAATGATAATACATACCTTGCAGGGTTGTTGTAAGAATTCCATCAAGATACACTTGTGGAATGCTTTGCACACTCATAGCGCTATACAAATGCTGATGACGATGGCCACATCACACATTAGAATGCTTTTGTCAGTATTTGGGGGGGGGGGAGTCTCATAGCAACCTCAGTAGCGTTTACATGTCTCACGATAATTCTATTAGTATTTTACTCTAGATTCTGTGAGCTTTATATAAACATTATATAAAAATTCCGAGTAAAAACACTTTGTGATTCAGAAAGCAGCGCAAAGGTGTCTTTTAGATGCCTTGAATGAAATGTATTGCTGACGAGTTCTTGCCATTCATAAGCATCTTTCCATTTGCTCTTTTCGCAGCATTTTTGAATGGCCATAAATGTCCACTGTGTGCTTGTTTCTGTTTATTTTGAAGATGCTTTATCCCGCTTCTTATCACTGGTGATCAAAGAGGCTTGCAGATTGAATAAGACAGATTCAAATAGCAAAATGAGGGAGCAGCACATTGAAACACATCCCCTTGCGTCAGGAACGTCAAACATATCATAAATGGGTTCACAGCCATGTGCTTGTTGGACTGGGGGAGTCTGAAGTGCTTTGCAAACATCGGTCAACAATGGAGCCAGGCAGATCACCTTCAGGTAGCCATGCAGAGTTTGGCTCTCATTACAGAAAAGCATCTGCCTACTGTAGCCACGCACCAGACACCTGTTGGTGATGGGACAGAGAATAGAGTGGCAGAAGTGTTGACCTCAAAATGGGTCTTCTACCCTACTGCGAATAATTTGCAGCAGCATATCCCACGATGACACCCATGTAACTGTTGTCTCTATCATTTCTGAATAGAAGCCATTGCTCCCTGCTAAAACACCATCCAGATTGACCACCTCTTCTCTTCTGTGGGCACTGAACTCTCTAAAACCATGGTCGCCAACTGGTGGTCCGCAAGAAAATCTTGGTGGTTCGTGGGCTGCTGCCGCCGCTCCTCCCCCAGCCGCCGCTGCCGCTCTTTGCAGCTGGCCGGAACTATCCACGTGTCTGTGGATGTACAGTATTCAACATGTATTCAAGAGGAACACACAGCGGTTTGGATTTAAAAGGTAAGGGGGGAAAAAGTTAAAACCCCCTGCTGTTTTCTTACCTTTTAAATCCAAACCGCTGTGTGTTCCTCTTGAATCATGCTCCGGAAGGATCCTTCGGTCGCGTGACTCCTCCCAAGATTGCACCAGATTGCTTTGCAAACCATTCTGGGGTGATCTTGGGTGGGGGGAGTTGCACAACCAAAGGAGCCCATCGGCGGCGGCGGCAGCAGCGCTGGCGGCAGAGGAGGAGCGGCAGCGGCGGACCACCCAAAATAAACAATTTTTTTTTAATTGGCGGGGTGGGCCGGAACAAAACAAGTGGTCTGTGGGATTCAAAAATCTCCCTAAGTGGTCCCTGAGGTTGCAATGGTTGGCGACCGCAGCTCTAAAACAGTGGTTCTCAAAGTGGTGGGTCAAGAACAAAAGCTGTCACCTGCCCCCTTAAGGGGGGGGACAGCATGGCAGCAGTAGCAATCCCGGGGATCGCCGCCACCACGGCCAAAAAAGTGCCCAAAACCACCGGGTTTGACCTTACTGGGGCTTGGGGCACTTCGGGGAGGCCTGCTCGACCCTCCGCAGGCCTCCCCAATCTTCAGGTCGCAAAAAAAACAGTGATTTTTGCGAAAACTGGAAGTGCCTGAAGATCGCCGTTTTTCGGAGATTCGAAGATCAGGGAGGCCTGCAAAGGGTAACCCCCGGTAAGGTCAAAAACAGCGGTTTCAGGGGTAGTTTTCCCGCTGGTGGCGGAGATCCCCGAGGATCGCTGTTGCCGCTGGCCCCGCCCCCGCAGTCACTCAGAGTTCTTCCCACCTCACGGGGAGAACTTTGAGAACCACTGCTCTAAAAGAACAGTGTTCCTCTACAGTAGGAAGCCACTGATGAAGTTCCAGCACATTTATAGAATGTATTCAGTACATATTTAGAACAAGACCATGTACAAACATTCCTGCTCCAGACAAAAGAGCAACAAATAGGTTCACTGGCATTTTCCAACTTTTGAAATACATTTTCAGGTCTGCTGGGTTGGAACTGTCATTTATCTCTGTTGTACCCTGTTGTTTTAGATATTCTAACTGTCTCTCACTCGCTTACCTAATGTTGCCCTCTATAATCCTGCAGGTTCTGGAAACGTAATCTATAATAGGAAGAAGCATGTTTTTTTCACGGTTAATAACTAAGAGGTGTAATTAGAGGGAAGCCGCAAATATAATTAGCATTCTTTTAGGAGAGCCTCAACAATGTTCACTTAAACAAACATTTTGACATGGCGAATGAACAAAGAATTCCGTTTAGGGGAGCCTATGGAAGGCTGGACAGAGCAGTAATGCACTTTCATAAGTTCTTGCTTGACCTGCCATGATGCAGGACAGCATGTTCAGAAGTATCAGTTTTGTGATACACCAGTGCAACTTTATTGAAACCTCCCTGAAGACTTGTCCTGGAATAGTAACGCATGTTGCGGATAGCAGCTCAATCTTAAAGCCTGTATGCGCCAGCAAATAGGACAATGAACCATGCAGACTACTGTGTCAGTGCAACACCACTAGTTATGATGGGACAATGTTACGGTCATGTTGCTCCAGGATTTCAGGTTCATAGTACCCAAGTGCCAGGTATCTAATAGCAAAAGTGGAACCTTAGAAGTCCATTTACACAATTACATTCAGCATATTTGCAGGGTAAGGTCTTTTTTCACTCAAAATGGTGAGAATGCTTGTGTCCAAGGGCAATAGATGGACTAGGACTTGAAGTTCATGGATGACATCTGCAGTCTGTGATTTCCAACACAGAAAGTCCTAGAAATGAGCATAGCTGAAATATGTGAGCTTCTCAATCATGGCTAGACTATTCATGGAAGTGAATCTGCCTGGTGAATGACAATGCACCCCATGTGCATTGATGCTGACAATCACAACACTACAGAAGTAATGTTGAAGTATGTTGCCACTATTTGAAAATGAAGACATCATGATGAGGAAGAGTAATCTCAAGTTCTTTATACAAACCATTGCAAAGAATTTGAACACCCCTCATATTCAATGATCTTGATGCAATTTGTCAATTTAAATTGGTTCAGCGTATTATCTTTTTTTTAAAAAAAAATGACCTAATTCCTGTCCTGAAGCAACTTTATTATAATTTGCCTTAATTCTATGGAAATGTGCTGGCATATTCATGAGAGGGTGCACTAGTCTTTGGAAAGACTAACATCCTTGTGCACTCATTTAGGATTATCTTTTGATTAAAGGGCTGAAGCAGCACAAATTGTTAAATATTGAGATGACATTAATTACATTCTAGTGGAGAAGAAGGAGTGAGCTAAGGTCAAAACTGTGTTTGCCTTTTGGAAGTTTGCATTTGGGACTCTTGTTATGTGCACTGCAGGAAAATGGTGCATAAGAAAGTTAATAGAATTTAAGGAGTGGCAGTTTTGCAAGGATTGCCAGTTATCAATAAAAATGGCCCTGACCTGCACTTATTTGCAAGTAACTTCTCTGACTGCATTTCTTTGTAATTCAGCATATCTTGTACAATAACTAAAATATGATGTTATATGTCTCCAAAGGGGGGTGTTACGTGACAACGCTTCTTATTTAAAAAATAAAATTTCAAGTGGCTCTTAACTGTGGCTAGCATAAAGTCATCTGAATGCATTATAGTGCTCCGTGAGACTTCAGTTCGTGTACGCACAGATGGTTCAGATTTACAACCATGGTCTGTCAAGATAGCCGAACCAATGCCATATGACAAGCCATGGTTTGTGAGTGGTGCCAAGCCAGGATCTGAAACCACAGTTTCTAACTGATTTGCAAATCTTGATTTTGGCTTTACATCTGAACTAGCAAACTATGGTTTGGCATATTAGTGCTCCCTCAAAGTTTACCATTTGGCTTTCTCAGGGACAGCAGGGGAAGATGAAAACCACGCAGAAAAACACAGAAACCATGCCTGTACACCTGGAACACAAACTATGGGTTTGGGGGGGTCTAAACTACAGTTAGCATAAACCATGGTTCAGTGCTACATCTGAACGGAACTATAGAGACTATCCCATTCTCTTTCATGTCAAAGAAAGCATGAAGAACTTTCTCCAGCAATTAATGGTAAAGAAAAGCCACTGCTCACGCAAGCTCTCATTGTGAATATGGGGCAGCTGGATTAGATAGGAAGGAAGCAGTCTTTGATAGCATTTCTGCTATGCAGTCTCAAACTGTTTCTGTGTGATAGCAGATGCCTCTTCTCTTCTTTCTGGGGAAAGTACTAGACAAGTCCGACATGCTTTTTCTAGACATGAAATAATGGCTTTGTCCTACTGGACATACTTTCTCTGTTCTCCTTTGCACACCACAATCAAGCAGCTTTGTTTTAGAGGTCAATGTAGTCTCTTACAATTAGCACCTTTTCATGGTTTTATACAGTGGGTTATTCACTAAGGCCATTACTAGATACAAATCCATGATATTATTTTGAACAAAGAAACAAAGACTTAAGCAGAACATGCACTAAAATTGGGTGGAGGGAGAGTGAGAATGGATAAAAGAAAATATTTCTTTACCCAGCGTGCAATTCATCTGTGGAACTCCTTGCCACAAGATGTGGTGATGGCACCTGGCCTAGATGGCTTTAAAAAGGGTTTGGACAGATTCATGGAGGAAAAGACCATCACAGGTTACAAGCCATAAGCAACCTCCTGGCTTTAGAAGTAGGTTCTCTCTGTGCCAGGTGCAAGGGAGTGGCAGCAGGAAACAGGTTATCTTGTTGGCTGGGTGCTCCATGAGGCATCTGGTGGGGCCATTGTGTGATACAAGAAGCTGGACTAGATGGGCCTTTGGCCTGATCCAGCAGGGCTCTTCTTATGTTCTTATGTTCTTTAGAACAGGACAGACCTAGTAGATGGTAAAGGACAAATCTGGGTGCCCTTCAAAGGTTCTTCGTTGCTGACAGTTTGCAGATGGGTGAACACTATTGAATCGCTCTCTCTACAATTGAGATGGAGAGATTATTACCTCCTGTTGGAACTGGGAAAGTATTGGATTTTAAAGTTAAAATTGATGCTCTCACTCAAAGGGAGAGGTTTTACAAGAACTTTCCATCTCGCACAATTAACATAATTCTGTAACTCACTGGTTAGGAGCAACTCACTACCTTTTTCTGGGTGCATAAAAATGTCTGTGTCATTCAGACTAAGAACAGATGCTGGAATTACAGTTAATTGACAAAAAGGCCCTTCTCTTTTTGTCTAAAAATGTTTAATCTTTGACTAAAAATGAATATCTAGACCTCGTGGTCATTAAGGAAAATTGTATACTATGCATTTCTTCTAGCGGTTTTCTTTAAAAAAAATTATGAATCCCTTTTTAGTTTTATTCTGATTTACTTTTGATATGGAAAGATGAAGGTTTGATCATTACAATTGATAGTCTGTAGTTATATTATTACTTGTCAAAAGCAGAGTGCTAAGAGGACTGGGGAAACTGGAAAATTTGAACTAGAAGGCCCATGAGCAATTTTTGTGAAATTAACAGCCCAAGTCAATGCAGTCCCCCATGTGGCTTTGCAGCCGCATCGACAGGGAGTTTTGGGCCCTGGAGGCCTCCTTGGAGTAAGAGAACAGTTGTTCCTTTGCGTCAAGGTAAGCCCACACAGCCCACTGGGTCTACTCGGACCTGAGCAAACAATTTCTCTGGTGCATGTCCGCGTGGACCCCCAAAACCCGCGGGGGATTGAGGCCAGGAAGGGAGGTGGGATGCAATATTGGCAGCACCACAGCCGCCATGACCGCCCTCTTCCTTGCCTCCCTCCACCGCTTGCGCTTCCTGGTACTGGCCTCTGGTGCATGAACTCATCTGCTCGCCATTTGCAGCAGTGGTCAGGCAGAGCTGAATGGCATGTTGTTTTTTGCAACAGCTGTAAAGTGCCTTACGCTGCCAGAATACTTGTTCCAGCAGTGTAAGGTCCCAATGTGATTGGGCCATCAGTCATAGAAGTAGGACAGTGATGGCGAACCATTTGGGCTTGGTGTGTTAAAAAGTTTGAAAATGCCTAACTTGACTCTGCTGGTGTGTGTCCCCCCCTTTAATAGTACTTTGACTATTGCTACTTTTAATAGTAATTTTGAATTGAACTGAACTGAAAACAACTATAGAACACATTGCATTTTATTTAACAAATTACAGCACAATCTGACTTAACGTTTGTGCCAGTTTAACCAGCGGCACAGCGAGAACGGGAGGCCCCAGGACGGAAAAGGGACTTGAATTATTTTTTGGAGGGGGATTTGAATCCCTTTTCCATTCTGGGGCCTCCTGTTCTCGCTGCGCCGCTGGTTAAACCGGCACAAAAGTTAAGTCGGATTGCGCTATAAGTGACTTTTTTGTCGCTGAGTTTTACTAGAGAATAATTTGAAAGAGGTCGCCAAAACCCCTGCCCTAAATGTCAAGACAAGCCTGTAAAACTTTTGCAAAAATGTAAGGTGTGTCATGGCCCTGGGGGAAACACTGGCGTGTCACCCAAAACGACCCCACATGTCACCAGTGACACGCGTGTCATAGGTTCGCCATCACGGAAGTAGAAGTCGGTGTCAGGCACTAGTTAAGAATCTGAGGAAGTTCCTGGTTCCAAACTTACTTCTGCCACAACACACTGGTGTTTATTACAAGCCACTAACTCTCAGCTTCACCCTCCCCCTCTTGTCTGTGATATGAGGGCAATACTTTCCTATCCAATACGATTGTTGTAATAATGATTGAAATAATGTATGTGATGCACTTTGAACACTCAAAAAGCACTATGTAAACATGTAGGTAGGTGTAGCAGTAGATGTAATGCATGCAGGACAGGGGCCTTCAAGTAACACCTCATTCATGTCAATTGGTTGTTTGTTGGAGTCTTCTAGCAAATTCAAAGAGTCAGTGCTTTTTGTGACGCTTGTGTTAATTCAGGCAGACATTCCAGCCTTCCTCTCAGTCGCGTCGCTACGATGCGTGACACCCCAGAGCGGGGGGGCGCGTCGCCTTTAAGGGAGAGGCTCCGCCCCCGCGCGTGACGTCACGCGCAGGAGCAGAGCACCCTCCCCGCTCCGTTTTCGGCTCATTTTCGAGCCAAACGGACACAGGGGAGGGCGGGCGGGCCCAGCTCCACCACCACACTGTAAGTGGGGGGGGTCGCGCGTCACCCCTGTGCGCGCGACGCCCCCCGGCGGCCCGCCCCCCGCGCTTCCCCCTGTCGACGCCCATGCCTCCTCTGATTTGGGTGGGAGAAATCTTTTTGTTCCATGTTATACCGTCAGTCTCTGAACATCTTCCACTTGATTTCCTGCAACGTTTTAGCACTCCAGAAACTGAACACAAAGGCTCTCGCCAGTTATAGTCCCAATATGTCTGGGAATATTTCACCCAAGGCCTAAGTGGGATCTCTACTCTGGGGAGGCCACAGTTTGCTACGGCTATGCCTGTCATTTCTGTTTTGATCTCCCTGATTGACTGAGTGCATTCAGTGTATGTGGTTATTAAAGCCTCCCGAGTCTAGCTGAGGAGAGGTAGTCTGTCTTGATTTTTGTCAGACCTTTGGTCTTGTACATCACCCTTCTCTGCCACTAAGTGAAAGGTGCCATTGTCAAGAGAGGCGCAAATCGCGTCAAAACACAGAGGAGACTTCTGGGGAAAGATGAAATGCATGTGATCGCTCTGCCAGAACATTTCAACTGGGCCAGTCTTTAATGAACAAAGAGCTTCAGGATGTGAACAACAATCAGTCATCTCTTTTAATTAATCTCCTCTCATTTAGCTATGCATTTGCCTTTTATAGGAGCCTGACAGAGTGTAACACATACTTCCCTGAAATGTCTCCTTTAATTTATGGCCTCTTTTTTTTTAGAGGCTACAATTGACTGAACTCAAAGTGTGTATCAACTAATATGGCTCTTGACTAAAAAGCCTTCTTTTTCCAAGAAAAATGTACAACGTTGTAATGAGTCTCTGAGTGATTGGCAGCCGAACGTATCTGGTGCCATTTAGAAGATACATCAGGCATCTCTGGGGACCTCAAAGGTAGAACACAGGTTTCCTAGGTTCTCCTAAGGTTTAACCCCTGCCATCTCCAGGTAGAAGGATCCCAATTAGCAGAGCTAGAAAAGACCTAGCTTTGACCCCAGGAACATAGGGACATTGCCTTCTCTGGATCCTTGGTCCATCTAGCCCAGGGGTTCTCAACCTGTGGTACACGTACCCCTAGGGGTACGCGAACCGCAGGTTGGGGGTATGCAAGATGCTCCCCGTTATCAGCTGCTACGATTCTAGCCCATAACTGTCGACACTGACTGGCAGAGGCTCTCCAGTTTCAGTCAAGGGTTTTTCCCAGCCATACCTGCAGATGTCCGGGATTCAACCTTCTACACACAGAGGATGTCCTCTACCACTGAGCTATGGCCTCTCTCCGACTACCCTGTATGAGACAGTCTCATATGTTCACATTATGTGGTTCTCTTCAGCTTGCTGTCGCATCTTGCTCTTACTAACTTGCGAAACTGCCTTTCGTGATTGCTTTTCTGTTCCGTTTGACATTACTGACTGTATGGCTGCTACCATCTGCTGTCTTTTTATAGCATTTTCACTGTGTATTGTTTTATTATTTTAATATGCCTGCCACCATGGGAGCCTTGTGATGAAGGGTGGCTTATAAATATTCTAAATAAATAAAGAATGGTATTCAAAAATCAGATGCAATCGCTATTCATCCAGTAATGAGGGGTTGTACAGGCTGTGCCTTACCGGAACATTTGTAGTGGGTTAAGTCATTGTTAGTTACACTTATTGTTTCCTTCTTCAGTCTTACACAGTTGGAGTCAGATTATTTCTCCAGGTTTTTTTGCAGCTCTGTTTCCAGTCCGAATTTTCACTCTCGTCTTTTTTAAAAACAAAAAAACAATAATACAATTAGAGGAGAGATTTGAATAGGATAGCCTGCCTTTTTCATGTCACTGATCACATTTTTTTCAGTAGTACCATTATCTTTTTTCAAGGCATCAGTGATTGCATGAAAATCACCTGATCCTTATGGCACCTCCAGCACTGACCTGATCCTAAAGCATTTTCAAATGTGTTATTAATTCTAGCATGAGTGTTAGTATACTGTATATCAACAATAGTATGATATAAGAACCTACAAAAATTGTCTCCTGGTGCTTTATTTACCCAAAGTCTAGAACTTTCCATTGGATACTCCTGATTATTTTTGAAAGTGTTCGTTGTTGAAATTGCATAGTATTTAGAAGACTTTTATCATGTTACATGCATTAAGATACCAAGAAGTGGGTCCTGCAACAAAATGTTGCATCTGCCTAAATCGGGGTTCTCAACCAGTGGTACTTCGGCTGACTGCTGGTGGTACTCAGACCAGTGGAACCCTGCTCTGATGCGGTGCTTTCAGTGGCATGTTTTCACTCCTGAGAGGCTCCTGCCTTTGGCCGAGCCTCTCGGGAATGCTGAGAAGGGCCCTCACACCTGCCCAGAGCCTCCTACTTGCGTTTTCTGGCCTATGAAAACCTGAAAACCAGAAAGTAACTGGTGATGATGTCGTCGCCAGTCACTTCCGGTGGTACTCAGAAGCAGAGTGGCACCGGAGGTTGTACTGCCAGGAAGGGGTTGAGAACCCCTGGGCTAAACCTAAAACCACCACCACGACACTATAAGCCATTAAAGATTACCCAGTAGGCCAATCCCATCTTCCTGCCTGTCCACCCCTGCCCTGTGTTCTACAATACACACCTCTGTGGCCCCTGAGAGCGACTTCACATATACTGTCTGCCTGAGTCTGGGTTTTTCTGGTTGCTTGTATTGTCCGTTTTAATTCACAAACATTCTGAATTTGCTATCAGTGTATGTATATAGATATGGATTAGCATGATTTTGATGCCCTTATAAATTTTGGTTTTGAAGTGATATTTTATATTATATAATGTGATTCTTGTATGTGCGTATTGAGTATGAAATTTCCATGTGTTTGTTACATGAAATGTTAATGTAGAAATGATCCAGCCTGTTTGGTTTGGTTTTCTTTTATCTCTACTTTCATTATATGTAAATTAGCAGAATTAAGGAGGGTGGGGAACCTGGAAATCAAGAACCTAAGGGCCAAACAACATGTTATGTGTAATGTATAACATGGGGCAAAACCACAGTGGGAAGTAGGGGGGCTTTAGTACTTTACCCACCGCCATGAATCTTATCTTGATCTTCCCCACATGTGCTGTTTTTAATGGGGGGAAAAGCATCTGGGTTTTCTGAAATTGGAAGAGATATCTGTTGACGTTTAACCCCTTTTCTTTCCTTCCTAGGGACAAATGTTCATGAAGCCCAGCGCATCCTGAATGAAAGCGGACTACCAATCACCTCCGCCAGTGATCTTGAAGATGCTGCTCGGAAGGCAGTGGCTAGTGTGGCAAAGAAATAAAGTGAACGCTGGCAAAGAAGTCTTTCGTTCACAACAGACATTCCCAATATTGCCTCTGAATGTACAATTTAGGGTTCTTTTAACCAGCCATGAGTAAGACTAGGCTTGACCTCTCAGCGGTGTACTGACATTCTGGAATATTCAATGGGTACAAATAGAGGACTACATTAATTAATACCAATTCATAGAGCCTCTACTTTGCAATGTACCATCAGAATGACTTGCAAGCGGGTATATCGAGTAGCTACTGACTCTTGCCATTCAGGTGTGTTTCTCCTGTAATATGTCATTGTTAGTGACTCACCATTTTTTGAGATACTTTGGACCATCTTTAATATCCTGGAAGGGATAGAAGGCCTTACTGACAATCATGGCCAAGATCCAAAGAACCACACAACTAGCTCTTTGGACCCAAGAGAACTTTGGAATTATGTTTCTCAAATAGTACCACTCCATACCAGATGGCAAACTACTTTTGAAACTGATGGGACTCTCAACAGCTTTTGATCGGGTACGGGTGGTGTGCTATTTGAAGAAAAAAAGAAAAGAGTTAAAAAAAATTCCACAGTGTATCTCCAAAGCCCTTTCGTATGCCTGAAGTTGCTCTTTGGATCTTAGCCAATATGTTCGTAGTGAACTTTTCCAGTTATAGCTAGAGAAATGAATATGTTTATATTATGTCTTTGGAGCCAAATAACAGGATTTTTTGCTCCTTAGAAAACATGTGTTTGTACCATAAATGCCTTAAAATGAAATGCGTGTGCTTTGATGCCCAGTGTATACCTTGCACTAGAAGAAAAGCAAAGTGGAGCTGTGTAGGAGAGTTTCATTTTTTACCATCCTGTGAATGGATGAGTCTCAAATCACGTGAATATTTTTAAGCACTAAGGGGAAAACACAAAGCGATCCCTGTCAGCACTCTATGCAGTATATATGAACATTTGGGTTCATTTGATAATGGACATGCAGTTTTCAGGATCAGTGGTCACCGTAATATTAGATTTGCCATTTATAGCATCCGAAGAGTGATCCCTCCTTTAGGAGATCACTCTTTAACTAATCAATGGTTTAAGTATAAGCATAGGACTGGTTTACACAATACTTTAAACCCTGAACTGTTCCCTCCCAGTAAGGACATGAGCACTCCCAATGTGTCACTTCCATGCGAGTTCCTCTAATTGTGTGGGGGGGCAGTGTGGGCAAATTGTCCCCTCCCGCACACTTGATTAATGGGAAAGAGCATGATTAATGGAACTGACTAGGGGCAAGGGAAGGAGATAAGACATGTGCATTAGGAGTGCACGCATCCTGTACTGCGCAGGATTGGTTCATGGTTACAAATATCTGAACCAGCGCTATGCATATACTTTACCATTACATAATCAGACCATACCATTATGTGCTGTCAGGGATCGCTTCTGTCCAATAGTGCGGAGGGAGGGGGAAACGACACCTTTAATGGAAAATATTGGGGGCATGATCCAGCTAAAGATAAGAACATGTAAGTTCTGTTGATTTCAGTGGAAGTGTTAATTATGTGTTTTCCTCTCATTCTGAAACAAATGGAACTTGCTCAATTTTGACTTGACCATGCCTCTAATTTATGAAAAACATGCGTACAAAATGGAACAAAGGTTTTCCATCTGACTCTATAACCACTTCAGTGTGCTTGTTTCACTATGGGAAGAATTATGAAAAACACAACATTCATTGTAGAAGTGCACTTTGCATTAGATATGGGTTATTTAGATAAATTATCCAATCAGGAAAAAGAAGATCCACATTGTTTCACTTAGACAAACCAGGAATTTGTGTTCTGAAGTGTTTCAGTAATAGTCAATAAAGAATATGATAATTTTGTAATGTAATGAGTGTAATTTACGTAATACATTTTTCATGGTTAAATATCTGATTGTTAACATTTTTGGGGGGAGGGGTTCCTGACATTTCTATGAAACAACTGTAAATAATTTGTAGGAATTACAAAAAAAAAATCCATCAATTGTGCTTTCATTCTAGAAATGGGTAATACCTCCTGGGGCCCTCACTGGATATGGCTGGGAAATAAGCCAACCTAATTGGTGAATCCAAATGGAGGGGGAGGGAGTTCCTAACCTCAAGTCTCATTCCGTCCTACTTTGAAAGTCTCCTCACCCTACCCACCACAATTTGTGTCCATACGTTTTACCCTCTTTATCTGCAGGACGGAGGGCAGCGGGATTTGAATCAGGGCCATAGTGAAGAGGTTGCTGTTTGCCTCTTCACCAGTTCACTGATTTAAATTGTAAACCGCTTGTAAAAGGTTTGTTATTTTAAAACTTACCTTTTTTCCTGTCGATGGCTATCTTGGATCTTGCAAGATTTTGCGAGATCCAAGATGGCTGCCGACAGGAAAAAGGGTAAGTTTTAAAATTACAAACCTTTTTAAAAGCGCAGCGGCGGCAGCAAGGGCTTCACCGGACCCGGAAAGCCTGGGACGGATCCGGAACTGTAATCCGGGACCATTCCGGATGGCAAGCCTACTCCTACATCATATCTAATTTGGTCCCAAATTAACCAGAGAACAATCCATAGCTCTCAGGAAACGACATGATTAGAACCAAACTGTTGCAATCAAGGCTGGCCCAAGACATTCTGCTTCCTGAAGCCATGGTACTCCCCCCCCCCCGTACAAAAGCACCATGAAATTGTAGGTGACTGCATTGGTCCACAAGAAGAAATACCCACAATTTAAAGGACAATGCTTTTAGTTTATTCTAAATAAAGTATAAAAAAATTAAACAGCAAGCTTTTGAGTTCTATTGAACAATTTAATAATCAGCTAAACTAGAGCAGGGGTTCTCAACCTGTGGTACGGATACCCCTAGGGGTACGCGGACCTCTTGCTGGGGATACACCAAGCCCTGCCCCTTATCTGCCCCATCAGCAGATAATTAAGTGTTAATTAACATGGATTTTAAATTTTAATTATTTTCGGAGCCCTTCTGTCTCTCTGATTTTGGTTTTGGGCTTATTTTTGTACTTTGGAAAATGTACTTTGGTGGGGTGGGGGAGGGAGGAGCTGATTTTGGGAAGTGTGACTTGGAGAAAAAAAGAGATCCTTGTATCTCTCTCTCTCTCTCTCTCTCTCTCTCTCTCTCTCTCTCTCTCTCTCTCTCTCTCTCTCTCTCTTTCACACACACAATTAAATAAGACATTTTTCACATTTAAAATTGTTTTAGTACTTTTTATTTAATGATTAATTACCTAATTAATTAATTGATTAATCAAGTTAATTAGCAGGGGGTACTTCAGAAAATTGGACTGTGATAGGGGGTACCCGGGCCTCCAAAGGTTGAGAACCCCTGGACTAGAGTGAATAAGACAAGATGGCTGCTGTTCTATCAGAACTTCGGAGATAAGCCTTGCTGTCTAGGGCTGTGACCTTGACTACACATACATGGAATTAAGTCTCACACATTTCACTTCTCTCTGTGTGTGTGTGTGTGTGTGTGTGTGTGTGTGTGTGTGTGTGTGTGTGTGAGAGAGAGAGAGAGAGAGAGAGAGAGAGAGAGAGAGAGAGATCACAGCCTTTGAGGTCACTTGACTAGTAATTGCTGTCTCCAGTGGCGTAGTTTGATACGGGGCCCTGTGGCTCAGGGCCCCCGGCACCAGCTTCTGGGGGGGGGGCGCCAATGGGGGCAATTCGTCCGAGTTGTCCGAGGAAGTCAGCGCCCCTCCAGGAGGTGCGGCGACCCAGTCACGCTGGTGACTTTGCATCCTGGGATTTGTAGTGCTGTTCGGCTGCTGCGTTGCTTTATGGAAAAGCCGGCCTTTCTTCGCAAAGTGCCTTGGGACTTGTAGTTCTCTGCCCTTCCCAGGCTTCCTCGCCGCTTCTGTTCGCTGCTGGTGGCTTACCGGTAGCCATGCCAGGGAGCAGGGGTGGGAAACCCCGCGAGGCCGTGAAGCAAACCCAGCTGGAGGAGAGGGGACTGCATAGGTGATGGAGTGGGTCCTGTGGAAGCCTACTCGCTCTATGTCCATCAGGGTCATGAGAGTTGGAGAGACTGCGAGACTGAAGTGCCTCCCAGAGAAGCACCGACCTCCTCCTCCGAGGAAGTTTGCTTTTTCACCCCGCGCCTGGCTTTTTTCACCCCCGCGCCCAGCAGGTAACCAACTGAGTCACCCTCTGAGCCCTCCTCACCCTCATCATGGATGTGCGCCACGCCGAACACGGTAAACAAACATGGATTTTAAATGTTTGTTGGGGGGGAAATAAATAAATGGTGATTTTTACACCCCAAAAATCATGCGACGCCTTTGGCGGCGTGGGGGAGTATAGGGGGGGCCAATCCGGGGGGGTGCCAATTTGGAGGTGTGCCCCCAATAGATTTTGGGCTAGGTACACCACTGGCTGTCTCTGATCTCTAGCCCTGGACCAGTACTCTCCTCCAGTACGTAAGGAGTGTTCCTGCCATTAAAAGCTTGTCTACATCTACTAGGCTGTAGCCAGGCTATACGGCCAGACTTCCCAGGAGGAAGAAAGTGGAGCCAACATTTCCCCCAGGCCAGATGTACAGAAACAGAGCTGGAAAGGAGAAGGATAATCTGACACTCAATTCCTATTGAAATCAAGGCTAATTTGTTCTGAAAACTAATGGGGCCAGGCAGTGACAGAAGTAGGTTACTCTGTGAATGAGCTGCTGTTTAGGGAGATGACATGATGGGATTTAGAGGCAGGATTCTTTACATTTCCTAAACTGACTCTTCTGAGCACACGCAGAGCAGAAACAGGTCATCGCCAGGAAGGCTGACAGTGACAAAGTGTCTGCAAACACTTCGGAGATAGGAAGGCTCAGAGGGCTTCCCACATTAGGCAGGCTGCCTTGTACCAGAGTCCACAGGTTGGAAAAGGAGACACCTGATCTTTCTATTATAGCAGACACAAGGAGTTGCTGAGCAACCAGGCCATGCAGTCAAGCCCATTTTTCCTGAATTCCTTTTGACTCCTAAATATACCCTTAAGGCTCTCCTTCAGTGTTTCCCTGCGACACAAGCGTACCGCTTAAAGGCAACATTGATTTGCCCACCTGCAACTGCACACTTGCAAGGCAAACCTATGCCTGTCCGTCAAAGGCCACAATCCTCGCATGACCAGCTATAGCTGGCCTCAAAATCACTACACAAAGTCAGCCACTTTGGGAGCTGGACAATCAATGGCAACATTCATTTACTCCAATATAGAAACATATGAAACGACGACTACCCTATTCTGAGCCAGTTCTAGGCCCAGCCCAAGATATTTTGCTGCCCGAAGCAAAGGATGAGATCACACCTACCTACCCAGCCCCCCCCCACACACACACACACTGGTACAAAAGCAACACTATGAAATTATAGGTGACTGTCAGCCCATTCCAACCCAGGGGCCAAGCAGCCCAAGTCAGACCTAAAGTCAGCCTAAGTCGTTTAGGGCGACTTTAGGTCTGGAACGCAACCATTTAGGGCAAAGTTAGGTCGAAGTTACGACCGACGGACTAAGAACAGCCCATTCCAACCCAAGGGCTAAGCAGCACAAGTCAGACCTAAAGTTGACCTAAAAGTGGGCGGACCATGGGTGTAATGGGGGCGGCAACCAATTAACGTTGGATTCCAGACTCTGGCAAGCACAGACACGCCCCCTCCAACACAAATGCTGACACAAATTTTAGGTCGACCAAAAAGGTGGACCCAAATTCGAGGAGACCCATAGGAGCCGTTTTACCTTACCCAAGCCAGCCCTCTCCTGAAAATTTCTAACACCCTACTCCTGAGTTAGGTCAGAGTTAGGACGGAGTTGGGCCTGCTAGGTCTGGAAACCGACAGAGTTATGCCTAAGATAGGGAGCCTATCAGCACCCAGCCCCACCCAGCCTCTTTCCCACAAAAGCCCAGCCCCAGGCCCCCAGTCTCTCTCTCTCTCTCTCTCTCTGAGCACGTGGCGTGGGGTTCTGTCCCCCACAGCCACAAAGTGGGACTTTGTCGGTGGAGGGCAAAATTCACAAACAACCCTCTTCTCCTCTCTGCCCCCCTCAAGGGGGCAGGTAAGAGCAGGGGTTGTGCTGACATGTGTTCTGACATCTGCCTCTTTGCATATAGAAATATAGGTAGGATACATGCCTCTATACCAATGTGTTGTCTCATAGCTGCCTGCATAGCCTGCCATGACATGCCTCTTTACCAATGTCTTGTCTCATAGCTGCCTGCATAGCCTGCCATGATATGCCTCTTTACCAATGACTTGTCTCATAGCTGCCTGCATAGCCTGCCATGATATGCCTCTTTACCAATGTCTTGTCTCATAGCTGCCTGCATAGCCTGCCATGATATGCCTCTTTACCAATGTGCCCTCTCATGTCTGCCTGCATAGCCTGCCATGATATGCCTCTTTACCAATGTGCCCTCTCATGTCTGCCTGCATAGCCTGCCATGATATGCCTCTTTACCAATGTGCCCTCTCATGTCTGCCTGCATAGCCTGCCATGATATGCCTCTTTACCAATGTGCCCTCTCATGTCTGCCTGCAATGCCTTCTCTGAAATGCCTCTTTACCAATGAGTAGTCTCATAGCTGCCTGCAATGCCTTCTCTGAAATGCCTCTTTACCAATGAGTAGTCAGATGCCTGCCTGCAATGCCTGCTATGATATATAGGATACATGCCGCTTTACCACTATTGTGTCAGATTGCCGACTGTTGTCATGTGAGCATACAACACCACGAGTGTGGTGGTGCTGTTAACCGTCTGTAGACACCAGCTTCCCCCCCTTTTTCTCCACAGGGTCAACTGACAGGTCAGTATTGCTAGGATTGCCATGGTTGTGACCCAATATATGTGTTGTCTTCTCTCTCTTTGACCCTTTTCCCTTACAGGATCATGCTTGCCTTACACCCGGGTAAGCAGCTCAGACCATGCTATGTGTGTCACACCTCTCAGCTGTGTTATTTCTCTCCCTGCAGGCTTTTGCAACTGACACACTAGCTTGTCTTCACTGGCGATTGCTACCACACACCAGCTGCCATGTAACACCCCCTTGTTTTTTGTCTCCCCAGGAACGTCCACTACCACCTACCTTCCTGGGAGCACCCCTGGGCCCGCAGTCTGGTTGCCCCACGGTCCTCTGCCTCGCTGCTGCCAGAGGTCAGAGAGCCAGCCCTGCAACCCTCCTCAGCTGCCGGCGCTGCTGCTGCTCCACTTCCCTGGCTGTCTACTTGCTGTCCCTCCCTTTTCTATGGAGCAGGCTGTGGTTCCACAGGGGGAGAGCCTGCATCTCCAGGTCCATGGGGCATGTGTGCAGCTGCTGCTGCTGCTTTCAGATTGGCTGCTGTGACTACCCCTGGCAGCCTCGCCTGTCCATCTCTGCTAACGTTCCAGAACAATAAAGATGCCCCTCGGGCAGAGCCTCCTTGAAACATATGTGCCCAGTGTTACACAAGCATTGCCCTCCACACACAGACAGCCCCCAGCACTGAAGCCCCTGCATGAATCCCTTCCAGGGACTGCCACTTACTTCCCAGGGAGACCACAGCAGGGAGGCTGCCAGACCCCCATGGGACAGAGGGGAGGGGGAGTTGGGGGGGCCTCTCAGGCAGGCAAACAGTGACAGGTGCCACGGAGCCCATAGCGGGGCCACTTGCGGCCGCTGCATCTGTGTAGTGGCTGCACAGCAACCGGGGATCTTGCCAGCCAGGGCGTCCACCCGTAATGCAGCCGCTTCCGTCGAAGGTCCGCCCATAATGCAGCCGCTTCCATCGAAGGTCCGCCCATAATGCAGCTGCTTCCGTCGAAGGTCCGCCCGTAATGCAGCCGCTTCCGTCGAAGGTCCGCCCGTAATGCAGCTGCTTCCGCCCACAGTCCGTCTGCATAAGAGGCGCCTGTTTCTGCATTGCCTTCATCTGCGGAGTAACCCGTGTGTCCCTATTGGTCTCTGCAGACCCCTCTCTCGGAATCTCTCTCCCACCAGCCTTGTTGTCTGTCTGTCTGTCTGTCTGTCTCTGACCCACCCGTGCCCCTCCCCAGCACCCACTGTCTGCCTGCCTCCCCTCCCACTCCCTGATGATGGCTGCTGGCCACCCCCCACCCTGCCAGAGTGCCTGCCGAGAGGCGCTGTCGTCGCCCCATCTGGGGGCGTGATGAGCTGCATGAGCCCTTCACGCTCGCAGCAGACAAGCCCAAGGCATCTCTCGGTCTTGGCCGGGGCACAGAGCAGAACGCACGCCAGGATGCCTTCTTTGTGGGCATTGCCCCGGCCCTGGAGGTCCAGGGCTTCAGGCAGCGCACGGGCAAGTCATGTCAGAGGCAGTTCCAGACATCATGAGCCCCCCCCTTGTGTGTGACGTTCCCACCCCCTCCTTCCCTTCCCTCCCCCGCTCCCCCCCATGACTCCCACGTGCAGCCTCAACGTGGCATGGGGGTGGCATCGCCTTCTGCAGGGGGGACGGGGGGGACGGCCACTCTCCCCTGCAGCAGGTGGCTGATGCACAGGGTGCCCTGTGGCAGCTGGCTCGGCACCTCGCTCACCTGTCACCTGCCCTGCGTCCACCACATGACTGGCGCAACCCCCCTGCCTGCGGTCAGCCCCTTTGTGACCGGGCTGAGACAGACACTGCAGCAGCTGCCATGGATGGACGCTGACACATGCAGACAAACAGGCCTGCACATGCCCGAGCCAGACACCGAGCCTGGAGAGCCTGCCTGCCTGGGAGGTAAGTGTTGCCTGGATCCTGGGGTGGTGCTGGGCCACAGAAACTGCAGCCTGCCTAACTCAGGCATACCTCTGACCTAACTCAGACATAACTTCTGCCTAACTTAGGCTGCACTTAGGCCACACTTATGCCTGACTTGGAGAGGAGTTGGGTTGGAATGGGCTGCAAGTTGGTCCATACCTGCGATTCAAAGTTGAATGATACATTATTTAGGACAAACTAAAAGTAACTAAGTATCCCAGAATGAATAGGCCAGCGGGTGGCGCAGTGGGTTAAACCCCTGAACCATGAGCTGTCGATTGAAAGATCGGCAGTTCGAATCCGCGACAGGGTGAGCTCTCGTTGCTTGGCCAGCTCCTGCCAACCTAGCAGTTCCAAAGCATGTTAATGCGAGTAGATAAATAGGTACCGCTTGCGGGAAGGTAAACAGCGCTCCGTGTTCCAGCTGCATGCTACGCACTGCGACAAGGAGAGTCATGCCGGCCACATGACCACGGAGGCATCTTCAGACAACGCTGGCTTTTCGGCTTTGAAATGGGGATGAGCACCACACCCTAGAGTCGGACGCGACTGGACTTAATTGTCAGGGGTCACCTTTACCTATCCCAGAATGAGCATTTGATTCCTCTTCAGCAGAGAGATGCTGAGCAAAAGGTACCGGGGAGAGCATGTTGTAGGAGCCTCGCCAGTCTGCAGTTTGCAAAATCAAAAGTACAGTCGTCCTTTATTTGAAGACTTGGGTCAGCTGTGAACGGTCTGAGTCCATTTTATAAGTCAATTTTACACATACAGGACTGCTTAAACAAACGAAGAAATCAAAATATGATTAAGCCCTCCATCCTCGAAGTAAAAACTCTATACCAGGTCAATTCTATCCTGGGCCAGCCCAGAGCACGTAGGGGCTGTATGTTGTCCGTACTGTATGCTGGTACAGCCTCCTGCATGACCAGGCAGGGATGGAGAGGTAAGCAAAAAACTATTTTACTTACCTACTCTGCTGCTGCCTGGTCCCTAGTGATCCTATTCAGATCTGCAACAGTTCTTTGGCTCGTGTAAATCCAAGTGGTTCCAAGGGGATATGCCGTGCCCAGACTGAGGGTATAGGATATTGGCACAGCTGCTGCCACCAATATCCACCCCCGGCCCACCCTCAACATACCCCTTGGCCCAGGCTGATCCCTGCCCAAATCCTCCCCCAGAACACCCTCCTCTGCTGAGCTACCAGCTCCACCAGGGGCTCAGTACAGAATTGTGATGGCGTGGGCCATGTGCCCCAGCCTGTGTGCTGTTGCAGCGGCTGCCACACAAACAACCCAATCTTGCTGCCACAGTCTGCACCATCCATCCCCCATAAAACATCTTCTCAGTCTCTTCTTTGTTCCCTCTCATTGAGCTTCGACTTGTTCTCTTTGAACTTCTAGAGTCTTCAAGTCTACGTTTTACGGGACTTCCACCTGTCAGTGCAGGGGATTATTTCTCCCTGCAGTGGAGAGTGTGGGGAAAGAAAGCTTCACACTGTGCTTCAGATTTGCCCTCCCTCTCCTTCCCCCCAAACACTCCCATTTTGCTTCTTTTTTTGGGGGGGGGGAGAGGGAAGGAGCCTGAGTATTTCAAGTTTGAAAAGGAGACTGAACAGTGTTAACTGATGGGCCAATAATCCTATCTAGGCCTTGTGTTGACAGAACTCGTGCTCTCTTGGTGCAGGCATGCATTGCTGGCAAGCAAGGCCCAAGAGCCAGGCCCATGCAGCCAACTACTGCTCCTTCACCACTCCACTAGGTTTTAGTGCTTGCACAGATCTTCCAAAGTACATGCACAGGAGACTCGGGCAGCTTCACTGATATTGAGGAGTGGCTGGTCGCCTACTGATGCAGAACAGCAGTAACACAGAGGTGGATTTTGCTGACTGGCCAGTCTGCCGTTTGGAACAAGAGCTTTGGTTTGCCACATCATCGGGCCGGACCGAGTCAGTCTGCTGGTCTAAATCCACTTCTCAGAGGTGTCGCCTGATATGGGGCGGTGGGGCGGTGGGCCCCAGGGCGTAGGGGCGGAAAGGCTCCGGGGGCCGGAAGCCTCCTTAAGTTTCGAGTTTTTTTTTCGCTTTTTTAAAAAGATTTTTAGGGGATTTTTAGCACTAGCGGGGCTTCTAATAGTTAATGTATGCTTTGCGCAACTTACTGTGTGTACTGTGACCCTCCCGCGACGATCTCCAGGGCGCAGACAATCTTCTCGGGCTCAGATCGTTCCTCTGCTCCCGGGCGCGAATTCTGTAAAGCGCCCAGGAGCGCTTTGCAGAGTTCACGCATGCACAGAGCGGCGATGTTTCCAATCGAAGTTCTGCGCATGCGTGAACTCTGCAAAGCGCTCCTGGGCGCTTTACAGAGTTCGCACCAGGGGCTGCAGAGCAGCAGAGGAGCGATCTGTGCCCTGGAAGATCGTCTGCACCCCTGGAGATCGTCACGGGAGGGTCTCAGTACACACAGTAAGTTGCGCAAAGCATACATAAACTATTAGAAGCCCCACTAGCGCTAAAAATCCCCTTTAAAAACAGCAATTTTTAAAACAGCATAATTATGCAAATTAATTATGCTAATTAGCTTGGGGGCGTCGGGGTTTTCCGCCCCAGTGGCAGAGGCGCCTGGCTACCCTTCTGCCACTTCTAGTTCAGTGTCGTCTCCACTGACTGGCTGAAGCTCTCCAGGGTTTCTGACCAGAAGATTCTGCAACCCTCCCAATCAACGTTTTGGGATCTTCTGCATGCAAAGTATGTTCTCTACCACCAAACTACAACCCCTCCTAGTGTCATAAGAACATAAGAAGAGCCCTGCTGGATCAGGCCAAAGGCCCATCTAGTCCAGCTTCCTGTATCACACAGTAGCCCCACCTGATGCCTCAGGGAGCACACAGCCAACAAGATAACCTGTTTCCTGCTGCCACTACCCTGCACCTGGCACAGAGAAAACCTACTTCTAAAACCAGGAGGTTGCTTATGGCTTGTACCCTATGATGGTCTTTTCCTCCATGAATCTATCCAAACCCCTTTTAAAGGCATTAAGGCCAGGTGCCATCACCACATCCTGTGGCAAGGAGTTCCACAGATGAATTACACGCTGGGTGAAGAAATGTTTTATTTTGTCCATTCTAACTCTCCCTCCACTCAATGTTAGTGCATGTCCCCTGGTTCTGGTGTTGTGCAAGAGGGAGAAGAATTTCCCTCTATCCACTCTCTCCATCCCGTGCATAATTTTATACGTCTCAATCATGTCCCCCCTCAGGTGCCTTTTTTCTAGACTGAAAAGCCCCAAACGCTGTAGCCTTTCCTCATAAGGGAGGTGCTCCAGCCCACGAATCAGTTTGGTCGCTCTTTTCTGCACCTTTTCCAACTCAACTATATCCTTTTTGAGGTGTGGTGACCAGAACTGGACACAATACTCCAGGTGTGGCCTTACCATTGATCATTCTCTTTATAAGGAAATGCACAAGACAGCGTCACCAATCCATGGCACAAACAAGAGAGGCTGACCGAAGGTGGTGTGGAAGACTGGCTTTATTTTTAGAAAATGGTTTGACACATTTTAAGTGTGCAGCTCTTTTTCAAGGGTACTTTTCTTTTGCAACACTTTCCAGAGAGGCATTCATCAAGGGTACAATGAATTCACAGTCTGGGGCATTCATTAACCCAACTGTAGGGAGCCCCCCTGCATACTGGACATGCTGGGGCTCACAGATGCCTTAATGAATGTGCCTAGGTTGAGGGCAGAGCCTGCCCCCCCCCCAATATTTGTTCATTGTACCCTGATGAATGCCTGAAAAGAACTTAAATTCTGACTTTCTGTCTCTGGTTAGGATTTGTCAGACTGGCTCCAGCCAAAATTCAGTAACTGCCATCATCATTTTCCATTACAAGAAGAAGGTGATAAGATTGTAATATTGTACTTGCATCACAGGTTTTTTTGGGGGGAGGGGGGTGTTCGGAGGGGATTGTGTCCACATGCACAAGTGTTAACCCTTTACAACACTGCGCTGTGCATTTTGAATGTCAGTTCTCCGAAAGATGCCCACTGCCAGCCCAGGAACCTATACCTATGGTTTCTCTCCCCCCCGCCCCCCATCTTGTGTTCCAGCCCTCTATCCAGTGTTGATTATTGGACAGAAAAGCTGGACAGAAAAGGCTCAGGGCAGGAAACTCATGCTGGGTAATCGTCCAGAGACTGTACATGGGTGTAATATATCCCTATATCACTACAGAAACATTAATGACTCTTCCATGCCCCAGCAAGAGAATCAGTTTCCAACCATGGAAGGCAAGCATGCTTTTATATTCTTCCAATAAAACAAGTTATTGCTGCCTTGGTTGAATGCCGGTAATTATGAACTACTGAAAAACTGTAAAAATGTATCCATTTTTAATATCACCATCTGCTCTATTTAATCTTTTACCCCATTTTACACTACCAACTCTTCTAATCCTTACCTTTTATTAGATTAGCAAGGTGTATTTATCACTCCTGATGTTTTCTTTACATTTCCTACAAAAACTGTTCCGAGTACATGCAGAACTCAGAATATCTGGCCAAGAGCCTTGTAGCATCTGGAATGCAAACAGATTGACAAATCCAAACAGATTAACAACCCAATCCTGTGCAAAGATACTCGGCCGACCTAAAGGGCCAGCCGCAGTATCCAGCCGCGTTGGTACATATCGGCCCTTACTCTCTGGGTGTCGAAAATGCACATCATGGCACGTTTAAGACTAACAACCCAATCCTATCTTTCCCCTCCCACTGGTTCAGCCATGCTGAAAAGGTGCACACTGTATCCAGCTGGGGGGGGGGAGCAGGAGGCTTCAGAAAGGAAAGGGGATTTAAATCCTCCTTTCCCTTCATAAGCCTCCCACCCCACAATGGGTTTCTTCAGACCTGCACCAGCAATTTTACTGGCTCAAGTCTGAGGAGAGAAAAGGGGTGGGGAGGCTGCTGCCAAAGGGGATAGGATCCAGCACATCCCGCACCCCCATTCCTCCCCCTCCCCGCCCAGTTGTACCCCGTTCGGCCCTCTCCTAGCTACTTCCTGCTGCCTCCCTGCTACCTTACCTTCCTTGGTGGGTGGCTGGTGCTCAGTCAACGGACATAGGAATGTTCTGGCCTTCCCACCAGTGTGCTACTTGGATCACAGTTTACGGCCATTTTTTGGCAGCCAGCACCAGCAGTACACACATACCATTGGTGGCGAGGCCCAATAAAATTGAACCATAAAGCCTACAAAAGTTTATGCCACAATACACCTGTTAGTCTTTACAAGTGTCATCAGGGCTGGCATTTTCATGAGACCAATGGAGCTCTAGCCCCCTCTTTTTTCCTCCACACTTCCTCTTCTGCACTGTTCATCTCTTCATTTTCAAATCCAGGGAGTGGGACGAAGAGCAGTGGAGGTTGTGCGCCACCAGGTAAGGGGAGGCAGCATTTAACATGCTGCCTCAGGTACTGTGATGTCTTGGGCCAGCCTTATCATAAGAATCTTAGCTGTTTTTGCTGTAGCCTATTAAAATGGCCGCCTCCCTGGAATTTGTCAGACTATCCGGGCATAGGAATCACTCCTGTCACCTGACTCCTGAATTTGATATAGTGCTGCAGTATGAGGAAGAAGAGAGCAACTGTTACAGCATGTAGAACACGGGGAAACACATTTTAGGCGAGGGTGCCTTCTCCCCCATAAGTCTGCCCAACTGTTACATTCATCCCTGAAGCCATTTGTTGAGTACTCCCATTTCTAACTTTATAAGGCATGACTGTCTGAATGGTTTTAAAACTGGCAAGATGTGATCCCTGTAGCAAGTCCAAATTAGCAATCTCACAGTGATATTCTGAACTAACATTCTCCAGACATCTTCAACGCATACAGTACAACGTTTGCAGTAAGCTAATGCTATTTCCCACCATTAGTACACTGCGCTGGCTATCCCCCTGCAAAAATGCCTTTTTCTCTTCCTTCATTAGGAGCTGCAGTGTTTGTTAACATTCTATCACTACCACTGATTCTTCCTTCTGAGCAGTTGCAATGTTCAATGCGCATTGCATTCCATCGCTGCAGCCCAGCAAGTGCAGGGAAGAGAAGCTCACATGTAGCTCTTTAGCCTGTTTATATACATGGTGATGTTTAATTGCCTCTTTTTCTTTGTATCTGTATCAGCTTAATTGCCTCTTAAGTGGACAAAGCAGATTATGTGCTTCCGCTAATCTATAAACTCATGGTGAACTCAGGTGGTTGAGTGGCTATCGGTTTGCACATGAAATGGGGCCACCCACCGACAAGGTAGTGGTTTCTGTAAACGTGAAGGACTCCCTAGGGGCATAAAAACAGATACGTTTGTAAATTAAAAGAAAAGAATCCTCCTGGGACGCACCTCGCGTCGCAGGAGCGTTTGCCCTGCTCCCGGGGGGGTGCGTCCAGCAACGCTTCTCCCTTCCGTGATTCCGGCCAGCTGATTGGCTGGTCGGGTCACCTGACTCCGAGCGCCGGCACGAGGGAGCTGCGCGTTTATTGCAGCTCCCTCAGTCGGCATTCGGGAAGCAACACCCTCCCGCCCTCCCTAGGCATAGTCCGGGATTAGCTGGTTTCCCTTCAGGGGGCCAGATAGGAATTTTTGGCCGCCAATTAATTGGCTCACTTTTGGCGGTCTTTTTGCCTACCTCGGACTGTGTTTTGGGGAGGGGGTTCAGTCAGTCGGTCACCTGGCAGGTGGCGTGCGGAAATGGGTAGGCAGGGTGATAGGGACTCGGCGTGCACTTGGAGTTCGGCAAGGTCAGGTGGTAAGCCAGGACCGCTCATCACGACACTGTTACCCTCGGGTCGGTGAGGCTGGCTGGCAAACCACCTGGCTGGGGCAGGGAGGTACCATCAATGGCGTAGCTAGTATGGTCACCTGCATTGCCCAGCTGTCTTCACCTTTCGGGGTTGGCCATGATAGGCCCCATCGGGCGGAGACCGAAGGGGCCTGGAGTCTGGGTGTTTACGCCAGAAGAGTAGGGGGAGGTAAGTGGCTATCGCTGTTTTCCCCCGACCAGTATCCACACGCCCAAGGGGGTGGATAGTTGCCCCTAGTTATTTGTTGCCTTTGCAGGTCTTTATATTAACAAAATAAAGTGACCATTTTATCCAAGAAGCGTTGTCTGGCGTATTTATTTCCGGGGTATAAGGGTAAAAGAAATCACCCCAAACAATGCAGACTGAGCACGCTCTATGACCATCAGCACCCATGGAATATGGTGCTGTCCATTGGCAATAAAATAAAATAAAATAAAATAAAATGCAATATTCCCATGTTAAAACAAAATTGAAGCAAGAAGGTGTTCAGCTCAGTCCTTTTAGGTTCAAGGGGATGATTTGCACTGTCTGTCCGCAAGTCTCTATTCTTTCTCCTTTCTTGAGTATTAGGTTAGACAACCTGTGCAATTCTTTGTAGCCAGATTTGAGGGTTTTAACATTATTTTTTGTGTGTGGAATATGAGTAGGGAGGAAGGAGGAAGCAGCGGCTTAACAGATAGTATGAATTAATTTTAATATTATGCACGATTAATCTCTGTGTAAATCTGTGCTGCAGTTCTGAATGCGATGTTCAGTTGAAGATGCGGCTCAATTAGCTGGACGTTTATGGTTGTTGAAACCAACTAGAGTTTATATGAACATAATGGATTCGTATTTCAGTCTGTCAAATGTCAATAGGCAGAGCAAAATGCTTACACTGTAGTTATAGGATCCAGCAATTAAAGCATTTGATGAAAGCATTTTTATTGGAATATACATCACCATTTGTTCCAATTATTCTGCCATTAAACATTAAGAATAATTGGAGCAAATGGTGCCCAATAGAAGAACTACATCTGCTCTGATAAATTCTAGCCAAAAAACATTGGGTCTTCCCCCCCCCCCCCAAGCATGACATTTCAGTATTGCATTCTATATCTTATGCAAAGCAGTTTTGGAATCTTTATGATGACGTATGAACTGGATTACTCGAACAAAGTATCCATCACAGCAAAGCAGCAGAGAATATGGATAGCCTTGTCACAATTTTGGTTTCAAATGGAATGCAATCTATGGGAAATTAATCCCAGGACATAAATGGTAACCAAGAAATTAAACAGAAACAAGGGAGTTGCAATCAGTCTTTGTACAGGAGAGGTTTGTAGCAGCGACCCAGTCCAAATATTTATGGTAATAATTAGGTTGGTATTCAGGCCTGTGTCAGATTGGGCACTGGCCAAGAGCCCAGGGCTCCCCAGACAATGCCTAAAGTCCCTGCCAACTGGCAGGCAGCTACAGTGGCGCGAGTTGCTCTAGCAAGCATCATGTGCGCTTGCTGCTTTTTCTCACTCTCCCCCGTTGCAACTGGACGTTGTCAGAGGCCCAGAGCCCAATCCTATCCTTTACCTCCCCCACCGATGCAGCGGCGCCGAAATGGCACCTGCTGCATCCTGTGCAGGGGGGGGGGCAGACCGGGAGGCTTCTGCAGGGCAAGGGGATGTTTAATTCCCTTACCCTTGCATAAGCCTCTTGGCCTGCAATGGGTCTCCTCGGACCTATACTAGTAATTTAACTAGCTTAAATCCGAGGAGAGAAAAGGGGAGAGGAGGCTGCAGGGAAGGGCCTTCCATGATGGATCCTCCCATTCCCGTGGCCTCTCCACCCCCATTCCGCCTCCTCCCCGCCCCTGTTCCACCCTCCCCCCGCCTTCCCACTGGCTTACCTTTCCTGCCGCTGCTGGGAAGGCGGAGGCCTTCCCAGCAGTGTCCCTGGCAGCATGCTGATCAGCACGCTGTTGGGGAGGCCGTTGAGACTGGCGCTGACTGCTTTACTGCCGTTGGGTGGCGCACATAGGATTGGGCTGCCAATCACAGAAGACAAAAGAGGAGAGATGATGACAGGCTGATGTGCTCTGTCACTAGCTCTCCAGCCGCCTGTTCTTGTTTCAGCACCACTGGGGTGCTTGCACAGGAGTGTACAGGGCATCCAGCAAGTCCCTATGTGGCTTAAACAGCTTCAATCCCCAATCCACACAATCTCATGTATAGAGACTTTGTGGCCACCCTGTACAGAGAGAAAGTTGCCTTTACTTTCCCTGCCATCCAGGAAGGTAAGGGCAGCAGTCTCTTGCTGCTCTTGTTTTAGCACCCCTGGAGTGCTGAGAAAGGAGTGTCTGAATCATGCCCTTTTGACCTTTCCAGACTGGGGGATCAGCAGACGTATCAGTAGAACGTTCAAGACCATCTTCAAGGGAAGCCCGATGTAGAGTGCATTACAGTAGTCTAGCACTAGTTGAAATAGGTTACACAACTGAGAATGTTGTAGCTGCAGTGGCATCTGGTGGGGCCACTGTGTGATACAGGAAGCTGGACTAGATGGGTTTTTGTCCTGATCCAGCAGGGCTCTTCTTATGTTCTTATAGCTGGTAGCCCAATCACAGTTTTCCACAGTCTTTGGGCAATGGGGGGGGGGGCTGTTGCGATGTGTGAACTGTCCTACAGGCTCTCCGAGGAGAGGAGATATATCTGTAAAGCTTCTCTATTTCCTCAGCCACAGAGGGGGAAACCTGCCAGGTAGAGGGTAAATGTGTATAAAAGGAAATAATTTGCATACTGCATGTTGTTTATTTCGAATGGTTTGCTGTTGATAGGCTTTTTTTCTGCTTTGGTTTTTGGGTTGTTTGCTGCGCTCTGTGGTGTTTCTGCCTTTGGCCAATGAGTGTAATAGGATGGTGCTTGTAAAGGAGGGTTGGGACTCATTAAAAAGTGTGGAGAACAGTTGTGGAGTCCCCAGAGAATGGAGGTAGGAAACATGAACCGGGCAAGAGAATGGAAAAAGAAACAAGCATTAGCTAAGTAAACATTTCGAAGAAGTGATGAATATTTTACGGGACCTTTTGAGTTCTCTGGAATGGAAGGTGGTAACTTGATATGAATCCTGGATGTTCTCAAATATTCAGTCTTCACTAGGAATATATTCTTTTTCATCCATTTCTCTTCAGATAGGCTTGTGTCTCTGGTGTGCCTCTGTAATGTAAAGTAATATTACCACCACCACCACCCCAAAAAAGAGTATAGGAGTAATGAATGCTTGACCTTTAAAAGTTTCTTTAATTCTTTTCATTCCAACCACAACCGACTTAATTTCAGGTGTCCCTGGAAACAAAGACTTTGTCCGTAAACATATATTTTACCCATGAGATTTTTTTAAAAAAATGCTTGGCCGGCACCCACACTGACAAAATTTGGGCTGTTATCTAAATCTTATCTGAAAACTGGAAGTGTCCACAAACATCATTCTGCGGTGATCATTTAAAGCTCGGGGAGGCCCGCGGAGGAGTCCGCAAACCTCCCTGCACTCTTCGGAGGGCTCGAGGACCTCCAGTACGTGAATGAGGTTCATCCACTTGTAACTGACATCAATGCTTCACAAACAGATTAACTTCTGTTTGTGATGCCTTGAAGTAGTAATAATGATACTTAATGTTGATATGGTGCTTCCGGAGTATGCAAACTGCTTCCAATCTATTATCTTGACGCTGTCCTTAGAATCACCCTGTAAGTTGAATGCGAGTTATTATCTCCATATTGCAGCTGGGGAGCTGAGGCTAAGAAGGAGTGACTTGCCTAGGGCCACAGAGGGGGTGTTCATGACAAAGGCAAGATTCGAAACGGGGAAGTCCTGACTCGCAACTCTCTCCCAGCCACTGATCTTTGAACAGTGCTGACATCAGTGTGACGTTTCGCTCATGAAGCACTGATGTTGATTCCGCTAGATCAGTGTTTCCCAAACCTTTTCGACCGGCGGCTCCCTTGACCATTGGCGAACATTGGCCGTGGCTCCCCATAGCATTATGTTGATTGCCTGCCAATTGGCATTGCACTGTTTTCCGAGATGATTCCGTGGCACTTCGCGGCTCCCCTGGCTGGTTTCCTTGGCTCCCCTTGGAGCCACGCCTTCCAGTTTGGAACCACTGCACTAGATGCATGAGATACATCACATTTTGTCCTATACAAAAAGTTGACAATATAGAGCCACAACTTTAACCACTGAGGAACAGTTTTTGTACAGTTTATATAAACAGAGAAGCGTAAAAATGAGAGTCCGTTCAATATTGGAAGCCATTGGTTTGAGCCAAGCAAACAATATCTCATGGAAACCTTCGGAAGCTTGTCATGAATTCCTCAGTTACATGATCAGTGTCAGTTTCCCTGAAATGCAGCTTGTTCGTACTTGCGAGCAATTTCTAGCCCTAGGGAAATGCAGGTTGTGTTCTAAAATGCGCTCTCAGTTCACGCAATAGGACAGTGAGGCTCGACAGGTCTAGCTTGCGTCCTCTGTGAAATGAGAGTGCATCCTAGATTAGGCTCCAGAATCCTCTGTAATGCACAAGGCTTCTAAAGAAGACCCAAAGGGTTTGCTGAGCAATAAGTAAATGTGAACATGGTTCCATGTTCGAAAACCACTCATCTGGATCAAAAACGTACACGAACAATCTGAAACCAGAGGAGGCCAACGGCCAAGACCACAGTTAAAACATCTTCACGTTCTAAACCTAAAGCCAAAACTCTGTGAATGATGGATAGTCAACATGCCTAAGTAGGAGATGATTTCTTGATTGATCTTCAGTTCCACTTGTAACCTCTCCTTGATTCCAGATCATGCGCGACTTAATTCGCCCATTCTTATAGGCAATGCAAAGATATATGCTGGGTCTGCTCAAGTGCTAATCAAGGTCTCAGCGGCTCTCAGTTTCATGACTGTTCACTTTAGAGAGGAAATACATCAGATGCAAGGCAGAAATGGCAATTCTCAGCAATGTGTCATAATGATTGGTTGTGTTGGGGGGGTTGGACATGGGCAAGAAATGCGCTGCGTCTCATTCTACCGTCAGACCCGCTGTCTCACCGGGAAACATTTGCAACTAAAATTGTCGTTCATTTGCAGAATGTGTGAGAAGAATGAAGCCTTGACTGGAAATATGCTGAGGAGCTGCTGTAATAAATTTGATATTATATGCATGACATGGATGAATAGACCATTGTTTGGAGGGCCTGACAAATAAAACTGGTGCTGTAGAGGGAGAATTACTGAGAGGGGGAGAAACATTGTTCAACAAGCCATGCTTCAAATAGAAACCAAGTCTGAAATAGCCATATATTATTTCACTGCTTTCTAAAAAAAACTGAATAATGAGGAAGGCTTCTTCGGCAAAGACATTGTGCCTTGATGGATTGCCATTAAGTGAACTTCCAAGAAACTTCCTTACAAATAAACAGAAACTTCAGTATATTTACTCACTGGTTTGGGATGTTAGAGGCATACAATACAACTGTCCTCACAGACCGGACCTCACAGACCACACAGACTGGAATGTCGCTGCCTCATTGTCCATATACATCCTATGTACTTTTGGCAAGCGTTGGGCTCGTATCAGCCCAGTCTATGCAAGTAAGAGTTTGAGAGGTAAAACATGTTCCTGGACTGTGCCACATGGGAGGTGGCACAACTCAATGGCACAGCACAGGTTTTGTATGAAGATCAGTCCTGGGCATCTCCATTTAAAAAGGACCTCACCTGAGACGTTGGAGAACCACTGCCAGTTGACTCGGTATAGAGCAGGTTCACATTTTGAGGATCAGATGACTAAATGTTTCCAGAAATAAATGATCTATACAAAGAAAACTAGCATGTCAAGGACAAGGCAAAGTTAGATACCTTCTTCATGGCATTTAAATTATGCACATTATTTTCCCCCATAAACTAGCATTCTCTCTCTCTCTCTCTCTCTCTCTCTCTCACACACACACACACACACACACACACACACACACACACACACACACAGAGCGAGAGAGAGAGAGAGAGAGCAAATAATAGTTTTACCATGTGAATGACCAGCTTTTTTTACACACCCTTGCTTCTGACTAGCTTTAACAGCAGTTTTGAGTTGCAGCAGTAGCATGTGATAATGCCTAATTCAACCTGTTGATTTCTTCAAAACAAATGGCTGTCAAAGTTACAGAAGCAGTTCAGGACCACTTTTCTGGTCAGATGGCAACCCTAGATCTGTTGCTTCTGTGAGCTTTAGTCAGCCCTGATTGCTATATGGGAAGCACAGACCTGGCATAATATGGCATATTTCTTCTTGACCTGACTATGCAATTACCATTCAAGCAAAAGGTGTATTTCAATAGGATTCATTCCACTGCTTTCTCTTTTCCTGCTTGATCATTTTATCATTATTTTCATTCAGCCATTTCTCCCACAATAAATGCCAATAGAATCTTCATGTGTAAAAGTATGTCTCATAAAGCTATTGGATTCAGCTTTAATATCCGGAAGGGCCCACTACATGATCATTTAGACTTTCTTATGGCACAATAAACCATATAAATGGGTCTATTCATTTCTGCAAAGAGTCCCTAGCTTCTGATTTCTGCCAGGACCTTACTGGAAATAATTAAGATGGACATTATTGTCAATACAGATGTCATGGCCTCTCTGATCATGTGACTCGTGCAAGAGAGGTTGATAATGGGCATTTAGGAATAGTTTGATCAAACAAACTCTTTAACATCCAAAATGAGCATATACTTTTGTGGCTCTCCAACATGTTGCTAGGAAATGAATCAAGACAAGGATCAAAGAACAGGCCTTTCGCCAGGGAAGGACTGAGGTGGAAGGACTGTGGCTCAGTACCTACTATCTCCTGGCCAGGCCGGGAAGGGGCCCCCTTCGAAATTCTAGGAAACTGTTGTCAGACAGCAGGAGCCAGACTCAATCCTAAGGAGGGCCTGCGCCAGTGGAACATGTGTTCTGCCGGAGTGCACTGTTGCAAAAGCAGCGTAAAATGCTTTGTGACAGCACAAGGCCCAGGCGCGCGGGAGGGAAGGCCATAGCCGAACGAACACCAGCGTAACCCCCCTCGGATGCCACACACGTGCAGTTCAGACACGGGACAGATGCTGCTACAACTCCATCGGTGCAGGGGGCATTCCGGGGGCATTTGGATGCGCCTGGAATGCCCCCTGCACCAGCAGAGTTGTGCTAGTATCTGCCCCGCATCCAAACTGCACATGCATGGAATCCGAGAGGGTTTACGCCGGTGTCCATCCTGCGTCCGCTGGCGTACAGCAAGTTACACTGGCATAAGTGCACTTACACCAGTGGATCTACTGTTACACAGGTGCAAGAGTTACACAGGATTGGGCTTCTAGACTCACCGTTCACAATATGAACTCGCAGTTGAAACGTGATGATGAGGCACAACACAGATCTGGCCATTACACTATGTAAATGAACCCTAAAGTACATCTTGGTCCCCCAGAATCTTCTGCAAAACACAGTAGAAGGTAAAAGGTTGGCCTTTGGGGCTTTGTTGCCCTGATGCATCACCCAAGTTAACACTGGCTGGTGTTGAAAATGAATTGCCCTTTGACGTTCTGTGGGGGTGACTTGTGTATGAAACAACTATTCCCTGCATACTGCAACAAACCAACCCATTCCTCATCATCTCAGTGTTTTTAAAATGCACACATTTGACAAAAGGACTGCGGGCCTGCAGAACATTCCAATCTCTCCGACAGAGCATTACTCATGTTCTACTCAGTGGCACTGCAGTTGTTTTCAAACTGAGTAAAATGAAGCAGTAAAAGAGTAAGCTGTAGGGACTTTGATTTTATTTCGTTTGTTTCCGCTCTTGGGAACAGCATGCGGAAAGCAGCTTCTCACCAGACACCAGCAGCAGAACATCTGATAATAAATTTCCCTAAAAGTTCTGGATTTTCAGTATAACTAGCATGGCTATTTCTTGTTTATGGGCTCGGATCAAGGCAGTCTCAGCTACAGTATAAAGCCAAAGGTGTACTGATGCTGTTGACATATAGTTCCCTGGACATCTTTGCTGGAGAGGGAAACATCTGGTGGTGCAACATCTGGTGGTGCAACATTCTGTTGCAGCTCTAGTTAAAAAGATTGTGGTTAGGGAGGTACATCCGGATGCTGATATCATTCATCTGCATGGCTGTATTTACAGGATGCATATTGAGATGTCCATCTCTGCCCCAACTAGTCCTGTCCAGCTTCACAGTTAGTCCTAATTAGTTAACTAGTCCTGTCTAACTTGCCATGCACTGCAGCTGGACAATGCAACATTTCAGGGATGCTAATCCTCCTCAGGAGCAGGCTAGGAAACTGGGATCTTGGCAAGCTCACAGTCGGTGAATTCTAAATTGTGTGATGGGCAGGAATGCATGAATGAATGAATGAATGAATGAATGAATGAAAAGTTGTATATATTATAAGGCATAGGTCATCTTAAGTCAGAGAAGGTCCTAGTACCAGATGGAATGGAGAGAGAGAGCTGCGTGTCATCAGCATACTGGCAACACTGTATTCCAAGCCCCATGTACTGCCCCCAGCAGTTTCATGAGTATATTAAACAATATGGGGACAAAATGGAACCTTGAGTGTGAGCAAAGACCAAATGTCCTGGCATTGAGCAGGAGTCCCCCAATATCACCTTCTGAAATCTGCTCCCCAGGAAGGATTGGAGCCACTGCAACACAATGCCCCCAATCCCAATGCCATGGTCAATGGTATTGAAAGTAACTGAGAGGTCCAGCAGAACCAATATTATTAACAGTATTTATATACCGCTTTTCCTCCCTGTCCCAAAAGGGCTCACAGTAATTATAATAGGGACACAGTCCCCAGCATAGGTCGTCCACAAGGGTCACCACAGCTGTTTCCATCCCAAACCCTGGTCAAAAGTCAGATTGAAATGAGTCAGCACAATCAGTCTCATCCAGGAATCCCTGTAGCTGAGTCACAACCAACCATTCAAGCACCTTGCCCAAGAACAGGAAGTTATAGACTGACCACTAATTAACCAGAATAATATGATCAAGGAGTGGTGGTCCGCAGGTAAGGGTGGATGACTGCAGAGGCGTTCCTACGATGGGGGCAGTACTGTAAGTTGCGCCCCGTCCTAGTCTCCGTTAACAACCCGGAATGAGGAGGCCCCACCCCCTTGCTGTCGGAGCCATTCCATGCGGCAAAGGCAACAGGCAGACTCCCTGCGTGTTGCCTTCATTGCCCAGAATGACTCCGCCGGCAAGCTCACAGTCTCACAGAGGGGGCAGGGCCTCCTCATTCCGGGTTGTAAATTGGGACTAGGATGGGGCGCAACTTACAGTACCGCCCCCACCGTAGGAACGCCTCTGTATGACTGCTACCTTAAGGCAGGATAGACCTATGCCCTCTTTGAGAGAAGCATCTTGCCAGTCGTTGACAAGGAAGAATCAAATGGGCACAGGGATGGTCTCACACTACCAGGAATCCTATTCTCAGGGTCCACAATCTGAAAAGAACCCACAACAACTGGACAAGCAGATGCAGATGGTACATCAACAAGAACTGTCACTGCAGAGGCCAAGTTATGGCAGGTACGTACGAGCAACATTCGTTGCCAAGTGTCTTACAAATTGTTCACGGTGTGCCACTGTGGGATGGTGCTAGTCTGCCAGGCCATAGGTCAGCCCTCTTTATTGCTGCCACTGCTACTGCCAGCTATAGTTGAAGACTGCAAGTCTTGATCCACAGGTTTCAAAAGACTCCTTTGGCTCATGCCAAAGGCTCATACATCTCTTGAAGGGCAGTTCTTTAGTTACTTGGAAGGAGGCAGAGCAGTCACTCAGCCCCAGGTATTCTTACTCACCCAAATGTGTTTGTTATGCTTGAAACATTGGTTTCAAAATGTAACATTAGCTTGAAAATTGATCTTCGAATCCTCATGCTTTCAATGAATAGCTTGAAAAGAGGTCGTCAAGAGCACTACCTCTAAATATTAAGTAAGCAAAACATTTGGAAAGAAGACAGCAGAGCTTCTATTGGACAAAGGATATTGATTTTAAATTGTAATTGTAATTTACTGTAAGCCACGTTGAGTTCCCCCAGTTTGTGTGGAGGGGAGGGGGAATGCAAGATATAAGTTTTTAAAATAAATAAATAAATAAATAAATAAATAAATAAAGGACAGAAAGCAGCTCATTTGGCTTAGAGTAAGGTTTGAGATTCAAGAACTGCTGTCTGAACCGCTGTGATTGGAACCCAGAGCTGCCGGGGTTCCTGACTGGCTATGCTTAGCCACTGCCTGCTGCTGAGCTTTGCCCTCTGCTACTGCCCCTTAACGAAGACATTTGTGCTACTACTGATGTCACCACTGAATAGCAGGGCCACTGCAATGCTCATTTGTATGTGCATGCAACTGTGATTCATTCCGTTTCAGAATAAAGTCCTGGGCAGCATTCACATAACCTCCCTCAACAGGAAATCCAGGCTTCATAATTGCTTCCTCTTCGTAACAAAACATCTGATCTGCTTTGCACATCTCCTGCTCTATGAGAAGAGGGAATGAGGAGCTGTGTTGGATGCTCTCCCCAATATGTTGTTTGGGTGTGAGAGAAAAGAGAAGGTCACCTTGCAACAACTAAGAGCAATTATCTGGAGGAGCTGAGCTCGGTGTCTTCTTCCTTTATATTATTCTCCTAAGCTGCATTCCGTGGCATCGCTGAGAAGCGGAGGGAACATATCAAACTTGCATGTGTCAAATGCTATTGACATCAAATACCTTTCATCCAGCCCCGAGCCTCCCCAATGTCTTTTGAGCACTTCACCCACGAAAGTGGCTTGTCACAGCTGATTTTTCCAAGTGAGGAAGCATGTGGCATAATGAGACAATGTAGTTCTGGCACATACCTTGCAACTCGTTCTCCCCACAGTTCAGGCTCCAGACATGAGCCTGCATAGCAATTAGGCGCTCAAGAAACAAGAAATAGGCGCATCTCATAGACTCCTCTTCTGGGTCTTCCATGCAGCTCTTGAAATGCGTCTCCTACACTGCAGGAGGAATTCAAAGAGTTTTGTCAGCTGGGATTATTTTTAAACTACTGTACTATAGTTTAAATATCCTATAATAGGGAAAATATACTCTCAGTCTTGTTGCATGGGAAAGCACTATAAAGACCAAAAAGCACTCTGCAAATTTAAAAACTGCAATCTGATCATTGCAGCTGTGATAATTAATTCTAGTGGAGTTTGTTGATACCCAAATGTTGCCATATGGGGGAGAGACCAAAAGGAAGGTATCACTACTGGATGGGTCAGCTGTGACTCCTTCTGAACAGAGGTAACCCAGTCACAGTTATTCATGCTCTGGTAATCTCTAGGCTAGACTACTGCAAACATGTACTTTGGAGACTGCTCAGAAATTGCAGTTAGCACAAACTACAGCAGCTACTGTAGGCTAGCAACAGAAAGACTCTCCCAGTCTTCTGGCATTGTGCTGGGCAGCCCCAGGAGATGAGGAAGTGCCATCTGTCACCAAGGAAACCAAGCAACTTTCTCCCCATCTATCAGCACTGAGCTGCCTGCCACTCAGTCCCAGAAGATAAGGGAGAATTGCCCAGTTGCCTAGGCAGCTGGGCAACTCTCTTGATCTTCCAGCACAGCACAGAAGACAGGAAAGTTGTTGCCGAGGCAATGGGAAAACTTTGTAGGACCACCTCCAACCATCACTGAAAGAGGTGTGTGTGTGTGTGTGTGTGTGTGTGTGTGTGTGTGTGTGTGTGTGTGTGTGTGTGTGGTCTCGGCAGCCCATACAGAAGGAGGTACAGTCTTCGGATCAGTTACTTTCATCTCAGCCCTACTCAGTCCTGTCTCTGGCAGAATGAAGTGCTACAGCTTGTGTCACATGTAGATTAAGCTTGCAGAGGGTTTTGTGCCGAGCAGGGCTCCTATCTGCTCACTAGAGATAATGTATTATACATTAGCAGAGATTATACTGTTTCAGGGCAAGCGGTTCAAGCAGACAGGCGACTGCATGCATTCCAACTCTTTGCTTCCATGTGTCAATAATACACTGCCAGAGATGGAGGGCGCCCGGGTGCGGGGCCTGCATGCGTCATGACGACACGCCCCTCGCATGACGTCGACGCGCCCCCATTTTGCGCTCATTTTGGAGCTGAATGGGCTCCAGAGAGGGTGGGAGGGCCGAGGCATCGCGGCACTTCCCGATGGTGAGTTCCCCGAGCGCGCCCGCCCGAGCGCCTGGAGCTCCTGCTCCACATGCTCCGCCGTAGTTCCGCCGCTGTACTGCTCTACAGCACAGGAACAATGTGATCATAAGCCCAGGGTCCGATAGCTACTGCAGGAAGTGATGGCCTTTTCCTGTTTGATGACTGTTCTTACCAGTTTGGTCTTCTTGCCTTCTGCCTCTCACACCCTATAAAAGCATCCTATTGCCCAGCAGGGCTATCTGTTCTTTTTCAGATTTGTTGGCAAAGTTCTGTTTTCTAAATGTGCTTCTAAAATGTGTGAATGGCATCACATTGGAAGGGACTGCGCAGCGAGCTGCGGTGAGGGTAGCAATTCAAAGCAGTCTCAACAAATGGGAATAACAGACATAAATAAATATGCTGAAATTTAATAACGATAACATCTTGGTAGTGTATCGGGCCTATGCTGGAATTATGAAGCAATAAGGCAGCAATCTCTGTTGGAACAGAATGGTAAATATACCGATCACGGTATATTTAAAATATTAAACATATATATCACAAAATTAAGGAAGCGATTTAATAATCAAGTAGAGAGGAATGAAACAAAATCAAATGGAGGAGCAAATAATGCAAAATGAAAGAGGAGGGGGGAAAAACCTCAAATCGGATAGGAGGCAATAATACAAACAATCACATTTTATGGTTATTCCAGTAATGAACAAATAATGACAAATAAATGTGCTGGAGAGAAAACTACATTCTTGGACTCACAGAAGTTATCAGCATCATCACCTTTGCCATCTCTGATTCTTCATTCACAAGTGGCATCTTCTAATTTGCTACTAGTATTGTAATTTTGGATGGACACAGTATTCCACTTTTCCATTCAGATTGTCTAAAACAGTCAGTCATTTGATCTAATGGCATTGTATATTCCATCATGCCCTTAAGCTATTTAAATTTATAAATATTATTTGAAGTATGTTTATCCTATCTTTCCCCTCCAATCAGGAGACATTCACAGCGCAATCCTCTTCTTGGAGCCAGTGAGAGAACGAGCGTTCCGTCACCGGCAGTAGTCACAAATGTGCCGTGAAGCATGCCGTAAAGGATTGCGCTGTAAAGCATGTTTGCGACTACTCGTTAGCAGGGAAGGCCAGTGCAGAGGCCGGCCTCCCCTGCTCTGGTGTCGGGATGACCTCACAGCCGCTGGACCAGGTAAGACGGGATCCAGCAGGCGGGGGGGCGGTTAGCCGGGCGAGAGGGGGGGCATTGGTTCAGCCGGCCCGGGAGGGGTCAGGGGATGGCCTCGGCCATATTCCAGACCCCGCCGGGTGGCTGGGCCATTACGTGGCCTCCAAAATTGCTGGCGGAAATCCAAGGAGGCCGAAAGGGCCTGCCCCGGTTTACATTCAGGGAAGGGGACAAGCGTCCCCTTCCCCGAGTAGACCACCGCCTCGGTGGTAGCCTGGCCACCAGGAAACAGGATCTGGCAGGCAGCCATGGGCCGCCGGCTGGATCCTTATGTAGGATTGTGCAGTCAAGGTGGCTCACAGTCAATTTAAAATAAACAGATGGCAACATTTTAAAAACACACACAATATAAAACATCAGACAAGGAGACAAAAGCAGTAATTCATGCTATGCATATAAAGCCCTTAGCAGTTCCAAAGCATGTTAATGCGAGTAGATAAATAGGTACCGCTTGCGGGAAGGTAAACAACTCTCCGTGTTCCAGCCGCATGCTACGCGCTGCGGCAAGGAGAGTCATGCCGGCCACATGACCACGGAGGCGTCTTCGGACAACGCTGGCTCTTCGGCTTTGAAATGGGGATGAGCACCACACCCTAGAGTCAGACACGACTGGACTTAATTGTTAGGGGTCACCTTTACCTTTATATAAAGCCCAATCCTAGGAATGTCTACTCAAAAGTAAGTACCATCATAGTCTATGGGGCGTACTCCCAGGTAAGTGTGCATAGGATAGTACAGTAGCCTTATGGCCCAATAATAGCCCAATCCTGTTGCCACCAATATACGCTATGCAGCTGCACTGCCAGAGCCATTGCTCCAAGCTAGGGGGGGGCAGAGAGGAGAGGTCCAGGAGACAGCCCAGCTGACCTCTCTCCAGTTGACCACTGACAGATGGAGCAGTTGGTGCTGGGCTAGATGAACCAATTTTCTTCCTCAAAACAGGTTCACAGTTCAATCCTGTGCAGGATGCACCGGCTAGTCTAAAGGGAAGGCTGCTGCATCCTGTGCAGGATGCGACCTTTGCCGGCAGGGCCGGGGCTCACCTCGGGGAAAGGGGACATTTGTTCCCTTGCCCTGCTGTAATCGCTGGCAGCTTCCTTGGATGCACGCCAGCTATTTAGCTGGTGCACAACCAGGGATGCTGTGCAAGGCTGGCCCGGCCCGGGAAGGGGGGGTTTGGATATTGGCGCAGTGCGGTCCTAATATCCATGCCCCTTCCCAGACCTGGCCGGCAAATGACCCCCTCCCTTGCCATCTCTGCCCACCCTCCCCACACCCTCCCATCGCAGGATTTACCTGTGTCCGGCATCCGGGACAGCGTCGGCTGGTGGTGTGAGTGGTGCTGGACTCGGAGCCGGTGCTGCTTACACCCAAGGTGCTGCGAAGGTGCTTTATTTCTACGCTGGATTTCTACGCTGGATTACGCCCTCAATTTGATTCAAAATCCCAGTTATCCCGACATCATGAAAACATGCACAGACCTACAAAGACATCTAACTCCATGAAAGCAGCATTCCAGCTCTTATCCAAACCATGTTGTGAATGCTCTTGAAATGTTCTTGGGGCAGCATGGAAAAATGACAATGTGTAAGGAGTGTGTACCCCACCTCCAGTGATGTGCAGAAGTTATTCCCTAACCTGGAGATGTACTTGAAATATTAGCATCATGTTTTATTTCCTCCTGCTCTCCAGTAGCGCCCTCCACGACGGTGTTTTAAAAGCTGTTTTTGTGTGTGTCAAGGACTCGTCGAATCATTTATTATTAAAAAAGCGAGGAACAATCATTCTGTGTTACAGAGCGCTGATGCGCCAGCGAGAGGCCGGCCTTTAATGTATTCATAAAAGGCTACAGTTGTAGATTTCGCTTTTATGCAGGTCAAGAGAGGGCAATGAGTGCTGAATTGATGTCTCTGCCTCCTTGAATGTCCAAATTTACAAAGAATACATTCCTGCGAAGGTTTCAAACAGCCGTTTGTATTTTTTTTTTTTTACTATTGCGGCTCATCAAACGAAAATTCACATAAGGTGAGCTTTAAAGAGGAAAAAAAAGAGAGTGATTTTCTACTGCACAAGAGACGTTCAGAAATTAATGAATAAAAAGAAAGCAATGCCAGCCCAGAACATCAGCATCACAGCCTTCGCGCTGCATAAATTCTCCCAGGTCAATTCGAAAACAGTTCAGGGTCAAATACTCATCTAGTCACCTAGATTAAAAACTAATTTAGCCCAAGTATATCCTATATTGAAGCTTTTTCATGCAAATAAATAGCCAGAGGCCTCATTCTCTTGAGCGTTTATTAGCGGTGCATGTCATGAATTTGAACGGAGCATGTTATTCTTTGCTTCGATTCCACACATTACGGAAGAAAGGGAAAAAGCATTATTTCTTTCCAGGCATATCACTGAGGTGTAATCCTCAACCTCCAGTTCTATTAGGGTGGCCGTCATGGTGGTTCATCATAATATGAGCAGCTGTTTTATTCTTTTTTCTTTTAGTTTATGCAAGATTAGAAGTCATATGGTGGCCATTTCGTCCACTAGACAATCAGCAAACCTAATTATAGTTGATCTGGACCGTATCTAAGTGGCAGTTCTGGCCAAAACAGATAGCAATGAACCGATCAATTTGCATTAAAACACAGTTGCTGACGGAGGAATGAGTGCTGTTTCTTTTTTAAAACTTTACAGCGTCTACAGTCTTTGTATATGAGAATCTCCATAGAAGGTTCCAGAAGAAACGACTTCTTCACGCTGCCGTAATGAATCTGTGCTATTCATTAGCATAAGATGTGGGAATGGCTTAAAGCATTGATGGCTTTAAAAGGGGATCAGACAAATTCATGGAGAACAGATCCATCACTGGTAACTAGTCATCATTCATGGCTGGATGCCACCTCCAGGTTCGGCCGCCATATGGCTCTGTGTGCCAGTTGCAGGGGAGCAGGGTGGGCCTCTCTTCATCTCTTGTTTGTAGGCTTCCCAGAGGCAGCTGATGGGATACTGTGAGAAAACAGACTGCTAGACTAGATGGTACTAAGGCTGAAACTCAAATATTGTGGCCACCTAATGCGAAGAGAGGAGTCTCTGGAGAAGACTCTGATGCTGGGAAAGATTGAAGGCAAAAGGAGAAGGGGAAGGCAAAGGATGAGATGGTTAGACAGCATCACCAATGCAACGAACATGAAAATGAGCGAACTCAGGAAGATAGTGGAGGACAGGAAGGCCTGGCGGGATATGATTCATGGGATCACGAAGGGTCGGACACGACTTAACGACTGAACAACAACAAAGACTAGATGGGCCTAGATCCAGCAGGACTCTTCTCCTCGTTTTATGTTCATCATAGGATATGCCTGAGGATATTCCTGTTAACACTGAATATTGTCACTGCAGAAGGAAAAGCAGTCTGCCTGAAATGATTCTGGCCTTAGCCTTTCACTTGGCTAAAGCCAGCAGCCCAATGGTTTGCCGGTATTTGCACACTCCTCTCAGACTGGAACAGCTATTCAAGGAGCAAAGAGAGGGTCTGTCTTTGCTCTGCTAGACGTTTTGCTATTGAGTAAATAATTTGGGATTATGCAACCCCGGGAGGGAAGATGCAGGACGGCAGAGGTCCAGTCGCTTCTTGACCACATTTCCATAGTAAGAGAGCCTGTCTCATCACCTTCTCTGAACAAATAGTGCTCCTCTTACAAACAGCAAAGGCCTATTACTTTAAAAAGCAATATTGAGATGAAGGACTTGCCATCCATATAAGAGCAGCTTGGTCTTTGAAGGGCTTGGAGTGTAGTTTGTCTTGCTTGCAATGTTTTTCTTTTATTATATCTGCTGAAGATATATATATTCATGGTTAACTTTACAAGGATAGTGTGGTGCACAGGGTTTTATATGTCTGTATTTCTGCTTTGAGTGCTAGTGTTTCTTTAAAAAGCCTCTGTCCAGCTATGAGTGAGAAGGATGGGAGCAGGAGCAGGCCAAGTCAGCCTGGCAGGCCAGGTCCAAGCCAACCTGCTGCCTGGGACCTTCTGGTTATTTGCTACATCCTGCATTTTTCTTAATCTCCCCAGCCATCTCCCCTGTGTCACTTCCTGCTCACCCCACACTCTTGCCAAGCTTACCTCCTCATGGCCGCTGCCCCGATTCTCATCCTCCTTCATTCTCTCTGCCATTTCAAAAGGCTGAGAAGGTGGCAAAATGAGAGAGGAAATGGGAGGTGGGTAAGAGACTGATCGGGCTAGAGTTAGGCTTACTATTCGTCCCGGAATTTCACGGACCGTCCCGGAATCCGCCCTCGGATCACAGAAAGGTCCCGGAACATTTTCAGTCCGGATGGTAGCCGCCACTGCCGCTGCCACCATTTTTAAAGGGAAAACTTACCTTTTTTCCTGTTGCCGGTATCTTGGCTCGCAAAATCTCGTGAGATCCAAGATGTCGGCACCCAAATCTCATGTGGGCATGATGCTCTCATGAGATTTGGGCGCCGACATCTTGGATCTCGTGAGATTTCGTGAGCCAAGAGATGCCGGCACCCAAGTGAGTTTCTTCAATCAATGGCGGCAGCGGCAAGCAGCGAGAGGCGAGTGGGTGAGTAGGCTGGCGAGAGCCAGCCTGGGCCACGCCAGCCTCGGTAAGGCTCGCGCGGCATGGGCAGGTTGTCGCTGGCTCACCCGCTCTCTCACCAACTCCGGGCCAGCGAGAGAACAGGCGAGCCAGAGCCAGCCCAGGCCGCGCAAGCCTCAGTGAGGCTTGCCCGTCCTGGGCAGGCTGTCGCAGACTCACTCGGTCTCTCACCAGCTCCCGCGAAGCAGCAGAAGGAGCAGCAGCAATGCGGAGGAGCGGCGGCGACGGGCGATGATGGGGTAAGTTAATTGAATTAATTAATTTATTGTAAAATTAAATAAATAATTAGAAATTGCGGCCGCGCTTCGGTTTTTAAAGTTAAATTTATTTATTTATTTATTTGGTTCGTAGATTAAATACATAAATAATTAAAAATTGCAGATGCACTTTGCGCGGCAATCGGGGGCGCTTTGCGCCCCCTTCAGTTTTTAAAGTTAAATTAATTTTTAATTTTTAATTAATTAATTGATTGATTGATTGATTGATTGATTGATTGTGGGGGGGTGTCCCGGTTTAAGGGGGGGAATATAGTAAGCCTAGCTAGAGTGGATTCTCTCCCACTTTCTCTTCCCCTTCCCCACGTTTTGTCATTTGTATGACTGAATTGCATCTTCTTGTCCTATGAAATGTCTCCAAATTTGGTCTCTCTACCCACTTGCTGAGTTCTCTGTAGTTTTGGTTTCTCGCTCTCTTTGGTTTTTCTCTTTGGTCTTTCTTTCAAAAACGGGACACTTCAACGTTTTGTGACAAGAGGCCTAGCAATTGGTTAAGTGAAATAAATAAACGTTTCTCCTCTCTTAACCTTCACCATCATTTAAATGATAGCATTTCTTGTGAGATCAAAGCTCTGATTAGGATCAGCAAGTGGGCGGCGTAGGTGCAGGAGCGGGCAAGAGATTAGATGAAATCTCTTGGACATAATGATGCTTGAGAAAACACCAAATGTCCTAATGACGGTTCACGTATAAAGCGCAAATTATTTATCATCACCGATTTAACTCCAGATAAATAAATGGTTAAATAAAAATGATAGATAAAACCTTGCGTATCATCTTGCAATTGCTCTTAATTTTGCCTTAGCTGGATCCTGTGTACAGAGATTCTCTTAATTATATTCTATCCTAGTTAAAGCTACTACTGTATAGGAGGTATTTCAGAAACACTTTGGGGGAATGCAATAAGATGACTTGGGTTTTCAATCCACTCTAGCCCGAAGACTGGTGAACTTGATAAGTTCGAGACACACCGCTGACAAAAAGCTGTGAAAGCCTCCAGGAGGAGAGATAAGAGCTCCCAGCTGTGTCGGTCGAGTGTGGGAGGTGCCAGCCAGCAGAATTGTCAGACTTTAAAAAGGATACCACCTGGAAAGTAGCCGTTCATGAAAGATTGGACATTTATATATTGTAAAAAAAAAACCAACCGGGGGGGGGGGGGTAGGTCAGCCTGCCCATGTACACCGCCTTGGATTAAAGTCGGAGGAGAAATCCAATGACCGAGAAAGGCTCTCTCTCTCTCTCTGTGTGTGTGTGTGTGTGTGTGTGTGTGTGTGTGTGTGTGTGTGTGTGTGTGTGTGTGTGTTAAAGGAAAGATATCAATTTACCATATTAAACTACACAGGCTTTTTGAGTTAGGAAACAGTGCCTCTGCCAGGTTGCTGGGAACCTTGGGAAAAAGGTCTTCCCCATGGCACCTGCTCCTTGATGGGCAGTACCGCTAACACCACTACTGAGGATTCAGAGGTTGACCTGGTAACATTTGCTGGACTCTCTGGCTCCTTGGCTAGTGCCCAAACTGGCTGACTCCTGACTATACCCCTGCTGATCATCACAGACACACTGCAGGAGTACATTTATCATAGGATACCTTTGTCCACATTCATCATTATATATGTAACATAAAGAGAATTTAACATAGGTGTCTTAATGGCTGGAAAACTGGACCTCGCATGACATCAGCTCAGAATCCAGTATGACGAAGAACCCTTAGGATAGTCATGACAAGAAAGATACTCGTACCTTTTTCAAACGTGACGTTTCTTTTTCAGTTCATTTACGGAATGAACCGCTTGTCTGAATATGCAGCAGGCAATCCATCTGTTTGAGGGAGGGTGTTCAGAAAGTGAAGGAAAAGAGAAGTACGTTTCATGCTTCCTCCTTTTGTGATTGTGTAATGAGTGAAGTGCGGACTTTGTCCACTTGTCTCAATGTGTATTCAAACATGACACATTCCCAGGCACCCCTCCACCCTCTCCGATAAACTAAATATGAAAAGAAGACTCAAAAGAAAGGACTGACTTTTCTTTCTGGACTCCAAGGTCCTGCCTCAATGTTCTTCCATCCCTGTTTTCCAAGGTGTCCAATTAATGTTGGAGAAAAGATCAAGTGACAACGTCCTTTTGCAAACGCTCTCGTAATGCAAATGGTGTATTTTCTTCATCACAGACGCTTCTTGCAAAGCAAAGCATATGGCTACAAGCTTAGAAACTGGAAGCAGGAACAAGCCTCCATGTATCAATTATTATTTTTTTAGCCATGAATGGTTTACCATATATAGATTGGAGCAGGAAACGATTTTCAAATATCTTGATGTGTTCTTTTCAGTAACGTGACCATATCAGCCTTTGAAAATAATCATGAATGTGATTAAATATTCTGATTGTTTAAGGAAGCCCATGAAAAAGTCATTGGATTTCTGATAGAGCTGGACTACAGCTTTGGAGATGTGAATGTACCAGCCACCCATTTTTATTTCAAGAATAGAGTGTGCTGCAAATGGCCTTTATGTTAAGATTTATCTTTCTAGATATTGTGTTAGTGCCTGACTGGCGTTCACAATTCCTCAATTACAGATCATCCGGGCTGATAATACCAGCCTGCCCAAACCTTTGATCATTATGGAATTTCTCTTAGATGTGGAAGCCAAATACAAATACATTCAAACTGACCAGCATGTTTTCTGCTTGTTTACAGAGCTCTGCGTCAAAGCCCCCGCATTCCACGCAGTGCATTTGTTTGCTTCAGAAAGAACAATTTATTTTGGCGAAAATTGCTATAACCCATTCAGTTATATTGCCAGTATGAAATCCAATCTGAGAGTGGCTTTAAGCTTCGACCACTCATCATTCACGTTATGCGGTTTGTCACTCTTCCGGAATAATATTGTACAATGTCAAGATCCCATTACAGTCTTTGTCATGAAAATAAGGCACCAGAGATTTCATGCAGCAAATGCAGTGCATGGTTATAGATGGCGCATTGCCATATGGTGGCTATTTTAGCTCTCTGCAATTTGATTGGCTGCTCCATTTGTCCTCCTTGTTTTTTGAAGAACTGGACCAACCAAGAGGCAGAAGAGACAACACAAAAATGTACAACGGTCACCACACCTCAAAAAGGATATAGTTGAATTGGAAAAGGTGCAGAAAAGAGCGACCAGAACGATTCGTGGGCTGGAGCGCCTCCCTTATGAGGAAAGGCTACAGCGTCTGGGGCTTTTCAGTCTAGAAAAAAGGCGCCTGAGGGGGGGACATGATTGAGACATATAAAATTATGTATGGGATGGAGAGAGTGGATAGAGGGAAATTCTTCTCCCTCTCGCACAACACCAGAACCAGGGGACATGCACTAAAATTGAGTGGAGGGAGAGTTAGAACAGACAAAAGAAAATATTTCTTTACCCAGCGTGTAATTCATCTGTGGAACTCCTTGCCACAGGATGTGGTGATGGCACCTGGCCTAGGTGCCTTTAAAAGGGGTTTGGACAGATTCATGGAGGAAAAGACCATCACAGGTTACAAGCCATAAGCAACCTCCTGGTTTCAGGAGTGGGTTTTCTCTGTGCCAGGTGCAAGGGAGTGACAACGGGAAACAGGTTATCTTGTTGTCTTGTGCTCCCTGAGGCATCTGGTGGGGCCACTGTGTGATACAGGAAGCTGGACTAGATGGGCTTTTGGCCTGATCCAGGAGGGCTCTTCTTATGTTCTTATGTTCTTAACAAATAAGAACATAAGAAGAGCCCTGCTGGATCAGGCCAAAGGCCCATCTAGTCCAGCTTCCTGTATCTCACAGTGGCCCCACCAGATGCCTCATGGAGCACACAAGACAACAAGATACCTGTATCTTGTCACCACTCCCTTTCACCTGGCATATAGAGAAACCTAAACCCAGGAGGTTGCTTATGTCTTGTAACTTGTGATGGACATTTTCTCCATGAATCTATCCAATCCCTTTCAAAGGCATCTAGGCCAGGTGCCATCGCCACATCCTGTGGCAAGGAGTTCCACAGATGAATGACAAGCTGGGTGAAGAAATATTTTCTTTTTTTCCATTCTAACTCTGCCTCCCTCAATTTTAGTGTAGGTCCCCTGGTTCTGGTGTTGTGTCCATCCCATACATAATTTTATCCATCCCATGCATAATTTATCCATTCCATGCATCCATCCCATGCATAATTTTATACGTCTCACAGCGCAATCCTGCTTAACTGATACACCGGGCAGCCCAGCGTCGCTAGTCGGATCCTGAGGATCCTGAGCTCTGTTGCGGGCAGGCTCCCCACAGCGGAAAGTCTATTCGGGGGAAGGGGATGCTCGTTCACTTCTCCAGGTGTAACTACGGCTGGGGCCGATCGGGCTCCTCGGAATTCCGTCAGCTATTTTGCTGGCGGAAGTCGGAGGAGGCCGTGTAATGGCTCAGCCGATTGGTGGGGGTCAGGATTCGTCCAAGCCTGATCCCCGCCCTCTCCCCGATCGGCTGGGCCTATTGACCCCCGCCATTTACCACCGAAACTCCCCCCCCCCAGCCACTGTATCCTGACCTGGGTTGGGCGGTGGTGGTCCAGCGAGGGCTCCAGTTGCAGAGCAGCGGAGGCCGGCCTTGTGCCAGCCTTCTCTGCTCTCGAGTTGTTGCGAAAGTGCTTTATGGCACTTTCGTGATAGCTTAGGGCGGCGGAATGCTTGTTCCACCACCCTAATTTACAATAGGATTGGGCTGTCAATCATGTCCCCCCTCAGGCACCTTTTTTCTAGACCGAAGAACCTCTTTGTCCAGAGATGCTTCAATTGTAATGTCACACTGCTCTCAGGGTACTTCAGTACATCCTCAGTTTAATATCGATACACATGTTACTGCCACTGGACAAAGATCGACCATGAAAGAAGTTCAGGCACTATATTCTCTCCTTGTTTCTATGCAGATGTTTTTGCATGCTTTGTATGGAAAGATTATTTAAATCCTGTTTGGTTAAGGCAGGATACTCATGTTATACAAAGCAGCAGTTGGGAGGTTATAGTCCTCACTAGACAATTTGCCAGCCAAGAAAGATGGACTAGTAATGATGCTGACAGCTTTATTGTCCTGATGCCGGCAGGAAAAAAAAGGAGGCAAGAAAAAGATTGCAGAGGCAGCAAGATGCAATACGACGTGAAACTTGAGAAAAATATGAACCAGTTGTAAAAGGAGTGGGTGCCTGCATTAGAGACACTGCATTTTCAGCTATAGAGCAATACTTATCGTATCATTTTTTCCCCACCACATTATACCCTTCGCCCCACCTCCTTCCAGTGTATCTTGGGGCTGGCAGTAAAGAATTCCTGGGTGAGATACTGGAGTTTTATTTGGCAAGGGTGAACTACAATCACTGTGAATCACTCCAGGCTGAATCAGTCTATCGATCCCGGTGCCAATCCCTTGACAATTGTGCTCATTTAAAAATATATTAGTTGTTGTACTTTTACAGATCCTGTCCTATCCTTTTATTCCCTAGCCAGGCCACTGATACACTGAATTATTTAACATACCATCATAACTGGGATGGAGGTCTCTACTGAAACTGTATTTTCGCAGTGCGCATCCTGCCCACCTGCGCACTCCCTGTGGTCCTTTCATTTATTTATTACACTGGTACCATGCTCTTTGATAGAGCAATTCACAGATGATTTCTCAGCAATCTCCCATCCATCCGACATAAAATCATAAAATGTTAGAAATGGAAGGGAGCTCAGAGGTCATCTAGTCCAGTCCTCTGCTCAGTGAAGACAACTACTACAGCATCCCTGACAGGCAGCTGTCCAGACTTTGCTTGAAAAACTTCAACAAGGGAGAACCCACTATTGCATTTCAGTGTCAGATAGCTCTCACAGTTAGGAAGTTCTTCCTCATGTTTAGCCTAAATCGTCTTCTCTGTAGTTTCAATTCTTTAGATACTTGAAGACAGCAATCATATCTCCCCTTGATATCTTCTCCAGTGTAACAGCCCAATCCTATGCTTCCCCCCCTCGATGCAGCCGCCCCAAAGCAGATAGCACTGCATCTGGGGCAGAGGCAAGAGACTCCCTGGCTCCGACGGCGAGGGGGGCGGGGCCGCCTCCTGCCGGCTTGGTAAATGGGACTAGGACGGGGCGAAACTTATGGTACCGCCCCTACCGAAGCAACGCCTCTGATCTGGGGGGGGCAGTCCCGGAGGTCTCCTCTTGGTAAGGGAACACTTGTTCCATTACTCAGGGGTAGGTCTCCGAAGTACAGAGACTGGCACAGGTTCATGTGGGCCCAGGCCATGGGATTTGGTCTGGGAAGGGGGTTTGGATTCAGCAGCCACTGCTCACACCACTGTCGCCCAGGACCTGCGCCAACCAAACCAGGTAAGTCCTATGCCGGTCAGCGGGAGGGTGTGCGGAGGGCGGGCTGGGGTGGTGGGGGAGGGGGACAGTGGCCATCCTGGCCTGGGAGGGGGCAGGGATATCGGCCCCGATATCCAAGTCCCTTCCTGGGCAGGGACAGCCTTACATGGCCTCCCCGGTTGTGTGCCAGGTAAAGTACTGGCGCACATCTGAGGAGGCCTATTGGGGCCTCCGGCGCTAACACCGGGGGAAGGGGGTGAACGTCCCCTTCCCTGGAGGTGAGCCACAGCCACTCCAGTGCAGTCCGCAACCCAGGATTGCAGCATCCGGTCACTTCGGCTGGCTGCCGCATCTTAGGCTGGATCGGGCTGTCCGTGAAGGGGAGCCAATATTTGCAGAAGATCCATTGCACTTAGAAGCCGGCTTCCAGTATGGCAATTAACAGGGAACACCATGCATGCATGCAGGTGCTCTGTATGCAGCCTCCAATAAATACTAAGTTGACTTAGAAACAGCTTGAGCAGCCTTTGGTATGGCCTCACCTTTCTCCAAACAGTTTGTGAGTTTGTCATTCAAAATCAGTTCCCTTCCTGCAGTGTAACCAACATACTGTGCCAACGGGATTATAAAGGGGAATGAGCCATGCTTCAAAAACAACAAGAAAAATAGCATATCCAAAGGGGGAAAAGAATTCAATCTTTAGGCTGCATGCACTTCTGAAGCTGAAAACTATAAAGCAGTCTTGCTGACAAAGCAAAGGTACGCATCTCGAAGAAATGGTTTGAGTTGATTTCTTTCTTGCTTTTTTTCCCCCAGTAACAAGAACTTACTTAGAGGAACATCATGAGTCTGCAGTAATAATAGTCAAAGAAGGAATAATGGACTTGCCAAAGCATCAGTGACCTAATGCAGGAAAAAAAACTGCGATAATTGAACCAACTGGGAGGAAAGCCATAAGCTAGCGAAAGATCAATTGTTGTAACTGCCAAAGCCCAGAGATGACCAGCTTGTGGAGCCCTCTCCCAAATCAGGTGGGAGTGATTGAACCACCAATAATAAATTACCACCATCAATGTCTCTTGGTACTTGTACTGGAAGCTGGTTAAGCTGTTATTTATTATGAATTGCCTCCCCAACCACACAGGGTGGTCAACGTCTGCAAAATAACAGGGGAGGGTCCATAGGTCAGTGAGGAAAGAGGAATGGTCTGCCTTTGACCAACTCTCCTTCTTCTGCAATGCCCTGCCCAACCTCCACTGCCAATGTCTCCCTTTGCTTGTCACCCTTTGGGTTGTGGCAATGCTCCCCAATTCCCCCAAACAGACAACACTGGTGAGGAGAGGAGGGAGAGGGAAAAAAATGACACTCCTCAGCATTTCCCAGTCGCAACAACCAACAGCACTGCCCCCAATATGCCCTCAGCTTATTGGTGCTTCTATGATTGATGATCATGACATGATGGGCATGTAACCTCATGACATGAGTATGTAACCAGACCTATCATTTTTGTACCCAGTCATCTCTGCTGTTGCTTGCCTGCCCATGCACTAGACTTGTAAAGTATTCCATAAAATGTCCACTGAACAAATCATTAAGCTGCTCGGCAGAAACCGACAGCAACCAACATCACCCATAATTGTAAGATGCTAAAAAGTCTATACAATCAAAACCTGACTGTAGGGTAAATAATTATTCCCTGTTTGGAGCACTAAAGTTCAATTCAATTAGAGCAGATATCTTGAGGACATTTTCAGCCTGGTGGTGAACGAAATGGGTGAGGATCAATAAAATAATATGGATATGAGGAGTGTGGGACACGAGAAACTAGCGGTAATTTCAGCTCTTTATGGTTGATCGCAGGAGTGATGTGGGAGGTTTTCCCCCAAAAGATGGAGGGAGGTATTTACTTTTTGCTTTGGGCAGGAGAGGAATGAACCGGGATTGCCCCTGTGTGTGGCTATTTTAAATAAAAAGAGAAGCGCTTCCAGTTGCAGACATGTCTCTGGAGTGTGTATTTGCTCCAAACTCATGTTGTTTGGCCCTGACTGTACCACCGCCAGGCTGGACCAGACAAATAAATGGGGAAGTATTTGAAGCCTTCACATCCTGACAATGTCAGGATCATAATGGAGTTTCAAAACGAGTCTGAAAAATCGGTCTCTGAAAAATCAAACTATTTTTTCTGATCTTTCAGGAAAATAACTTGGTTTACTCATTCCAATTCTAACGTTGTTGGGAGGGGGGGTGGTAACCTATCACTAATTTTTAGTGCAAGTAGGCTCATGGTCAGCCGAAGACCTCCTGACACCTGAGGCAGCACACCAAATGCCGCCCCCCCTTACCCAGTGATGTGCCAGCCTCTGCTCCTCCCACTCTTAAATGTTCTAGCTCAGCACTCTCCTCCCCTCCACATTTCCTCTTCCTCTCTGTCCCCTTCTTACTTCTCCAATCCAGGGAATGAAAGGAGGAGGAGCAGTAGAAGCAAGTTGGCAGAGATGGTTGCCCCTCCTCCAACAATCTGCTGCCTGAGGCGACCACTTCAGTTGGCCTCAGGGATGGGCCAGCCCCGAGCAGGCTAGAAATTCAATACATATTCTCCCTTGGCCTAATACCATCCAGTCTGTTAAGCAGTCCTTTCCAATGTACAGTCATATTTAAATATACAGTATTAGCAGAACTGCCTTAGTTTTGCTAAAGGTGGAGACTTGGCAGTCCCTAGTTACTTGAGTGTATTTGTGAATTAAATGAAGGCAATAGCAAAAAAATAATAAAAAAATACATGAAGTTCCTGCTGAATGCACACCTGGAAGGGGAAAAAAAGAAATCAGCAAAACTGGTATCACTAAACAATATATTTTTGTGTGATATTAGATCTTAGATAGTTCACTTGCTTAAAAAATGTAAACACATTTTGACTAATTGTAAATAATTGGTTAATTAATACTGTCATGAAACTAGGAATTGAGGTCCCCCTGTCAATCATGACTCTAACCCGCTACAGTGAGAGCCTCAGCATTGCCCCAAGACCTCTAAGCTGACTTTAGGTTAACGATTTCCTATTAGCAGGAATTGATTTTTCCCCAGATGCACCAGTACTGAGACTTGAATACAATTGTCACTTCCAGTGAGTGTTTTCTTCAGTCAATCATTGAAGTTGGACATGACCATCAATGTACTACCTGTAGCTCTCAAAGGTCAGCAACAGTCGATATACTGGCAGACACAGAAAGAGGCTGTTTGCCATCCAACCAGCAAAAATATTAGAGCACCATTTATACCTGCAGTCCTTGGAACTGCTGCTTACAGCTGGGCTGCAAAGCCTGAGCTTGAAAAAGTCACTTTAATGTCCCGTCGCTGTGCAGCTCAAATACAGACGTATTTGAGCCACATGTATTTTTTCGTCACATATACAGACGTATTTTTTCAACCACATGTGGATCCTACAGCTTGAAGTGACATTTTGTACACATGTGCATTTTGAAAACTTGCATGCAACTTTTTAATTTTAAAAATTTGATTCAAACGTTACACTTTGAGGAACGCTTGTCCCTTTTCAAAGGACACAGACTCTCTACACTTGTGTGGGTTTTTCTTAAGTGTATTGGCAGTTATCTTATCTTTCTTTCACATTTTTATACCACCCTTCCTCCAAGGAGCTCAGAGTGGTGTACATATTTCCTCCCCTCCTTTTTGTCCTCACAACAACCCTGTGAGGTAGGTGGGGCTGAGAGATAGTGACTGGCCCAAGGTCACCCAGAACGCTTTGTGGCTGAGTGGGGATTTGAACCTGGATCTTCCAGGTCTAAGTCCGACTCCCAAACCACTACACCATCCTGGCTCTCAGATAAAATCTGAAGGTGATAATCCTAAGCATGGATTTCTCACACATACATGAGCATGTTCACAAATACACATGAGGGGGGGGGGAGGAAATAACATGATGGCATCATGTCACATACTCCCCCCCCCCAACTACTTGATACTCAAGAGCAGTGTATCCCAAACTTTTTCAACCTGCGGCTCCCTTGACCATTGGCGACCATTGTCCGTGGCTCCCCATTACTTGATGTTGATGCCTGCCAATTGGCATTGCACTGTTTTCCGAGAGGATTCCATGGCACTCTGTGGCTCCCCTGGCTGGTTTCCGTGGCTTCCCTGGGAACCGCGTCTCCCAGTTTGGGAACCACTGCAGCTGAGAGTCACGGGTTGGCGGCTTCTACATGTCGCCCCAGAAAACAGAGTTCAGAGCTTAGTTTTATTTTTTACATATTATACATGTCTTGCTCCTCATGATTCCTGCCCTTCTTTAATTAATAAATCCTTTTCTTCGTGAATCCAAAATTAACCCCTGCGATATTTCCTGTCACCTCTCTGGCAGCAGCATTCTGTACTTCTAAAAGGCAGACCCACATTGAGCTCATTGCAATGACCTAACCTGGGTGTGACCAAGGCATGCATTATAGTGGCCAGATCTGGCTTCTCTAGGAAGGGTTGAAATGTGTTTCGTACATGCCAGAGAGCTGGGAGTAATTTTGACTTTTTCTCATATGTAGGTGTCGGAGAAACTATCTGTCTGCCCACCTGGGTTCTGGTATGGAGAACACAAGCAGCTTTTAGCTGGAGATTTCTTGCTTTCTTTATTCAAGAGCAATTGCAATGGTAGACACCTGCATCTCTGACACACACACAAGTCAACCATGGAGGTATGTACATTGAGAAAAGAGTTTTATTCTCCTTTCAAATACCCCTATTGCAAATTAAAATAAGCCTAAGGTAAAGGAGCAGAGACATCCCTGATGTGACCAGTAGGCATGGCAACTTGGGGGGCATGGCTACCTACTGTGCATACATTTCCATCTCCCCATATTCAATGAACATAGTACCAACCTTGCCCATCGAGTTGAAATAGTTCAACTCAAGAGTGCAAATTTGTAGAAACGAAGACAAAGACCTCACGATTCAAGGTACGGCCTCCTCCTTTGCCCATCTGCATGTCTTGCCTTCATTCCACTGATATTTGTTGGTATTTCAAGCTCTTTACGTCACTTCTAAAACATTGCCCTCTGTCAAAAACAATCAAAGTTACAATAGACTGTAAGCAACTGGGTTTAGGCAGAAGAAGCTCATTTTTCAGGTCTGCAGAAGACATTCAAAGCTGCTTTTAAACGGCATGCTGTTTACGCGTTGCTTTAGTTTGTTCTCAATAATTTATTATCCATTAAAGTTCTTTGTATCCTTTTCCCCCTCAATCTTATTCTCCATGGAGGCAGCAAGTTGTTTTTGAGGACATGTTTAGTAGATGATTTTTGGGTGAGAGGAACAAGGGAAATAAAACCAGTATTGGCCGGGCCATAATATCTCAATTCATTCTTTAAAAAAATTTTTTTTTATACACAGCGTATTCTCAGAGATTCGGGGGGGGGGGGGAGATTAGTTTTTTAAGCCCTTCAACTGTATGTTTCAGTAGCACTGTCATAGTTTCAATGAAACTGGTTAATGTCCTTATTATACGGCCATATGAAATTAATCTCTCTTGGCAATCGTCTATTCCTGGTGCCAAAACAACCATGAGTACTCATTTTACAAGCACGATAGGAAATTTAACATGGAGATTTAAAACTGTGTGATAGAAGTATTTAGCAGATCAAGTAAATGAGGAGCTGGAAGGAACGTGAGGTAATCTATTCCAGAAATCCTATCATCTCTGGTTAGACAGTCAAGATTATTTATTTAGATTTGTAGACTAGTTAGCCCCATAACATACATTCAACAGCCTAACTTGTACACAGAGCAGTTTAAGGGTGTTTTTCAATGCCTAGCTAGAGCTTTCCCATCTGCTTGATCCATGATGAGGACAGAACCGGAGTATGGGCTAGATTATTTCAAAATGTACACGTGTAATCTTGCTTACATCTTTTCTGTTTGCCCACTCACTAGTGGTTTGTGCTTCATGAACATATACAGGATGCAAACAGAGGAGAGAGAATTTCAGTGAGTACCCATGGCATCCAGTCTTCACATTTGAATTCACAGTTTGGATCCAGGATATCTGAAGGACCGCCTTCTCCCATACATTCCGGCCTGCTCTCTTAGGTCATCTGAGGGGGCTGTCCTGCGAGTGCCACCTCTATCTCTACCTATCTAGTTAGGGGAATGGCAGCTCATGGGCGAGCCTTCTTTGCTGTGGCGCCACAATTGTGGAACTCCTTGCCAGAGGATTTGAGAACTACCCCTTCCCTTATGACTTTTCAGCGAGGGCTCAAAACGTTTTTGTTTCGTCTAGCGTTTGGGTGATGTTTGGCGTTTGGGTGATCTCAAGATGTTCTGCCTTGCTGCTTTCCTGCTCCATATTGTCCCCCCCACACACACATGGATTTGATTTTATTTATCTATTTTATGTATTGTTTTTTAAAATATGTATTTTAATCCTTGTTGTAAGCCGCCTTGGGCGTTTGCCTTGGCATAGGATAAGGCGGGGTATAATTTTTTTAAATAACTAAATAAATTCCAACTGGGCATCATCAGGAGGGTACCTGCTCCTGGAAGCACTTAAGTCAGGACTTATCCTCAGAAGCAGAGCTTGGTAAAAGGAGGCCTTGTGTTACCAGAGACTGAGCTGGCTTTTGGTGGTGGCTTTTGCCTGATTATGCCATTGTTTTCTTAGAATGATGGGGGGGGAATGGGGGACTGTGGCAGTGGGACAATAGCTGACTCTTGAAGAAGCTCTCTGCAAAGGATGAGCGAAACACTGGGTATCTATTCTAACTCTATTTTAAGACCGTGGTCACATAGCCCGAAATCTTTTAACCATTTTAATAGCTGACACGTCTTTCCAATGTAGGGATGCCCTATTTTCGGACACATAGGATTCTCATACACTTATGATGGAAGCTAGGGTTACCAGATCTCCAACCGGGACAGAGTGCTAGACATTTAGGAGAAGGAATGTGGGCAGGTGTAGCTTGTTAAACCTTAGAGCACAATCCTAGACATGTCTACTTAGAAGCAAGCCCCATTGTGTTCAGTGAGGCTTGCTTCTGAGTAGACATACCTAGGACTGTACTCTAAGAGTTTAACAAGCTACACCTACTCATATTCCTTCTCCTAAAGGTCTAGCACTCTGTCCCGGTTGGAGATCTGGTAAGCCTAATGGAAGCAACCATTTGAGCATGGTTTCATGGCAAGAAGCCACAATTCCACATGTGACAACCTGTGCCTTGCGGTGCCACCTTGTAACACACCTCTTTCTCCTGGGAAAGCATCTCTGACTGTCAGTGGTGTCAGTAGCCGCCCCCCCCCCACTGCCCAGGGCCGGGTGACATCACACCACGTAGCACCATCCCCCGCAGTAGCCTAACGAAAGCAAGGGCAGGCGGGAGGGTCCACCTCATGCTGGGAGATGCCGCCAGATGCCGCTCTTTGCAAGGAGACCACTCCCGCCCTATGACACCTATAACTACTGCTGACTCTCTTGCCCTGCTTCCCTGCAGCTTCAAAAGTCCTTTTCCATCCTTGGTGCCCTGCTTTCAACCCAGGAGATCACTTCATCTTGGCGTTCTAGCCCCACAATCCCTGCAACATAATGCACATGAATCAGCAGAGAAAGGATAGGTAACCTTGGTCCTTGGTCTCGCCATCGACCCACAACCCCCCCCATCTTTCCTTATTTTGTCTGCAATCAAATTGGCGACACACTTAGCACCTCTATCTTTCCCTCCTGTGTGAGTTTTATGTCTCTGTGTGGGTTTATTTATGAACTTTGGATTGCTTTTATTTTCATTCCATTTCCCTGCATTTGTAATATTATCCCCACTATAAAAATTCTTATTTGTTGCACCGTCACCCTCACCACCCTCTTCCTTTCCCACCAAACCACTGAGCTGCACCACTGGCCACTGTACAAGGTCCCAGCGTGCAGACAGATTTCCTGTGTTACGTGTGTCCTGAAAAGCAGACTCAGTAACAAACCCCAGTGTAAATGGGGTGTGAAGGAAGGGTCTCAAAGTTGTAAATTATTTTGCAAATCCAGAATCGGACAGGCACAAAGTCTGAGCACCCAGCAAGCACATCAACTGCACATCTAAAATCTGTTTCTAGGCTTTTAATGGGGTAAATCTGCCTACCAGGCAAAATCTGCTGAAACCCAGCGCCGATATCCCTGCCCCCTCCCATAAGAACATAAGAACATAAGAAGAGCCGTGCTGGATCAGGCCAAAAGCCCATCTAGTCCAGCTTCCTGTGTCACACAGTGGCCCCACCAGATGCCTCAGGGAGCACAAGACAACAAGGTAACCTGTTTCCCGTTGACACTCCCTTGCACCTGGCACAGAGAAAACCCACTTCTAAAACCAGGAGGTTGCTTATGGCTTGTAACCTGTGATGGTCTTTTCCTCCATGAATCTGTCCAAACCCCTTTTAAAGGCATCTAGGCCAGGTGCCATCACCACATCCTGTGGCAAGGAGTTCCACAGATGAATTACACGCTGGGTAAAGAAATATTTTCTTTTGTCCGTTCTAACCCTCCCTCCAATCAATTTTAGTACATGTCCCCTGGTTCTGGTGTTGTGCGAGAGGGAGAAGAATTTCCCTCTATCCACTCTCTCCATCCCATGCATAATTTTATAAGTCTCAATCATAATTTTATAAGTCTCCCAGTCCAGGCCGGCCAATGGTCCCCTCCCCCCACCACCCTGGCCCACCCTCCCCATGGCCTCCTGCTGACTGATGTAAGACTTACTTGGGTCAGCCGGCACAGGTCCTGGGCAACAGCCCTGTAAGCGGTGCCAGCCTCTGCGCTGGCGCTGCTTACACTAGAGGAGCCGCAAAAGTGCCTTATGCCACTTATGGCATTTTTGCGACACTGAAGGCCAGAGGAGCATGCACTCTGCCGGCCCAACTTTGGCTGGTCTGGATTGCACCCTACGAGCTGGATTGCCCCCTCAGTCAGACACAATAGCATGAGGTGCAGGACATGTTTATCCCCATACAGCTACCAACATGCAATGTCTGAAGAGTTTGAAGAAACTTTCAAGTGTCTGAAAATCTCTCAGGTGTCCTCTTGGGATAGTCTTGATTGCAATTTCCAGGCAGTGTTTTTGGGTACAACACACAATGAAATCCACAAACACCTACATGCCTCTAAGTCTCTCACATGTTTTCTTTCAAACGGAAACTGTTGAAAAATACCCTTTATTTATTTTGTTTGGTGTCTTTGCTTCTAGAATGTCTATCCCTCCTTTTGCCACAAGGCAACTTGCAAGAATGAGGGGGGATGGGATGGGGACAGGATCACCACAATAGCTGAAAAGAATTAAAATGATCTTAAATACCATTAAAAGCAGGAGAAGATGACCCCTTGCTTAAAAGACTGCATCAAGGGAACTTTTCAAGGAAGTTAGGGCATCACAGAAAGAACCATTTCCCAGCAGCCACCACCTGTTCTCTGACAAGGTGCCCAGAAAAGAGCCTCTGAAAAAGACCTTAATGGATGGGCAATTCCATGAGGGCAGAGATGAACATTTAGGGCTCAGTCCAGCCCAACTCAGGCACAGTTGAGGCCCAATTGTGGCACAATTGGGGCCCAAAATAGGACCGAGTTCGGCTGCAACTGTGCCTGAGTTAGGCAGGAGGCAAGAGCAGTGGGCCAGGATCGAGGCAAAACTTACCGCAGAGGCAGGCAGGCCCCTGTGGGGAGCTGTCAGTCTTGTGGAAGCGAAGAGCCCCCTCCTCAGCCCGTCTGCGTGCACCTACCACAGCTGCTGCAGCGGTCGCAGCAGATGGGCAGCCACAGGTGGGCCTGCAGGCACTGGGCGTGCGACAGTCAGCTGAAGGGCAGAGGTTGTGCCAGTGCCAGCTGCCCCAGGGCACCCTGGGCATTAGCCACCTGCCGCAGGGGGGAGTGCCACTGCCCTCCCTCCTGCAGACTGCGATGCCACCCCCAAGCCACGTTGAGGCTGCACGTGGGAGTCATGGGGGGGTGAGCGGGGGAGAGAAGGGAAGGAGGGGGTGGGAACGGCACGCACAAGGGGGGGCTCATGAGGTCTGGAACCGCCTCCGCCATGACATGCCCGTGCGCTGCCTGAAGCCCTGGGCCACCAGGGCCGTGGCTATGCCCACAAAGAAGGCATCCCGGTATGCCTTCTGATCCGTGCCCCGGCCAAGACCGAGAGATGCCTTGGGCTTGTCTGCTGTGAGCGGGAAGGGCTCACGCAGCTCATCACTCCCCAGATGGGGCAACGTAGGCGCCTCGCGGCAGGCGCTCTGGCGGGGTGGGGGGTGCCAGCGTCCATCATCAGGGAGTGGGAGGGGAGGCAGGCACACAGGCAGGCGGACAGGGGGTGCTGGGGAGAGACACGGGTGGGTCAGAAACAGACAGACAACAAGGCTGGTGGGAGAGGAATACAGGGAGAGGGGTCTGCAGAGACCAATAGGGACACAGGGGTCACTTCGCAGATGGAGGCAATGCAGGAACGGGCGCCTCTCATGCAGACGGACCGAGGGCGGAAACGGACGCCGTTGACGGGCGGACTGAGGATGGAAACGGACGCCATTGACGGGCGGACACGGACGCCGTTGACGGGCGGACCGAGGGTGGGTGAGAGCCCCGGTTGCTGAAAGGGCTCTTCACGGACGTGGGGGACATGCGCCACGTCACCTGTCACTGTTTGCCTGCCTGAGAGGCCCCCCAACTCCCCCCTCCCCTCTGAGCCCTGAGGGTCTGGCAGCCCCCCTGCTGTGTTCTCCCTGGGCTGGCTGTGGCAGGCCCTGGCTGGGATTCATGCAGGGCCTTGTGTGGTGGGCGCTGTCTCTCTGTGTGTGGGGCAGTGCTTGTGTAACATTGGGGTCATGGTGTTCAAGGGGCCTTTGCCCAAGGGGCATCTTTATTGTTCTGGAACATTGGCAGGGATGGCCAGGCGAGACTGCCAGGGGTAGGCACAGCAGCCACTCAGAATGTAGCAGCAGCAGCAGCAGCAGCTAAGGAGGGTTGCAGGGCAGGCTCCCAGACCTCTGGCAGCATCGAGGCAGACGACCATGGGGCAACCAGACTGCGGGCCCAGGGGTGCTCCCCAGAAGGTAGGTGGTGGTGGACATTCCTGGGGAGACATAAATCACAGGGGTGTTCCATGGCAGCTGCTGTGTGGTAGCAATCCCCATTGAAGAAATGCCAGTGTGCCGGTTGCAAAGGCCTGCAGGGAGAGAAATCAAACACAGCTGAGTGGTGTGACACACATAGCCTGGTCTGCGCTCCTTCCCTGGGTGTAAGGTGAGCATGATCCTGTAAGGGAAAGGGGTCAAAGAGAGAGACAACAACACAACTTGGGGGTCACAACCATGGCAATCCTAGCAATACTGACCTGTCAGTAGACCCTGTGGAGAAAAGAGGGGGGGGGACAGCTGGTGTCTACATATGGGTTACAGTTCCACACTCATGGCATTGTGTGCTCACATTCATACAGGCAGCTATGAGACAAGACATTGGTATAGAGGCATATCATGGCAGGCTATGCAGGCAGCTATGAGACAAGACATTGGTATAGAGGCATATCATGGCAGGCATTGCAGGCAGCTATGAGACAAGACATTGGTATAGAGGCATGTATCCTACCTATATTTCTCTATGCAAAGAGGCAGATGTCAGACCACATGTCAGCATGAACCCTGCACTTACCTGCTGGTGTTGTTGCCTGTGGGGGGGAGAGGGGCTGGGAGAAAGACATGGGTTAGCAAACACTTGCATGGAGACAGCTGCCCAGGCACAGGAGTACACAGTTTGGCCACAGGCAGAACAGCCCTCTCTGCCCTAGAGGGGGGCAGAGAGGAGAAGAGAGAAATGGGGTGTTAGAAAAGTTTTCAAAGTCCCACTTTGTGGCTGCTGGGGGACAGAACCCCACGCCACATGCTCAGAGAGAGAGAGAGAGAGAGAGAGAGAGTGGAGGGCTGGGGCTGGGCTTTTGTGGGAAAGAGGCTGGGTGGGGCTGGGTGCTGATAGGGTAACTATTTGGTCCGGTTCCAGAGTTAGGCCACAACTGTTCGGTCCTAACTCAGGCCCAACTCGGGCCCAGGGTGTTAGAACTTTTCAGGAGAGGGCTGGTGTGGGTAAGGTAAAATGGCTCCTATGGGTCTCCTCACATTTGGGTCCACCCTTTTTGTTGACCCAAATTTTGGGCCTGAGTTGGGCTCGAGGGGGCGTGTCAGGGGCTCTCCAGCGTCTGGAACCGGACCAAAATTCGTAACCGCCCCCGTCACACCCCCGACACGCCCACTTTTAGGCTGCAATTGTGCCTGAATTGTGCAGTTGTGCCTGAATTGTGCCGGAACCCAATTCAGTCACAATTGCAGCCCAACTCAGGCACAATTCAGGCACAACTCGGGCCTAAAGCACTTGGGCTGCAATTGTGCCTGAATTGTACCGCAGTTGCCTTGGGCTGGACCGGGCTGTTAGATACCCTGGCCAATTCTCTTTAGGACTTTCAAGGTCAAAGTCAGCACTTTGAACTAAGCCCAGAAATAACTGGGGGGGGCAGTTTAAGTTTAAAAACACACACGTAGGAGTCGCATTCACACTGATCAGTACTGGTTAACGGTCTTGCTGCCACAGTCTGCACCACCCCTTACAAAACACCTCCTTCTCAGTCTCTTCTTTGTTCCCTCTGATAGAGTTTCTGCTTGTTCTTGTAGAATTCCTATGCTCTTTAATTCTAAGTTTTATAGGACGTTTAGTGGAAGCTTGTTAGGAGACAAAAATAAAATCCTTGCTTATGATCCTTTGCAGGTGAAGAGGCATGACTTAAACTTTTTTTATGATACCAATGGCTCTTGGTTTTTGCCAAAGCCTGAAGAAAGAATTCTGCAGGCAGACCCTATAATCCCACTCTCAACAGGCTGGTTCTTTGTGTTTTCTTTCCTACTTTTGGCATTGAGATCAAGTGAGTTTTATGGCTCAAGGCCCCAAATCCCTCCTGTAAATATTTCAGCTCTATTCAGTTGGAATATGTATTGATAAAAATCTGTCTCTCCTAGGATTTGAAAAGCCCTTTGCTGTTGTTCAAGCAGCATCTGTAGTAGTAGTAGACCTTCCCTCCCACATCTGGTGAGGATGATCAGAAGGTGCATACATAATGCAGAAGGCGGCATTCCATTTGGGACACCAATTTCTAGATGGGGCTTTTCGTTCCTTTTCCCTTTTTTTAAAGCAATCAAAGATTCTACAGGTGCTTGTGCAGAATTGAAGCTGGAAACCGCAGGGGAATCTGCCAGCCAGATGTGCAGGATTACCATTTTAAACAAGGCACAGAAGGCCATTCATAATCAACTCAGATTAAAACTTCACTGATTACTGATACTTTGAACAGTGTAGTCTTTCAAGAAACTGGGTCAAAACTTTGCGGATATCTATGTACACCCATGTTCCTGTTTAGGAAAGTTCTCTTTCCCAGTTCTCTGCAATAAACTGTACTTGTATCCTGGATTAAAATAAAGCATAGAAACTGGAACTTGGTATGTTTCAAGGACCAAGCTTCAGTGATGGACCCAGGTGTCTCACAAATCTACAGTGCAATCCACCGTAACCTTAGGTCTTACACGGCCTCCCCGGATGTGCACCCGCTATAGAGCTGGAGCGCATCCGAGAAGTCCCATTTGGGCCTCCTAGGCTTACACGTCCCCTTCCCCAAGGTGAGCCCTGGCTACTGCACTGGTGCAGGCAACATCCTTTGCAGGATGCAGCAGCTGGCAACTGCTAGTCACCCGGCCCCTCTGGATAGGAGGACTCTCAGCTACTAATGCTGCTGAATAGAAGTGAAGCCTACTTAGGCTCTTTTTTAGCATTTGAAAAAGTTTACAGATTGGTAAACGAAACGTCATGCCCTTGCAGTTTTTAAATGTCTTTATTGTATTTTACTCAGTGATCTTAAAGTATTTGTTACATGAGGTTTTAGCATTATATGCTTACTTTGTGTTTTTACTGATTTTTGCTGATGTATTTTACATTTTGATATTTTATAAATTGAAGTTTTATAACCCAAATCCCGAGATGTTTCGCTCAATGTCCGCTGCTGAATACATTATCCAACCACAACCCATAAATCGAAACCAGCTGGTTGATATTGATAACACTGGTCAGTGCACTTTTTCTGGCATAAGGTATTCCAATGGTTTAAAGGTAATTTGGGGGCTCTGATTCCAAATCTGGCATCAGTTTTTGTCTATCACATCAGGTTTTTGAGATATCAGATATTGAATTTGATAAAATCAATGAAAAACAGCAAATTCACACCGGTCTACATTTTTTTTTCTGACCTGGACTTTTTCAGCTGTTTTAGACTAATTTCAGGGTGCTGATTCCAAATCTGATCTCAGATTTGCTCTATCACATCTCGTTTTTATGCTATTGGCATACCCCATTTTCATGATGCCAAACCTGATACCAGATTTGGAATCAGCGCCCCAAAATTACCTTGAAACCATTGGAATACCTTAGGCCAGAAAACGTGTGTTGACCGGGTACCCCCTTATCACGGTCCAATTTTCTGAAGTACCCCTTGCTAATTAACTGCTAATTAATTGGATTAATCAATTAATTAATTAGGTAATTAATCGTTAAGTAAAAAAGTACTAACACAATTTTAAATGTGAAAAAATGTCTTATTTAACTGTGTGTGTGTGTGTGTGTGTGTGTGTGTGTGTGTGTGAGAGAGAGAGAGAGAGAGAGAGAGAGAGAGAGAGAGAAGGATCTCTTTTTTCTCCAAGTCACACTTCCCAAAATCAGCTCCTCCCTCCCCCACCCCACCAAAGTACATTTTCCAAAGTACAAAAATAAGCCCAAAACCAAAACCAGAGAGACAGAAGGGCTCCAAAAATAATTACAATTTAAAATCCATGTTAATTAACTCTTAATTAGCTGTTGATGGGGCAGATAAGGGGCAGGGCTTGGCGTACCCCCAACAAGAGGTCCGCATACCCATAGGGGTACCCGTACCACAGGTTGAAAACCCCTGTTGTAGCCATTGTTAGATCATGCCCTGCAGAAGGAAAATATTAAATAAATGCGGATATCTACATAAAATGATATTATAAACACACTGTCCTAAAACACAGCACCATATTTTAACACTAAAGCAGTCACTGACTCACAACAACTTGCAATAATAAGTGACAAAGAGTTAATTTCGGGTACAATCAAACAGGATAGGAGAAAGCAAAGTATCTTGGGAAGCAAGGAAAAGTGGCTTGTCCCGGTGCCACACCCAGTAGCAGCTTGCTTGTTGATGAGAGAGATGGATTTGCCACAATCCTCCGTGTTTGCGCTACCCTTGAGAAATCAGCCGACTGTAAGATTCTATCCTACATTTTTGAACGCTTATTCTCTGACTAGAACCAACATGGGAACAACTGTTTTAAAGCTGAGGAGGACCCTCTAACTTTGCCATTAATTATGGGTTTCCTAAGGGAAGGCAGAGCTATTCTAGCCTCCCCGGGAGGAATTTAGGGCAGACAAAGAAAAGTAACTTGACTATTGGCAATTAATTTTGTCTGTTGCCAGGGGTCAGGCAAACAAAAGGAACGAAAATGCTTAAAGCATTGTCCGTTCAGTTTCCAAAAGGAAAAAAACACCACAGAACCACAGTGGGGATGGCCCATAACATGAGCCCTCTTCAGGCATTCATCCGGGGGTTGTGATTACATTGAGAGAGTTCTCCATGTGTACCAATGTATGGGTGGGCCTCTCTCAATTTCTAATGGATGCAAGTATGTTGGGGGGGGACCCACTCCCTCCTTGTGCCTGTTCATTTTGCCCCTGATGGGCAGCCCAATCCTGCGTAATCCAATCCTTCCCAGGCCGCTCTGGCGTGGCCTGGGCTCTCCTCGGGAGAAGATGTCCCCTTCCCCCAGTGTAGGGCTGCCTAGTCCCAATGGGCCTCCTCGAATGTACATCGGCTTTCAACATACATCCGATGTGGCAGGGTAAGGACCGCCCAGGCTAGGAATGGATGTGGGATATTGGGGGAGCTCGCTGCCAATAGCCCTGCCCCCTCCCGGCCTGGCTCGCCCAACGGGCACCCTCCCTCGCTGCCCGGCTCGCCCTTTCCCCGCCCCTGCACCCACTGGTGCAAAACCTACGTGCTCCGTTGACTTCAGGGTTGGGTGGGAGGTGAAGTAAGGGCTGCTCATACTCTCCAGGTGCAGTAAATGCACTTTATGGCGTGTTTATGACACACACCACCTGCAGAGCATGCGCTCTGCAGGCAATTTTGTACGTCGGATTGAGTCGCAACATCAGAAAAGGACTACTATAAGTCAGCACAATCACAACACCCTCTCAGCTGACTCACTTTGTGGTAGTAAAGGTGCACATGCTGTTCCGAGAGCTTTGCATGCTGACGGTCCCAAGATCGACACCTGGTTGGCATCCAGAGAGGGCTGGGCAAGGCTGCAGTCCAAAACCCTGAAGCCTGTCTGTGCAGACAATACTGAGCTACATGCACCAAGGGTCTGACTCAGTAAAGGGAACCTCTGTCCTATGTTTCTGAAAGAGCTCAGGAAGGGATTTCATGCTTCTTCCAGCAGCAGGTGAGGAGCCTTGAAGCACTGTGTCCTGCTGTTGAGGCTACAGTTCAGATCTGTACCAGGCTGCAAAAGAAGACAATAAAATGAATGGATGCCTGACTCATGCAGATAATTTCTTAGAGGTGGAATGTCTTTGCTCGACTCCTCTTTTCCTTACATCTTCCGCACACCTTACTCACCCCATTCATGTATGCACATGGAATTATTCCCTGTTATTGCTTTCCTTGTTAATCTGTCAAACCTCCTTTCCGTGAGACACCAAGTTAGCCAAGCAACCTCTAGATGGCTCTTGAGGCTTGCTTTGCCCATTCAAAAGGCGCCTCTGCTATGTTACCTTGGGCAGATTTAATGTGTCTGGTTACTTTTCTGAACTTCAGAGATAACATGCCAAGAAGTATTTAGTGTAGGCAGCGGAAGAAGCCTTGCCTTGCCTTGCCTATTTTGGTGTGAATATTTATATGAAATATGAAGAACTGTTTATCAGGGAAGAGGAGGGAGAGCAAGCAAGAGCGTACGAAAATACAGTGTAGTCACTTATTCATATCTAGTAAACACCCCAGTCGTTACTCCCTCTTGTACAACAGTCATAATTCACTGAGCTTTAAAAAAAGCAAACCCAAAGGCATTCACATTATAACTCAGGATCATTTATCACTTAAATGTGTGAAGAATAAACACCACTATGCATTTCACTTATGGAGAGTTGTATGCTTGGCCCCAGTGATTCATTCGGAAGTAGCATGCTTAATTTTTAACTTTTTCTAAACCAGAAGTCAATATTTTAAATACAATCTAACAGAACTACATTATGGAAAATCAGAACATTTTTTTTTCCATTAGGAGACTTAACACGTGATGATCACTGCCTATTGATATGCACCTGAATAACAAATTGACCCCTCTACATTTCCTAACATATTGAACCCACAGTTGCCAATGATCACTAGTCATGATGGCTCTGTGCTTTCCCCAGGTTCAGTGGCAATAGACTGCGGAATGCCAGTTTCCTAGCCCAATCCTATGCTGCCCCTTACACTGCTGGAACTAACATTCCAGTGCCGTAAGGTGCTTTACGGCACCTGCAAAGCACAATGCGCCGGTGGAAGCAGTCAGGTTCCTGCCAGCGGCAGCAGCGGCAGCAGCAGCAGACCCTCCATGGTTCACAGCACTGGTAGGTAAGCGGGGGGGGGGAGGCAGGAGGAAGGCAGGGAGGGGGAGGAACAGGGAGAAGAAGGGGTGGAATGGGGGGCAGAACGAGGGCTAGAAGGGGGAGGTATTGGTGGCAGCAGCACCATCAATATCCTATCCCCCTTCCAGGCCTCGATCCATCTTCCCGAGTCCACTTGGACTTGTGCCAGTGAAATCACTGGCAGAGGTCCATATAGACCCATTCTGGCACTGGAGGCTTACCCGGAAGAGACTTCCAGGACTGCCCACCCCCCTGCAGGATGACATGCGTGCTCCGGCAGCACGGTTACATCAGTGAGGGAGGGAAAGGATAGGATTGGGGCCTCAAAGAAGTAATAGCAGAAGAAAACCATTAGTCTGGTTGTCCCACTTTGATACTTCTCCGTGGGATGATGGAGGTGACAGACTGTCTTCCAATAAGGCTTTTCTTGTGTTCTAGTGTTCATGACCCTTATTAACTACAATCCTATGCAAACATTCTGGAATGTACATACTGTTGGGGGGTGGATGGTTGGAGCATTCCAGGACATGGTTGTAGTGTGCCTATGCATGAACAAGCATACATGCAGAAGCATGTTGCAAATACACTAGCTGCCCAATCCATTCCACCGACATGCTTTAGCATGCAGATGCGCCATAGAGGCACGCACTGCATGCTCTGGTGGAGGGGCAATCACGAAGCCTGTGAGAAGTAAAACACTACTATATATTTCCCTTACCTCTGTGTAGGACCCCTGGTGGACTATTGTTACCATTGGACCTATGTCAGCTGGCGTAAGTCTGAGGAAAGTCAGGGGATGCGGGTGTGTGTGAAAAATGAGGATAAGATCAGGCATGTGCAACTGCCACCGGATTCACCCCTCCCTACCCCAACACGCCCCCAGTTCCTCCCCTGAAACTTTCCATTACTCCCCCTCCCTGCCCACCCCACCACCAACCTACCTCCCCCCACCATGCCACCACAAGGTCAGCCCCCTCCAGCATGGCATCCTGACTAAAAGGTCAGCATAGAATCATTGAGCTGGAAGGGTTCTTCAAGGCCATCTAGTCCAACCCCTTGCCTGAAGCAGTAACATGGAATGCCAGTTATTGGAGGCAATGATGGGGGTGGGCTATTCCATTTCTTTCTTCTTTTTTTGGAAAGCAGCATACATATTTTCGAAACAATTAAATAGCCATTTCCATCCAGTACACAAAGCTGCCCATTAGAAATAAATATGCCTCAAACCAGGGAGATGCCTTAGACGGTAGTTTCCATTCTGCTGTATATGGGGATGGGGAGAAAGAATCATATTGCAATCCTTCTTTGAATGAAATAAACAAGTGGTTCACAACTGAAGCATAAACCAATTTAAACAAGTACGAACCTTCTACCGGGAATCCACAGCACAGCTCTGAAGTGAGAAAAGGATAGAAAGAAAATGCTTGTCACTTAGATTTGCAAGACAGTGCTTTTCCAGCAGCAGGACAAAAAATTTAATTATACATTGATGCCCCACTGACTAAGCATCAGCCAGCTAAATTAATGTTAATGAGGAACAACTCTGCTCAGAAGGAGTCAATGCAGGTTTTTTTTTCTCCAAAAGGTTAATAATATCTTTAAGTCCTTTGTATTTATAAAAAAGAAGAAAAAACTCGTTCTGAAATATTTATGTACTGTATTTTGGGAATGAGTGGGCATCGGCACAGATTTATGGTTCCAAGTTAATTTGATACTGTCTTTTTCAGGGAAGTCTGTATTGTGCTTCAGTCATAACACATCAATCACAACCTGAGTCGTCACAAACAGTGGTCTGCATTTTAGTTTGGGGTGATGTCCATGCGTTCTTCACCAGGCTTTTCAAAGCCAAGAGGAATCGGTTTGATGTGACCTGCACATCTATCTTTCACTTTGAAGGGTGGCAATTCCACTGAATGACACCCACAAAACAATGTTTTCTGGTGCCCCGAGTGCCCACACAGTTTGAATCAAGGTGTGGTAAGCATTCTGCCCCACAGTTTCTCTTGCAAAGAAGAGATCATTTGAGTTGAAAAGCGGTGTGGGAGGAGAGAAGAGTCATCCTTAGTCACATGGAGCGTTCTGAGCCTGCAAACTGTTTCCCATGTATTGGGTGCCTCCCATCAATCTGCTGTCTGAGGCAACTGCTTCAGTTGGCCTCATGGATAGGCCTGGCCGGCCCTGCATATCCCTATATGAAAGTAGCTGATCAAGTGGCTGTAGATATGTAATGACATTTACTTTCTATTCCTTTTCACGAAAACCGGAAGTGCCTGAAGATCGCTGCAAAACAGCAATCCGAAGATCAGGGAGGCCTGCAGATGGTCGTGCAGGCCTCCCCAAAGCTCCTCCAAGCCCCGGTAAGTGCCGCAAAGGCTGTTCAGAGTAATTTGGCGGCGGCAGCAGTGGCGATCCCCTGGATCGCCACCACTGCCATGCTGTCCCCGCCCCTTAAGGGGGCAGGGGACAGCTCAGGTTCTCAATGGGGGGTCGCGACCCACAGTTTGAGAACCTCTGCTCTAGAGTAAGGGAGGCCGGCACAAGGCCAGCCTCCCTCACTCTGACACCGGACCGAGGACGCAGCTGCTGAAGGAAGGTAAGCGCTCCCCTGGTGGACGCGTGGGCAGTCTGGTGGGCGAGGGAGGGGCCATTGGTCTAGCCGGCCCAGGAGGGGGCGGGGTTGGCGCTTGCCATATCCCCGTTCCCTCTGGGCGGCTAGGCCATTACACGGCCTCCTCTGACTTCCACCAGCTAAATCCGAGGAGGCCTATTAGGCAGGCTCCAGTTTACACCTGGGGAAGGGGACGAGCATCCCCTTCCCTGAGTAGACCTCCAGTCCACCAGTCAAAGGCAGCCTGGGCTCAGGATCCGGCAGACGGCCCTGGGCCGCCGGCCGGATCCTTAGTCAGGATTGCGCTGATAAACTTGTAGGGGTGAGGAAGAAAAGAAAAATCACGTTATCACAAAGGAACAGCATAAACTGCAGATTGCAAGGTAATCAAACTTGAAGCAACCAAAGATACTACTCTAGGAATGATTTACATCTTAGTGTGGAGAGCTTGCTCTCTTATTCATGCAATATGAATTAGAACTGGGACTACTAGACTATTCAAGACAAGGAATTAGTCTCTATTCTGCCGGTGTTTCTCCTTGCTTAAGACCCTGGTTGACTATTCTAATTTTTTAAAAACAACATGCAGTATCCATGTGTTAGCTGTCTTTAGAGGTACTTGCCATGTAATTTTTATGACCCGTTTTGAGACGACAAAACACCAGAAGGGCAGTATTTGCCTGGAAGCATCTCTACTGCTAGCAGGTGCTGCTAGCAGGTGATAAAAGGTGGGCATGTGAAGGTTCATTTCTAGTGATGCATTGAGACAAGCCCCTTACTACCCTTCCTGGCTATAAGCAAAGCAATGAGGGGATCTGATGTATAACTGTAAAGAGAAGACACTGCAGGTCCCAGGCCCTTTGTGAATCACATTAGAAATCAATCCTTCAGTCTCATATAATGATATGATTGTAGGATCGAGAGAGACCTCATAGATCACTATTGCCTTAGTAGGGTTTCCCAGGGCTGGTATCATTGGGCACCTGCTGAAGAAGCTCATGTTCCAGCAGAGAACCCACTGCAAATCTACTCATGTTTGCATAGAAATAGTCCCCACTGTGTTCTGTCATACTGACTGTGCACAGAATTGCAATCTTAAACATACCTCATCAGATTTGCATCCTGTGGCTCTTCTGATCAGTGGTGTTGCTGGAGGGGATGCAGCACCATAAGTGCCTTGCAAACCAGCATAATGCAATCCCTCCCACTCGCTACTGGAGCCACCAGGGAAGCTGGTGTGGGCAGGGATTGCAGGGGTAATAATGGGGCATAGAGGGGGGAGGAACCACAGGACATGTCAAGGGAGGGCCCTCTTTATGCATGGCCCTCTATTGCCGTAAGAATAGGACACTTAAAGCATATCCCATTCCACAATATTTTCCTTTCACTTCAACAGAGGACAGGCATGGGCATGCAAAATAATCCACTCAAGGAATTATGAACCATTGAAGCTACCTTATTCTGAGTCAGACCATCCATTGAGGTGAGTCCCCTGCTACCTGGGCAAGAGGCACTTTTTCAATTGGTGCTCCTCTTATATTTAGCAGGGGGAGAGTAACTGCCCCCCCTTTCACCCCAGCACAGTGTCTTTTCTGGTGGCTGTTTGCTGGTGGTGTTCTGCATCTTTTTTAGATGGTGAGCCCTTTTGGGACAGGGAGCCACTGAATCATTTGATTTTGTCTGTAAACCGCTTTGTGAACTTTTTGTTGAAAAGCGGTATATAAATACTGTTACTACTACTACTACTACTACTACTACTAATAATAATAATAATAATAATAATAATAATAATAATAATAATTTATTAATAATAATAATAATATTGGCTACAGTGACTGATAGCAGCTCTCTGGAGTTTCAGATTCCCAGCCCCTCCTGATAATGTCAGGAGCCTGGGACCTAAAGTATGCAATGCATGTGCTATGACTGAACTATGACCACTTCCTTCAGCTATCTATCCCATGGAGTTATGGTCACTACCTAAAAATTATCCCCCTCTGTGACTTCGTAACAGCAAGTGACTAGCTGCGCAATCCTGTATAGCCGAAGCCCCAGGGTAGGGTGTCACACAAGTGCCGGAAAGCACTTGCGTGGCACCCGGAGAGCAAGCAGTGCCAGCACTGCGGTCTGCGCTGCATGCTCTGCCGTCTCTCTGGCCCTGCGCCCGCCTGACCGGTAAGTTCTACGCCAGTCAGGGCAGGAGCAGAGGGAGGGCTTACCGGGCTACAAGGGAGGGTGGCCATAGGCCGCCTGTGGCCTGGAGGGGGTGGGGATACCGGGGGCCAAGATCCCCGGTATCCAAAGCTCCCTCAAGGCCCCCATTGCGCCAACATGAGCAGCGCGAATGTCTGGTGCTCGCGTACATTCGAGTAGACCCATTGGACCTACTGCCGCTGACACTGGGGGAAGGGGATGATCCCGGGAACTCAATAGGATGCGGCGGTAGGCCCTTTAGGATTGGGCTGCCCATCCTTGACAGACTACGAGCTCTTGGTATACTTCTGAGCATAGTATCTTGCTAAAGTTCCAAACCTTGATTTATGAAGACAAATTTTGCCTTTGAGAAGGTCTAGCTGCATCGCAGCTGCGAATATGAAAACCAGCTTCTCACCTTAGCATTTCAGAGATTTCAATTACACTAGAGTTAGATGGTAACTGCAATAAACCTGCCATGCGGAAATGCAAGGGGGAGGGAAATCATTGTTTTGTAAGATTTATTTTCATTCCATAAATCAAATTGGCATAAGCATGAGCACATGTCATTAAATATCCATCTATCTTTTGAAATGCTTAAAAAGAAACTGTGGGGAACCATTGACAGAGGACAGACTAATGGACAAGAGTCTTTGATCTCCAGCTACCTTGTTAACATGCTCTGATGGATCACATTGATGACATACTGTCTGAAAGACTCCTGAGTGGTCAGTCTGTTAACTTGCAGTGTATTCATCACCTTGATGGTAGATGGCATGGTGCCTCATCAGTGGTGGCCAATTGTGGCTTGTGACCTATATCTGGTTCCCGGGCAATCAAGCATGGTGCTTGGGTCATTCAAGAATGGAAACACAATTACAGGGAGCACTTAATATCCACAGGCTCCAGGGCACAGCATAGTCTTGACCTTCTTCATTCTCTGCCCCAGCCATTTGCTGGGACTGAAGGATACTGTACTATGCTTAATTAAATGGTGGTGGAAGCAACAGAAGCAGAGCAGCGTGTGCTTGGCCCCCAAAGATCATGGGACTAGGTGAAGGAGGAACTTTCTGTCAGGAATGGTGGTCTGGGACAGCCCACAACTCAGAACAAGAGCCAGTCCGGTAAAAAAATGGAGGACTCCAGTTCGGCAATGGAACAAATTATCAAGAGAGTCTCCCTCACTGGAGATCTTCAAGCAGAGGCTCAACAGGCACCTGCTGGAGATTATCTAGGAGGATTTCTTACAACAGGCAGGAGGTTGAGCTAGATGACCTTGTGAGTACCTTCCAACTCTATGATTCTATGAGAGCCCAATCCTATCCTCCTCCTACCCCCCCCCCGGATGCAGCCATGCCAAAAACAAGCACACTGTATCCAGCAGGGGAGGGTGGATTGGGAGGCTTTGGAGGAAATGGGAATTATTTCCATAAGCCTTCCGTTCCACAATGGGTCTCCTCGGATCTGCGCCAGCTATGTAGGATCCAGTGTGTGCCACTGTGTCTGGGTTCATCCCCTCCACCCTCTCCCGTTCCTCTCTCCTCCCCACCCATTTTTCTCTCTCCCTGCCCAACTCCCACCCCTGCTGCTGCCTTTCCCAATCCAGCGGACATGGCGAGCACTGGCAACGAATGTGGAGTGCTACCACCTTTTCTGGCAACATTTCCATATGTCTGCTGATGGAGTGCTGTGCATTCTGTCTGCAGCCATTTTATAACAGCAGAAGACTCTTCCACTGCCGTAAGTCCCTCCCTGGATAGAATCCTGGATTCTATTATTCTATGGATATTATGGGTAAGCTTTATCATTCTAGCACAATTTCAGAAGCATTGACATTTCTGTGATGCAACAGTCACGGTGCCCTCTCAGATGCGTTTCATTACCAGCCTAGTGCCCCCTAGGATCTAGTCGCTGAATAAAGGACTTATATTTGCGTACCTTTCTTTCACGTTTCTGCCTGGTTAGCACGTGTCTACAATATCCCCATGATGAGATGAACTTATCAAGCCTTGTACATTTTGCAACACACTTTCTATCCCGAGTGTGTCTCAGATGGCCCTGGTGGGAAAGAAAAGAAGTAGGGTGCCACTGTAAGTTACCTATATTAACAAGTACAAAGCTGGGTGATTCTGAGAACTCATTCTGCCGTGCCAGAGTGTTGAACTGTAGCACAATCCTGCTGACTCTTCCAGCGAAGCTGTGCCTCGCTGGAAGTATCTCCATGGTAAATGTTAGCACCACATAAACTCATGCAATAGGGATGTCTCCCTTCTTCAGAGAGGTATAATTATGACATGGATTGTGACACATGGCTGACTCAAAAACATAATATCTCACTAGGTTCAAAATGATCTTCCCTCAGCACCCGGCTAATCCTATCTGTTGCTTTCTATATCTCACTCACTTAGCTATGTAATACCTAACAACTGGTGACAGTTGTTTACTTTAGCATATTCCATTCTTGCCTGTAGGAAATCCAGACATTCTTCAGTTTGATAGTAAAAATCCATTCTTGGCCACAAGGGTAGAGCCCCAGCAGGCCCAATGGGCCTCCTCAGATGTGTGCTGGTAAAATGGCCGGTGCAAATCCAAGAAGCCGGTGTAAGGCCAGCAAGGTCCGGGACGGGGGGATAGGAATCAGTGGAGCATGCTGCCGATGATCCCTCCCCCCTCCTGAGCCTGGTGGGCTAATCCACACACCCCCGGAATACCCTGTTCTGAACTCCCCTTGTCCCTGCCCCAACTAGTCTAAAACCTACCTTCCCCAGTGGTTGCAGCTCCAGGTATGGCGGAGGGTGGGTGGCACCAGAATTCTGAGAAGCTTCTAGCATAGAGGATAGAAAAAAGATCTCAAAAGAATGGCCTGGTTCAGAGGATCTAACACAGTGGTGGCCAACCTTTCAACATGAATGCTGGCCCTTTAAATGGTTGCATAAGTGAGGGCATTTCAGCAGGTGCAGCTGCTTTAGTAGCACCATCAGCACTTGCAGCTGCCAAGATTCTGTCTTCTACACAACTCTTAAGAACACAGTAGCCCTAATGGTGGAAGGTTGGCCACCCCTGATCTAACATATGGGTGAGCTCACAAGTGTCTTCTATTCTCCTTCCTTCCTTCCTTCCTTCCATGGGCGTCGACAGAGGGAAGCGCGCGGGGCGCGCGCACAAGGGTGTCGCGGGCCCCCCGTACTTACATTTTTGATGTTGAAGTTGGGCCTGCCCGCCCGCCCTCGCGTCCGTTTGGCTCCAAAATGAGCCGAAAACGGAGCGGGGAGGGTGCTCTGCTCCTGCGCGTGACGTCACGCGCGGGGGCGGAGCCTCTCCCTTAAAGTTGACGCGCGCCCCCGCTCTGGGGTGATGCGCGTCCTAGCGACGCGACTGCTTGCTTGCTTGCTTGCTTGCTTGCTTGCTTCCTTCCTTCCTTCCTTCCTTCCTTCCTTCCTTCTTGCACTCAACTAAACGTTAAGCTTCCTGATTCTTTAAACCACTTTCCTGTGATGTCAAACCAGGAAACAGTAACTTAAGTGAATTTTTATTATTTATTTATTTATTTATTTATTTATTTATCCCCCCCCCAAATGCTTATAAATCCCCCCAAGTGCCTTACTGTGCTGCCACTGCCATTTTTCACCACCATTTTTCTTTATCCTGGCGGCCAACTGTTCTTTGCAGCTGCTGGAACTGCCCCCTGCCGCATCTTCATCCTGCCGACCAGACTCGCGCAGGCACACAACTCTTTTAAAGGTTTTTTTAAGCTTTTAGAGCATTGTGCGCCTGCACGAGCCTTGCACAGGCACGCGAGGAGTCTGGTCGGCGACCAGCCAAGCTCAGAAGAGTACCGGTGACTCAGAAGAGTCCGTTTCCAGGAACATCAGTATGCTTCCTGCTCTCAAAAAGTATGTGGGAGGGCAGATCATTCACTTCCCTATCCACTCACCTCATTCCTTCCCCATGTGGTCTCCTTAATCGTAAACAGGATCCCGTGAGGAAGGAGTGAGGTGAGTGGGTAGGGAAGAGGATAGAATCCACCCACACCCCAAAATACTGTGCAGGAATCCACTTCCCTATCCACTCCTTTCCTATCGTTTCTTCCTTGTGATCCCTTTAAATAAAGTAGGAAATGCGGGATATGCTAGGAGCACCCAGCACTTCCTGTTTTGTTAAAGGGATGATGCACGAAGGAGCAAGGTAAGAGGTTGTATTCTTCTTTCTGGGATTTTTTTTGGGGGGAGCCGTGCACGTGGCAAGGACACCAAGATCTGGTTGGATCTGACCCTCTTTCAAACACACACACACACACACACACACACACACACACACACAAACACACACACACACACACACACACACACACACACAGAGGAGGTCACTCAAGCACAACCTCTGACAGCCAGAGGACACTGAAACAGAATATTGATCTAGATGCTGTTGGCTTGTTCAAGATAATTATTTTATTCATACAAATACACTGTAATCTTTTGACGACATGAACAATTAAGAAAAATTGTTTTCAGCTTCATTGATATAGCCTGAAGGTCTCATTTGAAATGGGGCTGTAGCTCAGTGGTAGAAAGCATGTTCTCCTTAAGTTCATTTGGTGTATATTCAGATATATCACAAACTAGCATTTTAAGAGTGGCTGTTGCCATTTAAGCAGAACTTTGTAGGGTCATGTCTTTCTTTAGAGCCGCCCTAAATGCTTCCTTAACTTTAAGCTGTTAGCATCCAACCTTTTCCATATTTGCAGATCCTATATTACTGGAAAATTATTTGCTTTGTCTTCTGGTCTCTCTTGAGGATTTAACAAGATGTGAATGGGCCATGTCAAATGTAAAATAAAGTGTTTGAGCGGGATGCCCAAACGAGCACACAAAATATAACACAGTTAATGGCTCAAGTGTGGTGTAAACAGGATGCCCTTTCTCTGAACCTGTAAGAGCAGACGCAAGCGTCCCCGACCGTCCATTCTCATTTCTGTGGCCTACTGCACGTCTGTGCTCCAGCATCGGCTAGGCTAGAGCAAAATTAAATATTTATACTTTGGGGATGAGATACTTTGCTACCTTGTCAACTTTCTAGGTAGAGAACTGAATTCATTTATGGTAATCCAATGCATCCTACCCCATATACTCCCCCTAAAACCCCACAACTATTTTGTTCCCATTAATCCAGGATATCATTTCATATATAGCTATAGATAGGCTTACCATTCATTCTGGATTTTCCAGGACAGTCCCGGTTTCAGGGGTCTATCCTGGGTCCCATCCTGGCCGGCCCCGGCATCCCGGCCAGCCCCTGAAACTGGGAAATGTCCCGGAAAATCGCTCTGTCCATGGCAGGCTAGAGAGAGGTGTTGGCAGAATGGAGGTACAGGGCACCTGAGTCTGCCATTTTCCCCTTTCACCCACTGCTCAATGCGAGCAGCAGCAGCATCCACTTCATGGATGGGCCAGACCCAGTATACGTGGCCCCTTAACGTTAATCCCATTTCCTCCAAAGAGCTGTATCCAGCCTACTAGTCTTATTGCTAGGCTTACCAGATCTCCAACCAGGACAGAGTGCTAGACCTTTAGGAGAAGGAATATGAGTAGGTGTAGCTTGTTAAACCCTTAGAGTACAATCCTAGGCATGTCTACTCAGAAGCAAGCCCCACTGAACACAATGGGGCTTGCTTCTGAGTAGATATGCCTAGGATTGTGCTCTAAGGTTTATCAAGCTACACCTGCCCACATTCCTTCTCCTAAAGGTCTAGCACTCTGTCCCTGTTGGAGATCTGGTGAGCCTACTTATTGCACACACGGAAAAACATATTACTTCCCTGAATGATAAGAAATACTGTGTTCACTATTGATTAGGATCCTCTGGAATGGTGCAGTAACAACATTGTCATATATCTGCAGTTTATCTTGATGTATTCCAGTGTTACTACTTTACAATTTCGCTAGGCAAATTCTATTTGTGCCAGCAAGAGGGGATTTTTTACAACGAGGAACCTTTTGGAACTGATCCCACTAGAATTGAATCAACCTGGATGGAACTTGGATAAAATCCATCATCCAGGTTGTTCCATCACTTTTAAGATTTTTTTTCCCCTAGCATGCTCTCTTTTTTATATTATTTTCAATACTCTATTTATCACAGTAATGAGAAGTTGTAGTAACAAAAACACAAAAGCCAATGAAAATGAGTTATTTCTTGCAACATAATGCATGGATGGACTAAGTATATCGACAAGAGAGGTCTATGAACAGCTGTGGGCATCTGAATGTCAATGGTACAATACATCTATTTACAATCCCAAGGCATTAAACTGAAAAATTCTGCCTCTTTTGGTTGGACAAAAGAAAGAGATTCCAACACAAGGACTCATGCACAGATTACGATCCAAAGGGCTGCACATGGCTTTCTGCATGTGCACATAGACTTTTGAAGGCTCTTTCCCAGCACAGTACCTCAAATACACCAATATGTAATTCAGACAGTCAGGGGGCCAGTCCAGAGGTGCAGTTTAGGAAAAGTGGGCAGGAACAGTGGTCTGGGACCCCTCCTACAGCTGATGTAATCAGCAGAAGTGCTCAGATACTGCCTTTGAAAATAAACATCAGGCTCAGAAGGAAGCAAACTAAGACATTTGCTTCAGGGCAGCGGCGTCACTAGGGCGCGCGCCGCCCTATGCAAGGACGCGGGCGCTGCCCTAATGGCCTCCATGCCGCCCGACAGCCGGCCAGCGAGGATGTCTCCGGAGCCTCATCGGCTGTCTTGGGCAGAAGGAGGCTGTCTTGGGCAGAAGGAGGCCTCGGAGCGTCCGCCCTCGGCAGAGCTCCAAGGCCTTCTGAGGAAGGCCCGATGTGTGACGTCATATTTATAAGGTTTTGCGCATGCGCAGTACGTTTCTGAGGGCAAATTTGCCCTCAAACATTCTGCACATGCGCTAAACCTTGTAAATATGACGTCACGCATTGGGGTTCCCTCAGAAGGCCTTGGAGCTCTGCCAAGGGCGGACGCTCCGAGGCCTCCTCCGAGGCATCGCTGGAGCGCGGCGGGAAGGGAGGACCGCCTGCGCGCGACACGCGGGTGCACGCGCGCGACCGCTCGTCACCCATTGCATGCATCGCCCCCAGGCGGTCCGCCCTTCCCGCCGCGCTCCAGCGACGCCTCTGTTTCAGGGCATATGTTAATCTATAGGCCATTGTCTTTCTCAAGGGCTGCCTGAGAGACAGGATGTAACTTGTGTTATGTTACGCCAACAGTCTTCCCTAGTGTGCAGTTTGCATGCATTTCAGGGCTATATAGTCTACAGCAGTGGTTCTCAAACTTTTTAGTACCGGGACACACTTTTTAAAATGACACTGTATCGGGACCCACCTAGCTTTACGAGACTTAAAAAAAAAAGTGATCTAGAAATAAATATTTATTTATTTATTTACTTACTTACAAGTAAAGAGCTCAGCTGCTTGCAGGATAATTAGCAGCTATCTTGCAAACTGCAGGAGCTCAGCTCTTTGAAGGGCAATTAGTAGCTATCTGATTTTTGAATAGTCTCAGGGCTTGTGGCAATTACTTATCTGATCTTTCCATCACCTGGGACCCACCAGAAATCAGGTCGCGACCCACCAAGTGGGTCCCGACCCACAGTTTGAGAAACACTGGTCTACAGAATGTGCATAGGTTGGAGTAGGACTTTCACCTGCAACCCCCTTCTCATCAAACAACTGTGTTTTCTGTAGGCACTGTTGTCATATGGACAGTGCTCCTCTAATGCAGATATGTAGGCTTACCAGATCGTCGTTCGGGACGCTGCAGCTTGCACTTAAGGGGCGGGGCGTGGAGAGGGGGCCGGAACAAGCGCGTTCCGGCCCCTTCCCCGCACCCCGCCCCTTAAGGGCAAACTGCAGCGTCCCGGTCGGCGATCTGGTAAGCCTACAGATATGGGATAGTGAGAGACAATGGTTTGCCTGGAGCCACCAAACTGGTTCATGCTCTTAACCAATAACCACCACGCTGCACACTGAGCCATCTTTAGGATATGCTTTAGGCCAGACAGAAGCTAGAAAGTCACAGTGTGTCATCAAAAATGGTCAGTAATACCCTGATCTGAGTTAAATATTTGTGAGGTTTTGTGATGTCTGCCCCAAGCACTGGAATGGGTGGGTGCGATCGCCATAGTGTCACCTAGTCAACTACACACAATTCTGTCATAGGGCAAACCTTTGTAGAATGTAGAAGGTCACCAAGCTCCACCCCTATGCCAACCAGATGGAACAGAATTAGGGGCAGAAAGCCCAAAACTACAAATCTGGTCTACAAATCTCCCCAAACTCACAGCGCAATCCTAACCAACGTTCCAGCGCCGGTGCATCCGCAATGCAGTCCTGAGTTAAGGGAACAAATGTTCCCTCACCTTGAAGAGGCCTACATGACTGCCCCTGCACTGCAAAATGCAGTGTGCACTCTGTTGACACAGCTACACCAGTGCTGGAAAGCTGGTTAAGATTGTGCTGTCAGTGTTTTACATTCTGTCAAAAAGATTGGGGTTTAGAGAGAGGGGAGACCAGGGGTATTTGTAAGGGGTTACCAAGTTGGGCTCTGTACCTCAGTACAGTGGCAGAGTACCCCCCCATGCTGCACCATGGCCATAGATGGCTGGCCTTTCCTCCAGGGCCCTCAGTAACCTGCAGCCAGTACTGGGGGAGCAGGTTTGTTATTTGGGGAAATATTTGTTTCTTATAGGATAAAAAAAAAAGGTGAGGGTTAGGCTTCTTGCACCAAGTATACGAAAATCTGTAACACAGTTTTGACGGTGTTTGAGAAATGGATGGAGAGGGTGATTTTTGCAAATCGACCCATTTGGCTTTCCTAAACACACTTCTAATTAGTGACTGCAGTGCTGTGCGCAGAAAGTAACGGCACGATGATCCAGTCGCCTTTCACTTGCTAAGGACTCATTTGGTGCATTTCCATGTCTCTCTCGGAACGCCATGTGCCCGCCGCAAGCCCAAATGCCGGGAGCTGTTGCTTCCTCAGTGTGAAGCCATTTCCAAATGATGCCTTTGGAGGGCAGCTGCGTGCAGAGGTGTCTGTTGACTGGCCCTTGGCCTGTCTTCCCAGGCATCGAAAATGTCAGTTCTGTTCAGCTCGCACTCCTGACACTTGACGACTTTCTGCCAGGTTACATGTTTGACAGCTGTTCTGGGGTGTTTTTTTCCCAGCGATCGGCCTGACTAGCCTCATAAAGCCAATTACAGTCACAGGCAATTAATGACACCCTCCTCAAACACTTGTGTGGAAATGAGAGCATAATGTGCCCGATTACCATTAAATCCATGACCTTTGGAAATATATGCTTGAAAAGAGAGCGGAGGACAAGTCCGCGTCAAAACAAATCCTATTAAGCTCTTAAAGACTGACAAGACTGGTGGAGACAGTGTATATATGCTGCTGTTATTTTAACAATGGCTTCATGAAGTCTTTTTTAAACAAATGTCTTTGAGATGCCACTAGCTGGTAAGAGTTCTTTTCTAACAGCTGAAACCATTACTAGATATTTTCATTTGTCTCCAATAATATGGCAGTGCTCTGTTTTTAGAAAATCCACAATGTGCATTCTGCAAATCTACCCTTCCCTTGGCATTCCATGATTTGGCATATTTTTGACCATTTAAAAGAGTATTCTTTTTGTATGTATGTATGTATGTATGTATGTATGTATGTATGTATGTATGTATGTATGATTTTTAAAATTCTATCCCACATTTCAGCTTCCTAAGGCTTTCAAAATGGCTGAATGATATGGAATTAGTCAAGAATGAATTAACAAATCAATGAGAGAAACAGCAGCAGGACAAGTATATAATCAGGTTGATAAGTTGGGCACAACATAGAATTTTCACAGAGACCAAGAATAAAGATAAGCAGGAATGGAAGCACATGGGCTTACCAAGACCAGTGCTGTTGGGTAGTCCTCTCACTACATGAGCTGCACTTCCATTGCAGTGCGACTCAACCTGGATGACTCATATACTATATATGCATTATCTCCTTACTCTGTGTCCTTTACAGGAAACTCTGCTCCTACTTGTTCTTCTGGGAAGCCTCTGGATGTTGTGTTTGCCTTCTCCCTGGTGGACCATGGGAGCCTCCAATATGGGTGGACTCATCTATTCCTGGGAATGTGCTGGTGTGTGTGATGTGGGAGAGTAGGTAGGTTGGTTTCATGACGGTTGGTTCCCAAACATTTGAGTACCGGGACCCACTTTTTAAAATGATACTCTACCGGGACCCACCTAGCTTTAAGAAGCTTAAAAAAGGCGATATAGAAATAAATTTATAATTAATAAATTATAATTAATAAATTATTTTTATTTATAATTAATATTTATTTATTTGCAAAAACTCAGCACTGGCGTCACTGCAGGGGGGTGGAGCTCTAAGTTCTGCTGTGATTCGACCCTCCGTTACACGGGTGAACAAAGCGGCCCCGCCCCCTCGCCTTCGGAACCATTCAAGGCGGTGAAAACAACACACAGGAGACTCCCTGCGCGTTGCTTTCGCTGCCCTGAAAGGCTCCGAAGGCGAGGGGGTGGGGACGCTTCGTTCACGGAGGGTCGGATCGCGGCAAAACTTAGAGCTCCACCCCCCCTGCAGTGACACCAGTGAAATTCAATCCATTCCTCATAATGAGGCAGCCCTAATGAATAGTTAGTCTCAAGGCTTGAGGATCTTAATTACGTGACCCAGCTTTCACCTGCCCCCACTACTTGTCATTGACTTGGGAAAAAAACACCAGAAAAAAGATGCTCAAACATTTATCTCCCTATACTTACACAAGTTTGCAAACTGCAGGAGCTCAGCTCTTTGAAGGGCAGTTAGCAACTATCTGATTTTTGAATAGCCTCAGGGCTTGAAGCAATTACTTATCTGATCTTTCCATCACCTGTGCTTGCATTGGAGGCTCTGCAGGACCCATCAGAAATCAGGTCGTGACCCTCCAAGTGGGTCCCGACCCACAGTTTGAGAAACACTGCATTATGGCATTCCTATTTTCCCCATATATTGGTTGGTGCCATGCATGATGGACAGGTAGATTACTGGTGGTCATTCATTCAGGTGGTTAAGTTTCTACTGATACTCTGGGGGGGGGGGACGACTATTGGTGTTGCAATGGTATCTTCTCTCTAGTACTCCACCTGCTGTAAATTTTGTTTGCCTGCTGGATTACATAGAATCGCAACGATGGTCAGCATTTGTCCAATAAACTAACCATAGTTTCATCTTGCCCAAAGAGCAAAGTGTGGTCATATGACCTAGCCGTTGGAGGGCATTGGTACTGAAAGCGATATCCTCTCTGACAGGACTGTTGGGTAAAAATAAAAACTGTGAGACAGGTGGATGAAGTGAGAACTGGGGGTGAGTGTAGACGTGGACAACTATTTCATTTATGTAGATGTCATTTTATTTAAAATCTTAGTATAAGCGAACAAACGTGGCAAACTACAAAACAAATTACAACAGCCAAAAAAACCCACACTAAAAGTATCACACAAAATAGTCTGGTTACTTTTTTCCCCTTCACGTTATTGCCTCGGGGCCTCTTTCTCCATTATTCTGGCAGCTTCATTGCCAGAGAGAGAGAGAGAGAGAGAGAGAGAGAGAGAGAGAGAGAGAGAGAGAGAGAGAGCTGGAAGCATTGTGAGAAGGGGCTTTCTGAGCCAGAGCACATGTAATAATTTCATTCAAGACCTGACCTCCTATATCTACAAGTATTTCCATTACTACATTTTCCAGTTATTTTAAAAGATATTCAACTAATGTTATGGATCTGCGGAATAATTTAGCCCTTTGACTGTGGGGTGGAGGGAGACCAGCCTCTCAGCAAGCTCACTAAATTGCTGCCATTTAGTCCCGTACCTGTTAGTAAACAAAAAGGAAAAGGAAAGGGGAAAAAAAGGAAATAAGCTGCAGCTATTTGAAAGGTAAGTTCATTGGTATGTATCCATTGCTCTGCATTCAGCCCAACTGCTCTGCCCTCTGACACAGCGTCCCCTCGGTGTTGTAGCTGGTGGCAGCTTTAATGTCCTAAGGCCCCAGCTGCAGTGTGTGGCTATCTGATTTGCCCAGCCATGGAGGCAGATGGTGAAGGGACAAATATTTCTGAACTTTTCGAAAGATATACCACCCGAAAGCCTCACCGGAGAGGCAGCTGAAACTGGAAACTAAGAGAACAGAATATTTTATTTTACACAAAAGGCTTGAATGCTGGGAAAAGTGCCATGCCTCACAGGGCAGTTTGGCGGAGTTCTCTGTTATTCCGCTTATTGCAAAAATGACATGCTGGCGGCAGATTGAAACTGAATCAGAATTCTGCATTGCACTCTGAAAAATACTCTAAGTTGTAGGGCAGGGCTGGTAAGTACAGTAGGGTAGCACCTTTGCAGGGCTGACTATGGGTCCAAACCTATCCAGCTTTCCAGTGCTGATGCAGCTGCAATGCAGACCCCTGAGAAGGGAACAAACATTCCCTTACCTTGAAGACTGCCCCCCGTGACTGCCCCCCCAGGATGCAGCACACACCTTGTTTGCATAGCTGCAATGGCACTGAAAAGTTAGATAGGATTGGGCCCCTCTGTCTCTTAAAGTTTTATTCTTATTATGCATGGCTCAGTTTGTCTATATGGGACATATAATTTAGTGTTTTAGTTGCTAGTGTCACTATTATTAATTGCTACACCTTGGACTGATAGAGATTTATCTTTTCCGTGATTGGGATGTCCAGTGTCTTTTCCATATTAATATTTTTGCATGCCTAAGGGGGGGGGGGATATTTTAAGGTTATAAATATTTAGATTTTTTTTTAAAAAAATCTTCAGACTTTGGCTAAAAGGTGGAAGGAAATGTGGAATCTGATAAATCTGGTTGTAATTTTCAAGTATTTTAGTAATTGTTGTAGCAGTTTTGCTGGTTCTTTCAGTGGTGCAACAAAAGAACATTTCACGTCTTCCTTCACTAATCCTCATCGAATTAACTAATTTGACATAACCTAGTTCCAGATAACCTAGAAATTCAGATTAATAACATTCACTCTGAAGAAGGTGTAATGAAGGTGCCTGAAGAAGGTGTAATTTCATGATAAATGGCATTACAGGTGCGGTGTCTTTTGCAGTTACACTATAGCCCTCTTCAAGCATTCTCCCCAGGTTGTATTTAGCTAATTCAGTATAAGAGGTGAATGGAACTGCACTGATGTGTGTGTGTGACACACACACACACACACACACACAAACACACACACACACACACACACAAACACACACACACACACCCCAACACGTTGGCTAGTCATTACTCACGGACATCTACGGAAAAGCACTTGTCCTTTTTCCTAGATGACTTTAAAGGGGGGTTGGGCAGATTTATGGAGGAAACGTCCATCACAGGTTGCAAGTCATGATGACTGTATGCAACCACTGGGTTTTAGAGGTAGCCTATCTCTGAATGCCAGATTCAAGGGAATGGCAACAGGATACAGGTATCTTCTTGTCTTATGAGTTCCCAGAGGCATCTGTTGGGCCACTGTGAGATACAAGAAGCTGGATAAGATAGGCTCTTGGCCTGATCCAGCAGGGCTGTTCTTATGTTCTTTAGAACTGAACACACAGAGTGTTTCTCCTCACAATTTAGAGCCTTGATAGTGTAGACAGACAGACCAATCCTACCTAATTCCCCCGGCACCAATGAAGCTGCGCCAATGTGGTGTGTGCTGCATCCCAAGTGGAAATTGTTTTAATTATTTGTTAATTATTTTAATGTATGTTATTTTAATGTTGTAAGCCGCCTTGAGTGCCCTTGCCGGGAGAAAGGCGGGATACAAATTCTTTAAATAAATAAATAAATAAATAAATTCCAAGCTGTGAAGGCCTCCTCAGGTAAGGGAACATTTGTTCCCTTGCCCTGGGGTAAGCCTTTGCTGCCCCACTGGGTCTACTCAGGCCTTCACCAGCAGTTTTGCTGGAGGAAATCTGAGTGGAGCTGGAATGTGGATCGAGACTAGGAAGGGGGATAGGATATCAGCAGCGGTGCTGCTGCCGATACTACCCCCTTCCTGGCCTCAACACATTCCCCCTCCCTGACCTGGTCTCTGCCCAATTCCTCCCCCTTCACTCCCAGTTCCTCCCAGCCCACTGGCCACTGCCTGCCCCCTGCACTGACTAACCGCCACCGGGGCTCCCACGTTGCCTGCTGTCAAGTGGGATGGCCACTTGCCTCTTGCGGCCAAGTTGTGCTCTATGGCATGTTGCCATTTCCAATGGCCCTAAAGCATGTGCACCGCCAGAGCATGGTGGGGAGGCCCAGTAGGACTGGGCAGACAGTCTTTGAACATTCAGCCCTTGTCTTTGCAGACAAGCACTGAATTACCCATGGATGCTCATGGATATTGACTAGCTAGAATATCTGTGTGTGGGTATTCACCATGCTCCCATTTGCCCCCTTCCACACTGGAAGAGGGCTTATGGTCGAATGATAAGGAACATGACATGATATACAACAGCAACATCTAGCTCTTGGATCTTTTCTGAAAATATGGAATAGCCAACATTATGACAATAACTCAATAGCAACTTTAGGGATGGCTTTCCGGGATTTTTGCAGCAGCATTATTTAAGGTCATGGCTTTGGTATTAATGTTATTTTTTTTTTAAGACCTGTCAGCTTCGTTCTGTCACATAAATGAAAGGAATGGTTCATTCTGGATCTGATTCCAACAGTAATATAAATGTAATGGCTAATATGAAATGGGAAAAAGAAAAGATTTGTTCAGTGCCTCTAACCTCTTCGGCTAATATTCCTATCCTATGCCGTACTGGGGACGGAGGACTGGGCAACATCGTTAAAGTGTTTTGCAACGCTAATGTATAGTGACAGGTGTGTTTAAAAATGTATGCACTACTCAGAAAAAAAACCCTCATTTCATCCCTTATCTCCATTTTTTAGTCAAGCTTTTCATCAAGCGTGGTAGAATTGTCAAGAAAGAACAATGAATAGGAAAATATATATGTACTGTATATATAACCGAGGGAGAAAACTATATGTCAAAGGGTAACTTTTTCCAAATGTGAAGCATTATTTATCTGTTCACTCTAAGGTGGCCATCTCCTAATGGAACCATAGGTAGGTGTATGGAGAGAGAGAGAGAGAGAGAGAGAGAGAGAGAGAGAGAGAGAGAGAGAGAGAGAGAGAGAGAGGTTTATACCAGATTCTGTGAAGGCTGTTGTGGTTTCAGGGCCTCTTAGTGCACCTGAAACCTGGAAAAAAATCCATGGTTGTTGCACAACCATGCAAGCACAACCATGTTGCACAACCATGCAAGCACATCTTTTGCAGCACATTCTTTACAGAAACAGTTTCCCCACCATGTGACTGACATGTATTAGAAGTGGTAGCAGTTCATTTACTGTAAACCAATAAGCCTTCACAATATAACGCAAAACGTTAAAATATACATTACATCATCCAGTAATAACAAATCCATGTCAACAGAGGAAGAGGAGGAAGAGGAGGAGGAGAAGAAGAAGGAGGAGAAGAAGAAGAAGAAAAAAAGGAGGAGAAGGAGAAGAAGAAGCAGAAAGCAGAAGCAGAAGCAGAAGCAGAAGCAGAAGCAGAAGAAGAAGAAGAAGAAGAAGAAGAAGAAGAAGAAGAAGAAGAAGAAGAAGAAGAAGAGAGGGCAAACTACATGTTAGAAGAAACATGGAAGTGCTGCTTTTTTTACCGTAAGCAGCAGCTGCAGGGGTCCCAATATGGATTGCAACTATGACGTGGAGGAGAGGGGTTTAACCTTTTGCCTGCAATGGTTCCGATCCAGAGCAGGTCCCGATCCAGAGCTGGTGGCTGCAATGGTCTCGATCCAGAGCTGTGGCTGCGGTTTTCCTTGAAACAAAAGCTCCCGTTGGCACCAGTGAGAGCTTTCTTCCTGGAGCATCTGCATCAGGGAAGTAGATCTGGATTGGGACCAAGATGGGGGTAAAGGGTAATAACTCCTCTTCCCCATACCATGATCATAAGAACATAAGAACATAAGAAGAGCCCTGCTAGTCCAGCTTCCTGTGTCACACAGTGGCCCCACCAGATGCCTCAGGGAGCACAAGACAACAAGATAACCTGTTTCCCGTTGACACTCCCTTGCACCTGGCACAGAGAAAACCCACTTCTAAAAACCAGGAGGTTGCTTATGGCTTGTAACCTGTGATGGTCTTTTCCTCCATGAATCTGTCCAAACCCCTTTTAAAGGCATCTAGGCCAGATGCCATCACCACATCCTGTGGCAAGGAGTTCCACAGATGAATTACACGCTGGGTAAAGAAATATTTTCTTTTGTCTGTTCTAACTCTCCCTCCACTCAATTTTAGTACATGTCCCCTGGTTCTGGTGTTGTGCGAGAGGGAGAAGAATTTCCCTCTATCCACTCTCTCCATCCCATGCATAATTTTATAAGTCTCAATCATGTCCCCCCTCATGCGGGGACATGATTCATGAATCAGATCCTGATTCTGATACCATCCATGTCTTCTAGTGTGCATGTAATTGACACACTTTGACCCTTAGCTATTGTGACCCTAACCCCTACGTGGCTGGCACAGTGGAGCTGCCCTCCTGTTGAGCCAAAATAAGCAAAACTCTTAACCTACGTTAGTTTGGAGCATTCAAACCTGCATCAACCATCTTCAATAGTTCTTTTCAAAAATGTGCGATGGGGCTCTCATTCCAGTCAGCCACCTCCCTGGCTCCACAAGACTCTTGATGTGCTCTCAACAAGCTATTTATTTTGATTTCATTGATCACGTTTCTATCCCACCAAAGAGACATAGTTCATGTCTTTCTTTCTTTTCCTTCCTTGCAGATTTGTATAGCTCTCCCTCTTCATATTCTGACAAGGCGAACAATTACACTGGGAAAAAGCACAGTCATTTAAGACATGAAAAACTCTGGCTTTTAGGTTTCTTTAACCAGACTTGGGATGGAAAAAAATTAACACCCTCCCAACCCACCATGGTGCAATCTCCTGGGTTTTGATATTCCAAGCCTTCAGTAACCCCCCCCCCCCCAAGTACAGCACAGTGTGATAGTAATGCAACCATGAGAACACAGAATAGAAGCAACATCCTGTTGGCATCTAGTTTTTGGACTGTATCATTTGGATGTCATGCATATAATGTGCTGCTTTTATATTTTCTCTGTGCCCCCAAACAAGAAGTATCACCTTTCAGCTCAGGTAGTGAGAGTTTCTGGGTAATTATTGAAGCAGAAAGTGTATCTCCCCAAGTTCTCTTAAGGGGACCGTCAGGGAAGAGAAATTGCTGGTCCTGAGGCTCTCATCTGCTGTTCCCTATCTAGAGACTCTTAACCTCTTTACTGCAATGTGGATATATGCCGCATGTCAAAAGTTTACTGCACCTCTGGTGCTGTGCGTGGAACATACGTCCTGCCATTTTGCTGGCTCTTTTTTGTAACTGTAATATTGCTCACAGTGGGGAAATTCTCTCAGCCAAGCAGATCTAAATACTCTGCTCCCTTGTAGAGGGAGCTTTGAGCGGTGATAGAACGGTTGGTTTAATGAAAATCACCACTCAAGTTATGATGCACATTGCATTAGATAGCTGGCTGATGCCACCTAGCTCCATCCTCTTCCAGTCCCTCCTCTTAATTCACTTCTCCTGCAGTGTCTCTATTGGATCACCATGTGCAGAGTATAAACTACAGATGGATAAACAGATAGATCTTCACTAATACTAACATTCACTGAGAATTATGGACTTGATAGGTATTTCTGCTGTTGCTCTATGGGGAAAGGTCAGACTGGCAGAGCACATGCTTTGCATACATAATCGCTAGCTCAAGGATTTCAGGTCGTGGGGAAAGACCTTTGCTTGAGACCTTGGAAGACTGCTGCTAGTAAGAAGAGACAGTCCTGGTCTAGATAGACAAATGGGGTGTGACTCCATAACAGGCAGCTTCATATTGGTTTAATGGCACTGAAGTGGTAGGAGATCATCTACTTTCCGCCACAGACTCACCTGGCCTCCCTGCTGAGAGCAGCAGTCGTGCTGCTGCTCTCAGGAGCCAGGAATGGAAGCTGATAATCATGCCAGCAGGAGCCTTGGAGGGCGGGTGCTCTCTTGTCTGTCAACTCAGTGGGGTGGGACGATGTGGATCACGCTGCCTGGCCTCACGAAGGACTGAGAGGGTGGATGGGGGCATGGCTGCCTCAGGGATGGAAGGCCTGTTGTGGTGGCCATGAGTAGAAGTGTTGACTCGGAGAACAGCTCAAAGGTAGCAGCGGGATCCAGCCAGGCCGCCCAACATGGGGGGAGAGAGGAAGGTGTGGGGAAGAAGGGAAGGAAGAGGCAGAGAGGCCAGGGGACTCCAGAAATTCAAAAGCCAGGGATGGGACAGTGAGCAGTTCCCATATCTGTTTTTCATGAAGGGCTGGGAAACCCCGAGGTCCAAGGAAGGAGCATCCTGGTGGAGGAGGAAGTGGAAGAGGTTGAGTGTGGGAACTAGCTCCTCACCCCAAATTCTGAGGTTTCACTGGGTTCCGCAGTGAAGCCAATCAAGAGCAGACAGTAGGAGGAGGAAGAGCTGGCACAGTGAAGAGGGTTTGCCTCTTGGGGCACCAGCTTCCATGCCACTGAGAGGAGAAGCTAACACCTACACATTACAAAAGTCAAGGTAGAGTAATGCCTTTAGTAGACAAAAGTAATCCATCTTCTTCACTTTATTTGAGACATTTGAATTTGTGCTGCTGTTCCCATAATGCCACCTCTGTCGCGGCGCAAGGAAAAAAAAGCCCTTATTATGTTCCATTGCATGGTTTCCACAAACCCAGAAGTAGTTTTATTTTCAAGGAATGTGTGAACAAAAGAGATCCTTCTGGGGTTGCATAAACCATGTGATGGAGCACAGCAAGGAAGCAGATCTGCTTTCCACTTGTTTTAAGTTAGTGCGGCTCATGTTCAAGGCGGACTGGACAGAAGCGGCAGCAGACTCAGGGTGAAGGGCACCCAAAATCCCCCTTCACCCTCCCGCCATCTGTCACTGACCCAAGCCACATCAGGTCACTCCAAGGCTGGCCAACCATGCCCATCATTATATCTATTCAGAATTACTCTTATCTATTAGTGGTATGGAAACTATTCTGCCTGTTAGTAGAAGATGCTGCCACAAGTCACTTCCAACCATCCTGTTTTTTATTACTTTTCCCAGCATAGAAGAGTGCGCGCACTACACTAGTCTCTGAAGTGTCCACCTTTATAAGTTCTAGGAAATACGTTTATCAGTTGAAAGGTTCTAGGAAACCGGTTCTTTGCTATATAGATTTAGTACATTCTCAAACATCAGTATGCACTTGCTGAGCTTTAATTACCTCCTGGGTCTCCACCCCAATTTCTGCAATAACGTATTTGCCGAAATTGAACAATTAATAAATAATGATCACATCTGTATTGATCGCACAATATACTTTGTAGATTTCTTTTTTTTTTTTGGTTTGAAAGAGGCAACTTGCAATTGCTTGACTGGTCTCCCTCGAGGTCTGGGTCCAGCCCCAGCAAAGAGACAGCCTTTCGATTGAAGGCTGGTCTCATTAACAGACAATTAAGTGAGGTCACTGAGGATGGGCCAGAACAAAAAAAAAAAGAGTAAGAAGATGCGATATTGGAGCAAATGAACTGAATCCTGAGGGTGACTTTGCAGAGGATGTTGTGGGGAAGGTTGCTGAACACTGTCATGGAGAGCATGATGCATCCCTCAGTATACTCTGAACAATTGCTAAACAGGTATTTACAGAGTTGCTCGTCTCGTATACAGTGAAGAACCTGATTAAAGGTGAATGGGAGGAACACACACACACACACACACACACACACACACACACACACACACACACACACACACACATATATATATATATATATATATATGTTCCTCCCATTCATGAAATATATATTTCAGTCCTTTCCAACAACAGCTAAAAATTCATAAAGCAGTTTATATAGCAACATCAATGAAAAGGATTGTTTCTGGTCCCAGAGAGCTCATCATCCGCAAAAGAGAAAAGATGTAAGAGAGACCTCAGCAAACAGCCACTGCAAAAGATGCGTCCACTGGGGTGAATGGGGACATGCGGCATCCTTAAGCATACTTAACAGGGATAAGCAGGCTCTTATGGTGCTCACAAAACTGCTCCCCATCTTCGCCCAGAACTTTGTGGTGAAAAGAAGAACCTAGAGGAGTGGAACCACAGAAGAAAAACCTACACTCAACTGTCTCAGGCTTTGGTGCATTCTTTGTTGTAATCCTTATTGTAGAGTCAAAGAAATTCTAGACTACCCTCCCCAATTCTCTTCAGGATTTTCCT